>OW569414.2:74376622-76876622 GCA_937662695.2 Halyzia sedecimguttata
AAAAATTCTTTATCTACGACAGATATCGTTCAAATTCTTCGAGAGCCTTCAAAACAATATTCTACAGTAAAGTTAAAAATTTGAACTCGATCGGATCTCTATTGGTGAAATACTGAAATAATCCAACGGTCGAGATGTACTGGTCAACTGTATTACACTCGACCAGCGATGTTGTCAACAGTTTCCTATTCTGACGTGGCCGGAGTGAATTTTCATATATCATTATGTCAAAGACAACATAATAATAAATAAATATTTATTTCCGTGCTTCCGAGCGGCCGACTGAAGTTGTATTTGACAAATCATCACTAGGTCAAAATTCACTTAAAAATTGGTTCAACATCATAATATATAAGCCAATTATCCGCAGCAATTTCATTCCCGAAGAAATTTATATTATATAAAATCGGTAAGTACCTACTAAAATCAAACTAATATTGCTTATTAATTTATTCTTCGATAATTTTTCAATACGGGAATCATTGTGAGTTTCAGAGGAAATATCGAACGAGTGGAATAGTCATCACAATTTATTTTGAGGCCTCTGTTACTCGATTATATGTAAATTTAATAATCTATTTTGCTGCCTTCAAAATTATTAGTTCATTTGACATAATGGAAAATTTATATTAGCGTTCGGATAAGACTGAGTGAGACAATTCACTCTTTGAATCAAACCAAAACGTCGTATTAAACGATACCTGGGGAAAATATCTTGGAATTATAGGCTCTGAAATTATTGTTCATAAACAACATCACTTCCTCTTGACCAGATTCACTGGGTGAATAAGGCGTTTACGAAGCCATACAACTTGATGCCGGTGATCTTCTATGTTTAGCATTTCTTGATTAAATATTTGAGTATAACAACGCGTATATATATTCTAAGTTGAATAACCTGACTTTCCGCATAAATTACAAATAAAAATTGCGGGGTACAGTTATTGTTTGCAGCATCGGAATTTATTGAACCCAGTAATATAAAGACTTTATCTGCGAACGATTCTTTACAAATCCTGAAATTACGTTGTATCTACATTTCATCGGTTTACCTAGCAATTGTTGTTACCTACAACTAGTTATTTGTTATAGATTATATACAGATTTTCACACTTGAGGACGCCTCATATAATAGAACTTTGAGATACGGATCTCACTAACGGAAAGCTGAGATATATTTTTTGATATCAGGACTATTGCGCCGGGTAATAGAACAACATTATTACAGGTTTGAAGGATATCAGAAATACGTTGGGACCTTAATTATTATATACTAACTGACAAAGAAACTGCAACACCCAGGAGGAGCTATTTAAATTTATTTTTTTTTGGTAAAACAGATAGTATAGCAAGGAGTAAATTATTAAAATTTGGAGAAAAACATCGCGAAGGTTTTTTCATGTAAACATTTTTTGTTACTTACATATTGTAGTTGTTTTTTGCAATTTCTTTTAATTTCACAACAAACCAGCCGTTAGACGAAATCCAAAGACGATGTTTAGTTGTTGTTAAAATGCCTAGAGCACGTATACGCGGAATTTATTGCCAGCTAAGTGAATTTGAAAGAGGTCGAATTATTGGTCTACGGGAGACGGGGTTGTCATTTCAAGAAATCGCTAACCATACGAACAGAAATCCAACTACTGTTATGAGATGTTGTCAAACGTGGTGTCATAATGCCCAAAATCGAAGAAGTGTAGGCGCCGGACGTCGAAGGGGCACAAATGATGTTCAAGATCGACGTCTAAGACTTATGGCTATTAGAGACCGATTTGCGGCAACTCGATCTTTGGCTGATGAGTGGTTAGGAAAACAAGGCCATCCTGTAACTGTCCAAACGGTTTACCGCCGGATAAGGTCTTTTTGACTGCAGCATTATCAACCCCATCTCGTGTTACCTCTGACGGTTGAGCTTCGCCGGCAACGATTACAGTGGTGCAGAGAACGTCAACATTGGAATATGGAATGGCATCAGGTCGTCTTTTCTGATGAATCTCGATTCTATTTGGGTGCACATGATGGCCGAAGAAGGGTTGAACGACGTCGGGCAGACAGACGTGAAACTCAGTTTGATATCGAGCGTCATGTACACCAGACAGTAGACGTTATGATATGGGGTGCTACACATGCAAGTAGGTCATCTTTAGTCTTTATTCGAGGTATCATGACAACCTTCAAGAAATAGTGGAGCCATATGTTCCCTTTACCTTAACCGGCTCGAGAATTCCATATTTCAGCAAGATAATGCTCAACCTCATGTTGCCAGAGTTAGTTTAAATGTTTTTAAAGCGACTCATGTGAGTCTTTTGCCATGGCCACCTCAGATCCCCCGATCTTTCGCCCAAGGAGCATGTTTGGGACATTATAGGAAGAAGGCTTGGAAATTTACCCCAGCCCCCACGGACTTTGGCGGCTCTGAGACATGAACTACAGGTAGCTTGGGATAGTATCCCTCAAGAAGAAATAGACCATCTTATTGCATCAATGCCAAGACATGTTGGGGAGTGTATAGATAATCGCGGTGGACAAACACATTATTAACAAATTTATTAAAATAAATTGTAAGCCCTTCGTTTTTTTCTTCAAATTTCAATCATTTACTCCTTGTTATACTATCTATGTTTTACCAGAAAAAAATTAAAATTTCAACAGCTCCTTCTGGGTGTTGCAGTTTCCTTGTCACTCAGTATATAAAAATTGACTGCAAAAGCGACTCTCATTTTTTGTCAGATTGAGCCCGTCATTATAGCAAACAACTTCTCCCTATTCCACTAGGTTTTACATTTTTTGCGCTCTTCCCCATTGCAATAAAATCAAAACAGTTCAGGTCTGAAGTTCCTTAACCTCCAATAAGTAATTTGCATGCGTCTGTCAAATTAAAAAACTTCGCCATATTAAGCATATGTTGATTACTAATGTGATAGCTACATTACAATTAAAAGCCTGTCCCGTTATTTTTAAGTTGGTATTACAGACTGAACGCTCTTACAGATGCTCAATTAAGCATGCAAACTTTTTATCTCGCATACCTCAACCAACAGTATTATGACGTTAAATATCTATGTTAGATTCCTGAGCGAAATGGGTAAGAAGTCGGAAAGTATTTTATTTTGCGATTTTCTTCGACGACGATGAGGTTGCATAATATTTAGCGCCGATCAACCTTGACCAGCGGATACAGTTTTCTTTTGCTCTGTCTGAAACCAATAACCTTTGACGTGTAATGGGTAGAACTGTGGCAGATGTCTTGGGAAAGGACAACGAATTTCAACTCATGAAAAAAAGTTGGAAAAGCACTGACGTGAGGTCAGTCTGGTTTGGCGCGCTTGTACAAACCCATAACCAGAACGGTCACATCTCCAGGTACATAACTCTGCCAAGGCTGCTTAGCTACAGGAAAAAATATATATATCCAAGAATATAAATCTGACTGTAAAAAAGTGCAGAGTTTAGAACTATGTTCTAAGAATTTAGAATTCATTAGAATACGTTCAAAATACCATATTATGTTACGCATTTCGAGCCAGTACTGCGTTTAAATATCGATTTCGAATCAATTTCACAAATAAAACCCTCATTCCGTAGAGAACAAACAAAACTACTTCAGCATTTTTGATCTGAAAGTATCTGTTTCAATTCATTAATCAAAATACGTCTAATATACCATATTTCATTCTGTTTGGCGCTCTTGTTCCTCGGAACAGAGTGCCCAACTGTCTGTAATTTTCGAATTTTTGGCTGAAAATTGTCTCAAAACTTTTTGGTTCGACTCACTGGTGAAGAATCCGTGGTTGAAATCGATTCTGTCCAGCCTTTAACATTATAACTCTCGAACAAAAGGGGTTAGAGGATTGAAATTTGCAGGGTAGGTTTTGAGCCTAAATATCTCGGACGAGTTAGTTAAAGGGCGAAATCCACCAAGCGGTTTCGGAGTTATGGCCGTTTTAGTAAAAACATTTTTTATAAATATTTGCGAAACCGATCACTCGATCTGCCAGAAATTTAGCATCAAATTGTAGAATAATGACCTTTATATGCATACGAAGTTTTGTATTGATCGGTTTGCCGTAAAGAGGCAAACAAAATTTAAAAAATTTTTAAATTTCGTTTAAACCCTAACTGTCGACCAGAATGAGCTAAAAATTTCAAATTGAATTTTTTTTAAAATGCAGTTTCACCATAAAAATCAATGGATATAATTTTCAACTCCAACAATCTAATACTTTCGGAAATATGATTTTTCGTAATTTCACAAAAAAATCGTGCTTCTATTTTTTCACAGAATACTGTACTTAATTATTCTATCTATGAATTATTATATGATCTATGTTCTCACATGTCATCTTATTTTTCTATGAGAGATAAATGTCAAAATTATTTCTGGTTCGTTATTCTTGAAATAAAATACACCTCCTGTTCTAGAAAACAAAGTATGATTGAATGCAAAATGACCAATGAAATAAGCTCAGCTATCGTAGAATTATGAGGATGATATGATATTATACTTTTAAGGTGATAATATAATGCCCGTGGATAATCCATATGATGATGGAAATATATTTTTTTATAAGATGCATAATCAAATTGGTTCCAGAATATCCCCATTAAAAACAAAACTGCTATATTGTCTAAGTTTTAATTGATACAATATAATTTTCAGAGTAGATTTGTGGAATGAATATCTCGGATTAGTTCGTTATTGGAGAGAATCGGTCTGTTAGAATTTAATTTCTTCCATGATGCAGTTCTATCGTAAGAATCCATTTATATCATTCCCAGAGACCAATAATTTCGGAGATATGATTTGTCAGAGTTTGAACAAGAGCGCCAACGCTCCTGTTCACAGGGCTTGTACCAATTTTTGATCAACGAATGCTCTTAGATATCGATACAAATGCATTTAAATAACTGTTCCCCAACCTCCTCTCAAAATGATAATTGAGAACATTCATAATAAACTTTTTCATAGTGAATCGGTATAAAATTTAAATAAACTGGAAAACTTTTAAAGCTAATAAGTTACTTACGCTTTTTCATCGTTTGTTGTCTTATATCAAGTACAATATTTCTGATTTTGGCAAAACCTCAAATCTTGGTTACCTTCCCTTTTATATCTAGATATAAATATCCTTAAACTTCCAATCAAAACTAAATATATGGGTCCCAATTCTTTAAAATAATTATATAGGAACCTCATTTAACTAATCTCGACCCGCAATGGATAATATCGATTCAAAATAATCTTAAGTAATCATTAAAGGATACTGAGGGAGGTATATTCATTAAAAAATGTTTATTTTATAGATATTTTTCACAGTTTGGGAGAGAAAATAGAAATAAATCATTTAATAATCAACATAATCTTTATATAAATTGCTCTTCCCTTTCGACCTTGCGACAAAAATGTGTCACCGTTGAAATGTTTACTGTTCGAGTGTAAAAAACAGTGAACCAGTACACTGTGATCGTTATAATATCTCGATATTTTGAAAACCATCAAAACTAGTTGACGTTCCCAACTGGTTTGTTAATACGAATTGTAGTTAATTGAATAAAATTGGTAAGGTCGATAAAACTGGATGACATTATGCAAATCCGCAACCACCAGTTATAGAAATCTATTTCGAACTTGGTTAGTTCCATTGAATGAACAGTTGAATTGAATCATAGGCACATTGGGAATTTTGAATGTTAGCTTGTTCGCGAATGTTGTGGTTGTGCCACTGGAGATTATAATGAAATAACTTTATTCATAAAATTCATAACTCACTATTTCATATCTGATTTTCAGTAAAAAAATATTTTTCGTAAAATATTGAATGAAATGAAAATTTTAATTTGAATAATTTACATCATATATGTATTGAACTAGGGGCACAATTCTGATGAAATTTTACACACTTCTTAATGTCGATAATCTACAACTAGTTACCAAGCTTCAATTTGATCGAGTCAATATTTTTTGAGTTATCAAGGAAATAATATTCCAGGTGGCTATAACTCCGAAACCTTTGGAACGATATGCCCAAAACCGAACTTAAATGTCCCATTCGGATGCGCAACCTACCCTGAAAATTGCAAGTCTCTATCTCTTTCCGTTCGAAAGTTATCGAGGCAACGAACACGCATCCAGATACTGAACTTACACAAGGCTGCTCGGATCTCCAACAATATAGATCCTATCGTGTTCAAACTTGGAAGTTGGCAGTGGAATTAGGTTCTGAAGGCTCTCACAAAATTTCAGCGATGACAGTTTCTGATATATAGAATTTTTTTTATTTAATTTTCTACTGATACGATCTTCACGAAATTTCGCAAGAATTTCTGCGTTGGCATTTTGCAACTAATAACCATGTTTGAATTGGATCGGTTCCGTATTTTTCGAGTTATTGAGGAAATAACAATCTCATTTCAGATGTATATAACTCCAGAACCGTTAGGAAGATTATGCCTATTAACGGACATAAATGGGGTATGCGCAAGCTACCCTGAAAATTGCAAGAGGTTTTATCCCTTTCCGTTCCAGGTGATCCTGACAATAATTTTTTTTAAATTTTCTAGTTATACGATTCTCACAAAATTTCACAAACATTCTTAGGTTTCTATTCTACAACTACTTACCAAGTTTCAATTCGATCGGATTTGTATTGGTTGAAAACAAAATGATTACTCGAAAACCATTGGGCCTATTATGCCCATTAACGAACTTGTCCGTCGTATTAGGTTACGCCACCTACCCTGAAAATTTCAAGTTGCTTGCCCTTTCCGGTCCCAAGTTATCGTGGCAACGGCCGGCCGGCCGGACAGAATCAAATTTGACCTCGAATTCTTCATCAGCGAGTAGAATCCAATCGTTTGAGACGATCTTTGAATAAAAAAATCGAAAATCACAGACACTCGGACAATTGGATCCCATTGGTACCTATATGTTGAGTTATTGAGAAAATAACAATAAAATTTATAACGGGTATAATTCCGAAAAATTTGGAAAGAACGATTTGAAAAGGTTCTAAATGATCCATAATGAAATCGGAATGAGCAATTCAAATCGGTTTGAAACGATTCGAAACGATCCATAATGAAAGATTTTTTTCAACGGTTTGAAACGATTCGAAGTGGGTTGAAACGATTTTAAATAGTTTAAAACGGTCCATAATGAACGGATCGAAATGATACTGAATGATTCGGAAAGAACGATATGAAATTGTTTCAAACGATTCGGAAGCAACGATTCGAAATGGTTTAAATCGATTTGAAACAAAATTAAAGTGTTCGAAATGATTTGGAAAGAACAATTCGAAACGGCCAAAAATTATAGATATTTGTGTTGAAATAACAAGATGCGAGACCCTCCTTCCCTTTCAGGGGAACAATAACATGACAACAATATGTAATAACGATCCACAACACATCAAAATGAAGGACTCTAAAATAACCGACCAGTCACAAGATAAGTGTCTACGACTACTCGTGTTGTTGAAAAAGTATAAAATAGTCAAATCAAATTTCTCAGATCTCCCTCAGTCAACATTTTACGACGTATGTTACTGGCCTTTGACATCCGTGCAGAATGCTAGAAATCGAAAGTCTCTAAACGGTGAATTTGTTATTGCCTTAGAGTCGTTCGAAGCTGATTCGTTCCATTCCTAATCTCGCTGAAATTGATTAAGGGAAGTCAATGGCAGGCGCAGTGGTCGTTACACGAAATGGGCGAAGGATAAACAAAAATAAATGTCAGTACCGAACGCCTGGAAATCGATTGGCGTAGTCGTTATTGACTGAGGTGCAACGACTCGGTTTACCGACTGGATAGGTAATATGTTACAGCACTATGTTGATGGCTAGGGTTAGCAAAGTTCAATGTCTTGCTCTACTATTTCCAACTGATCCTTTAACACCAAATATCCATGAACTTTTTTTTCGTCGACCTCTATGAAAAGTGACATTTTACGTACCAATTTGCGCCCGTAAAATCGACCTTTATTGAAGGCAGGAACATTGAGGACGAGAAAGTACTTTCTCGTCCGCTGTGGTCTGTGGTATGAATATGGCATGATACGGTTCAATACAAACATAAGTGTATGTGTCATTTGCTATTGTGAAATTATTTAGGAGGTCAGAATTTCATGAAAATATGTGGAGGTCCACGAAAAAATGTAATATGCACCTCGGCGAAAAACTGTCTATTGTCTCGCCTGCTTGCTATCCTCGGCTCCGCTTCGGATATCAATACGCAGACTCGAATATAATAAACAGTTTATCGTCCTTGATACATAAATAAATATTATTTTCAAACGTACAATAATAACGTCATTTTTCGATTGAGAGGATCAACGAAAAGTTCTATTTCTCCGCCGAGGAGGAGAAGTGTTGCAATGCAACACTTTTCCGGTCTGCGGCATGAAAAGTGTTACTTTACAAAAGATGAATTGGATACCATGAACAATAATTTCTCCAATTCAAACGTCATTTTTACGCGTATGTTCTGGGGAACATCGCGTTATCATTTTGCTCAAAAGTCTGTAATTTTCGAATTTTTGCCGAAAATGGTTTCAAACGATTGAGTTCGACTTGATGAAGAATTCGAGGACAAATTGGATTGTCAGACGGGCCGGCCGTCCGTTGTCACAAAAACTTGAGAACGGAAAGAGAACGGAGAGAAATTTTCAGGATAGGTGGCGCATCCCAATACGACGGACAAATTCGTTAATGGGCATAATCGGCCCAATGGTTTCAGAGTGATAATTTTGTCTACAATCAATACTAATCTGATCGAATTGATACTTGGTGAGTAGTTCTTGAGTATAAATCTAAGGACGGTTGTGAAATTTTATGAGAATTGTATCGCTATAAATTTTTTTAAAAATTATTAAAAAATATTATTTACGTCACGATAACCTAAGAACGGAAAGAGATAGCGACTTAAATTTTCAGGTTAGGTTGAGAATCTGAATGCGCCATTTGTGCTTGTTTATAGGCATAATCGGCAAAACGGTTTTGGAGTTATACCCATCTGAATTTTGGTTGTTTCCTCAATAACTCAAAAAATACAAAACCGATCCAATTCAAATATGGTTATTAGTTGTACGATGGCAACGCGAAAATTCTCGCAAAATTTCGTGAAGATCGTTTATAGGCATAATCGGCCCAATGGTTTCCGAGTAATAATTTTGTTTTCAATCAATACAGATCCAATCGAATTGAAACTTGGTGAGTAGTTGTAGAATACATACCTAAAGACGTTTGTAAGAATTGTATCACTAGAAAATTTGAAAAAATATTATTTATGTCACGATAACCTGAGAACGGAGAGAGACAGCGACTTGAATTTTTCAGGTTAGGTTGTGCATCTGAATGCGGCGTTTGAGTTTATAGGCATAATCGGCCAAAAGATTTTGGAGTTACTTATACCCATCTGAAATTTAGTTGTTATTCCTCAATAACTCGAAAAATACAAAACCGATCCAATTCAAACATGGTTATTAGTTGCAGAATTTCAACGTTAAAATCATTGCGGAATTTTGTAGGGATCATATCATTAGAAAGTTTTTAAAAAAATCATTGAAAAAAATTCTATATTTCAGAAACTATTCATCCGACATCTCTGAAATTTCGCGTGAGCCATCAGAACCTAACTCTACTGCCAATTTCGAAGTTTGAACACGATCGGATATATATTGTTGGAGATTCAAGCAGCCTTGTGTGAGTTCAGTAGATGGATAGGTAACCCTCGCCTCGATAACTTTCGAACGAAAAGAGATAGGGACTCGATAGACTCGATCGAATAGAAGCTTGGTAACTTGTTGTAGAATATCGACATAAAGACGTGTTTGAAATGTTGTAAGAACTGTACCCCTAGAACATTAAAAAAAAATGGTTCAAGCACTGACGTGAAGTCAGGAGATTTTGCGCGTAAGTTCTATTTTCCATTCTCCTGTATTGGACACTCTTAATTGAATTTAGCATGGTAAATTCGATTAATTTCCGACCAATTTTCTTATTCCCTTTTGGTTTATGTTGCCCTCCAACCTATTAAGGACATTTATCGACCCAGGCCCGTATCTGGTTGGGACAGCTCTGACGTATAAAATATGGAAGAATTACGGACTGAAGAACTGAAAGACTTCCCGCTATATTATGCAACTAACTTACTGACCCATCCAATCAGTCTCCATTCGACTCACCAACCGTCAGCCACAACGCTCGTTTTAACTCCTTAACGAAATTTACAATGCGAGAATACCAGATTCCGTGGACGAAAACAAAAGGCATCGGAGATAGCCACGGCTACGTACGTATCTATCGCAAATTGTCACTAAACAAGTCCTGGCGGGATAACACAGCGAGCTAATGCATCAACCTGTCGGCCGGGGCCGGCCTAAGCAGCGTCATAGATCGTAACAAGGCACACAGAAGACGACGGACTTACAATGGTCGCCATTTGGCGTAGCGGACGAGGTTCGAGTGCAGCAACACTTCAGCCATCTTGGATGGCGCTAATTAGCACTTATTTTACAGCCAGCCACCTGACAAATACGCACAGATCTAATTGAGCTGGGAAATAATTGCGTTGAGTCGGTATTTAGCGCATACCGTTCCAGGACAGGGAGATGATTTATGGGAGTA
This sequence comes from Halyzia sedecimguttata, assembly GCA_937662695.2. Classification (NCBI taxonomy): domain Eukaryota; kingdom Metazoa; phylum Arthropoda; class Insecta; order Coleoptera; family Coccinellidae; genus Halyzia; species Halyzia sedecimguttata. Next base: position 74,387,249 of record OW569414.2, read on the forward strand.
TTCACGCGTTCGCCAAGGGGAGTCGATGGGGCACACAATTAGAGCTTTCGCCTACTCGTACAAATTCTTATGTTATACGATTCTGGAGTGTGGTTATTGCCACAATGCTACGGAATTAGGATGTTGCATTCCATGCTGTGGTTGTCTGATAACTATCATACATCTACTCCATTCACTTTTATAAAGTCTTCCGGTTGGCCACGATTTAGGTCTATCGCGTTTTTGTAACTAAAACTAAGGCAGGTTGGCACTGCTGAAATAACGTCAGTGTCAAAACAATTCTCTGAGACGTTGCCAATTTCTACTCCCAATAATCAACATAATGTTCCATCTTAGACAAGATATTATCACAGATCATTATCTTCAAATAATAAAGAAGTCTTCGCTTTGAAATTTAAAATGCCGAAACCAGTTTTGAGGAATCAGAGACAAAGAAAAAGGAAGTTCTTGGGATTTTGTCCTGTTTGTGTTCCAGTGCAATACAGAACTGAAATTTGCAATAGGAAACCTATATTCTGTCTTAGGACATGTTGAACTCTCGAATGAAATTACTTAGTATCACTATATTTTATCAAGGTTTAACAGTGACTCGGGTTTCGTAGTACTACTACTTATTGAAACTGCTGTATTTCAAGTTAGGCAACAGGGTATTCAAATGTCTTCTGTAGGCTTATTTCTTGAGAATTTCGAAAAGTGGGGAATTCCAAAAGGTACGTCTGTTCGTTAGGAAGTACTCGTGCCGGGTTATTCAGGTAAATTTATTCTTTTTCCAAATGAACTATCACAAAGTAACGGACTACTGTATCCATTATTGGCGCTCTTGTTTTCATTGAAATTTCAACACTTGGTTCTTGATTTCCTTACAAGAAAATAGCATAACTAAATCTTCCAACCAGTTTATATACGTGAAATATTTTCATAGCAACAACATATGAAAAAAAAAAAAACATATGAAACAGTCACCAGGTCCTTGGAATTGTTGAATTCACATAATATCTCAAATTCATTATTTTTCCAAGAAAATCCACATCGTGAAAAATACGTAATTACTAGGACTTCTATGAGAGAGGACAACGTTGCGTAGTTATCTGACAGGAAAATGAGCATAACCTAACATTTTCAAAATATACAAGGTGAAATGTGTCAAAATTTTATTGCCAACCGGGAGACTTTATAAAAGTGAATGGAGTTTACACAAGTATTTGGATCCAGCTAATTTTCAGCTCGAAAGGTTTTGAAAGGAGCATTTACTTATGCTATCTATATACAGGATTATTCAAAACTCAAGGCAAATATTTAAGGGACGTACACAGAGTGATATCCTCTACAAAACGTAAAAGACATTTTTTGGCTTCGTTTCCGAGTTACTGGACTTCGAAATTTCGTCTGGTTAAACTAAATTTCTAATAGAAGATGGATAGGCGTGGTCAGGTGCTATAGGGCCTGCTAGATCACCTGACTTGAATCCTTTGGATTATTTTTTATGGGGGCATTTAAAATAACTTCTTTACGCAGTGAAATTAATAATCAAGAATAGTTAGTGGAATTAATTTTTAATGTAGTCGAATCCCCTCAAAAAAAAGCAGAACATTCAATTAGTATACGATTCCCTCATTTTGTGTTGACAAGCCTGTATCAATGGTAATGGTGGTATTTTTGAACATTTGAGTTTACATTAAAGGTGGAAATTGATGACATGCAGAAACTTCGAAGTCTATCTAACAAACCCAAAAATCCAAAAATGTCAAGAATATCAGCTTGTATACGGTCCTTGATATTTCTCCTCGAGTTTTGAATCACTCTGTATACCTATATGATATACAGGTTGTCCTGAAATTAAGTAAAACAAATTAATGGTATATTCTATCCTTTTATCTTCTGGGATACAGGGTGTTAAAGTTAAAAGAAAAAAAATACTTCATAGTCATTTGGCACACTTCCTAAATGCAGCATATGCCAATTTTAATGCGGAAGATTTTTAAATTATTCTTAAATGAATTCGGAATGTATGATTAATTTTTATGAATGAAATATTAGAAAATCTTTCACATTAAAAATAGCCATGAGTGCATATAGGGCGAGTGCCAAATGTCATATGAATATCGATTCAATTATTGAAGTTATGATCAAAAAACTTTAACACCGTATAGCTCAAAAGTTAAAAGGTTTAGGACATAGGTTTATTGGATTTTTTTTTTTCATAAAATCACCTGAGGATTCACACCCTTGAGCATCAGCAGCTTATTCTAAAACACCCTGTTTAAAAGCGATCCAATTAAAACTTGGTATCTAGTTGTGGAATGCTGACGCGCTAATTCTTCCGACATTTTATTAATGATCACTGGATAAAACGTTCAAAAATTTTATATTTCCGAAACTCTGCGTCAAAAACAGCCAAAACTCCGCACATTTAGAATCGAGTACCGAATTTCAGCTCGATCGACTTTGTATGAGGCTATAGAATGGATAGTGGAACAAGCACGCAAAAGCTTCACGTCAGTGCTTTTCCCAAATGTTTGATACTTCCATCGAATTATACCTACAATAAAGTTTTGTGAAACTTTCCTCTGACTTCTTTCCACGAAGCACCACCGTTTCTTTTCCCGTTCAACCGGTAAGGAAGGAAACTTATAAACCGCAACTTACTCACAGGGCGTACTATGGACATACATTCAAAATGGCGGCTTCGCCTAGGAATCGCTGACGCTGCTTGTTAGCGAAGAATTTACGAGGCGATTAGGCGGCAGAAAAGGCGAGGGTGGCACTTATCTGCGGAGAATAAACTCAATCTAAACGGTTGTAGATAATTTTAGTGACGTGCGCGGTTAGAATTAGATGGCCGGATCGCGGGATGCGGCGGAGAGCAGCCAGCATGCGATCCTGGGATAATGCAACTAAATCGTACGTTGGACGGCGAATCTATTATAGTAATCCGTGCATCCTTGTTTGTCTAGAAAAGTCTATGGGCCGGACAGGAAGACGGGGGGTCAGATGCTGGAGGAGATTCTGTTTCCCACTTAAATTCAAGGAAAAATGTATTCTTACTTCGTCTCGCCAGGGATTTCGAACGTTCTTTCTCGAATAATATCGATAAATAATCTCTTTGTAGAACGATTTACGATGACATTCGTGAATTGCATTACAAATGACGTGGAGTCAAAAGTTTTGCGCGTATGTTTTATTGCGCGTATGTTCTGGGGAACATCGCGTTATCATTTTGCCCAAATATAACTTTCGAATTTTTTGACGAAAATGGTCTCAAACGATTTGGTTCAACTCCCCAATGAAGAATTCGAGGTCAAATTTGATTCTATCCGGCCGGCCGTCCGGCCGTTGCCACGATAACTTGAGAACGGAAAAAGCTAGCGACTTGAAATTTTCAGGGTAGGTGGCGCATCCCAATACGACGGACAAGTTCGTTGATGGGCATAATCGGCCCAATGGGTTCCGAGTAATAATTTTATTTTCAACCAATATAAATCCGATCGAATTGAAACTTAGTGAGTAGTTGTAGAATATGAACCTAAGCGCGTTTGTGAAATTTTGTGCGATTCGTATGGCTAGGAAATTATTAAAAAATTTTTAAAAAATATTTTTGTTGTCACGATAACTTGAGAACGGAAAGAGATAGCGGCTTGAAGTTTTTAGGTTAGGACGTGCATCTGAACTCGACATTTGAGTTTCTTTATGAGCATAATCGGCCTAACGGTTTTAGAGTTATAGCCATATGAAATTTGGTTGTTTTTTCTCCTCATTAACTCGAAAAATACTAAACCGATTGAATTGAAACATGGTTATTAGTTGTAAAATGCCAACGCGAAAATTCTTGCAAAATTTGGTGAGGATAGTATTTATGAAAAATTTGTAAGAAATCATTGAAAATTAAAAAATAAAAATTCTTTATATCATTATAACTATTCGTCTGAAATTGCTGAAATTTTGCAAGAGCCTTTAGAACACAACTCTACTGCCAAGTTTTAAGTTTTAACACGATCGGTTAAATATTGTTGGAGATTCGAGTAGCCTTGTGTGAGTTCAGTAGATGGGTGACCGTTGCCTCGATAACTTTCGAACAAAAGGAGATAGGGACTTGCAATTTTCCGGGTAGGTTGCGTATCCGAATGGGAGAGTTAAGTTCGTTTTGGGGCATAATCGGTTTAATGGTTTCCGAGTTATACCACCTGGAATATTATTTCCTCGATAACTCAAAAAATAAAGATTCGATCGAATTGAAGATTGGTAACTATTTGTAGAAAATCAACATAAAGACGTTTTTAAATTTTTTTAAGAACGGAACCCTAGAAAATTTGAAAAAAATTACGAAAAAAATATTTTTTGTAAGAACCGTGCCCCTAGAAAATTTAAAAAAAATTACGAAAAAAATTTGAAAAAAATTTAGTAATAACCGTACCCCTAGAAAATTTCCAAAAAATTACGAAAAAAAAAATTGGTTCAAGCACTGACGTGAAGTCAGGAGCTTTTGCGCTATTGTCCATTCTCCTGTATTGGACAACCTTAATCGAATTTACCATGGTAAATTATGTTGTCCATTCTCCTGTATTGGACACTTAATTCGAATTTACCATGGTAAATTCGAATTACGAGTGTTAGGTTGGCTTTTGAGCATAATCGGTCTAACGGTTTCGGAGTTATACCCATCTGGACGATAATTGCCTCGATAACTAAAAAAAAATAGACTCGATCGAATTGAAGCATGGCAACTAGTTGAAGAATATCGACATGAGGCGTTTGTAAAATTTTGTGAGAACAGTACCACTAGAAAATTTCAAAAAAATTACGAAAAAAAAAATTGGTTCAAGCGCTGACGTGGAGTCAGGAGCTTTTGCGCGTATGTTCTTTGGTCCATCCTCCTGTATTGGACACTCTTAATCGAATTTACCATGGTGAATTCTATTATCTGTTCTCCTGTATTGGACACCTAATCGAATTTACCATGATAAATTCGATTAAGATCATCATTCTCAACTCTGAGAAACCAATACTTCCGTAGATGTGATTTGTCAAAGATTGAACAATAGTGCCAAAGCTCCTGCCACAGGGCTTTATCCCTTTTTTTTCTTCACTTTTTACAATTTTCAAAGGCTTCAGCACAGATCTACAAGTATAAATTTTTATTCGATATCATATCGCCGCCATATTTGGATATAAAGGATGACCTTCCGATACCAAACATCACTCGTTCTCTCATATTTGTCCGATGCATCTACACTGTACCATACCCTCTCAGCAAGAAGACTCCAGTCCCGCTGCGTCAGACGAACCTTCAATGTTCATAGAGAAATGAAATTCAAATACAGTGGACCCTCTGTAATCCGGCCCCCGTCTTATCCGGCGCCCCTTGTAATCCGACACGCCTATCACTGTTGAATACATGTATTTTGATCTGTAATTTGTCGCATTACAAGGTACTCTTTTTCAAAGAATTCCGGACTATAGGGGGTCTTGGGCTGTATAGTAATAGTACTCTAATCCGACAAATTGGATAGTCCGACACTGTCTTGCAAAACATTTGTCGGACTACCGGGGGTCCAATGTACTATTCATCAACTCCAAAAAATCAACATTCACATACAGTTACTGAAAGCAAAAAATCCGAGGATATGGAGTAATTCCATTCCCATAATGACATTCCGTCATTAAAATAAACGAGATCCAACTCGAGCCAGCGAACTTTTTCCTGCACAGGTGCTGCAACCTTAGAAAATAAAAATACTCTCACTAATAGTGCTCATATGGTGGAACAGTCCAGTATTTATTTCCACCAACTTTCAGGAATAACGGTATAGTAGTCAGAGGCCTATTATAGTTGATAATTTAAGAAATTACTTTCGATAGAGACCGGAGTATCATTAGGCACTGCGTTTCGACTCGTTAAAACGTGGAGAGGAAATTATGGGCAAAATAGGTGAATGTGCATGGATTCTGTATTGAAATTAATGTATTATCTTCTTCAGGAATGAATAAATTTTATCCTCCAATTTAGCGTAGGTTTCTCGCTTAACCTGACGTTGGAGTCCCCACGTATTATCACAGTTATCTCGATGAAGAACTTCAATAAAATGGAATAATATATTATTTTTGAAGGGCGTTAGCTAATGAGTGAATATTCGTAAATCTACATACGAAGTCGATCGAGCTGAAATTCGGTACTCGATTGTAAAATGGCGCATAGTTTCCTGAATATAAAATTTTTTGAGGAAAACCTTTTTTTTATCATTTTCTAGTGATACGATATTGACGAAATTTCGCGGGAATTAAGGCGTAGTCATTCTACAAGTAATTCTCGAGTTTTAATTGCATCGGTTTGAAATATTTCGAGTTGAGGATAAAACAACAAAATTTCTGATGGATGCAACTCAAAAACAGCTTGGCATATTATTCCTATGAACGAACTTAAATGTTACATTCAGATGCGTAACTTATCCTGGAAATTGCAAGTCCTTCCCATCTCATGAAATCCCTAATATTTTTCGTAATTTTTTTGAAATTTTCTAGTGATAAGATTCTCACAAAATTTCACACACTTCTTTGCGTCGATATTCTACAACCATCAGTTACCAAGTTTCTATTAAATTATTCTTTGAGTTATCGAGATATTCTAGATAAGTATAACTCCGAATTCGTTTGTCCGATTATAACCAACAACGAACTTTTCTGTTCCATTCGAATGCGCAACCTACCTTGAAAATTGCAAGTCGATATCTCTTCCCGTTCAAAAGTTAACGTGGCAACGGTCATCCATCCAGCTACTGAACTCACACAAGGCTGCTCGGATCTCCAATAATATAGATCCAATCATGATTAAACTTGGAACTTGGTAGTAGAGTAAGGTTCTGAAGGCTCTCGCAAAATTTCAGCGATATCGGACGAATAGTTTCTACTCTTCGTATGGCAGCCTTAGCCCTGGTTTTTTCTGCCACTGAATATTGTTGCCCCTTCTGGTTTAATAGTGTTCAGACGCAAAAGATTGATGCACAGTTGAATTCATCTATGAGAATCATCACTGGAACTATTAGATCTACACCTATTCATTGATTGCCAGTTCTTTCAAACATTGTCCCACCACACATTCGCAAGCAAACTGCAGTTTCAAATTCTTGGAATAATTTCATTCTTTCCCGAATTAATTCCCGATTCTCTCCAGTATTCCTTGCAATAAGATTCCCAGATTGATGACACGTAACCCTTCAAGGTCCAACTGTTTTCTCAATATGAATAAAAGTGACCAGGAAGTTGGGCGGTCTGATGTATTTCTTGCGATTTATTCAACAAAGATTTCATTTCTGATCCATCAAATAGAGTTCAGGGGTTTGATCTTCCAAGGAAAATATGGTGTATTCTGAATCGTTTAAGAACCGGTCATGATGGTTGCAACATCATGCTCTTCAGATGGAACTCAGTTGAGAGTGAATGCGGGGAAGCAGAAAAGACCATAGATCATTTAGTTCATAATTGTCCCATATATAGATTCCAGGATGATTTTGGGGCTATCCTTCAAGTTTCTGAATCTTTTTTAGAATGGGTAGCGAATTTCAAATCTATTTAATAAAACATGGAATATTCCCAATTTTAATTCGTTAATTTTCTCCTTTTGACTTTTCCTTTTCCACATTGAGTTTCGGGTACCTTGGAGAAACCTCTCTGCTCAATGAAGGAAGAATATATAGTAAAGAAAAAGATGCCCTTCAATATTTAATATTTCAGCATATTTTGTTAACAATTTCAATTTCAATAAATCGCATCATCAACGTGGAGACAGGGTTTGTTGCTGAATTTTTTTTCCTAAGCTCTAGTGTCATACATCGAATTTTATGGTACTCCGTTACACTAACCTCTGCTGAAAATTTTTCATACACATGCTTTATTGTTAGAATAAGAAACATAATGCTCGGAGTTTAAAATAGTATATAAATATATACATCGTCCTCTAAAAACAAGATATGCTCCTCTTGCTTGACCAGGAAATTATCGAAAGTAGGTGAACACGAGTGTAATGAGCAAGAATGCGGACATAAACAAAACAAAACATAATTCTTTATCCAATGAGAAACTGTATCATGTAAATCCCTAGCAAAAACCGTACAGCTGCCCATTCCTTGAAAAACTTCGCCTTTGGCAAGTTAGGTTCGCAAGTTCCATCTACCATTACAAACATCACATAAGAAAATTAATTTCAGTAATACCGGATATTGAATATTGTCCATTGTCTAGATTGAGCAACAGATAGAACGGCGAATAGCATTTATTATTGTGAATTGTAAATTAAAATCTGGTAATTTCAGGCTAACTGTGTGAGTAGTTACAAATAGATATAAGTCCAATCATCTCTTTTGCATACGCTGTTATAACTGTTTCGTTCTTTTCCTATCAGTTATTCCTCTCCATCTTCTTGCTGTTTTAATCTTCCAGTTGTTTATGCTATAATTAGAGATATAAATTATCTCCAACGGTGAGGTACTTTTTGCTGTTGAAATGGTGTTCAATTTATTATTGTTTATGGTGTTGGATTCATAGCCCAGGTTGTTAGAAGTACCCACTTCTAACTGAAATATGATATGAGTTCTCCATTCGTGCCCTCTAAAGAGCGCCTTACACGGTCAATAATATTGAACGTGTGAGGACTATATTGTGTCAATAATATTGACGAGGCTTCAATATGAATATTGTTGTTGTCAATATTTCTATCTGTACATTGCCAGACTCGAAACCGCACACATCGAAATGTACCTGGATGAGTGACTGAACAAGCGCGCTGTTCTATGAACAGAGTGCCTATCAATTCGTCCAAATGTCTGTAATTTTCGAATATTTGGCCGAGAATGGTCTTAAACGATTAGTTTCGACTCAATGATCGAGAATCCGAGGTCAAAATTGATTCTGTCCGGCCGTCAGCACGATTGCGCTCGAACACAATGGGATAGATAGTTGAAATTTTCAGGGTAGGTTTGGAGTCCAAATGCGCCGGCTAAATTCGTTAATTGGCTAAATCCAACGACTGGTTTCAGAGTTGAAGCCATTTTTAATTTTGTTTTCCCAATAACTCGAAAAATTGTAATCTGATCGAATCAAAGCCCGGTAAGAAGTTGAAAAATACCGCCACGATGACTTATGCAAAATTTTGTGAGGATCACATGACTGGAAAATAAAAAAAAAATATTTATAAAAATTCTGTATCTCAGAAATTATTCGTCGGATATTGTCAAACGGGAGAGTTCAAAACCTTATTTTATAGTAAAGTTCTAGAATTAAACTCGATCGGATCTATAATGGTGAAGATATTGCACAAATATCCAAATATTCCAACGATGGGGGTGAATTAGTCCACTGTATTTACATTCGACCAAACAAGTTGTCAACAGTTTCTGATTTTGGACTTGTGTGTTCCTCTATGATCTTGATATTTCACTTGTCTGAGAACTATCGCCTGTGACGATCTGTCATTTTGTAAATAATAATAAAATAATTTAACCCAGAAATATGGAGGAACAAAAGGAAATTGTTTTTCTCTAGAAGGGGATTGTAAATATATTTATTTTTCAGGAAGCCAGTAAAAATCCCAGTTAAGATAGAAGTTCCAGTACCTCAAACCTATCGTGTTGAAGATCCCATCTAGTCAAAGTATCTGTAGACTCTCCAAGTCCAGTTCATGTTAAAAAGAAGATAGAGTATCCAGTCAAACCCAGTAGAGAAACCGTAACATGTTAGAGTTTCATCTGAAATAGCACTTGATAAGCCTTAGCCAGTTACCATTGGAAAAAACTCTCATATCCATTCGAAAAGACAGTACCAGTTCCAATCAATGTTATTTTCATTTCTATCGAAATAATAACTCCGAGAAAATCATCATATGAGAGATATATGGGAGATGATAGCCCTATAATTAGGGTTCTGTAGCGGTCTTCGAACATCTAAAGTTCTGAATAATCATCGCTTGGTCATATCTGGTTTTGACAAAAACCCCCCTGGCCTTATGTGCAATAACATTTTACTTATTTAATTTAAATATTGAAGGGATTTTTGAGAGTGAATGACGGAAATTATCGGAGGTGATTCCTTCAAGAGACCCATGCGGTTACAGAGGAGTATATTTGTGAGAGGGGACTTTTGAAAGGTTATGTATTATTTTATCACTAAATAGAGATTAAATGTGTATTCCGAAATGTGGGCGAAGTGAGAAAAATCTCAGAAGCTTGTTCCGAAATTGGTTTCTCTCACAAATTTCTTATATTTCGGTACAGAACACGAAAGAATAGATCTGTAGAGAAGTAAGACTGCTCTGTGTCAGGCCTACTTGTCTCACTTAATGGGGAGAGTGAAGATTATAAGTACACAATTTCTCACTTCGTGAGTTTGGTCATATTTCGGAATACGCACTTAGTTATACATTTTCTAGTATTCCAGAAGGAGATAAACATGTCATTTTCAGCATTTCGGTTTATTAGGTGAGTATCTATGATCCTGACATTTAGCGATTCAAAATGGTGATATTAATGAGGTACCGCGGCGAACACCCAGCAGCCTATCCTTCTCCTGACACCTACAGATAACAAGAATCCATATATTGAACTTCCAATCCAACAAAATCAGTGGAAACCGACAAAAGACTTCCATGCTATTACTCAACCTTTCTGTGACGTTTAAGCGTTACATCTATAACTCGCTCCAAATAAGGAGGCACCATAAGAATTCAAGGACATGTAATCCTACGCTCTCAAGATACCATGAATAACAGGGAATATTGAGTTTGCATCATTTTCATCAGAGACTGAAGAACTGTTTTTGTCGAACTGCTTGAAAGAGCTAAGATATCATGTCGTCGACTCTTGAACAGGTTACGTAAATAATCAGATATCATCTGTTCCTATATGTCCACATCTATTTAAAATTATCGCAGCTGTCGCTGATGTTGATATGTAAAACGGGAGATGTATATTTGGTCATTAACTTGCCATATGCAGAAGCTAGCGGTGCAAAGATGCTGGAATATATTCTCCAGAAGCGTAAATTACTTCGAGTTCCTCAAGTTCAAAATGAACAGTACTTGAGCAAAATATGCTGGTTTTTCTAATCTCCGTAAGTGGTGAACTTACTATATGATACAGACAATTTTAAGGAAAAATTTGTTTAGCTCCTGAATATGGATTGGTACCTATAACTATTCAGAATTATACAGGGTGATTCACGAAGACTGCTCGTTAGAATATTTCAAAGAAAGACTCGAGATAAACACTTGGAATTTTATAGTTAAGCTTTCTTAGGAGAGAAGAATTCTTGGAAAAAATTTCAGATTCGTTCGACTTCCGGAAATGATACCAACTTTCGTTTTTTGAATGTAATTCGCTAGAGCCAACAATAGTTGCTTAAAACTATCTGGTTTTCTTTACTTGCCACTAAACAATGGATAAGTAAATGTGTAGTGCGCAAGTGTGTAAGTGTGTAAGCGCAAAGTACTTAATTTAGACTAGACAAATACATTGAACAATCCATAAGTTATACTGCGACCTTCGTCTGGATCCGAGAAAGCAACAGTAAGCCAGATAATACATTCATCGGTCCCTACTGCCTTCAATTGATTTACTCCAATAACAATAAAAACTCAAGATGAGTTTATTTGAATAGCTAAACATCAATGCATCCGTAAATCGCCAGAATATTTCTGTATTTTCTGAATTGTGATTGAACAATCCACAAAATTCCATTTCGATAACTTGTGGCTTCTTGCATTGCATGATCTAACGGTAGCCACAACATCAAATGACGATTGATCGAGAGTACTGGTGATTTGCTATAACGGTTGAGCCGTTTTGATAATAATGAAATTTTCTGTTGGTTTTGCAACATAAATCACACTATCTAATGTTGGAGAAGAGCCTGGGAAATACCATAATCAATATGACATTCTCAGTTATTCGATTCCTAGCATTGAGAATATTCAATCTTTCAAGCTCATAGAAGAAGTGAACCTTTTTTGATTTTAGGTTTTTAGGCATATTAAATGACACGTTAAGAACAAGAGAGATATCATTTATCTTTCAAGTAGTTCGTTCCAATGTATCCAGCCTGTAGGTTTTATAGTTAATTATATAGGGTGATGTCTGAGCAATGACCCCTCGGGCATGGGGTTGAAGAGGACCAAATGAGGAGTTAGAAATGGCCACTCAAACATTTCTTATGCCTACTAGTTTCTGTGATACAGGGCGTTTCCTTTAATTATAGAAATTTTAAATCCCTATAAGTTTGAAACTGTTGAATCGATATTGGTAATACTCTGCAAGCTTATTGATTTTAAGACACGAAAATGAAAAAAGAAACAGGACCGTACTAGAACATTCATTTTTACGTCCGGGTACCAAAACATCTCTCTGCACATGAAATAATATATTCTAAAACTTAAGGCTTAATGGGCTCCTATTCAAACACGAATGCGAAAACGAGCGACGAAGGAGCGAGCCTTCTGCAAGGAGTATTACTCGATGTTATCTCTATTTCAGTCAAACTTTGTAAAATACTGTTGAAATTCAATGAAAAATTTGGATAATACATCCTAGTGACTTTTGTATTGTGTCTTGGCAGTTGGTGTGACTGTTACGAAAGTTGATAGATTACGGATTTTGAATTTGAATCGTGCGTAGGGCATGGATATCAGATTTAAAACAGTTTCCTAATAGCATGAATGATTCAAAATTAGCAAGAAGGAAATCTCTAGTACCTTATTTTTTAATGAAAATAAAACTTTTCCATTCAACAATAATTCCACTATATCCAGATTATATTACATTGATAATAATTGACGTGCGTTGAAATTTGATTGAATGTCAGTGCTGACTACGACAAAACGAAAAGTATAACTTGAAACAATGCGGGAATGAGTTCATTACAGCACTATGTTTTTAGTGCTGTAATGAACTCATTACAATACTGAAATAGAGAAAAATTCACTTTCGTGAAGAAAAATATTTTTTTTTGGAAATCAATAATCAATTGGAATGGCACAAATTTTCTCTACTTAATAGAGCAATCCGAAGAACAAAATATCTCGAGTTTTTCATTAAAAATCAAAATAATTTCTATAATTCTCGGACTAATCGACTGATTCCAATGAAAACTATGATTATGAAGAAGGTGCTAAAAAATGATTTCAATGTAAAAGATTTCTTTTGATGATCAGATATTAAAAACATCTTTCTATGGTTGATTAACATTTTTCTCATTAACATACATATCGTGAAAAGGAGTAAAAATGCTCCCGAAAATAATGTATTTGAATATTTCGTTTTTTTAAGAAGAAATCGAGATATGTTGTTCTTCAGATGGCTCTTTTGAAGTTCTTCAATAAGCTCGCAAAAAAATTTTTAAATCAATTCCACAGTTTTGAAAACTTGAAAATTCTATGATTTTCAGGAAACATACTGTATCTCAGAAACTAGTAGGTATTCATTAGGTTCATTAATTTGGAGTTATACCACTGTGAAATAATGATTTTATTTCCCAATAGCTCAAGAAATACAGATTCCATCAGAATGAAACTAAGTAATTAGTTACAGAATATCGACGGGCAAATTTTAGCAGAATTTCTTGAAAATAGTATAACTCTTTAAAAAAATAAAGAGTCCTCTTCAAAAATTTTAAATTTCGGAAACCATAAGTTATATTCCACTGAAATTCCGCAGAAACCTTCAGGCCGCATTTTATTTTTCGAATATTTCCAAAAATACAGATCAGATCGAATTGACATCTAGTATACTCGGTTGAAAAAAGATGGCTTGAAGGTTCATGAAGTATTACGCGAGGGTGGAACAAAATAACACAATTTTAAAAACTTCTCACGCTGGCTTTGCAATGATCCTTCACCGCCTTTCCCTTTCTTGATAGGGCTTCACACTAGACGAGAGTAGGCGAGAGTATAAAAAATCTCGTCTCGGTCTCGCCAATTCCCAAAAAATTGAGTATCGTTTAAGTCTCGTTCTCGTCTCGTTATCAGTTGTCTCGTCTCGTCTCGCTTAATTCTGAATAACGATAATAAATATTATAATATATAAACGAAATGGTAATGGTAGTAATCAATAATTTTGTAAAGCTATATTTATTACGCTCTTATACAAAAATATTTGTAGATGTACATATTATTTTCAATTTTAAACACTGATAATTTAAACTTCATTACTAGATGACCAAGAATTCAAACATAATCACGCTTGCATCACATCATGTTTCAATGATGTACGTGTTTTTGCCATGATCATACCTGCTGTGGAAAATAATCTTTCAACAGGTACGGATGTAGCCATTAATAAATCATCGTCCATCTTGAAAAGTGTATGAAGAAGAACTTTTTCATCACTGTAAAATATTTTGACTCCTATTTGCTCTTTTTAACAGCAAATATTCTTCGAACTCAGCTTTCCAATATTTCGAAAGTTTTGTTGATATTTCAAATAGACTTTCGATGCCCATACATTTTTTAATAGAATTGAACCATTTGGTATAGTTTTGAAAGAATACCTTCCCAGTGGGTAGATCATTGAGGGTGTTCTTGGCGTATTCCTCATAACACATTTCGAAACATTGAATAGCCTCATTTCTTTACCAGTTTTATTATACGTAGTCCCACAGATGTATACAATAATTGTTCATATCTTCACTACAAAGAGCACAAGAGAATACATTTCTCCAGATGTTCAGATAAAGACGAAATTTTCAAAGCATTGGGATTTAGGGGCAATAAAAGTTGTCCGTTAAGTATTGAATTCATAATGGAATCCGTTTTTATAGTTGTGAATTCTATTTTTTCTTGAAAAATAATCTCAATTATCGCAAGGTCATAACGAAATAATAATCTTCTAAAAAATCATGTATTTCTAGAACGTTCGATGTATAATATAGACAAAATATATTGCTAATTATAGTGGAAACTCTTCGTATTCTATTTTTTTTTTGTGGGTGTTGAAAAAAGTCGAGTCGTATATAAAACTTTATACAAAAAATTTAATGAGACCAAAAACGAGACTCTCGTGTTGCGCTGTATGTGGTCTCGGTATCGCCTATAATATTTTTGAAAACTTCTCGTCTCTTGTCGTCTCGCTTTTCCGAGACGAGAACGAGACGAGACGAGAAAAATCTCGCTCTCGCGTGAAGCCCTATTCTTGAATGTTCAATAATCCTATCAGAAAACCAATTTCAACTTCTTCCTTATTCAACACACAATTTCAGAACTTTCACGATTCCCCAGGCTATTACCCAGGAAAAAAGGCAAGAAACGAGTTTTTAGCATTCTCTAAACGCCGGATATTTGAATCATGTCCCTACAGGAACATGCATCGGGAACACACGGTCCCAGTCAGGGGTCCCCAACAGCTATCGGCATGAAAATGATAGACCTATAGGAAACCACCATCGCTTTTAATTATACATTCCAATAATAAAGCGCTTTAACGCTCTTGAAACGATTATAATGACCGCGTAGGAAATTGCCTTCTCTGCACATTGTAATATGCCCTAGGTGGAAACCATGTGAACGTTTCAAGTTCTTTTTCCCTGAAAATCGCTAAATGGTGAGTGAACAGGTGGTACGAGAATACGTTATTAGAGCTTTATGATGCCAGGATTTAATGCGAATACATTAAATCAAATTGATATATTATAATATGGTTCGAAAAGTAGGATTTGCGTTGAGGACTATACAGTACGACCCATATGTGAATAATCTTGGGAACTGACGTTTTTACTGCTTCATTGTGTACGCAGATACTAATTCTGCTAAATGGCCTGGAGAATAGCTTTAAGGGTGCCGGAGAAAAGTGCTATGCAGTCTGACTGGACTACTGACACACATGTATTAAATTAAAGTGTTATGATGAAAATTATAGACTGAATGTTGCCATCAACTCAGAATTGGATTATACCAAAGTGTTTTACATGAAGGTTTTGAAATGAAGTAGGAGGTGGTAGGAGCAGTTGGGCAGTAGTTTTTTCATTCACATTTTAATGTTCATCCTCGTAGAGGCCAATTCCATATGAATATGTTCGGCTTGCACAGATTTTATACGAGCTGTATTTGAAGGATGTCCAATTGGCCATATTGGCTATTCGTCATGCTCAGGTAGTGAAAATAAACATAGGACATTTTGGAGAGAATTATGACCAATTAGAGCTGTGTAAGAAAATTGGTTCAAGCCCTGTGGACAGGAGCTTTGGCGCTCTTGTTCAAACTTTGACAAATCATATCTCCGAAATAATTGGTCTCTGGGAATTATTTTAATGGATTATTACGATAGAACTGCATCATGAAATAAATTAAATTCAAACAGACCGATTCTCTCCAAAAAGGAACTTATACGAGATATTTATACCTCCAATTTCCTCTGAAAATTATATTATATCAATGAAAACTTAGACAATATTGCAGTTTGGTTTTTACTGGAGATATTCTGAACCCAATTTGATTATGTATCTTACCAAAGAATATATTTCCATTATCTTATGGATTATCCACGGGCATTATATTATCACCTCAAAGTAAGATAGCTGAGGTTATTTCATTGGTCATTTTGCATTCAATCATACTTTATTTCATAGAACAGAAAGGGTATTTCATATCAAGAATAACGAACCAGAAATAATTGTGACATTTATCTCTCATAGGAAAATAAGATGACATGTAAGAACACAGATCATATAATAATTCATAGATAGAAAAATTAAGTACAGGATTCTGTGGAAACACCGAAGTAAGATCCATTATTGAAATTTCAAAAAATCATATCTCCGAAAGTATTAATTTGCTAGAGTTGAAAATGATATCAATGGATTTTTATGGTGAAACTGCATCTTAAAAAAATTGAATTTGAAATTTGTCATGTAAACAAATTTTTTTTTGTTACTCTGAAACCATCCGGCCGATTTTGCCCAATAACGAATACTTTTGACATTTGGGCAAATTGATAAGCACTCTGTTCCGAGGAACAAGAGCGCCAAAAATGTGTTCTATTCCCCTCTATTGGACACTCAACTACGAATTAAGCATCAATTTATACCGTTTTCTCAGCTTTTATAATATATGAATACATTTAATACCATTTTAATGACAGACTTCAGTAGAGAATTGTCTATGATCACAGAATGTTTTATTCTGACATATGTATTCTATTGGAATTGAAATACGAAAAAACTTTCGCCTCAAGTAACTCCAGGATATTCACGAAATTCCGCAAAAATTAGTGGGTCGGCATTCTACAAGTAATCACCTAGTTTTAATTGGATCAGATTTGTACATTTTGAGTTATACGAGGAAATAACAACAAAATTTCAGATGAGTATAATTCCAAAACAAATTGACCGATTATGCCAATCAAAGAACTTACCTGTCGCATTTGAATGCGCAACCTACCCTGAAATTTCCAAGTCGCTATATCTTTCCGTTCTCAAGTTATCGTGAGATACATAATATTTTTTCGTATTTTAAAATTTTTTAGAGGTACGGTCCTCACAAAATTTCACAAACATCTTTATGTCGATATGCGAATGTCGAACATCGAATATCGAACTTGACAGTAGAGTTAGGTTTTGGAGGCCCTCGCAAAATTTCAGCGATGTCGGACGAATACTTTCTGATATATAAAACTTTTTCCATTGATTTTCAATGATTTTTTTAAAATGTTCAAGTGATACGATCCTCACAAAATTTTGCAAGAATTTTCGTGTTGACGTTCTACAACTAATATTCATGTTTGAAGTGGATCGGTTTCGTATTTTTCGAGTTATTGAGGAAGTAATAACCAAATTTCCGATGGGTATAACTCTAAAACCATTTGGCCGTTTATGTCTACTGAAAAACTCAAATGTTGCATTCAGACGCACAATCTAACCTGAAAATTGCAAGTCGCTATCTCTTTCCGTTCTCAGGGTTAGCATGACATAAATAATATCTCTTAAAGATTTTTTAAAAATTTTCTAGTGATACGATTCTCACAGAATTTCGCAAACGTCTTTATGTTGTCTTTCTGTATTCTGAAACTACTCACCAAGTTTCAATTCGATCGGATTCGTATTGGTTGGAAACAAAATTATTACTCATAAACTATTGAGCTGATTATGCCCATTAATGAACTGGTCCGTCGTATTGGGACGCTCCACCTAGCCTAAAAATTTCGAGTCGCTATCTCTTTCCGTTCTCAAGTAATCCTAGCAACGGCCGGCCGGACTAAATCAAATTTGACCTCGAATTATTCATCAGGTTGATCCAAACGTTTGAGACAATTTTCGCCAAAAAATTCGGAAATTGCAGACATTCGGGCAAAACGAAAACGTGATGTTCCCCAGAAAATGCGCGCAAAAATGTTTCATTCTGAATAATTTCAATGTTGAAGTGAATTCTTCTTCAACATCTTCTGTCAACATACATGACGATCATTATAAAAGTATATATATCCATATATATATACATACATATTTTTCTGCTGATTGATATCATATTTATTCATATCTCTTATTAAAATAGCATTAAGCAGAAAAATATGTATTTAAAAGGTACGGACTTAGACCACTTTTAAAATGATTACGTAAGCGGCAACTACCAAACACTGGGTTGTAACGGTAGGAAGTCTTAAAGTGTTCGTTGTTGTTTTTCTATTAAAATTTTGCTGATCAACTGGAAAAAAAATAGTCCACTGTATTGACTATAATGCTTCTATATTTCTCTTAAATCTTCAACAGTATAGATCCGATCAAGTTCAAATCTAGAACTTGGATGTTAAATAAGATTTAGAAAGCTCTCCCAAAATTTCAGCGATTTATGAGGGATAAGAGAGATGTGCTGGCAATCGGACGGGCCGGCCGGCCGGACATAATTAAGTTCGAACTCGGATTCTTCTTCAGTGAGTCCAAACTAATCGTTTGAGAGAGCCCATTTTGGAAAATTGATAGGCACTCTGAGCAAAGGAACAAGCGCGCCAAAAACGTCGAAGGGAATCGGTGTATTTTGATTATGAATTTTAGAATGTGAAATTTGCAGCCCTTCTTTGAACTCGCCTAAAATTAGATTACATGTGGAATGGAAGATAATGATCAGAGTTTGCAGAGAAGACTCAGTAATGAAGAAGTCACAATTCAAATTCCAAATGTCTTTGAATCCCGAACCAAAAGCATCTCTTATCTTCACACAGTTGTCAGGTATGTAGCTAGATACCCAACGTGAGTTTGCATAACGAATTCTTCCCCAGTTGTCAGCTTGCACACGGCCAAATCAAAAAAAAATTTTAACAATCATATACGGCTATTCTCCGAAGTTCCATTTGAATACACATCGTGAGAAAATATCATATATTCAGGTGTTAAGTCAGCATACGTGACGTAATTTGAAAGTTTTTCTTCGGTTCGAAGCCGTACAGCATACCTTGACATGAGTGCGAAGCGTAAGAAAAATAGCGTGAAAATTCGCTGTTTACGTTTGAGGATGTCAAGAAATAACGCTAATTTTATGGTCTTTATACTTCGCGACATAACATGAGGCTGGAAAAACAGTCACATAGGCGAATCTAACGGGAACTTATTAGTTTTATAAACATAAAAAAATTACATAACTGAGATGCAATCTTCTGAACACATCTTTAGAGGACGGAAGTATACAAGCAATACGGTAGATGTTTGATATCTTTAATTATAGATGATTTGTACCTCATATTATGAGGTTCAATTAAAAATTTTACTGCTGTTTTCGCATTATTGAAAGCACCTTCAAATGGTTTGGAGGCAGATTGCGAATGTTTTAATTTGCGATATTATCAACCTCTTAAACTTGAACTGTAGCGAATGAATTTTATGGATAATCAATATGGTATTACTTTTTTTAAAAGGTGCGCTTAAATATCGGTAGTATAATCTGAATCAACAGATGGTGTTGGAGTCATAAATGTAATACATTTTCGGTTCAAGATTCTCAAATCGCATTTATTCGAAAACAGTTCATTTATACAGGCTGTTGCAAGAGTGATTCTTCTTGTACAACACGAAGAACCATTTGGCTGAAAATTACCTACATAGGAATTCAAGAACTCCCTGTTATATTGCATATTGTATCCCATTACGGCCCTAATTTTTTTATGGTTCTATTGTTAATTGAGTAGTGACAAATAATTTTAGGAAGGATGACCTTGTAGTTTGATGGTGCTGTGGCAAATGATATGAATATCGGCTCTTAATTTCATTTGCTGCGTAGTTCGGACACTTTCAGCAAAAACTCCTTCACTAGACTCATACAAAGTTCATACAGTAATACATTTTTTGCGCGCATGTTCTGGGAAACATCGCGTTATCATTTTGCCCAAATGTCTGTAATTTTCGAATTTTTTTTGCCGAAAATTGTCTCAAACGATTAGGTTCAACTCACTGGATGAAGAGTTAGAGGTCAAATTTGATTCTGTCCGGTCGACCGCTCGGACGTTACCACGCTAACTTGAGAACGAAAATAGATAGCGAAATATTCAGGATAGGTGAGGTTAATGGGCATAATCGGCCAATGGTTTCCGAGAAATAATTTTGTCATCAACCAATACAGATCCGAACGAATTGAATCTTGGTAGCTAGTTGTAGAATACTAATACAAAGACACTTGTGAAATTTTTTGAGATTCACTAGAAAATTTTTAAAAAATCATTAAAAAATATTATTTATGTCACGATAATCTGAAAACGAATAGAGATAGCGACTTGCAATTTTTAGGGTATGTTGTGCATCTGAATGCGACAAATGAGTTTGTTAATAGGCATAATCGGCCAAACGATTTTGGACTCATACTAAACCCATTTGAAATTTGTTTGTTATTTATTCAATATCTCGAAAACTACAAATCCTACATTTCAAACATGGTAATACACAGGTGATGCGAGAGTAGCAGGTGTGCACATTTTTATCATTTTGGTATCATTTATTACGCGTGCTAATATCGACCAGCTGTTTGCTGATTCTTTCATTCCTTTTGATTTGTATCCTTTTCTCCGTGGCCCTCCATATCTGTTTGTTGGAAGTCTCTCGTATAGGCCCACGAAGAGTGAAAAGTTCATCCTTCTCCTTCCTAGACCCCTGTTATATCGATAGATAAACTCTATAATGCCGCAAATTTGCCCAACTTGCACGAGGGCTCATGATGACCCAAAAAATCCGAGAGTACAGTGCTCAATTTGCCGTAAATTTTATCATCCGGAATGTGCTAATCTGTCCTCCAATGACGCGGCATATATCGTAGAATCGAATTCCAAGTGGAACTGTTCATCTTGCGATGCATGTAAACGTTCTTTGCGGAGTCATTCACAGTCATCCCCTGCACCATGTGATCAACCAATAACTATGGAGCATTTTTTTGAATTAATGAATAAAATAGGTGCTATGGCAGATGACCTGAAATCGATCAAAAAAGGCCAATCTGCATTGGTTGATGAGCTAGCAAAAATTAGAACTACTATGGAGGGTCATTCGACGATTCTGAGTGAACATGGTGCAGCTATCTCGGATTGCCGGGACAGAGTGGAAAAGCTTGAAAATTCTCGTTCCGAGCTGTCTGCTGGTGTGGGGAACGTGATTGAGGAATTCGAGCGGCTGAGGGAGGATATGCGTCCTTCTTCGGCGGGTGGTCTTCCTGTCGGCCCTGGTCGGACTGAGCCGGAGGAGGTTGTTGAACGTGTGAGGCGATCATTCAATATTATTATGAGAAATGTCCCTGAATCAGCCGACTTGGATGATCGCCTCATAGCTGCGAATGTACTTCGATGCATCCATGACTCGTCTAGAGACTTGATCGTGGGAACGTCTCGTCTGGGAAAGGCTGGGCCAAATCGCCCTCGCATGCTAAAGGTTTCGTTGGTGAATAGTGGTAGTGTTTCCACGATGCTGAGAAATAAAAGAAAGCTCATCTCGTTTCCTGAATACAAAAACATCCATCTTTCCGACGATAAAACACCGAAACAGATTGAGGAACTCAACAATCTGCGCGCAGAACTAAGGCGGAGGGAGTCAGCGGGGGAGAAGGATTTGACAATAAAATATGTAGGAGGAGTCCCATCTGTCGTCAGCACCATTTCAAAAAACTAGAACATCAGCTAAATGAGTGGAGCTTCGTGTATTCAAATGTACAGTCCCTTAATTCTAAGTACCGTGAGATTTTGGCTTTCACTGAGGTTCACGAGCCTTCGTTCATTCTGATCTCAGAATCCTGGTTGATGGCGGGTGTGTTGGATTCCTCAGTTCACATACCTAACTATGATGTTTTTAGAAGCGATAGCTCCACGACTGTGGGCCACGGAGGTGTATGCATCTATGTAAGAAGGGAGATTTTGGATGCATCCAGGATTTCCGTTTCAAGATTTGACTCCCCTGGTATAGACAACATATTTCTGAAGATAGTTTTCAACGGATTTACATTAACAATTGGATGCGTGTATCGTCCCCGAGCAGGTCCACATGACCTTGCCCTATTTGACCATCTATTCCATTTGAGCTGTACGGAGAAAAATATCCTTATTGCCGGGGATTTCAATCTTCCTGACCTGTCGTGGCCCTTAAGCCCCATTTCTCCAACACAGGCGGCATATTCGCAGTTCTACAACATGATGCAAAGTTCAAACTTCACCCAACTTGTTCTCAAACCCACAAGATATCGTCTGGGGCAGAATCCTTCATTGTTAGACTACATTCTTGTAGGTGATCGCGACCTGATTTCTGAAATTGATTACTTTCCCCCATTCGGAAGGTCGGATCACGTTACTCTCAAGTCATCCATTCAGTTTTTCGCCAGTTCGCCTCAGAAATTATTGAAGAAGACAATTGAAGTTATCAATTATGGTAAACTTAACGAGGATCTTGCTGGGGTTGCGTGGGCCGATCGGTTTAACCATCTTAAAATGGAGGAAATGTGGGGTAAATTCATAGAGATCCTGAATAGTGCTGTGATTTCAAATACGGCATACAGGGAGGTCAACTCCATTCCGGGGAAGCCTTGGATTGATGGTAACATTTCTGGAATGATTCGTCATAAGAGGAGCTTATGGCAGAGATTCTTGAGAACACGCTATCCGGCAGACTATAGTGCTCACCGTAAATATTCAAACCTTTTATCCTCGTGTATTGACAAGGCCAAGAGGGACTACGAGTTTAGGGTTGCCTCTTCGGATGATAAAAAGAAGTTCTTCAGGTACGTACGGACTTTCCTTGATGCTAAGGTTTCTGTACCGCGGGTTCGAGATGCTTCTGGGTCTATCTGTCCGGACGACCGTACTGCTGCGGAAGTATTCGCGGAGTATTTTTCTTCTGCTTACTCTGCCGAACCGATTGGACCAATACCTCGCATCAGAAGAGATAGTTCGATGCTGAGATTGAGTGAAATTTCATTTTCGCCGGAAATTGTGAGGAAACAGCTGGATCTTCTCCGGATTGGTTCAGCTCCTGGACCCGACGGCCTCTCCAATAGGTTGTTGAAGTTTTGCGCGGCCTCTCTGTCTTTTCCTCTATCTATGATTTTTGAGGAATCCTTCCGGTGTCATTGCCTTCCTGGCCCATGGCTGAAAGCTTCAGTAACGCCTATTTTTAAAAAAGGGGACAAACTTTCAGTTTCTAATTACCGCCCTATCAGTTTGACTTGTGTTGCGTCTAAGGTTTGTGAAAGAATTATTGTAGACCAGATGCTTGTTTTTTTACTGGAAAACAGTATTCTTCCAGATTGTCAGCATGGTTTCCTCCCTGGCAGGTCAGTGTTGACCAATCTTCTGACATGTATCAACGACTGGACTAGGGCTGTAGACAGGGGGGAACCAGTTGATATAATATATCTGGATTTTTCCAAGGCATTCGATAGGGTTCCTCATCGAAGACTCCTTTCTAAGGTTCAACATTTTGGGATCGCGGGTGACCTGCTTTTGTGGATACGGTCGTTTCTGACCTCAAGAGAATTTAATGTCAGAGTGTCGGATAGAACATCATCTGATTCACCTGTTCCTGGAGGAGTACCACAGGGATCTGTTTTAGGACCATTGCTTTTCCTGCTTTACACTGCTGATCTTCCATCTTCGATTAAGTCTTCCTGTTCTCAGTACGCAGATGATACGAAAATTTATAACAACCCCATCACCAGCACTGCTGCTATCCAGGCAGATTTAGATTCAATATCGGAGTGGTGTAATGATTGGTTGCTGCCACTGAACATCGACAAATGTGTGGTGCTCCATGTTGGTAAGAATAACCCCCAGCATGTTTATCATTTGTCAGGTCAACCTTTAAGAACAGCGGATGAGCATAACGACCTTGGAGTGATCATTTCTCGAGATCTCAGTTGGAGTAAACACATTCAGCATATAACTTCGAAGGCGAAACAGGTCACTTTCCTCATTTCCAGGGCCTTTTACGGATGTGATCCTCAGGTGTGCAGTAAAATATACTCTACCTTCATCAGACCAATCATGGAGTTCGCGGGACCTGTATGGTATCCCAACTTAAGAGGAGACGCTGAATTACTGGAGTCCGTCCAACGACGAGCTACTCGTATACCCTATGGCGTATCTCGTCCAGATTATTTTGGTAGGTTGCAGATTTTTGGTTTGAGCACTTTCGAAAAACGGCGTGAGAGAGGGGACCTGATAATCGCATACAGAGCTGTGAACAATCTTTTGTACGGGATAGATACTTCAAACATTTTCAGGCTAAACAACAATAACTTAAGAGGCCACAATTACAAACTCCATAAGGAAAATTTCAAGACTGTTCCACGCCAACACTTTTTGTCAAATAGAATTTTTCAAGTTTGGAATGCCCTCCCAACGGGAATAGTGAACTCCCCTAGTGTTAATTCATTCAAGAATGCCTTGGACTCATGGAGTGGGCGGTTTCCAGTGTAGTGTTTCTTTTTGGTTATTTTGTTTTATTTTATTTTATGTTTTTTTTGCTCTTGTTTCAATTATGTGTTTCTCTACAATACACAAAGTGTTTTAAGTTGTTCACAATGTGACTTAAGTTTAAGTTCTTTACATTTAAAATGTATATATTTTTTTGAGCCCCTATAGGTGTTAGCCTTGGCTCTTATGAATTTAATAATAATAATAATAATAATAATAATAAGTTGTAGAATTTTTGCAAAATTTTGTGAGGATCGTATCAGAAGAAAATTTCAAAAAAATCATTGTAAATCATTAAAAAAAAGTTCTATATATCAGAAACTATTAGTCTGACAGCGCTAAAATTCTACGAAAGCCTGTATAATCTAACCCTACTGCCAAATTCCAAGTTTCAACACGATCGGATCTATATTGTTGGAGATCCTAGCAGCCTTGGATGAGATCAGTAGCTGGATGGTTGACCGTTGCTTCGATAACTTTCGAACGAAAGAGATAGGGACTTGCAATTTTCAGGGTAGGTTGCGCATCCGAATACGTCCTTTGAGTTCGTTAATTGGCATAATCGGCCAAATTGAATTGGAGTTATACCCATCTGATATTTTGTTGTTATTTCCTCTACAACTCAAAATATACAGATCTGATCCAATTAAAATTCGGCGATTACCTGCAGAATGCCGACCCAATAATTCACTCGTGACTGAAGTATGTCATTAAAATGGTATGAAATGTATTCATACCATTACCTGAGAAAACGGTATATATCGATGTTACATTCGATTAAGAGTGTCCAATAGAGGTGACTAGACAATAGAACGAGCAAAAGCTCCTGACTTTACGTCAGTGCTTGGAAAAAATTTCATTAATTGATGGAGAGTACGATTATCACATTCATTTTTGTTTTTAATTTCTTTTCCGTATGTATTTTATTACAGCAAAAATTAATTCAAGAATTCTAATTCATTACCGAATGACAAAAAAATGTTGCCAACTGTAGTTCATTGAATTTCTAATTCAGTGTCACAATTTATTTATCTGGAGAATGCGTCGAAAAAATGGATGCCCTCAACTTCCGCTTTCTTATAAAACCAACAGGCGCCACTCTGACACCCTGAATACTTATAATCTCACACAGAAGCAAATAGTTTTCTGCTTTATAAATACAGGACACCATAGAAATGAACCTATCCCCTTCTTAATGTCCGGAAAGATTAGAATAAACCCATAACACCCGCTGGTGCTTAATTATTTGTGAGGATATAAATCCTAACACAATGTGTTCCATCCCATTACTATGGTGTAAGTATATAACAGCCTTAACAGTGCACGAAATAATATGCAGGAATAACAATGAACCGGAGTTGCTTCCTCAAAACACCAGACCGTAAATCAAGAAAATTCAAAACTATTCAGCAGGCCGCTACCGTTGGCTATTTCACCATACAAAAATTGTTTCCCATAGAGTAACAGTAAATTATGCGGAGTTGTATAAAGAAATAACTAAATGGTTCTTGAAAGCGAGAGGAGTAAAGCTTGACGTAACGGAAAAATACTTATTAACCGGATATTCGTTTTATATGAAGAATTGACCGGGACAAATGCAAATCATATACAAAGGTTCATTATTTTGAATTTTTTCAAATTACAGATCAAAATTTCTTGAAAAAGTCGTGCATTCTACGCGCATGATTGCTCAAATGTATTTGCGTAATTTCAGCGGATTCTGACGTATAGTTTCTGAAATATATAGAATAAAAAAAAATTAATTTTTGTTTTTTCTAGAGATACGATATTCACGAAATATTGCAGAAATTCGCAGATATTCTGCAAGTAATTATCAAGTTTGAATTGGATCAGATTTTCATATTTTGAATTATTGATGATATAACCACAAAATTTCATATTATAGTCATATGAAATTTTGTTGTAATCGTTTGGTCGATTATGGCTCATACATAACTTAAATATCGCATACGGATTTGCCACCTACCCTGAAAATTTCAAGTCGCTATCTCTTTCTATTCTCAAGTTATCGTACATAATATAATTTAATAATTTTTTTTTAAATTTTTTACAGACATAATCCTCACGAAATTTCAATTTGTGTTGGTATTCTACAAAAAGTTACCAAGTTTCAATTTTATTGAATCTGTATTGTTTGAAAACAAAATTATTACAAGGTAACCGTTTAGACAATTATGCCCATTAACGAAATTAACCTTAACTTAACTTAACTAACAGACATTTGTCTGTAATTTTCGAATTTGTGGACAAAAATGGTCTTAAAGGATTTGGTTCGACTCACTGATCAATAATCCGTGGTCAAAATCGATTCTGTCCGGCCAGCCGTTAACCCGATAACTCTCGAACGGAATGAGCAAGACAGTTTAAATTCAGAGTATTTTTTTTAACATGCACTTTCATCATGAGAATTGATATCATTTTCAACTCTAACCAGCTAAGACTTTGGGAGATATGATTTTTCATCATTTCAATAATAAATCGTAATTCAAGAATTTCACAGAATGCTGTAATCGAAAATTAACGTCCGTAATTAGGTATATCTAAGAATTTCATGATCTGTGTTCATACATGTCAGCATATCTACCGATAAGAGACAGGTCATATTTATTTGTGGTTCTATTCGAAACTCGTTATTCATGATATAAAATACTACGTGTTCTAGAAAACAAAGTATGATTGAATGGAAAAATTACCAATGAAATAACCACAGTTAGCGTAGAATTATGAGGATTATAGGATTTTATAATTTTTGTGTGATCATATAATGCTCTTGGATAATCCATATGATGAAGGAAATATATATATATATATTGATAAGTTAATCAAATTGGGTTCAGAATATCTCCAGTAAAAACAAAACTGGAACATTGGCTCAGTTGCAATTTATATAATATAATTTTCAGAGTAGATTTGAGGAATGAATATCTCAGAAGTTCGTTATTGGGTTGAATCGGTCTGGTGGATTCGCATTAATAATTTTTGGCACCCTTGTTGGATTTAATTTATTTTATGATGCAGTTCTATCATAAGAATCCATTGATATCATTCCCAACTCTGAGAAACCAATACTTTCGGAAATATGTTTTGTCAAAGTTTGAACAAGAGCGCCAAAGCTCCTGTCGACAGAGCTTTCCTACTTTTTTTACTTATAGTGTCGTATTGCAGTAACTGAGTTATTAAAGTATAGGATTTAAGTGAGTTTTATAATGAGCCGTCTAGTTTTTATGTCGGCATTATATTTTCTTTACTAGGAATATAGTAGAAGTTTTTACGTACTATAAAATCCATCCTTTTCGTTGGTACACCCTATATACGACGTCTTGGTTTTTTATTCGAAAGTTATCAGGACCTAAGCATAAAATCCTTAAAAAGGGTATGTTTTATGCTTAATCTTAAAGAAATCCTCTTTTACTCTTATGTCACAACCTAATATTAATTTAGTATTGTAAGAGTCGAAATCTATGTATTCAGAGATGCAATCAAATTTTGCAACCCATCAACCAGTGTATAAATTAATTTTGTAATAATAATATGTTGCTTCGGAAACTTTTTTATGACCACTCTGAATCTTCGAATAGTTCATTGGTTTAAGCGGCTCTTCAAAATTTTAGTGGCAATTTCGCTTTCAAGTCATCTTTAATAAACTTCGATTAATTTTATTTGGGAATAAAATTTCATCTTCGGAATTTCTGTAATATCAACTTTCATAAATGCTTAATTAAAACAGATGTGAGATTCTGCAGAGAAATGCAAGAATAAACGAACTTGGGGCCTTAATATCTGCATCACCAAGTCGATTCCCCGTTTTGAACGAAAGTTGGGTCAACAAACCCTAAAAACTCGAAATATATTCAATGACAAGGTTATACGCTACACGATCTGTCTCATCTTTAGCGGGGAATGCATAAACCACGTCCGAAGACATAAAGATAAAAATCGTACGCTATAATTGAAATACTTGAACAGTTTTATATTCATCGCAGTTATTTTTATACCTAGTCCCTAGTACCTATTCTGTTTTTATCTTCGTTATTTTTACTGTTAGTCTTGTTGTTAGGTGTGTGGAAGTTAACCGACAAAAGAAAGTAAAAACACTTTAAGTTCTCTCTTCTGAAAAATTAGAATTGTTGGTCGCCATTTTCTACAACATTCCAACTGTTTTTCCCCACTTCAGAGAAGAAAAGGATTTTTATTCTTCCACCTTAAGATACATCCATACCAAAACAAGACATGGATTTATTATCATATTCCGCGGTACTGAAACTATTTAGCTCTCCTATTCATTGAATTGAGCTTTGATTTATTATTTTCTCCAATAATAAATTTTCGAGAATGTGGACGGCCGGGTAAAATCGATTTTGACCACGGATTCTTGATCAGCGAATCGAACCAAAAAGTTTGAGAGCATTTTCAACGAAAAGTTCTGTTCCGAGGAACAAGAGCACCAAAAATTAAATTACCCCCTCTGTTTTTACTGATTTTCATTAATGCTAGATTTTGCAAGATACATGGTTTGATTCCAATTTGTGAATCATATCTCAATCGTGATCATATTGTTAGATTTATCGAACCAAAAAAAAGCGAATTTCTTCATATCGTATAGCTAAATATGAAAATTCATATACCATAGGCCTTACAAGCCGCTACTGAAGGTGATGGATAATAATGGTGGTATGAATTCATTGACTACCCTATGGGATCCTTATTTACGAGATATACCGGTACTGAAACCATACTCGCTCCTATCAAAACGAGAGGTGAATTCATGAATAATGTATAAGAATATAGGTACTGTTTCAAACTATACTATATTGTGTCAATATTATATTACTCTAGTCGGTGTCAAGTTTAATATCGCAAATGACTGAAGAATTTTTACCTGCAGATATATGCAACACGCCTCATATATTGGTAGGGCTTCACAGGAGACGAGAGTAGGCGAGAGTAAAAAAAATCTCGTTTCGCTCTCGCCAATTCCCAAAAAATTAAGTCTCGTTCTCGTCTCGTTATCAGTTGTCTCGTCTCGTCTCACTTAATTCTGAATAACGATAATAAATATTATAATATATAAACAAAATGGTATACAATAATGAATAATTTTGTAAAGTTATGTTTGTTACGCTCTCGTACAAAAATATTTAAATAATAATATTTAATATTTTTAATTTTCAACACTGATAATTTCAACTTTCAAATTACTCGATGACCAAGAATTCATAATCACACTTGCATCACATAATTTTTCAATGATGTACGTGTTTTTGCCATGATCATACCTGCTGTAGAAAATAATCTTTCAACGGGTACGGATGTAGCCATTAATAAATCATCGGCCATCTTGGAAAGTGTAGGAAGAACTTTTTCATCACTCTCCACTTTCATAAGTCACACAGGGTAAATACTTTTCATTCGGTAAAATATTTTGATTCCTATTTGCCCTTAAAACAGCAACTATTCTTCAAACTCAGCTTTCCAATATTTCGAAAGTTTTGTTCATGTTTTAAATAGGCTATCGATGTCGATACATTTTTTAATAGAATTGAACAATTTGGTATAGTTTTCAAAGAATATCTTCCCAGTGGGTAGATCATTGGGGGTGTTCTTGGCGTATTCCTCATAACACTTTTCGAAACATTGAGTAGCTTCATTTCTTTACCAGTTTTATTATACGTAGTTCCACAGATGTTCTTCAATAATTGTTCACATCTTCACTACAAGGAGCACATGAATATAAATTTCTCCAAATGTTCAGATAGAGACGAAGTTTTCAAAGCATTGGGATTTAGGGGCAATAAAAGTTGTCCATTAAGTATTGAATTCATAATGGAATCCGTTTTTATGGTTGTGAATTCTATTTTATCTTGAAAAATAATCTCAATTATCGCAAGGTCATAACGAATTAATAATATTCTAAAAATCTTGTATTTCTAGAAAGATCGATGCATAATATAGACAAAATATATTGGTAATTATAGTGGAAACTCTTCATATTCAATTGTTTTCTGTGGGTGTTGAAAAAAGTCGAGTCGTATATAAAACTTCATACAAAAAATTTAACGGGACCAAAAACGAGACTCTCGTGTTGCGCTGTATGTGTTCTCGGTATCGCCTATAATATTTTTGAAAACTTCTCGTCTCGTCTCGTCTCGCTTTTTTCGAGACGAGACGAGAAAAATCTCGCTCTCGCG
The DNA here is from genome assembly GCA_937662695.2 of Halyzia sedecimguttata. Classification (NCBI taxonomy): domain Eukaryota; kingdom Metazoa; phylum Arthropoda; class Insecta; order Coleoptera; family Coccinellidae; genus Halyzia; species Halyzia sedecimguttata. The sequence continues at coordinate 74,418,351 of OW569414.2, forward strand.
TGAAGCCCTATATATTGGAGCTTTTTATTGATTTTGACAACGTAAATATTGTTCATGTAGATGTTACATGTTTTCGCAGGTATTCTCAGGGAACTTGTTTGTCTTGAGACAATCTTTATATTTCACTTTCACGTGAATATAAATTTCAGTTAATTTTCAATTATATTAATCATAATATATTATATAATTAATAATTATGTAATATTGAATCCATTTATCATCGATTGAAACATACTTCGTTATAAGTAATCATTAAAGTATACTTTGGGAGGTATATTCATCCTTAAATGATTGGTTTTCTCTCCCAATCTCTGAAAAATATCTATAAAATACTAATTTCATTGGATATTTTGTGAATTGCTGCTGCGTTAGAAACACAATATATTTGTCTCAAGCAATGTATCGAATATAATAATTTTCCCTAACAAACATTAACGAAACAACATCAATGATAAAACAACTATTTCGTAACGTTTTGGAGACTATATCAGACTCCTTCGTCAGACACTAAACGAAAATCATATGTCTTTAATATTTGGATAAACATGTTCTTAAGCGATTTAGTTCGACTGATCATAAGAATTCGTGGTCAAAATCGATTCTGTCCGGTCGACCGGCCGTTAACACGATAACACTCGATCGGAATGAGCTAGACAGTTGAAATTTTCAGAGTAGGTTCGGGACATAAATATCTCGGTTAAGTTTCGAACTCAATTTTTCGATGCAGTTCCATCAAATCCATTGATATCATTTCCAACTCTAACAAGCTGATACTTTTGCAGATATACGATCTTTCAAAATTTCTACAATAAATCATAATTCTATGTTTCCACAGAATGCTGTAATTATAACATCTATGAAATACATGATCTGTGTTCATACATGTCATCTCATCTAACGATAAGAGACATGTCATATTTATTTCTAGTTCGTTACTCCTGATATAAAATACCCCTCCTGTTCTAGAAAACAAAGTATGATTGCTTGCAAAATGACGAATGAAATAACCTCAGCTATCGTAGAATTATGACTTAGGAGGATTATAGGATATTATATTTTTTGGGTGATAATATAATGCCTGGCGATAATCCATATGATGATGGAAACATATACTTCGGTAAGTTAATCAAATTGGGTTCAAAATATCTCCATTAAAAACAACACAGGAATATTGGCTAAGTTTCAATTGATAAAGTGTAATTTTCAGAGTATATTTGAGAAATCGATTTCTTGAATAAGTTCGTTATTGGGTAGAATCGGTCTGGTGGTTTCAGATTAATAATTATTTGGCACTCTTGTTTTTTTTTTAATTACACTTTTTTCTATTCAATCTCTTATATGATTCAATTCTATCATAAGAATCCATTGATATCATTAGCAACTTCGAGAAACCAATACTTTCGGAGATATGATTTTCAAAGTATGAACAAGAGCACCAAAGCCCCTGTCCACGGGAATTTTCCACTTTTTCATATCAATATGTGATTGAACACAAGTTTGCATTCTAAATCATATACAGTAACTGCATCCTGTATATGGCAGTTAATGGCAAAATATCCTAATCTCGAAAACGTCTCACATTAGCTGACATTAAGCTATGAGAAATATGCGACCAAAGACCTCTAGTTGGTAAAAGAAACGCCTTCAAATGTTTATGTAGTTTATGAATAGTATAATAGATGGTAGGTTCTTGTCCAAATGCATGGTCATTAGGATAGTTTAGTAGCTAATGCATCGTTTGTTCTCTAAGTTATCGGCCTGTGGAAACGCCAGCTAAAAATAGCTACTAAAATGTTCCTTCCATGCCTTGAGGATGACGCACCTCATTCATTAGTGTACTTGAAGAGAATAGGTACATACCGGTGATCAACTTTGGAAGGCTTAATCAAAATCTCTGATGTTCTGCAGTTCTGGTAGGTGTATCAAATCAGATCACGTCCGGATATGTTATAAGTAATCATTAAAGGATACTGTGGGAGGTATACTCATTATTGAAAGGTTTTTTTCGTTACGATATAGTTGTTTCTTCGTTGATGTTGTTTCGTTGTTGTTTGTTGGGCAACATTGTTCAATTGATTGCTTCTGACAAATATCCTGTGTTTCTTACGCAGAAGCAAATCACAAAATAATTAATTTTTATTTTATAGATATTTTTCAGAGTTTGGGAGAGAAAATCCGGATATGTTATAGAAAAAAAGTATAAAAGTGCTTACGTCTGTTCAGGGGCTTTAGCGCGCTCGACCGTGTAATGATCCATTTATTTCACTGATTATATTCACTGTACAAAACTGAGATTTATGGTTATTGAAGATCCGTTATACCAACCAACCAATAACCACCTACAAAAGTAGGTGATCGATCGACTTCGTACGAGGCGTCAATTAGAGTATGGAACATGTGCGCAAAAGCTCCTGACTTAACGTCATTGCTTTTTAAGAATGTTGAGGTCGATTGTGGAGAAATGGTCAATTTTGACTCAACCACCTGAAGATCGTTGAACCTTCGGAAACACTCTGTATATTCACAATACATGAAATGGCCTATAAGTTTGACAGGTATTCATTTTTCAAACTGAGCATGCATTCGGTTCTCGCACTAAGCCATAAAATAAAATGAACCTTTTTTTAATTGCTTTTATCGTAAAATGTTATATGTTCCATTCATTTGAAGCCAAGTCCGAAAAAATTATAATTTGGTACTGTAAATTAACCGGTGAATTCAATAGGTAGCCATATTTTTTTTATGGTGGTATATATAAAAGTACAGTTATGGAAGAAATTGTCTTAATTTGAGTGTGAGAAAATGAATTAGATCCAATCATTTCAAGATGATCTGTTCATTTCGGCCATCAAATCATTTACGATCTCAAACCAATTATATGTGACGTGGAAAATATGCTCCAAAAGATAGACGGTTATATTTCGAAAAGGAATGGTAAAATTCAGTTTGAAATGAAAAAGTTGAAGGAAAATATTCATTGAGAAAATACGATATGATTCTCCATTGATTACTTACTGCGAGAGTTGTCTATTTTTGGCGCTCTTATTCCTCGGAACAGCGTGCTTATCAATTTGCCCAAATGTCCGTAATTTTCGAATTTTTGGCTGCAAATGGTCTTGAACATTTTCGTTCGACCCACTGATCACGAATCAGTGAGCTAGACGGTTGAAATTTTCAGAATAGGTTTGGGAGATAAATATCTCCCTTAAGTTCGTTATTGGGCAAAATCGGTCTGGTGGTTTCGGAGTAACGAAAACAAAATTTTTTTTTACATTACAAATTTCAAATTCTTATTTTCTTAAGATGCAGTTTCATCATAAGAATCCACTCATATCATTTTCAACTCTAGCAAGCTAATACTTTCGGAGATATGATTCTTCAAAATTTCACTAATACATCGTACTTCTATGTTCTCAAAGAATGCGAATTGTATCTGTCTGCGTTCTATCTGTGTTCACTGTTCTATTAGAGATATGTCAAATTTATTTGTGTTTTAGTTTGTTTATAATTCGTACTGCGAAAATATTTTCTGTTGGAAAACAAGTATCCGAATCTTGAATTTGTAAATATATACAACAATGTTTTGATACCGAAAATAATATTGACTTGTTGCATATTGAATAATTTAAGTATAAATATTGAGGATGATGTTTCAGAAGATTTACAATTGGATCATTTTAATGATGTAGTTTATAAAGGCAAATTGAAGAACAACATAATGGAATCATCAGAAGAAATTACTGTTCGTTGAACACTGAGGTTAATATTACCTTTTACTTTCTTAAGTAAACATTAGTGCATCAAATATTTTTTCTTGAATTAAACTATTTAATTATGAAAAGATGATTGTATTTTATTAATATATTTTGTCGGAAAATGAGATAAGTTTTCAAATAAGGGAAAATAAGAATATAAAATACATATTATATCAAAAAAATTAAATGAACTATTAAAATAATTCGTTCGTCAGCCTATACCTATTAAAATATCGGGAATAAATGGACAATCTGCTATGATTGTCTCCAGCCTCGCTCTAGACATTTCGATGATACTTTCCTTAGGTATTTCGAGTTGTGCAAACTATGCACCGAGTGTGAGTTGCAACAACCCATTCCACGAGGTTGAATCATTGCAGATTGCTCATTTAATCTTGATAAATAAACTATTATTTGAATTTAATTGCCTTTTTGGTGCAGTTCTATCATAAGAATCCATTGATATAATTCCCAACTCTGCGAAAACAATACTTTCGGAGATATGGTTTCTCAAAGTTTGAACAAGAGCGCCAAAGCGCCACAGGGCTTTTTCACTTCTTTGCAACGGAATCCTTTAATGCGATTTTCGCTGGGAGTCGACCAGCATAAAATACGGGCTTGGGCTAAAGTATGGAACGAAGTAAATACATATCTTTAAAATGAAAAGAACGATGTTTATTAAATTGGTTGCATTGCGAAACGAAAATGTTCGGAAAACCGTTAAAATATTTGTTGACGTTTTCAACTGGTTGGAAACTACACTGAACAACCAATTCTAGTTAATTGAACGAAGCGAACGGGTATAAGGTCGATAAAACTGGTTGACATTATGCAAACTCGAAACCACTAGTTATAATTATTATGAATCATAATTTATTTCTTACTTGGCTAGTTCGATTGAATGAATAGTTTTATTGAATGGTAGGTACACTGTGAATCTTTTTTAATTTATATAATTCCAGAGTGGTGCTAAATAGTTATATTTGAATTCAGAATACGATCACATTTTACAAATACAATTTTAATAAGTAAGTTTTTGGTTTTTTGTTTTCATCCTTAAAACAAAAAATTTCCGCGAGATTTGGAGGGAACTTACCTTTTTTATGTCCCAAACACAATGTAATTTCTTTGATTTAAAATATTCATTTTTTCGCCTTATTTTGACTTGATACCCAAAGAGGAGCATAATTTTTATTCGAAAATTCTTACGCCAAAGTATCTGCTTTTTGAAAAAGGGGGTAGGGTTTCTGTTCGTTGAAATCTCTACTTTCTGAAAAGAAAGATACATTACTTTGGTAAATTTTCTCAGAAAATGCTACAAGGTCACAGGTAGAAAGCCCTAAACCCTCCTTGCCCCTTCCTCACTTATCTATGAAATACCTTTTAATGGTCTAAAATTTTCCACAGGTATATAAGTTAACATATTTTGGTACAACTAGCCAAAAACTTAAAAGGTTTCTTCAAAACCAACAGGTGAATATCTCATTTCGGACAAATAATAACCTTGCCAAATTCATAAAAAACAATAAATCGAAAAGGAATAAAGAAGATAAATCCGGTGTTTATCAATTAAATTGCGGGAGTTGTGACAAATCATATATAGGAAAAACTGGTAGAAATTTTGGCATAAGAATAAAGGAACATCATCACAGCTTCAAAAACAACAAAATTAATTCAAATTATTCAAATCATTTATTAGCAGAAGGACATAAGTTTAACCCGGATTTTAAAATTCTACACAATTTGAATAAAGGTGCGCAACTTAATTACTGGGAAATGGTCGAAATAAATAGGGAAAAACATACGGGTAATTTAGTTAATGAACAATTAGATCTAAATTTTTCACCGTTACTCAATCTATTCAAATAGAGAATCAATTTATAAATAAAAGCATTAGGAATGAATTATTGTTAATGTGTACAAAGAAACCAGCAGTGAAATCTCATGTAATTAGATTTAAATAAGTCTATTATGTAATTTGTTTTAAATAAGTTTCTCATGTAATTAGTTTTAAATGATTCTGTGTCCATGTCATCTAGGTATAGGGAGATAATAACTTGTTAAGAATTTAGTATGATGTAGTCTGATGAAGTCGCTGTGTCGACGAAACGCGTCACAATATTGAATAAATAAGTGTAAATCGTATATAATTTTTCATTGAGTATATAAGTTATTATGGCATATAATTTAGAGAAGATTCTACAACGTTCTCAAAATATTGTAGATGTCTTATTAAATATTAAATATTACCTTTATGAGAAAATTTACTATAGCAATGTTTATTTTTTTTGCACAGCAAGTAGAGATTTTAACAAACAAAAGGCCCACCAACTTTTTATAAAAGAGCAGATATTTTGACGTGAGGATTTTCGATCGAAAATTAGCCTGCTTCTTTGATATTAGGTAAAAATATAAATATTTTAAATTAAGAAAATTAGTCTGTTTAGTAGATAAAAAATGGGTTCAAGCCCTGTGGACAGGAGCTTTCTGGCGATCTAGTTCCAACAGACAAATTATATCTCCAAAAGTATTGGTTTCTCAAAGTTGGGAATTATATCAATGTATTCTTATGATAGAACTGCATCATAAAGGAAATTCAATTCAAATAATAGTTTATTTATCAGGATTGAATAGGCAATCTGAGAATGAGAACTGCACCATGGAAGAAATCAAATTAAAATAGCTGAAATGAATTTGACTCTCTCTTATAGAACAGGATGACATATATACGAGTATGAACACAGATCATATAATAAAGCATAGATAGAATAATTACAGCATTCTGTGAAAACATAGAAAAACGATTCATTATTGAAATTTCGAAAAATCATTTCTCCGAAAATATTGGCTTGTTCGAGTTGAAAATGATATCAGTGGATTTTTATGGTGAAACTGCATCTTAAATAAAAATTTAATTTGAAATTTGTTACTTAAAAAAAAATTTTTTTTCGTTACTCTGAAACCATCTCGCCTTTTTAGCCCAATAACGAACTCAACTGAGATATTCATCTCCCTAACATACTCTGAAAATTTCAACTGCCTAGCTCATTCCGTTCGAGAGTTATTGTAGAAAAAAATTTTTTAATTTTCAAAAATTTATTTTTTACACTTTGCGGTAACCTGGTCAATACAAAACTTCAAATGCGTATAAAGGTCATGATTCTACAATCTGATGCTAAATTTCAGATAGATTGAGTGTTCGGTTTCGGAAATATTCATAAAAAATGTTTTTACTTAAATCGGCCATAATCACGAAATTGCTCGATGGATTTCGCCCGTTAACGAACTTGTCCGAGATATTTACGATCCAAACTCACCTTGCAAATTTCAATCCTCTAACTCCTTTCGTTCGAGAGTTATCGTGCCGACGGCCGGCCGGCCGAACCGGTCGCACAGAATCAATTTCGACCTCGGATTCTTGATCAGTGAGTCGAACCAAATCGTTTGAGACCATTTTCAGCCGAAAATTCGAAAATTGCAGACATTTGGGAAAATTGATAAGCACTCTGTTCCGACGAACTAGAGCGCCAAAAAGAAAAACCCTACCTTAAAATTCACGGTCTGAACCGTGTGTTCATGTTATATGGCACAAATATAAAAATTCCAGCAATATGAGCAAATTTTCCCTGCTTACTCGAAAGTTTAGAGTGTTAATAAGCATAAAACTGCCTCATATAAATTCTGCAGAACCATCACAAATGATCACCATCATAATCACCGCAAAAAACAAGATAATGTACCAATCTCGTCTACTCGCGTCACATATCTTCCCCCAAAATCGAAGTAAGACAGCAATTTTTCTCAATCCTTAGCTGGGAAATTTATACAAATTCTGCGGGAGAATGCACCTAGAATACTGCATGTATTATTCCAGACATAATATGTGGTGTTGACGATTCTTGGCCTTATTATGCCGCCAATTAGCCGAACAGCACGATGCTTTTTACTTGGCTATTTAGCATACCAAATTATGCCGTTTTTTGGACGTCAGAGGAAAAAACAAGGGATTTTTTCGATAGCAAGGTACGATGGGAAGTTACGTCTCGAGAATCTATATTTATAATTAGTTATGTCGTTGGAGCTCTCGTTATCTATAGGATAACTTGTGTTTTCGTTTATTACCACGGTCATCTCAGTTCTATAGCCTGCCGCTAAATGGAGACAGGTCTTCGAATGTTTCGACAGACCAAACATCAAATCCGACCCTCCTAACCTTATTACTTGTTATTACCTTATTATTTGTGTTCTGTGCTCCTAACCCGTACAATATAACATGGGTTATTGAGTCCCGGTACTAACCAGCATAAACATATTTTTGGCGCTCTTGTTCCTCGGAACAGAGTGCATATCAATTTGCCCAGATGTCTGTAATTTTCGAATTTTTGGCTGAAAATGGTCTTAAACGATTTGGTTAGACTCACTGATCAATAATCCGTGGTCGAAATCGATTCTGTCCGGCCGTCCGTCCGTTAACACGATAACTCTCGAACGAAAGGTGTTGGAGGAATGAAATTTGCAGGGTATGCTTGGAGCGTAAATATCTCGGAAGAGTTAACGGGCGAAATCCATCAAGCGGTTTTGGAGTTATGGCCGTTTTTATTAAAAACATTTTTTGTGAATATTTCCGAAACCGATCACTCGATCTATCTGAAATTTAACACCAAAAGGTAGAATAATGACCTTTATCTGCATGCGGAGTTTTGTATTGATTGGGTTGTCGTGAAGTGTAAAAAAACAGAAATTTTAAAATTTTGTTTCTACAATAACTCGAAAAGAATGAGCTAGGCTGTTGAAATTTTCAGAGTAAGTTTGTGAGTTAAATATCTCAGTTAGGTTCGTTATTGGGCAAAATCAGCCTAATGGCTTCAGAATAACAAAAAAAAAATTTTTACATTACAGATTTCAAATTCTATTTTTTTAAGATGTAGTTTCACCATAAAAATCCATTGATATCATTTTCAACTCTAACAAGCTAATACTGTTTTCACAGAATGCTGTACTTGATTATTTTATCTATATTATCTGTGTTCTTAGATGTCATCTTATTTTCCGATGAGAGATAAATGACAAAATTATTTCTGGTTCGTTATTCTTGATATAAAATACACCTCCTGTTCTAGAAAACAAAATATGATTGAATGCAAAATAACCAATTAAATAACCTCAGCTATCGTAGAATTATGAGTATGATATGATATTATACTTTTTAGGTGATAATATAATGCCCGTAGATAATCCATATGTGAATGGTAATATATTCTCAGGTAAGATACATAATCAAAGTGGGTTCAGAATATCTTCAGTAAAAACAAAACTGCAATATTGTCTAAGTTATAATTGATATAATATAATTTTCTGAGTAGATTTGAGGAATGAATATCTCGGATAAGTTCGTTATTGGGGAGAATCGGTCTGTTTGAATTTAATTTCTTTCATGATGCAGTTCTATCCTAAGAATCCATTTTATATAATTCCCAGAGACCAATAATTGCGGAGATATGATTCTTTAAAGTTTCGCCAAAGCTTCTATCCACAGGGCTTTTTAATTTAATTTCTTTTATGATGCAGTTCTATCCATTGATACCATTTCCTGAGAAACCAATACTTTCGGAGATATGATCTGTCAAAGTTTGAACAAGAGCGCCAAGGGTCCTGTCCCCAGTGCTTTTCCACAATTTATAATATACAGAAAAATTTATTGAGGCTTTCTTCTTATTTTATACAAGATGAGATAGAAAAGTTTTGAAATATCTCTCATAAACTCTTCGGATTTTTCGAAAAATTTCTTTTGTTGAATAATCCTGCAACTTCTGAAAAATTCGTGATGCAACACACGAAAGTTCAGATTGGTCGTAGTGCAAAAAAGCTTCCTATAGGCCAGGGGCCCCATGTCCATCGTCCTGCAGGCTATTGGCCATTATTCTGTTGAAGAAGGCCTCGGAAAAGGAACATGACGTGGTTCAGAGTCATCTGGGATATATCCTAAAGTATTCAAATTACCGGTTGGAATAACAGAAAAGTCCGCTAAGTGAACTATAACTCTTCAAGAGGCCATTAGAATGAATTCGCAAAACGACCAACAAATTCAGGCAATCAATCGGTCATGAAAGACTCATTATCGAAATAATTCTACTCCGATGGAAGAATAACAATCGTAAAGTAACAACTGAACTCGGAGTATCGTTTACGTTATATAATAACTGTTTAACTGTACTTCAGTCATATTTGAAAGACTCCATTGTCATTGCCATTTATGATTTTAAAGGCTGACATCATCGCCAGGATCCTGTTATAAAAATTAATTCACCTGGTGTTGGCTGTGAGTCAAAATCCATTTGGAGATTGCTTCTATACACTTTGCGTCTCTGTTTATTATTGTGGGTTTTCCGACAATCAGAAGTCATACAGGAAGAACTTTATCGAAGTTGTTAATCGTAGAAAATATTTGAAGAAGACGAATGCTCAAATGCTAAACTTAAAGTATATTTATTTTATATTTACTTCATATCACGTTCAGTTGAATATTAAAGAGCTTTTCGTGGTACATAAACCGAGGATAAATATTCGATTCTAATTGATATTAGATATTATATTCTAGTGAGGTTCGCAAAAAATTGTTGACATATAGCATAGTTAATCAGTCTGTTCAGAATCGTCCTGGAGATTACGTCATATATTCAAACCAGTACTTATATAACATAACGTTCCCGGTCTAATGAAGAAGACACAACTTACTTGGTCAAATTCGATTCAACTCATCAACATACTGTTCTTCAGTGGACTAACCATTGCCATTGCCTTAGTATAACATTATTTCGAGTTAATATTTTAGTTCAGTGTATTATCAACAAATATAGAGAAAAATCTCTTCAGTAACATATCCCAAACGAAAGAATTAAAAATTGTGAAAGCCCTGTGGACAGGAAGCTTTGGCGCTCTTGTTCAATCTTTGACAAATCATATCTCCGAAAGTATTGGTTTCTCAGAGTTGGGAATGATATCAATAGATTCTTATGATAGAACTGCATCAGGAATTAAATTCAAACAAGAGCTCCAAAACCACGTACTTGCCCGAGATATTCATTTCAAATCCACTCTGAAAATTATATTATATCAATTGAAACTTAGCCAATATTTGAGTTTTGTTTTTACTGGAGCTATTCTGAAACCATTATGATAAACTTACCAAAGTATATATTTCCATCATCATATGGATTATCCACGGACATTTAAATACCACCAAAAGTGTAATATCATATTATAATCCTCATAATTCTACGATAGCTGAAATGAATCTGACTCTCTCTTATAGGAAAACAAGATGACATGTACGAGCATGATCACAGATCATATAATAATTCATACCTAGATAGAATAATTATAGCATTCTGAGAAAACATAGAAGTACGATTTATTATTGCAATTTTGAAAAATCATATATCCAAAAGTATTAGCTTGTTAGAGTTCAAAATGATATCAATGGATTTTTATGGTGAAACTGCATCTTAAAAAAAATTAATTTAAAATTTCAAAATTTTCCTTACTGCGAAACCATCGGGCCGATTTTGCCCAATAACGAACTTAACCGAGATATTTATCTCCCAAACCTACTCTGAAAATTTCAACTGTCTAGCTCATTCCGTTCGAGAGTTATTGTGGAAACAAAATTTAAATATTTTAGAATTTATTTTACACTTTTTAGCAATCTGATCAATACAAAACTTCACATGTATATGAAGGTCACGATTCTATAATTTAATGCAAATAGATCGAGTGATCGGTCCCGGAAATATTCATAAAAAATGTATTGACTAAAAACGACCATAACTCCGAAACCGCTTGGTGGATTTGGCCCGTTAACGAACTGGTTCGAGATATTTACGCTCTAAACCTACCCTGCAAATTTTAATCCTCCTTTCGTTTGAGAGTTATCATGCCTACGGCAGGCCGGACATAATTGATTTCGACCACGGATTCTTGATCGGTGAGTCAAACCAAATCGTTTAAGACCATTTTCATCCAAAAATTCGAAAGTTACAGACATTTTGGTAAATTGATAAGCACTCTGTTCCTAGCAACAAGAGCGCCAAAAACGGTAAAAAGTATCCACCCTATCACTTTCCATCCGAAAACAAACGATAAACTCCAGAATATTTTTAAAATCGTTAATATAAAACTGGATTTCAACACTGCCACGAAAATTTAACAACTTCTAGGAAATATATTCGATAAAACTCCAGACATGTTAAAATCCGATTTATATGAAATCAACAGTTTAGATTGCAACAAGTGCTACGTCGGACAAACACCCACAAACATTCCGTCAAATTGTTGAAAAATTCCAATAAATTGGTCTTAGGAACACTTGAAGGGATCGAAATGTATAAGAAAAAATATATTTTACTCAATAATGTTCTAACCCATATTAACAACTCATTTTTCTCATGATTAAGGGTATAATGTTAACCCATACTTGAGTGTAGAAATTGATAGCATGCTTTAGTAACAATTAGTCTTTGAAGATGGAAACTTTGTTTCCATAACATATGTCAGACGACAAGAACTGTAGTGGACAAGAGTGTAGTTACTTTTGTAGTATTTAGGGCCGATTTATTCCACCTCTCCGTAAAGTATTCGTTGACTACGTGCTCGTTAAACTTACCGACACCTTTAAAGTAATAAAATCTATTCATATTTCACGGATGTTCCAGATATTTGCAGATCACTTCGTATATCAGAGAGATGAATAAACAATTATACAATACTTTCCTTTCGGTAAGGCTACTTGAAAATTTACATATAGGTGAATATATCGGCCATTAGAGTGATAACTTCAAATTCTAGTCGCCACCTCAACATCCATTTGTTAAGGAACTTAGATGAATAATTACGTTGAATTATCTAAATAACCGAGAATACTCCAACCGCGAATGAATTTGTCTCGTTTACCAGTCATAATTAAATAAACCTGTCATACTGGTTATTTCAGTAAATTTCACATGATAGGTATTTAAACTCAATAACCTTACCTCACCTATGACTTAAGTATCCTTGGCTCGATTTATGTTGGATCGAATCAACATATAATTAGAAGAAAGGAAACGTTATTAAGAGCAAAATGTATTTCGATCAACGGGATATGGTTTGTTGGTACATTTTAATTGACAGAAATTCGATTACTTTTGTCAATTTTCCGGATTAAATCAATTGTATGTATACTCGGAGCTCATTATTAGTGAACAATCCATGTAAAACAGGCTAATGAAATGTCATATCAACGACCTGAGAGTATTCTTGATTTTTTTAAATGAGGAGTATAATATTTGTTTTTTCATTGGAATTTTCACTAAATAAGCATACGAAAAACATACATATTTTACAGAAATATTAATCATAGATTATAAATTAACCATATTAAATTTCCAGGTTAGGTCAACTGGGGCTATTATGATACATATAACTTAACTTGTTTCTAGAATTTTTTGATGAAGTTTCAAATTATACATCGAAAATAATAAAATCAATGCTCAATTTAAATGAGTCTTATACGATAAAGGTAATTTATATATTATATATATTTATATATAATGGTATCCCATTATACATGTTGTTTATATGAAAGTTTGAAAATTGTATGATTTTCAATTCGTACCAGGAACCTTCAACCGAGAAAAACAAAAATTGAACTCTGACTTTTTTATCTTATAGCACCCTATATATTTTTGGCAATTTTTCATTTCTACTGAAAATTACCTTTCCAACGATGTATCACACTTTCTATTGGCGCTCTAGTTCCTCGGAACTGAGTGCTTATCAATTTGCTCAAATGTCTGTAATTTTCGAATTTTTCGATGAAAATGGTCTCAAACGATTTGGTTCGACTCACTGATCACGAATCCGTGGTCGAAATTCATTCTGTCCGGCCGGTCCGGCCGGCCGGCCGTAGGCACGATAACTCTCGAACGGAATGAGCTAGACAGTTGAAATTTTCAGAGTAGGTTTGGGAGATTAATATCTCGGCTAAGTTCGTTATTGGGCAAAATCGGACAGATGGTTTCGAAGTAACAAAAAAAAATTTTTTTTTTACATAACAAATTCCAAATTAAATTTTTTTGAATAAGCAGTTTTACCATAAGAATCCAATGATATCATTTTAACTCTAACAAGCTAATACTTTCGGAGATATGATTTTTCAAAATTTCAATAATAAATTGTATTTCTACGTTTCCACAGAATTATATAATTATTCTATGTATGAATTGTCATAATGTCAACTTATTTTCCTGAGACATGACATTGTCTAATTCCTTGCCAATAGTTGGTTCGAGAAACGTCAAAATCGACTTAGAGAGACGGGGTCTGAAAACGGCCGTTCTAGGCAGTTTTCGGGCCTGTAAGTTGACGAGAAGCGAAGATAAGGGCAAAAAACCGTCAAATAAACCCCCATGTGGCGATTTTATGTCGGAAAGTGAAAATTAAGAATATATATCCCCGGTAAGTACCGACGATTTATTCTAATATCGGAGATCGACAAGATCGTACGAGGAGCCCGATAGCCCGGGGGTCTAGTCCGTCGAGTTTTCGGTTTCAGAACGAGAGAAGGCCGGCTCAAATCCCGGAAAGAGAATTACACATTTTGGCGCTCTAGTTCCTCGGAACTGAGTGCTTATCAATTTGCCCAAATGTCTGTAATTTTTATTTAAGATGCAGTTTCACCATTAAAATCCATCGATATCATTTTCAACTCCAACAAGCAAATACTTTCGGAGATATGATTTTTCTAAATTTCAATAATGAATCGTACGTAGGTACTTCTATGTTTTCACAGAATGCTATAATTATTCTATCTAAGCTTTATTATATGATCTGTGTTCATACTTGTACATTTCATCCTGTTCTATAAGGAAGAGTGAAAATTCATTTCAGCTATTTTAATTTGATTTCTTCCATGGTGCAGTTCTCATTCTCAGATTGCTCATTTAATCTTGATAAATAAATTATTATTTGAATTTAATTTCCTTTATGATGAAGTTCTATCATAAGAATACATTGATATGATTCCCTACTCTGAGAAACCAATACTTTCGGAGATATAATTTGTCTGTTTGAACTAGAGCGCCTGAAACAAATTTCAAATTGAAAGAACTGCAGTAGGCTTGTGTAATCTTGATTTTGACGTCAATAATCGAGATCAATAAAAAAAACCTTGCTCAAGTTGAAATCAACTATGTATTTTACCGAAAGTTAAACAAAGAATAAATAGTAGAAGAAACAAAAAATTACAAAAAAGGGGGCAAAAAAATACCTATAATAACTAGAGCATATGTTCGAAATGTTGACCATGTGTTACTACACATCTTTCAGCTCGGTGGACTATAATAGTTCAAGCGAAGTACCACTTCTAAACACCTCAGCACTAAGGGCTCTACAAGCATTCCTTATTTTGTTTTTTAGATCTACCAAATCCATAGGAGGAGTCTGGTACACACGATCTTTCAAATATACCCAAAGGAAGAAATCCATCGGTGTTAAATCTGGAGATCTTGCAGGCCATTTTATCGGACCATTTGAAGATAGATGGATCGGCACACACGGGCCGATAAGATGGCCTGCAAGATCTCCAGATTTAACACGGATGGATTTCTTCCTTTGGGGATATTTGAAAGATCGTGTGTACCAGACTCCTCCTATTGATTTGGAAGCTCTAAAAAACAAAATAAGGAATGCATGTAGAGCCCTTAATGCCGATGTGTTGAGAAGTGTTACTTCGCGTGAAATAGTCCACTGAGCTGAAAGGTGTGTAGAAGGAGATGGTCAACATTTCGAACATATGCTCCAGTTATTATAGAAATTTTTTGCCCCCTCTTTTGTATTTTTTAGTTTCTTTTACTATTAATTATTTGCTTAACGTTCGGCCATTTAGACCCATTGGAAAAGAAGATAAGATAACAATGATGAAAGGAAGAATAATTTACGGGCGATCTGAGGTTGCGAAGTCTAAGGGGGTGTGTTTTTGAGGGTAGAAAATCGTTCATTTTGATTTCCAGCAAAACTACATGTCCTATGCAAAAATGTTAAATGGCAAAGTTGAAGGTAATAAAAATATCCACAACTTTTTTATTCACATTTCTTTCGAAACTTTCTTTTTTATGTTCCAAACACACTGTAATTTTTTCGATCTAAAATATTAATGTTTTCACCTTATTTTGACTCAATACCGAAAAAGCAGCCAAATTTTCAATCGAAAATTTTCCTGTCACAATATCTGCTTTTTCAAAAAGGTAGTTAGGATTGTAGTTTGTTGAAATTTCTACTTTCTGATTTTGTAAAAAAAAATATACATTTCTCAGAAAATGCTAAGTTAATAAATTTAATATTTAATAAGACATCTACAATATTTTGAGAAAGTTGTAGAATCTCTAAATTATAGCCGTAGATGCCCTTATATTGAGTGACCTATGAAAAATTTCAGTCCATCAAAAGGTATTTCATAGATAAGTGGGGAAGGGGCTAAGAGGGTCTGGGCCTTACTATCTGATATTTCACAGCATTTTCTGAGAAAGTTCACCATGGTAATGTGTATTGTTTTTACACCATCAGAAAGTAGACATTTCAACGAACAAAAAGCCTTTTTGAAAAAGCAGATATTTTGATGTGAGAATTTTCGATTGAAAATTAGGCTGCTTTTTCGATATTATGTCAAAGTAATGTAAAAAAAAGAAATATTTTAAATAAAAAAAAATTACAGTATGTTTGGCATATAGAAAGGTAAGTTTTCACCAAATTTCGTGAAAAAAAAATGTTTGTAGAAGATAAAAATAAAAAATCAAAAACTTGGCTGTTCGAATTTTTCATATAAATTTTGAGGTTAGTTGAAAAGAGTGTAAATATAAAAGCTCTAGATCTTTATATTAGATACCTACGATTTTGCCTTTTAACTTTTTTCCATAAGACTTGCAGTTTTGCCGCAGATCGAGATAAACCCTTAAAAACTCACCCCGTTCCACTTCCCGCCCTCAGATCGAGCATAAATTATTTTTCCTTTCATTTTTGTTATATTGTGTTCCTTTTCCAATGGGTTTCGTCCTACTATTATTTTTTTTTGCTTCAAAAATCGACCCTGGTCTAATTACGAACCTTATCAATAGCACGCCCACCTCCGGCTGTCACAAAGCGAAATATATTAACTCAGCGTCCTAGAAACTCCACCTAGCCAACAAATTCACTCAAAATGCTAAACAAATCTCTTATACATTATCACACAAAAGAATTTCTCCGAACCAGTACACAGCCACTGTCGCAATATCACGGTATATATTTTCAAGTTGAACCGTGGACGAATTGAGTCATACACTGACCTATTGATCTTCATGTATCGTTTGAGGAATTATGTCATTTAAGTTTTATGATGACAGTTCTTCGAAGCTGTTAGTTTCGAAACATATAACGACTTCGGTAATGGTTTGATAGCTCTTTTAATCCTTGAAATTTTATATCTTGACGTAGGTTTACACATACAGTGTGGAGAAGACAAATGGAATAAATTCATCAGCTTGGTTACTGTACATATTTATGGAAAATCCCGAAACACTTCAAATTTTAAATTGTCATTCTTCTTCTGACTCTACCTTCAACCCCCTCCGAAAGAGGTACAACCCCCAATTTTTCGAATAGGAAGAATTGGCTTGTGATACATCGTTTGAAAGGTCTCGTTATTCTCTATTCAAAAATGTTATCACTTTCATGTTTATTGCAAAACTCGAAATAGAAAAAATTAAATCATGTGATTACCGAACCTTATTATAATATTCCCTGGAATATTGCCCCAAATATTCTTACAATAATACTAAACTTATTTGCCTTCAAGATGTGATAGAAAGAAAATGTGAACAAAACATTGTGTTTTCCAGATGGTACCATTCAAGCTACGTAAAACTCTTTCTGTGGCAATGTTGGTTTCCTTAGAATGCTTTCGCAAAATATTTTGTCCTGATATTTTGTAGTTTATAAATTGCCTAATTTGTGTTTGAATTTCATTAGAATCAATTTTGACTAATGGTTTGATTAACGGAAATGCATACATTAACAATTTTACAAATGATTGCTTACAGAAATAACACCCGAACATAAAAAGAAGTAAGTCGCTTGTTTCATGCCGCCCACAACCCAAGGGACAATAAGTAGAATAGAGAAGCAGTTTCGCGAATTTGGTCATGTAAGGCAGATTAACAAAGCAGCTGCTAATACACTGTGTGAGGATTTGGAATTAAATGTGATGCTTGACTTTGGATATTTTAATAATTTATAATTCCAATCAAGTACAGATTCAATTGATGACGTCTCATAATATATTCGCACAGGTATGTTGTTTGCAACGTTACTGTGTTAATTTTGTCGCTTGCTGTTTGTCTTTGATCGAAAAACCTTCCATATAAGAAATATACCGAGATTTCTTGCGTTGCTAAGGCTGAAAAGATCTTGGATTCGCCCACTTCCTGACAATGTACAACAGTGTCGTGTAAGCGATAATTACCCGAGATATTAGCAGAATGTACCAACATAAATTACCAGAAAATAAACCCGATGCCTGTGTAATTTACTGCATGAAGTAACTTTTCATCCCGTGACATTGGCGGTAGTTCAACGTCACTATATCAAGATTAACATTCGCGAAGGAAGACACTGAATCGAATGCAATTACATAAAAACGGCTTACGTTGGGACGGAACACAGATGAGAGCAGCAAAGGAGGAGATGAAACGAAATAAAAAGACAGATTAGACCGCAATCCGAGACGAAGAGCAAGGAATTGGGGAAATTATGATGACATATGGATGAGATGGAGGTAACAACGATAATTTATAAGATTTACTAGGGTTAATTCGAGAATTATCATTGTAGCACATGTCAAATATACACGTTCGAGCATTTAATATATTGCGATCAGGATAATAAACACTATGTTTTGGGAGCTCTTGTCATGAGTTGTCGGCAGAAAATCAATTGTGTCGGTCATTGAAAAAGTGGTGTAACTCCATACCTTTTAAATACATATTTTTCTGCTTAATGATATCACATTTAGCCGTATCTCTGATCAAAATAGTGAAGCGACTGCAGTTATTTCTGCAACTATTACAGTCGCTCCAATAATTTAATAAGAGATATGACTACATTTGATATCATGTATATAGCAGCTAAATATGTATTTAAAAGGTCCATTTTTACAATGATCGACATAATTTTACCCTGGTTTTCCTCGAAAGTGATTCATCGGCTAATAAAGAGGTCTCGATTTTATCTATCAATATTGTCTCCTTCTCTAACACTCAGTACATCTCCCTGGGGGTTAAATCTGCAGAATACGGTACATGCATTCTCTCGTTACTGAAGTATGTTATTAAAATGGTATGAAATGTATTAATATATTATAAAAGCTGAGAAAACGTTATCTATATATCGATGCCAATGTCCAATAGAGGTGAGTAGACAATAGCACATGCGCGCAAAAGCTCCTGACTTTACATCAGTGCTTGAACCTTTTTTTTGAGTTATTGAGCAATAATTCAAACGAGTATAAGTCTGAAACCCTTTGGCCGAATGTACGCATTCGAATGCGAAATCAACCCTGAGAAAGTTATCGTGGCAACGGACGGCCAGCCAGACAGAATTAAATTTAACCTCTAATTCTTCATCAGTGAGTTGAATCTAATCGTTTGAGAACATTTACAGCAAACAATTCGAACAGTTCGAAAAAGAGGGCTGTACATTTTTGCTCGTCATTTATAATATACCAATCGATTTCCCCAAAACAAAACTTTTGAGACCATACTCGGCTAAAAATTTGAAAATTCGGAGTAATAAGCAGGCCATGAAGTGAAGAAAAACAATCAAAACTAAAAAAAAATTGGTTCAAGCACTGACGTGAAGTCTGGAGCTTTTGCGCGTATGTTCTATTGTCCATTCTCCTGTTTTGGACACCCTTAATCGAATTTACCATGGTAAATTATGCTGTCCATTCTCCTGTATTGGACACCCTTAATTCGAATTTACCATGGTAAATTCGATTAAGGGTGTCCAAAACAGGAGAATGGACAATAGAACATACGCGCAAAAGCTCCTGACTTCACGTCAGTGCTTGAACCATTTTTTTTCGTCATTTTTTTCAAATTTTCAAGAGGTACGGTTCTCAAAAAAATTTAAAGACGTCTTTATGTTGATTTTCTACTAATAGTTACCAGGCTTCAATTCGATCGAATCTTTATTTTTTGAGTTATCGAGGAAATAATATTCCATGTGGGTATAACGCGGAAACCGTTAAACCGATTATGCACAAAAACGAACTTAACTCTCCCATTCGGATACGCAAACTACCCGGAAAATTGCAAGTCCCTATCTCTTTTTGTTCGAAAGTTATCGAGGCAACGGTCACCCATCTACTGAACTCACACAAGGCTGCTCGAATCTCCAACAATATTTAACCGATCGTGTTAAAACTTAGAACTTGGCAGTAGAGTTGGGTTCTAAAGGCTCTTGCAAAATTTCAGCAATTTCAGACGAATAGTTACTGATATATAGAATTTTTTTTTTAATTTTTCAATGATCCGTTGAAGATTTTCCATAAGTACTATCCTCACCAAATTCTGCAAGAATTTTCGCGTTGGCATTCTACAACTAATCATCATGTTTCAATTCATTCGGTTTAGTATTTTTCGAGTTATGAGGAGGAAAAAATAACCAAATTTCAGATGGCTGTAACTCTAAAACCATTAGGCCGATTATGCTTATAAACAAACTCAAATGTCGTGTTCAGATGCACATCCTAACCTGAAAACTTCAAGCCGCTATCTCTTTCCGTTCTCAAGTTATCGTGGCAACGGCCGGACGGCTGGACGGCCGGACTGCCGGCCGGACAGAATCAAATTTGACCTCGAATTTTTCATTGGGGAGTCGAACCAAATCGTTTGAGACCATTTTCGTAAAAAAATTCGAAAGTTACAGACATTTGGGCAAAATGATAACGCGATGTTCCCCAGAACATACGCGCAAAAATGTATAACAATACTTGGTGGTGGTTGAGATGTCCCTCAATATATGGCATCTTAATTTAACCTTTGAACGTGATTTCTTCATCAACCATGAATATGCCCGCAGCTGAGGTGATAAACACCGAAGAGATGAGATTCAGCAAGCGTTTGAGAATCGTACGTAATTGCTCAATCCGACATAGGTACATCTTACATTCATTCCGCAACTATGCTTTCCTGCCAATCGAAGTACAATGTCAAAGACCAGTTGGGAAAAAAGAAGAAGAGTCAACAAGCCGCCAACCATAACTCATTGTGCCATTCGCAAACAGCAATACGGTCCAGGGGCGTACGTCTAATTCCTCCTCAGGATCGAGTAATTCATGAGAAGCATTTAACCTTGCATTTTCTTAATGATGAATGCCTTGGGCATTTTCTACTACTCGTTAAGAAGCCGATCAAACGAAATAGTGATATGTGATTTCACAAAATTGCATATTATTTCCGAAAAAATACGAAATTGAAAATTTACATTGTTAAAAAAATGAACTGAAATATTTAATATCGAAGGACATTTTTATCTTTTACCGACTCTTTTTGGCGCTCTTGTTCCTCAGAACAGTGTGCTTGTCAAATTGCCAAAATGTCTGTAATTTCCGAAATTTTGGATGAAAATGTTCTTAAACCATTTGGTTAGACTCGATCAAGAATCCGATGTTAAAATCGATTCCATCCGGCCGTCCGTACCGACGTTAACACGATAACTCTCGAACGGAAAAAGTTGAAATTTTCATAGTAGGTTTGGGAGATAAGTATCTCGGTTAAGGTCATTATTGGGCAAAATCAGCCTAATGGTTTCCGAGTAACGGAATTTTTTTGTTAAGATGCAGTTTCATCATAATAATCCATTGACATCATTTTCAACTCTAACAAGCTAATACTTTCGGAGATATGATTTTTCAAAATTTCAATAATACATCGTAGTTCTATGTATTCACACAATGCGAATTCTATCTGTCTATGTTCAATGTTCATAAATGTCATCTTATCTAGCTATTAGAGACATATCAATTCGTAGTTTGAAAATATTTTCTGCTGGAAAACAAGTATCCGATTCTTGAATTTGTGAATATATGCGAGACTGTTTTGAAAATTGAAAATAATATTGACTGGTTACATATTGAATAAATTACGTATAAATTCGGGATGATGTTTCAGAAGATTTAGAATTGGATTATTTTAATGATGCATTTTATGAAGGCAATAGGAAAGAAGAACATAATGGAATCATCAAAACAAATTACTGTTCGTTGACTACTGAGGTTAGTATTACCTTTTACTTCCTTAAGTAGTGAGACATGTTCCTACATACAGTATTTTCATAATGTTGGTAGCAAAAAAATGTTGAAATATGGATCTACATTTGTGTATCAAATATTTAGTCTTGAGTTAAGGTTATGAACTATTAAATTATGAAAAGAGTATTGTATTTAATTGATATATTTTGAACTATTATAATAATTTGTTCATCAGCCTCTGCCTACTCAAATATCAGGAATAAATGAACAATCCGCTATGATTGTCACCAACCTTGCTCTAGACATTTCGATGATACTGTCCTTATTATTTTAAATGATGACTTTTGGAGCATTAAAGCATTGAAGATTGCTCATTTAATCTTGATAAATCAATTATTTATTTGAATTTCCTTCATGATGCAGTTCTATCATATCAATCCATTGATATCATTCCCAACTCTGAGAAAGTAATACTTTCGGAGATATGATTCGTTTGAACAAGAGCGCCAAAGCTCCTGTCAACAGGGCTTGAACCAATTTTATACTTTTTGAACATCATATTGAATAGAAACTAATGGTTTGAGTTGACACTTGTTTTTACAGTCGGATTAATATTCTTGCAAATATTGTTTTCTTTCTTGAAGCTAAGCAGTTTTGGGCGAGTACTTTATCTGGATGTTGAAGCTATAAATTTGAACAAGAGCACCAAAGCTCCTATCCACAGTGCTTTCCCAACTTGTTTTATATTCCAACTATTCGACAAACGCGTTTTGTTCTCTAATTACCCAGAAACCGTTAAACACATTTGAATTCCTCGAAAAAAGTTACAAATTGATACAATCATATCGTGAACCGTTAGTGGCACTCTATTCACATTCGTAAATCATTCGTGAAATTATTCTGGAATAGCTGGGATACGCGGCGTCGAAGCTCATATAGTCAGTCGGTCTCACCTCAAACGGGAACAATTTACTGTCAGCGTCAATTCACCTTACCGGTTATTACGTACAACCGAAGTGAAATTAAAAACCGAATACAAAGGCCGAACAATGGCCATTTTATAACCGGGCATGAATGGAGGAAAAAATGGTATGCTAGTGTACGTAGCATGAGTGTGTATCATGAGTTATGCATCAATTTTCATTCTAGGCAGAGTCGCCGACGTCCGGTCAGTCTCAGAAGAGTCACGTGCTTCCTTTCTTCTTCGACGTACCATCTTGAGGTGCGCGTGGTGTCAATGACTGATATATTTTTAGGTTCTTCGGCGTCGTACGTTTTCCAATTCTGCATCTTTGCTGATTTGCTGATTAGTAAAGATGGTACGTTTCGCGTATGTGTCGAGTGAAGGAATGGTTGAATAAATGATTCACAGGATATGGTTATTCGGCCAATATTCGACTCGACATACAAGCATATATTCATTGAAATTTTAGTAACATGACACGAATCAGAATATAAAGTGTTTTTGGCGATCTTCTTCCTCTAAGCAGAGTGCTTATCAATTTGCCCAAATGTTCTTGAATTTTAAAATTTTTCGATGAAAATGGTCATAAACGATTTGGTTCAACCCACCGATCAAGAATCAGTGGTCAAAATCGATTCTATCCTGCGGGCCAGCCGTCAACACGATAACTCTCGAATGGAACAAGCTTGACAATTGAAATTTTCAGAATAGTTTTGGGATACAAATATCTCGGTTAAGTTCGCTATTGGGCAAAATCGACCAGATGGTTTTGGAGTAACGAAAACGTTTTTCTTACATTACAAATTTCTAATTCAATTCTTTTTCAAGATGAAGCTTCATCATAAAAATCAATTGATATCATTTTCAACTCTAACAAGCGAATACTTTCGGAGATATGATTTTTCAAAACTTCAGCAATAAATTGTAATTCTATGATTTCACAGAATGCTGTAATCGAAAATCAACGTCCGTATTTGTATCTATGAATATACATATGAATGATCTGTGTTCATACATGTCATGTTATCTACCGATAAGAGACATGTCATATTTATTTCTGGTTCTATTCAAAATTCGTTGCTCATGATATGAAATACGTCCTGTTCTAGAAAACAAAGTACGATTGAATGCAAAATGAATAATGAAATAACCTTAGCTATCGTAGAATTATGAGGATTAGATTATATTATAATTTTTGGGTGATGATATACAGCCCTTGGATAATCCAAATGATGATGGAAATATATACTTTGGTAAGTTAATCCAATTGGGTTCGTAATACCTTCAGTAAAAATTAAACTGAAATATTGGCTAACTTTCAATTGATATAATATAATTTTCAGGGTAGATTTGAGGAATTAATATCTCGGATAAGTTCGTTATTGGGTAGAATCGGTCTGGTGGTTTCAGATTAATAATTTTTGGCACTCTTGTTTTTCTTAAATGACACTTTTTTGAATTTAATTTCTCTTTTAATTACGATAAATTATTGAAAATTTTTAAAAATCATTTCTCCGAAAGTATTAGTTTGTTAAAGTTAGGGATGATATTAATGGATCCTTATGATCAAATTGCACCTTAGAGAAAATTGAATTTGAAATTGGTAATGCAAACAAAAATGTTTGTTTGTTCGAAACCACTAGGCTGATTTTGCTCAATAACGAACTCAACCGAGATATTTATGTCCCAAACCTACTCTGAAAATTTCAACTGTCTAGCTCATTCCGTTCTAGAGTTATCGTGTTAACGGCCGGACGACTGGACAGAATCGATTTCGACCACGGATTCTTGATCAGTGAGTCGAACCAAATCGTTTGAGACCATTTTCAGCCAAAAATTTGAAAATTACAGGCATTTGGGCACATTGATAAGCAATCTGTTCCGAGGAACAAGAGCACCAAGAAGATAAAATGTTCGAGTAAAAACTAATTAGGAAGATGAGATTTCCCAAATTTTCTAAAAGCGGAAGAACTGCAGCAACAGTGTATTAAGAACTAACAAGAAAATAATTGAGTAAATAATTTTCTCAACCTCCTAGTTTCTAATCCTTGATTTAAGGTATAAGTAATAGGAAAATATTAGAAACGGTTTTGTGGGTGAATTTTGGACTTTATAGTTCTAGTAGATAAATGGTTCATTTGTAAGCCATCTTTAAAAACCCTTTGTGAAGGTAGAAATTAAGATGAGGGTGAAAACTTTTCATCTCCCCCCTCCCCAAATATTATTATGTAATGTGAAATATAATTTGCCTATGGAATTTTATATCTGAATATCGACAACCTTGTCCGTTCAAAGGATTTTTCAATTCTTTCAAGCACTACGGAAACCACATCTGATGAGTAAGATAATAATATATAATAATTAAATGCACACTACTCATTTCTTCAAACTTTATTTCCTGGGATCTATATATTGAAAAAAATTATTCACTTACCGTAACGGTGTGGAGCCATATCCAAACGACTAATGGCAGTATTATTTTCATTTTTGCTGAAAAAAAAATCAAAATTATTAAAATGCAAATATATGGTGAAGAGAACAAAGAAATTCTTGATACTAAATTATCTTTATTATCGGTTCCCCATGAATCCAATTAGAATGCATTAATATCATAATTCTCCTTCAATTTCACGGATCATAATATTTTTAACACGGTAGTAAGCGTCATTTTATTGACCATTTCTAAACATAATCATTTCTCAATATGTCAGGCATGTAATGCCTGTAACGATATCTCACGACCCTGATACTGAAATGAGGCATCCAAATTTTTATAACTGCCTTGAATGTCACGAATTAACATTTAAGATTAATTTGAGTTCTTTATGGTCGGCTAGGAAATTTTGAATGGGTCAGAACACGCCCAATGGGTTTATTTTATGGATGTATTGGAAAATGTTAAACTGATTGAGAATAATCAGGAAAAAATTCATAGCAACTTTTAAGATCGACCTTGCGTGTTGTAGTACGAAATAATGTTTTAGAGGTTACCGCGTAAATTTTATGGCAATCGCAAAGATATTGATTAATTTTTATATCAAATTTTTCATTCATTTTCATATTTAATTTAATATTTCGCTTAACGATACGGCATACAAAATTAACACTTGCTGCCACAAGTTTAGGTCGTTGTTGATGATGCTCCTGGATAATGGATTTCGATTTGCTGGATTTTTTTTTGTCAAACTCGCTTGTGAATGTAAATGTTTCTTTAGGATTAATCGAATTTGTTATTTGAATATTAATATGTGTTTTTTAGACAAAAATTTGGGAAAGCTCTGTGGACTGGGGCTTTGGCGCTCTTGTTAAACTACCGAGTAATTATGCAAACTTTAACAAATCATATCTCCGAAAGTATTGGTTTCTCAGAGTTAGGAATGATATCAATCGATTCTTATGATAGAACTGCATCATAAACAATTAAATTCGAAACTTAGTTCTATGACTCATCCCATATGTTGGAATTACAAACATCGGCAAATTATAATTAGAGAGTTCAATGAAATCATAAAATTACGATTAATTATTGAAATTTTGAAGAATCATATCTCCGAAAGTATTAGTTTTCACAGTTGAAACTGTTATCAATGGATTCTTATGA
This sequence comes from Halyzia sedecimguttata, assembly GCA_937662695.2. NCBI lineage: Eukaryota > Metazoa > Arthropoda > Insecta > Coleoptera > Coccinellidae > Halyzia > Halyzia sedecimguttata. The sequence goes on from OW569414.2 coordinate 74,444,993, forward strand.
TAAAACTGAGTCTTACAAAAAATTGAATTTGAAATTGGTAATGTAAAAAAAATATTTTTTTTTGTTACTCCGAAACCACTAAGCCGATTTTAAACAATAACGAAATTAACTGAGATATTTATCTCCCAAACTTACTGCGAAAATTTCAAGTGCTTGGCTCATTTGGTTCGAGAGTTATCGTGTTAACAGACGGATGTCCGGACAGAATTGATTTTGACCACGAATTCTTGATCAGTAAGTCGAACCAAAACGTTTAGGATCATTTTCGGCCAAAAATTCGAAAATTACAGATATTTGGGCAAATTGATAAGCATTCTGTCCCGATGAGGAACAAGAGCGCCAAAAAATAAATCCATTTCAGATTAATCTAGAGAATGTGGGTGATGGTGAAATTTCTTATTGAATATCTATAATTTCCAGAAAATCAGTTCCATGCTTTTACTTTTTGGCGCTCTTGTTCCTCGGAACAGAGTGCTCATTAATTTGCCCAAATGCTTCTGATTTTCAAATTTTTGGCTGAAAATGGTCTCAAACGTTTTGGTTCGACTCAATGATCAAGAATCCGTTGTCAAAATGTATTCGGTCCAGCCGGTCGTTAACACGATAACTCTCGAATGGAATGAGCTAGACGGTTGAAATTTTCAGGGTAGGTTTGGAAGGTAAATATGGAGGTTAAGTTTGATATTGGGCAAAATCGGCCTGGTGGTTTCAGACTGAAAAAAATTAATTTTTTTTTTGATGCAGTTTCATTATAAGAAACTACTGATATCATTCCCAACTCTAACAAGCTAATACTTTCGGAGATATGATTCTACAAAATTTCAATAATTATTCGTAATTTTTTGATTTCATAGACGGAAGTTACACTGTCAATCTGGCATTATTAGTTCAGTCTGACAACAATCCTGGATTGACGGGAACCCGATTCTATACACGCAGACTGATGGATTGATGGTCCGGATTGATGGCAAGGTTGATGTCGGATTGATGTCAGATTGATACCAGATTGAACGACATAGAATGCTGTAATTATAATTCGCTGATGTATGGAAATCCAACATATGAGGTGAGTCATAGACCTACGTTTTGAATGTATTTATTAAGCAGTTCTATCATAAGAATCCATCGATATCATTCCCAACTCTGAGAAACCAATACTTTCGGAGATATGATTTGTCAAAGTTTGAATATTTACTCGCTAGTTCAAATTGAAATTTCAAACCTTAATCTATCTAAATCCGTTTATAATATTTTTGTTGTTTGGTTGAATGTTAACACTTTTAGAAGAACAGTTCGTTTATTTTTTCAAATTAAAAAAGCCCTGTATTAATTTTATGATTTTTTAAAAATCATGGAAAATTTTCCAACGGACTTATTAATTCAACAGGAACGATTGTCATTACGAAAGTTGGGGATTGTACATCAAATAAGAATCTGGAAACTGCATAACTCAATGATACATCTAAGATAACAGCGTTAATTTCTTGTGAAATCTTCCCAAAAATACTGAAATGCTCTCCTCTTTCTTCTAGCTCACAATAGGGAATAATAGACAAATCCTCAATAACGAAATGAAGTTTGCGGTTGCAAAACAAAATATCCAATTCAAATAATTCATCATCATCAAAGCTCCACCGACAGAACACCCAAATCGAAAAATAATTATTTTATTCTTCGCGATGCGCCACCGTCAAAACCCAATTTTCGATATGATATCGAGCATCAAATATGATTCGTAAGATATTCCATTTGGGTATTGATTATCTCGATATTGCTATAATATACTATAAGGTACTGGACGAATCCTCCTATATTTAATTTTTTTTTTCAGATTTCCTCATTATTGAATTCCCAACCAAAACCTTGGGATGCAAATTTTTGATGATTCTTGGATGTAAGGCGGGTAAGCACCGGATGTCTAAAAAAAACTCAATGCCAACCCGAATGATACTTATTCGCTTGAACGATTTCACGGGTTGAGTTTCCTGTAATTCAAGAATTTCGTCTAAGCCTCGAACAGGTTGGATTGTATCCTTTACGTCTACTTATATTGAAGATTGAAGAATTCGATCTCCTATAATAATAATCGAATGAAAAGTATTTAATAATATGACACCTTTCGAAAATATTATAAAAGAATTGTTGTGGTGTCTAGTGGACTTACATTCTTGTTCATTTAATGATAACAATGTTTCACTGGTTTGCAAAACAGCAAACCACAGAAAATAACAATGGATATTAGAGATGCGTTAAATCGAGAAAATGAAAATTTAAAGAGGCATATTTTGGAAACTGTTTAAAATATGAGTGTTTGAGTTGTAAATTAATTTTCTCTATTTCAGTATCGTAATGAGTCCATTCCAGCACTGAAAACAGTGCTGGAATGAATTCATTCCCGCATTGTTTCTAGTTATATTTTTCGTGTTGTGGTAGTCTGCACTGACATTCGATACTATAAAATTTCAACACACGTCAATTGACAGTACAATATAATGTGATATAGTGAAATAATTGTTGAGAAAAAGCTTTATTTTCATTAAAAAATATGGTACTAGAGATTTCCTTCTTGCTAATTTTGACTCATTCATGCTATTAGGAAACTGTTTTAAACCAACTACTAAGATACAATACAAAAGTCACTAGGATGTATAATCCGAAATTTTCATTGAATTTCAACAGTATTTTACAAAACTTGCCTGAAATAGAGAAAATATCGTCTAATACTCGTTGCAGAAGGCAATTCCAACACTTCATTTTTTCGCATTCGTGTTTTAATAGGAGCCCATTCTGCAACTTGTTTTAGAATATACTATTAACCATAGATTCCTCTCCTCAACTAAAACACTTTATGGCGCTTTTGTTTCTCGGAACAGAGTGCTTATCAATTTGCCCAAATGTCCCTAATTTTCGAATTTTTGGATGAAAATAGTCTTAAACGATTCTGTCCGCCCGTTAACACGATAACTCTTGGACGGAATAACTAGACAGTTGAAATTTTCAGACATAAATATCTCGGTTAAGTTCTTCATTGGGGAAAATCACCTTGATGGCTTCGGAGTAAAACAAAAAAAAATTTTTCAAAATTACAAATTTCAAATTCAATTTTTTTCACGATAAAATTTCATCACAAGAATCCATTGATATCATTTTCATATCTAACAAGCTAATACTCTCAGAGATATGATTTTTCAAAATTTCAATAATAAATCGTAATTCTATGATTTCACATAATGCTGTAATGGAAAATCAAAGTCTTATTTGTATCTATGAATTTCATGAACTGTGTTCCTTAATGTCATCTTATCTACTGATACGATTGAATGCAAAATGACCAATGAAATAACTTCAGCTATCGTAGAATTATGAGGATTATTGGATATTATAATTTTTAGGTGATAATATAATAATGCCTTTGAATACTCCATATGATGATGGAAATATATACTTTGGTAAGTTAATCAAATGGAGTTAAGAATATCTCCATTAAAACAAAACTGCAATATTGGCTAAGTTTCAATTATTATTATTATTATTATTATTATTTATTGTTGAAGAGTAGAGGTAAAACCTATAAACTCACAAGTTAACAAAAAAAAAGAAATATTCCACATTTAAAGTAAAGAGAAAGGACAGAAAAAAAAAATATATGTCCAGAATAATGAAAAATTACGTACACGCACTATAAATGCACTTCACAAAGCACTCCCGTGGAGTCTCCATCCATCGTAGCTGTTCTTAAATGTATTCACACTACTGGACTCAACAACAGATCTGGGTAAACCGTTCCACCGATCGAATATTCTATTGGACAGAAAATGTTGCCGTGTACTGGTCCTAAATGGCTCCTTGGCAAGCTTGTGACCATGTCCCCGGAGGTTATTCCTGTTGAACTCGAACATATGACGCAGATCAACTCCAAATTTATTATTAATGGCTCGATAAGATACTATTAAATCCCCCCTAGTACGGCGATCCTCGAAGGATGTTAGACCAAACATCTGCAGCCTTGTATTGTAGTCGGGTCGACCATAGGCGGAAAACGGAACCCTGGTATACCATCTCTGGACGGACTCCAGCAAATCTCTATCTCCTTGGAGAGCAACCCACCAGGCAGGTCCGGCATATTCCAAAATTGGTCTCACGTAGCTCTCGTATAGCAACCTCATTGTCTGAATACTGCAGTTACAGAAAGACTTCTGAATCAAGTAGGTGATCTTCTTGGCTCTAGCACAGACGGATGAGATATGCTCAGACCAGTCCAAGTTAGAAGTGACAGTCAATCCCAAGTCCCTCTGCATCTCAACCACTTTAAGGGGACTGCCAGCGAGTGAGTACGGTATACGTGTATTCCCCTTGCCCATGTGTAAGACACAACACTTATCAGTGTTGAGCGGTAACAACCAGTCCTCCGTCCACTGGGTGACAGTATCAAGATCAAGCTGGAGCTGATTAGTGTTCAATGATGGGACTCCGTATATTTTGGTATCATCAGCATATAGCAGGCACCTGGACCTAATGAGACAAGGGAAATCGGCGGTGTAAAAGAGAAAAAGAATTGGCCCAAGCACCGATCCCTGTGGCACCCCACTCAGAACTCGTCCCTCCATGGACGAAAAAACTCCACCAACTCTCACCCTGAAAGTTCTCTGACTCAGAAAAGATTCTATCCACAACAACAGGCGGCCACGTATTCCAAGGTGTTCCAATTTCTTGAGCAAACGTTTGTGGGGCACACGGTCAAAAGCTTTTGAGAAATCTAGATATATAACATCCATTGGAATCCCCTCGTCGAGCGCTTTACTCCAATCATTTATTGCAGAAAGTAGATTAGTGAGGGTTGAACGACCTGGAAGGAAGCCATGTTGCTCTCCAGGGACTAAGTGGTTCGCCTCTGCAAATTCCAGAATTTGATCCGCCAAGATACGTTCGAATACTTTAGCTATTGTTGACACCAAGCTTATGGGCCGGTAATTGGTAGGCAAAGTCTTATCTCCACCCTTATGAATCGGAGTTACAATAGCTGATCGCCAGTCAGATGGTAGCAAAGATGTTAGAAAAGATCGTTTGAACAGAAGGTAAAGAGGTCTTGCAAAACCAATGGAGCATCGTGAAAGTAAAAGGGGCGTGATCCCATCAGCACCTGGAGCAGAAGAAATATTCAGAGCCGACAAATAATCTCTGACCAGTTCTTCGGACAAAAAAACATTATCCAGGTCGAGAGCACAGCGAAGGGAGTTAACTTGTGGTATACTGGAAGATTGTTCATTCGTGAAATGAGAGGCAAACGAATCAGCGAGCACATTAGCCGACTCGAGAGTGCTAGCACAAAGATAGCCGGAACCATCCCGGACCACCGGAACTGAAACCTTGCTGTTGAGGTTGCCACGCACGTGTTTGAAAAATCTCTTTCTATTATGGGATGTAGCAAGGCTGTGCTCAAACTGTTTTTTCGATGATGAAATTAAAGAAGATAAGTAATTTGAGTAACTTCGATGACTCCGATAATCTGATGTATTCCTGCTTCGAGTATATCGTCGCCAAAGGCTTTTTTTGACCTTTATGGCCCTAATAATTTTACCGTTTATCCAAGGCTTCAACGGGTTGTGCTCGACAGTGACGCAGTTTGTATTATTGGCAACAATATGATTCACAACTCCCTGAAACCGAAGCCACAGATCATCCACATCACCGCAATCCCCAAAAATACCAGCCCAATCTACATACAGTAGATCCGCTGAAACTTGCTCGTAGTTAATTCTCTTGTATGTTTTGTCCTGCAAACTTGAAAGGTGTTCATCATAGAATTGCAACTGTGTAACCAAAACAACATGGTCAGACTTACCAAGAGGAGGCAGATATTGAATATCAGACAGTAGGCTAGACTCAGAAGTGATGAGAAGATCCAAAACGGAGGGCATTTGACCCTGTCTGTATCTAGTGGGTTGGAGAACTGCCTGATGAAGGCCTGAGATCAATAGTAATTCAGCAAAAGGAAAAGATGGCGAACTAACAGGTGGGAGAGTCGTCAGCGGCCATTCAATCTCAGGGCAGTTGAAATCACCCGCTACCAAGATGTTTCGACGTGAGATAGAAATTTCTCTCAGAAATTGAACAAGCGCAATGTCGTCTCCACTAGGTCTAGGCCTATAAACGCATGCCAAAGTAAGGGAAATATTGGAATTAGAGATCTCGACAAAGACATTGTCAACACCTAGCCAATCCCTATGGAAAGTGGAAACCTTGAATGCGTCTACAATAGAGTTATTCAGATAGATACACACTCCCCCATGTCCAATCGTACGAACACTATCCTGACGAAAAATGGTATAATTAGGAATATGACAGGTAGAATCAGCAATCGAAGAATGTAGCCAAGTTTCCGTTATGAACAAAATCAGAGGTTTGTGGGTGTGAACAACGGACAAAAGTTCGCCAAACTTGGACATCAAAGATTGAGCGTTGGTGTAGAGAATTGGCCAAGAGGTTAGCGGGGGTGGTTTTTTGAAGAAGAAGAATTTTTGGATTCTTTATCTGAGACTATGGTTGGCTTCCCCTTCATATATCTAATGGTAAGATGCACCTCCCCCTGCTCACGTCTCCTTCAACTGTTTCTTTGTCAGGTCACTCCGAACAACCACCTCACGAAACAACGCACTGCCGAGCAGAGATCTCTTATTGCGGAGAATCTTCCCAACAACCTCGCTATTGGAGAAAGAAACTTTCAACCACCTTGGTTTATCAGCCTGTTTGCCTGGTATGCGCGTGAACTCTGTCATAAATTTACTTGCCGATGGATGCACGCAATCTACAACAGCCTTTACATTCTTCTCATCCTCGGGACTCTCTGTTAGATTCAGCAGTAAGATATTATGCGATTTCTCTATGCGATCGATTATCTCAGGAACGTCTACAGAGGCAGCAACCGATGGGGTAAGATTCAACTGGGACTCTAGAGAAAGTACCTTATCAGATGTACATATCAGATCTCCCAACAGCTCACTCTGAGACTCCTGCAGAGCCGAAACGTCGGATCTAAGAGCAGAAAGACCCTGTTGATGGTTCGAAAGCAACTCTGTGTGCTCATGAATAGATTTTGTGCAAGAGGCGAGCTGCGTTAGGATCTCATCTTGACGTACCTCCATTCGTTGTAAGCTAGCAGCAACATCACCAATTCGGTTCATCATCTGTTGAAAGTGTTCTAAGGTGATGGGAGAACTATCAGAGGGTGCAGATACAGACGACGATTTGGTAGTTGCTGGTGAGACCGCATGTGATTCAGCAGAGCTACTTCTTAGTCTGCGATCCTTAGATAGGCATGCAGGACATGACCAATTTTCGGACTTTTCACGAAGAAAACCGATATCGCTGGAGGTGAGATTGACACAATTGGCATGAAATGGCTTATTGCAAGTATTACAAGGGACAGCAAGGTGTGAAGCCGAAATCAATTTACTGCAACAGCCACAATTTCGCGGCATTTCCAACAAATTCAATGAAGAATACTAAAGCAAATTGGCAACGAGAGATGGAAAGGAAAGACTTTTCACTTCCTTGGGCCTATAAGGAAGACTTAATACAGAAGCAAGGAAGGCCACGGACAAACGGAAAATAAGGATGGAATCAGATTTCAAAGGTATAAACGATATTCACGTATTTGAATCAGATGGAAGATTTCGATCACGGAGAGAAAGAAATAATGCACCGCACGTGTAAAAGGCGAATTATCACCCAACAGCTGGTAACTCAGCGATAACAGTGTATTCGCGATTAATATCGGAAATTATTTTCAACTGGTAGGTGATCTAAATTATGAATTGAATAACTCGAGTTGCAATTTTCAACTCGGACGACAGGGAAAACTCTCAAATCTCACCCACGTCACCTCGACTTGCACTCAAGTACACTGAATAAGATGAAATTTCACAAGATCAAGCACAGGAATACTTTAAACGAGAGATAACAGAGCGTGTGTGTACAGCTCGGACTGTGAAACTGATTGATATAATTTTCAGACTAGATTTCAGGAAATAATATCTCGGATAAGTTCGTTACTGGGTAGATTCGGTCTGGTGGTTTCGGATTTATAATTTTTGGCCCTCTTGTTTTTTTAGTTTAATTTCTTTTATGATGCACTTCTATCATAAGAATCCATTGATATCATTCACAACTCTGTGAAACCAATACTTTCGGAGATATGAATTGTCAAAGTTTGAACAAGAGCGCCAAAGTCCCTGTCCGCAGAGCTTTCCAATTTCTAGTTTCATTTACCATTTTTACGAATTCGGCTTTGGCAAGAAGATGCAGGCTGTTGAAATAAAAAAAAACAAATTTTATTTTGTAGCTTCTACATGGTTCTCCCGAATGAAATGAAAGTTGGTGTGAATTTTTCTGTAACTATGACACATATTGTCCGATTATCAAAAATTATCATAAAACTGAATGATATTCGCATTAATGAAGATTATCCTATATTATCATAAGAAGTTTCAATGATTTTAGAAAATTAAATTATTCTTCATCATTTCTCCTATAATGCACCGTTTTCGAAATATTCTTCTTTGAATGTTGCCGCCATTAACGATGGAGTTTGAACAACTTGTTCGCAGTCTTTCTATTTCCTCTTGATTCATTTGACATTTGATGAGAATAAGAATATTTATGGAATTATCAATGTGACAATAGGCGATGATGAGATTGTGTATAATATTAATAGCAATAGGGAATAGTGGAAACGAAAAGACCATATTATATTCAAATCAAGTGGCAGTGTTCATAAGTGGAATATTTTAAATGCCGCACCATGCATTAAATCATATGAATTGAGTGAGTAAATGAGTCTTCTCAAACAATTTCATTAAATATCAAGCATTAGATTATACAATTCTTGTTGTAACTATACGATACAGTTTACAGTAAGCCTTTCTGTCTAGAAAGGGTAAACAAAGTGCAGGAGTGTATTAGCAAAGAATTCTGATGATAATTTTCCTAGATTTGGTCCTTTCTTTAGTAAAAATTCTCGATCAATAAATCAAAATTATCAGGTACGTTGAACCCGATGTACCGTAATAGAACCAAATGACTCCATAGGATGTGCCGAAGGTGGAACATCATAGGAAAGATGCTCAAATTTCATTTTCCACCGTTGACTATTATACCCGTACAGCCAATAACATATGCTAATCAACCTAGCCTCATCTCGCCATAAATAATTTATGACTTGAATATTTGAGACGAGTTTAAAATTTGTTAATGCCATAGAAATCATTAATTCGCATGATTCGATGTATCGGATAATTCACTTTCTATGGAATGGATCATAGAAATATAAAAGACCCGCACGGTATTATTACCCGACGAACAATTCGATAGTATTTATTTTCCTCTTGTTTTTCAAGGAGAACCCATCCAAGCAAAAATTTCACGAAGTTTGGAAGACACAACAAAGGCGGTCGTTGAAACACAATGGTTTGATTTGAGTGCTGTTGATTCAGCCTTCTAGATTGCGGTTCCATTAAGTGAACAGGGCAATTGAAGTGTCTGGTTAGATGGGCAATGATGAGGAAGAAATCTACATAATACACCTGAAATTGCTAGGCTCGTTAGGAATTATTATGATGACCCGTCTGAGGGTTGCCTTATTGATCTTACTGAGGATCTTCTTGAAACCTACTTCATTCGAAAAAATTGAGAAAAGCACTGATTTGAAGTCAGGAGATTTTGCGCGCATGTTCCATTGTTTATTCAAGCCTCATACGAAGTCGATCGAGCTGAAATTCGGTACTCTATATGCAAAGTTTCTGAAATATAAATTTTTTTAAGACATAATATTTTTTATTTTTTTTTTCTAGTGATACGATATTCACGAAATTTCATGAAAATTAGTTTGTTGGTATTCTACCAGTAATTACCGAGATTTAATTGAATCGGATTTGTATATTTTGGGTTATAGAGGAAATAACAAAATTTCAGATGGGTATAACTCCAATACCATTTGGCAGATTATGGCTGTTAAAGAGCTTTAATGTCGCATTCAGATGCGCAACCTACTCTGACAATTGCAAATCACTATCTCTTTTTATACTCGAGTTATCATGAGATATGTACATAATATTTTTTTATAAATTTTTAAACTTTACTAGTGACGCGATCCTCACATAATTCGACAAAAGTCTTTGCGTCGATTTTCTACAATTAGTTAACAATTTTCAATTTGATCGGATCTGCATTTTTGGTGCTCTTGTTCCTCATAACAGAGTGCTTATCCATTTCCTCAAATGTCCGAAATTTTCGAATTTTTGGATGAAAATGTTCTTAATCGATTTGGTTCCACTCACTGATCAAGAATCCGAATAACTCTCGAACGGAATGAGCTAGACCGTTGAAATTGATATTATTTTCAACTCTAACAAGCTAATACTTTCGGAGATATGATTTTTCAAAATTTCAATATTACATCGTACTTCTATATTTTCACAGAATGCGAATTCTATGTCTCTGTTCTATCCGTTTGCGGTAGCTGTCATTTGGTCCAGTTTAAAAGATAATCGTCATTAATGTCAAACGAAACTGAAAGTGTATTTCTGGAGAGTTTGGTGGATGTAAGCATGTAAACAATTTGAAATTTGGATTCGCTAAGTTCATAGGCAGAGTTTTTTGGTAAGTGAGTCGAAAATTAATGATGCAAGGAAGTCGAGCATAATTTGCGAGTCATTCTCTAATTATGGAGAATTTAGAACGGGATTTCCAACTAATGTACAGGTAGTTATTCCTTAGTGACACTATTTAAGATTTCCTACATAAGTATTCTGGTTTGATTTCTCTTTGGACTGATTAGATTAGACTTGTTTCATAAATAAAAATGACTACTTCATTTACTCAATTTTTCAGAATGACTCCTGATAGTTTTGAAACACTGGTAGACAAAATTGGATCGTCATTAAAAGATAAGATGATAAGGGATTTCAATTTCTTTCATGATGTAGTTCGATCATAATAATCCATTGATATCATTCCCAACTCTGAGAAACCAATACTTTCGGAGATATGATTTGTCAAAGATTGAACAAGAGCGCCAAAGCTCCTGTCCACAGGGCCTTCCCCCTTTTTGAGCTTAAAATGTCTGGAATTTTTGAATTTGAATCCAAAAATCGTCTCAAATCCATTTTTATTTCTGATTAAGAATCTGTACTCAAATTCTATTCTTTCTATCTATCTGTAAAAATCTATATCTTCCGGAAGAAGGAAATTTGAGATTTGAAATTCCACAGTAGGTGTGAGGCCTCAATATTCCGGTCATGTTCAAGAATGGTCAAAAACCACTTAATGGTTTCGAATATTTAAGTGCCCATTTGTGATTCAATTTCCCCAAAATATTTTCAAAACTATATATCCGATGGGGAATTAATTTATTATTTAATTATAGAATATCAACTCCAAGGTTTATGCCTATTTTCATGAGAATCGTATCACTTAAAGCGAAAAAAAAATTGTGGAAATTTTGGATGTACCTATCTAAAGGGCAACGATGAATTGAGTTATCAGAAAAATCAACTTCATAGCATTCTTAACATATCAGAAAATAAATTGTTTTCTAGAAACTTCATTACCTGCTTTGTAATATTATCTAAATAAATAATTTATTCGCTCTCAATTTGATTTTCTATTTTCCTATTAATGTTATTTTGGGTGGATACTTTAACAGATTCACTGAACTCGGCCATAAAAGTAAAACCATAGGTTTGTAACGAAATCTAACGTTCTCTAAATGTTCATTGAATTTGCGTATTTATTTGAATGCATATTTTAAGCAATTGACAGAAGATACCCACTAGAATATTTCCTTAATATAACGGATCTGTTATATTCATAACTCTTATCAGTGGAATATATTGATCATCAAAAGAAATTTATAGGTGTGAACATTTCAGAGGGCGATAAGAACAATTTCAAAGAATTATTGAGAACATTATTCAAACTAAATCAAACTGAAATACTTGAAATTTCAACCTGGGTTTAAAAATATTACCACTGCATGATTACAAAGGTTTAACAAGTAAAAAATGAACAAGAATCGTCTCAGAAAAACATAAAACGTGATACAACAATTGCTAATTGCCCGATTTCATCCGAATTTTTTTACTCTGGAAATTTGGGGTTGAGATAAAAATATAACTCATTTTTTCACATTGCCACGAAGTTTGTTTCACATAGTTCCTCTTTGTTACGATGTTTTCCGAATGGTATATAGCAACAGGTTGATTCAGGAAAAGAGGTATGTCCCCGTTTGCTCAGAATCGAGCTCAGAATAAATCAGACGATTTATTTTAGCAACTTTCACTTTACGATGAAAATTCATTATATCAGTTAACCCACATTTGTCGTCTGTTTGGTACACGTACTTCTCGTTGATTTTCTGGTGATTTACAATTTACTACTACTATAATTCTTCTTGATTTACCATGAGCATTTAATTCAGAAGTAGGTACCTATTTTAAAAGCATGTCTCTTTAGTTTATGCATGTGAATGACTACCATGAAACAAAAGAGCAATGTCCATAAATATTATTATACAAAATTCAATTATATGGCTTAACTATACCTTTATTGAGCGCACGAGCTGCTCTCTACTTTTCTCTTCCCTCATATACAGGCTGATTCACGAAGACCGTTCGTTAGAATTATTCAAAGAACGACTCGAGATAAACACTTGAAATTTAATAGTGAAGCTTTGCTGGGAGAGATGAATTATTGTAAAAAAATTTCAGATTTGTTCGACTACCGGAAATGATACCAACTACCGGTTTTGGCGCTCTTGTTCCTCGGAACAGAGTGCTTATCAATTTGCCCAAATGTCTGTAATTTTCGATTTTTTTTATGAAAATGGTATCGACTCACTGATCAAGAATCCGTAGTCGAAATCAATTATGTCCAGCCAGCCGTTTACACGATGATTCTCGAATGAAACGAGTTAGAGGATTTAGATTTGCAGGGTAGGTTTGGAGCGTAAATATCTCGGACGAGGTCGTTAACGGGCAAAATCCATCAAGCGGTTTCGGAGTTATGGCCAATTTTAGTAAAAACATTTTTTACGAATATTTCCGAAACCGATCACTCGATCCATCTGAAATTTAACATCAAATTGTAGAATAATGAGCTTTATATGCGTGCTTGTTGTTTTGTATTGATCAGGCTTCCGTAAAGTGTAAAAAAAAATTTCTAATTTTTTTAAATTTGTTTCTTCAATAAATCTCGAACAGAATGAGCTAGGCAGTTGGAATTTTCAGAGTAGGTTTGGGAGATAAATATCTTGGTTAAGTTCGTTATTGGGCAAATTCGGCCTGATGGTTTCAGAGTAACGAAAAAAAAAAATTGTTTTACATTAAAAATTTGAAATTCAATTTTTTTTAAGATGCAGTTTCACCATAAAAATTCATTGATATAATTTTCAATTCCAGCAAGCTAATATTTTCGGAGATATGATTTTTCGAAATTTCAATAATGAATCGTACTTCTATGTTTTCACAGAATGCTATAATTATTATATCTATAATTTATTATATGATCTGTGTTCATACTCGTACATGTCATCCTTTTCTATATAAGAGAGAGTCAAATTCATTTAAGCTATTTTAATTTGATTTCTTCCATGGTGCAGTTCTCATTCTCAGATGCTCATTTAATCTTGATAAATAACCTATTATTTGAATTGAATTTCCCTTATGATGCAGTTCTATCATAAGAATACATTGATATAATTCTCAACTCTGAGAAACCAATACTTTCCGAGTTATAATTAGTCTGTTTGAACCAATTTTCTCTCCCAAACTCTGGCAAAATATCTATAATAAACATTTTTTAATCCTCTTTGAATTGCTTCTGACAAATAACTTGTATTTCTAACACGAGATATCTTCAGCGTCTGTAAACAGTTTCCTTACGAAACTCTCAGCAAGCTGAGCAACATGCCGATGCATGAAGTAATTCCTTCGATCAACTTTTCCTGTAAAAACATTTCGCTCCGTTTTATTGGTCAAAGCACTATGGGCGAGTCTATTAGCCAATCAAATTACTATCGATATTCATGAAATCCCACTTGGCCTGTTTTTATACTGGTTGGGAATTGATTATTTATCCAAATGATTGACGACTACTGAAGAACAACGGACTCAAGATTTATCTCCAATTCTAACAACATTGCTTAATTGACTTATACAATGCAAAACAAACGCTTTCTAAGCAATTCAACCTTTTTGCTGATAAATCTGCGGACTCGGATCACCGACCAATATTATTTAAAAAAAAACTAGCCAGCAGAAAGTACATATTTTGTATCAATTAATAAATACTCATTATACATTATAACTTCCAAACAAGGTCAGGAGCAGTAGATGCTACCATGAAGGAGTGAAGAACAATATGTTAATAAACGTCTTTGCCAATTAAGTAATTACACGAAGGTTGCAGTTGGCTGTGGAGTGGGATATATATACATAGTTAGATCTTTATTTTAATTGAATGTCGTCTAATTGCAGGTACACCAAGGAATGACAGCGGCTTATCGGACCAAGGGGAGGGTTGTATGCAGATTTATGATAATTGGAGGAATAAATGATCTATATTTCGCCATGGATGGTTTGAAGAATGAAGCGGCAAGTAATTCATGCGGATTATGAGGTAGTTTTATATAAAGTGGTCGACAAGTTGAGTATTATGGGAGTTTTGGATACGCTAGTGAAGGAGGACCTTTTTTTATTACGAATTATTACAAATTCCATATTAAATTCTTTTCAAGATGCAGTTTCATCATAAGAATCTACTGATATCATTCCCAACTCTAACAAGCTAATACTTTCGGAGATATGATTCTTCAAAATTTCAATAATTAATCGTAATTTTATGATTTCATAGAATTCTCTAATTATAATGTTCTGATGTATGTAAATACAACATATGTGGTCAGTCATAGACCTACGCTTTGAATTAATTTTTTTTATGATGCAGTTCTATCATAAGAATTGATTGATATCATTCCCAACTCTGAGAAACCAATACTTTCGGAAATATGATTTGTCAAAGTTGCATTGTGCATCCTCTGAATAAAAATAAATAAAATAGTGAACTTACTGTTCGAAGATTCGAACCCGGATCTCCTGTGGCAGTGTTCTTAGTAAACTATGAGATTACATCATTTCAAATTTCAGAAGCTGATATCATTTCAGAATATTATTTCTCTATTTCAGTATCGTAATGAATTCATTCCAGCACTAAAAACAGTGCTGGAATGAACTCATTCCCGCATTGTTTCTAGTTATATTTTTCGTTTTGTGGTAGTCAGCACTGACATATTCGATCCTATCAAATTTGAACACACGTCAACTGACAACACAATATAATCTGGATATAGTGAAATAATTGTTGAGCAAAAGTTTTATTTTCATTAAAAAATATGGTACTAGAGATTTCCTTCCTGCTAATTTTGAATCATTCATGCTATTAGGAAACTGTTTTAAATCTGATCTCCATGCCCTACGTACGTTTCAAATTCAAATTCCGTGATCTGTCAACTTTCGTAACAGTCACACCAACTACCAAGATACAATACAAAAGTCCCTAGGATGTATAATCCGAATTGTTCATTAAATGAAAACAGTATTTTACAAAACTTGCCTGAAATAGAGAAAATATCGTCTAATACTCGTTGCAGAAGGCAATTCCAACACTCATGCGTTCGAAAACTCGCTCCTTCGTCGCTCGTTTTCGAATTTCGCATTCGTGTTTGAATATCAGCCCGTTCTGGAACTTGTTTTAGAATATATTATTTCATGATAACTGAACTACAAAGCCGTGATTAAGCTGAAATCCTTTTCTCGATTTTAAAATAATGGCTTGAAGGTTTATGCGAAATCTGACAGATAGTTACCGAACTAAAACATTTCTGAAGAAAATTTCCTCATCATCACCTAATCGTTTGAGACCATTTTCCGAGAAAAAAATCAAATACAGACATTTGTGCAAAATGATAGCTCGCGCAAAAAATGGTCTCCAACGATTAGGCCGACTCACTGAAATTTTCAGGGTGGGTTACGCATTCGTATGCGACGATCGTGTTCGTTAATGGGCATAATGGGCCAAACGGATTCCGAGTACTGAATTCGTTTTCATTAAAGACCCGATCGTATGAGAAATTTCGTGAGGAGCATGCCACTGGGAAATAAAAAAAATATATTAAAAGTTGTTCAAACTTTGACAAATCATATCTCTGAAAGTATTGGTTTCTCAGAGTTGGAAAAGAAATCAATGGATTCTTCTGATAGAACTGCATCATAAAAAAATAGAATTTGAAATTTGTAATCCGGGAAAAAATGTTTTTTTTTCGTTACTACTCCGAAACCACCAGGATTTTGACAATAAGGAACTTAGCCGAGATATTTATCTCCCAAACCTACTCTGAAAATTTCAACGGTCTAGCTCACTCTGTTCGAGAGTTATCGTGTTAACGGCCGGACGGCTGGACATAATCGATTTTGACAACCGATTCTTGATCAGTGAGTCGAACCAAAACGTTTGAGACCATTTTCAGCCAAAAATACAAAAATTAAAGACATTTGGGCAAATTGATAAGCACTTGTTCCGGAGAACAAGAGCGCAAAAAATATAAACGGATAGATATAGAGACTTGCATTTTTAAGGGTTGGTTATGGTTATCCATCCAAATGCAACATTTGAGTTCGTTAATATGTATAATCAGCTAAATGGTTTTGGAGTTATACCGATTTGAAATTTTTTGATATTTTCTCAATAACCCAAAATATACAAATCCGACTAAAACTTGGTAATTACTTGTAGAATACCGACGCGCCAATTTTCTCGAAATTTTGTTAATATCATATAATTAGAAAAAAATAAGAAATAATTTGGCACCAAAAGTTTTATATTTCAGAAACTATTCGTCAGAATCCGCTGAAATTCTGCACATATCTCGAGCCACCATTTTACAATCGAGTACATAATTTCTGCTCGATCGACTTCGTATAAGGCGTTAATTGACAGTGGAACATGTGCGCAAAAGCTCCTGACTTCACGCCAATACTTTTTAAGAATTTTTTATACCTAATTTTTATCGTTTAATCGTTTTGGTTGATGGGATTGACTTGATTTGGCAAAAGTGTGAATTACATCCTTAGAAAATTTCCATAGAGTTTGTTCATAGAATTATATTTCGAAAAACAGAAAGTCTCTAATGCATTATATGCCCGAAATAATTTTTGTTGATAAATCCTCTTCATATAAATACGTATCTATTATAAATTGAAATATAATATACATATATAGACATTGAGATGAAGAAGATCCCAGTTGTAAAACGGCGGAATACTCATTGCTGCATTTAACTGCGATGGAGTAAATTGAAGTTGAATTGAGATTTTATTATTAGCTTGGAATCACCGAGAAGCACCACAAAATTTCCTATCCCACATAAGGGAACTCTGATTGATCACTTATTACGAAACACTCAATAATCAGATAAAACTTACTGAGTCATAAGAAATTGTTAGCTAAATCCACACTTTTCTTGTCAATCCTCCAACACGAAAAAACAACCGAACATAATACGCAACAGCGCTCAGAAAAACCAACAATTCTTCGCGATACGACGCGGCAACGACAGTAGATGTAGATGCTGACCTGTCTCACTCCCAACTACTTCTTGGACTAGAGTAGAGGCCGCGGGCCCGCCAGTACTCAACCTCCGTCAAAAAAGAGTAGGCGCATTAGCCGAAGGAAACTCTTACGAAATGCTGAATTCGAGAGGAGCATACATTTCCTAATAACTCCACGATCTTGAATCTCTTTGAATATTCAGAGCTACCCACCGCCAGATGAATCATTAAAATGAAAAATCCGCCACATTAATACCACGCACCTTCCAACAGGATTTGGTAATGGGGACTTGATCGGAATGAATCGTTGATCGGTGAAAGTAGAGTTGCCATAAACGGCAGTTGTAGTTTCAAAAATTTCTCTCATAACAACGCTGCAATAATCATGTCACAGCTCATAGAAGTTGTTGCATATTTTCATACATCTAATTGAATGTCTATGGCTGCCATGAACACTTCGATACAAATTGTCCAATTAACCCTTTACTGCGCAACTTTTTATTTTTTTTCGAAAAAATTATATGAGTTCCAGAATTGCTTTCAGATATCGGGAAAAATAGTGAAAAAAATCCAGATGTAAAAAACTAGTCTATTTTTGTGATTTTTTTTCATGTTGCAGATATGCTACAATGCCCTTTGAGTGACCGTCTCTATAGTCCGTCTTAGAAGTTGTCTACCTGCTTTCTATACTATATAAGTGCTTTGAATGCAGCTGATTTATATCTCTGTATGTAGTTTTCATCCCTCCATTCCAGCTTTGATGAGATATCTCTTACTTTCTTCTGGTTCTTACGCAGATTTTTTTTTCCACATCAGCGATTTTTTCTACGTTCTTGCGTTTTTGATGAGATCGCTAATGATTTTTACGTTTTCTGACGTTGATGGATCTTCAGGTGATATGATTTCCAAGAAATCAGATCCGTTGGGAGGATCCGGTGAAAAATTATACAATATTGGCATTTTGTCCATGTCCAAAAGTTCATCACTTTCAATTTCAGTATCACAAGGCAGAAGGTTTCTTCAATCTTGAAGAAGAACGTCATCTGCATCATCTCCTGAGAAAATTATTATCTATCTTCACTGAGTTCTGATAAATGATCAGCGAAGTATTTCAAGCTCCGCCAGCGTCAGAATTTAGTTTTTCGATGCGTTTTTCCGAAAAAATATAAGACAATGTAAATTCTTCTCGTCGGATCTACAATGGGCACTATTACAGATATGCTACACTCCAATGAAAATATTTCATGCTCAACGGGGCATTGTAGCATAAATGCAACGCTCATTCAAAAAGCGCTAAAAACTTCTAGCTAGATTTTATTTTTACGAAAATATGATTTTGTAATACTACTTACCATATTCAATCTCCCTATATTTTTTTTACACAAATTCCCTCCGAAATTGACCTACAGGAAATCAAAAAACTTAGTCCAATTCTAGTTCTCTCACTTGTCTGTTAACGTTTGTATTTTAAACTGGCATTTACCGTTAGATAGACCTCCACTTATGTAGTAATCTATGAATTATGAAGCATATTAGTTTACGAGTAAAGTAATCTTCATAGATTTCTATAATATGAATCGTTTGCCGAAATAAAAAGTATGAAAGCTAGCGTAGCATATATGCTACGTTGCGCAGTAAAGGGTTAACTTCTCAGTTTATTGTTCGTTTAGTACGTAGACATTTTCTAAACCTTCAATAGTGATTTTATTCAATATTCCGCCGTATTCACAAAGCATTCAATCTCCGTCCTAACTGAAGTCGTCAGTTAAGAATAAATAAGAATTGCAACCTCAGTTAAAGTGAAAATTAACGTGAAACAGACCTGTTTCAGCACCGTTACATACGTTAACTGAGGTTGCGATTCTTATTTATCCTTAACTGCGGACCTCAGTTAGGACTTAACGGAGATTGAATGCTTTGTGGATACGGCGGATTGTATGTGATATCTTTATACAGTGCGCGTAAAAATTATGGAACAAATTCATTTTCTCAGAAGAAAAATGTTTGGCAACAAAATCCTGAAACAGATCAATTTTTGTTTCACTTTTACCAAATTTTTATGCATTTTTGAAGGATTTTTGTTGCACCCTGTGCCATCCCCATCAACCCTCCAAATTTTTTGAATAGGGAAAGTGGGTGCTGTGGTACTTTTTTGGCAAGGTCTTTGTATCTTCTTTACAGGCGTGCAGAAATTTTCAAGAAAACATTTTTCTTTTTTGAAAAATAGTTAGTTCAAAGAGGTTTTCAATATATGCACTTTGTCATGGCTCATTTACTTTGAGACGATGGTACCTGATGAAATTCGACAACGAATGAAAGTCGACCATTACAGTTTTGTTCATGCACAACTTTCAACCCCTACGAACCCTTTAATGGAGAAAAAAAATGGAGTGGAATTGGAGGGGGTTGAAAGTTGTGCATGAACAAAACTGTTATGGTCGACTTTTATTCGGTGACAAATTTCATCAGGTACCATCGCCTCAAAGTAAATGAGCCATGACAAAGTGCACATACTGAAAACCTCTTCGAACTAAGTATTTTTCAAAAAAGAAGAATGTTTTCTTGAAAATTTCTGCACGCCTGTAAAGAAGATACAAAGACCTTGCCAAAAAAGTACCACAGGACCCACTTTCCCTATTCAAAAAATTTAGAGGGTTGATGGGGATAAAACAGGGTGCAAAAAAAATCCTTCAAAAATGCATAAAAAATTGGTAAAAGTGAAAGAAAAATTGACCTGTTTCAGGAATTGTTGCCAAATATTTTTCTTCTGAGAAAATGAATTTGTTCCATAATTTTGAAGCGCACTGTATAGGAATTTCCTGTTCACTTGTTAGATCGAGAAAGATCATCTTAGATAACTACTAGATCAAATATTACGCTCTGTGCAATTATTTATCTTTCTTGCCGCCTTTCTATTTCTACAACCTTCACTCTCATTCACTATTTCTATTCTAATATTTTGTGCGCCTTTTTCCATTTTTTGTGCGCATGGGGAACAGCGTGCGCAAATGTCTGTATTGTTCGAATTTTTTGCCGAAAAAGGTCTCCAACGATTAGGTTCAATTCACTGATGAAGAATTCGAGGTCACATTTGATTATGTCCGTCCGGCCAGCTGTTGCCACGATTACTAGTAAACGGAAAGAGATAGCGACTTGAAATTTCAGGGTAGGTGTCGCGTCCCAATACGTCGGACGAGTTCGTTAATGGGCATAATCCGCCCAAAGGTTTCCGAGTAATAATTTTGTAATCAACCAATACAGATTCGATCAAATTGAAATTAGGTAGGTAGTTCTAGAATACTGACACAAAGATATTCGTAAAATTTTGTGAGAATCACTAGAAAATTTTTAAATATGTAAATATAAAAAAATATTATTCATGCATACGATAACCTGAAAATGAAATGGCATAACAACTTGCAATTTTTATGGTAGGTTGTGCACCTGAATGCGACACTTGAGTTTGTTAATAGGCATAATCGGCCAAACGGTTTTGGAATTAAACCCATCTGAAATTTGGTTGTTATTTGCTCAATAACTCGAAAACGATCGAATTCAAAGATGCATATTAGTTGTAGAATGACAACGCGAAAATTCTTGCAAAATTTCGTGAGGATCGTATCCCAAGAAGATTTTTAAAAAATCATTGGAAAAAAATTCTATATATCAGAAACTATGTGTCAAACATTACTGAAATTTTGTGAGAGCCTTCAAAACCAAATTTTACAGCCAAGTTCCAAGTTTGAGCAAGATCGGATCTATATTGTTGGAGATCCGAGCAGCCTTGGGAGAGTTCAGTAGCTGGATGGGTGACCGTTGCATCGATATCTTTCGAATGAAAAGAGATAGGGACTTGCAATTTTCATGGTAGGTTGCGCATCCGAATGGGAGGGTTGAGGTAGTTGTTGGGCAAAATCGGCCCAACGGTTTCGGATTTATACCCATCTGGAATATTATTTCCTCGATAACCCGAATAATATAGAATCGATCAAATTGAAGCTTTCTAAGTAGTTGTAGAATATTGACATAAAGAGCTGTGTGAAATTTTGTAAAGACCGTGCCACAAGAAAATTTTAAAAAAATTACGAAAAAATATTATGTATCTCACGATACCCTGAGAAGGGAAAGAGACAGCGAATGCAATTTTCAAGGTAGGTTGCGAATCTGAATGCGAAATTTAAGTTTGTTAATTGGTTTAATCGGCCAAATATACTTGGAGTTATACTCATCTGAAATTTTATTGTTATGTCCTCTATAACTCAAAATATACAAATTTAAACCAATTAAAACTAGGTGATTAATTGTAGAATGCCGACCCACTAATTTTCGCGGAATTTCTTATCCTTGAGTTATTTGAGGCGTAAGTTTTTTCGTATTTCAATTCAAATAGAATACAGATGTCAGAATTAAAAATTCTTACGTCATAGACGATTCACTCGTTACTGAAGTATGTGATTTAAAGGGTAAGAAATGTATTCATGTATTATAAAAGCTGATAAAACGGTATATATCGATGTTAAATTCATAAGTAGAATGTCCAGTAGAGGTGAGTAGACAATAGAACATACGAGTATAAAGTCTATAGCGATGGTAAATTCGATTATTAGTGTCCAATAGAGGTGAATAGACAATAGAACATGCGCTCATAAAATCATTTCGCAACTTATATAAGTCGCTGCATGTTTTCAAACATCTATACGAATATTTTTAATGCTATTTTAACACCTCTATACGAATTGTCTAATTACCTCTGTTTATTGCTCGTGTAATGGTAGGCATTTTTCACAGAAATCATAACATACATTCGATATTTTATGTGGCATCTGTGCATATGAATGGGCGAAAATTTCTATGTACTTGTCAGTTTGGAAACTAACCTCTTGGATAACTACTCGTTTAAATATTACGATCTCTGCACGTATTTATCTATTTTGTCACCTCTCCTTTCTCTTTGACCTTTTCACTTTTCCATCAATATTTGATTTTCGATATTTTCCGGAACAATGTTTAGCAGTTGATTCAGGTATTTCGAGAAATAATTTCGTAGTACGAGGGACATAATTCATCAATTTTAAACTGAACAATGATGAGAAATCCTCATCTACTGAATGCACGTCTCACTTCCCGTATCAAGAATGCTTCGAGGAGCATGTAGGTCTTGAAGTGATAGAGGAAATATGTGTTAAACAAATGGGATTTCACTTATTGTTGGCGGTAATTGAACGACGGACGAAGCTATTACATTGTTTGTTTTTGGTGCGTCGTGCGCTAAAAATTTCAAGTCCGTGGGTGTTGAAAGAGAGATTGAATTTGGTGAATATAAATTTGATGAGAATGTGTTGAATTTCTGCGTGCTAATAACGGTGCGCTATCATGTTTCCAACATATCTGTAATTTTGGAATTTTGAGCCGAAAATGACCACAATGGAATTCATTCGACTTAATGATGACTGTGCGTCTGTAAAAACGTTAATTTTCGAAAGAAAGAACCTAGAAGATTGAAAATTACAGGGTAGGTTTGATGTCATAATGCTGATCGGAAGCCATAAAAATATCCAATTATAATCTAAATGCTTTAAAGTCGATCAAGCAAAAATTCAGTACTCGATTGTAAAATGGCGCCTCATAGGTAAGTGTGGAATTTCAGCGGATTCTTATAGATAGTTTCTGAATTATTGAATGTTTTAAGAAAAAATATTGAAATTTTTTTCTTTGGCCGATTATGCCCATCAGGTAATCTAACTGTTCTATTCGGATGCATAACCTACCCTGAAAATTGCAAGTCGCTGACTTTTTCCGTTCAAAAGTTATCGTGGCAAAAGTCACCCATTCAGCTACAGAACTCACCTAAGGATGCTCGGATCTCCAACAATATAAATTCAATTCACAGAATGCTGTAATTATTCTATCTGTGAATATGATCTTTGTTTATACATGTGATCTTATTTTCCTTTAAAAGACATGTCAACCTTATTTCTGGTTCGTTACTCATGATATAAAATAGCTTTCCTGTGCTAGCAAACAAAGTATGATTGAATGCAAAATGTCCAATGAAATAACCTCAGCTAAGGAAGAATTATGAGGATTACATGATATTATACTTTTTTGGTGATAATATAATGCCCTTGGATAATCCATATGAAATATATACTTTGGTAAGATAATTAAATTGCGTTCAGAATATGTCCAGTAAAAACAAAACAGGAATATTGGCTAAGTTTCAATTGATATAATATAATTTTCAGAGTAGATTTGAGGAATAAATATCTCGGATAAGTTCGTTATAGGGTAAAATCGGTCTGGTGGTTTCGTAATAATAATTTTTGGCACTGTTGTTTTTTTTTAACTTTTTTTGAATTTAATTTCTTTTATGATGCAGTTGTATAATAGGAATTCCCACGTTTGAGAAACTAATACTTTCGGAGATATGATTTGTCAAAGTTTGAACAAGCGCGCCAAAGCTTCTGTCCACAAGGCTTTCCCACTTTTTGAGATATTCAATGAAAACGGTGAAAATGATCTGCATAAAAATGTAATACACCCTTTATTTAAGTGAAGGATAACATTGAACAACTGAATTTATCAGAAAGTTATCTTAGCTCTTGCTCAATCAACATTATCAATAAGTTTCTTTCTTTGTGATATGGAAATGTTTGTATTGTTTTCTATTCCCAAATGTTGAAATTTTATATTTCAAACAGTCATAGAAAATCAGTTTACGTTTTTTGGCATCCTAAAATTGAGTGAACCTAAGGTGTCTTCACAAAAAAGAATTAGTTGATTTTGGGATAGTGCTAGAAAAAAATTCCGAAAAATTCCGTTGCGCATTGCGTGTTAACCTGGGCGTTTTCGCTACCCATTGGTCAACTGCATGAGACTCACATCCGAGTACTAGCTGATTACCACATAGGGGTAAAGAATATACGTAGAGATCTATAGTTTTGGGTTGCCACAGCGAGGAGCTTGGTTGATTGAATTCCAGGTGTCGCTTGTGTCTAAATTCTACTCACAAGTGATTGCTGGTTTTCCTTAAAGCGGTTCCTTCGTAGTATTGATTTCATCAGCGTCGAATTGTGCTCCACTGATGATTCCTAATAAGGATGAAACCGCGGTATGTAGCTATTCAACTTTGATGAAATCATACACACTCTGTGGATTGCTCCAAAACTTTGGTCTCTGCTAGCCCTTCCATCTAAAACATCTAGTGGTTAGTAAAGCGTTATTCTCTTTGTATGGCTCCGTTGCGCATTGCGTGTTAACCTGGGCGTTTTCGCTCCCCATTGGTCAACTGCATGAGACTCACATCCGAGTACTTGCTGATTACCACATAGGGGTAAAGAATATACGTATAGATCTATAGTTTTGGGTAGCCTCAGCGAGGAGCTTGGATGATTGAATTCCAGGTGTCGCTTGTGTCTAAATTCTACTCACATGTGATTGCTGGTTTTCTTTAAACCGGTTCCTTCGTACTCTCTGCTAGCCCTTCCATCTAAAACATCTAGTGGTTAGCTTTTGCTCCTCTGAACAGAGTACCTACTTATTAATTTGCCAAAAATATCGGTAATTTTCGAATTTTTGGATGAAAATGGTCTTTAACGATTTGGTTCGACTCACTGATCAAGAATCCGTGGTCAAAATCGATTCTGTCCGGCCGTAGGCACGATAACGGTCGAACGGAATGAGGTGGACACTTGAAAGTTTCAGAGTAGGTTTGGGAGATAGATATTTCGGTTAAGTTCGTTATTGGGATAAATAGGCCAGATGGTTTCGGAGTAACGAAAAACAAATATTTTTTTTCACATCACAAATTTCAAGTTCTATTTTTTTTAAATGCAGTTCCATCATAAGAATCCATCGATGTCATTTTTAACTCTAACAAGTTAATAGTTTCAAAGATATGATTTTTCAAAATTTTTATAATACATAGTACTTCTATGTTTTCACAGAATGTGAATTCTATCTGTCTGTACTCTAGCTGTGTTAACTGTTCATTATGTCTACCTATAGGAGACGTCATATTTATTTCTGTTCTAGTTTGATTATATTATAATTCGTACTTTGAAAATATTTGGTAAGTGAGTCGAAAATGTATAGAACAAGGAAAATTTGAGAAATAGAGCAAAATTTATGTGTAAGTCTATAATTATGGAAGATTTAGAACGGTATTTCCAACTAATATACAAGTAGTTATTCCTTAGTAACACTATTTAAGATTCCTACATAAGTAATCTGGTTTGAGTTCTCTCTGGACTGATTACATTAGATTTGTTTCAAGAATACAACTGGCTATTTCATTTATTCTTGTTGGGTTTCACGAAGCTTCGATTAGCTTAATCGTGGATATTATTCGATGGTTGTATCAAAAATGAACTGAAAATCTACATAGAATCGCACTAATTTGGCAATTAAGAGCTGTCAAAGCTTTGTGAAACCCAGTGTCAATTTTCCAGAATGACTCCTGATAGTTTTGAAACACTTGTTTCCAAAATTGGACCGTCATATAAAGATAAGATGCAAAGGGATTCTAATTTCTTTCATGATGCAGTACTATCATAAGAATCCATTGATATCATTCCCAACTCCTAGAAACCAATACTTTCGGAGATATGATTTGTCAAAATTCGAACAAGAGCAGCAAAGCTCCTGTCCACAGGGCTTCCCCACTTTTCACGACTTCCGATCAATACATTTTCATGCTTACTTCCTCTCATTTGGACTATCAAAACAGTTTTTCCTTTTTCAATCCTACCCCAA
Source organism: Halyzia sedecimguttata (assembly GCA_937662695.2). Lineage (NCBI taxonomy): Eukaryota > Metazoa > Arthropoda > Insecta > Coleoptera > Coccinellidae > Halyzia > Halyzia sedecimguttata. The sequence continues at coordinate 74,471,407 of OW569414.2, forward strand.
AACGACCAACTACCAAAATAGTCAAAGTTCTCTATCAATTTAAGGCGTTCCTATCGGCTGGAAATTCCAACTTGACGTCTTCTTTTATGCCAATAGTTTTTTGTCACGCATGATACGCAGACATAGTATATAATTACATACATTCGTTGAGGATTCAAACTAAAATCATGGCTATCGAATAAAAATGAACAAGCTTAACTCAAGATTACCTCAGCCTCAAAAACGAAATAAAAAGGGGCATCGCATGTCAGTCTGCATGATTATGAATCTCCTTTTCTGTAAAGTTGATCTTATTTATAGGAGCTTAGGATATGAAGAATGCATGACTGGGGCCTTTTCGAATCAGAGGCAGTTCGAGGAAGCTCCAGATAAATCTTCTTGGGATATCTCATCAAAGTGGACTTATTTGCTTGATTATTACATCGCTGATGTCGAGTTGAGGCATATTTGGACATTATTATGAATTACACGGATAAAGAGGAGCGGTTTTGAAGCACGAAAATCTACCATTAGTTATTCTTGAAAAATTAATAATTACTTAATGTGTTTATAATATTCAAATGTAGGTATGAGTTTTAATGAAGTTTGTTTATAATTAAGTAAAGATGTCTTACTTATAGTAAATGATCACGTGCTCCTACCAGGGCAATATAATTTTGCGCAAATATTCGTAATTTTCTAATTTTGAACAGAAAATGGTCTCAAACCATTATATAGTGTGGAAAAGCCAAATTGAATAATTCAATATCTTGATTATTGCACATATTTATGGAAAATCCCGAAAAACGTCAAATTTAAATTTTAAGTCATTCTTCTTCGTAAGTATCCTTCATCCCCCTTGGAAAGATTGGTGCAACCCCCAATTTTTCAAATAGGAATTTTGGGATTGTGACACATCGTTCGAAAGGTGTCGTTATTCTCTATCCACAAGTGTTATCACTTTCATGGGTAATTTGCAAGAATCAAATAAGAAATAAATAAAATCAAGTTATTAGCGAAATTTGGTACATTATAAAAACTGAAATGAAATACGAAATGTAGCAAAAATTGGAATGTTAATGAAGTAGATGTTCACCGCGAACGCGTTGGTAACATCCTAACCTCAAATAAAGTTCGATCTTTTAGGTCATTCAAATCAAGGGGTTTAGTTTTGTACACAAATCTCTTCACATATCCCCATAAAAAGAAATGTATTGGGTTAAGATCAGGGGATCGCGCTGGCCATTCGATCTTTCCTCGCCTACATATCCACCGATTTGGAAATATTGCGTCGAGCTACTGTCGGAAATTGCGTACGTAATGAGGTGGTGCTCCAACCTGTTGGAACCATATCGTATTCCGCGGAACGAAAAAGGGGCCAATGATATGGTTTGGCAATTTTGATGTATGAATATGTCCGGAACCGATTACTCGATCTATCTGAAATTTAGCATACAATTGTTGAATCATGACCTTTATATGCATGCGAAGTTCTGTATTGATCGGATTGCCGTAAAGTGGCAAAAAATATTTAAAACATTTTGAAATTTTGTTTCTACATTAACTCTCGAACATAATCAGCTAGGCAGTTGAAATTTTCGTAGTAGGTTTGGGTGATAAATATCTTGGTTAAGTTCGTTATTGGGCAAAATCGGCCTGATGGTTTCGGAGTAACAAAAAAAATATTTTACATCACAAATTTCAAATTCAATTTTTTTAAGATGTAGTTTCACCATAAAAAACCATTGATATAATTTTTAACTCTTAATAAGCTAGTACTTTCGGAGATATGATTTTTCAAAATTTCAATAATAAATCGTAGTCTACTTCTATGTTTTCACAGAATGCTATAATTATTCTACCTATGAATTATTATCTGATCTGTGTTCATACTCGTACATGTCATCTTGTTTTCCTATAAAAGAGAGTCAAATTCATTTCAGCTATCGAAGAATTATGAGGATTATAATATGATATTATACTTTTTGGAGCTATTTTAATGACAGTGGAAAATCCATATGATGATGGAAATAGATACTTTGGTAAGTTTATCAGAATGGATTCAGAATAGCTCCAGTAAAAACAGAACTCAAATATTGGCTAAGTTTCAATTGATATAAAATAATTTTCAGAGTCGATTTGAGGAATGAATATCTCGGGTAAGTTCGTGGTTTTTGGCGCTCTTGTTTGATCTTAATTTCTTTCATGATGCAGTTGTATTATATTTATTTAAGATGGAGTTCTATTATAAAAATCCATTGATATCATTCCCAACTCTGAGAAACAATAATTTCGGAGATAATTTGTCAAAGTTTAAACGAGAGCGCCAAAGCTCCTGTCCACAGGGCTTCCCCACTTTTTTGTTCTGCGCATGAGCAGGCGTTTTTTCAGGGTTTTGGGAGCCGACAGCATTAATAAGAATACTTTCGGTGAGTTTCGGCTGTTTATAGTATTGATTGTGTCCTTTTGCCTTGGAACGAATTTATGAATAACTATGGAAAAAATTCGTAAATCACTGATGTGGAGTCATTACTATTTGGCACACTTGTTCACGTTTACCAATATTAATTAAACAAAGAGTATTGGAGCTTTTTATATTGTTTCCCACATTTTCGAAATCACTTGACTTCGTTTGAATAATCTGGCCAGAAATGCCTTCGAAACGAAGACAGCAATATAATTAAATCCGAAAAATGAACCTTGTAAAATTATCATCATTTTCAGATCTAGGCGAACAGAAACCGTTACGTTGTCGGCGCAAATTGCGAACGAGTCCAACATTTCGTTACCTTTCACATTATTCCCGGCTAAAACGGAGTCTCGTTGCATATCCGCCAGCAAGTTCGCCCGCAAGGTCGTATCTCTTCGAGTTTTTTAAACTCATTTCTTACGCGAAATACTATTGCTGCTGCGTCCAACACCCGTTCCGCAAAAACTGGTCGATCGTTGCTGTGATTTCAGCAGGAATTTACATTACGTCTGAAGCGTTTGTTCTAATGCAGCTGCCCGGTACTTCGGGCGAGACCTCTCCATTTGTATTGACGCCGTCTTTGCCGTAAAGACGTCTAGTCGGAAAATTGGCGGTAATAACTAACGAAATAATGGTTTGAGGTGAATTATTCCTGTAAGTATGGAGGTAAAGATTCGATGGTTTCGCAGGGATGTGCATGTATTCGATGGTACGGTGTCAATCCATAATGAGCTTGTGAACGAATGGGGATAAGATAAATCTAGAAAAAAAATTGGTTCGAGCCCAGTGGACAGGAGCTTTGGCGCTCTTGTTCAAACTGTGACAAATCATATCTTCGCAAGTATTGGTAAGAGTTAGGAACTATATCAATGGATCCTTATGATAGAACTTCATAATAGCAGAAATTAAATTCATACATCATAAAAGAATTTAAATTCAACAAAAGTGCCAAAATTTATTAATCCAAAACCAATAGACCAATTCTACCCAACAACGAACTCATCATATTCGTTCCTCAATTCTATGATGAACGATATATTTTTTCCTCAAATCCACTCTGAAAATTATATTATATCAGTTGAAACTTTAGCCAATATTTCAGTTTTGTTTTTACTGGAGATATTCTGAACTCAATATTATTAACTTACCATTACCATTCCCATCATCATATGGATTAACCATGGGCATTAAATATCAAAATTTGACAGTTCATGTCTCAAGAAAATAAGTTGACATGTATCAACACAGATCATATTATAATGATTCATAGATAGAATAATTATAGCATTCTGTGAAAACACATAAGTACGATCTATTATTGAAATTTTGAAAAATCATATCTCCGAAAGTATTAGCTTGTTAGAGATAAAAATTACATCCTATAGTGAAACTGCATCTTGAGAAAAACTATTTGGAAATTGTTAATGTAAAAAAAACTTTTTTCTGTTACTCCGAAACCATCTGACCAATTTTGCCCACTAACGAACTTAGCCGACATATTTATCTCCCAAACCTATTCTGAAAATTTCAACTGTCTAGCTCATTCCGTTCGAGAGTTATCGTCTTAACGGCCGGACAGAATCGATTTCGACCACGGATTCTTGATCAGTGAGTCGAACCAAATCGTTTGAGACCATTTTCAGCCAAAAATTCGAAAATTACAGACATTTGGTCAAATTGATAGGCACTCAGTTCTGAGTAACAAGAGCGCCAAAAACATCCTCAGAAGGACACAATTATAGAAATGAACGATATAGGAAAAACATTCCTAGAAAGAATTAATACCGAAAGGCACAAAGGCAGAATCTAACTCGTCTATAAAGGTACCTTGGTTGAAAGTCACAAATGTAGAAAGTCAGATATAAGGAAAAACGCTGCCAGATCTACGGTGACATAACAAGACCAGCACATTCTAAATGTTGGCCACAGAAGACAATAATAAGAATGATATTTTCATTTTGTCCTGGTAGTAGATCTACCTAATCTTTGGTGCTAGTAATTATACATAAATGATCATAGTAACCACATTTCTTAATTTGTTTTAATTTTCACCTTGATACAATCGTGTGTTCCATCGAATGTGATAATTTTTCCAACTGCTTCGAAATGTTTTCCCAACTCCTTTGAAATGTTTAAAAAGTTCTTGGAATGACTCCAAATTTCGCACATCGGAAGAACAATACCATTTCATCATTTTCCCTCAATTTCAACCCAATCTGACCAAGTTCTTGGAATGTCTCCCAATTTCGCACATCGGACAAAAAATACCATCCCATCATCTTCCCTCATGTCCTAGCCAATCTGACCATTTTTATCTGATTTACAGCAGTTTGAATAAATGCACAAAACTTCTAAGGTATCCCATGGCCCATTTTGGTCGAAAATAATAAAAGTTCTTGGAATGTCTCCCAATTTCGCACATAGAAAATAAAATACCATCCCATCATCTTCCCTCATGTCCTACCCAATCTGACCATTTTTATCTGATTTACAGGAGTTTGAATAAATGCACAAAACTTCTATTGAATTTCGCACATAGGAAAAACAATATCATCCCAACATTATCCCCCAATTTCAACCCAATCTGAATATGTTTATCTTATTTACAGCAGTTTGAATGAATGGTACCAGATGGTTTGTTGTTACTCCAGTCGGCTACACACATTGTTCCTAAAACTACTGATACTGAATATTAAATTTACGGCAACAGGAATGTGTACAAGGGTACATGGTGTTATTCCGTATTATCCTCGCGCGAAAGCCGGAGTACCCCAGGGTGGAATACTTTCTCCGCGACTTTTTCTGTACTACATAAATGACATACCGAAAACTGACCAGACAAAATTATACCTATTTGCCGACGACACAGCTATCACAGCCGAATCGTGGTCCAAAAAATTCGCGAACAAGTACATTCAAAATCATATCAAACTACTCGAACGTTTTTACCACCAATGGAAAATCAAGATAAACACATCAAAAACGTCACTAACTTACTTCACTCACAGAAGACTGACAGCAGACAACAAAATTAGATTTTATAATCAAGAGATTAAAGAAACAAACCAGACGAAATATTTAGGAGTCACTCTTGACAAAAAACTCTCATTTAACGATAATTTCCGCGAAATTAACAAGAAACTAAGCATCCTTCTGAGCTCAGTATTCCCGCTACTGAACCGCCAAAGTAAAGTGAGCACAAAATCAAAACTCAAAATTTACAAACAAGGTATCCGTCCCGTTTTTCTTTACGCGTGCCCAATCTGGAGCATCACTACAGAGACAAATTACAAAAAACTACAGACCCGACAGAATAAATTCCTTCGGTTAATACTCAACAAACCTAGACGTACTAAAATAAAAAAATTACATGAACAAGCCCAAATCCAACAAGTCAAAGACTTAGTTAAGGAACAAACAGTTTCCTTCTTTTCAGAGAAAACAAAAAGAATGCAAAAAACGTCCCAGTTAGGAACCCAAACTGCCCCTAACAACAAGTGCAGACACAAATTTCCTCACCATCTGTGTCTGAACTGATCCCCTTCCTTTTATCCCACCTACCATCACATACCATCAACCCACCGAGAGCCAGTTGTGTTTTTTCATTGCCATAAATTGTGCCTCTGAAAAAAAAAATTGTAAACCTTTTTAAAAACTTCATGTACATATTAAAATTAAGTCCTTAGGTGAAACTTGTAAATAGTTAGGTACTAATGTTGTAAAATTATGTTTTAAACCCATTTGTCTTTGTATATACTTCCCCTTGTAAATATTACATGTACATAGTTTAAGAAAGTTTAAATATAGTGCTGTATAGCCAAAGTTGTGTTTTTTTTTTCTTTGCGTATTATCCGGTTCCTATTATCTGCCTGCTTTGCATTTATCCGATCGGGCGGTCAAATTTCTTCACATTTTATAACAATTTTTTTGGAAATATTCCAACTTCATTAAAATTTTTCCACCTGCTTCGAAATTTTTTCCAATTCCTTCGAAGTTTTTTCCAACCCCTTCAAAAATTTTTGTAACTACTTCGAAATGTTACCAACTGTGTTGAAAATTTCACCGTTCAACATTACGGGGTAATCATCCCCATATTTTCGCCAGATATTCATTTTTACAGGCCTCCACATAGTAAAAACATTCATCATTCATTAATGTACCATTGCGGTAATAGGACATTAGAAGAATGTGTTTTGTTCTAAATCATAAGTCATTGCAGATTTGAATAATCTGGATACTGAATTTTAACGAATTTTAAAAAGAATTGACAATAATTCAATACTAGCTGTCAGTTTAAAAACTCTTTGATAAAAACAGGACACAAGAAGTGGGAAGTGCCAAATAAAAATCCAAAGCCATCTGCGATGTTACAAATCATTTATAAAGACCCTGTATAATTCTTCCAATCATTATTGGGTATCAATATTCTATGGCAGCCGAAGTCAAAGAAACCCACCCCTCAATCAATGGAACCTTCGAGCGCCTGCGACCGTATACACCTGTCATTATTCCCGGAGTTACTCAGCAGAATCCCACCATTCACCATCTGGAATTGACCCATCAGTTCTTCAAACCTCCGGATGCGTTATCTCAACACGCGCTTAACTTTTCTATGGATCGCGACCCACGTGGTTGAACTCCGTAATTGGAATAATTAAACGGATGCCTTAACTTTCGGTATTACGAAATAAATAAAACTTGTCCTGACGGTCGAATATCAATTTAACGCTCCGTGATTCCTCTATTAGAATTAACTTTTCGATATTAATGATTAGGTGTTCATTCTGTAGCTTCGGGATCTCTTAGGGCGACCGACACACAAATGACCGATGACTTATTTTTACATCTTGATTGGAAGCTGGAGGTCCATTGTGCGTAGCCCTAGGACGTTAAGATTCATTTAGAAGATTTCATTCAGTTTCAGAATTAAAGATCATTTTTTACGTGAAGGAATTTGAGTGTGAAATTTATATTTATCAGCAGTTTGTGTGTGGTGCAAAAGTGTGTACATTTGGGTTGTAAGTTTCTGAGATATTGAATTTTGTTTAAAATTTTTTCGGCCTTTAGTAATACGATATTTTCACTGATCCTAGAAGTCGATATTGGCGCTCTTGTTCCTCGGAACAGAGTGCTTATCAATTTGCCCAAATGTCTGTAATTTTCGAAGTTTTGACTGAAAATGATCTTAAACGATTTGGTTCGACTACATAATTAAAATTTACAGAGTAGATTTGGGAGATAAATATCTCGGCTAAGTTCGTTATTGGGCAAAATCAGACTAATGGAAAAACATTTTTACATCACAAATTTCAAATTCAAGTTTTGTCAAGATGCCGTTTCATTATAAGAATCCATTGATATCATTTTCAATTCTAACAAGCTAATACTTTCGGAGGTAAGGTTTTTCAAAATTTCAATAATACATTTCACGGAATGCTGTAATCGAAAATTAACGTCCGTATTTTTCTATGAATTTCATGATCTGTGTTCATACATGTCATCTTATCTACCGATAAGAGACATGTCATATTTATTTCTGGATCTCTTCAAAATTCGTTACTCATGACATAAAATACCTCCAGCTCGAGGAAACAAAGTATGATTGAATACAAAATGACCAATGAAATAACCTCAGCTATCGTAGAATTATGAGGATTATAGAATTCTATAATTTTTTGATGATAATATAATACCCTTGGGTAATCCATATGATGATGGAAATATATACTTTGGTAAGTTAATCAAATTGGGTTCGGAGTATCTTCAGTAAACTCAAAACTGGAATATTGCTAAGTTTTTATTGATATAATATAATTTTCAGAGTAGATTTTAGGAATGAATATTTCGGATAAATTCGTTCAAGAATCCGTAGACAAAATTGATTCTGTCCGGCCGTCCGTCCGTTAACACAATAATTCTCGAACGGAATAACCTAGACAGTTGAAATTTTCAGAGTAGGTTTGGGAGATAAATATCCCGATTAAGTTCGTTATTGGGCACAATGGTTTCGGAGTAACGAAAAAAAAAATTTCATCACAAATTTCAAATTAATTTTTTTTTTAAATGCAGTTTCATCATAAGTGATAAATGATATCATTCTCAACTCTAATAAACTAATACTTTCGGAGATATGACTTTTCAAAATTATAGAGAATAATAAACGCTGGTGAAGAATTGCGAACTAACGAAACTTTTGATCGTGTCTATATGTCGCTGAAAGGAATGTATCCAAATGGGTGGAATTCATTCCGAGCAAATTTTGTAATGATAACATTAAAACGTATTCAGTTTTCAATTAATTTTCTGAAGATATTCATGAATTCCATTCTATGCAGTTTAAATACTTTCTCTTTATATCAAGAACTGTTTGTTATCAATTTTAATCAAGTTAGTGGAAAGAAGTTACAGCACTATTTACGTTGCATTGTTGTAATTATCTAGCAACCAGTTTTTTTACGCGCATGTACTAGTAGGGATCAGTCATTTTGCCCAAATATCATGAAATGCATTAAAACACAAATATAAATGAATGATATTTCTTATTATATCCAAAGCTTTGAAATCTATCCGTTGCGAATTTCAATCAGTCAGCAGAATTGGCCCCGTACAATTAAGGCATTATAAACCCAAAAACCAGCTTGCGGTGTGATATAAACCCGGCTACTGTGCCCTGTGTACTGTATTTCCTTAAGAAATAACTAAGAGAACCTTAGTAAAAGATAAAAATAAAAACCAAAAACTTGGTTATTTGAATGTTTCACATACATTTTAGTTGTGGTGGAAATCGAGATAAACCGTTTTTTACCCTTAAAAACTCACCCCCTTCCACCTCCCGAACTCAGGTTACCCGTAAATTATGTTTCCCTTAATTATTGATATATTCCCTTCCTTTCCCGACGGATTTCGTCCAATTAGTATTTATTGTTCCAAAAATAAATCCGATCGAGTTTAAATCTAGAACTTGGCTACAAAATAAGGTTTTGTAAAATTTCAGCGATATCTGAACTGTGATATAAGTCGAAAAATAACAAGAAAATTCTATGAAATTATTGAAATCATTAATATTCAATGAATGGTGTTCGTTATTATTTACTTCAACCTTGGAACATAGAACTGTTCTTGGAATTTGACTAATAAGTTGTTATATTCCACTGAATTCCGCAAATATTCTTTCCAATTCATTGGAATACATCGAATATACCCTATTTCGAGAGAGAATTGCGTTTATACAAGATGTTTCAGAATAAAGTACAGTAAATTGGGGATTTTATAGATCTGGACGAGAAATTAAGAATAACTAAAGGCTGGTTTATGCTGGCTGGTAACTTTAACTTATTCCCTAACTTAAAAATTGAAACATAGATTTCTAACGCTATGGTTGATTCTGAGACTGAATAATCCGTTTACTTATTATTAATAATAATAATTAATAAGTTAACGGATTATTTAGTCTGATTATAAAGCGTAACACTAAAAATAAATGTCTATATATATTATATATATATGATTAAGTTAGAGTTACCAGCCAGCATAAACCAGCCTTAAATGACGTTTTCGGTAAACCTTCCCGTTAAAATTCTACAGGGTGATAAAGTGAAAGTGTTGAATACGGAATTTCAGTATTTAATATTAAGTTAATGAACACATTTCACGCTTTTTGGCATTGTATTTGTTTGATACTTACTGTGTTTCATTTAAATCTGACATTATATTCCTTTATGAAAAATAAAAATTTTCGTTTTTGATGTTCATTTAAATTTTCATTTGCGGTTGTACTTGTAGAATTTGAAATAACTCAAAAACGCAAGACTCTAGAGACATGAACTAAGAGTACCTTTTCGATAGAAAACCGTATGGGGATTAATTATGAGTACACATTTTTATAATATACAGGGTGCGCAAAAAGTATAGATCAAAATAATTTGGTAACCCCGCTGTAATACGTGAATGGATAGTCCAAATTTGTCGAAATGACATGCGCTGATTCGTACTAATAAACAACTAATACATGCCGATTTTCTAGTTAATCTCTAATCTAAGGGAGAATATAAAAAAAAGTATTTAACATTTTCACTTCATCGCCCTGTAGAATGTTAACGGGAAGCTTTACCGAAAAATGTTGTTTAACTTCTCTTAATTTCTCGTCCAGATCTATACAATACCCAATTTACGGTACTTCATTATGAAACACCCTGTATAGATTTCTAATCAATTTCACAAATAAAACCTTCATTCAGTAGAGAACCAAAAAATCTACTTCATCATCTTTGATCTGAAAATCTTTGTTTCAATTCCGCAAAATAAATCCGATATTCCATATTCCATTCTCTTTAACCGTTAGTTTTAAATATCTATATAAATGCATCTAAATAACTGGTTTCCAACCTCCTCTGAAACTGACAATTATAAGAATTTTCACAATTATTTTTTCGTAGTGAATGGGTAAATAACTCTGGAAAATTCTGGAAGATCACTTACGTTTTTTCATTTTTTGTTGTTTTATATTATATAGAATATCTTATATTTCCTCGAATCTTGGGTATTTGCATATATTCTGAAATATCGTATAACTTTCTATAAGTATCATATTTAACTCTTCTCGGCCCACGAAAGATATTAAATATCGATGTATGAAAAAGTGCGCCAGCCCTTCGTATAGCTGATACTTTTGTAACTGGCGAACATAGACATAGAATAACACTTATTATTTATTTTATGTCTATGCTGTCGAACAATACACTATTAATTATTTATCTCTGTAACATTAGATACCAGAATTGGAACAAATTAATACTGCTAGGAACCGATAAATATAACTTTGCTATTACTCCTAAACCTATTGCAGATATAGATTCCACCGTTACTGGCGAATTTTTACGGAAATATCAATAAAACAAGATATAATACTAGATTAATAGTCTATTTCATCTCCAATCAGAAACTTCGCCTAGCATGGGGTGATGCAATTAATATTCATAAGGAAATATAGCTCAGTACACCATGGATCAGATGCGAGTTCATATGCTACGCTATTCATAACGGATCATGAATAAAACAGATCTATTTATCAGTGTATCTCGTTGCAATTTGAGCCATAAGTCTGGTAATAGTGTCATAACTTACTTCGTCGAAATGAATCTAATGGTGCTTTATTCAATTTCATCGGCGATAAAAGTCGGGTTAGAGTATAATGTTGATTGTCATGAAAGTATCAAGAAAATTATAGAATCATCCTCATGTACAGGAAGTTTTCTAATTAAATGTTCTTATTTAATTAAAGTTTGCATGGTTTTAAGTCAAAAAGTTCATATACACATAGGTCTTTTTGCGCGTATATGTACTGGGGAACATTGCGTTATCATTTTGCCCAAATGTCTTTACTTTTAAAATTTTTTGCCAAAAATGATTTCAAACGATTGGGTTCAACTCACTGATGCCGCGGTCAAATTTAATTGTGCCCGGTCGGCTGTTGCCACGATAACAGCATGAGAACGGAAAAAGATAGCGGCTCGAAAATTTCGGGGTAGGTGACGCATCCAAATACGACGAACAAGCTCGTTAATGGGCATAATCGGACCGAAGGTTTCCTAGTGATAATTTTGTTTTTTAACCAATACAAATCCGATCGAATTGAAACTTGGTGAGTGGTTGTGGAATAACTTAATAACGTTGATGAAATTTTATGAGAATCGTATCACTAGACAATTTTAAAAAAAATTATTATTTATATTACGATAACCTGAGAACGCGAACGGGTAGGTTGTGCATCTGAATTTGACATTTGAGATTGTGAAAAGACATAATCAGCCCAACTGTTTTGAAATTATACCCATCTGAAATTTGGTTGTTATTTCCCCGATAACTCCAAAACTACGAATCCGATCCAATTCAAACGTGGTTATTAGTTATATAATGTCATCGAAAAAATTCTCGCGAAATTTCGTGAGGATCACTGGATAACACGTCAGCGCTTCAACCAATTTTTCGCCGTATTTTTTATATACATGATGTTAAAATTAATTCATTTATTTTGTTTACATCATTTACTAATATAACATTATTAGTATCCTCATTTTTGCGCGCATGTTGCTACGATAACTTTCGGACGGAAAGATATAGCAACTTGCAATTTTCAGGGTAGGTTGCGCATCTAATTGCAACGGCTATTTCGTCTTAGCACAATCGGTACGATTTTGATAATGTTCTAACCTGCCCTGCGAATTTGATCTCTATACTATCATCAGTTCGTATATCAATAATTGAACATACCTACTTTATGCGTTTTCATGAAATTTCCAACAGTAGTCAAGTTCAAATCCATATTCTTACGCAATTGCACAATGATATATTTTAGAATTCTTAGGAATCATTCATCGAGTTTTCGTTGTAGGAAATTCAATTAGCCAATCTAAATGATGTTAGTATAATTTAATTTTTTCTCTATCCATTGATGCTCATTGCATGATGTTAACGGATGTACCAATGGTAAATGGAGATCAGTAACGACTAGTGCAATTCTACGACATTGAAAAATTGCAGTCAATAGCAGTGAGGTCATTGCAGTTTAATTAATGCCTCCGTTTGTGTAAAAAATGTTAATGATACAGCTGAATATTCCAAAATATTTGACCTTCCCCAAGCTTGAATTAATGAAAAGATTATTATGACTTGAGGACTAAAGGTAAGAATAGAATCGTTGTGGCGCAACTTTGTATCGCTGTATAAGGTTTCTCAGGCAATCTTCAAGAACTTCTAGAGCATTTGGAATTATTAATTCCTTAAATCGAACCATTATTCAATTTGAAGTTAATGAAATTCAAACAAAAACAATTTATAAACTACAACTGATCAGCACAAAACAATTTGCAAAGGCGTTCTAAACAAACTATAACATTGCTTCAGAAAGTGATGTAAAGGGTTTTCCAATAAGAGGTGTTATTTTGAATAGCCCACTATTTCGGTAGATGTCACTTTTGAAGCTGTCATTTGATGACATTTGACCAGTAGGTACTACGCCATTAATAAAATGGGTTCAAGCCCTGTGGACAGGAGCTTTCTGGCGCTCTAGTTCAAACAGACAAATTATATCTCCGAAAGTATTGGTTTCTCAGAGTTGGGAATTATATCAATGTATTCATATGATAGAACTGCATCATAAAGGAAATTCAATTCAAATAATAGTTTATTTATCAAGATTAATTGAGCAATCATGAGAATGAGAACTGCACCATGGAAGAAATCAAATTAAATCTGGCCAATTTTGCCCAATAACGAACTTAACCGAGATATTCATCTCCCTAACCTACTCTGAAAATTTCAACTACCTAGCTCATTCCGTTCGAGAGTTATTGTGGAAATTAAATTTTCAAATTTTTTTTTTTACACTTTGCGGTAATCTGGTCAATACAAAACTTCACATGCGTATAAAGATCATGATTCTACAATTTGACGCTAAATTTCAGATAGATCGAACGAACTTGTCCGAGATATTTACGCTCCTAAACCACCTTGCAATTTTCAATCCGCTAAATCCTTTGATTCGAGAGTTATCGTGCCTACGGCCGGTCGGCCGGCCGGACAGGATCGATTTCACACTCGGATTCTTGATCAGTGAGTCGAACCAAATCGTTTGAGACCATTTTCAGCCAAAAATTTCAAAATTACAGACACTTGGGCAAATTGATAAGCACACTGTTCCGAGGAACTAGAGCGCCAAAAAAACAAGTTTCGTATGACAATTGCCCAAAACAGGTTTAAAGTACCTACAAATAGTAGATATTCCATAAAACATGTATTAAAGAAGAGAAGAAATAATGAAAAAATTACCTTGTAATCGATCAAAAATTTCCTGATCTACGTTCACCAAACTACAGAATTATGCTTTCAATATTTACGTAATATTTTCAAACATTTTCGGGTGAGGTCCCCGTTGCATCGCTAAAATACGAGTATTTCAACCCCAATATTTTTGAAGTTACAATATTCCCTTCTGTCAAGTTGACATTATGAGAATTCATACATAGAATAATAATTATATCAATCTGTGAAATACGATTTACATTGAAATTTAAAAAAAATCAAATCTCCGAAAGTATTAGCTTGTTAGAGTTGAAAATGATATGAATGGATTCTTATGATAAAACTGCTTATTAAAAAAAATTTGATTTGGAATTTGTTTCGTAAAAAAAATTTTTTTTTTGTTACTCCGAAACCATCTGTCCGATTTTGCCCAATAACGAACTTAGCCGAGATATTCATCCCCCAAACCTACTCTGAAAATTTCAACTCTCTAGCTCATTCCGTTCGAGAGTTATCGTGCTTACGGCCGGCCGGACAGAATTAATTTCGACCACGGATTCTTGATCAGTGAGTCGAACCAAATCGTTTAAGACCATTTTCATCGAAATATTCCAAAATTACAGACATTTGGGCAAATTGATAAGCACTCAGTTCCGAGGAACTAGAGCGCCAAAAATGGAACGATACACGCTTCAAGAACGCATTGAAATTATTAAAATTCACTATAAAAATGGTGAAAACTTGGCAGAGACGGTTCGTAAAGCTCGAACATTTTTGGGTCGTCGTGAAGCACCTTGTCGGACCGCAATACAGAAATTGGTGGAAAAATTCGAGCTGTTGGGACAAGTTAGTTATGTGATGAAAAAACCTGTGCACGTCGCTCAAGAACAGCCGAGAATATTGCTGCTGTAGCCGAAAGTTTTGAAGAATACCCAGGTTTGTCCATTCATCGTGGTTATTTGGAATTAGGCATTCCACAAACGTCATTACACCGTATTTTGCATAAAGATTCGGGTCTTAAGGCTTATAAAGTTCAGTTAACACAAGAATTCAAGTCGGCCGATCATCAACAACGTCGTGTCTTTGCTGATTGGGTCGTTGAAATGCATGGAAATGATCCGGAATTCCATCGAAATATCATCTTGAGTGATGAGGCCCATTTCCACCTCGGTGGCTTCGTCAACAAGCAAAATTGTCCCATCTGAGGCTCGGAAAACCCAAGAGTTATTGTTGAAAAGCCTCTCTATCCTCAACGTGCTACTGTTTGGTGGGGTTTATGGTCCGGCGGAGTCATTGGACCTTACTTTTTGAAAATGAGACTGGAGCAACAGTAACCGTGAATGGATTGCGCTATCGAGAGATGATTAATGATTTTTTATGGCCGGAATTGGATGGTATTGATTTGGACAACATTTACTTTCAACAAGATAGCGCTACGTGCCACACAAGCAACGAAACCATTGATCTTTTGCTGGAAAAGTTTCCAGACCGTGTTATCTCTCGAAGAGGTGATCACAATTGGCCACCGAGATCTTGTGATTTAACACCTTGCGACTTCTTCCTTTGGGGCCACGTGAAAGAGAAGGTCTACGCCAATAGCCCAGCGTCGATTCAATACCTCAAAGATGGAATTCGTGAGGCTATCGCAGCCACTTTGCGATTTGGTTATGGAAAATTTCATTAAAAGGATATGGTCCTGTAAGCGTGGTCGTGGTGGTCATTTGCCTGATGTTATTTTCCGCTATTAAAGGCATAGCTTCTTCTTTATTATGAAATAAACATCCGATCATTTATATTGAAAAATGGCATTTTTCTTTGAATATCAAAATAACACCTCTTATTAGAAAACCCTTTAGTTTTAATGGCACCTATACCATCTGGAAAACGCAATGTTATGATTTTTTTTTAATTTTTTTCCTACCACATCTTGAAAACAAGTAAATTTAGTATCATTGTAATAAAATTTGGATAAAAATGAATATTCGAGGGAATATTATAATGAATTTCGGTAATCACATGATTTATGTTTTTCTATTTTGAGTTATGCAATAAACATGAAAGTGATAACATTTCTGAATAGAGAATGACGCGACCGTTCAAACGATGTATCTCAAGACCATACTTCCTATTTGAAAAATTGGGGGTTGAACATGTCTTTCGAAGAGGTTGAAGGTAGAGTTCGCATTTTTACGAACAGAAATGACAATTCAAAATTTGAATTTGAAGTGTTTCGGGATTTTCCATAAATATGTACAGTAAGCAAGATAAAAAAATTATTTCATTTGGCTTTTCCACACTGTATATTTGAGCAGTCGTTGAACATTGATGCTTGCACTGGTGAGAACTCTAAAAGACTTGAAACACGAATATCTTTGATTACGCCCCAACAAGCAATGTCATTGTGGGTTTATTCGAGATTTCAACGGTACCAACTGAATTGCTTCGGCAACAAATGAATACCCACGCACAACTTAATTATATATGGTTTTAATAGTAGTATTAACTGGTGAGTCTTTAAGTTGTCCATTAATTAAATTAATAGATTCCTCTCTTTAAATAAAAAACTGCAACGCCAGGAATGCGCAATTAATATCAAAAATAAAAGCCGAAGAAAAGCAACATTTTCGAAGGAAATTCTCATCGGAAAAACGAAAATTTTAAAGAGAAATTTAATCATATCAAAAACAAATATCAAAAAATTGTCTATAAATATGCGGGTAGTGAAATGAAGACAAAGAATCAGACAATGTATACTTCCGAAGACTGCTAGTATCTCAGAAACAATCCATCTGATCTTGCGAGAGCCTTCAAAACCTAATTTGACAGCCAAGTTCGGAATTTGAACACGATCAGATCTACATTTTTGGAGATATTGAAATAATAATGGAAGCCGAGCAGACTTGGGTGACTTTCTGTTCAACTTTCGAATCTGCAATGAAATTCGAAAATTATGGAAAATATCAAGTATGCTACATTTTTGAAATTTTAATTTCAAGCCCTATCGAAGTATGCAAAAATATATTTGGTGTACATTTGACAAAAATGTTTTCATGCTGAGATCAGATAAAATATCAGTTTCCCGAAAATTGTATTAACCTTATTGAATTCTACGTAAAAAGTAGCTACAATAAACTTTCAGAGAAATGGAAAGTTTTCAACAGAAGAAAAGTTACAGAAATATTTCGAAAAGCACATTTTCAAAAAACATCTTGTAACTATGTACCGGTGATAGATAACGACATGTGGTTTTCACCTATGAGTTTCCCAGGAAAATTGGCCATCAGACACCGACATCAGTTTTTGTCTATCTAGTACAGAAATAGGACTTTCCCTTCAAAAGTGTCCAATATGGCCGACCCTGTACAAGTAAATAATTTTCATTTTATTGTCGCTTTCGTGCCTCGGAACGGAGTGCTTATCAATCTGCCCAAATGTCTGTATTTTCGAATTTTTGGATGAAAATAGTCTTAAACGATTTGGTTTGGCATCCGTGCTCAAAATCGATTCTGTCCGGCCGACTGTTAACACGATAACTCTCGAACGGAATGGGGTAGACAGTCATAGATAATTTATATGCAAGAGTGTATTATTAGCACGTACACAAGTGAAATCTTTTTTCATTTGTTAAGAGGAATCTATGGTTAAAACTAATGTACAACTCAAAGGCTCACCCTGTATATCCATGCTACATTAGGCACTAAATATTATACTTAATTATGTACTACTATTAGTATGTACCTTAATGATCTTTTCGCGCAAGGATTACAAACAATGCAGATAAATATAAAGATATCATTTTTCGAAGCAATCAGAGTGCCCTGATTAATTGCTCATTTTTCATGTTTCTTTCTCTACATCCCTCAATTCACACGGTTACGCTCTACAGGGGTTCCATAATTGAGTACACCTGCTGCTATCTGATGCGAGTTTCTGCTTCAAAACAGAAAACATTTGATGGTTACGCATCAATCAAACTGTTGGCTCCTCGATAACCTTGAACGAGGAAGAAATGATGCTCCTTTGATTGATTCACAATGATTCTTTCGAGATCAGAAAACTGAAGATCTAATTGATATCTTCAGTTGTTAGTTTCAATTAATAATTTCGAACAATTCTTCCACACATTCACAATTCTTCAAGGATGTTCACTTACAAGCATAAACGAAAGGGTATGCTGACATTTTATGAGGACGGTACATTCTCTATTTTATTTGATCTTCAACATTAAATCAGGATTGGATGGCAACTACTTTTACATAAATTACGAAGATGAAATCTACTTTTACATAAATTACGAAGATGAAATCTTGACTTTGTCTCTTGAAATCGAAGGATTCTAAAAGTTCATATACAGTGTGGAAAAGCCAAATGGAATAAATTTATTATCTTGGTTGTACATATTTATTTAATATCCCAGAACCCGTCACATTCAAATTTTGAATTGTTATTCTTCTTCGTGAAAATGCGAACCCTTCCTTCAACCCCTTTCGAAAGACAAGTACAACCGCCAAGTTTTCAAATAGTAAGTATGGGCTTGTGATACATCGTTTGAAAAGTTGCGTCATTCTCTATTCAGAAAAGTTATCATTTTCATGTTTATTGCAAAACTCAAAATAGAAAAAAATAAAATCATGTGACTACCGAAATTTCCTCGAATATTCCCAAAGCTTATTATAATAATACTAAACTTATTTGCCTTCAAGGTGTGATAGAAAGAAGATGAAAAAAACCAGAACATTGTGTTTTCCAGATGGAACCATGAAAACTACGTAAAACACTTTCTGTGGCAATGTTGGTTTCTTTAAAACGCAAATTGTTATGTGTTATGGTAGACTACAGGGACAGGTGCAGGCATTGTGGGACCTCGAGTGAGCATGTCCATCCCTCTCGGGAAGAACTGCTCGATAATACAGGCAGAACTATACGCTGTTCTTGTCTGCGCGCTGGAAAACATCCGACTAGGATACTCTGGCAAGTACATATATATATGTTGTGACAGTCAAGGAACGTTAAAATCCCTATCTGATGTGAAGATAAACTCCTACTTAGTAGGCGAATGCAGGAAGGCTCTGCGAAGGCTGGGCGCTGGTAACGTTGTAAAACTCATCTGGTGTCCGGCTCACTCGGAGATTTCAGGTAATGTTAAGGCAGATAAGCTGGCGAAGCAGGGGGCTCGGATACCATATATAGGTCCTGAGCCTTCACTTCCAGTATGTCGTACCTCTGTTAAAACATTCTTCAAGAATCGTTTGGACAAGAATTTCTCCAGTGTATGGAACATGGGAGTAGGACTCAGGCAGTCAAGGCTTCTCATTAAGAAACCATCGTCAAAGTCTGAAGTAAAGAAACTTCTTTCACTCGAAAGAAGAGAACTGAGCCTGGTGACTGGATTACTAACTGGTCACCAGTTCAACAAACATCTGAATAGGATGGGATTGGCCGATAGCGCTCTGTGTCGCTGGTGCAAGAGCATGGAAGAAACAGCTGAACATATTCTGTTCGACTGTAACAACCTTAAAGAATTGAGGGTCATACACCTAGGCAACCCAACACCTACGATTCCTATGGTGAGAGGGACTTCTCCTTTTAAACTCGCGGCATTCCTGTCAGCGTGTTTTTTGGAATGATCTCACGAGTTTGTCAAGCGGGAGAACAATGGGCCAGAAGGCCTCAGTTCAGCCTGAGACGGCACCGCGGTAGAAGAAGAAGAAGATGGTAGTTTATAATGTCTAATTTGAATTTCGTTAACTTCAATTTTGAATAATATTTCGATTAACGTGGAAATGCACAAAATAACAATTTTACAAATGATTTGGTTACGGGGATAACACAAAAAGAAGTAAGTCGCTTGTTTCATGAGAAATTTCTGAATTTGCCGCCTATAACCAAAGGGATAATGAGTGAAACAGAAAAGCAGTTTCGCGAGTTTGGGCATGTAAGGCAGATTCAAAAAGCAGCTGTTAATACACTGTGTGAGGATGTGAAATTAGATGTGATGCTTGACTAGAAAATCCACATAAATCGAGTAGAGATGCCTCCACAACATTCAATGTCAGCCATACATCGATTCTAAACATATTTAAACAAAATAAAATGCATCCCTATAAAATGATACCTACCCAGGACCTCTTGGAAGACGATTTTGATAAAAGAACTTATTTTTGTGAACAAATGATGGACATGCTGGATAACAATATTATCCCATTAGTAGACGTTTTGTTTTCTGATTAGTGCACTTTTTCTCCCAACGGCCATGCTAATCGTCAAATTTGCGGCTACTGGTCTACCGAAAATCCTCACTGGATGAGAGAGGAACACACGCAATTCCCTCAAAAGGTTAATGTTTGGGCAGGAAATGTCCGAAACAATATCATAGGCCTCTTTTTCATTGGGGGCAATTTGAATGGCGATAATTATTTGGCATTACTTCAAAATGAGGGCGTTCCAACTTTGGCAAATTTATGTCTTGATCAAGGAAATCCTCAAGTTCCACAGAATACGATATGGTTCCAGCAGAATAGATTACTACTACAATGTCCGGCAGTACCTCGACGCAATATTTCCAAATCGGCGGATAGGAAGGCAAGGAACGATCGAATGGCCAGCACGATCCCCTGATCCTAACCCATTAGATTTCGTTTTATGGGGTTATGTGAAGATCATTGTGTACAAAACTAAACCACTTGATTTGAATGACCTAAAAAATCGAATAACGCTTGCGATTAGGCCGATCACTCCTAAGATGTTGAATAATGTTGGAAGAAATTACTATTTGAGTTTACGATGTTGCCAAGGCGTTCGCGGTGAACACTTTGAACATCTACTTCAATAAAATTCATAATTTTTGGCGCTCTAGTTCCTCGGAACTGAGTGCTTATCAATTTGCCCAAATGTCTGTAATTTTGGAATATTTCGATGAAAATGGTCTTAAACGATTTGGTTCGACTCACTGATCAAGAATCCGTGGTCGAAATTCATTCTGTCCGGCCGGTCCGGCCGGCCGGCCGGCCGTAAGCACGATAACTCTCGAACGGAATGAGCTAGAGAGTTGAAATTTTCAGAGTAGGTTTGGGGGATGAATATCTCGGCTAAGTTCGTTATTGGGCAAAATCGGACAGATGGTTTCGGAGTAACAAAAAAAAAAATTTTTTTTTACGAAACAAATTCCAAATCAAATTTTTTTTAATAAGCAGTTTTATCATAAGAATCCATTCATATCATTTTCAACTCTAACAAGCTAATACTTTCGGAGATATGATTTTTTTAAATTTCAATGTAAATCGTATTTCACAGATTGATATAATTATTATTCTATGTATGAATTCTCATAATGTCAACTTGACAGAAGGGAATATTGTAACTTCAAAAATATTTAGCGATGCAACGGGGACCTCACCCGAAAATGTTTGAAAATATTACGTAAATAAAGCATAATTCTGTAGTTTGGTGAACGTAGATCAGGAAATTTTTGATCGATTACAAGGTAATTTATAATTACTTATCTAATAAACTATTATTTGAATTGAATTTCCTTTATGATGCAGTGATATCATATGAATACATTGATATAATTCCCAACTCTGAGAAACCAATACCAGATATAATTTGTCTGTTTGAACTAGAGCGCCAGAAAGCTCCTGTCCACAGGGCTTGAACCCATTTTTTACTACATTTTGTATTACATTACAACAACAAAAATGAAAGTGATAATTTTTGGCGCTCTAGTTCCTCGGAACTGAGTGCTTATCAATTTGCCCAAATGTCTGTAATTTTCGAATATTTCGATGAAAATGGTCTTAAACGATTTGGTTCGACTCACTGATCAAGAATCCGTGGTCGAAATTCATTCTGTCCGGCCGGTCCGGCCGGCCGTAGGCACGATAACTCTCGAACGAAATGAGCTAGAGAGTTGAAAATTTCAGAGTGGGTTTGGGGGATAAATATCTCGGCTAAGTTCGTTATTGGGCAAAATCGGACAGATGGTTTCGGAGTAACTAAAAAAAAATTTTTTTTTACAAAACAAATTCCAAATTAGATTTTTTTTTAATAAGCAGTTTTATCATAAGAATCCATTCATATCATTTTTAACTCTAACAAGCTAATACTTTCGGAGATATGATTTTTCAAAATTTCAATGTAAATCGTATTTCACAGATTGATATAATTATTCTATGTATGAATTCTCATAATGTCAACTTGACAGAAGGGAATATTCTAACTTCAAAAATATTGGGGTTGAAATACTCGTATTTTAGCGATGCAACGGGGACCTCACCCGAAAATGTTTGAAAATATTACGTAAATATTGAAAGCATAATTCTGTAGTTCGAGAGAGGAGAAAATTTGGTGAACGTAGATCAGGAAATTTTTGATCGATTACAAGGTAATTTTTTATTATTACTTATCTTCTTTCATACATGTTTTATGGAATACCTACTATTTGTTGGTACTTTCAACCTGTTTTGGGCAATTGTCATACGAAACTTGTTTTTTTGGCGCTCTAGTTCCTCGGTACAGAGTGCTTATCAATTTGCCCAAGTGTCTGTAATTTTGGAATTTTTGACTGAAAATGGTCTCAAACGATTTGGTTCGACTCACTGATCAAGAATCCTAGTGCGAAATCGATTCTGTCCGGCCGGCTGACCGGCCGTAGGCACGATAACTCTCGAACTAAAGGAGTTAGCGGATTGAAAATTGCAAGGTGGTTTTGGAGCGTGAATATCTTGGACAAGTTCGTTAATGGGCGAAATCCATCAAGGAGTTTCGGAGTTATGGGCGATTTTAGTAAAAATATTTTTTATGAATATTTCCGAAACCGATCACTCGATCTATCTGAAATTTAGCATCAAATTGTAGAATCATGACCTTTATACGCATGTGAAGTTTTGTATTGACCAGAGTACCGCAAAGTGTCAAAAAAAAATTGAAAATGTGGTGCAGTTCTCATTCTCATGATTGCTCATTTAATCTTGATAAATAAACTATTATTTGAATTGAATTTCCTTTATGATGCAGTTCTATCATATGAATTCATTGATATAATTCCCAACTCTGAGAAACCAATACTTTCGGAGATATAATTTGTCTGTTTGAACTAGAGCTCCAGAAAGCTCCTGTCCACAGGGCTTGAACCCATTTTTCTGAATAGAGAATGACGAGACCTTTCAAAGGATGTATCACAAGCCCATACTTCCTATTTGAAAAATTCATGAGATTCGAGTAGGTATGGTTTTTTCTGCGGGTTCGAAGGAAGTACGGAAATATTTATTGTCTCGAGACGTTTATAGTGTAATTATTGATTCTGAAAACTAGAAAATATTTCCGGAGGCTGTGGGAATTACCTTCACTTGAAATATTGATAATTTCAGGAAAGCTGGAATCGCTTCAATATTCCAGAGGGTTAATAATTAAACCGAAAATTGATGATGATTAATGAGAATCTATATATTATTATTATCATCAATCCTCTTCCCGTTTGATCTTATACCATTCATCTTCTCAATTACAAATAGATGTCACCTGAGATGGTTGAACGATAATTCATTTCAATGTACGTAAAAAGTGTTGAGATTCCACATCTTAATAACGTAGATTGGTTGACACTGTTGAAACTCATTAGATCCAACTGAATTCTAAAGATTGGAGAGATAGTGTAGGACATATTAAAAGAATGTCCACTTCTTCAACGACCACGCTGTGAATACTACGGATTCCTAGGTACGTAACTCATGAATTAAACACTTTCAATTCAACTGCACTGATATCCAGTGTTGATTTAAAAGAAGAACGATAGAATTACTTCGTCTTGTGTATGCAATCGGAACCTCTTAACACATACTTTCACCTGCTTGACACGGACAATATTCTCAAGAATGCAATGGTTTACTTCCGGAAGTCAATGGAACAAAATATAGTTTTCCAGAATTTATTGCTCAAAGTAATACGTGTTTTTTAGGCTCACTTGTTTCCCTGAACTGAGTGCCTATTAAATTGCCCAGAAGTCTGTAATGTTTGAATTTTTGACCGAAAATGATATCAAACGTCCAGTTTTAACTTACTGAGGAAGAATCCGAGGTCAAATTAATTCTATCCGTAGATACGATAACTCTTGAATGAAATGAGTTACAGAGTTGAAATTTGTTGGGGTAGGTTTGGAGTCCAAATGTGCTGGTTAAGTTCGTTAATGGGTGAAATCCCCCAGGTGGCTTCTAAGCTATAGCCAACTGGAATTTCGTTTTCTCAATAACTCGAAATATACTTATCTGATCAAAACTTTGAAACCATCCGTCAGGTCTCGCTGAAATTTTGCAAGTGCCTTCAAAACCTCATTTTACGGCCTAGATCTAAATTTAAACTCCATAGAATCTATATTGTTGATGATTTTTTTTTCTCCTGGAAGCAATGCAGCCTTGATCCAGTTCTGTACCTGGATGGGGGTGAATGTCCTGCCCTGTCTATGAATTTGAACTAACGCGCCAAAGTAGAGTGGCCTCACCTCAAATATTGAGGTCTTCTTCAAAAGATAGTTAATAATATTCAGTTTGATCGTCAAGAAATCCGAAAAATTCGGTTATTTTTTTCAATATCGCAGTCATGATTTTTCTATATTTAAAAATTATAGGGACTATATTTATGATAAATTCTTTAACCCTTTACTGCGCAACGTAGCATATATGCTACGCTAGCTTTCATACTTTTTATTTCGGCAAACGATTCATATTATAGAAATCTATGAAGATTACTTTACTCGTAAACTAATATGCTTCATAATTCATAGATTACTACATAAGTGGAGGTCTATCTAACGGTAAATGCCAGTTTAAAATACAAACGTTAACAGACAAGTGAGAGAACTAGAATTTGACTAAGTTTTTTGATTTCCTGTAGGTCAATTTCGGAGGGAATTTGTGTAAAAAAAATATAGGGAGATTGAATATGGTAAGTAGTATTACAAAATCATATTTTCGTAAAAATAAAATCTAGCTAGAAGTTTTTAGCGCTTTCTGAATGAGCGTTGCATTTATGCTACAATGCCCCGTTGAGCATGAAATATTTTCATTGGAGTGTAGCATATCTGTAATAGTGCCCATTGTAGATCCGACGAGAAGAATTTACATTGTCTTATATTTTTTCGGAAAAACGCATCGAAAAACTAAATTCTGACGCTGGCGGAGCTTGAAATACTTCGCTGATCATTTATCAGAACTCAGTGAAGATAGATAATAATTTTCTCAGGAGATGATGCAGATGACGTTCTTCTTCAAGATTGAAGAAACCTTCTGCCTTGTGATACTGAAATTGAAAGTGATGAACTTTTGGACATGGACAAAATGCCAATATTGTATAATTTTTCACCGGATCCTCCCAACGGATCTGATTTCTTGGAAATCATATCACCTGAAGATCCATCAACGTCAGAAAACGTAAAAATCATTAGCGATCTCATCAAAAACGCAAGAACGTAGAAAAAATCGCTGATGTGGAAAAAAAAATCTGCGTAAGAACCAGAAGAAAGTAAGAGATATCTCATCAAAGCTGGAATGGAGGGATGAAAACTACATACAGAGATATAAATCAGCTGCATTCAAAGCACTTATATAGTATAGAAAGCAGGTAGACAACTTCTAAGACGGACTATAGAGACGGTCACTCAAAGGGCATTGTAGCATATCTGCAACATGAAAAAAAATCACAAAAATAGACTAGTTTTTTACATCTGGATTTTTTCACTATTTTTCCCGATATCTGAAAGCAATTCTGGAACTCATATAATTTTTTCGAAAAAAAATTAAAAGTTGCGCAGTAAAGGGTTAAATCAAGAGATTTTTCCAAGGTACAATATCATGGAGTGTGCCAAATTATTATGATATCATCATTTCTCCACGACTGCTATTGAATATACATATTCTGGACTCGAATTTGATCACAGAATGTTAGCTTTCAATCACATGTTGTAGAATAATTATTCTATTATAACTCGTTTCCTATGTATTGTGACTGTTTCATTCTTGTTACTTGTTACTTGTCACTTCTTATATTATGAATATTCTGAAACACCTCCAATAAAGGGAATAAAATTGGTTCAAGCACTAAAGTGAAGTCAGGAGCTTTTTCACGCATGTTTTATTGTCTATTCACCTCTATTGGACACTGTACTACGAATTTAGCATCGATATATACCGTTCTCTATGCTTTTATAATGTATGAAAACATTTCAACCACTTTAATGACAGAATGAGAGAATCCTCTATGATCACAGAATTTTTAATTCTGACATATTATGTATTTTTTTGGAATTGTAATACGAAAAAATCCAAGTTACTCCAGTGATCTTCACGAAATTTCGTGAAAGTCAGTGGATCGACATTCTACATGTAATGACCCGGTTTTAATTGGATCAGATTTGTATATTTTGAGTTAGTGAGGAAATAACAACAAAATTTCAGATAAGTTTAACTCCAAAATCAGTTGGCCTATTATGTCAATTAATTAATTAAAATGTTGCATTCGGATGTGCAATCTACCCTGAACATTGTATAAGTCGCTATCTCTTTCCGTTCTCAAGTTATCGTGAGATACATCATATTTTTTCGTAATTTCTTGAAAATTTTCTAGTGGTACAGTCCTCACCAAATTTCACACATGTCTTTATGCCAATATTCTACAATTAGTTACCAAGTTTGAATTCGATCAAATCTGTATGTTATGAGTGATCGACAAAATAATATTCCATTTGGGTATATCTCCGAAACCGTTGGGCCGATTATGCCCAGCAACGAACTTAACTCTCCCATTCGGATGCACAACTTACCCTGAAAATTGCAACTGCTTATTTCTTTTCGTTCGAACGTTATCGAGGCCACGGTCACCCATCCAACAACTCAACTCACCCATAGATGCTCAGATCTCCAACAATATAGATCGTGTTCAAACTTGGAACTTGGCAATAGAGTTATGTTTTGAAGGCTCTCGAAATATTTCAGCCATATTGGATGAAAAGTTTCCGATATATAGACTTTTTTCAGATTTTTTTTTCTATTATATTTTCTAGCGATACGATCCTCACGAAATTTTGCAAGAATTTTTGTTTTGGCATTCTACAACTAATTGCCATGTCAGATTTGGATCGGATTAGCATATTTTTCGAGTTATTGAGGAAACAGAATTTTACAAACGTCTTTGTGTCAGTGTTCTACGACTAGCTACCAATTTAATTCGATCGGATCTCTATTGTTTGATGACAAAATTATTACTCGGAAACCGTTGGGCCGATTATGTCGTATTCGGAAGCCCGAAAATTTCAAGTCGCTATCTTTTTCTGTTCTCTAGCCGGCCGGACAGAATCAAATTTGACCTCGAATTCTCTGATTGTCATAATTTTATGCAGTTGCACATGACCTGAGGGCATGAATAGCCAGTATTGAAGGGTTAATTAAGGATGACCCTTCCATCCATGAATTGCATATTCACCCGGATGTTGAAAAATACGAACCCGGATGTTCCTTGAGGCTCAGAAGTTGAATATCTCGATGTCGAATCAAAACGATATACCGTTTGTCCTCTCACGATGCACGTAGGAAAACATCCGAAGAACGTGAAGATGAGTATCTACCTGAGTGTATGACGAAGATAAGATAATAGGGGTGTTTTATAATAGGAGACAACGGTCGGTTTCCGTCATATTGTTAGGCGATCCTTTGTCTCACGTACTTTTCTGTATGTTTTACGTCTTTAACGGCCGAAAACATATGTTTGAAATATAAATTCCTCATTTCTGGTACCACCCAGACTGAAGGAGCATAATATAAATAACCGAATTATGGACTCAACCTCTAGGATGGATGGATATTTTATTGGTGAATATAGATGGAGATATATGTACATATACAGGGTGAATCACGAAGACCGTTCGTTATAATATTTCGAAGAAAGACTCGAGATAAACACTTGAAATTTTATAGTTAAGCTTTGTTAGGAGAGATGAATTCTCGGAAAAATATTCAGATTCGTTGGACTTTCCGGTTTCAAAGGCTCTGTGGACACGGGGTTTGGCGTTTGGCACTCTTGTCAAACCCCTAGCGAGTAATTATTCAAACTTGGACGAATCATATCTCTGAAAGTATTGGTTTCTCAGAGTTGGGAATGATGTCAATGCATTCTTATGATAAAACTGCGTCATAAAAAAATAATTTGAAAACATCGGTCTATGACTCACCTCATATGTTGGATATACATCAGCAAATTATAATTAGAGCATTCTGAGAAATCACATAATCAAGAATCACGCTTGATTATTGGAATTTTGAAAATTAATATTCAATTCAATTCAATTTATTTATCCATAGAATTACATTTTCTTTCATATTATTCCCTATTTTCTACCACATACAATTGAGAAATTCTTCGGAAAGAGGGGGACTGCTAGGCAACTAAATACCTGTTTTCAGTCCGCATCTCTCAGTAGAAGAATTTAAATTATTATAGTATACTATTAACACAAAATGTATTGAAAGGAAAGCAGTAGTCATGCTCCCCAGCAAGTGATGAGAAGCAGAAACGAAGAGAAGCAGAAACGGAAGGAGAGAGCACAGCAAGTAAATAAATATACACACACCGATCCATCAAAAATTCTAGATTTCATCAATGAAGGTCATATTGTTTGTAAGAAATTTTTTTAATTCACTTTTATATTTTTTAATGTTATTTATATCTTTAAGATTCGATGGCAATGCGTTGTACATCTTAGGACCCAGGAATAAGATTGACTTCTGTGTTAAGGTTTTGTGCATCAAGGGAGGGAGTAATCGCGAGTTCGATGCGCCTCTAGTTCGTCCGGAGTTTCGAGAACATAGTCTATTGCGGTTTGTATGGGTCCATATTAAGCACTTATATGAGAATAATGCTTTTATGTTTAGTATTTTCGTTTCCTCATACAACTGGCGCGAGGAATATAACCTATTTTTCCTATATATGATTTTTAAAATATTATTTTGAGCAATTTGGAGAGTGCTCAGGGTACTGGTGAACGTACTTCCCCAGGACAGTATGCAGTATCCAATAATTGACTCTATAGGGGACATGTATAACATTTTTAAATTTTTTGGTGTATATCTCTCAGTATGTAAAACCGGTTCATGAACGACCTAACTCTTTTTGTAACACTTATAATTTGTTCATGCCATCTCAAAGTGGACAATCGCACTGTATCGAGTTCAAGCAGGTTGGGTTATGCATCCTGAGTTTGCTTCTGACTGGCTGATCAACTGTAGTAGGTGAGAACGTAATGTACTTGGTTTTAGTAATATTTATATTAAGAAGGTTGTTATTCAGCCATGCTCTAACTTTTTTGATATTTTCTCGGCATTGTTATGTACCTCTTGCCAATTCTTCTCTGCGAAAATGATCGCTGTATCATCAGCGTAGCAGATAATATGTCCTGTAAAACTACGTATCCGTGTTAAACTATTCATATAGACAAGAAATAGTACTAGACCTAGCACTGTCCCCTGCGGTATACCATGTGATAAAACACGAGTCGCACTGCACACATCACCCACTTTAACCCTTTGTGTTCTAAGGGATAAATAATTAAATAAAATTTTCAAAGGAATTCCCCTCACGCCATAATTCCGAAGCTATTCCAAGAGAAGCTCATGAGATACGGTATCGAAAGCTTTGGCAATATCCAGAAATACCGCCAAACATTTTTTTGATTTATTCATCTCTTTTAGAATTTCAGCTGTGAAATCATCAATCGCACCTTCAGTGTTGGAACCTTTCAAGAATCCAAATTGCCTGTTGGTGATCACGTCATGTTTCTCGAAAAAGGAAACAAGTCTTTTTTTTAAGCATTTCTCAAAGAATTTAGCAAAATTATTTATTAACGATATTGGTCGATAGTTATTTAATGAGCTTGAGTTTCCTGACTTGAACACGGGGGTCACGATTGAATCCTTCCATTGTCGAGGAATTTGACCTGTTGCGAAACATAAATTGATCACATGTACCAACGGGGTCACTAGATGCTTATGAATATGTTTTATTAATTTTGAAGTTATTAGATCCGGTCCAGGTGAACAATTATTTTTTAGGCTCAACATTAAATTTATTATTTCAACGTCATTTACAGGCTCCAGGAACAGAGAATAATCAACCGATTTATCTTTTAAGAAATTTCCGGGTGAGGGTGTCCCCTCAATACCATCTCTCATTTTTTTGCCGATTGTTACAAAATACTCGTTGAATAGGTTTGCCTTCATAATATTTTCCGTAACAGTTTCATTTTGTTCAGTGTTTATTTTAATATTTTCAACATTTTTTTTCTTAGTTATTCCCAATTATTTCATTGATAGTTTCCCATATTTTCTTATAATTTCCCCTAGAACTTTGTATTTTGTTTCTGTAGAAATCATTTTTAGTTTTTCTGATGAGATCATTTAATTTATTTCTGTATTTTATGTACTGTTGTTCTAATACAGGTGAGGAGCGTAGTCTCAGTCTTTCTTTCAATCGATTTCTATAATTTATAGAGTTTACTAGACCTGTCGTTATCCAGGGTTTCAATTTAGAGTTTAAGTTAGCTTTACATGCAGTTATATCCGTGCAGTCTGTGATTTATCTATTCAATTTTTCAATGTAAGCGTTGTATGATGTTGAGCATCATTGCTAGAAAGCATGTCAATCCAATATTCCTTCGACAATTTTTTATAAAGTTTCCTGTAATTTATATTCTTAATTAGACTATTAGATTTCTTCAAGTTATTTTTAAATCCAGGTATTCCCACAAGAACAAACGTTGCAAAATGATCTGTTATAGATGTACGAAATATTGCGGGTCTTATACAAGTTTGTTTCATTACTTGCTTCTTCTGCCTAATGAAAATATGATCAATCAACGACCTGGTGTTAACCCTAATCCTGGTGGGCTTGTTGATGTAAGAAATGAATCCAAAGGACTCAACTAGATTTAAGTAGTTATTCGTTTCGTTTGATTCATTATCTAATAAGTTTATGTTAATATCGCCTAAATGTACATCTATATCTTGTTTATCTAAATTTGAAAAATACGTTTCCAAGTTCCCAATGTATTCACTGGGTTTTGTTGATGGAGACCTATACGAAGCTGTTATACCCATTGTACACTTAAAATTTATACTATTTATTGTGAAAACAGTTCTCAAAAATGTATTATTATTGATAGCATTGACTGAGACATCCGCTGATATCGAATTTTTTATGTACGCAACAACACCATCACATTTATTAATTCTTGACTCATTGTAAGATATAGTGTAACCTGGAATAGAAAAGTCACTTACACTCTCCAATTCCCATGTTTCTGTAAGAACAATCACATCGACCGCATCCCTCATCGAATTGATGTGAATCAATAGTTCATCGAAGTGTTTACGTAGACTACGTATATTGAAATGTACAATTCCAAGTCCGCCTCTGTACTCACTCCCTCCGCCTTTCATATGACTCTCTATATTATCAATTACCTGCGTGTCAATTGTTCTGCACCCATCCATCTCATCTAAAAATTCGAACATAAATACCTATCCAATACGTATCAAGCGTCATTCACCATCTCCCACCCTTATTCAAATTTTAAGTGAAACAAATTCACAATATGAAAATAAAATCAAACAAGAATAGGAATCTTAACCATAATGAATGTGGAAAACATTCGTTCTTTGTATATTCACCCCCATTTAAATTTTAACCGAAACAAATTCACAATATGAAAATATATGCAAACAACAATAGGAAACTGAACCATAAGGAATGCGAAAAACATTAGTTTTTTTGTATATTATTGTGTATTTCCAATATGTCTCTCATAATCCTCAATCGAATTTATTATTATAACTTCATTGTTTAGAGAAGCAAAAATTTTACCTTCACTTGTCCATGATTTTTTCAAACCGACTTTCTGAATCACTTTATTTAAAAGGTTCACCCTGTTATGTGTTAAATCCTCTCTAACCACTACACCAGTTCCCCTTAAAAGTTTTTTAGCACCATAAATTTTCCTTTTCATCTCATAACTTTTCAGCCCAAGGAATATTCCTCTATCTGCATCACCTTTTCTTCCAATTCTGTAACAGTGTCTTATTTCATTCGAATTTATGTTTATCAACATTTTTGAGTTAAGGAGTTTCAACACCTCCTGTTGCACATTCTCATTGGGTTGTTCAGCGAGTCTGAATATTCTTAGATTTTTACGTCTGCATTCCTGGTCTAAACGATCACAGTTTTTTTCCATTCGTCTTTCACGTTCCTCCATCCTCGAAACAGACTTCTCCAATTTACTCACTTTTGCCTCATATCCAGCCTCCGACTCCACAAATTTCAGCTTCATGTCCGTAATTTCCCGTTCTAGAACCTCCATTTTCATCTCCATGTTGTGGGAAACAGCGCTTGATATGTTATCAACAAGCGTTTTTATGAACGACTCATTTTTTATGCAGTCATTTACTGCCGAATGTACTGCTGCTTCTATTTCCTCCTTGACTTCACGTTTAAGAACCATTATAATTATTATATTCAAATATTTCTCAATCGGGTAAAGAGTTCGATGTAGAAAAACTTTGTATTATTTTTGTTTCGTATGTTATTCAATGTTAATCAGGGAGATGTGAATACACACGTTTACTCCGTGGCGACCATACGATGAATGAAAGTATTAGTTTGTTAGAGTTTACAACGATATTAATGAATTCTTACGATAAAACTGCATCTTTTGAAAAAAAAGTGGAAAAGCCCCGTGGACAGGAGCTTTGGCAAAGTTGTTCGAATTATGACAAATCATATCTCCGAAAGTATTGACTCCTCAGAGTTGGGAATTATATCAATGGATTATTATGATAGAACTACATCATGAAAGAAATTAAAATCTCTTCGCATCTTATCTTTGACGGACCAATTTTGGCTAGTGTTTCAAAACCATCCGGAGTCATTCTGAAATATTGAGTAAATGAAATAGTCAGTTTTATTTATGAAACAAATGTAATGTAATCAGTCCAGAGATAATTCAATCCAGAATACTTATGTAGGAAATCTTAAATAGTGTTACTAAGGAATAGCTATCTGTACATTAGTAAGAAATCGCGTTCTAAATCTTCCATAATTAGAGAATGTTTCGTAAATTATGCTCTACTTCCTTGCATCATTAATTTTCGACTCACCAACCAAAAAACTTTGCCTATGAACTTAGCGAATCCAAATTTAAAATTGTTTACATGCTTACATCAACCAACAGAAATAAACTTTCAGTTTCATTTGACATTAATGACGGTTATCTTTCAAACTGGACCAAACAACGGCGAACGCAAAAAGATAGAACACAGATAGATAGAAATCGCATTCTGGGAAAACATAGAAGTACAATGTGTTATTGAAATTTTGAAAAATCATATCTCCGAAAGTATTAACGAGTTGAGAATAATATCGATGTATTCTCATGATGAAACTCCATCTTAAACAAAATTGAATTCAAAATTTGTAATGTAAAAATTTTTTTTTTGTTACTCCGAAAAAATCCGGCTGATTTTGCTCAATAACGAACTCAACCAAGATATTTAGGTCTCAAACATACTCTGAAAATTTCAACTGTCTAGCTCATTCCGTTCGAGAGTTATCGTGTTAACGGACGGACGGCCGGTCAGAATCGATTTTGACCAAGGATTCTTGATCATTGAGTCGAACCAAATCGTTTAAGACCATTTTCAGCCAGAAATCATAAAATTACAGACATTTGGGCAAATTGATAAGAACTCTGTTCCGAGGAACAAGAGCACCAGAAAGTTTTTATTTAATTTATTTGCTACAGAAGTTTTTGCTCAATTGTTCAATATATAATCTGCACGAATGGTGCTACTAAATCCCAAATTGAAAATTTCAACATTGGTCAATATTATTTTTTATTCTAACTCATTTTCTACAAATATTGAATCACTATTAGGTACTCGTTACAGCACGTGCATTCCAAAGAGATCACTCTGTCAGAGCAACTGATACTCTCGATAAAATAGCTATGTGTAATGCTTCGAAGAAGACGAACGGAAAAAATTATATATGATTAAATATTATAGATTCGTTGCCCCATAAAACGACCTCACTTGAGTTATTTGTGGTCTTGCTGCTGCTTCCGGTCAAAAGACTCGTTTTCGAAAGTGAAAAACAGATGCTGCAGGCGTCAGTTCCATCACTCCATGTCATTCACTTTCTTTTATAAACGTACAGCGTTCAATCTCATTACACTTTGTAAATTCAACACAAGTGATCTCCTTTTGAATTGGTTAATCTTCTCTGATTCAATTTTCAGACGATCGTTGCGGTAGATTAATAGTAAATTAGGTTGGCATGATTGACTACTTATGAAATAGTATGAAAGGTTTATTCTGCGAGTTCGTATGAATATTATGTTACGGAATACTTAGTATCACACTATAATAGTGCGAGACTCCAAAGGCTGGTTTATGCTGGCTGGTAACTTTAACTTAATCATATATATATATATAATATATATAGACATTTATTTTTAGTGTTATGCTTTATAATCAGACTAAATAATCAGTTAACTTATTAATTATTATTAATTATAAGTAAACGGATTATTCAGTCTCAGTATTAACCATAGCGTTAGAAATCTATGTTTCAATTTTTGGCGCTCTAGTTCCTCGGAACTGAGTGCTTATCAATTTGCCCAAATGTCTGTAATTTTCGAATTTTTCGATGAAAATGGTCTTAAACGATTTGGTTCGACTCACTGATCAAGAATCCGTGGTCGAAATTCATTCTGTCCGGCCGGTCCGTCCGGCCGGTCTGGCCGGCCGTAGGCACGATAACTCTCGAACGGAATGAGCTAGACAGTTGAAATTTCCAGAGTAGGTTTGGGAGATAAATATCTCGGCTAAGTTCGTTATTGGGCAAAATCGGACAAATGGTTTCGGAGTAACAAAAAAAACATTTTTTTTTACGACACAAATTCCAAATTAATTTTTTTTCAATAAGCAGTTTTACCATAAGAATCCAATGATATCATTTCTAACAAGCTAATACTTTCGGAGATATGATTTTTCAAAATTTCAATAATAAATCGTATTTCAACGTTGTCACAGAATGATATAATTATTATGTATGAATTGTCATAATGTCAACTTATTTTCCTGAGACATGACATTATCTAACCAATCGAAGAATTGTGAGCGAAGTGAGAAATATCTCAGTTGTTTGCTCCGAAATTAGTTTTTCTCAGAAAAGTCTTACATTTCGGAACGGAACATGAAGTAAGAGATCTGAGAGTAGTGAGACTGCTTTTCATCCATAGACATAGATATAACTCTCGAACGGAATGAGCTAGGTAGTTGAAATTTTCAGAGTAGGTTAGGGAGATGAATATCTCGGCTAAGTTAGTTATTGGGCAAAATTGGCCAGATTTAATTTGATTTCTTCCATGGTGCAGTTCTCATTCTCATGATTGCTCATTTAATCTTGATAAATAAACTATTATTTGAATTGAATTTCCTTTATGATGCAGTTATATCATATGAATACATTGATATAATTCCCAACTCTGAGAAACCAATACTTTCGGAGATATAATTTGTCTGTTTGAACTAGAGCACCAGAAAGCTCCTGTCCACAGGGCTTGAACCCATTTTTAAGTTAGGGAATAAGTTAAAGTTACCAGCCAGCATAAACCAGCCTTGAAGGCTGCGTTATGCTGGCTGCTAACTTTAACTTAACCCTAAATTTAACAATTTGAACACTGAATTCTAGTGCTATGGTTCATACCCTGACTGAAAAATCCGTTAACTTATTAATAATAATAATAATTAATAAGTTAAAAAATTATTCAGTCTGAGTAATAACCATAGCACTAGAATAATGTGTCTAAATTTTTAAGTTTAGGGTTAGTTAAAGTTACCGGCCAGCATAAACCAGCTTTTACTTGGAATAAATTCAGTAAATCAAAGACCGTTTTTGGCGCTCTCGTTCCTCGGAACGGAGTGCTTATCAATTTGCCCAAATGTCTGTCGAATTTTTGGCTGAAAATAGTCCCAAACGTTTTGGTTCGACTGACTGATCAAGAATCTGTGGTCGAAATAGAATCTGTCCGTCCGTCCGTTAACACGATAACTCTCAAATGGAATAAGCAAGACAGTTTAAATTGAGAGTACGTTTGGGAGATGAATACCTCGATTAAGTTCGTTATTGGGCAAAATAGGCCTAGTGGTTTCGGAGAAGGTAACGAAAAAATTTTTTTTTACATTACAAATTTCAAATTCAATTTTTTTTAAGATGCAGTTTCATCATAAGAATCCATTGATATCATTCTCAACTCTAACAAACTAACACTTTAAGAGATATGATTTTTCAAAATTACAATAATAAATCGTACTTATATGTTCTCACAGAACGCTGTAATTATTCTATTTATGAATCATAATATGATGTGTGTTCATACATGTCATCTTATCTGCCTATAAGAGACATGTCAAATTTATTTCTGCTTCGTTACTCATGATAAAATATCCCTCCTGTTTTGAATACCAAAGTATGATTGAATGCAAATTGACCAATGAAATAACCTCAGCTATCGTAGAATTATGAGCATTATAGGATATTATAGTTTTTGGGTCATGATATGATGCCCTTGGATAATCTATATGATTATGGGAATATACACTTTGGTAAGTTCATCAAATTGGGTTCAGAATATCTCCAATAAAAACAAAACTGGAAGTTTCAATTGATATAATATAATATTCAGAGTAGATTGGAGGAATGAATATCTCGGATAAGTTCGTTATTGGGTAGAATCGGTCTGGTGGTTTCGGATTGATAATTTTTGGCACTTTTGTTTGTTTTTTAAATTACACATTTTCGAATACAATTTCTTGTATGGTGCAGCTCTATAATAAAACTCTATTGATATCATTACCAACTCTGAGAAACCAATAAATTCGGAGATATGATTTGTCAAAATTTAAACAAGAGCCCTGTCAACAGAGCTTTTCCGCATTTTGAAAGCTCTTGTTCCATGGAACAGGGTGCTTATCAATTTGTCCAAATGTCTGTAATTTTCGAATTTTTGGATGAAAATGATTTGGTTCGCTCACCGACCAAGAATCCATGGTCGAAATCAATTCTGTCCAGCTGTTGTTAACACGATATCTCTCGAACGGAATGAGCCAGACAGATGAAATTTTCAGAGTAGGTTTGGGAGATAAATATCTTGGTTAAGTTCGTTATTGGGATAAATCAGTTTCAGAGTAACGAAAAAAAATTATTCTTTTTGGCGCTCTAGTTCCTCGGAACTGAGTGCTTATCAATTTGCCCAAATGTCTGTAATTTTCGAATATTTCGATGAAAATGGTCTTAAACGATTTGGTTCGACTCACTGATCAAGAATCCGTGGTCGAAATTCATTCTGTCCGGCCGGTCCGGCCGGCCGTAGGCACGATAACTCTCGAACGGAATGAGCTAGAGAGTTGAAATTTTCAGAGTAGGTTTGGGGAATAAATATCTCGGCTAAGTTCGTTATTGGGCAAAATCGGACAGATGGTTTCGGAGTAACAAAAAAAAAATTTTTTTTTACAAAATAAATTCCAAATTAAATTTTTTTTAATAAGCAGTTTTATCATAAGAATCCATTCATATCATTTTTAATTCTAACAAGCTAATACTTTCGGAGATATGATTTTTCAAAATTTCAATAATAAATCGTATTTCAACGTTGTCACAGAATGATATAATTCTATGTATGAATTGTCCTAATGTCAACTTATGTTCCTGTGACATGACATTATCTAATCAATCGAAGAATTGTGAGTGAAGTGAGAAAAATCTCAGTTGTTTGCCCCGAAATTAGTTTTTCTCAGAAAAGTCTTACATTTCGGAACGGAACATGAAGTTAGGAAGAGATCTGAGAGTAGTGAGACTGCTTTCCATCCATAGACATAGATATAACTCTCGAACGGAATGAGGTATGTAGTTGAAATTTTCAGAGTAGATCAGGGAGATGAATATCTCGGGTAAGTTCGTTATTGGGCAAAATTGGCCAGATTTAATTTGATTTCTTCCATGGTGCAGTTCTCATTCTCATGATTGCTCATTTAATCTTGATAAATAAACTATTATTTGAATTGCATTTCCTTTATGATGCGGTTATATCATATGAATACATTGATATAATTCCCAACTCTGAGAAACCAATACTTTCGGAGATATAATTTGTCTGTTTGAACTAGAGCGCCAGAAAGCTCCTGTCCACAGGGCTTGTTTGATTATTACTAGTTTTAAATTCAATTTTCTTTAAGATGCAGTTCCATCATAAGAATTCATTGATGTCATTATCAATTCTAACAAGCTAATACTTTTGGAGATATGATTTTTCTAAATTTCTATAATATATCGTACTTCTATTTATGTTTTCACAGAATGCGAATTCTATCTGTCTGTGTTCTATCTGTGTTCACTATTCATTCATGTCATCTTATCTACCTATAACAGACGTCATATTTATTTCTGTTCTAGTTTGTTTATATATATCGTACTTTGAAAATATTCTGTGTTGGAAAACAAGGTTCCGAATCTTGAATTTGTGAATATATGCAAGACTGTTTTGATACCAAAAATAATATTGACTTGTAGTTGCATATTGAATTATTTATGTATAAATATTGGGGATGAAGTTTCACACAAATAAGAATTGGATCATTTTAATGATGTAGTTTATGAAGACAATAGGAAAGAACAACATAATGGAATCATCAAGAGAAATTACTGTTCGTTGACCACCGAGGTTAATATTACCCTTTACTTCCTTAAGTTGTGAGACATGTTCCTATATACAATATTTTCATAATGTTGCTAGCAAACAAATGCTGAAGTACACAAATCTAAATTTGTGTATCAAATATTTTTTCTTGAGTTAAGGTTCATAATATAGAAAAGAATGTGTTAGTGGTATGGACTATTAAATTTTGAATTATGAAAAGAGGATAGTATTTTATTAATATATTTTGAATTATTAAAATAATTTGTCCGTCAGTCTGTACCTACTCAAATATCAGGAATAAATGGACAATCTGCTATGATTGGCTCCAGCCTTGCTCTAGACATTTCGATGATACTTTCCTTATGTATTTCTAGTTGTGAAAACTATGCAAGTAAGTTGCAACAATCCATTCCACGAGGTTAAATCATTGCAGATTGCTCATTTAATCTTTCTAATAAACTATTATTTGAATTAAATGTCTTTTATGATGAAGTTCTATCATAAGAATCCATTGATATAATTCCCAACTCTGAGAAACCAATACATTTGGGACATATGATTTGACAAAGTTTGAACAAGAGCACCAAAGCCCCTGTCCACATAGCTTTCCCACATTTTTTCAGAAAGGAACGACATCCTATATGTTTACCTCCCGAATCTCTTCCTGATCTCGAATGAGGCATGACATAAGCGCAATGATTTCCAACGTCCTATACACTCATTATGCATTATGCATGTACTGTAAATCCCATAGAATTATCGGTTCACAATCACCCATGGCAGTTCTCGAGGTGGGCAGTAACCCGGTATCGAAAAAAGCTTTCTACAACCATAAGAATAAGATCGTAAATGAGTGACTGACTCGGTGACCTCGATTCCTTTGCGAAATCTGACTCAGCCGGCCTGTAAATTATGCCAGCAGTTTCGGCTCTTCTAAAGGTTGCTCGGTTGTGGTTCGCGTGGTTTTTTTCTGTTTTTTTTTTTTTTGGGTGTATTGTTTCGAGACTGACCGAGTCTGACGGCTATTTTGGTAACATCTTCGCCTTAGGGGTCAGTCTGGAGATGAGAGAGAGGAGATAAGATTCACTTTCGTGCGTGGTATGTCGGGTTTAGTAGGTTACCGAGAGGGTTTCGAGCGAAAATAAGAGGAGTCGAATGGGAGGATGATTATAAACTCGGTGAATCATGCTGAGTTGGGTTGGAATCGTATACCAACCGTTTTTTTATAGGCGGGTGTACGCAGCAAATAAAATAAAAACAAATTAAAATACAATAAGAAAGTTGAACATGAACATTTCAATTACAGTGCTTGTACACGAAACAAGATAAAATAAGAAATATGAATAAGGACTAGCGATGGCCAACATTAATCATTTTTGCGCGTATGTTCTGGGGAACATCGCGTTATCATTTTGCCCAAATGTCTGTAACTTTCGAATTTTTCGCCGAAAATGGTCTCAAACGATTGGGTTCGACTCCCTGATCAAGAATTCGCGGCCAAATTTGATTCTGTCCGGCCAGCCGTTGCCACGATAACTTGAGAACGGAAAGAGCTAGCGACTTGAAATGTATACGACGGACAAGTTCGTTAATGGGCATAATCGGGCCAATGGTTTTGTTTTCAACCAAATGAATCCGATCGAATTGAAACTTGGTGAATAGTTGTAGAATATGAACGTTAGCGTATTTGTGGAATTTTGTGAGAATCGTATCGCCAGAAAATAAAAAAAAAATATTAAAAAATATTTTTCATGTCTCGATAACCTGAGAACGCAAAGAGAAAGCGATTTGAAATTTTCATGTTAGGTTGTACGTCTAAATGCGACATTTGAGTTTGTTTATAAGGATAATCAGCCAAACGATTTTGGAGTTATACCCATCTGAAATTTGATTGTTATTTCCTCAATAACTCGAAAAATATGAAACTGATCCAATTCAAACCTGGTTAATAGATGTTTCGGGAGGATCGTATCACAAGAAAATTTTTTAAAAATCATTGAAAATTATTGAAAAAGAATGTATATATCAAAAACTATTCATCTGATATCGCTGAAATTTTGCGAGAGCCTTCAGAACCTAACTCGACTACCAAGTTCTAAGTTTGAAGACGATCGGATAACTATTGTTGGAGATTCGAGCAGCCTTGTGTGAGTTCAGTAGATGGATGGGTGACCGTTGCCTCGATAACTTTCGAACGAAAGGAGGTAGGGACTTGGAATTTTCAGGGTATGTTGCGTATCCGAATGGGAGAGTTGAGTTCGTTTACGGGCATAATCGGTCCAATTGGTCCGGAGTTATACCCACCTGGAATATTATTTCCTCGATAACTCAAAAAATATACCGCCGTATTCACAAAGCATTGTTAAGTGTTTGAATCTCCGTTAAGTCCTAACTGAGTTCCTCAGTTAAGGATAAATTTGAATCGCAACCTCAGTTAACGTATTTAACGGTGGTGAAACAGGCCTGTTTTACCACCTTTATTCCTTATTGTCCCTTATTATCCCCAATTTATCCTTAACTGAGGACCTCAGTTAGGACTTAACGGAGATTGAATGCTTTGTGAATACGGCGGATAAACTCGATCGAATTGAAACTAGGTAACTAGTTGCAGAATATCGATATAAAGACGTGTTTAAAATTTTGTAAGAACCGTAAAAAAAATTTCAAAAAAATTACGAAAAAAAATGTTTTGTAGGAAACGTAGCCCTAGAAAATTTCGAAAAAAAAATGGAAAAAAAAATTGGTTCAAGCACTGACGTGAAGTCAGGTGCTTTTGCGCGTATGTTATATTGTCCTTTCTCATATATTGGACACTCTTAATCGAATTTACCATGGTGAATTCTATTGTCCGTTCTCCTGTATTGGACACTCTTAATCGAATTTACCATGGTAAATTCGATTAAGAAAGGAGAACGGACAATAGGATTCAGCATGGTAAATTCGGTTATAATGTCAAATACAGGAGAATGGACAATAGAACATACGCGCAAAAGCTCCTGACTTCACGTCAGTGCATATTAAAAAAAATTGAACATGAAATTTGTAATGTCAAAAATATTTTTTTTTTCGTTACTGCGAAACCACCCGGACGATTTTGCCCAATAACGAAGTAAGCCCAGATATTTACCTCCAAAACATGCCCTAAAAATTTCAACTGTCTAGCTCAGTCCGTTCGAGAGTTATCGTGGTTATGGCCAGCCGGACGGACCAGCCGGACCGACCAGCCGGACGGACTGCCGGACAGAATAAATTTTGACGACGGATTATTGATCAGTTGGTCGAACCAAAACGTTTAAGACTATTTTCTTCGAAAAATTCTAAAATTACAGACATTTGGGCACATTGATAAGCACTCTGTTCCGAGGAACAAGAGCGCCAAAAATGTTAAATGATAATGAAAATATAGGCCATGTTGGAAAAACGTGTTGTTTAACTTGAACTATGACGCACAGACTGAACAACGTATACAATTCTAACAAAAACGACAATAAGCAAAGCTACTTACAATAATGAGTTTTAAGGAATAATAGTTCACCTTCTCCAATTCAAATTATCTTGAACAGAGAGTCTTGACAGAACTCATTTCAAAACATCAATTATCTACGTCAATCCAAGCTTCCCTTGAAGAAAGAAAAATTATTTCCTCCAAAGGTTTGCCTCATTGTTTTACAAATTAAAGATAACTACGGACATTTACAGGCCAAGTTCACGTAACATTTCAGACATATGATTATATTCTCATTAATGAATGCTCTTCCCAGCGACTGTCATAATCATTACCTATTCGAGGGTTTGTCGCTGTAATGTCTACACGTTCTTGATTTGTATGCGTAGAAGACGGTCTTCTGGACTATGAGAGAAACTGTGAATTGAATTGTTGTGTTGAATTCGAGAGCCACTCGTGATAGAATGGGCTTGAGAAGTTCGTATGAACCGGGAAAAGTTGAAGTTTTGATATTAAATTTAAAGAGGATCGTGGTAAAAATATGGTCTTTTCATACGCGACAAGATCGATTATTATTTATCGATGTTCGACATCAATGTTGACCTCCAATGCAACCATTGACGTTAGATAAACTTCGATGTTCACAATTCGATGTTTGAAATAAAATATGTTGGGATGATATCAATGGATTCTTATCATCTGTATCATAAAATATTATATTCAAACAATAATTGACTTCAACAATCCTGAAAAATAATACTTCTAAAAGTATTAATTTGTTAGAGTTGAAAATGACATCAATGGATTCTTTTGATGAAACAATATCTTGAAAAAAAAATTTTAATTGAAATCTGTAACGTAAAAAAATTGTTTTTTGTTACTCTGAAACCACCACGTCGATTTTGCCCAATAACAAACTTAGCCGAGATATTTATCTCCCAAACCTACTCTGAATATTTCAACTAGCTTCTAGCTCATTCCGTTCGAGAGTTATCGTCTTAATGGTCGGCCGGATAGAATCGATTTTGATCGTATTCTTGATCAGTGAGTCGAACCAAATCGTTTAAGGCCATTTTCATCCAAAAATTCGAAAATTACAGAAATTTGGGCAAATTGATAAGCACTCTGTTCCGAGGAACAAGAGAGCCAAACACTGCATCTTAAGTCTTAATTTACTGAATAAATAATACAAACAATTAAAAAGTATTAATACGAATCAAAGCAACGATTATTGAAATTTTAGGAGTACCTAGGTTTGGGAGATAAATATCTCGTTATTGGGCCAAATCGGCCAGATGGTTTCGGAGTAATGAAAAAAAAATCTTTTTTCAGATGCATCATAGCAAACCATTGATATCATTCTCAACTCTAAGGTCGGCCTTATACGGCCGGAGTTTCTCTCTGAATTCATATTCTTAATTCATAATCTGAATTCAGGAAGCTTGCAAAATCTAGAAATTAATACTCTGAAAAAATCAGAATGTGTGAGTACAATAGTAAATTAGCATGTAATTCTGTATTTTCTGAATTAATAATATGAATTAAGAGTAGGAATTCAGCGAGACATTCCGCCTGTATAAGGCCGGCCTAACAAACTAATACTTTCAGAGGTATGATTTTTCAAAATTTCAATAATTATTAATCGTAATTTTATGATTTCATAGAATGCTCTTATTATAATTTGCTGATTTATATAAGTCCAACATATGAGGTCAGTCATTAGACCTACGTATTGAATTTAATTTTTAATGATACAGTAGAAATCCATTGATATCATTCCCAACTCTGAGAAACCAATACTTTCGGAGATATTATTTGTCAAAGTTTGAATAATTACCCGCTAGTAGTATGACAAGAGCGCCAAAGCCCCTGTCCACAGAGCTTTCCACATTTTTTCAAACCAGTAATAGACTTCAATTCAATCGAATA
Organism: Halyzia sedecimguttata; assembly: GCA_937662695.2. Lineage (NCBI taxonomy): Eukaryota > Metazoa > Arthropoda > Insecta > Coleoptera > Coccinellidae > Halyzia > Halyzia sedecimguttata. The sequence goes on from OW569414.2 coordinate 74,515,819, forward strand.
CAGATATATAATATAAAACTTTTGAAGAAATGAAATGAAATGAAATTGAAGAAATATTTGTATTTCTTGTTTCTAGCGATACGGTCCTCGCAAAATTTTCCAAAAATGATTACGTCCAAGCTTACATTGGGTCGGGTTTATATTTTCTGAGTTACTGAGGAAATAACAAAAAAATTTCAAATGGTAGAGCTCCGAAACCGTTTGGCCGATTGTACCCGTGAACTAATGAACTTTGCTGTCACATTCGGATACGCAGTCCACCCTGAAAATTGCAAGTTGCTATCCCTTTCCGTTCAAAAGTTATCGTGGAAAAGGTCACCAATCTAGACCAATGCCTGCACATTCATAATTTTATCGATGTAACATTTTTCTTTTCGACAACAATCTTTCTTTGACAGAATTTTTTTATAGACATCGATAGTAAAATATCGATATGGATAATAAACGTTCGATGCTTCAAAATCATCCATAATGATGTATCATCCCTACGTGATACCACTGTCATGAAATACATATCTAAGTTATCAAGATTTATGAGATATAAATGTCAACATTTTATAAGTCATTGGATAATAGTGCTGTGAGTGATACCATACTCAATGATTATTTAAAATTGCTTCAGACGAAAATTGCATGTTGTCTCCATTTCTTTAATACTTGGGACTATTTATTAGCGGTAGTCCTACCTCCAATGATGCTGATTGCTCAGAATGTTATAGTGCAATAAACATAATACAATACACAAAATTGTTTCTATATGCCATTAAATTAAGTTTGCTCGCTTCTTCAGCATGTGAATATAGTCTTTAGGTATTTCACCTGAACGTTTAAATTTAACCGTAGAGCTGGATGGGTATTGTCTCACTGATTATAGAAAAAGATGGGATGTTTAATCGCAAAGAGTTCCAAAAAAATATAATGTGGCAAAGCCCTGTGGACAGGAGCTTTGGCGCTCTTGTTCAAACTTTGAGAAATTATATCTCCGAAAGTATTGGTTTCACAGAGTTTGGAATGATATCAATGGAATCTTGTGATAGAACTGCATCATAAAATAAAAAAAAATTAAATAAGAATCCATTGATATCATTTCCAACTCGGAGAAACCAATACTTTCGGAGTTATGATTTGTCAAAGTTTGAAAAAGAGCGCCAAAGCTCCTGTCCACAGAGCTTTCCCACTTTTTGCGCGTATGTTCTGGGGAACATCGCGTTATAGTTTTGCCCAAATGTCTGTAACTTTCGAATTTTTTGACGAAATTGGTCTCAAACGATTTAGTTCGACTCCCCGATGAAGAATTCGAGGTCAAATTTGATTCTGTCCGTCCGGCCATCCGGCCGTCCGTTGCCACGATAATTTGAGAACGAAAAGAGCTAGCGACTTGAAATTTTCAGGGTGGGTGGCGCATCGCAATACGACGGACAAGTTCGATAATGGGCATAATCGGCCCAGTGATTTCCGAGTAATAATTTTGTTTTCAACCAATATAAATCCGATCGAATTGAAACTTGGTGAGTAGTTGTAGAATATGAACCTAAGCACGTTGTTTTGGGCGGATCGTATGGCTAGAAAATTTCAAAAAAATTATTAAAAAATATTTTTTTTGTCACGATAACCTGAGAACGGAAAAAGATAGCGGCTTGAAAATTTCAGGTTATGTTGTGCATATGAATGCCACATTTGAGTTTGTTTATGAGCATAATCGACCAAACGGTTTCAGAGTTATAGCCATCTGAAATTTGGTGATTTTTTGTTCCTCATTAACTCGAAAAATGCTGAACCGATTGAATTCAAACATGGTTATTAGTTGTAGAATGCCAACGCGAAAATGTTTGCGAAATTTGGTGAGGATAGCATTTGTAGAACATTTTTAATAAATCATTGAAAATAAAAAAAAAAATTCTATATATCAGTAACTATACGTTTGAAATTGCTGAAGTTTTGCAAGAGCGTTCATTACCTAACTCTACTGCCAAGTTTCAAGTTTTAACACGATCGGTTGAATATTGTTGGAGATTCGAGCATTCTTGTGTGAGTTCAGTAGATGGGTGACCGTTGCCTCGATAACTTTCGAACCAAAGGAGATAGGGACTTGCAATTTTCAGGGTAGGTTGCATATCCGAAAGGGAGAGTTGAGTTCGTTTTTGGGCATAATCGGTTTAACGGTTTCCGAGTTATATCCACCTGGAATATTGTTTCCTTGATAACTCAAAAAATAAATATTCGATTGAATTGAAGCTTGGTAACTAGTAGTAGAAAATCAACACAAAGACGTGTTTAAAATTCTGTAAGAACCGTACACCTAGAAAATTTGAAAAAAATGACGAAAAAAAAATTTTAAGAACCGCGCCTCCAGAAAATTAAAAAAAAATCACGAAAAAAAAATTTGTTCAAGCACTTACGTGAAGTCAGAAGCTTTTGCGCGTATGTTCTATTGTCCATTCTTCTGTATTGGACACCCTTAATCGAATTTACCATGGTTAATTATGTCGTCCATTCTCCTGTATTGGACACTTAATTCGAATTTACCATGGTAAATTATGTTGTCCATTCTCCTGTATTGGACACTTAATTCGAATTTACCATGGTTAATTCGAATTAAGAGTGTCCAATACAGGAGAATGGACAACATAATTTAGCATGGTAAATTCGATTAAGGGTGTCCAATACAGAAGAATGGACAATAGAACATACGCGCAAATGCTTCTGACTTCACGTCAGTGCTTGGACCAATTTTTTCCTGAGGAGTATCACACAAATAGTCGATAAATTCTTTATGTATTCGATAATCGATAATATCGAACCTATAGCTGCTATTACATCTATCAGTAATCTCTGTTCAATATTAATTAATTATTTAATTATAAGTCATCATGATGGATGCATATGTTAACGTGTATGATTCCCTTCAAGGTCACACTAGGTCTCCGATAGCCGATGATGGAATCAAGGAAAAAAATATCAACAGACAACACGTCTATAATCAAAGTGTATGTATCAGCTGTATGACTATGCGTTGTATTCGAGCCAAGTGTAGAGACTGACCACAACAATTTAAACTTTTATTTGTTAACGTAACGCATTGGGTAACACCAACATTGAAGGCAGTTCCCTCGCCTCAGGAACACATCCTTTAGATTATCATGCCCGATAGGAAGAAACAAATAGTGTGGTTGAACACACAATCAAATCTCATTTACCAGACAAGGAGGAGAGACTGTCGGAGGTGATGATTTATCGATTTCGATGTCCAAAAATTGATCGTTGAGTTACTTTTTGGGTACTGCTTGCACGCTCTGATTTCAATAAAGAGTTCTAGGCGTTGCCAGTTCATGGGCTGAATGAATTGTAATATACTGCATCATTAGCTGCACTCACTTTTATGTTACATCAAGGTTTTATGGGTCATATCAGATTTAAGTTGACTGATAAAGAACCAATAGTGAATGTGTGTATTTGAATGGGTCTTTATGCTACTACAGACACAGACGGCACTGTTTGTTTTCGACTGAACAGTGAATGTATATATACTGATTGACAAAGAAACTGCAACCCAGGAGGAGCTGTTTAAATTTTAATTTTTTTTTGGCAAAACATAGATAGTATAGCAAGGAGTGAATTATTCAAATTTGAAGAAAAAAGACGAAGGGTTTACATTTTTTTAATAAATTTGTTAATAATGTGTTTGTCTACCGCGATTATCTATACACTCCCCAACACGTCTTGGCATTGATGCAATAAGATGGTCTATTTCTTCTTGAGGGATACTATCCCAAGCTACCTGTAGTTCATGTATCAGAGCCGCCAAAGTCCGTGTGTGCTGGGGTAAATTTCCAAGTCTTCTACCCATGATTTCCCAAACATGCTCAATGGGCGAAAGATCGGGGGATCTGGGCGGCCATGGCAAAAGATTCACATGGGTCCCTTCGAAAAAGTTTAAACTAACTCTGCAACATGAGGTCGAGCATTATCTTGCTGAAATATTGGATTCTCCTGCCGGTTAAGGTAAATGAGAACATATGGCTCCACTATTTCTTGAAGGTAACGCAGCGTTGTCATGTTAACTCGAAGAAAGACTAAAGATGACCTACTTGCATATGCAACAGCACCCCATACCATAACGCTTACTGTCCGGTGTACATGACGCTCAATATCAAACTGAGGTTCACGTCTTTCACCCCGACGTCGTCTTACCCTTCTTAGGCAATCATGTGCACCCAAAGTGCACCACTGAAATCGTTGCCGGCGATGCTCAACCGTCAGAGGTAACACAAGATGGGGTCGATAATGCTGCAGTCCAAAGGAACTTATCCGGCGGTAAACCGTTCAGACAGTTACAGGCTGGCCTTTTTCTCCTAACCACTCATCAGCCAAAGATCGAGTTGCCGCAAATCGGTCCCTAATAGCCATAAGTCTTAGACGTCGATCTTTAACTTCATTAGTGCCTCTTCGACGTCCGGTGCCTACTCTTATTCGATTATGGGCATTATCAAACCACGCTTGACAACATCTCATAACAGTAGTTGGATTTCTGTTCGTACGGTTAGCGATTTCTCGAAATGACAACGCCGCCTCCCGTAGACCAATAATTCGACCTGTTTCAAATTCACTTAGCTGGCGATAAATTCCGCCTACACGTGCTCTAGGCATTTTAACAACAAATAAACATCGACTTTGGATCTCCTCGAATGACTGATTTGTTGTAAAATTTAAGAAAATTGCAAAAAACGACTACAATATGTAAGTAACAAAAAATGTTTGACAGATATCAACACAGATCATATAACAATTCATAGATATGTAATTATTTATATTCTTTTGATTGAGAGCTTTATATGTGTTAGCAGAGGTCGGTGTAGCAGGGTACCATACAATTTGGCGTATGACACAAGAGCTTAGGGAAAAACCTCAGCTAAAAAACCCTGTCTCTCCGTGAGTGTTGTGATTTGTAGAATAATTATAGCCATTCTGTGAAAACATAGAAGTACGATTTATTATTGAAATTTTGTAAAATCATATCTCCGAAATGTAATAGTTTGTTAGAGTTGAGAATGATATCAATAGATTCTTATGATGAAACTGTATTTATAAAAAAATTGAATTTGTAATTTATTATACAAAAAAATACAAAAAATTTTTTTTTCGTTACCTACTCCGAAACTATCAGGCCATTTTGCGCAATAACAAACTTAACCCGGATATTTATCTCCAAAACCTAGTCTGAAAATTTCAACTGTCTAGCTCATTCCGTTCGAGGGTTATCGTGCTAACGGATGGACGAACGGAGACCATTCTCAGTAAAAAATTCTGAAATTACAGACATTTGGGCAAATGGATAAGCCCTCTATTCCGAGGACGCCAAAAACGGCCACACAATGCAAAGTAAAAAGTACTGTTCCAGCAGGAAAATGCATCGTATCACAAATCAATAGTTACGATGGCCAAATTCCATGAATAGCATGGGCGAATTACTGCCCAATCCCAATATTCGTCAGATATGGCCCCCTGAGACTACTAGCTATTAGCAGACCTGAAAAGTATGTTCCAGGGAAAAAGGTCAAGCATTCTATAAACATGTTATCGAAAAGTTAGAGAAACGTTGTCGTCTTAAGGTGCGTATTCACTTGCAACAGAACATTTCGAACGAACCAAACACACCGCGCGCGCTGCAACAAACATTGTGCGGGCTGTTTGGAGAGTTCGCGGTATTCGCTGCGTTCCCAGTGCAAATCGCATTTACCGACAAACCTCGGAAAATGTTTGGCGCGTTCGGTTCTGTTCTGTGCGACGTATTGACTAGACAAATTTGTTACAGCGTGCGCGGCGCGTTCTGTTGCAAGTGAATACGCAGCATTAGATGGAAATTATATCGATGAATAAAAACGAATTTTACGAACATATTGTACTTTTCTTATACTTAGTCCGTAAACTCTTTCATCCGTGTGATAGAACTGGTATATATACCGCATTAGTTAGGTTAGAATCATTCTTTAGGCGGGAGATCCATATTAAAATTTGTTAACATGGGAGTCTTATGGATGTTCAACTTTGAGATGAAACCACCCTATTTAAAAGATAATGTTAGTAAAGAGATATCAAATATTGGGTACCTTCATCATTAGTGCATACTTTCATGTTCTTTCCACATCAAAATCTACTTCGATTTATCCTTAAATCAAAATTGAAACCAGTGTAGTCCGAAAGGTTTCCGTATGTCGTAGATGACTTCTGTTGTGCGTCATTACACGGCCGATTTAGGGTTATGTTATTATTTTTGACTGATTTCGAGTGAGCTAAGACATACGTCCATCGAATTTGCTCAACACAAAATATAAAATTTTGTTATGAAAAATTTATTCTAGCTTGTTGAGAAAGGTTTATTGGATCTGTGTCAATAGAAATAAAACTTAAGAAATTAGCCAAAGTAACTAAAAATAAGCACTCAGTTCCGAGGAACTAAAGCGCCAATAGGCGAGCGATTCGCGTAAACTTTAGGTCCATTGAAATGCATGGGTAATTCAATGCTCGTATCCACAGATGGATCGTAATTCAAAATTCCTTTCTAACCAAATTAATGTGGTCTATTCCGAATGAGAACAACTAAACCTTTGTGTTGAATTAGCCGTACTTTTAATGATTTCATATCATTCCGTTCAGGAGAAACGAAGACACCCCACCTTTTCTGCTGTCTTTCGGGATGATAAATCGATTTCTATGATTCGAAATTGATTGTCTGATTAAAAATTGATTTTCTCGTGCACGTTCTGATTTGAATGGACAATTCTTTGCAATTGTCCGTACTCGCTGCAGGTTTGTGAGCGGAATAAATTGTTATTTAAGTATATCATACTTTCACGTTAGGCTGCCCCGGGCGCTATACAATTTCTGTAATATAACCATCGGCCTTTCACGGCGGCTAGCTCGAGCGAAGATCAATTATTAGATAGACTAAACAAATAACTGTCTTTTGGTGATTTTGGCTGAGAGGTTATTGATGCTTGGGCTTTGGGTCTATAAATGAGCTACGATGCTCGATGTTCTAGACATGGACGTGAACCATCTCGGTGCACTGACCTCGAAACTAGAATACGTTTACTTTTTAAACCGAGAAATTTTCATCTTTCTTTGGTGGTACACGTCTATAATCTGTACAGGTATCGGGTCGAAGGAACCACAAAATAAATTCTTTAAAAGTGAGAAAGCCCTGTGGACAGGAGCTTTGGCGCTCTTGTTCAATCATTGACGAATCATATTTCCGAAAGTATTGGTTTCTCAGAATTGAGAATGATATAAATGGATTCTTATGATTGAACTACATCATGAAATAAATAAAAATCCCTTTGCATCTTATCTTTATACGACGCTCCAATTTTAGCTACAAGTGTTCGAAATCTATCAGGAGTTATTCTTAAAAATTGAGTAAATGAAATAGCCAGTTGTATTTACGAAACAAATCTAATGTAATCAGTTCAGAGAGAACTCAAACCAGAATACTTATGTAGGAAATCTTAAATAGTGTTACTAAGGAATAACTACCTCTGTACATTAGTTGGAAATCCCGTTCTAAATCTTCCATAATTAGAGAATGACTCTTGAATTATGCTCGACTTCCTTGTATCATTCATTTTCGACTCACTAACCAAAAAACTCTGCCTATGACCTTGCGGATCCAAATTTCAAATTGTTCACATGCTTAAATCAACCAAACTCTCCAGAAATACACTTTCAGTTTCGTTTGACATAAATGACGTTTATCTTTCAAACTGGACCAAATGACAGCTATCGCAAACAGATAGAACACAGACACATAGAATTCGCATTCTGTGAAAACATAGAAGTACGATTTATTATTGAAATTTCGAAAAATCATATCTCCGAAACTATTAGCTTGTTAGAGTTGAGAATAATATCAATGGTCTCTTATGATGAAACTGCATCTCAAATAAAATTTAAATCGAAATTTTGTAATGTAAACAACAATTTTTTTCTGTTACTCCGAAACCATCAATTTTGGCCAATAACGAACTTAACCGAGATATTTATGTCCCAAACCTACTCTGAAAATTTGAACTGTCTAGCTCATTCCGTTCGAGAGTTATCGTGTTAACGGACGGCAGGACAGAATCGATTTGAACACGGATTCTTGATCAGTGAGCCAAACCAAATCGTTTATAACCATTTTTAGTCAAAAACTCGAAAATTACAGACCTTTGGGCAAATTGATAAGTTCTTGGAACAAAGTGCTTATCAATTTGCCCAAATGTCCGTAATTTTCGAATTTTTGGCTAAAAATGGTTTTAAACGATTTGGTTCAACTCACTGATCAGGAATCCGTGGTCGAAATCGATTCTGTCCGGCCGACCGTTAACTCTCGAACGCAACGAGCTAGTAAAGTAATTTTCAGAGTAGCTTTGCAACATAAATATCTCGTTTAAGTTCGTAATTGGGCAAAATCAGCCAGATGGTTTTGGAGTAACAAAAATAAAAAAATTTATACATTACAAATTTCGAATTCAATTCAAGATGCAGTTTCAACATAAGAATCCATTGATATTATTCTGAACTCTAACAAGCTGATACTTTCGGAGATATGATTTCTCAAAATTTCAATAATACATCGTACTTCTATGTTACACAGAATGCGAATTATATCTGTCTGTGTTCTATCTGTTTGCTGTAGCTGGTGTTTGGTCCAGTTTGAAAAATAAACGTCATTAATGTCAAAGGAAACTGAAAGTGTATTTCTGGAGAGTTTGGTTGATGTAATCATGTAGACAATTTGAAATTTGGAATCGCTAAGTTCATAGGCCGAGTTTTTTGGTTAGTGAGTCGACAATGGATGATGCAAGGAGTTCGAGCATAATTTATGAGTCATTCTCTAATTATGGAAGATTCAGAACGAGATTTCCAACTATGTACAGGTATTTATCCTGACTGCTGATAGTCTTGAAACACTTGTGGCCAAAATTGAACCGTCATATAAAGATAAGATGCAAAGGGATTCTAATTTATTTCATAATATAATTCTATCATAATAATCCATTGATATCATTCTCAAATCTGAGAAACCAATACATTCGGAGATATGATTCGTCGAAGTTTGAACAGGAGCGCCAAAGCTCCTGTCCATAGAGATTTCCCACTTTTTGAATTTCTCATTCGTGTTTGAATAGGAGCCCATTCTGCAACTTCTTTTAGAAAATACGATTAAGGAAGGAAGGATGATGTTTGTAGTTGCATACATTGCAATGTGTGTCAGAATAACCAACGCAAAATCAATCCTTCCGAAACGTTTCGAGGTCGTCTTTCGAAACGGGCTGACTTTTGCGAGACAATAGAATTATGGGAATATCGTCGGAGAATGCTGACCCAGAAAAAAAGCATCACGATGAACTGTGAAAAGTATTGGAGAGGCCGTTCTGAATTTCGAGTCGAATCACCGATGTTAAAACCCATTGTTAACTGTGATATTATATATGTGAGATGTCACAGGTATCTAATATATGATCCTAGCGGGTTCGCTCGTCTGGACTGGACGTCTTTTTGGCTTTTACATCCACAGATCGTAAAATAGTCATAAAGTGATCATAACGGATGCTGTGACATCTCGAATCTTCTCTTTGTGGTTTGGAAAACTTTTTGTACTGTTTCATGTGGTTATTCGGGAAACAATTCGAACAGAACATTCTTACATTTAAATATGTAGAGAGGATTTTCCGTGACCGAATCTTTTTGTTTGCACACCCTCGAAAACAATATTGGTATTGACGTCAAAATTCCATGAAGATACCACATCATCATCTTCAGGAATAGTTGATATAATTCACCACATGATCATACATTATATGCTGATTTCCTATAACTAATATGGTGGGTTTCACGAAGCTTCGATTAGCTTAATTGTGGATTTAATTCGGTGGTTACGTCAAACATGAACTGGAAATTGACATAGAATCACACTAATTCGGCAATTAAGAGCTGTCAAAGCTTCGATTCCGATTAATTTGAATGGTATTCAAGTGAAATTTCAGAATTTATAGAATATAGCATACCTGCATGAATAATCATCAAATACATTGAATAACAACTGTCATTATCTGTGGTTTTGGAAATCTACAGAAAATCCAATTATGGCAATTCAACCAAGTTACTTCGTCTATGGCAATTCTTCAGAGATCCTGATGCAAAGAGCACACAGAGATTTATCGGATTAGAATTTTTATTCTCGTAATTTTACTCAATAACAACCATAGACATAGAATAACATGGAATGTCCGTCACGTGACTTTAACAAACAGATCGTTGCAGACTACATAAGAGAGAGAGAGGGGTTTTCTTTCCCAAACTCTAAATAATATCTATAAAATAAAAAAATTATTATTTTGTGATTTGCTTTTGAGTAAAAAACACAGATTTGTCAGAAGCAATCAATCGAGCAATGTTGCCTAACAAGCAATAACGAAACACTAGAAAATTAAAAAAAAACATTGAAAAACATTGAAAAAAAATTATATATCAGAAAATATTCGTCCGACAACGGTGAAATTTCGCGAGAACCTTCAAAACCTAACTCTACTGCCAAGTTCCAAGTTTGAACACGATCAGATCCATATCATTGGAGATCCGAGCTGCCTTGGGTGTCCATATGTAATGGGAATGGTAATGGTAAGTTAATAATATTGAGTTCAGAATATCTCCAGTAAAAACAAAACTGAAATTTTGGCTAAAGTTTCAATTGATATAGTATAATTTTCAGAGTGGATTTGAGGAAAAAATATATCGTTCATCATAGAATTGAGGAACGAATATCTCGGATGAGTTCTTTGTTGGGTAGAATTGGTCTATTGGTTTTGGATTAATAATTTTTGGCACTGTTGTTGAATTTGAATTCTTTTATGATGTTTGAATTTAATTTCTGCTATTATGAAGTTGGTTTGAACCATTTTTTTTTCTTCTAGTTCAAGTGAGTTCTTGATCGAAAATATCGGTTGATAAGAATTCAGAATAATTTTTAATCGGGTTTTTAGGAAAACATGAAATTTCAACTGCTGGTGCTGAAATGTACGAAACTATAGGTCTAATATCTAGGATATCCATACATTTGAGTAGTGGATGATGTAACAAATCATTGAAATCTATTATTTGATGAACGAGCGCGCTTTATCTCCTGACACTGAGCACCTCCATAATATTCTCAAATATGGCATTAGATTAAATAGAATACGCAGATATCGTTAGCGTTGTGTCATATCTACTCTATAACTATACCAAGATCCTCACCATTGAAAATGACGATCAAATATGTACCGTCCATATAGTGAGAACACCTCAATAGGTAACATTGTAAATTCCTGTCCGACTAGCGTTGGCAACATTGTCCGCAATCAGAGAACGAGATCGTGAGAGGCCGGGAACGATACATTCAAGTGCTCATGCAAATCCAACTCTAAATATGACGTAAACACTTTCTCTCCGTCTCAGAATGTTCTGCGGGGGTGACCTCCTTGTACACGGTCTTGCTCTTACAACGACCGGCATATGTTCGCGATGACGCTCCATATAACGCCCTTCTTTAGCGCCCAAGGGACAGGTGAACCATTGTTCGCATGCTAACGAGGTGAATTTTCATTTTTGCGAATTCGGGGGCTCCTCAGACGACCTAGGAGGTGCGAAACGTGGAGAGACCGGCGTAGTTGGTGGGATGTGGCGTTCCGCATTCGATTAGGCAATTTTTCCCAAGAATTATGAATAATTGTCGACCTATTGGAATAAGTTATACCTACACGGTCGACCTGGAAAGTTTCCGATTGTTCCTTGATGAACCGGAGCATTGAGAATCTATGCGTTGTCTTATTATGGTATTATATATGTAGCATTTGTAATTGGTTCAATGGAAAACGAGAACACGTGAATCTTTTGCGGGACAGTGCATTAAACTTCTTAAACCGGGGCGATGTGCAGTTGCACCCCAGACATGAATTTTTGGGGATAATTTCTAATAGTATATTCTAAATAAGAGTTGGGAATTATATCAATGAATTCTTATGATAGAACTTCATAATAGCAGGAATTAAATTCAAACATCATAAAAGAATTTCAATTTAACAAGAGTGCCAAAAATTATTAATCCAAAACCAATAGACCAATTCTACCCAACAAAGAACTCATCCGAGATATTCGTTCCTCAATTCAATGATGAACGATATATTTTTTTCTCAAATACATTCTGAAAATTATATTATATCAATTGAAACTTTAGCCAATATTTCAGTTTTGTTTTTACTGGAGATATTCTGAACTTAATATTATCAACTTACCATTACCATTCCCATCATCATATGGATTAACCATGGGCATTAAATATCAAAATTTGACATATCATCTCTCAGGAAAATAAGTTGACATGTATCAACACAGATCATATTATAATAATTCATAGATAGAATAATTATCGCATTCTGTGAAAACACAAGTACGATTTATTAATGAAATTTTGAAAAATCATATCTCCGAAAGTATTAGCTTGTTAGAGTTAAAAATGACATCAATGGATTCCTATGGTGAAACTGCATCTTGAGAAAAACTCATTTTGAAATTTCTAATGTAAAAAAATTTTTTTTTGTTACTCCGAAACCATCTGACCGATTTTGCCCAATAATGAACTTAGCTGAGATATTTATCTCCCAGAGCTTCTGAAAATTTCAACTGTCTAGCTCATTCCGTTAGAGAGTTATCGTGTTAACAGCCGGACAGAATCGATTTCGACCACGTATTCTTGATCAATGAGTCAAATCAAATCGTTTAAGACCATTTTCAGCCAAAAATTCGAAAATTACAGACATTTGGGCAAATTAATAAGCACTCTGTTCCGAGGAACAAGAGCAAAAAAAACAAGTTGCAGAATGGACAACCATTCAGACTCGAATGCGAAATTTGAAAACTAGCGACGAAGGAGCGAGTTTACGAACGTATGAGTATTGGAATTGCCTTCTGCAACGAGTATTAGACGATATTTTCTCTATTTCAGGCAAGTTTTGTAAAATACTGTTGAAATTTAATGAAAAATTCGGATTATACATCCTAGTGACTTTTGTATTGTGCCTTGGCAGTTGGTGTGACTGTTACTAAAGTTGACAGATTACGGAATTTGAATCGTACGTAGGGCATGAAGATCAGATTTAAAACAGTTTCTCAATAGCATGAATGATTCAAAATTAGCAAGAAGGAAATCTCTATTACCTTATGTTTTAATGAATATAAAACTTTTCCTCTCGACAGTTATTTCACTATATCCAGATTATATTATATCGACAATTGAAGTGTGTTGAAATTTGATTGGATCGAATGTCAGTGCTGTCTACCACAAAACGAAAAATATAACTAGAAACAATGCCGGAATGAGTTAATTACAGCATAATACTGACTATACTGACATAGAGAAAATAAATATTCTTTACTTAATTTTTTTCAGTTATATTTCTAAAATATTATATACAACTGAAAGAGATAGCGACTTGAAATTTTCAGGGTAACTGGCGCATCCCAATACGATGGACAAGTTCGTTAATGGGCATAATTCGCCCAATGGTTTCCGAGCAATAATTTTATTTTCAACCAATACGAATCCGATCGAATTGAAACTTGGTGAGTAGTTGTAGAATACAAACCTAAGGATGTTTGTGATATTTTATGAGAATCGTATCACTAGAAAACTTAACGGAAAGATACAGCGACTTGAAATTTTCAGTTTAGGTTGTGCATTTGAATGCATAATTTGAGTTGGTTAATAGGCATAATCGGCCAAACAGTTTTGGAGTTATACCCATCTGAATTTTGCTTATTATTTCCCCAATAACTCGAAAAATACGAAACCGATCCAATACAAACATGGATATCAGCTGTAGAATGCAAACGCAGAAATTTTTTCGCAATTTTGTAAGGATCGTATATCTAGAATTTTTTTTAAAAATCATTGAAAATCATTCAAAAAAATTCTGTATATCAGAAACTATTCGTCCGACATCGCTGAGATTTTTCGAGAGCCTTCAGAACCTATAACTCTGCTTCCAATGTCCAATTTCTCGGTTAAGTTCGTTTATGGGCATAATCGCTCCAACGGTTTCGGAGTTAGAACCATATGGAATATTATTTCCTCAATAACTCAAAAACTATAGACTCGTTCGAATTGAAGCTTGGTAACCAGTTGTAGAATATCGACGTAAAAACATGTATGGAATTTTGGGAGAACTGTACCCCTAGAAAATTTTAAAAATATTACGTAAAAGAAATTGAATTTGAATTTACCATGGTAAATTCGATTAAGAGAGTCCAATACCTGAGAATGGGCTATATAACATACGCGCAAAAGCTCCTGCCTTCACGTCAGTGATTGAATCTTTGTTATCCCTATGGAAATATCATGAATATTTCCAGATATGAACATATTTTTCTACCTTGTTATGTGCTAAGCTGAAAAAATGTCGGAATCATCTCAAATGTTTTTTTCGAATTTCTCCTTGACTTCAACTCAAAAGTTATGTTAAAAATATCATACTCAATTAGAAACAATCATTTTTTGTTGAATCATGAAGATATAGGTATAGACTCGCATTCCAGCGAAATACTTTTCTCTGTGTATCTCCATTTCTATTCGACTTTTGCGGTTTCGATTATTATTCTTCAACTCGGAGTTGGCAATTTTTCTAGTTTCTAAGAACGATGCGCAAACGAAAGGCAATCATGATGAAATTCTCGTTTATATCGTTAGGAAATGAGACAAATATTTGCATAGAAATCAGCGTTGCATAGCAAATGAACAGCCTTCCACGACCATTCATTCAGTGGTCAAACCAGTGAACTTATGATTTTTCGATTTCAAAATGTCACCTCCTTAACTAACATGATATAACGGGAAATTAAACCTAGAATTTCAATAAATTAAAACTTCCTTAATGAGAAGCACATTTCTGTCAACATCTCCGAGTCCAAACGTGAACAAACAATCGACAGAATAGTGCGGCGTTGAACGTCTCAGTGACAGACTCTATGTCTATATAGACTTCAACTCTCAATTTCAGTCGATTTCCCAGTACTTTAATTAATTCCACTTTCTAATTATTTCGTGGACAACAATTACACCGTGGTTTTCAATGACACGACACGACTGACCAGACCGATAAGACAAACACGTTTAGTGCAGCTTGTATTCGAGTCGTTTGACTTGGAACAATGTTGCCAACTTCGCCTATTCATAATGCATATATGGAAGGTTTAATGAGGCTGAGAAATTTTCATTGCTGAGAGTTAACTAAGCTTGTATTATCTTCCAAATATCGCCTGTTTCGGTGTTTCGAGCTTGTATTCTGACTCATTCGGCTTGAAGTATTCGTTGTTCTTGTTAGTGCCTAACTGAAGGAGCTGGTTATTTAAAATAAATAATGATGATATAGATATTAGTGAAGACGCAATTGAAACTCACTGTTGCTGATTTAAAGAAGCATTGATATTCAAAAAAGAATAATGTATTCTTTGGTTTGATCATGGAATACAAATCGACTGCAAATTGGCTATGCAGCGCTAATTTCTAGGCAAATACTGGATACATATTTGCACCGTGATTAATCGTTTTAGAGAAAAGAAAAAAATTCCAAACCTTGAGTGACAAGTCATCTAACACATATAGATCAGTGCTTTGCCTTTGAAAATGAGTGAAAAAAAAATAATAGTAGGATGAAACCCATTGGCAAAGGAACGGAATATAACTGAAATTAAAGGAAAAATAATTTACGTATGATCTGGGGTCGGGTGGTGAAATGGCAAAGTTGCAGGCAATGAAAAGATCTACAACTTTAGTATTACCATTTTTTGCACATAACCTCAAAATTTAGTTGACAAATTCAAATACCCAAGTTATCGAAAGAATAACAGTGTGTTTGGTATATCAAAATATAAGTTTTCACGAAATTTCGTGAAAAAGGTATTTTTTTGTGAAAGATAAAAATAAAAAACCAAAAATTCAGTTATTTGAATTTTTCACATAAATTTTGAGGTTATGTGAAAAAAATTTAAATACAAAATTTGTAGATCTTTCAAATTATAAACCCTTAGAGTTTTGTTATATTTTCTTCCTTTTCAAATGGGTTTCATCCTACTATTATTTTTTTTCACTTTCTACCATTTTCAAAGGTCTATAATAATTATTCTGAACTTGATTGAGTTGATGAGATTATATTGACCAATACTGGTCTATCATTTTTAATTCTAAGCAATCTTAATATCAGGAAAATCGATAAAACATATTTGTACAGTAAAACTTTGAAACACTAGAAGAGGACGTTTTCAACAACAATATGACCTCGAATTTACCCATCCGAAGCTTTCAACGAATACGAAAAGCCTCGAGGAAGATAGAACAAGAAAATATTAACTCTCTCTCCTTAAAATGAAATGAAGGATACGTTGCCGCTAAGAGTACGTACGGAACGGTATTCGAGAAGACGCATATGGCGTGAACGGTTTATTTACCTTTTTGGCTTATCTGCTTGTCAATCGGAGGCTCAGGTCGAATAGGATGATTGTCGTGATATGGTACTTTTATTTCCGAAATGAAACATCCATGTAAATCACGAAGAAGTACCACTTTTTGGCGAGGCCAAAAGGAGGAAGCTGCATTTTTTTCCTTTTAAAACCGTTACGTTCTGTGCCGTTAGTACCATCTTGAACTGTTCAACTATTCAGAAGAAATACTAGCATCTAATTTCATATTCGAATTAACCATTTATTCCTATTCCTTCAAGCTACAAATGTGCAGTGATTCATACATTTTCAACACTATGCGGAAGTGGGAAAGCCCTATTCGTAAGAGTTAGGAATTATATCAATGGATTCTTATGATAGAACTTCTTCATAACAGAAATTATTATTATTATTATACTGATCCTCCATTAAAGGCCCGAAAACTTCAATATGTGTCTAAGAATATCTGAGCCCGTCTCTCTGTAGATCGAAATAGCTTACGTCTGTCTCTATGAGCCAAATAAAATGAAGGAAAATTACCGTGCTCTGAACTTCCAGAAGTTATATCAATTTACTATATTTAGACTTATTCTGCACGAAAGATTTTGGTCGCGATCGACGATTCGATATCTCTTTTCGATCTCGATAAAGAATTTGAAGCCTGAACGAACGATGGTATTTACGAAGCCTTATGCGAATTAAAATCGGTCTCGGTTTTGGGATAGAGAAGGAAAAAAAATAAGTTTTCGTTAATTTCTCGAGAACCGCTAAAGATATCGCCTTAGAATCTTCGGATCTACCTTTTTCCCCTAGCATATTTTCGATTTCAAGCCCCTCCGAACCTAGACATGTACTCTGGATTTTTAAAAATTCTCAAATTGCTCGATTTACTTACCTCGAGTTCTCATACTCATTTTTCAGTTTTATTCATCGAATATCGGCTTACGAACGTAATTCAAACATCATAAAGGACTACAAACACTACAAAAGTAATTATACTCTTGTCCATTAATTTTTTTGTCGTCTGACATATGTTTCGGAAGATGCCAAAAAGGAAAATTTGTTTCCGAAACATATGTCAGACGACCAAAACTATAGTGGACAAGAGTGTAGTTATTTTTGTAGTGTTCATAATAATTCCACAGTGAACTCAAAATTGAATATATGATAAAGGAATTCAAATTCAACAAGAGTGCCAATAAATATTAATCCAAAACCAATAGACCAATTCTACCCTACAACGAACTCATCCGAGATATTCATTCCTCAATTCTATTATGAACGATATATTTTTTCCTCAAATCCACTCTGAAAATTATATTATATCAATTGAAACTTTAGCCAATATTTCAGTTTTCTTTTTAGTGGAGATATTCTGAACTCAATATTATTAACTTCCCATTACCATTCCCATCATCATATGGATTAACCATGGGCATTAAAATATCACCCAAAATGTATGATATCATAATATAATTCTCATAATTCTATGATTGCTGAAATGAATTTGACATGTCATGTTCAAACTTTGACAAATCATATCTCTGAAAGTATTGGTTTCTCCGAGTTGGGAACGATATCAATGGATTCTTATGATGAAAGTACATCAAATTGAACAAATTGAACTTGAAATAGGTAATATAAAAAAACTTTTTTTTCCTTACTCCGAAACCACCAGGTCGATTTTGCCCAATAACCAACTTAACCGAGTCTAGCTCATTCCGTTCGAGATTTATTGTGCTAACGGATTGCCGGACTGAATTGATGACCATGGATTAATGATCAGTGAGTTGAACCAAAACGTTTAAGACCAGTTTCAGCCAAACATTCGACAATTACAGACATTTGGGCAAATTGATAAGTACTTTGTTCCGAGGAACAGAGCGTCTAAAATAACCTGCAACAGGCATGTAAGATTCCCGATTTCAATTATTCCATAGAATTCTCTTGATATTTTTTTGACTTACATCACAGTTCAGATATCAGTGGAATGTTACAGCCAAGTTATATATTTGAACTAGATCGGATCTATATTGTTGGAAGTATTGCGCTTCGGGCGAATTCAGTATCTCTGAATATGCGCACCAAACTTCCTGACCTCAGTAGATTTCCAACTAAGTACGTAGAATTCCAGATTATATCAAGAATAATTGCTTTTTCAATTCAGTTTTGAAATATATCTATCTATCTCTGCTTGGTATCAACTTTTAAACTTTTAAATAGTATCAAAAATTAATACTACTTCTTCTGAAAATATTGCAAAATTATGATTCTGTTAGCTCGTTTTGGTAAACGTTGCTCTGCTCTAGTGCACAAGTTAAACGAGGAGTGTTGCACGGTTCGTTTATTCCTTATAATGGCCGGCAAACGTTCTTTGTTAATTATTTAAGAGATTTAGACTCTTTTTCGATGATATACAGATTGGTATTATAATAATTTTCTTGAAGGTGGCAATTTTTTATTGGAGGTAGGATAACCAAAATGTATCATTTCACCTAAAATCGCCTTTTGAGTAGTTCCGAAATAAAGATGCAGAGAAAAAACCAGATAAAATCAACCCTATTGCGTTTCGTTGACACTAAGGTGAGAATGTTGAGGAATTCAGTCAAATCATCAAATATTCAAGGAAAATCTTTGCAGAAAAAGTGTTTATATAAGGAAAGTATCTTCTATTCATTTGTATGTTGTGAACATTTTTTCTGAATTAGCTATTTGTTAATATGCATGGTCTGTCTGGCCAGTCCAGCCGGCCGTTAACACGATAACTCTCGAAAGGAATGAGCTAGACAGTTGAAATTTTCACAGTAGGTTTGGGATATAAATATCTCGGTTAAGTTTTTTATTGGGCAAGGATGTTTTCGAAGTAACGAAGTAAACATTTCTTTCGCATTAAAAATTTCAAATTCCTTTTTTTTAAGATGCAGTTTCTATTGTAGACAATGTAATTCTGTAGGATTTATTGAATTAATAAATACCTTGGATCTGACAGAACAATATCTTATGACATTCACCTAATCTATTTTTGTTTCAAAGATTGCTATATGTGATAAACTATATCTAACACTTGAGAACATTTTCAACAGTTTCATCACAAGAATCCATTGGTATCATTTTCAACTCCAACAAGCTAATACTTTCTGAGATACGATTATTCAAAATTTCAATAATAAATTGTAATTCTATGATTTCATGATCTGTGTCCATACATGTCATATTATCTACCGATAAGAGACATGTCATATTTATTTCTGGTTCTATTCAGAATTCGTTACTCATGATATAAAATACCTCCTGTTCTAGAAAACAAAGTATGATTGAATTCAAAATGATCAGTCAAATAATCTAAGCTATCATATAATTATGAGTATTATAGGATATTATAATTTTTGGGTGATAATATAATGCCCGTGGATAATTCATACGATTATGGAAATATATACTTTGGCAAGTTAATCAAATTGGGTTCAGAATATCTCCAGTAAAAACAAAACTGGAAGTTTCAATTGATATAATATAATTTTCACAGTAGATTTCAGGAATGAATATCTCTGATAAGTTCGTTATTGGGTAGAAATGGTCGGATGGTTTTGGATGAATAATTTTTGGCACTTTAGTTTTTTTGAATGACACTTTTTTTAATTGAATTTCTTTTATGGTGCAGTTCTATCATTAGAATCCATTAATATCATTTCCAACTCTGAGAAACTAATACTTTCGGAGATATGATTACTCAAAGTTTGATTAAGAATATGAGATTTCAAATGGGTATATTCTGAAGAACGGTTGAATATGCAATATGCAAGAATGTCTCTTTTCTATGCAACTCTATAGAATTTTGATACAGTTTAGTGAATCTGTCAAAGTAACGTTGTCCATAGAAATATTAATAACAAATCAAATTCATAGAAAAGATTAAATTATTTGCTTAGATACTATCATTCAGTCATGAGATTTCAGAAAAACTTTATTTTCTGTTATCAGTGTCTGTCATCAATTTTTATTACGTTCGTGTTGAAACGATTTTGAACGAACCTTGGAATCGACATTCTACAACTGAATATCAAATTTCATTGTTATCGCATCTGTAGTCTTGGAAATATTGGGAAAAAAAATTTCAAAGGGATATATCTCCAAAACCATTGGGCGGATATTACCCATTGACTACTATCGTTGTATTCAGGTGTACAACTCACACTGAGAGTTTCTTTGGAAAGTTATCGTGTTTACGGACGGCCTACCGGATGGATAGATAGAACATCATTCCTTATAGTCTAGTCAACAAGTGCTATTTGGACCAACTTTTTTCAGCAGTCTCCGAAAATTATGTATGAGGTATCATTCGATTCGGAATGGCATCTAGATGATTTTTGAAGAAAATGAAGTTCCGCTTGCAAAAATTGTAAAAGTTATTAACAATTAACTAAAAAAAAAGGGGTTTTAGTTTTTTGTAAATATCTCGAAAACTAATAAGGATTTTTCAAATCTGAAAAAAGATTCAAAAAGAGGAGGAAATTTCCTAAAAAAAAATCTGGACTGAAACTGTACGATAAATATTTATAATTTTTCCAGAGGGATGAAAATAAGGCCGAAAACGGGTACTCTGGCTTGGAGAAGCCACGTCCACTTCGGGCACTTCAACAATAAACATTTTTTAAACATAGTAAATATGAAAAAAAAATTGAAAAAATTCAGGCAGTAACTGAATAGATGAATGAATAATAATCCGCTTGAACAAAATTTTTATAATAATTTTTCATTTAGTTATTCAACAGTTAATTAATAACTTTTTTCTGCTTGCACATTAACATTGCAAGTGTGATAATTGCTAAACTATAAGTTTTAGATTTTTTTCCTCTCTTGAAGCAATTCTTCAAAGGCTTAAGACTAGAATCCCGTTGGGAAAATTAAAAAATGTTTATTTTTCAGTTTTTTATAAATAATTTTCGTTGTTGCAAAATTAAAAACTTAAAATAATCATCGAACAAAATTTTTTTTTTTTAATATTATTAACGATCCGTTTTTATGTTATTAGAAACTGCATAGAAATAATTCTTTCAAATTTTTATCTCTAATTGTTTAAAAAATTATTATAAACAAATGCGTTGATTCAAGATAATTGAAAATTTTTTTTTGGAATTTCAATCTTTGATACAAATAATGATTTTTAAAAGAAAAATTGTTCCTTAAAAAAAATTTTTTATGCTTAAAAACGCATTTGTTAATTAACAATTATTTTCTCCCTCTTCTAATTAATATTAAGGAACGATATATTTTTTTTAAAAATCATTTTTCATTTTTCTTTTCGATATAAAAAAAAAATTTATTTTTTCATTGTTTATGCAATAAACAATTTGTTATAAACAAATAAATTTTTACCTTTTATTTTTTTTTCTATTCTACTTTCTGTCACAAAAGCAGAAATGGATCGTTAATAATATTAAAAAAAAAATTTTGTTCGATGATTAATTTAAGTTTTTAATTTCGCAACAACGAAAATTATTAATAAAAAATTGAAAAATAAACATTTTTTAATTTTCCCAACGGGATTCTATTCTCAAGCCTTTGAAGAATTGCTCCAAGAGAGGAAAAAAATCTAAAACTTATAGTTTAGCAATTATCACACTTGCAATGTTAATGTGCAAGCAGAAAAAAGTTATTAATTAACTATTGAATAACTAAATGAAAAATTATTATTAAAATTTTGTTGAAGCGGATTATTATTCATTCATCTATCCAGTTGCTGCCTGAATTTTTTCAATTTTTTTTTTCATATTTACTACGTTTAAAAAATGTTTATTGTTGAAGTGCCCGAAGTGGACGTGGCTTCTCCAAGCCAGAGTACCCGTTTTCGGCCGTATTTTCATCCCTCTGGAAAAATTATAAATATTTATCGTACCGTTTCGGGAGTCAAGACTTTTTTTAGGAAATTTCCTCCTCTTTTTGAATCTTTTTTCAGATTTGAAAAATCTTTATTAGTTTTTGAGATTTTACAAAAAACTAAAACCCCCTTTTTTTTTAGTTAATTGTTGATAACTTTTACAATTTTTGCAAGCGGATCTTCATTTTTTTCAAAAATCATCTAGATGCCATTCCGAATCGAATGACACCTCATACATAATTTTCGGAGACTGCTGAAAAAAGTTGGTCCAAATAGCACTTGTTGACTAGTCTATTAACAATTATTTCATACATACATAATCCCTAAACAACTATTTAAAATTAAAACCGACCTACCCACCGTGCGGGCACTTTTTATCGCGAAAAAAGACGCACAAAAAAAACGAAAAGTTGAATATCACTGCGCATAAAGCCACTAAAAACTTCATTAAAAATTCATCATTCCTAAAGGAACTAATTTAATGCTAATTATATGTAAAAAATCGAATTTTCCAGCGTAAACAAATTCAGATAGCCGTTCCTTTAGGTGGACATTTCGTGTCACAAGCTAACCTTGCAGTGAAATGTTAAAGTTTACAATCAGATGTGATCTACCCACCAACCTGAACATTCACTTTCAGCTCGACAATTAGGTCTCGGTTTTAAAAATACGATGCAGTATTATGGCCGGTGATTGCTGTATATTGTATTATTGCTAATTGTTTCGTATTTTTAATGGCTCGATATTGTTCAGTTATGATGGGCAGTTATTGATTTCGATGTATCGAAGAAACCAGTCGATGAGCATATGTTCAAAGTTTTAAACTTGAAAGTAGTGATTATCCTGAAGTTATATGACTTTTCGCTGCATTCATTGTAGCATAAGGGAACATTTGTTACCATGTCATACTGCAATGAAAAATAAAATAAAGTTTGGTATTTATACCAGCGGTCCTGCTCGAACGTTAGCCTGCTATTAGCAATAAAGTGGGCGTCAAGAGTATGAAATAATGGATTAATTGCGCGTATGTTCCGGGGAACACCGCGTTATCATTTTGGCCAAATGTCTGTAATTTTCGAATTTTTTGCCGAAAATGGTTGGGTTCGACTCCCCGATGAAGAATTCGAGTACAAATTTGAACTTGAAAACGGAAATAGATAGCTGGTTTTCTTTAAACCGGTTACTTCGTAGTGTTGATTTCATCAGCGTTGAATTGTGCTCCACTGATGATTCCTAATAAGGATGAAACCGCGGTATGTATTTATTCAACTTTGATGAAATCATACACACTCTGTGGATTGCTCCAAAACTTTGGTCTCTACTAGTCCTTTCATCTACGATCAGTAGTTAGCTTTCCTAAAGCGATATTCTCTCTTTTATGGCTCCTTTTGCGCATTGCGTGATAACCAGGGCGTTTTCGCTCCCCATTGGTCAATTGCATGAGACTCAAATCCGAGTACTTGCTGATTACCACATAGGGGTAAAGAATATACGTAGAGATCTGTAGTTTTGGGTAGCCACAGCGAGGAGCTTGGTTGATTGAATTCCAGGTGTCACTTGTGTCTAAATTCTACTCACAAGTGATTGCTGGTTTTCTTTAAACCGGTTACTTCGTAGTGTTGATTTCATCAGCGTTGAATTGTGCTCCACTGATGATCCCTAATAAGGATGAAACCGCGGTATGTAGCTATTCAACTTTGATGATATCATACACACTCTGTGGATTGCTCCAAAACTTTGGTCTCTACTAGTCCTTTCATCTACGATCAGTAGTTAGCTTTCCTAAAGCGATATTCTCTCTTTTATGGCTCCTTTTGCGCATTGCGTGATAACCAGGGCGTTTTCGCTCCCCATTGGTCAATTGCATGATACTCAAATCCGAGTACTTGCTGATTACCACATAGGGGTAAAGAATATACGTAGAGATCTGTAGTTTTGGGTAGCCACAGCGAGGAGCTTGGTTGATTGAATTCCAGGTGTCACTTGTGTCTAAATTCTACTCACAAGTGATTGCTGGTTTTCTTTAAACCGGTTACTTCGTAGTGGTGATTTCATCAGCGTTGAATTGTGCTCCACTGATGATTCCTAATAAGGATGAAACCGTGGTATGTAGCTATTCAACTTTGATGAAATCATACACACTCAATACGACAAACTAGTTCGTTAATGGGCATAATCAGCCCAACGGTTTCCGAGTAATAATTTTGTTTTCAACCAATATAAATCCGATCCAATTGAACCTTGGTTATTAGTTGTAGAATACAAACCTTAGGACGTTTGCGAAATTTTGTGAGAATCGTATCACTAGAAAACTTTAACAAAATTTAATAACATATTATTCATGTCACTATTACATGAGAACGGGAAGAGATAGCGACTTGAAAGTTTCAGGTTAGGTTGTGCATCTGAATGCGACATTTGGGTTTGTTATTTCATCAATAACACGATAAATACAAAACCGATATAATTCAAACATGGTTCAACATCAGTTGTAGAATGCCAACACGAAATTCTTGCGAAATTTCGTTAGGATCGTAGAACTAGAAGATTTTAAAACAATTCTATATATCGAAAACTATTCGTCCGACATCGCTGAAATTTTGCGAGGGCCTTCTGAACCTAACTCTACTGCCAAATTCAGGAGTTGGAACACGATCGGATCTATATTGTTGGAGATCCGAGCAGCCTTGTGTGAGTTCAGTAGCTGGATGGGCGACCGTTGCCTCGATAGCTCCCGAACGAAAAGAGATAGGGCCTTGACATTTTCAGGGTAGGTTGCGCATCCAAATGTGGCATTTAAGTTCGTTCATTGGCATAATCGCGACCAAATGGTTTTGTAGTTATACTCAAATGAAATTTTGTTGTTATTTCTTCTATAACTTAAAATATACAAATCTGATGCAATTAAAACTCGGTGATTACTTGTAGAATACCAACCCACTCATTTTCGCGGAATTTCATGAACATCGTATCCTGGAGTTACTTGAGCGTTAGATTGTTCGTATTTCAATTTCAATAGAATACATAATATGAAAGAATTGAAAATTCTGTGATCATAGATTCTCTCGTTACTGAAGTATGTCATTAAAATGGTATCAAATGTTTTCATATATTACAAAAGCTGAGAAAACGGTATATATATCGATGTTACATTCGATAAAGAGTGTTGAATAGAGGTGAGTAGACAATAGAACATGCGCGTATAAGCTCCTGACGTCCTGAATGTTTTTTAAATTGGCAAGTCCCTATTTTTTTTTTCCATGGGTAGAAAGTAAAATTCTGAATTCTCTAATACATATCTAACGCTATTTTGATCAATAATTCTCGACATATACATTTTTCTAATTTGAAAAATATGTGAAAATTTTTAAATGCAGTCTTCACCAAAAAACATATTTTTTTTGCAAAAACAATTCTTGAAGGAGTTATAACCTACAAAAGTTATAAAAGTTAGTTAAAGGTGATTGCCATTCACTTCTTGACAGTACGCCAATCGAGCTCTGTTTCTACTCCTCGATGTTGTTTGGCCGATTGAGGTAAATTTTAATTTTGAATTAGCCCCATAAGAAAAATTCTAACGGAGTGTGATCTGGAAACCTCGCCAACCGATCCACCTGTGCGCGAACACTTCATTCAGGGTGATTCACGTAAATCTTGAAAATAATGGGGTGGAGCTCCATCCTGTTGAAACCATAGCGTTTCATTTAGAAGGTCCGGATCTGTATCGTTCGGAAAAAGAAACGCCAACGCCGGAATCAAGTCATTCCGTAATTAATACAAATATTTTGGACCTGTTAACGGTCCTGTTAACTGTTCCTAATAGTTGCAGCCCATAAATTCACGTTTTCAGGAAACTATGTATGTGCCTCTATCATCCAGTTTGGATTGTAATCTGACCAATAGCGACAGTTTTGTATGTCGACAGTTCCATTTAAATGAAATATTGCTGCGTCACTAAATAAAATTCCAGCTGGAAATCCCTCATTGCAAAGGTTCATCATTTGTTCGCAAAACTGAGTTCTGTGGTCAAAATTTTCAACACATTTTGTTTCCGCAATGAATATCCCAGTGCGGAAACTTGAAGGTTGCTTCAGACGGTTTTCGTCGAAAGAAGAAACATACAACCCCCAAAGGATTCATTAAAGTTGTCTCAAGAAATTTATTGATAGTTATACCTAATATGAAGTAATCACTAATCAGTGAGTCATTAAATCAATCAAGAGAGGAACACACAAATAAGTATTTGATGAATGATAAAACTTTTTCGATAAGTATCCAACCAAGTCAAACAAAAAATTAATGAATAATTAACTATTAATTATTATTATTACCATTTAAAAAGTCACTGACGCGATGTAGGGAGCACTCGCAGAGTACCTAATAGTTTTTCTATTCGCTGGCTCGCGTCCATCGTTTCTCAAGTATAGCGATGAATTTGTTCAGCCTCCAAGCAAAATATTCAGGAAATTGTTATCCTGAATTAAGATGGAAAGATATGATTTGTTTCTCAAATCGGCATTCTCTGTCTTTCTTGCAACACTATTGATAAATAATAAGATTTTGTAACTTGTCTCTGTAGACATTTATCAGGGAACCTACACCTTATCCTGATGTTCACAGAAAAACCCCAATTTCTCTTATGGTAAAACGTGCAACAAATGTTTTCAATAACTCGTATAATTTGAACCTCATTAATTTATTCAGATAAACCTAGTTGAGTGATCCCGATGTATCGGAAAGTCGTTTTTGGCGCTTTTGTTCCTCGGAACAAAGTGTTTATCATTTTGCCCAAATATCTGTAATTTTCGAATTTTTGGCTGAAAATGGTCTTAAACGATTTGGTTCGACTTACTGATCAAGAATCCGTGTTCGAAATCGATTCTGTCCGGCCGTCCCTCCGTCCGTTAACACGATAACTCTCGAATGAAATCATTAACGGGCAAAATCCACCAAGTGATTTCGGCGTTATGACCGTTTTTAGTAAAAACATTTTTTATGAATATTTTCAAAACCGATCACTCGATCTATATGAAATTTTGCGTTAAATTGTAGAATAATGACCTTTATATGCATGTGAAGATTTCTATTTATCGGGTTGCCATAAAGTGTAAAAAAAATTTTTTTATTTTTTAAATTTTGTTTCTACAATAACACTCGAAGAGAATGAGCTAGGTAGTTTTCAGAGTAGGTTTGTACTTCTATGTTTTCACAGAATGCTGTACTTAATTATTCTATCTATGAATTATTATATGATCTGTGTTCTTACATGTCATCTTATTTTCCTATGAGAAAAAATGTCAAAATTATTTCTGGTTCGTTACTTTTGATATAAAATACACCTCCTGTTCTGGAGAACAAAGTATGATTGAACCCAAAATGACCAATGAAATAACCTCAGCTATCGTAGAATTATGAGAATGATATGATATTATGCTTTTAAGGTGATAATATAATGCCCGTGGATAATACATATGATGATGGAAATATATTCTTTGGTAAGATACATAATCAAATTGTGTTCAGAATATCTCCAGTAAAAACAAAACTGCAATACTGTCTAAGTTTTAATTTATATAATATAATTTTCAGAGTAGATTTGAGGAATGAATATCTCGGATAAGTTCGTTATTGGGGAGAATCGGTCCGATTGAATTTAATTTCTTTCATGATGCAGTTTTATCGTAAGAATCCATTCATATCATTCCAATCATTTCCGAGATATCATTTGTCAACGTTTGAACAAGAGCGCCAAAGCTCCTGTCCACAAGGCTTGAACCAATTTTTTATGCTTTTATTAAGAATATCCTGACGAAATTTCGCATTCAACTAGGTTATATTTTGTTTCACTTAAGATATCAAGAAGAGAAAATTGCAAATAGGCTGAATTCTGGCAATCATGCATATTCAAGAACCAATTCCCAATTGAGTGTGAGATCTAGGAACAGAAATCCTTAAACATCCTTTACAATAAATATCTCATCGATATAAATAAGTATTATGCGACAATACAATAATTTCAATTTGTAATAAGTCATCAAAAATAATTTTCTAATGAATGAATATCGTTATTTTTATGCAGGATTTACTAGATTTTCTGTTCCTTGATTCATCAATATAACAAAGCTTCGTTCAGACCTGGTGGTAATATTCTCCTCCAACAGACCTTTCCAAGGAACAAATTCAACCTTAACAACACGTTATTATAAATGAAATGATATTATTTCCAGAATCATCATTAATTCAATATATATTCCCAAGAAGATCTCGTTTCCAGTATTCGCAGATGCAATTACGTTAAATACTGATCCTCACAGACCCAATTGTTGGAGTAATGTTACACATTTGAGATATTTACTGAATGTTCATTAAACCTGGCTACAAGTACGTGATTGTAGGTTGGGTGTATGATACGGATTTCACTTTCTGGTCCGACCTTGCAATTTTTTTCTCATCGAACAGGACGATGGATGTGTTGGATGTATATTTGCCATTTATATGGTGCATCGGAATGATATGTCTAGCTTTTGAGCCATTAGTGTAATGAATATAGAATTTAATACTCATACAATTAGTGTGCCACCGGTAAACCAGCAGATTCGCCTCTTTGATTAGATAAGCTATAGTCAGCAGATTCCAGTTTTCATCTATACAGGGTGTCCCAACGAAAATTTGATCCCCCCAGAACTCAGAAACGAAGAAATTTCGAAGATTTAAAAAAAAAACAGGTCAACTTCTGTATTTTTATTATTATATGGGTTGTGCTGGGCAGACAAAACCCGCCCCTCCACTGCGACCAATCGGTCTATTGTGGCACACCTATAGTATATAACCTATACTTCACCCACAAGTTCAAGTCTCTTGATGAGGGATATGAGTCTGGTGGGTGAGAACTTGTCCAGTTCCCTCAGTGTCAGCTTGTGGACTCCTAGTTCCTCCAATCTGATCCTGTCCCCAGCGGGGCAGTCACACATGATGTGTTCGATAGATTCGTCGTCCTCCAGGCAAAGTCTGCACTCGGAGTCTTCAGTCAACCCCAGTGTATTGAGGTGTTTCCTGAGGCCACAATGGCCCGTGTATACAGCTGTAAGGATTCTCAGGTCCGCCCTAGAGAATTTTAGCCATTTTCTGGCTCTTTCAGCTGATGGGCCAGTAATTGTTGAGCGAGCATGTCTGTGCCCAGGTATGCTGCTCCAGATTTCTTGGACCTTATGATCCACCCATCTGTTGTTTTCCTTCGCCGCTGCTCTGAGAGAGATACCGCAGGCAGGTTCAGGCCCAATGAGCCCCATGGAAGCCCCCCGTGCCGCCAATGAGTCCGCCAACTCATTGCCCTTTATGCCCGAGTGGCCCGGGACCCACAAGAGCTGCAGCCTGCAGCGCCCTCCAAGTTCAGCGAGTGTGGTCCGGCAATCCTGCACAAGCAGGGATTTGCAGTTGTATGAAGTCAAGGCCTTCAAGGCAGCTTGGCTGTCCGATAGGATCTTGATTGATCCGTGAGCCCAACCTTTCTCAAGTATGAGCTTCGCACAGTAATCAATGGCAAGAATTTCTGCTTGAAAGACAGTCGCAAAACTACCCAGGCTGAGGAATTCACCCCTGGCAATTCTGCAACCGCTGACTCCCGCTCCCACCCCTTGGGTAGTAGCGGAGCCATCTGTGAACCAGCAGGGACCCTCAAGCAGTCGGGTCTCAGAGAAGGCCCAGTCGTCTCTGCTGGGAAAAACGACTGGGTAGGGCCACTCTGTGTAGGTTCTGGTTTTAGATACGTCCGATCGCATGCCCATTATCTCATTGGCCTCCAATTCAGCCTGCAGAGAACTAGGCACGTAGCCGATCGCATCTGGCTCATTGTGAGCCGTATGCAGAAGTCTGTATGTCGCCATCCGGGCCACGCTCCTGATCACCAGGTGAAGAGGGGCGAGGTCCATTAGGCGTTCCATGGCTGCGGTGGGGGTGGAGCGAAAAGCCCCTGTCACCATCAAGCACGCAGATCTCTGAATTTTTGCAAGCTTCAGCTGAGACTGCACTTTTACAGTACACTCCCACCAAGCAATGCTGCCGTAAGTGATTTGTGGTCTCACCACCATCACGTACAACCAGTGGAGCTGTTTCGGAGCCAGTCCCCACCTCTTTCCACAAGTCCGCTGGCACGCCCAGAGAGAGTGCCTAGCCTTATGGATCACCCTATCCAGGTGTGAGTTCCAGTTCAGCTTTCTATCCAGGATAACACCCAGATATTTAGCCTCATCCGCGAACGGGATGTTAATTCCATTCATAGTGATGGAAACTATATTTAGTTTCCTCTTCCTAGTGAATGGCACAATCAAGGTCTTTCGAGGGTTAACGTTTAACTGTTCCCCCTCACACCAGCCTTGTGTTGCTGTCAGTGCCTCTGATAGGCTCTCGACCAGGTCTGAGTCATCCCTGCCCGTGGCCATAATGACTATGTCGTCGGCGTACGCTTGGACATATACATCCAGCGTGCCTAATATGGCCAGTAAATCGTCCACCAGACGAGACC
The DNA here is from genome assembly GCA_937662695.2 of Halyzia sedecimguttata. Lineage (NCBI taxonomy): Eukaryota > Metazoa > Arthropoda > Insecta > Coleoptera > Coccinellidae > Halyzia > Halyzia sedecimguttata. The sequence goes on from OW569414.2 coordinate 74,546,730, forward strand.
ACAGTAGGGGGGAGAGTACTCCTCCCTGTGGACAGCCCCTTCTGGCAATGAATCTCACTATGTCCCCACACAGGGACGTGGAGATGAGTCTGTTAGTCAGCATGGATCTTATCCATTCCACAATGAGGTCTGATACTCCCCTGGCCCGCGCCGCTTCACAGAGCGAGTACGTGAGCGGTGCGTTAAAAGCACCCTCGATGTCCAGGAAGGCCACTAAAGCAGTCTCCTTGTGGTCCAGAGATTGCTTCAGCCTTCCCACCAAGTTGTTTAGGGCCAGGTCAGTTGATTTACCACTCTGAAAAGCGTACTGGTGTTCACTCAGAGGATTCAGTGATAGTACACTGGCCCTGATGTAGCGGTCCAGAATCTTCTCGAGGGTTTTCAGAACGAAAGACGTTAGGCTTATCGGTCTGTATGAGTTAGGTTGTGAGCAAACTTTGCCCACTTTAGGGATGTAAACAACCCTAACCTTACGCCAGCTTGTCGGGATAAAGTTCCAGGCAACACTGGCTCTAAAGAGTTTGATTAAGTACGGAAGGAGGTCATCTTCCCCCTCCTGAAGCAGAGCAGGGAAGATGCCATCCTCGCCGGGGGACTTGAAAGGTTTGTGCGAGCGAATCGCCCATCTCAAGGTCCCAGGGTTGATGATCAGTTTGGCATTTCTCCAGTCTTCCCGGCACGGCCTATAACGCCGCTCCTGGGGAGCACCGACAGAACCGCTATCCGACTCATCAAGTATGCGACAATCTGGGAAGTGTGTCCTCGCAAGGATCTCTAACGTCTCTTTTCCAGAGTCTGTAAGACGACCATCAGATCTAGAAATAGATCCCAGCCCTCCTGACGGATCTCTGGAGAGGATTCTGTGGAGCCTGGCACTCTCCGGGGTAGCCTTGACTTCCCCGCAGAACTTCCTCCAAGAATCTCTCTTAGCCCTTCTTATTTCTTTGTTGTAGTTTGTTAGAGTGTTTCTGTAGTTGTCCCAGTTGCCGGATACCTTAGCTCGGTTGAATAGTCTCCGAACTTCTTTTCTTCGTTTTTTAAGGGCCGGGTTCCACCAAGCGGTTTTCCTGTTATCAGGTTTCCTCCTTAGTGGGCAGTTTTCTTCATACGCCGAGTTTATAGTGAGGAGTAGGTCCTCAGCTAGTCTCTCAACGTCCTCACGAGAGTTGGTGACGGAAGAAATGTTCCCCAGGTGGGCACCTAAGGAGCGTTTAAAACCACCCCAATCAGTGCTTCTAGGGTTTCTATATTCCACCGTCGCTCTTGGGCCAGACTCAATTGAAAATTGAATATGTCTGTGGTCTGAGCCTGAGGGTTCACGGGAAACCCTCCAATCCGAGATTTTGTTTCCCAGAGAGTTAGAGCTACACGTAATGTCCAGTACCTCTGAACGGTTTTTAGTCACAAAGGTTGGTTCGGCTCCCTTGTTATTCACTAGGAGAGCCTCTGCCATGAGGAAGTCCAGTAGACGTTCCCCTCTCCAGTTGACGTCTGTGCTGCCCCACACCGTGTGGTGCGCATTTGCGTCACATGCCACCAGGAGGTGGTAGTTTTTCCTACTGCAGTGGTCCACCAGCTGGCGGACCACTACAGGTGGACATTCTATCGAATCCCCCGGAAAGTAGGCTGAGCAGACCACTATCAGACCAACTTCTGTAAGTGACACATTTAAACAATGTAGAATTCAATGGGTAATCTGATTACCCATCTGAAATTTTTCCAAGAATTCATCGCTCCTAACAAAGCTTAACTAAAACATTTCAAGTATTTATATCGAGTATTTTTTGAAATATTCTAACAAACGGTCTCCGAGCATCTCCCTGTACACTAGTTTGATTTACATGGACTCCCCAACACAAAAGATGTTACATTTATTGAACGAACAAAATTTGAGATGACACTCAAATTATGCAAGAGCCTAGAAGTTATAGATTTAAGCTAAATTTCTCCTGGAAAGCTAAGCTGCGTTGGTTGAATTCAGTACCTGTAGTATCTGACTATGAATTTGAGCAAGCCTGTTCTTTTCCAATTTGTTTCCGTTGACAAAATAATAGAAGAAACCACATTAATTAAGAAGTTCTGTTCTCATCATGCCTCTCTATCTACAATAGTTCCGCACATTCGCTAATCACTATCATTTCAACGAGGAAAACCTAAACAAAGGCTATAAAACAACACGTTGACGTTTAACGTACGACATAAATCTTTTTTAGAAGCCTCGAAACCTTGGAAATAAATGACAAACTAATCGAAAATTAAAGAAATCGGGAAGCCGACGAATGTGGGCAGTTATAATATTTCGTTTTTGTTCCAATACCGAAGAGGATGTTGAAAACGCGTAGCAAATTTTTTGAAGAGAAATGTCCCGAAAATGATACGACCTCGTGTTGTAACGTTATTCGTTAGTTAATTCACGGAAAACGCAGGTCACAGCTATTAATAGTGAATTACCAAACGATGGTGGTGTCACAATAGCTTATTCCTCGTGTCTTCAATTCTGAATCGATAGCTTACGATGTGTACGTGACGTTCTCATTTATTTAACATTTGTTCTCGAAATTTTGTGAAACTACTGCAGCTCACTCGATATAGGATATACACACAGGCCCGCCGTAAGCGGGCATGCAGAGCGTGCACCGCACACGGGCGCACGTCCAGGGGGGCGGCAAATCGAGCGACTCATCACGTAATTCAAGTTATTGTCATAATACGCACCCCACCTTAAGTATATGAAATGTCATCGCCTGAAAAAAACCGACCGAATTACGTTAACACCGCCATCTATTGGAAAACTAAGATGCAAATCCAAAAGTCGTCTGTCATTCTATGAAAGCAGGACTGGCGAAGTTAGGGGAATCCCCTCTGAGCTTTTTTCTCAGTTGGCAGGCGTAGGTTAGGTACCCACGGGGGATGATGATCCCCCTAATGTTGAACGGAGTTTTCAAACAAATTTTCAACACAGTTGGAAAATGTTCGAAGGGGTTGGAAAACATTTCGAAGCAGTTGGGAAAATTTCAATGGAGTTTGAATATTTTCTGGTACCAATTTGAGCTGTTTCTCACTGTCGGGCTGCATTTTAAAAAACTTTTATTTTATTGAATTTAGCAACGTAAATATGTGAATACGCAGTTTGCTCCTTTTTTGGCGCTCTGGTTCCTCGGAACAGAGTGCTTATCAATTTGCCTAAATGTCTGGAATTTTCGAATTTATGAAAATGATCTAAAACGATTTAGTTCGACTCACTGATCAAGAATCCGTGGTCAAAATCGATTCTGTCCGGTCCGGCCCTCTGTTAAGACGATAACTCTCGGACGGAATGAGCTAAATAGTTGAAATTTTCAGAGTAATCTTGGTTAAGTTCGTTATGGACAAAATCGGCCTAACGGTTTCGGAGTAACGAAAGAAAGAAATTTCTTTTTACATTACAAATTTCAAATTCAATTTTTTTTAAGATGAAATTTCGCCATAAGAATCCAAAGATATCATTTTCAATATTACAAGCTAATACTTTCGGAGATTTTTCAAAATTTCAATAATAAATCGTACTTCTGTCTCCAACTTAGACCTTATTAATTCTATGGTTTCCACAGAATGCTGTACTTAATTATTCAACCTATGAATTATTATATGATCTGTGTTCCGGAATTGGAATTTTTTTGGAATTCTTCGTTCACAGTTGTAAAATTTTCAATGTTTTTCCCCCCCCAAAAATTTAGCTTCGGCCCTTCCCTGACAAACACAAATGTTGCATTCAGATGCTCAACCTACCCTAAAAATTGCTATTAGTCGCTATCTTTTTCCGTTCTCAGGTTATCGTGACATAAATAATATTTTTTTAAAATTTTTATAAAATTTTATAGTGTTACGAAAATTTAAGAATTGTATTAGTGTCAGTATTCTACAACAGCTACCAAGTTTAAACTCGATCGGATCTGTATTGGTTGACGCCAAAATTATCACTCGGAAACCATTGGACAGATTATGCCATTAACGAACTTGTCCGTCGTATCTGGACGCGCCGCCTACCCTGAAAATTTCAAGTCGCTATCTTTTTCCGTTCTCAAGTTATCGTGGCAACGGACGGCCGGGCGGCCAGCTGGCTGGCCAGACAGTATCAAATTTGACCTGTAATTGTTCACCAGTGAGTCGAACCTTACAGACATGTGGGCAGAATGATAACGCGATGTTCCTCAGAACATGCGCATAAAAAAGTGTAATTTGAAAAAAAAACAAGGGTGTAAATTATTAATTCGAAACTATAGCTGAGGTTATTTCATTGGTCATTTTGCATTCAATCATACTTTAATTTCTAGAACAGGAGATATTTTATATCATGATGAGTAACGAATATTGAATAGAACCAGAAATAAATATGACATGTCTCTTATCGGTAGATATGATGACAGAATCGATTTTGACCACGTATTCTTGATCTTCGTTAAGTTGTTATTCTTTTTTTCCACCATAATGAAAAAACATTAATTATCCTTTTTTTGACAAACTCAGAGTAAGTAGTCGTAGGGCGGCACAATCGGTATTGCACGCGGGCGATGAAACAGCTAGCGGCGGGCCTGTATACACACAGTGTATCCTAGCAACTTTGCACCAGAATTAAACTACTTTCGAGTGAAAATCTGAACAAACAAAATTTTCTAAATACAATCATATTCATGCTATTGTTTAGTCTCCAAAAGATTCTAATACGCATTTCCCTTAAAAGTGTTATAGCGAAAATTAAAAAAAATGCCTACCTTTTAGGCCTGAATTTTTGCTTGGTCTGAAATTTAATTTCAAAGAAGTCTCCTTAGAGCGTCCCATTAAAAAAAAAGCTGAAAGATTAATAGAAATAGAGAAGTCTCTCTTGGTGCGGAGTTGCTGAGACGTATACAACTTACGGTATGCAATCGCCAAATGGAATAAATTTATTATCTTGGTTACTGTACATATTCATGGAAAATCCCGAAATAACTCAAATTTAAATTTTAAATTATCATTCTTCTTCCAAAAAATACGAACCCTACCTTGAATCCCCTTCGAAAGGCAGGTACAACCCACCAATTTTCCAAATAGTTAGTATGGTCTTGGGCTACATCATTTGAAAGGTCTCGTCATTCTCTATTCAGAAATGATATTACTTTCATGTTTAATTCAAAAATCAAATTAGAAAAAGATAACATCATTTGAACCGAAATTCATTATAATATTCCTGCGAATATTTCCCAATCTTATTACCGTAATATTGAACTTATTTCCCTTGAAGATTTGATAGAAAGAAAATGATCACTTTTGAGATGTTGAATAATGTTAGGATGTTGCTAAGGCGTTTGCGGTGAACACTTTGAATATTTACTTCATTAACCTTCATTATTTTTTTTGCTACATTTTAGTTTTTGATATTGTACCATATTTCGCCTATCACTTGATTTCATATTCATCTAAAATAATTTTCGAAATAAACATGAAAGTGATAACATTCCTGAATAGAGAATAACGCGACCTTTCAAACGATGTATCACAAGCACATACTTCCTATTTGAAAAATTGGGGGTTGTACCTGTCTTTCGAAGGTGGTTCGCATGTTTACGAAGAAGAATAACCATTTCAAATTTAAATTTGACGTATTTCGGGATTTTATATAAATATGTACAGTAACCAAGACAACTAATTTATTGCATTCGGCTTTTCCACACTGTATAAATAACTCATGCTACTATAATACAAAACAAGGAACTGAGCCTCCCATCCTCGTGAACTCTATGCATAAGTATAATAATTATACGAACCCATTTCGAGACAATTTTGGAGTTATACCCATCTGAAATTTGGTTGTTATTTCCTCAATAACTCGAAAAATATAAAACCGATCCAATTCAAAAGTGATTATTAGCTATAGAATGCCAACGCGAAAAGACTTGAGAAATTTTGTGAGGATCATATCACTAGAACATTTTCAAAAAATCATTGAAAAAAATTCTATACATCAGAAACTATACTCGTGCTACATCACTGAAATTTTGCGAGATTCTTCAGAACTTAACTTTACTGCCAAGTGCCAAGTTTGAACACGATCGGATCTATATTGTTGGTGATCCGAGCCGCCTTGTGCATGTGAGATCAGTAGCTGTATGGATCGTTGCCTCGATAACTCCCGAACGAAAGGAGATAGGGACTAGCAAATTTCAGGGTAGATTGCGCATCTGAATGGGAGTGTTAAGTTCATTTTTGGGCATAATCGGCCCAACGATTTAGGAATTATAACCAGCTGGAATATTATTTTCTCAATAACTCAAACAATATAGACCCGATAGAATTGAAGCTTGGTAACTAGTTGTAGAATATCGACGTAAGGACATGTATGGAATAACGAAAAAAAAATTGCTGGAACTAATTTTTTCAATATTACTCTAAAAACTTCTGGAAATATTGCATAAGTGGAACTCTCCAAGTTAAGTGAGAACTGCCATTAAAAAAAATTACCACATTCCTTTCTATGTTGCACCCTTCTTCTCATCCAGTCGACTATATTATTAACCCGTCAAATCGTGTGTGCATTTATAAACCAGTTATTACATTTAATATCCTCATGCATCCACGGTGGGCACCGTACTTTTTGCATCTTCTTGAAATCAAAAACTCCTCGCGAACAAGCGCTGACACGTGCAAGGATAAAAATTTCAGGGATACAACACGCCATCATATTAAATTTCAATAAGCGAACGATTTCTTTTTGCGGGCGCCTAAGCGGCGTTAGTGACTCGGCATAATAAGACCTGAAAAAAGAAATAGTCAGTTATAAATTTCAGCGCATAGCTGAATGCCTCGTTTATTACGCCGGTTGACTTTTTCACCAGTTCTAACTGCTCCGCAAGTTTTATCGGGGTTTTTATCGAGTGCAATTAATTGGCTTCAAGAATATCAGATATAACCGCTGTTCACTTCCACCATTAACGTCATCTGGAGCAAAATATTCTAGAGATTGCTCGAAACCTCAAGGAAGAATTCTAGCTAGCATACAGATTACAGGGTGTCTCCTGAGTACAGTGTGGGAGATATGTATCAATTCTAACGGTGTGGTAGTTTTAACCTCTTTATTTTACGTGACTACTATTAGCAAGTACTGGTTTATGGTGGCAATCGAAGCAGCTTCGTAAAATACTGTTTTGTATATATATTGTATATTGTTGTAGGGAGAAACGTTGCACTGCAACCTTAAGGTCTATTGTGCCCCCCCGTCAGAGCTGTCGATGTCATCACCATCTACAGCTCGCCTTTCAGTTCCGGAGTTCTGATGAACTCCAGTATCTAGGATGGCTTCAAGGAGGCTACGTCTTCGCTCCTGCAGATTTATTGCCCAAAGCATTCCTTACGTTGGTTCGAGATGGCGAGGCATTCCGTTGTCAGGTGATCAGGAGTTTCATCCTCCACCCAACAGAATCTGCACTCGTCAGTTTCTGCTAGCCCAAACCTCATCATATGCTTCCTGAGGCCGCAGTGCCCTATGAGGAAGCCAGTGAGGAGGTACCGCGTGTTCTTACTGAGGTCCAAGTGTTTCTTGGATCTGACAGTATCAAAGTTCCGGAGGAATTTCTTGGAGTGATACATTCCGCGGAGAGATCTCCAGAAAATACCTCTTTGAGTTTGTTCTTTCATTCGGAATTCACTTTTGTAGGTGTATCTACCCACCCCACAATAAGGTTCCGGGCCAATAGAGGGGGTTTGTGCTCCTTTCTTGGCAAGTATGTTGGCCCCCTCATTTCCTATGATTCCCGCGTGACCAGGAACCCAGACCAAGGATAACCTGTTGTTCTTGTCTACTTCATTGAGTTTTTTTCGGCACTCCCATATTAGCTTGGACTCGATAACATGGGAGCTGAGAGCTTTAATAGCAGCTTGACTGTCAGAGTGGATTGCTATATCACATCTCTGATAGTTTTACTGATACTGTTTTACACGGTTTTATATAACCAAAAAAAAAAGAAATACATTCAAGAGTACTACTGTTCTTATTATTATAAATTGAAACATCATTCCGATAATTCAGTGATGATTTTCAGAGAATATACATCCGGTTTACATGTACAGAATGCGCCAAATTCAACAATTTTGAAGAAGAAGTCCTATTTCTGTCCTAGTTAGACGAAAACTGATGTCGGTTCCAATTTTCATGAGGAACTCATAGGTGAAGACCACATGTCGTTATCTATCACCGTTACATAGTTACAGGATGTTTGTCGAAAATGTGCATTTTCGAAATATTGCCGTAACTTTACTTCTGCTGCAAAGTTTCCATTTCTGTGAAAACAATATTGTAGCTACTTTTCACGTATAGAATTCAATGATGTTAATTACATTTTCTGGAAACTGATATTTTATCTGATCTCGCCATGAAAATATTTTTGTCAAATGGGATACCCTATATATTTTTGTATATTTCGATAGAGCTTGAAATATGTATTTCAAAAATATATAACACTTGATATTTTTCTGAAGAAATCAAGTTTCAACCTTTAGATAAGTAGGCTTAAGAGGATGCCACGATTAATTAAATAATGCAAATTATAGTCGAACCTTTTTTTTCGAACAGTAAAAGCTCTATTTACTTCACAACTTCTGCTCAGCTTCCGAATCTGCAATGAAATTCGAAAATTATGGAAAATATCAAGTATTCTGTGTTTTTGAAATTTTAGTTTCAAACGAAATATGCAAAAATATATATTTGGTGTCCCATTTGAAAAAAATATTTTAAATCCGAGATCAGTTTACACAGAAGTTAATTAACCTCATTGAATTCTACGTAAAAAGATACAATAATGTTTCTATAGAAATGGATTATTTTCAACAGAAGAAAAGTTACAGCAATATTTCGTAAATGCACACTTTCGAAAAACATCCTGTAACTATGTAACGGTGAAAGATAACGACCTATGAATATCTCATGAAAATTGGCCCTCAGACACCGACATCAGTTTTCCTCTATCTCTTACAGAAATAGGACTGTCCCTTCAAAAGGGTCAAATTTGGCCCACCCAGTACAGGCATGTAAATCGGTAAAATTTATCATTAATTTTGTGTAACTGACACTGAAATAGTGACACTGGGAAGCAATTACTCCGAAAACGTTGCATCGATTATGCCTATTAACGAACTTACCGGTCACACTTGGATGCCCAAACTATCCTGGAAGTTTCAAATTTCCATTCGAAAGTTATCGTGGCAACCGGCCGTCTGAATTCGTCCTGAAATTGTTCATCAGTGAGTCAAATCTAATCGTTTGAGACAATTTCCGGCAAAAAATTCGAAAATTACAGATATTTTGTCAAATTTCTTAGTACGCTGTTCCCTAGAAGATAAGCGCAATTACAATTTTTTTGAAGCTTGCGTTTTATGAGAAGATGTTTCAACATTTGCTTTGATCCTATTATGTTTAAGATCTGTGTTTATAGTTCAATAAAAAAATATAATGGTTCTGTATTCATGAATGTTATTATAATATACCTACTATAATCAAATGAATCGCGACAATTATGGACTGCAATAACACAACTTTGATTGCGACAATTTCATGAATAATAAATATTGAAAAAGGCTATTTACAACATTTTCCCATCAAGCAAAAGAATAAATACAATTGATTACCTATAAAACCTTAACTTATATTATAGAATAGCTAACTATACACTCTAAGAAATTTTACAACACCGGCCAACACCCGCTAACACCGGCCTGATTTCCTTAGAGGTCCTGATCTTTTCAGTGTTATTTCGCACCATCCGAAATAACACCGACTTTCAGGTGTATTTTCTGCCATAATAAGTAATCAGCTTTCACACCAGACCGATTGAGATTTATCATTCGGATGAGTGTGAGGTAGCACTAGATCAATGGGGTTTAGCACTAGTTCGGTGTGAATTTGCCCAAGTACCGTAGTGCATTTAGCACTGGTTTAGTGTGATTTAACTTTAGTGCAGTGTGAATTTGCACTGACCTAGTGCATGTGCAATATCTTGTTCAGTGTTATTTAACACCGAATCAGATGCGTTTTAAACCCTCGGGGTGTAGGTATTATTTAGTTGAAATTTACACCATTTTCGGTGTTTTATATGATATTGTTCGTTTTATAATTTGAAACTCAATATCATATAAATCACCGAAAGGCTATGAAAAGGGTATAGGTATTGAAAAAAACTTTTTGGTACATATGAATTTATTATTTCAAAGATTATTTAATAGACAGTTTAATTTTTTATATACAATTTGTGAATATACAATAAATAATACATTTTTATAGAAATATTTAGTGATTACTGAAGCTTAAAGAGATAATCAAAACTGTCGACAAACCAATCGAACTTTTGAGGCAGCACTTTCTGGTCCAACACGACACAAAATTCTTCCAGATCAGGTGTCAATGATATAGCGCTGGCAGTTTTTTTCAATTTTGCCAATTGTTTCTTCTGATGGTGAGGGTAACTGAAATTAAAACATTTATATATTAATCATATTTAATCATACAATTCGAATTGGTGCCCACAAAATAATGTGAAGCTGGCAGGTCTTTATATAATTGAAAGTTGTAACTTTTCAACGTGCTTAGGACCGAAAATTGACTATCAACGCTGGTTTTATTCGATATAGATATCAAGAATTCACTCTTATCTGCAATAAAATATCCCGGAGAATAGGTTTTTGCGACAGTGTGATATACAATTAAGATCCGCAATATTCTGAAAAAAATATGTTCCCTTAGACTACTCACTACAAAAAACACTCACCTGCAAGTGCTTCCTAATAAATCCTATTGATAGTTCAAAAAAGGTTAGATGAATAAGCCCCATTTGTTTGAAGAACATTACGAAAATAAATTTCAATAAAGAAACTGTAATAACATTAATAATAAATATGAAATTTCATCTAATTCAGATAACTGCACTTTTCAATTAAAGAAAATTGAATGAAATATTTTCACTGACAAATGTAAAATTTCAAAGTCGGCGATGAACGAATTTGTAAATCCAATCGACCAACCAACACAAATATCTCATCAAAATTTTCGGGAAAAATTGATGAAATGAGGATACCCAATTACGTAGGCACTCAAAAAAATTAAATTGAACATTCATATGTACTCACTTGCAAACAGTATTATTTCCAAACTTCCTTCGACGGCCAACACAAATTTCTCATTATTCTCATAAGTCATAACGAATCTTCTTGATGCACTTCGTTTTTACAGATTCTCACTTCATAATGCTTCATGAACCATCTTATCGTCTCCAAGGCACAAAATAATAAAATCAACCCGATAAAACACACAACATTGTAGTCTCCCATGGAATGAACGTGTTGTATTAGAACTAGTCAGAAGTATTGCGACATAACCAATCCCTGCACATTGTTGCCGGATATAATTATATTCTGATATTCTGAAAACAATCCTTTGAATTCGCAAATATCCATTTTCCAAAATTGGATGTTTCCAATTTTGTGTACTTGAGACGATTTTTTTATGGAATGGTGCTATGAGTAGCGATTTGTTCAAACCTGCAATGTAAAATTATATCATACTGCTACTCACTTTGAAGTCATTTTCTATCAGACTATTCATGATATACTTACCACAACAATCCATATGTTTATTTTTCGTGACTAAATATATCTCTTGATTGATAGGTAACTACAAATATTCAACTATTGTTGTACTACGAAATCATTAAATAGCAGAAAATAAATTTGTGAATCATTGAGAGCGTGGAGGAATTGATTTTCATAGTCAAGAAAGGGATACAGTGATATTTTCAATATTGATTCGAGTGTTCCGAAATAAAATCAATATTGTTTGTGAGAATTCCCCATGGAAGGGCACGATTCTTTCTGTCATCTTATAATTATTAATTCTTCACAACTATCGGCGATTTCTTTATATTTAAAAGACTCAGCAGGGATATCTGTCTTTCGATAAAGAATACTTGGCAACTATGTTGCAATGAATAAGTTGACGAAATAAAGTATAACGTTCTTTTTATATTCCTGGTGCGAATTTGGATAGTTTGTTTGTCGATAAGCTCTTGTTGGTGCTTTCGATGATTTCACATGTTACAAAAGTTCTACTTGGATATACATAAAGTTGATAACTGAGTGTAAAGTTTGGTAATCGGATTAAATCTCTGAAATCGTTCTTTCACATTTCACCATGCAGTGCTCATTTTCACCCAAGATATCACCTATCTGACTTTTGTATGAAAAATTGGCATTAAAACTTGATGGAAACTGTGAAATTTCAAATAAATTTTATTAATTCTTGATACTGGATCTGTTTGTGATATTTTCTGTCATAAATTACACTACTGAACACAATATGATCATAATAACGAAAATATTGATAGGAATGTGACATTCTAGTGGTAAATTGCATCGACAATATTCTTGATAGTATGAAATCAACATTCACACTGAGATTTTTTTTAGAGTGTAAGAATGTTATTTTCTTGAACAACTGAATTTCAGCGTACTCTTTCACTAAATAAGCAATACAACAGAGATCTGTGATATGAAGAAAACCAAAGTTCAAATGAGCATATTCAAAAATTCTTTTAAATAAGCCTTCAGTTGAATACCCAATTCATTGAACTTTCAATATCCGTAACTTTTTAAGGCGTAAATCTACAGTCCTCATCCAGTTCAACGAATACTTCAAAATATCGGCCTTGATATTTTTTCCCAGAAAATATTAATGGTGAATCACATTCATAACAAAGAATAAATGGTTTGCTTAGATACTTGCTGAAAAGATTTTTAATATAATTTTTCAATTTTTTACACAATTACAATTACACAATTACGATTTTATTGTTGCCCTGTATGCAGCTTCCAGTTAATTCTATCGATAATTTTCCACAATATTTCAATTTTTCTCAAAATATTCTTCTAATTCTTTCAGTTTATACTCATGACAGTTAGCAAAAAACTTGGTGTTATTAGTCTACATCGAAATACTGGACTTGAATCCAGTAAGACCAGTTCTTTAAAATATAATATTGGGAAAAAAATTCAAATAAGTATCTCCAAATTTCAAGTCACAGTTTCTTCTTCCGAATATTATCGGGAATATGGCCAGACATTTGGGGAAAATGAAAAGTTACTTTTAACATACAGATACTGCTGTTATGATAAATAGCGGATACTTCTAAGCCAGACTCTGTATAGATCCGAAATCAATGAATTCTCATATGGATTTTTGATATTTCATTCTTTCCAATAGTGATTGAGTTTCTATATTGATCGGGCATCAGGGTCGCCAAGTTTCGCTCTTAACTTCCCACTCGGGTCTCCATTCGAATAGGCGGAAGTATCCAATAGCACCATATAAATTAGCGTTTTTTGGCACTCTTGTTTATCTGAACTCACTGATCAAGAATCAAGAAATCGGCCAGGTGGCTTCGGAGTAAAAAGAAAAAAATTTTTTTCACATTACAAATCTTAAAATTCAATTTTTTTTAAGATGCAGTTTTATCACAAGAATCCATTGATGTGATTCTCAACTGTGACAAACTAATACTTGAATGAAGTAGGCAAGAACAACAGGGTCTCATTGGTCTGGGTTCCTGGTCACGCGGGAATCATAGGAAATGAGGAGGTCAACACACTTGCCAAGAAAGGAGCACAAACCCCCTTTATTGGCCCGGAGTCTTATTGTGGGGTTGGTAGACACACCTACAAAAGTGAATTCCGGACGAAAGAAGAAACTGAGAGAGGCACTTTCTGAAGATCTATCCCCGGAATGCATCACTCCAAGAAATTCCTCCGGAACTTTGATACTGTCAGATCCAAGAAATACTTGGACCTCAGTCAGAATAAGCTGCACCTCCTCACTGGCTTCCTCACAGGGCACTGCGGCCTCAGGAAGTATATGATGAGATTAGGGCTAGCAGAAACTGACAAGTGCAGATTCTGTTGGGAGGAGGATGAAACTCCTGATCATCTGACAACGGAATGCCTCGCCATCTCAAACCAACGCAAGGCATGCTTTGGGCAAGAAATCTGCAGGAGCAAAGACCTAGCCTCCTTGAAGCCATCCCAGATACTGGAGTTCATCAGCACTCTGGAACTGGAAGGCGAGCTGTAGATGGTGATGACATCGACAGCTCTGACAGGGGGCACAATAGGTTGCAGTGCAACGTTACCCCCTGCAACAATATACAATATATACTAACTAATACTTTAAGAGATATGATTTTTCCAACATGAGATGAGCCATAGACCTACGTTTTGAACTCAGCTATGGAAATTCTTGAGAATTGACGCACATATGCCAAATTGAAAAATTGAAAAAGCCCTGTGGACAGAAGCTTTGGCGCTCTTGTTCAAACTTTGACAAATCATTACTCTGAACGTATTGGTTTATCTGAGTTGGGAATAATATCAATGGAATCTTATTTAATTTATTTTATTTTATAATGAAGTTCTATATAAGATTCCATTGATATTATTTCCAACTCTGAGAAAGCAATTCTTTCGGAGATATAATTTGTCAAAATTTGAAGAAGTGCACCAATGCTCCCGTCCACAGGGCTTTCCCATTCTTTTTCGCAACTATTCATATACAACCTGTTTATTTTAACGTGAGCCGAATCTGGAGAAATAGTGAATGAAATAACTGTTTTATTCGATATAAAGAACTATGTTTAAAAGGAATGTAATCACCCAAGATAGTCGACAAAATAAGAGTTATTCTTTCAGCGTTTCATAACTCTGCATGTGCGAGTAACGTTCGAATTCAATATTTAAAACATGGATGCCGTAATAAAATATAACAGCAGTTGTTCATTATTCATAATATCTCTATTATCCATTCAATTAACCGTCCTGTCTAACGGTCCACGTCTTCAATGACATCGGACTCAAGGAGATATATCCGACCATCAAACTGAAATAGCTCTCCTTAAATGATAAATGACTGTAAACTCAACGTTATTGACATCTCCGTTCATCATTGAGATCCCTGCAATGGTACCCGAGGAAACAACGGATCTCTTAGTCCGCCAAAGGTCAACTTATAGCCAGAGCAGCTATTTCTCTATCCAATTTTTATCTTAGATATACTATATTTTATTTTTAAGAAGGTGCATTATTGTTATTACGGTATCAGATCCGGCTTGAGGGGGAAAAAATGACCATGTGAATTCCATAAATATATACACTTTCCAATTTAATGAATTTATTCCATTTGGCTTATCCACACTGTATGAAACGAAGGACCTCATAGAACAACCTGTCTTTCTTATCTTCGGAATACTAAAAATCGAGAAGTATTACATTAAATCCCACAAATTATAGTCGAAATATATGATAGATGAAAGCAAAATTTAATTAATTGTTACCATACGTGCAAATATATAGGAAGAACCTAAGTCAACTCTTAAACAACAACAAACATTGCTTTGACATTGGCACAAAATATATCCAAATTAAATGGGGATGAAAGCTCAGCATTTATACATCTATAGATTCGATAGAATATAAAAAAATCTATACTTAAAAATGAAATAACATCCAGATTTTCAAAAACTGTATAAAATCTGGGTATCAGGAAAGATACAAGGGTATCCCATAAAACTTCTCAGATAATGTATCACTAAGTTTTCGAATATCCTCTCCATCCATCCTATGGACCAGATCTGTCTAAATCTAAAATCTAAAAATTCGAATCAAATGATGACCATTGACTTTTCAGCCCATAGCGTTTCATTAAATCATACCAGTTTTTCATCTATGCGATGCCATATTTCATTTTTGAGAGCCGAGAGCATTATCATCATTAAGAAACCCATCCTGGTATGAATCGGAATTACAGTAATGAAAACCGTTCAACGCTGTTCTGATCCGGATGGTTTATTCGGGTAAGAATGATATATAATCTTAGTCGAAGACTACAGGGGGCTTAATATGTTACCACGTTCGCGGGTTTGGATGATTTCAAAGAATTCCGAGAGATATATTACTAGGAATTAGTTCAATGTCAAGGAATCTGGACTTGATTACCAGGTGCTTATAAATTTTGGTTATTTATTAGATGGAAGGTAATCAAATGGAGAGACTTAACCTATACACAGAGTAGAGTATCATTGATTGGTCTAAATTTTTTGTAGAATATACCGGGTGTCCCAGTATACATATTCTAATGGGTCATCTCAGCCAATTCAAAAGATACAAATTTGAAAATTTAATGATTTTCAGTTCGTTCTAGGAACCTTCAACTCAGAAAAACAACAATTGAAAGTTGCTTTTGGTTTGACCAGAAGTGACTCTAACTTTTTTTTATCTCAATTAGCACCCTATATATTTTTGGCAAATTTTTTTATTCTACTCAAAATTACCTTTCCAACGATGTATCACACTTCGTATTTTATATTTGATTTGATGGAAAAAACGTCAATTGATATTTCAAATTGAAAGAATTGCAGTAGGCAACGATATTCTGTGTAATCCTGAATTTGATTTCAATAATCGAGATCGATAAAAAAAACCTTCCTCAAGTTGAAATCAACTATGTATTTTACCGAACGTTAAACAAAGAATGAAAGTGACTTTCAATTTTTATTTCTCTCAGTTGAAGGTTCCTTGAACGAATCATGAAATTTTCAAATTTTTATCTTTTGACATGGCTGCGATAATTCAATGGAAAATGTCTATTGGGACACCCGGTATAGCAGCCATAGCCGATGATAGTTCTGGACCATATACTATACAGTGTGGCGAAGCCAAATGGAATAAATTAATTATCTTGGTTACTGTACATATTTATGGAAAATCCCGAAATACGACAAATTTAAATTTTAAATTGATAATCTTCTTGAAAGGTCTCGTCATTATCTACTCAGAAATGTTATCACTTTCATTTTTATTGCAAAACTCAATTTTAAAAAAAAATAAAATCAAGTGATTAGCGAAATTTGGCACAATATCAAAAACTAAAATGTAATACAAAATTTAGCAGCAAAATAATGAATGTTAATGAAGTAGATGTTCAAAGTATTCACCGCGAACGCCTTGGCAACATCCTAACCCCAAATAAAAACGTCTTCGAACATTATTCAACATCTCAGGAGTGATCGACCTATTCACAATCGTCGTTCGATCTTTTAGGTCATTAAAATCAAGGGGTTTAGTTTCGTACATAATGCTCTTCACATATCCCCATTAAGAGAAATCTGATGAATGAATGAAGAATAAATTCGTATCAGTAGCTAACAATATTTGTCTCAATACAATAGGTTTATGCAAAGTTTCAAATCCCGAATTTCATTATGAAAAACTATTGCAGCAGTGGAGGTCCACTAAAATGGCCACCACGATCCCCTGATTTACAACCCCTTAAACTAATTTTTATGAGGTCATTGAAATCAGAAGGATTTATAAATAGAGAACACTTATTGAAGAAAATTATTGCTGTAGGTAATAGTGTTAGATATAACCCTCAAATAATTCTAAGGTCAGTGAAATATCTAGTGGCAAGCCCTCAAAAATATAATGATGCTGAAGGGGATCAATTTGAGAATTTATTGCAATATTAGTAAAAGTTTTTTACGAGTTCGTTTTTTCATGTTTATTAGGTACAAAGAATTATTGTGCTTTGTATTGTATTATCATAAACTCAAATTTATTAGTGAGCAAACATAATTTTTGAAAAATTCAATCCAGTACTTTTTTAATTCCTTTACGATTGTTTAACTAGGTCAGTTATACCTGCATGAACATGAAGAGATTCATTCTGGTCCTGAAACGAATTTATCCTTCAGTTTTTTTTAATTATGAGAGTATTTTGTTAAATTTTACGAATGTATTGAAGAGAATAACAATATGTATGTCTTATTACCGCAAATATTTATTATATTGAACCATTTTTCAGAAAATTAATTGCTTGAGTGACAAAATTGCAAATAATAATTTATTACGCGGAATAACTGAAATGGTTCCAGAAACTTTTCTAACAAATTACTGTAGGATTGTTTCCGCAGATTTCGAATCTGACCTCAGATTTTTGATAACTATTGTACGGGGTGAGTTATTCTTATAAGGAATTAACATTGAAGAAAAATAATATTCCGGTCCAGATATTGGTTTAATATTGTGAATTGAATTTTTCGTCTATATTCCCAAATCACTCTGTATCTCAGTAACAAAGCGGTTCTGGACCTTTGTAAATGGCATTTTGCAATTATATTACAAGTTCCTATAAGCCTATAAGTTTTATCGGTTTCAGCCTATATATTTATGTTGATAACGTGACTTGAAAGTTTCCATTCAATATAATACCCAATACTTTTGGAAGTTACATAGTCCCACCACAAAGTTAGGCAAAAATTCTCAAATCTCCGATATAATCATGGTCATAGCTTTCCCACAATTTTTAATACGTCCTTGAAAATCAAATGCTTATCCCAAATCGTCCGTTCAATTTTACATAATTCCGTTTTCAACACTGAAATGAACAATTTTTTGGTCGATGAGAAACATTACAAATATTCTCCCAACATTTTCTCGCTTGGTGTAACGTCGGAGTCTCCAGGTTTCTCGCTTAATCCACTATTGGAGTCTCCGTAAATTCAAACGTTAATTTCCTAACGGAAGTGCAATACAATCGATTTAATCACTACCAGTTAAATAAACGCTATAATCAAATTTGTTCTCTTCACTTCTGCAACGTTTAAAATTTTAAAATTATTGTTAGTGAATATACAGTGAAATACCGAACGAGAATCCAACATATTCCACAGATTTTCGAGAGAAGTTTCACTTTCATAAACGTCCACAAGCCAACACGAAGTCCAGGTGAGGTCACCATATGAGTCCGAGATTGAGGTCGTCTTGCATTTTCGCTGGATGTCATCATTCACTCTCACATTATAGCTTGAACGATTATCGACTTGTAACGGTTAAATTTAAACATATAAGATTTCTATTGTTGAATTTTATTTCATAAAATTTCAATTATATCTTTTAATTTAGAATTAGTGTTGTTGAATTCAAGAACGAATGAAATTAGTCTCTTCCTTTTTCCTCAAATTGTATGTAGTTGAGACTTTGGAGTCCTTGGTATTTTTTTGAAATAATCGCATATTAATTAATTATTAATTAAAACAAATCGACTGGAAGATGTTTAAGCTATTCATGAGAACAAACTCTAGAGCAGGCGAAACCTTTCCATATTCCGTTGGATCGACACTGGCACTTTTATTTTCACTTGCTCGAAACAACTGTTCAGTGTAGCACTTCTGCAGCGTAGGTATTACAGTCCTCAACACTTCACTGGGTTTTGGAAGAATCTCCGAGCAGTTGGATTCCCTTCAGGTTGGGTTAGTTGCTTTCTTCTAGGATGACACCAGAAATTCGACAGAAACAAATGTTTGAGTGAAATATTAATTTCAAAAATTGAATACAAAATTAGGAAAAAGGTAGACAAGTTAAGGAGTAAGTATAAACTGAATAACTTGGCTGCATTCAGAAGAAAATTTTTGATCCTCCGATGGATGCATCGGTGTCATTTATGTGAACTATATCTCTTTCCGGTGTCATCCCCGAGGGTCGATTCTGGATTGTTTGACTTACCAGTAGCCATGGCTAAGGTCTGCCAGGGCACATACGCCCTCAAATCACTCCACGGTCGAGTAGTACTCGCACGACTTCTCACTCAAAAGTCTTGGCGTAGACTGGAGATGGCGAACGCAAAGTCCGGCAAGGTACGGTTTCTAGCGACCGTGAGACGCGTCTCGCTATTGGCGGAGCGGGCAAATCTTGAGCGGCCGGAGTCAGTGGCTCCGTAAGGATCCTAACCTACGGATTTCTGCACATAGTGCAGCGTCGCCTCGCGGACGTCTTGGCGCCCCGGTGCAAGGTGTATAGAGCGCGGCAGATGGAACGACATATGGAGAGTCGATACGGGCGCGATTTGGGATGATGGGATACCTGTTCTAGGTTCTCATGAACGATAATCAATGTAAACTGATATTAGTGTAATACAGGGTGATTCACGAATACCGTTCATTAGGATTTTCAGATGGCTTGCTGAAACTTATGACTTCGTATTTATCGAATAGGCTTCAATATGTGAGAATTGAGAATTGCAATTCGTTTCTGTTTTCTGCGTCGTCCGGGGTTCCTCAAGGTTCTAATTTAGGCCCACTTTTATTAATTTTATTCATACACGATCTGCTGGATGGAATTGAAGTTATAGGATTGCTTTCTGCAGATGATGTATCACACTACAACTGGCAATTGATCAATTATGACACTGGTGCCATCTTAATAACTAAGATTTGAACGTGGATAAGTGTCATATAATATCTTATACAAAAAATTGGTTCAAACAGACAAATTATATCTCCGAAAATATTGGTTTCTCAGAGTTGGAAATTATATCAATGGATTCCTATGATAGAAATGCATCATGAAAGAAATTAAATTTAAAAAAATAGTCGATTAAAAAAAATGCTTCAAAAATTATCTTCTAAAAAAAAGCGTAATCTACAATGCTTCAACGCCTTAATGCTTCAAAATTTGTCATTAAATTTATTTATCAAGATCAAATGAGCAATCTGCAATGATTCAACCTCGTGGAATGGGTTGTTGCAACTTACACTCGGTGCATAGTTCTCACAACTCGAAATACCTAAGGAAAGTATCATCGAAATGTATAGAGCAAGGCTGCAGACAATCATAGCAGATTGTCCATTTATTTCTGATATTTGAGTAGGTAGTGGATTACGAACAAATTATATTAATAGTTCAAAATATATTAATAAAATATTAACCTCTTTTCATAATTTAAAATTTAATAGTTCATACCACTAACACATCCTTTTCTGTATTATGAACATTAACTCGAGAAAAAATGATTGATACACAAATGTAGATCCATTTTTCAGTATGTTTTAGCTAGCAACATTATGAAAATACTGTATATAGGAACATGTCTCACTACTTAAGGAAGTAAAAGGTAATATTACCCTCAGTGGTCAACGAACAGTAATTTCTTTTGATGATTCCATTATGTTCTTCTTTCCTATTGCCTCCATAAACTACATCAAAACAGTCTTGTAAATATTCACAAATTCAAGAATCGAATACTTGCTTTCCAAGAGAAAATAACAACTATGAATTGACAATCTCTAATAGCTAGAAAAGATGACATTTATGAATAGTGGTCACAGACAGATTCTGTGTTCACATTCTGTGAATATATAGAACTTACGATGTATTATTGAAACTTTGAAACATCATATCTCCGAAAGTATTAGCTTGTTAAAGTTGAAAATGATGACAATGGATCTTTATAATCAAACTGCATCTTAAAAAAAATTGAATTCAAAAGTTGTAATGTAAAAAAAAAATTTGTTTCAATACTCCGAAACTATAAGACCGATTTTGTCCAATAACGAACTTAGCTGAGATATTTATCCCTCCAACCTACTCTGAAAATTTCAAGTGTCTAGCTCATTCCGTTCGAGAGTTATCGTGTTAACGGCCAGACGGACGGACTGCCGGACGGCCGGACAGAATCGATTTCAACCACGGATTCTTGATCAGTGAGTCAAACCAAATCTTTCAAGACCATTTTCAGCCAAAAATTCTAATATTACAGACATTTGGCAAATTGATACTAACTCTATTCCGAGGAACAAGAGCGCCAAAAAGAAGCATTTGATTTGGGATCCGTATAGTACAGACGATAGTGAATTGAAGCGTCAATCAAAGACGAGGGATTTACGAGTATTGTTTGATGAGAGATATGTTCTTTTGTGGCTCACATTGAAAATACGGTATATCACGAGGTTAAATCATTTCAGATTGCTCATTTAATCTTGATAAATAAACTATTATTTGAATTTAATTTCCTTTAAGGTGGAGTTATATCACAAAAATCCATTGGTATCATTCCCAATTTAAAAGAATGAAACCTTTTAATGATGATTCGTCAAAGTTTGAACAAGAGCGCCGAAGCAAGTTTAGAGCGTAAATATCTTGGATGAGTTCGTTAACGGGCAAAATCCACCAGATAGTTTCGGAGTTATGACCGTTTTTAGTCAAAACATTTTTATGTTTTGAATTTTGAATCAAATTGTAGAATCATGACCTTCATATAAATGCGAAGTTCTGTATTGATCGGATTGCCATAAAGTGTAAATAAAATCTAAAATTTTCAAGTATTGTTTCCACAATAACTCTCGAACATAATAAGCTAGACAGACGACATTTTCAAAGTAGGTTTGGGAGATAAATATCTCGGTTACTTTCGTTATTGGGCAAAATCGGCCTCATGGTTTCGGAGTAACGAAAAACAAATTTTTTACATTACAAATTCATTTTTTTTGAGATACAGTTTCACCATGAAAATCCATAGATATAATTTTCAACTGTAACAAGCTAATATTTTCGGAGATATGATTTTTCAAAATTTCAATAATACAAAGAACTTGATTTCACAGAATGCGAATTATATATATCTGTTATTTCATCTGAAAGATGAACTTCATTAATGTCGAACGAAACTGAAAGTGTATATCTAGAGACTCTGGAGAATTTGGTTGATCTAAGCATGTAAGCAATTTGAAATTTGGATTCGCTAAGTTCATCGGCACAGTTTCTTGGTTAGTGAGTCGAAAATGAATGATGCAAGGAAGTCGAGCATAATTTACGAGTCATTATCTAATTATGGAAGATTTTGAACAGGATTTTCAACTGATGTACAGGTAGTTATTCCTTAGTAAAACTATTCAAGATTTCCTACATAAGTATTCTGGTTTGAGTTCTCTCTGGACAGATTACATTAGATTTGTCACATAAATAAAACTGGCTTCTTCATTTACTCTATTTTTCATAATAACTACTGAGAGTTTCGAAACCCAAAATTTTACCGAAATACAAAGATAATATGCAAAGGGATTTTAATTTCTTTCATGATGTAATTCTGTCATAATAATCCATGATAATTCCCAACTCTGAGAAACCAATACTTTCGGAGATATGATTTGGCAAATATGTATTGGACAAGAGCGCCTAAGCTCCTATCCACAGGGCTTTCCCACTTTTCTTAAAATGAGGCAAGGAATCACCCCCTTAAATATTAGCATGTATTTTCAAGTCTGCCGTATTCACAAAGCATTAAATCTCCGTTAAGTCCTAACTGAGGTCCTCAGTTAAGGATAAATAAGAATTGCAACCTCAGTTAACGTGAAAATGAACGTGAAACAGGCCTGTTTCACCACCTTTAAATACGTTAACTGAGGTTGCCATTCTATTTCTCTATTTCTATCTGACTTGTTATTGCATTGAATTCAATACTCATTGATGATGATTATGTTCTTCCCTGGAGCTAAGCCCCCTTGGGCGAGTTCAGCACCTGGATGGGGGACCGCTCTGGCTATAAATTTGAACAAACGCGCCAAAGTGCTTTTCCAACTTGTTCAAGAGTGGTATTTAGTTATTGTGTCGTGTGTTGAATTCAAACAATCTGTACAGTTATAGAATTATTCAATGTAGTCAGACGTTCAGTATATATGATACCAATTCCGCTATATTAATGTGATGGCCGTATTGACTTCGATGAAGAAATGGAACTATTCACAATCGAATTTGTAATTCAGGTAGGCCAACCATATTGTACAATATCGAACAACAGGACTCGCGATCGAAAACAAGCAACTTAATCATGCCTCCAATAACTTTTTCCTGGCTCCACGTTTTTCTTATTTCAACAACCGATATCTGAGCTTTGATATATTGCCTCATAAGCACTCGTATAATAGACCTTGTCCCAACAATACAAAGAAACCGTGTGCGAAAAACCCGCACACAATAGAACGAAACCCATTATTATTTTCTCGGCTTATAGCCCCAAGTCCGAGCGACAGTGGTGCGCATGATGGGAGCAGAAAGGGCACAACGATGCGATGCGGTAGTCAACCTGCTACCAAAAAAATTGATTCAAGCCCTGTGGACAGGAGCTTTCTGGCGCTCTTGTTCAAACAGACAAATTATATCTCCGAAAGTATTGGTTTCTCAGAGTTGAGAATTATTTCAATGGATTCCTATGGTAGAACTGCATCATGAAAGAAATTAAATTTAAAAAAAGTGTCATTTGAAAAAATATGCTGCCAAAATTATATTTAAAAAAATGGGTTCAAGCCCTGTGGACAGGAGCTTTCTGGCGCTCTAGTTCAAACAGACAAATTATATCTCCGAAAGTATTGGTTTCTCTGAGTTGGGAATTATATCAATGTATACATATGATAGAGCTGCATCATAAAGGAAATTCAATTCAAATAATAGTTTATTTATCAAGATTAAATGAGCAATCATGAGAATGAGAACTGCACCATGGAAGAAATCGAATTAAATCTGGCCAATTTTGCCCAATAACGAACTTATCCGAGATATTCATCTCCCTAACCTACTCTGAAAATTTCAACTACCTAGCTCATTCCGTTCGAGAGTTATTGTGGAAAAACTTTTTTTAAATTTTCAAAATTTTCTTTTTACACTTTGCGGTAATCTGGTCAATACAAAACTTCACATGCGTATAAAGGTCATGATTCTACAATTTGATGCTAAATTTCAGATAGATCGAACGAACTTGTCCGAGATATTTACGCTCCAAAACCACCTTGCAATTTTCAATCCGCTAACTCCTTTCGTTCGAGAGTTATCGTGCCTACGGCCGGTCGGCCGGCCGGACAGAATCGGTTTCGCACTCGGATTCTTGATCAGTGAGTCGAACCAAATCGTTTGAGACCATTTTCAGCGAAAAATTCCAAAATTACAGACACTTGGGCAAATTGATAAGCACTCTGTTCCGAGGAACTAGAGCGCCAAAAAAACAAGTTTCGTATGACAATTGCCCAAAACAGGTTTAAAGTACCTACAAATAGTAGGTATTCCATAAAACATGTATGAAAGAAGATGAGTAATAATATGAAAGAAGATGAGTAATAAATAAAAAAATACCTTGTAATCGGTCAAAAATTTCCTGATCTACGTTTACCAAATTTTCTCCTCTCTCGAACTACAGAATTATGCTTTCAATATTTACGTAATATTTTCAAACATTTTTGGGTGAGGTCCCCGTTGTATCGCTAAAATACGAGTATTTCAACCCCAATATTTTTGAAGTCACAATATTCCCTTCTGTCAAGTTGACATTATGACAATTCATACATAGAATAATTATATCAATGT
Source organism: Halyzia sedecimguttata (assembly GCA_937662695.2). Lineage (NCBI taxonomy): Eukaryota > Metazoa > Arthropoda > Insecta > Coleoptera > Coccinellidae > Halyzia > Halyzia sedecimguttata. The sequence goes on from OW569414.2 coordinate 74,571,960, forward strand.
GTGAAATACGATTTACATTGAAATTTTGAAGAATCATATCTCCTAAAGTATTAGCTTGTTAGAGTTAAAAATGATATGAATGGATTCTTATGATAAAACTTCTTATTAAAAAAAAATTTATTTGGAATTTGTTTCGTAAAAAAAAAATTTTTTTTTGTTACTCCGAAACCATCTGTCCGATTTTGCCCAATAACGAACTTAGCAGAGATATTTATCCCCCAAACCTACTCTGAAAATTTCAACTCTCTAGCTCATTCCGTTCGAGAGTTATCGTGCCTACGGCCGGCCGGACCGGCCGGACAGAATGAATTTCGACCACGGATTCTTGATCAGTGAGTCGAACCAAATCGTTTAAGACCATTTTCATCGAAATATTCGAAAATTACAGACATTTGGGCAAATTGATAAGCACTCAGTTCCGAGAAACTAGAGCGCCAAAAAAAGAGCAATCTACAATGCTTCAATGCTTAAAAAATTGTCATTAAATTTATTTATCAAGATCAAATGAGCAATCTGCAATGATCCAACCTCGTGGAATGGGTTGCTGCAACTTACACTCGGTGCATAGTATTCACAACTCGAAATACCTAAGGAAAGTATCATCGAAATGTCAAGAGGAAGGCTGGAGACAATCATAGCAGATTGTCCATTTATCTCTGATATTTGAGTAGGTAGAGGCTGACGAACAAATTATTTTAATAGTTCAAAATATATTAATAACATACTATCCTCTTTTCATAATTTGAAATTTAATAGTTCATACCACTTACACATTCTTTTCTATATTATGGACCTGAACTCAAGAAAAAATGTTTGATACACAAATGTAGATCCATATTTCAGTACTTTGTTGCTAGCAACAAAATGAAAATACTATATATAGGAACATGACTCACTACTTAAGGAAGTAAATGGTAATATTAACCTCAGTGGTCAACGAACCGTAATTTCTTTTGATGATTCCATTATGTTCTTCTTTAGTTTTGCTTTCATAAACTACATCATTAAAATCGTCCAATTCTAAATCTTTTGAAACATCATCCCCAATATGTATACATAAATTATTCAATATGTAATCAGTCAATATTATTTTCGGTTTCAAAACAGTCTTGTATATATTCACAAATTCAAGAATCGGATACTTGTTTTCCAAAAAATATTTTCAAACAACGAATTCACAAGTCTCTAATAGCTAGATAAGGAGACATTCATGAACAGTGAACACAGACAGATTCTGTGTTCACATTCTGTGAATACATAGAACTACGTTGTATTATTGAAATTTTGAAAAATCATATCTCCGAAAGTATTAGCTTGTTAGAGTTGAGAATAATGACAATGAATTCTAATGAAGAAACTGCATTCTAAAAAAAATAATTTGAAATTTGTAATGTGAAAAAATTTTTTTTTTTTGTTTCTCCAAAAGCATAATGCTAATTCTCACCAATAACAAACCTAACCGAGACATTTATCACCCAAACCTACTCTGTAAATTTCAACTGCTCAGCTCTATCTGTTCGAGAGTTATTGTAGAAACTAAATTTTCAAATTTTTTTTTACACTTTACGGCAACCCGATCAATACAAGACTTCGCATGCATATAAAAGTCATTATTCCACAATTTCCAAAATTTCAGATAGAGCGAGTAATCGGTTTCGGAAATATTCATAAAAAATATTTTTACTAAAAACTTCCATAACTCTTAAACCGCTTGGTGGATTCCACCCGTTACTGAACTCGTCCGAGATATTTACGCTCCAAACCTACCCTGCGAATTTCAATGCTCTAACTCCTTTCGTTCGAGAGTTATCGTGTAAACGGAGGGCCGGCCTGCCGGACAGACTTCGATTTTGACCACGGATTCTTGATCAATGAGTCGAACCAAATGGTTATTTAAGACCATTTTCATCAAAAAATTCGAAAATTATAGACATTAGGGCAAATTGATAAGCACTCTGTTGCGAGGAACAAGAGCGCCAAAAAAGTGGGAAAGCCCTGTGGACATGAGCTTTGGCACTCTCGTTCGATCTTTGACAAATCATATCTCCGAAAGTATTAGTTTGTTAGAGATGAAAATGATATCAATGAATTTTTATGATGAAACTGCATCTTGAAGAAAATTGAGTTTGAAATGTGTGATGTAAAAAATTTGTTTTTCGTTACTCCGAAACCATCAGACCGATTTTGCCCAATAACGAACTTAATCGAGAAATTTATCTCCCAAACCTACGCTGAAAATTTCAATTGCCTAGCTCATTCTGTTCGAGAGTTCTTGCAAAAACAAAATTTAAAACTTTTTGAAATTTCAATCCATTTTGAAATTTCAATCCACTTGCTCCTTTCGTCCGAGAGTTATTGTGCCTACGTCCGGCCGAACATAATCGATTTCGACACACGGATTCTTGTTCATTGAGTCGAACCAATCGTTCAAGACTATTTTCAGTCAAAAATTCGAAAATTACAGACATTTGTGCAAATTGATAATCACTCTGTTCCGAGGAACAAGAGCGCCAAAAACTGAAAGCACCTATGAATTTGTCATGAAAAAGTAGATAACTTAAAATTTGAAATTTCCAACGGTAGCAGAATTAGATAGAATTTGGGATGCACTGTACATATTTATGGAAAATTCCGAAACAACTCAAATTCAAATTTCAAATTGTCATTCTTCTTCGTAAAAATGCGAACCCTACCTTCAACTGCCTTTGAAAGACAGTTACAACTCCTAATATGGACTTGTGATACATCGTTTGAAAGGTCTCGTCATTCTCTATTCAGAAACGTTATCACTTTCATGCTCATAGCGCTTCGGTTGGAGAGCGAAATACCTTCGAAGTTCCCTCCGTGGCGCCTCTCGTACGAGCCACGCCACTGGCGAGCAGCGACAGCAAAGCACCCAATGTCAACAACATTAGCTGTAAAAATAAGCTAACTACCCACGTCGAAGTCACAGAAAAGTCCCGCGCCTCGTCACGCCACGGATTCTTCGGGGGGCACAGAGCATGACAGTCTTGACCATAATGACGAGTAGTTTCCACTTTTTTGTAATTACTCAGTAAGTTTCGACGTAACGGATGCCTCGGTGCGTTATGCGTTAAATTCGGTGGGTGTTAAGGGATAACGATGAATGGGAATTTCGAGGATGTCGATACGTGCAACTTTCTCGGCCCGCTGCATTTTAGATTTTGACTAAGAAATGAGTACGGAAATGGAATCATAATGAAAGAACATCACTGAAATAGTTATTTATGTACGAAAAACTGTCTATGGACAGTTTTTTGCCGAGGTGCATATTAAATTTTTTCGTCGACCTCTACATAGTTTTATGAATTTTGGACCTCTTAAAAGATTTCACAATAGCAAATGACACATTCACTTATGTTTGTATTGAACCGTATCATACAGTATTCTTAGTGACCTCAGCGGACGTGAAAGTAATTTTGCAGACGAGAAAGTAATTTTGCAGACGAGATAGTAATTATGAGGACGAAAAAGTAATGCATCATTTGGTATTGTGAAATTATTTAAGAGGTCCGAAATTCATAAAAATATGTAGAGGTCGACGACAAAATGTAATATGCACCTTGTAACGTTCCTTTTTGATCTAGGCAGAGGTTTGTTCATGTTTTGCTGGCGATAAATTTGTCGATTGTATTGACATTAAATTTGAGGTTGGGTCTCAGTAGTGCCAAGCGACGCATAAGGAATTGTGTTCAGAGAACTGGATGGATGGGGAATATTGTTTCGTTTTGACGTTCTGAAATTTTGTCAGAGTCGGCGTCGGTCAGATGAGATCGTCCATTTTGTGGAAGTTCAGCGGAGGAAGCATTTGGTTATAGGTACGTATTTTCGAAACTTTGTGAGGATTATTGGAATCTTCTTAGTTTCGAAAATCGAATTAACTTAGTGAGGATTATATTGGTTTGATTATGAAAGATAACAGGTAACCTTCAAATATCTCGAAAGAGGATTTAAAGACCTTTTGCAAATCCAAGTTGACCACGTGAATGTTCTTGGCGACTTTGACAGGTATGTGTAAATGTTCTATTATCGTCATTTCTAATAGAAACAATTCATGTTGTAATAATCTTTCTGTATCCAGAACATTGCTGTGTGCTTGAAGAATTATTTGGTGGAGGCACGGCCAGATTTAGTTTTGAAGCAAACTTATACAAGATATATAATATACATATAAATATTAGATAACAACGAATAACATGTCTGTTTGATATTCTGATAACCGAAATTATTATGCATTGGGGAGATTCAATTATTTCTTATCTGAGAGGAGTCACTGTGTCACTGTGTGATCAGTAAACAACGCTGTGGGGCATCCAATCCAGGGTTGCAGATTATGAGCACCGAGGGAAAGAGGACAGTATTGCGAGACCATCGAAGTAATGTTCAGGAATAGGAATAGAGGAGGATACCAGGATACCTGGGTGGATCGACGGAATAGGAGTCGCTAGCACGCAAGTTATTGGAAATAAATCTTGAAATATATCTTATACATGCTATATACGACCTGAACATAATACCATCAGATTATATAGATTATTATTGTTGTAAAGCGAAGATTGGGGAAAGATTTGTGTTAATCGTATATGATCATAGATAAAAACGTGGATGCGCCTGAGCTCAAGCGACGCGTATTCGGATCAAGGAAGAATATCTACGTACAATTTCCGCCGCACCCTATTCAGGGTTTCACAGTGGTTTTTGTTGTTGAATCTACATATCTGGGTTGTAAGCTACTGGAATAAATTGTTTGTTTTTAGCGTGAGAATTCTTTTGGTAAGTTTAGGAATTATTACATTACGCTGGGGTATCTGGGAGAATTAAATATGCCTAGCGCCCATTTACTAGGATCCCTTTTGGAATCCACTCCCATCTCCACTGAAGCTAGACCGCGGATCCCCGAGCTCTAGTAGGTCCTAGTTTAACTGCTGCAACTTTGGAACAGTCGTAGAGGTTATAACCTTGGCGAAAAACTGTCTATTGTCTAGCCTGCTTGCTATCCTCGGCTCCGCCTCGGATTGCAAATTGCAGTCTCGACTATAATAGACAGTTTTTCGTCCTTGGTATATATATAACTAATCTCCTCCGCAAAGTACTTGCGTCCAATAATAGTAGTATTTACGGTCGCAAATTAGTACGTAAAATGTCACTGCCCATGTTGCGATCCATGACTTCACATTTTGGGAAACCCAGATTCGATTTTCTCAACAAAGGAACACGCTTGTAAAACTTAAATGTTTTGGGTTAACTGGTTTATTTTACCATGTGGGGTCTCACACTTGAAATTAGTATTTTTCACGAAAAGATATTCGCAAGTAGAATATATTGTGAGGCTTCAACCCTTGTAGAGATTTATGGCCTATTTCGTGTGAAATAGTGCTAAAATGCAAACAACAACTAACACATTGCCAGAGCTGTTAGTCTTTTTGTCTAGACTATTTGAAAACCCCTAGTCTGTGAAAGTCATTTATCAGCTTTCGCTGATAGATTGTATCCAGACAGCTAGTGAAAATTAGACCATGGGGGGAGAAATTCGGGGATTTGAATTTCTAAGTTTAAACACGCTAGAAGTTCACTGATTGTTGCATTTAGTTTGCATTCCTACTACTTCGTAATCGGCAAATGAGAGTATTGTTATAACATATCCGGGGCGGTTTTAAGATCGAACCCCCAATCGTTGTTAATATTTACCGTATTTTACCCAGATGAAGGAACCTCCTATATTTCCTTCTATCTGGGCTTTTATATACAATTACACTGTTCAATTTCATTACTATTCTTGATCTGTCGCGAAACAATAACATTGCCGGGTCTTCGTTTGCAACTTAGTAGTCACTTCTTCCTTTTTCATATAGAAGGAAGATTTTATATTGTATCAATATTGCATTGTACAATACTTCGTGTTTGTTATAACATTATCGGTAACAAGAAAATACATTTTGTTGTTTTGTTAAAAGTGCGTTCGAATATTTCACCACTTCCTATCCTCGTAATTGTTATTTTATTACAAGTAACAACTTACGCAGTAATCAACGAGATTACTACTGGGTGCTTAAAGTTAAGTATACCCCTTTACTCATCCCCCTGATAAAACAATAAGGGTGTATGATTCTGGTCCTTCGAAAATTCATTATATCCTGATAAAAGCATCAGGACTCAACATATGATCCTTCGAAACCATAACATCCTGATAAACCAATCAGGATTCAACAGCCCATTTGCAAGAAACTCAGAAGCACAAACATCAAAACTTGTTTTCCGAAATTCAAACTTATCTACTTCTATTATTAAAAGAAAGGAGCAAACTGCGTACTTTTCAAAATGCCGCTCGACAGTTAGAAGCAGCTCAAATTGGTACCAGATGGTTTGTTTTATGACATACTCCAGTCGGCGAAACTGAAACATATAGAGAGCTACCCGCTTTGGGATGACGCTATATTATGAAATTTTTCGGAAATATTCCAACTACATTGAAATTTTTCCAACTGGTTTGAAATTTTTTCCAACTCTTTCGAAATTTTTTCTAACTAATTCGAAATTTCTCCAATTGTGTTGAAAATCTTCCAACTCCGTTCAACATTTGGGGGAGATCATCCCTCCCTACCTCCCCCGCTTAGACCGTGCCTGATACCATCCCATCATTTTCCCCCAATTTCAACCCAATCTGACCATCTTAATCTGATATACAGCAGTTCGAATAAATGCACAAATCTTCTAAGGATACACATGGCCCCATTTTTCTTGAATTACAATCGAATCTGACCATTTTGGTCTGATTTACAGCAGTTTGAATAACTTAATGGTACCAGACCAGATGGTTTGTTTTATGACATACTCCAGTCGGCGGACCTGAAACATCAAGAGAGCTACCCGCTTTGGGATAACGCTATATTATGATACCTATTATTTTTTGCCGGCTACACACATTGTGCCAAAAACTACTAATACTGAATATTGAATTTACTTCAACAGGAATGTGTATAAGGGTACGTTGTGTTATTCCATGTTATCCCTTTCCTATTATCTACGTGCTTTGCATTTATCCTGTCAGGCGGTCAAATTTGTTCACATTTTATTAAAATTTTTTCGGAAATATTCCAACTCCATTGAACTTTTTCCAACTGCTTCGAAATTTTTTCCAACGCCTTCGAAATTTTTTCTAATTACTTCGAAATTTTTCCAACTGTGTTGAAAATTTGCAAACTCCAATTGGGGGTGATCATCCCACCCATCAGGAATATTTCGCCAGATATTCATTTTGATAGGCCTATACCGAGTAAATCCATTCACCATTGTTTAATGTACCACTGCGGTAACAGGACTTCACAATAAATGTGATTTGTTAAAATTAGAGATCATTACAGATTTAAATAATTTGGAAACTCAATTTAAAAAAAAAAAAATTTGTAAGAACCGTAACCCAAGAAAATTAAAAAAAAAACAAAAAAAAATTGGTTCAAGCACAGACGTGAAGTCAGGAGCTTTTGCGCGTATGTCCAATACAGGAGAATGGACAATAGAACATACGCGCAAAAGCTCCTGACTTCACGTCAGGGCTTGAACCAATTTTTTTTTGGTGATTTTTTTAAATTGTTCTTGAGTTACGGTTGTAATAACATTTTTTTTCGTAATTTTTGTGAAATTTTCTAGGGGTACGGTTCTTACGAAATTCTGTCTTTATGTTGATTTTATACTTCTAGTTACCAAGCTTCAATTCGATCGAATCTTTATTTTTTGAGTTATCGAGGAAATAATATTCCAGGTGGGTATAACTCCGGAACCGTTGGACCGATTATGCCCGCAAACGAACTCAACTGTCCCATTCGGATAAGCAACATACCCCGAAAACTCCAAGTCTCTTCCTCCTTTCGTTCGAGAGTTATCGAGGCAACGGTCACACATCCATAAACTGAACTCACACAAGGCTGCTCGAATCTCCAACAATATACATCTGATCGTGTTCAAACTTAGAACTTGGTAGGCGAGTTAGTTTCTGAAGGCTCTCGCAAAATTTCAGCGATATTGGATGAAAGTTCTTGAGTATAGAATTTTTTTCAATAATTTTCAATGATTTTTTAAAAACTTTCTAGTGATACGATCCTCACTAAATTTTGCAGGAACTTACGCGTTGGCATTCTACATCTAACAACCATGCTTGAGTTGTATCGCTACTATATTTTTTAAGATATTGAGTAAATAACAACCAAATTTTAGATGGATATAACTCCAAAACCGTTTGGCCGATTATGTTTAAAAATGAACTCAAATGTCGCATTCAGATGTACAACTCAACCTGAAAATTTCAAAGCGCTTTCTCTTTCCGTTCTCAGGTTATCGCGTATTAAAAATTATTCTTTATAATTTTCTTAAAATTTTCTAGCCATACGATTCTCACAAAATTCCACGAACGTACTTTGGTTTATATTCTACAACTATTCGACAAGTTTCAATTCGATCGGATTTATATTGGTTGAAAACAAAATTGTTACTCGGAAACTCTTGGTCCGATTATGCCCATTAACGAACTTATCCGTCGTATTGGGATGCACAACTTACCCTGAAAATTTCATGTCGCTAGCTCTTTCCATTCTCAAGTTATCGTGGCAACGGCCGGACTGCCCGACGGCTGGACGGCCGGCCGGTCAGAATGAAATTTGACCTCAAATTCTTCATTGGGGAGTCGGAACAAATCGTTTGAGACCATTTTTGGCGAAAAATTTGAAAATTACAGACATTTGGGAAAAATGATAACGCGATCTTCCCCAGAACATACGCGCAAAAATCCTTAGAATTGACAATAATTCAATATTGGCTGTCAGTTTAGAAATTCTATGATATAAGCAGACACAAGAAGTGAGAAGCGGCAAATTAAAATCCAAATCCAACTGCGATGTTACAATCATTTTCAAAAACCCTGTAGATACTGCATATATTATATACGTATATAATTATTATTTACTACTCTATAAAATTTATATTCTGCATTTCTCATCTAGACGAATGGATATCAAATTATCTTCACAATCGCATTAATTCTGCATTTTCAATGCCATTTGATGATGTTATAGGCCATTTAAGAATATCATCGAGTAGCATCCGTTGAAAATTTATTTCATGAGTGTATACAAAGTTGCTATTTCGTTATTCATTTTATTCAGTGTCGAGATTCTGATATTTTTTTCGCTATTCAGCCGTGGCAATGCAAGTATATTGCCGTAACTACATTTTTAATGTAGACCTACTGGTTATTATTGAGGGTTATTAAATATTATAGTCCATTAGAATTCAGACGAAACATCATTATTTTTCACGCCATATAAATGTGGACGAAGACTAACCACCGAATTCACAAAACATTCAATCTCCGTTAAGTCCTAACTGAGGTTCTCAGTTAAGGATAAATAAGAATCGCAACCTCAGTTAACGTATTCAACGGTGCTGAAACAGGCCTGTTTCATGTTGAATTCCACGTTAGCTGAGGTTGCGATTTAAATAAACTGCTCCACAAGAGTTAGGGATAATCGTTTCAACTGAAATAACTGACATTCTGAAACCTTTGTTTGCGCTGGAAACGTAATTTAATATAGTTTTAGGTTCAAAACTATAAATGCACGTCAGTTTTTTGGTCTGCAACATATACAGGGTGATTAACAGAATAGGGTCAAATTTAACGACTTTTATTTCCGGACATTTTATTGTTTTTTTTGTCTTTTTTGCCTTCAATACAAGGTATGGCCACCACGGGCATCAATGATCGCCTGACATCTTCGTTGCATACTGTCAACGAGGGTGTTGAGCATATCTTGAGGATTTCATTCCATAAACGAGGCAGTAGTGCTTTGAGGTCATTCTATGTTTCTGGTGGAGGTTGGTGATCATCTAGTCTTCTTTGTAGCATATCCCATGCATGTTCTATTCAGTTTAAGTCTGGCGAATGCGGAGGTATTGGTAAATGAGGAATACCATGATCTACTCGCGCATTTTCTTCTATTGCTGCACGATGTGGTCTTGCGTTATCGTCAACAAAATAGGAAAGCTTCACCAATGGCAACATGAAAATTTGGCACTTCGTTGCCAATGACATGTTCCATATAATGTAAAGCAGTCATATTGCCAGGACAAATGTGAAGGTATGTGCGCCTGGTGTAACATATCCCAGCCCATACCATAATAGAGTCTCCTCGAAATGGATGAACCTCTTGCACATGACGGCGATTTCGGGGTATACGCGGCATAGTCCATACCCTTATTCTTCGAGAATCTGAAAATCGACCGTATCTGGATTCAACTGTGAAAAGTACACTACGCCATTGGACGTTCAGATTAACATGCTGCCTGGCCCATCTTTGTCGTTTATGCTCACGTGTTAACGGAACACCCCTCAATGGACGTCTAGAAGCCAGGTTAATCTCTCCCAAACTACGTCGGATGGTTTCAATGGAAATTTCAGGACCATTGGCATTCAAAAGTCGATTTCTCAGAATACTACATGAAGAAAAGGGATATCTCCTCGCTGAAATGGTGACAAAACGGTCTTGTGCGGGTGCTGTTTTTCTGGGTCCACCAACCCTATGTCTTTCCTGCACCGAACCTGTCTCATTCAACCTATTCTAGAGTCGCGATATTACACTTTGCGATACTTGAAATGTTTCTGCCACAGCGACTTGAGTGAGGCCACCCTGTAGCATACCGATAGCCCTATTAGCCTCGGCGTTTGTTAATTTACGTCTTGGCATCTTAAGGAGTTCGATATCGTTAAGAGACTGACAATAAATTAACTGCATATTGAAATGCTAAATTTTACGAATAATGGGAAAAACTGCCAAACTCGAGTAAAAAGACGACCAGATGGGAAAATATGCATTCAAATCGAATTCATAAGTTTTTATTGGCATATGATCATGTTTTTGATATTGTCTTTAAAATTTTACTCCCCTCAGAACAACTTAATATGATATCCCTAACTCTTGTGGAGCAGTTTATATCCTTAACTGAGGACGAGGGCGCCCATATGAACATTTTTAGGGAGGGGGGCTAGACACAAAGATATTCAAGTAAAATTATTCGGTAAAACAATTTTTCCACATATGATGATTTTTTTTTCCTTCCCCAAAAGCTAGTGACTGGCCCCCCTTACCCCCAAGTATGGGCGCCCATGACAGAGGACGTCAATCCTAACTGAGGTTAAATGCTTTGCGAATACGCCGGTAAGACGCAAAAATTTATGGAATATATTTTTGGCGCGCTCTCTCAGGTGAACAGACTGCCTATCATTTCGTCCAAATGTCTGTAATTTTAAAATTTTTGGCCGAGAATTTTTGGACTAAGAATCCGTGATCAAACTTGATTATGTCCGGCCGTCAGCACGATTACGATCGAGCGCAATGAGTTAGGTAGTAGAAATTTTAAGAATAGGTTTGGAGTCCAAATGTGCAGGCTAAGTTCGTTAATGGCCAAAATCCACCGAGGGGCATCAAAGTTATAGCCATCTGATCCATTATTTTCCCAATAACTCGAAAACTAATTATCTGATCGAATTAAAACGGTCTGGGTTCCTGGTCACGCGGGAATCATAGGAAATGAGGAGGCCAACACACTTGCCAAGAAAGGAGCACAAACCCCCTTTATTGGCCCGGAACCTACAGAAGTGAATTCTGGACGAAAGAAGAGACTGAGAGAGGTACTTTCTGGAGATCTCTTCCCGGAATGCATCACTCCAAGAAATTCCTGCGGAACTTTTATACTGTCAGATCCAAGAAATACTTGGACCTCAGTAAGAACAAGCTGCACCTCCTCACTGGCTTCCTCATAGGGCACTGCGGCCTCAGGAAGCATAATATGATGAGATTAGGGCTAGCAGAAACTGACGAGTGCAGATTCTGTTGAGAGGAGGATGAAACTCCTGATCACCTGACAACGGAATGCCTCGCCATCTCGAACCAACGCAAATGGAATGAAAATATCAACCAACAAAAAGTATGATATCATATTATAATTCTCATAATTACACGATTGCTGAAATAAATTAGACAATGTCATGTCTCTGGAAAATGAGTTGACATTATGACAATTCATACATAGAATAATTATATAATTCTGTGAAAACGTAGAAATACGATTTATTATTGAAATTTTGGAAAATCATATCTCCGAAACTATTAGCTTGTTAGAGTTAAAAATGATATCAATGGATTCTTATGGTAAAACTGCTTATTGAAAAAAAAATGTATTTGGAACCAAATTGAATTTTTTTCAATAAGCAGTTTTACCATAAGAATCCAATGATATCATTTTTAACTCTAAAAAGCTAATACTTTCGGAGATATGATTTTTCAAAATTTCAATAATAAATCGTTTTTCTACGTTTTCCCAGAATTATATAATTATTCTATGTATGAATTTTCATAATGTCAACTTATTTTCCTGAGACATGACATTGTCTAATTCCTTGCTAATAGTTGGTTCGAGAAACGTCAAAATCGACTTAGAGAGACGGGGTCTGAAAACGGCCGTTCTAGCCAGTTTTTGGGGTCTGAAAGTTGACGAAAAGCGAAGATAAGGGTAAAAAACCGTCAAATAAACCCGCAAGTGGCGATTTTATGTCGAAAAGTGAAAATTAAGAATATATATCCCAGGTGATTAGGTACCGACGTTTTATTCTAATACCGGAGATCGCCAAAATCGTACGAGGAGCCCGATAGCCCGGCGGTATAATCAGTCGAGTTTTAGGTTTCGGAACGAGAGAAGGCGGGCTCAAATCCCGGACAGGGAATTACACTTTTTGGCGCTCTAGTTCCTCGGAACTGAGTGCTTATCAATTTGCCCAAATGTCTGTAATTTTCGAATTTTTGGCTGAAAATGGTCTCAAACGATTCGGTTCGACTCACTGATCAAGAATCCGAGGTCGAAATCGATTCTGTCCGGCCGGTCCGGCCGGCCGGCCGTAGGGAGGATAACTCTCGAACGAAAGGAGTTAGAGGATTGAAATTTGCCAGGTGGGTTTGGAGCGTAAATATCTAGGACAAGTTCGTTAATGGGAGAAATCCATCAAGCGGTTTCGGAGTTATAACCGATTTTAATAAAACACATTTTTTATGAATATTTCCGAAACCGATCACTCGATCTTTCTGAATTTTGCATCAAATTGTAGAATCACGACCTTTATACGCATGTGAAGTTTCGTATTGACCAGGTTACCGCAAAGTGTAAAAAAAAAAAATTTCAAAATTAAAAAAAAAATTTCCTACAATAACGGAATGAGCTAGGCAGTTGAAATTTTCAGAGTAGGTCAGGGAGATGAATATCTCGGTTAAGTTCGTTATTATGCAAAATAGGCCAGATGGTTCCGGAGTGTCAAAAAAAAATATTTTTTTAACCAACAAATTTCAAATTCAATTTTTATTTAAGATGCAGTTTTACCATTAAAATCCATCGATATCATTTTCAACTCCAAGAAGCTAATACTTTCGGAGATATGATTTTTCTAAATTTCAATAATGAATCGTACTTCTATATGTTTTCACAGAATGCTATAATTTTTCTATTTAAGCTTTATTATATGATCTGTGTTCATACTCGTACATTTCATCATGTTTTATAAGAGAGAGTCAAATTCAGTTCAGCTATTTTAATTTGATTTCTTCCATGTTGCAGTTCTTATTCTCAGATTGCTCATTTAATCTTGATAAATAAACTATTATTTGAATTGAATTTCCTTTATGATGCAGTTCACAAGAATACATTGATATAATTCCCAACTCTGAGAAAACAATACTTTCGGAGATATAATTTGTCTGTTTGAACTAGAGCGCCAGAAAGCTCCGGTCCACAGGGCTTGAACCCATTTTTGGCGTTCTAGTTCCTCGGAACTGAGTGCTTATCCATTTGCCCAAATGTCTGAAATTTTCGAATTTTTCGATGAAAATGGTCTCAAACGATTTGGTTCGACTTACTGATCAAGAATCCGTGGTCGAAATTCATTCTGTCCGGCCGGCCGGCCGGTCCGTCTGGCCGGCCGTAGGCACGATAACTCTCGAACGGAATGAGCTAGACAGTTGAAATTTTCAGAGTAGGTTTGGGAGATAAATATCTCGGCTAAGTTCGTTATTGGGTGAAATCGGACAGACGGTTTCGGAGTAACAAAAAAAAAATTTTTTTTTACACAACAAATTCCAAATTAAATATTTTTCAATAAGCAGTTTTACCATAAGAATCCAATGATATCATTTTCAACTCTAACAAGCTAATACTTTCGGAGATATGGTTTTTCAAAATTGCAATAATAAATCGTATTTCTACGATTTCACAGAATGATATAATTTTCTATGTATGAATTGTCATAATGTCAACTTATTTTCCTGAGACATGACATTATCTAATCAATCGAAGAATTAGGAGAGTAAAGTGTATTCCGAAATGTGAGCGAAGTGAGAAAAATCTCAGTTGTTTGTTCCAAAATTAGTTCTTCTCAGAAAAGTCTTATATTTCGGAACGGAACATGAAGTAAAAGATCTGAGAGAAGTGAGACTGCTTTTCATCCATAGACGTAGAATGCTCAGTTAGTCAGTTCTCTCACTTAATGACGGGACTGACGGAAGGGAATATTATAACTTCAAAAATATTATGTTGGTGTTGAAATACTCGTATTTTGGCGATGCAACGGGGACCTCACCCAAAAATGTTTGAAAATATTACGTAAATATTGAAAGCATAATTCTGTAGTTCGTGAGAGGTGAAAATTTGGTGAACGTAGATCAGGAATTTTTGATCGATTACAAGGTAATTTTTCATTATTACTTCTCTTCTTTCATACATGTTTTATGGAATATTGTAGGTATTGTAGGTATTTGTAGGTACTTTAAATTAGTTTTGGGCAATTGTCATACGAAACTTGTTTTTTAGGCGCTTTAGTTCCTCGGAACAGAGTGCTTACCAATTTGCCCAAGTGTCTGTAATTTTCGAATTTTTGGCTGAAAATGGTCTCAAACGATTTGGTTCGACTCACTGATCAAGAATCCGAGGTCGAAATCGATTCTGTCCGGCCGGGTGGCCGGCCGTAGGCACGATAACTCTCGAACGAAAAGAGTCATAGGTATGAAATTTGCAAAGTGGGTTTGGAGCGTAAATATCTCGGACGAGTTCGTTAATGGGCGAAATCCATCGAGCGGTTTCGGAGTTATGGCCGATTTTAGTAAAAATATTTTTTATGAATATTTCCGAAACCGATCACTCGATCTATCTGAAATTTAGCAACAAATTGTAGAATCATGACCTTTATACGCATGTGAAGTTTTGTATTGACCAGGTTACCGCAAAGTGTAAAAAAAATTTCTTGAAAATTTAAAAAAAAGTTTTTCTACAATAACTCTCGAACGGAATGAGCTAGGTAGTTGGAATTTTCAGAGTAGGTTAGGAAGATAAATATCTCGGTTAAGTTCGTTATTGGGCAAAATTGGCCAGATATAATTTTGAATTCTTCCATGGTGCAGTTCTCATTCTCAGATTGCTCATTTAATCTTGATAAATAATCTATTATTTGAATTGAATTTCCTTTATGATGCAGTTCTATCATATGAATACATTGATATAATTCCCAACTCTGAGAAACCAATACTTTCGGAGATATAATTTGTCTGTTTGAACTAGAGCGCCAGAAAGCTCCTGTCTACAGGGCTTGAACCCATTTTTGATATAAGTGGCCACACCGCAGTGCTGAAAATTTTCTAGATCGATAGAGCAGTGGTTCCTAGCCTAGAAACCAATTTTTTTATAAATTCGTACGTCCTGTTCTCCGTAAGTCCAGGGTACCATCGATCGGGTGGGACGCACCCTGTATGTATCATATTCACAAAATCAATACCTTTTCGACCTTCACTTCGTGGTTAACAATTGATTGCATCGCTGCTGTAGCTATCAGTCGACCATTTATTACCATATATAAAAAATGGGTTCAAGCCCTGTGGACAGGAGCTTTCTGGCGCTCTAGTTCAAACAGACAAATTATGTCTCCAAAAGTATTGGTTTCTCTGAGTTGGGAATTATATCAATGTATACATATGATAGAGCTGCATCATAAAGGAAATTCAATTCAAATAATAGTTTATTTATCAAGATTAAATGAGCAATCATGAGAATGAGAACTGCACCATGGAAGAAATCGAATTAAATCTGGCCAATTTTGCCCAATAACTAACTTAACCGAGATATTCATCTCCCTAACCTACTCTGAAAATTTCAACTACCTAGCTCATTCCGTTCGAGAGTTATTGTGGAAAAACTTTTTTTAAATTTTCAAAAATTTTTTTTTTACACTTTGCGGTAATCTGATGAATACAAAACTTCACATGCGTTAAAGGTCATGATTCTACAATTTGATGCTAAATTTCAGATAGATCTAACGAACTTGTCCGAGATATTTACGCTCCAAAACCACCTTGCAATTTTCAATCCGCTAACTCCTTTCGTTCGAGAGTTATCGTGCCTACGGCCGGTCGGCCGGCCGGACAGAATCGATTTCGCACTCGGATTCTTGATCAGTGAGTCGAACCAAATCGTTTGAGACCATTTTCAGCCAAAAATTCCAAAATTACAGACACTTGGGCAAATTGATAAGCACTCTGTTCCGATTATTCAACGGTGTTTTTTGGGTTTTCTCTCCCAAACTCTGAAAAATTGAGCGTCTGAAGAAGGAGTCTGATATAGACTCCGAAACGTTACGATATAGTTGTTTCTGCGTTGATGTTGTTTCGTTGTTGTTTGTTAGGCAACATTGTTCAATTGATTGCTTCTGACAAATATCCTGTGTTTCTTACGCAGAAGCAAATCACAAAATAATTAATTTTTATTTTATAGATATTTTTCAGAGTTTGGGAGAGAAAACCCAAAAAACACCGTTGAATAATGAGTATACCTCCCACAGTATCCTTTAATGATTACTCTGTTCCGAGGAACTAGAGCGCCAAAAAAACAAGTTTCGTATGACAATTGCCCAAAACCGGTTTAAAGTACCTACAAATAGTAGGTATTCCATAAAACATGTATGAAAGAAGATGAGTAATAATATGAAAGAAGATGAGTAATAAATAAAATACCTTGTAATCGATCAAAAATTTCCTGATCTACGTTCACCAAATTTTCTCCTCTCTCGAACTACAGAATTATGCTTTCAATATTTACGTAATATTTTCAAACATTTTCGGGTGAGGTCCCCGTTGCATCGCTAAAATGCGAGTATTTCAACCCCAATATTTTTGAAGTTACAATATTCCCTTCTGTCAAGTTGACATTATGACAATTCATACATAGAATAATTATATCAATGTGTGAAATACGATTTACATTGAAATTTTGAAGAATCATATCTCCGAAAGTATTAGCTTGTTAGAGTTAAAAATGATATGAATGGATTCTTATGATAAAACTTCTTATTAAAAAAAATTTAATTTGGAATTTGTTTCGTGAAAAAAAAAATTTTTTTTGTTACTCCGAAACCATCTGTCCGATTTTGCCCAATAACGAACTTAGCCGAGATATTTATCCCCCAAACCTACTCTGAAAATTTCAACTCTCTAGCTCATTCCGTTCGAGAGTTGTCGTGCCTACGGCCGGCCACCCGGCCGGACAGAATCGATTTCGAACTCGGATTCTTGATCAGTGAGTCGAACCAAATCGTTTGAGACCATTTTCAGCCAAAAATTCGAAAATTACAGACACTTGGGCAAATTGATAAGCACTCAGTTCCGAGGAACTAGAGCGCCAAAAACGAATAGTAAGATGAGTAGAATGAGATATGAAACATTCTCAATAGTAGATTCATAATTGAATACAGAAAATGTACCGATAAAATAGACTTATATCAGTCGATTCGAATGAATAATATACAGAGTGTCCCGGCACTGAGAGACTCTTTCTCAGGTGTACATAAAGTATATGTATAAAGACGAGTCAGGAATTCTAAAAAAAAATGTCTACGGCACCCTCTGCGAAGATATCTGTCTCCAAATGGTACTCCCATAATGCAGTTTTTTGCGCGTATATTCTGGGAAACATCGCGTTATCATTTTGCCCAAATGTCTGTAATTTTCGAATTTTTGACTGAAAATGGTCTTGAACGATTTGGTTTGACTCACTGATCAAGAATCCATGGTCGAAATCGATTCTGTCCGGTCGGCCGGCCGTTAACACGATAAATCTCGAACGGAATGAGCTAGACAGTTGAAATTTTCAGTGTAGGTTTGAGCGATAAATATATCGGTTAAGTTCGTTATTGGGCAAAATCGGTCTAATAGTTTCGGAGTAACGAAAAAAGAAATATTTTTTCTTACATAACCATTTTTGAATTCAATATGTTTTAAGATGCAGTTTCATCATAAGAATCCATTGTCATCATTTTCAACTCTAACAAGCTAATACTTTCGAAGATATTATGTTTCAATAATACATCGTAGTTTTATGTATTCACAGAATGTGAACACAGAATCTGTCTGTGATCACTATTCATAAATGTCATCTTTTCTAGCTATTAGAGATTGTCAATTCATAGTTGTTCTCTTGGAAGGTATTCGATACTTATTCGATTCTTGAATTTGTGAATATATACAAGACTGTTTAGATGTAGTTTATGTAGGCAATAGGAAAGAAGAACATAATGGAATCATCAAAAGAAATTAATGTTCGTTGACCACTGAGGTTAATATTACCTTTTACTTACTTAAGTAGTGAGAGATGTTCCTATATAAAGTATTTTCAAAATGTTGCTAGCAAAAAAATACTGAAATATGGATCTACATTTGTGTATCAATCATTTTTCTTGAGTTAAGGATCATAATACAGAAAAGAATGTGTTAGTGGTATGGACTATTAAATTTAAATTTATGAAAAGAGGATAGTATTTTATTAATATATTTTGAGCTATTAAAATAATTTGTTCGTAATCCACTACCTACTCAAATATCAGGAATAAATGGACAATCTGCTATGATTGTCTGCAGCCTTGCTCTAGACATTTCGATGATACTTTCCTTAGGTATTTCGAGTTGTGAAAACTATGCACCGAGTCTAAGTTGCAACAACCCATTCCACGAAGTTGAATCATTGCTGATTGCTCATTTAATCTTGATAAATAAATTTACTGACAATTTTTGAAACATTAAGGCATTTAAGCATTGTAGATTGCTCTTTTTTTTATAAGATCATTTTTGAAGCATTTTTTTTAAACGACACTTTTTTTAAATTTAATTTCTTTCATGATGCATAGGATCATAGGAATCCATTGATATAATTCCCAACTCTGAGAAACCAATACTTTCGGAGACATAATGTGTCTGTTTGAACAAGAGCGCCAAAAAGCTCATGTCCACAGGGCTTGAACCAATTTTTTTGTGATAACTTCTGAACGACTTGACCGATTTTGGAAATTTCTCGAATTTGAATGAATCAAAATATCACTAATGGTTTGTTTCCAACACTTTTACTATAAGTCTTCAAGATAGCCAGGGAACGACTGACGCTAGCACTTAAGGGTTAAAAACCTTTTTTTTGTTGAAGATATCGACGAAATTCCTCCATTTTATAATTAATTCTGCAAAAAAAGATATACAGGTGAAACATTGAAAAAATGCACCGTTTTCGAGTTATAACTATTTTTATGATGACTTTTCCAAGATCGACTCATGTATTAAGAAATTGGAAAAGCACTGAGAATCTCAAATTTATGCTATGAAAACTAATTGATTGAAAGCAGTAATCCAATAGTTAAAATTATTGTGCATTTGGAGTTCGAAATTGTCCAATTTGGCCCACCCTGTACACACAGAACAAAATAAATATAATCATCTGATTCTGAGGAGGATCGACATTTGAACATAAAAAAATTACTTCTTAATCACCACGACCGTATCTACAATTCCTAGTTAATTTCCTTTGATTGGGTACATATTATCCACAAATGATCAAATAATTTAGACTAGACCGAATTGGAGATGAGTGGATATCTTGGAACATCGAATTTGAAGAACTTACAACACCTAATTCTTTTACTTACTCCACGAAATGTCTCAGGAATATAACCGAACGAACTGAAACCTACTTATACTTACTGCCACCAAAGCAAATCTGACCATAATATGCATATCTTATGCACATACAATCCTAACATTTCTTCGAAAGAAAATTCATTATACAGAATATTTTTACACTTCAGTTTTCTCTGGCACATTGCCTTCATCACAAATAAATAGTGATTATCAACAGTTTAATCATGCCCGATCAGTCTGATTGAACACATATTTGAGAATAAATGGTGAAAATATCATGTACATATTTTAGTTACCTACGTAATTTATTCACTCACGGACAAAATATTTGCAATATATTACCGATCTATGGCCTTGTGGTTTGGTGATTTTTAATGCAATTTTAAAGGACCATATTTTCACTGAAGAAATTAATTTTTACTTTCTAAAATAATGTTCCAATTATTCACTTTAATTCCTTCTTCGAGGGCTACTCAATCAGGCAAAGTTATTGGAATATCCGTAAACTATGCAAAAGTCAACAACAAATACTTTTCCTATTCCAATTAATATAACTATAGTATAGAAAATGGTACAACATAGAAACTTCAAATACTTTCAGTCCGTTTATTAATTCACTGTACGTTAAGTTAATTACTTGATTTGATTTACATTGAAAACCTTACCTCAATTCAAAGAGCTCGACTGCTAACCTGCAAATAGAAATAACACAATCTTAATATAGATATCAAAACAATCTTATAGAGACTAATCGATGAGCTTCGAATATGAAGTAGGTACATTTTTACAAAAAACGTAATATGAAATGCATAAAAATACCTCGGCAACTGTTCGTCCCTTTCCAAAATATCTCCTAGCCTAGGTCCTCACAGGCGATGCCACAAGTTCTACATAGTCATTGACACTATATTTCAACAATTTAATAAGTATCGTTCAATAAATTGACAACAAATTTCAAATTCAATTTTTATTTAAGATGCAGTTTCACCATAAAAATCCATTGATATCATTTTCAACTCCAACAAGCTAATACTTTCGGATATATGATTTTTCGAAATTTCAATAATGAATCGTACTTCTATGTTTTCACAGAATGTTATAATTATTGCATCTAAGCTTCATTATATAATCTGTGTTCATACTCGTACATGTCATCCTGTTCTATAAGAGAGAGTCAAATTCATTTCAGCTATTTTAATTTGATTTCTTCCATGGTGCAGTTCTCATTTTCAGATTGCTCATTTAATCTTGATAAATAAACTATTATTTGAATTGAATTTCCTTTATGATGCAGTTCTATCATAAGAATACATTGATATAATTCCCAACTGTGAGAAACCAATACTTTCGGAGATATAATTAGTCTGTTTGAACAAGAGCGCCAGAAAGCTCCTGTTCACAGGGCTTGAACCAATTTTTATTTTTTTATTTGAAAAAGTTAGGTGACTTTTTCTTCCTCTTCCTTTCACAACAGATAAAAACGAGTGTGAACCAAAACCTCAGTTTATTCCCACCTAATTCTGACTGAATTGATATCAGTAGTTAGAATGCAACCAGGTAAAAAGAATATAATATATTATGGCCAACTCTAGCACATATGAGCGGTGATTTTACTCAGGTTCTCTGAGATCTACTCCAACAGCAGCTATGGAGTGCCTGCTGGGGCTACCCCCCCTGCATCTTGTAGTTGAGGAGGAGGCTATGAAGACAGCTTTAAGAATCTGGGAACAGGGACAGTGGCGTGACAGCGGAATGTTTAGGGGACACGCGAGGGCACTCAAGAAGGTGGAGGATGTTAATGCATCTCTCCTCCGGAGGAGTGACCGTGCGGGCTCCTTATTCTGCTTTAACGAACCCTATAGGGTGATTGTTCCTGATAGAGACCAATGGGATACAGGGAGTGATCTCCTTAAACCAGAGGGGCCCACATGGTTCACAGATGGCTCTGTAACGACTACAGGGACAGGTGCAGGCATTGTGGGACCTCGAGTAAGCATGTCCATCCCTCTCGGGAAGAACTGCTCTATAATACTGTTCTTGTCTGCGCGCTGGAAAACATCCGATTAGGATACTCTGGCAAGTACATATATATATATATATATATGTTGTGACAGTCCAGGAACGTTAAAATCCCTATCTGATGTGAAAATAAACTCCTACCTAGTAGGCGAATGCAGGAAGGCTCTGCGAAGGCTGGGCGCTGGTAACGTTGTAAAACTCATCTGGTGTCCGGCTCACTCGGAGATTTCAGGTAATGTTAAGGCAGATAAGCTGGCGAAGCAGGGGGCTCGGATACCATATATAGGTCCTGAGCCCTCGCTTCCAGTATGTCGTACCTCTGTTAAAACATTCTTCAAGAATCGTTTAGACAGGAATTTCTCCAGTGTATGGAACATGGGAGTAGGACTCAGGCAGTCAAGGCTTCTCATTAAGAAACCATCGTCAAAGTCTGAAGTAAAGAAACTTCTTTCACTCGAAAGAAGAGAATTGAGCCTGGTGACTGGATTACTAACTGGTCACCAGTTCAACAAACATCTGAATAGGATGGGATTGGCTGATAGCGCTCTGTGTCGCTGGTGCAAGAGCATGGAAGAAACAGCTGAACATATTCTGTTCGACTGTAACAACCTTAAGGAATTGAGGGTCATACACCTAGGCAACCCAACACCTACGATTCCTACGGTGAGAGGGACTTCTCCTTTTAAGCTCGCGGCATTCCTGTCAGCGTGCTTTTTGGACTGAGTCTCACGAGTTTGGCAAGCGGGAGAACAATGGGCCTGAAGGCCTCAGTTCAGCCTGGGACAGCACCGCGGTAGAAGAAGAAGGAGATCATAAGAATACATTGATATAATTCCCAACTCTGAGAAACCAATACTTTCGGAGATATAATTTTTCTGTTTGAACTAGAGCGCCAGAAAGCTCCTGTCCACAGGGCTTGAACCCATTTTTTTCTCTATGAACATTTATTTGTGAAATGTTCATGTCCCTTTCTTTGTCAGAATGCAACAACGAAATTTGAAACATTGATATTTTTCGATGTGGCGCAATAACCAGAGAATGAGATGTTTCCATAATTTAACCCATCAGGTAATAAGAAGGAGAGCTCTCAAAAAAGATACGATGAAACAAGCGTTTCAGTACCTCGAACCGAAATGATTTCTAGTAGTCACTTTCATAGGTGCACCCCGTTAATCTGACTAGACAACATAGAAATACATGTTTCTATGTTGTCTGAACCTGTCTACCTATCTCGAAAATTCGCTATTACTTTCCATTCTCAAGTTATCGTTGCAAAGAATTAAATTTGACCTCGAATTCTTCATCAGGCAGTCGAACCCAATCGTTTGGGACCATTCTCGGCAAAAAATTCGAATATTACTGACATTTGGACAAAATGATAGCGCGATGTTCCCCAGAACATGCGCAATTCTTATTAAATTATTGTGATATAGTGTCAATGACTATGTAGAACTTGTGAAATCGCCTTTGAGGACCTAGGTGATTGAAGAGATATTTTGGAAAGAGTCGAACAGTTGCCGAGGTATTTTTATCCATTTCATTTTATATTTTTCGTGAAAATATACTTCGTATTCGAAGCTCATCGATAAGATTGTTTTGATATCTATATCAAGATTGTGTTATTTGTATTTGCAGGTTAGTAATACAGCGAATAATTGGAACATTATTTCAGTCAAAAGTAAAAATTAATTTCTTCATCGATAGAAATGATCCCTTGAAATTTCATTATATCACCAAACTACAAGGCCATAGATCGGAAATATATTTCAAATATTGTGTCCGTGAATGAATAACTTACTTAACTAAAATATACATTATATTTTCACCATTTATTCTTAAATATGTATTCCATCAGACTGATCGGGCATGATTAAACTGTTGATAATCACTAATTGCAATGTGCCTGAGAGCACTGAAGTGTAAAAATATTCTGTATAATGAATTTTTTTCTGAAGCAATGTTAGGATTGTCTGTGCATAAAATATACATCTTATGGTCAGATTTGCCTTGGTGTCAGTAAGAATAAGTAGGTTTCAGTTCGTTCGGTTATAGTCCTGATACATTTCGTGGAGTAAGTAAAAGAATTAGGTGTAAGTTCTTCAAATTCGATGTCCCAAGAGATTCGCACATTTCCAATTCGGTCTAATCTAAATTATTTGATTATTTGTGGATAATATGAAGTACCAAGTCAAAGGAAATGAGCTAAGAATTGTAAATATGGTCAAGTTGATTGGGAAGAATTTTTTTTATGTTCAAATGTCGATCTTCCTCAGAATCAGATGACTACAATTTTTCTGTTCTATGTGTACAACTGCAGTTGGTTCCATCACGAGCCTAAGAAAGGTGAGGAAGGGGATGGGGTGGTGTTGATCCTCCCCCAATGTTCTACGGAGTTGGCAAATTTTACGTGGAATGAGAATATTATAAGGTTTCGAAATTTGCTTACCACTGAATCTACTTGTTATTAATGATTCCTTCCTGAGATTTCCTCACAAAAAATTGGTTCAAGCACTGACGTGAACTCAGCAGCTTTTCCGCGTATGTTCTATTGTCCAATACAGGAGAATCGACAACCAAACATGCGCGCAAAAGCGCCTGACTTCACGTCAGTGCTTGAACCAATATTTTGTGCGAAAAATTGGTTCAAGCCCTGTGGACAGGAGTTTTTTGGCGCTCTTGTTCAAACAGACAAATTATATCTCCAAAAGTGTTGGTTTCTCAGAGTTGATATTATATCAATGGATTCTTATGATAAAACTGCATCATGAAAGACATTAAATTTAAAAAAAGTGTCGTTTTCAAAATACTGCTTCAAAAATTATCATTTAAAAAAACGAGCAATCTTCAATGCTTCAATGCTTTAATGCTTCAAAAATTGTCATTAAATTTATTTATCAAGATTAAATTAGCATTCTGCAATGATTAAACCTCGTGGAATGGGTTGTTGCAACTCACACTCGGTGCATAGTTTTCACAACTCGAAATACCTAAGGAAAGTATCATCGAAATGTCTAGAGCAAGGCTGGAGACAATCATAGCAGATTGTCCATTTATTCCTGATATTTGAGTAGGTAGTGGATTACGAACAAATTATTATAATAGTTCAAAATATATTAATAAAATACTATCCTCTGTTCATAATTTAAAATTTAATAGTTTATACCATTTACACATACTTTTCTGTATCATGGACCCTAACTCTAGAAAAAATAATTGATACACAAATGTAGATCCATATCTCAGCATTTTTTCGCTAGCAACATTATGAAAATACTGTATATAGGAACATGTCTCACAACTTAAGGAAGTAAAAGGTAATATTAAACTCAGTGGTCAACGAACACAACGAACAGTAATTTCTTTTGATGATTCCATTATGTTCTTCTTTTCTATTGCCTTCATAAACTACATCACTAAAATGATCCATTTCTAAATCTTCTGAAACATCATCCCCAATATTTATAGATAAATTATTCAATATGTAATCAATCAATATGATTTTAGGTTTCAAAACCGAATATGTATATACTCACAAATTCAAGAATCGGATACTTGTTTTCCATCAGAAAATATTTTCAAACTAGGTACGAATTGACAAGTCTCTAATAGCTAGATAAGATGACATTTTTGATCAGTGATCACAGACAGATTCTGTGTTCACATTCTGTGAATACATAGAACTACGATGTATTATTGAAATTTTGAAAAATCATATCTGCGAAATTATTGGCTTGTTAGAGTTTAAAATGATAACAATGGATTCTTATGATTAAACTGCATCTTAAAAAAAATTGAATTTGAAATTTGTAATGTAAAAAAAAATTTTTTTTCGGTACTCCGAAACCATTATGCTGATTCTACCCAATAACGAATTTAACCGAAATATTTATCTCCTAAACATACTCTGAACATTTCAACTGCCTAGCTCAATCCGTTCGAGAGTTATCGTGTTAACAGACGGCCGGACCGGCCGGCCGGACAGAATCGTTTTCGACCACGGATTCTTGATCAGTGAGTCGAACCAAATCGTTCAAGACCATTTTCAGTCAAAAATTCGAAAATTACAGACATTTAGGGAAACTGATAAGCACTCTGTTCCGAGGAACAAGAGCGCCAAAAAAATCAGAAAGGAACCATTAATAACAAGTAGATTCAGAGGTAAAAAATTCTCGAAACCTTATAACATTCTCATTCCACGTAACATCTAAAATTGTTTTACGGTTATTTCAGGTGCCAGGTTTCCCTTAAAATTTTCCCAGTAGTTCTAGAAACATCAAATTCACGCCTTTATATTCCTAAAATTCTTCCATGGGCATATTTGGATACCTTCATTTCATAGTGGGTTAAGAGCAACAAAACTTCGAATCGTTCGAAATCCTTCCAGTAATTTCCTAATTCACAGTGCAGTTAATCACCGTCGGTCAAGTTCCAAGAAAGAGACCTTTTTTCGAACTTCCCACAACTAACATCATTCATCATTCCTGTCTGTCTCTACGTGTCCTGAATATCGAAACGAGTATCGAAATCAATAACGTCGTCTGCGGAAAAACCATAATGCACATAGCACGTTCTGTCTAATTGCCAGGCAATGCAGATTTCTTCAAAAGTAAATACATAGGCGATAATTTGATTGACCTAGAATCTTCTGGAAACAGCGTCTTCGTCATTCCACGTCCAATTATTCCAACAGAGAGCATGAGAGGTAATTTGATCCAGTGAAGTTCAGTAAAAATTAGCTGTGAATTTTGCAGAAGGGTTTTGTTATTTTCACTGCATCAGAATTTAACGATTTTCTTTACAGGGTCTTTCTTTCTTAACCTCACTCAAAATTACACGGAGAACAGTGCTGTGCCTCAGGTGCCGTAAGGACGCAGTAACAAAGCCTACACAGAACACGAACTGGTTCTCCTTACTCGCTGAAGCTCTTCAAGAGCTTATGAGGAGGTCTCCTTGGGGAAGACCTAGGAGGATCAGTATAATAATATACAATACAATTTTAATGAAATTAATTTTCAGTTTATCATTCGGGATGCCGCATACCGGAAGAAGCTATCAACTTCGTTTTTTCTCAAATTGGATATGCCCAATAAATTATCACATTTTTGGATTAGCCATCGACTTTCAATGTGGCTTTGATCATATGACTTGACTGATGTTCCAAAATTCTCAATCGGACAAATCTCATCATACAGTCATAAATTTTATTAAGCAGAATAAGTTTAAGAAATTCATCAGAAAATAAATTGGCTCAAGCACTGACGGGAAGTCAGGAGCTTTTGCGCATATGTTCTTTTGTCTACTGATCTCTATTGGACACTCCACTGCAATTTTTTATAATGTACGATTACATTTCATACCATTTTACGAAATTAACAAAATTTCGCAAGAATTTTTGCGTTTCCTTCTGCAACTAATTAGCATGTTTGAATGGGATCGGTTAAGTATTTTTCGAGTTATTGAAGAAATAACAACCAAATTTCAGATGAGTGCCAAAACCGTTTGGCCGATTATGATGATTAACAAACTCAATCTTCGCATTCAGATGCACAACCTTCCCTAAAAATTGCTATTCGCTATCTCTATTCGTTCTTAGGTTATCGTGACATAAATAATTGTTTTTAATAATTCTTTTAAAATTTTCCAGTGACACGATTCTCACAAAATTTCACAAACATCTTTAGGGTTCTATTCTACAACTTCTCACCAAATTTCAATTCGATTGGATTCATATTGGTTGAAAGTAAAATTATTACTCGGAAATCCTTGGGCCGATTATGTCCATAAACGAACTTGCCGTCGCATTGGGATGCGCCACCTACCCTGAAAATTTCAAGTCACTATCTCTTTCCGTTCTCAAGTTATCGTAGCAACGGTCGGCCGGAGAGAATCAAATTTGACCTCGAATTCTTTATCAGGGAGCCGAACCCAATCGTTTGAGACCGTTTTCGGCAGAAAAATCGAGAATTACGGACATTTGGGCAAAATGATAACGCGATGTTCCCCAGAACATGCGCCAAAAACATCAAATTTGAACCCTAACGGTGGGTTGTATAAAACTTTGACTGTCCTTAATTGCCACATTAGTGGGAATTTATGTCGATTTCCAGTTCATTTTTGGCGCTCTTGTTCATCGGAACAGATTGCTTATCAATTTGCCGAAATGTCTATAATTTTCGAATTTTTGGATGAAAATGATCTCAAACGATTTGGTTCGATTCACTGATCAAGAATCCGTGGTCAAAATCTATTCTGTCCGGCCGTTCGTTAACACGATAACTCTCGAACGGAATTAGCTAGATAGTTGAAATTTTCAGAGTAGGTTTAGGAGATAGATATCTCGGTTGAGTTCGTTATTGGGCAAAATCAGCCTAATGGTTTCGGAGTAACGAAAAAAAAATAATTTTTTTTTTTACATTACAAATTTCAGATTCAATTTTTTTTAAGATGCAGTTTTACGATGATACTCCGTTGATATCATTTTCAACTCTAACAAGTACTTTCGGAGATATGATTTTTAAAAATTTCAATGATCAACCGTACTTCTATGTTTCCACAGAATGCTGTACCTACTTAATTCTTCTATCTACTATCTATGAATTATTATATGATCTGTGTTCATACATGTCATCTTCTTTTCCTATGAGAGATAAATGTCAAAATTATTTCTGGGTCGTTATTCTAGATATAAAATACACCTCCTGTTCTAGAAAAAGTATGATTGAATGCAAAATGATCAATGAAATAACCTCAGCTATCGTAGAATTATGAAGATGATATGATATTATACTTTTAAGGTGATAATTTAATGCCCGTGGATAATCCATATGATGATGGAAATATATTCTTTGGTAAGATACATAAATCAAATTGGGTTCAGAATATCTCCAGTAAAAACAAAACTGCAATATTGTATAAGTTTTAATTTATATAATATAATTTTCAGAGTAGATTTGACTAATGAATATCTCGGATAAGTTCATTATTGGGGAGAATCGGTCTGTTTGAATTTAATTTCTTTCATGATGTAGTTCTATCGTAAGAATCGATTTATATCATTCCCACAGACCAATTATTTCGAAGATATGATTTGTCAAAGTTTGAACAAGAGCGCCAAAGCTCCACAGTGCTGTAACCAATTTTTTTCTTAAAAAAACCATAGAATTTAATCTATAATTAAGCTAATGGTAGTTCTCCAACCCACCGTATATCAAATAAAATCCTCCTTCAAGCCATATTGTGGCACTGCATAGTATAGCTCTATTCAGGATGTCAATTTAAAAACTTTCCAGGCGAATTATGTCATGGCAGGGATGTTTTGAAAGAAAATGCCGGACCAGCTAGGTAAATTTTTATTCGGAGGGGGATATATTTTGAGCACAATTGTGTAAGCCAAAATCTTCTCAAGCCTAGGTGTAGGGATTGTCACCCCTAAATTCTTAATAGGGAATAGAGGTTGAGCTATACCTCAATTGAAAGAAAACTTGTCCCTCTAAATGAATACTACAGTTTGCTAATTTTATTGAGTCCTTGAAGTAGTTACAGGGCGTTCAAACTTAGTGTACTAATCAAATGAGTTGCTCGAAATTATTTCCATTAATAGCCAAACAATAATACAGTCTGTTCTCAAAAGTTGTATGTGTAAGTATGTTCCCCTCCAAATAAAAATTGACCTGTTCCTGCATTTCCTCCAGACATCCTTGTCGTGACATATTTGGCCTGGCAAGTTTTCAAATTGACAGCTGGTATGTGTTAAAATTTTGCCTTTAGTTGTTCTGTCCATTTTCAGTGCTAATATCAATAGTCTCTTCCCCACAATCAGTACAAATTACTCTATGTCTATGCTGTATACAGCACAGAACACTGATTATAAGAAATGAAAACTCCTAACTAATCGAAGGCAACACTTTCAGTCGCCATGTTTGATTGCAAGGAATGATCGAACGGCGGGAATTTTGAATTTACATAAGTATTCAAGCTGCTGGTTCTTTTCGTGTATTGTATTCACCTTCCATGTAAATTTACCGCTTCTATTATGAATCCTGATTCTGCAAACAGAATTTGTGCCATAATTTACATCGAAAATTAATAAATTAGGGATGGGAAAGTAAGCACAATAATGAAATTCAGCATTTGATTTATTGTTTGTAAATAATCGACAAATATGAAAATATTGCTTGCTTCCAAGCTGCCCCTCCATCAATATTCCTTGGAAATATGAAGTACTTTTTCTGCTTAAAACCAGCTGGGAGGTGCGAGTGAAAAGCTCTCTTTCAAAATTGAAATTTGCAGGAATAGGTTTTGGACATTTTCGGTTGGGCTGTCACTCTGACCGGAAATTCTGATGCTAATTAGGATCATAGAACCCCAAGTTTCACCCCCATGGTATACAAACTGTAAAGTTACTCGCTCATTGCACGGCGATGCAAATAACCCTAAAAGCACACAAAATGGCCGATAATTCGATCGACCTAGAATATTTTAAGAGCCGTTTCGAAATTCCTCCCTCAATTATGCCATCTAAGAGCCAGAGCGATAATTGGCATTCGGCATTCGACGTACGTCAAACGTACTAGACGAGAATCCACTTTTTACGAGACAGTCCAATGACAAGAAAGAATAGGAGTAAGGCGATCTCAAGGACGGGGGAAACATCTCCTGGTTGTTATGAGAAGATTCTTCTTCCACTTGTTATCTTGACGTTCTAGGATTTCAATGCTGTTAGGACGATGGCTTTGTCTTTGTATTGCACCGATGTCGATGCGAAATGGGAGGATGAGAGAATCATAAATTAATATCGCTGAAAATTATACGCAAAGGTTCATCATCCAATATTCTACAATCCGATTCTAGTAATTTTTCGTATTTGAATCAATAAAAATATCCGTAATGATTTGTTTACACCTTCCCCTTAAGTCATTGAGACAGCCAGGTACGGACTGACCCCAGCACTTAATGGTCGGATCTTTTTTTTTGGTCGCCGAAATTCCTCCATATGTATTTTAATCATTAATTCTGCAAAAATGGTGTACCTGTGCAACATTGAAAAATGCAGCCATTTTTGGCGCTCTAGTTCCTCGGAACTGAGTGCTTATCAATTTGGCCAAATGTCTCTAATTTTCGAATTTTTCGATGAAAATGGTCTTAAACGATTTGGTTCGACTCACTGATCAAGAATCTGAGGTCAAAATCGATTCTGTCCGGCCGGCCGTAGGCACGATAACTCTCGAACGAAAGGAGTTAGTGGATTGAAATTTGAAAGGTGGATTTGGAGCGTAATTATCTCGGACGAGCTCGTTAATGGGCGAAATCCATCAAGCGGTTTCGGAGTTATGGCCGATTTTAGTAAAAATCTTTTTTATGAATATTTCCGAAACCGATCACTCGATCTATCTGAAATTTAGCATCAAATTGTAGAATCATGACCTTTATACGCATGTGAAGTTTTGTATTGACCAGATTACCGCAAAGGGTAAAAAAAAAATTTGAAACTTTAAAAAAAGTTTTTCTACAATAACTCTCGAACGGAATGAGCTAGGTAGTTGAAATTTTCAGAGTAGGTTAGGGAGATGAATATCTCGGTTAAGTTCGTTATTGGGCAAAATTGGCCAGATTTAATTCGATTTCTTCCATGGTGCAGTTCTCATTCTCAGATTGCTCATTTAATCTTGATAAATAAACTATTATTTGAATTGACTTTCCTTTATGATGCAGTTCTATCATAAGAATACATTGATATAATTCCCAACCAATACTTTCGGAGATATAATTTGTCTGTTTGAACTAGAGCGCCAGAAAGCTCCTGTCCACAGGGCTTGTTATGATTGAATATCAAAATATTTGGGCGAAGATTCAGATAAATGTACAATCACAGAAAGAGAGGTTTTAGTAACCATATCAACAATAAACAGCTTGCAATTGTTATGAAAAAATTTCGATATTCAATAGTAAAAATGCTTGTAACTCGAAAAGGGTGCCTTTTTGCGCGTATGTTCTGGGGAACATCGCGTTATCATTTTGCCCAAATGTGTGTAACTTTCGAATTTTTTGACGAAAATGGTCTCAAACGATTAAGTTCGACTCCCCAATGAAGAATTCGATGTCAAATTTGATTCTGTCCGGCCGTTGCCACGATAACTTGAGAACGAAAAGAGCTAGCAACTTGAAATTTTCAGAGTAGGTGGCGCATCTCAATACAACGGTAAGTTTGTCAATGGGCATAATCGGCCCAGTGGTTTCCGAGTAATAATTTTGTTTTCAACCAATATAAATCTGATCGAATTGAAACTTGGTGAGTAGTTGTAGAATATAAACCTTAGCACGTTTGTGAAATTTTGTGCGAATCGTATGACTAGAAAATTATTAAAAAATTATTGAAAAATATTTTTGTTGTCACGATAACTTGAGAACGGAAAGAGATAGCGGCTTCAAGTTTTCAGGTTAAGATGTGCACTAGAACGCGACATTTCAGTTTGATTATGAGCATAAGCGGTCAAACGGTTTTAGAGTTATAGCCATCTGAAATTTTCTGAAATTTTGTGGTGTTTTGTACCTCATTAACTCGAAAAATACTGAACCGATTGAATTCAAACATAGTTATCAGTTGTAGAATGCCAACGCGGAAATGTTTGCAAAATTTGGTGGGGATAGCATTTGTAGAAAATTTTTAATAAATCATTGAAGATAAAAAAAAAAAAATTCTATATATCAGTAACTATTCGTTTGAAATTGCTGAAATTTTGCAAGAGCCTTCATAACCTAACTCTACTGCCAAGTTTCAAGTTTTAATACGATCGGTTAGATATTGTTGGAGATTCGAGCATTCCTTGTGTGAGTTCAGTAGATGGGTGACCGTTGCCTCGATAACCTTCGAACGAAAGGAGATAGGGACTTGCAATTTTCAGGATAGGTTTCGTATCCGAAAGGGAGAGTTGAGTTCGATTTTGGGCATAATCAGCCTAATGGTTTCCGAGTTATACCCACCTGGAATATTATTTCCTTGATAACACAAAAAAAAATTGGTTCAAGCACTGACGTGAAGTCAGAAGCTTTTGCGCGTATGTTCTATTGTTCATTCTTCTGTATTGGACACCCTTAATCGAATTTAACATGGTAAATTATATTGTCCATTCTCCTGTATTGGACACTCTTAATTCGAATTTACCATGGTAAATTCGAATTAAGTGTCCAATACAGGAGAATGGACAACATAATTTACCATGGTAAATTCGATTAAGGGTGTCCAATACAGAAGAATGAACAATAGAACATACGCGCAAAAGCTTCTGACTTCACGTCAGTGCTTGAACCAATTTTTTTTTGTGTTATCAAGGAAATAATATTCCAGGTGGGTATAACTCGGAAACCATTAGGCTGATTATGCCCAAAATCGAACTCAACTCTCCCTTTCGGATACGAAACCTATCCTGAAAATTGCAAGTCCCTATCTCCTTTCGTTCGAAGGTTATCGAGGCAACGGTCACCCATCTACTGAACTCACACAAGGAATGCTCGAATCTCCAACAATATCTAACCGATCGTATTAAAACTTGAAACTTGGCAGTAGAGTTAGGTTATGAAGGCTCTTGCAAAATTTCAGCAATTTCAAACGAATAGTTACTGATATATAGAATTTTTTTTTTTTTTATCTTCAATGATTTATTAAAAATTTTCTACAAATGCTATCCCCACCAAATTTTGCAAACATTTCCGCGTTGGCATTCTACAACTGATAACTATGTTTGAATTCAATCGGTTCAGTATTTTTCGAGTTAATGAGGTACAAAACACCACAAAATTTCAGAAAATTTCAGATGGCTATAACTCTAAAACCGTTTGACCGATTATGCTCATAATCAAACTGAAATGTCGCGTTCTAGTGCACATCTTAACCTGAAAACTTGAAGCCGCTATCTCTTTCCGTTCTCAAGTTATCGTGACAACAAAAATATTTTTCAATAATTTTTTAATAATTTTCTAGTCATACGATTCGCACAAAATTCCACAAACGTGCTAAGGTTTATATTCTACAACTACTCACCAAGTTTCAATTCGATCAGATTTATATTGGTTGAAAACAAAATTATTACTCGGAAACCACTGGGCCGATTATGCCCATTGACAAACTTACCGTTGTATTGAGATGCGCCACCTACTCTGAAAATTTCAAGTTGCTAGCTCTTTTCGTTCTCAAGTTATCGTGGCAACGGCCGGACAGAATCAAATTTGACATCGAATTCTTCATTGGGGAGTCGAACTTAATCGTTTGAGACCATTTTCGTCAAAAAATTCGAAAGTTACACACATTTGGGCAAAATGATAACGCGATGTTCCCCAGAACATACGCGCAAAAAGGCACCCTTTTCGAGTTACAAGCATTTTTACTATTGAATATCGAAATTTTTTCATAACAATTGCAAGCTGTTTATTGTTGATATGGTTACTAAAACCTCTCTTTCTGTGATTGTACATTTATCTGAATCTTCGCCCAAATATTTTGATATTCAATCATAACAAGCCCTGTGGACAGGAGCTTTCTGGCGCTCTAGTTCAAACAGACAAATTATATCTCCGAAAGTATTGGTTGGGAATTATATCAATGTATTCTTATGATAGAACTGCATCATAAAGGAAAGTCAATTCAAATAATAGTTTATTTATCAAGATTAAATGAGCAATCTGAGAATGAGAACTGCACCATGGAAGAAATCGAATTAAATCTGGCCAATTTTGCCCAATAACGAACTTAACCGAGATATTCATCTCCCTAACCTACTCTGAAAATTTCAACTACCTAGCTCATTCCGTTCGAGAGTTATTGTAGAAAAACTTTTTTTAAAGTTTCAAATTTTTTTTTTACCCTTTGCGGTAATCTGGTCAATACAAAACTTCACATGCGTATAAAGGTCATGATTCTACAATTTGATGCTAAATTTCAGATAGATCGAGTGATCGGTTTCGGAAATATTCATAAAAAAGATTTTTACTAAAATCGGCCATAACTCCGAAACCGCTTGATGGATTTCGCCCATTAACGAGCTCGTCCGAGATAATTACGCTCCAAATCCACCTTTCAAATTTCAATCCACTAACTCCTTTCGTTCGAGAGTTATCGTGCCTACGGCCGGCCGGACAGAATCGATTTTGACCTCAGATTCTTGATCAGTGAGTCGAACCAAATCGTTTAAGACCATTTTCATCGAAAAATTCGAAAATTAGAGACATTTGGCCAAATTGATAAGCACTCAGTTCCGAGGAACTAGAGCGCCAAAAATGGCTGCATTTTTCAATGTTGCACAGGTACACCATTTTTGCAGAATTAATGATTAAAATACATATGGAGGAATTTCGGCGACCAAAAAAAAAGATCCGACCATTAAGTGCTGGGGTCAGTCCGTACCTGGCTGTCTCAATGACTTAAGGGGAAGGTGTAAACAAATCATTACGGATATTTTTATTGATTCAAATACGAAAAATTACTAGAATCGGATTGTAGAATATTGGATGATGAACCTTTGCGTATAATTTTCAGCGATATTAATTTATGATTCTCTCATCCTCCCATTTCGCATCGACATCGGTGCAATACAAAGACAAAGCCATCGTCCTAACAGCATTGAAATCCTAGAACGTCAAGATAACAAGTGGAAGAAGAATCTTCTCATAACAACCAGGAGATGTTTCCCCCGTCCTTGAGATCGCCTTACTCCTATTCTTTCTTGTCATTGGACTGTCTCGTAAAAAGTGGATTCTCGTCTAGTACGTTTGACGTACGTCGAATGCCGAATGCCAATTATCGCTCTGGCTCTTAGATGGCATAATTGAGGGAGGAATTTCGAAACGGCTCTTAAAATATTCTAGGTCGATCGAATTATCGGCCATTTTGTGTGCTTTTAGGGTTATTTGCATCGCCGTGCAATGAGCGAGTAACTTTACAGTTTGTATACCATGGGGGTGAAACTTGGGGTTCTATGATCCTAATTAGCATCAGAATTTCCGGTCAGAGTGACAGCCCAACCGAAAATGTCCAAAACCTATTCCTGCAAATTTCAATTTTGAAAGAGAGCTTTTCACTCGCACCTCCCAGCTGGTTTTAAGCAGAAAAAGTACTTCATATTTCCAAGGAATATTGATGGAGGGGCAGCTTGGAAGCAAGCAATATTTTCATATTTGTCGATTATTTACAAACAATAAATCAAATGCTGAATTTCATTATTGTGCTTACTTTCCCATCCCTAATTTATTAATTTTCGATGTAAATTATGGCACAAATTCTGTTTGCAGAATCAGGATTCATAATAGAAGCGGTAAATTTACATGGAAGGTGAATACAATACACGAAAAGAACCAGCAGCTTGAATTCTTATGTAAATTCAAAATTCCCGCCGTTCGATCATTCCTTGCAATCAAACATGGCGACTGAAAGTGTTGCCTTCGATTAGTTAGGAGTTTTCATTTCTTATAATCAGTGTTCTGTGCTGTATACAGCATAGACATAGAGTAATTTGTACTGATTGTGGGGAAGAGACTATTGATATTAGCACTGAAAATGGACAGAACAACTAAAGGCAAAATTTTAACACATACCAGCTGTCAATTTGAAAACTTGCCAGGCCAAATATGTCACGACAAGGATGTCTGGAGGAAATGCAGGAACAGGTCAATTTTTATTTGGAGGGGAACATACTTACACATACAACTTTTGAGAACAGACTGTATTATTGTTTGGCTATTAATGGAAATAATTTCGAGCAACTCATTTGATTAGTACACTAAGTTTGAACGCCCTGTAACTACTTCAAGGACTCAATAAAATTAGCAAACTGTAGTATTCATTTAGAGGGACAAGTTTTCTTTCAATTGAGGTATAGCTCAACCTCTATTCCCTATTAAGAATTTAGGGGTGACAATCCCTACACCTAGGCTTGAGAATTTTCAATGTTGCACTGGTATACCTCTGTTTTGCAGAATTAATGATAAAATACTTATGTATTTATTTATGGAGGTGAAATTCCTCCATTTATAAGGAGGAATTCCTCCGATATCTCCAACCAAAAAAAAGTTTATGACCATTAATTGCTAGGGTCAGTCCGTCCCTGGCCGTCTTGAAGACTTATGGTATTGGAAACAAATCAATAATGATAGTCACGTAGTGCTGGGCTACCCTGTATATGGAAATATAGTAACTATAGCTTTGACAAGACACACCCGCTTTGTTTAATTTAATTCAATTTAAGAATGATTTTGTAAAAAGATCTGTAACGTTAAATTAATAAATAAATAAATAAATAACCAACAAAAAGCGAAATAGGTTCAAATTGAAACAAAGAAAACAACATTATATAAAAAATTAATGACGCTTATGATGAAACAGATGATGGAGACGATGACAACTTTCGTATTGCATGTTTGCATGATTATAAGGCGGTATATACGATTGGTTGCATTGAGAGGCTGCTAAAAACAGACCCACTCAATATGTTCAAGAATATTCCATTTTTGGCGCTCTTGTTCCTCGGAACAGAGTGCTCATCAATTTGCCCAAATGTCTGTAATTTTCGAATTTTTGGCTGAAAATGGTCACAAACGTTTTATTTCGACTCGCTGATCAAAAATCCATGGTCCAAATCGATTATATCTGGCCGTTAACACGATAACTATCAAACGAAATGAGCTAGAGCAGGTTTGCGAGATAAATGTCTCGGTTAAGTTCGTTAAAGCCTCCAGGCCGATTGCCAAATCGACCTGGTTGCATAAGAATACATTGATATCATTCCCAACTCCTAGAAACCAATACTTTCGGAGATATGATTTGTCAAAGTTTGATTAATTACTCGCTAGTAGTTTGACAAGAGCGCCAAAGCCCCTGTCCACAGAGCTTTTCCACGTTTTTTGTATGTATAATTTGTTTGTTGCAAGTACGATTGGGCTCGACTCCATAATGGAGAATTCAAGGTCAAATTTGATTCTTTCCTGCCAACCGGCCGGACAGCCGTCACAATAACTTGAGAACGCAAAGACATAGTGACTTAAAATTGTCAGGTTAGGGGTGCGACGCAATACGACGCAAATGTTTGTTAATGGGCATAAACGGCCCAATGGTTTCCACAGTTATAATTTTGTTTTCAACCAATACAAATCCGATCGAATTGAAACTCAGTGAGTCGTTGTAGCATACTAACTTAAAGATGTTTGTGGAATTAAGGGAGACTCGTAACACTAGAAAATTTGAAAAAAAAATGTTTTTTATATTATCTATGTCACGATAACCTGAGAACGGAAAGAGATGGCGACTTACAATTTTTAGGGTAGGATGTGCTTCTGATTGCAACATTTGAGTTTGCTAATAGGCATAATCAGACAAACGGTTTTGGAGTTATACCCTTTTGAAATTTGGTTCATATTTCCTCAATAACCCGAAACCGATCCAATTCAAACATGGTTATTGGTGGTAGAATGCAGACGTGAAAATTCTTGCAAAATTTCGTCAGGATCGTATCACTAGAAAATAAAAATAAATCTATATATCATAAACTATTTGCTGAAATTTTGCGAAATCCTTCAAAACCTCATTCTACTAACAAGTTTCTAGTTTTAACACGATCGGTTAAATATTGTTGGAGATTCGAGCAGCCTTGTGTGAGTTCAGCTTGATGGGTGATTGTTGCTTCGATAACTTTCGAACGAAAAGTGATAGAGACTTTCAATTTAGGGTAGGTTGAATATCCGAATGGGAGAGTGCGTTGTTGGGCATAATCGGCCCAACGGTTTCGCAGTTATGCTCATCTGAAATAATATTTCCTCGATAACTCAAAAAACAGAGAGCCGATTGAATTGAAACTTGGTCTCTAGTTGTAGAATATCGACTTTAAGACGTGTGTGAAATTTTGTGAGGACTGTACTATAAGAATTCTTTTTTAAAATTGCGAAAAATATTATGTATCACACGATAACTTGAGAACGGAAAAAGATAGCAACTTGCAATTTTCAGGGTAGGTTGCGTATCCGAATGCATCATTTAAATTCATTACTTGGCATAACCACTCAAATTGTATTGAAATGTTTTTGGTATTTCATCTATGACTCAAAATACTACAAATCTGATCCAATTAAAATTCGGTGATTACTTCTAGATGCTGAATCTACTTTAGGCGTAATTTTTTTTC
The DNA here is from genome assembly GCA_937662695.2 of Halyzia sedecimguttata. Lineage (NCBI taxonomy): Eukaryota > Metazoa > Arthropoda > Insecta > Coleoptera > Coccinellidae > Halyzia > Halyzia sedecimguttata. Next base: position 74,611,192 of record OW569414.2, read on the forward strand.
TATTTCAATTCCAACAGAATACTTATGTCAGAATTAAAAATCCAGTGATCATAGACGATTCTCTACTGAAGTCTGTCATTAAAATATTCATATATTATTATAAAGGATGAGAAAATAGTATATATCGCTGCTAAATTCGATTTAAAGTGACTTCAACTTCAGTGCTTGAACCAATTTTTGCGCGTATGTTCTGGGGAACATCGCGTTATCATTTTGCCCAAATGTCTGTAATTTTCGAATTTTTTGCCGAGGATGATCTCAAACGACTAAGTTCAACTCACTGATGAAGAATTCGAGGTCAAATTTGATTCTGTCCGGCCGGCAGTTGCCCCGATAAGTTGAGAACGGAAAGAGATAGCAACTTGAAATTTTCAGCGTAGGTGGTGCATCCTAATAGGACGGACAAGTTCGTTAATGGGCATAATCGGCCCAATGGTTTCCGAGTAATAATTTTGTCTACAACCAATACTGATCCATCGAATTGAAACTTGGTGAGTAGATGTAGAATATGAACTTAAGGACGTTTGTGAGATTTTGTGAACATCGTATCGCTATAAAATTTTTAGTATCGCTATAAAATTTTTAAAAAATTATTAAAAACTTTTATTTACGTCACGATCACCCGAGAACGGAAAGAGATAGCGACTTGAAATTTTTAGGTTAGGTTGGGAATCTGAATGTGCCAATTGAGTTTGTTTATAGACATAATCAGCAGAACGGTTTTGGAGTTATACCTATCTGAAATTTGGTTGTTGTTTCCTCAATAACTCGAAAAACACAAAACCGATCCAATTCAAACATGGTTAATAGTTGTAGAATTGCAACGCAAAAACTCTTCCAAAATGTTGTGAGGATCGAATAACTAGAAAATTAAAAAAAAATCATACAAAATGATCGAAAAATTCTATATATCAGAAACTATTCGTCCGCTATCGCTGAAACTTTGCGAAAGCCTTCAGAACTTAACTCTACTACCAAGTTCCAAGTTTGAACATGATCGGATCTATATTGTTGGAGATCCGAGCAGCCTTGTGTGAGTTCAGTAGCTGGATAGGTGAGCATTGCCTCGACAACTCTCGAACGAAAGGAGATAGGGACTTGCAATTTTCAGGATAGGTTGCACATCGAAATGGGAGAGTTAAGTTCACTGTTGGCCATAATCGGCCAAAGGTTTCGGAGGTATACCCATCTGGAATATTATTTCCTCGATAACTCAAAAAATATAGACTCGATCGAATTGAAGGTTGGTAACTAGTTGTAGAATAACGGCATGAAGATGTGGGTAAAATTTTGTGAGGACCGTACCAGTAGAAAATTTTTAAAAAATTGGTTCAAGCACTGACGTGAAGTCAGAAGCTTTTGCGCGTATGTTCTATTGTCCATTCTCCTGAATTGGACACACTTAATCGAATTTACCATGGTGAATTCTATTGTCTGTTCCACTGTATTGGATACTCTTAATCGAATTGACCTTGGTAAATTCGAAGTGTCCAATACAGGAGAACGGACAATAGAATTCACCATGGTAAATTCGATTAAGAGTGTCCAATACAGGAGAACAGACAATAGAATTCACCATGGTAAATTCGATTAAGTGTGTCCAATACAGGAGAATGGACAATAGAACATACGCGCAAAAGCTTCTGACTTCACGTCAATGCTTGAAACAATTTTTGCGCGTATGTTCTGGGGAACATCGCGTTATAGTTTTGCCCAAATGTCTGTAACTTTCGAATTTTTTGACGAAATTGGTCTCAAACGATCAAGTTTGACTCCCCGATGAAGAATCCGAGGTCAAATTTGATTCTGTCCGTCCGGCCGTCCGGCCGGCCGTCCGGCCGTCCGTTGCCACGATAATTTGAGAACGAAAGGAGCTAGCGACTTGAAATTTTCAGGGTGGGTGGCGCATCGCAATACGACGGACAAGTTCGTTAATGGGCATAATCGGCCCAGTGGTTTCCGAGTAATAATTTTGTTTTCAACCAATATAAATCCGATCGAATTGAAACTTGGTGAGTAGTTGTAGAATATGAACCTAAGCACGTTTGTGAAATTTTGGGCGAATCGTATGGCTAGAAAATTTTAAAAAAATTATTAAAAAATATTTTTTTTGTCACGATAACCTGAGAACGGAAAGAGATAGCGGCTCGAAAATTTCAGGTTATGTTGTGCATATGAATGCCACATTTGAGTTTGTTTATGAGCATAATCGACCAAACGGTTTCAGAGTTATAGCCATCTGAAATTTTCTGAAATTTGGTGGTTTTTTGTTCCTCATTTACTCGAAAAATACAGAACCGATTGAATTCAAACATGGTTATTAGATGTAGAATGCCAACGCGAAAATGTTTGCGAAATTTGGTGAGGATAGCATCTGTAGAAAATTTTTAATAAATCATTGAAAATAAAAAAAAAAAATTCTATATATCAGTAACTATACGTTTGAAATTGCTGAAATTTTGCAAGAGCGTTCATTACCTAACTCTACTGCCAAGTTTCAAGTTTTAATACGATCGGTTGAATATTGTTGGAGATTTGAGCATTCTTGTGTGAGTTCAGTAGATGGGTGACCGTTGCCTCGATAACTTTCGAACCAAAGGAGATAGGGACTTGCAATTTTCAGGGTAGGTTGCGTATCCGAAAGGGAGAGTTGAGTTCGTTTTTGGGCATAATCGGTTTAACGGTTTCCGAGTTATATTCACCTGGAATATTGTTTCCTTGATAACTCAAAAAATAAATATTCGATTGAATTGAAGCTTGGTAACTAGTAGTAGAAAATCAACACAAAGACGTGTTTAAAATTCTGTAAGAACCGTACTCCTAGAAAATTTGAAAAAATTGACGAAAAAAAAAATTTTAGGAACCGCGCCTCCAGAAAATTAAAAAAAAATCACGAAAAAAAAAATTGGTTCAAGCATTGACGTGAAGTCAGAAGCTTTTGCGCGTATGTTCTATTGTCCATTCTTCTGTATTGGACACCCTTAATCGAATTTACCATGGTTAATTATGTCGTCCATTCTCCTGTATTGGACACTTAATTCGAATTTACCGTGGTAAATTCGAAGTAAGAGTGTCCAATACAGGAGAATGGACAACATAATTTACCATGGTAAATTCGATTAAGGGTGTCCAATACAGAAGAATGGACAATAGAACATACGCGCAAAAGCTTCTGACTTCACGTCAATGCTTGAACCAATTTTTTTATTATTAAGTGCTGAAACACCAATCAATAAATAGAGTACAGCACGTAAGCGAAGTCACTAATCTTATAGATCTCGTTCAGAACACTGAACCAGCATTATTTCTGGTTAACAATTTTCTCCATCTCGAGTATCATATCTCTTCAAGTGGGTTCACCACTGAGCAGTTTCATGTGAATTCCCAAAATGTTTTATGTGACATATTGATGAATGGAAAATGCTCGAATTCCTTGCGTGTAGGCGCGCATTTTGAATCTGGGCAACTGACTTTTTAATAGCGTCTTAAAGTAGAAATTAAAACCCACAAGATTATTCTGTCTCGATGGGGACCTTGGGAACTTTCGGCTGACGCCATGGGATTCATAAAACATGTTCTTACCGATTACCTAATTTGTAGATTTTTGTATGCACCCTTCAACTCAATGCAGCTTTTATCATAGATATTATGTTTTCGATGAACCTACTAGCATCTGTTTTTGCGTGACTTACCAGGCCACCGACGAGTCAGTAATTTTTGAATTTTACACCGAAAATAATCTCAAGTGCATCATAGAAATTAAATTCAAAACGTAGGTCTATGACTCATCTCATATGTTCGATTTACATACATCAGCAAATTATAATTAGGCGGAGGTTACACGGTCAATCTAGTATCAATCTGGCATCAAACTGACATCAATTCATCAGTCTACACGTATATCCCGTCAATCTGACAGCAATCCATGATTGATGTCAAACTGAACCAGATTGACAGTGTAATCTCCGTCATGGAGCATTCTTTGAAATTATAAAATTACGATTAATTAATGAAATTTTGACGAATCATATCTCCGAAATAATTAGTTTGTTAGAGTTGAAAATGATATTAATAGATTCTTATTGATAAACTGCATCTTAAAACAAATTGAATTTGAAATTTGTAATGCAAAAAAATTTTTTTTTTCGTTACTCTGAAACCAATACCTGCCGAATTCACCCAATAATGAACTTATCCGAGATATTTATCTCCCAAACCAACTGTCTAGCTCATTCCGTTCGAGAGTTATCGTGTTAACTGCCGGTCAGAATCGATTTTGACAACGGATTATTGATCAGTGATTCGAACCAAAACATTTTCAGCCAAAAATTCGAAAATTACAGACATTTGGGCAAATTGATAAGCACTCAGTTCCGAAGAACAAGAGCGCAAAAAACTTCCTAAGAGTTACACGGGCTTCTCCAGTAGTAAATTTTTGAAATGCAACATTTTTGACACTTTGAAGTTTATCTGTTCGTGGGGTTTGTGTTGTCGACGCAAAGGGATGTTTTCGGATGCAATTTTCGCTCTGCAGTGCAATAACCGCTGTAATTTTTTGATAATTGCATTCTTGTCATGAGAAGTTCTATGTATGAGGGAAATATTCGCTGTAATCCAGAGGTGATGGGATGAAATTTGGCATATGACTTAAGTAATTTGATTGATTACTATACATATTTAGTAAAAAGTTATCCACACTGTATGCTCAGAATTATCATTCACGTCCTGTCAATCTCGCGCCAATAAATAAGTTTAATTCACTGGGGAAGTGAAGGGAAAATTGAACACAAGACACGATAAGATGATCATCGAACCCGTGTCCTTTCCAATACTCGCGAAAAATCGTCGACCTCTCTTGGAATGACTTATTGAGTTTAAAAAATTATAAAAGCGACGATAAATCGATCACAGTCCAGTTACAAATCTCGAACCCGTATAATCTCCTCGAATAAATGCTAAATATTCCCTCCAACCTACTGATACACATTCACAAAAGGGTCAAAACGAAAGTGATGCATCAGCCACTTGTGCACGGTTCTCGCATGGGCCATCATTAATAACTGTTACGGCTATCTGTTGTACCCTCTCATTGACTGAATATGCGATGGGTCAATGTCGTTAACCTGAAATTACATATCGGCCAACCCTCTAGGTGAAAGTTGCTCGAAATATGGGCTAAAGCAGGGGCGTAAGTTGGCACCCATATACGGTGTGGGCCAACGAAAATTTACATCTCGATTTTCCAGCATTAAAATGAGCATCAGGAAAAATGCTCGTACGCGTTATTTCAATTCGAGGAGGCAGAAATTGCCTGTTTTTTGACGCTCTTATTCCTCGGAACACAATGCTTATCAATATTTACCCAAATGTCTGTAATTTTCGACTTTTAGGATGAAAATGGTCTAAAAGATTGGGTTCGAATCTCTGATGAAGAATTCGAGGACAAATTTGATTCAGTCCAACTGGTCGTCCGTTGCCACGATAACTTGTGAACGGAAACAGATAGGGACTTGAAATTTTCAGTAGAATACAAACCTAAGGACATTTGTGAAACTCGTATTACTAGAATATTAAAAAAATATTTTTTGTGTCAGGATAACCTGAGAACGGAAAGAGCTAGCGACTTGCAATTTTTTAAGTTCGGTTGTGCATCTGAATGCGACATTTGAGTTCTTAGTAGGCATAATCGGCCAGACGGTTTTGGAGTTATATCCATCTGAAATTTGGTTGTTATTTCCTCAATAACTCAAAAACTACGAAACCGATTCAATTCAAGCGTGGCAATTAGTTGTAAAATACTGACGCAAAAACTCACACAAAATTTCGTAAGGATCGTATTACTTGAAACTTCTCAAAAAATCATTGAAAATCATTGACAAAAATTCTATATAATCAGAAACTATTCTTCCGACATCGCGGAAATTTTGCCTTCAGAACCTAACTCTACTGACAAGTTCCAAGGTTGAACACGATCAGATCCATATTATTGGAGATCCGAGCAACCTTGTGTGAGTTCAGTAGCTGGGTGGGTGACTGTTGCCTCGATAACTTTCAAATGAAAGGAGATAGGGACTTGCAATTTTCAGGGTAGGTTGCGCATCCAAATAAGAGAGTCGAGTTCGTTTCTGGCCATAATCGGCCCAACGGTTTCGGAGGTTTACCCATCTGGAATATTATTGCCTCGATTACTCAAAAAATATAGACTCGATCGAATTGAAGCTTGGAAACTAGTTGTAGAATATCGACATGAAGACATGTGTAAAATGTTGTGAGCACCGTACCCCTAGAAATTTAAAAAAAAATTACGAAAAGATTAAATTGGTTCAAGCACTGACGTGAAGTCAGGAGCTATTTGCGCGTATGTTCTATTGTTCATTCTACTTTATTGGACACTCTTAATCGAGGAGAATGGACAATAGAACATACGCGCAAATGCTCCTGAATTCACGTCACTGCTTGAATCTCTTGAATTTCAAATTCAATATTTCTTTTTAGATGCAGTTTCATCTTAAATATCCATTGGTATCATTCTCAACTCCAAAAAACTAATACTTTCGGAGATTTTTCAAAATTTTAATAATTAACTGTAATTTTATGATTTCATAGAATGCTCTAATTAAAATTTGTTGATATATGTAAATCCAACATATGAGGTGAGTCATATAGACCTACGTTTTGAATATAATTTTTGGCGCTATTTTTCCTTGGAATTGAATGCCTATCAATTTGTTTCCACAAGATATACAAGGTATTCCTTAAAGACATGCTGATATTTAAGGGGGTGATTCTTTGACTCATTTTAAGAAAAAACTTCAAATCAACGTATGTCCTAAAAGTCTTAACTTTTATGATACAAGGTGATAAAATGTTGGTACTACGATATGAAGCCATTTTAATTTAATTATTTTAATCACAGAGCTTCTCACAAGAACACATATTTTTTGGATTCCCATTCATTTTGGAACAAATCTGATCTCTTAATTTGCTTTCAGTTGATGCACAAACATCCTGAAGTAAAACGATTTTTATTTCTTAAGCGGAAACCGTGCGTCGGACAAAAAAAACTCGTGAAATCAAATGAAAGAGGACCTCAAAAGTTTTTTTTTCCAAAAATATTCAAAGCAACACCCGGTAAAGAAAATGAAAATTTTGTACATCAAAAAATGCACCTTGGTATAGGAGACATGTACCGAATTTTCTAAAGATGTCTACAATATTAGGTATCTCAGTTATTATTAAAAAACTATTTTTTTTTTTAAATGTTATCACTTCGTATCTCAAAAAGTCCTTTAGGAGATGCGTTCATAGTAAGTTTTTTTCATAAAATAATTCAAAAATCACCCCCTCAAATATTAGCATGTCTTCAAGGAACACCCTATAGATATACGATACTCCTCGATTGAATAATATTCTAATGCCTAGGACACAGTTTGCCAATGCCGCATGCGAATAGCGAACGGAGACAGATATAAAGTCTATGATACCATGGACTTTCTGTGAACGTTACCTACGGATAATTCTTATGATTATTCTGTCAGTTGGAATCACATCTAAACTATGCGATTTGAGATTTTCTTGGGAATGAATTGATTAATGGATATTTATGGAATTTTCAATAATAATAAAATTTTGAGAAAGCCACAATGTGGGAATTGTGAGTACTAAGCAAACACATCCTTTTTAGTAAATTGAGCTTCATCACCGAAGATTGTCCTGTACAAAGTAATTCTGTGATATGCGATCCAATATGAGAAATTTAATCTTGAAATATTATCGCCAGGTTCTCACGGTTGTCCAGGGTGGGCAAAATTAGTTATACCTGAACAACAACTTCTTAACTGTAATTTATGATGCAGTGCCATCATAAGAATCCATTGATAGCATTCCCAACTCTTACGGTGAGTTTCACAAAGCTTTGACAGCTCCTAAATTCCAAATCAGTGTGATTCTAGGTTAATTTCCAGTTTATTTTTGATGCAGCCACCGAATTAAATATACAATTAAGCTAATCGAAGCTTCGTGACACCCATCATGAGAAACCAATACTTTCGGAGATAAGATTTGTCAAATTTGTCAATAGTTTGACTAGACCGCCAAAGCCCCTGTCCACAGAGCTTCCCTTCCTTTTACTTCTTGAGTTAGCCCAACATTTGGGTGCCGGATTTAGATTCTTTCTGTTTAGTTATACTTATCATATAAGTTTGTACAGTCATTCACCGAACACCCTGTAGAAGTTTCTAATGTGATTCATTTCTCCGGTACTCAAATGATGAGCAAAAATCATAAGAGAATTTCTTGATTAATCCAACTGCAACCAACGTCCTTGTCAAGGATGAGCAAATTACGATGACTGATCACGAAGACCATAATAATTATTTCCGTACCAACTGATTAGCTGAAGTCATAGGGATATTACCATACGCGTATGAATCTATAGATATTCAAAAGCTACATTATCAGCGTCATCATACTTTCAGTTCGATGTTTTCATCAATTATCACAATAAACACGTAAATGTTAATAGAAAAAAATTAATGTAAGAGTATTTGTTATTCCTATCCAAGGATGTACAGCCATTGCATTCGAAATGAATCTGTTTCTACATAATTTGCTGAAAGAATGTACGAGATAATCCGAAATAATCAGAAAACAACCTCCTCAAGCAATTAGTTGTTATCTTCATTGATGTAATTTATTTTTTTGCAGTAAAGCTAGTTCCTGTTAGTAAAAGCCATGAGAAAGAGTCGAACAATTGGTTCAAGAACTTACGTGAAGTCAGGAGTTTTTGCGCGCATGTTCTGTTATCTACTCACCTCTATTGGACACTCTACTACGAATTTAGCATCGATATACATATACCGTCTTCTCAGCTTTTATAATATATGAAAACAGTTAATACTAATTTAATGACATACTTTAGTAACAATTGAAATAGAAATACGAAAAAACTTCCGCCTCAAGTAACTCCAGGATACGATATTCACGAAATTCCGCGGAAATTAGTGAGTCGGCATTCTACAAGTAATCACCGAGTTTTAATTGGATCAGATTTGTATATTTTGAGTTATATAGAAAATAACAACAAAATTTCAGATGAGTATAACTCCACAACCGTTTGACCGATCATGCCTATTAGTAAAATCAAATGTCAATATCTCTTTCAGTTCTCAGGTTATCGTGACATAATTTTTTCAAAAGTTTCTAGTGATATGATTCTTACAAAATTTCTCAAACGTCTTCGTGTCAGTATTCTACTACTACAGCTACCAAGTTTCAATCAGTTCGGATGTGTTTAGGTTGATGACAAAATGATCACTCGGAAACCTTTGGGCCAATTATGCCCATTAACAAATTTGTTCCTCGGAACTAATTTTTGGCTGAAAATGTTCTTATACGTTTAGGTTCAACTTTTCAGCGTGTTTGGGAGATGAATATCTGCAACTTTAAAAAACTGAATTTGAAATTTGTAATGTAAAAAAAATAATTTTTTTCGTTAAATTTTGTCTAATAACCAACTTATTATTAAACAAAATTTAACGAAAAAAATTATTGTTTTACATTACAAACTTCAAATCCAATTTTTCAAAGATGCAGTTTCATCATGAGAATACTTTGATATGATTCTCAACTTTAACAAACTAATACTTTCGGAGATATGATTTTTCAAAATTTCAATAATTAATCGTAATTTCATATGATTTCATGGAATGCTCTAATCATAATTTGCTGATGTCTGTAAATCCAACATATGAGGTGAGTCATAGACATACGTTTTGAATTTAATTTTTATGAAACAGTGCTCATAAGAATCCATTGATATCATATCCAACTCTGGGAAACCAATACTTTCGAAGATATGAATTGTCGAAGTTTGAATAATTACTCGTCAGTAGCCCCTGTCCACGGAGCTTTCCCACACTTTTATTTTTTCATTATTTTATACAATAGAAAGTGAAATATGTATCTATGGGAGATGATAGCCCTACATCAGGATCCTGTAGCGGTCTTCGAACATCTGAAGTTCTGAATAATCATTGCTTGGATTGGCAAGACCTGGTTTTGGAAGAGACCCTCGTGGCCTTACTACAAAGACATTTTCCTTTTTGAATTCAAATATTAAAGGGATTTCTAAGAACAAAAGTGAATATTTTTGGTAACTAGCGGAGGTGACCCTTTTTCAAGTGATTCATGAGGAGTTTATTTGTGAAAGAGTAACAAAATTACCCATATTCTCGCGGCAAGAAGTCGCTGAGCGCGATCTGTATTGCCTGGGAAGATAGTATATTTCTTCACAATATCAGATGACAGGTTTTCAACAATGACAAATAAAGATTTTTATTGTTCGCGATAAATTATTATTCCCAATATTAAACTGTAATATGTAGATAATATATAGAAGGTCCACAAAGTACCTGGACTAATACAGCAGTAGAGGAACATCCATTCAAAATAAAGTCATTTATCTGCCAATTTTTCTACTAACCTACACAATCTTCCATTTATGCTCCGCAGATATATCCAACACAGTGAAAGTCGTTAGATGTTTATCACCCCATATAAACAAGTCCAGCGATTGACTTGAAGGAAATGGCTATATTTTATAGATAACCGGTAGCTACTAGCCCAGAGCCCCTTACTAACGAATGTATCCTATTTCGCATCTTTTATTCCAGATCGCCGTTCAACAATTTTCTGGACGCCTGTATATCCACGACCTTGACAGACCTTGGACTCGCGTACGCGTAAATTGCTGCCCTACCCCAGAGATAAGAGCGATCTTCATCTCATTTCATCCTCTCAGCCAAGTTCCATTCTTCAGAGTCTTTTATTTGTCTGCTACTGTAATCAGGCGAAAAGGTGTATAGCATATTTGTTACTTTCTATATCAGATAGCTCACTCTTGCTCCGTATGCGCGGTCTAGAACTGCAATTATAGCACTTTTTCCGATGTCGAGAGTGAGATTTGATAGGTGAATTCCGAGAGGTATGTTATTGAAAGCGAAAATCTGAATCTGATCTGATGAAGCTTAGGAGAGACGGGAAAAAAACGGAGAAAAAGTTTGTTGGTCAAGCAGCGTGGCTTAGGAATGTTAGTTAGGATAAAAGAAATTAAATTCAAACATCATAAAATAAATTAAACTACAGAAGAGTACCAAAAATTATAAATCCGAAACCAACAGACTGATATTCATTCCTTAAATCTCCTCTGAAAATTATATTATATCAATTGAAACTTAGCTAATATTCCAGTTTTGTTTTTCCTCTAGATATTCTGAACATAATTTGATTAGCTTACCAAAGTATATATTTCCATCATCATAAATGGATTATCCAAGAGATATATACCATACCTGAGGTTATTTCATTGTTCATTTTACATTCATTCATACTTGGTTTATCTGTAGATGAGATGACAAAGATGACATGTTTGAACACAGATCATGAAATTCATAGACGTTATTTTCGATAACAGCATTCTGTGAAATCATAGAGTAACGATTCAAAATTAAAAAATCATGTCGCTGAGAGTATATTAGAGTTGAAACTGATATCAACGGATTATTTTTGATGAAACCGCATTTAAAAAAAACAAAATGAAAATATGAAGTCAGTACTATTTGGCGCGAGTGTGCACGTTGGCTAATTTGAATTGAATGATGAGTGTTTCGAGCTCAGTGGATAGAACGAGCTGGAGATCTACTCAGGGGGTAGTGGACACCATTCACTGTCGGGTCATAAATTAACATTGCTGTGTCTAAGCTGCCATAGGGATAGAATAAAAAAGTTGACAAAGAACACAACTGACTCTCCTTAGCCACACTCCTGAGAGCATCTGAGGGAACTCCTTGGGGAAGACTTGGGAGGGTCAGTATAATCGTAATCATGTGCGCCGAAGCAGACAATGCTTTTTTAGCTTTTTTTTTCATTGTGAAGTCAATCTGCAGTTGGCAAGTGTTATAAATTATGATTATACTGACCCTCGCAAGTCTTCCCCAAGGAGATCCCTTCGAAGCTCCTAGGAGCTTTTGGGCCTAAGAAGAGTCAGTTGTGTTCTTTGTTAACCTTGTTACTCTGTCTTTATGCCAACTTAGACTAAGACTCTGGGACTTAGGTTTGGGAAATAAATATCTCGGTTAAGTTCGTTATTGGGCAAAATCATCCTGACGGTTTTCGAAAAAAAAATTACAATTAGATTACAAATTATTTTTTTTTTCAAATGCAATTTCATCATAGGGATTCATTGATATAATTTTCAACAGTAGCTTATTAATACTTTCGGAGATATGATCGAAAATAATCGAAAATAACGTTCCTATCTATGAATTTCATGATTCGTGTTCATACATGTCATCATTTTCATCTCATCTACATATAAGAGATATGTCAAACAAAGTATGATTAAATGCAAAATGAAATAACTCCAGCTATTGAATAATCCATATGATGATGGAAACATATAGCTAAGTGAATCGAATTGGGTTTGGAGTAAAAACAAAACTGGAATATTGGCTAAGTTTCAATTGATATAATATAATTTTCAGAGTAGATTTATGGAATGAATATCTAGGATAAGTTCGTTATTGGGTAGAATCGGTTTGGTGGTTTCGGATTAATAATTTTTGGTACTCTTGTTGAATTTAATTTCTTTTATGATGCAGTTCTATCATAATAATCCATTGATATCATTCCCAACTCTGAGAAACCAATACTGTCAGAGATATAATTAGTCAAAGTTCGAACAAGAGCGCCCAATCTCCTATCCACAGGACTTTTTCACTTTTTGGCGTTCTTCTCCCTCGGAACAGAGTGCTTATCAATTTGCCAAAATGTCTGTAATTTTAGATTGTTTGGCTGAAAATGGTCTTGAACGATTAAGTTCGACTCACTGATCAAGAATCCGTGGTCGAAATCGATTCTGTCCGGCCAACTGGCCGTCCGTTAACACAATAACTCTCAAACGGAATGAGCTAGACAGTTTAAATTTTCATACTAGGTTTGGGGGATAAATATCTCGGTTTAATTCGTTATTGGGCAAAATCGGAGTAAGTTTGTACATTTCAAATTCAAGTTTTTTTTTTAATTGAAGTCTCAAGATAAAAATCCGCTGATATAATTTTCATCTCTAACAAGCTAATACTTTCGGAGATATGATTCTTTAAAATTTCAATAATACATCGTACTTCTATATGTTTTCACAGAATGCAAATTCTCTATGTATGTGTTCTATCTGTGTTCCCTCTGTTGATGCATGTAATCTTATTCACCTATACCAGATATGTCAAATGTATCTCTCAATAATCTATATTACTCTAACAAATGAAGTATGATTGAATGCAAAATAACCAACTATAGGATATTATAATTACCCCTACCCTATATGCCCTTGGATAATCCATATGATGATGGAAATATATAATTTGGTAAGTTCAGAATATCTTCAGGGGAAACAAAACGGGAATATTGGCTAGGTTTCAAATGATATAATATAATTTTCAGAGTAGATTTGAGGAATGAATACCTCGAATAAGTTCGTTATTTAAATTTATAACTCCGAAAGTATTGGTTTCTCCGAGTTGGAAATGATATCAATGGATTCTTATTTAATTTTTTTTATTTTATGATGCAGTTCTATTATAAGAATCCATTGATATCATTCCCTACTCTGAGAAACCCATAATTTCGGAGATATGATTTGTCAAAGTTTGAACAAGGGCGTCAAAGCTCCTGTCCACAGGGCTTTCCCACTTTTTGGCGCTCTTATTCCTCGGAACACAATGCTTATCAGTTTGCCCAAATGTCTGTAATTTTCGAATTTTTCGATGAAAATGATCTTAAACGATTTGGTTTGACTCACTGATCAATAATCCGTGGTCGAAATTCATTCTGTCCGGCCGGCCGAAGGCACTATAACTCTCGAACGGAATGAGCTTGACAGTTGAAATTTTGAGAGAAGGTTTGGGAGTTAAATATCTCGGCTAAGTTCGTTATTGGGCAAAATCGGACAGATTGGTTTCGGAGTAACAAAAAAAAAATTTTCTTTATAAGACAAATTCCAAATTAAATTTTATTCAATATGCAGTTTTACCATAAGAATCCATTGATATCAAGCTAATAGTTGCGAAGAAATGATTTTTCAAAATTTCAATAATAAATCGAAATTCTACGTTTTCACAGAATGATATAATTATTCTATGTATGAATTGTCATAATGTCAACTTATTTTCCTGAGACATGGCATTGTTTAATTCATTTGAGCAACTGTAAAATAATAATGAGAATTATAATATGATATCATACTTTTTGTTGGTTGATACTTTCATGCCGATGGTCAATCCATATGATGATGGGAAGGGTAATGGTAAGTTAATAATATTGTGTTCAGAATATCTCCAGTAAAAACAAAACTGAAATATTGGTGTATTGGAGTATTGGAGTGGATTAGAGGAATATATATTATCGTTCATCATAGAATTGAGGAATGAATATCTCGGATGAGTTCGTTGTTTGGTAGAATTTGTCTATTGGTTTTGGATTGATAATTTTTGGAACTCTTGTTGAATTTAAATTCTTCTATGATGTTTGAATTCAATTTCTGCTAAGATGAAGTTCTTTCATAAGAATCCATTGATATAATTCCCAACTCTGAGAAACCAATACTTTCGGAGATATAATTTGTCTGTTTGAACAAGAGCGCCAGAAAGCTCCTGTCCACAGGGCTTGAACCAATTTTTGGCGCTCTAGTTCCTCGGAACTGAGTGCTTATCAATTTGCCCAAATGTCTGTAATTTTCGAATTTTTCGATGAAAATGGTCTTAAACGATTTGGTTCGACTTACTGATCAAGAATCCGTGGTTGAAATTCATTCTGTCCGGCCGGTTCGGCCGGCCGGCCGTAGGCACGATAACTCGAACGGAATGAGCTCGACAGTTGAAATTTTCAGAGTAGGTTTGGGAGATAAATATCTCGGCTAAGTTTGTTATTGGGCAAAATCGGAGAGATGGTTTTGGAGTAACAAAAAAAAATAATTTTGTTTACATAACAAATCCCAAATTAATTTTTTTTCAATAAGCAGTTTTAACATATGAATCCAATGATATCATTTTTAACTCTAACAAGCTAATACTTTCGGAGATATGATTTTCCAAAATTTCAATAATAAATCGTATTTCTACGTTTTCACAGAATTATATAATTATTGTTCATTTGTTTGTTCCGAAATTAGTTTTTCTCAAAAAAGTGTTATATTTCGGAACGGAACATGAAGTAAGAGATCTGCGAGAAGTGAGACTGCTTTTCTACATGCTCAGTTCTCTCACTTAATGACGGGAGTGACGGAAGGGAATATGATAACTTCAAAAATATTATGTTGGTGTTGAAATACTCGTATTTTGGCGATGCAACGGGGACCTCTCCCAAAAATGTTTGAAAATATTACGTTTATATTGAAAGCATAATTCTGTAGTTCGAGAGAGGAGAACATTTGGTGAACGTAGATCAGGAAAATTTTGATCGATTACAAGGTGATTTTTCATTATTACTTCTCCTCTTTCATACATGTTTTATGGAATATCTACTATTTGTAGGTACTTCAAACCTGTTTTGGGCAATTGTCATACGAAACTAGAGCGCCAAAGCGCTCTAGTTCCTCGGAACAGAGTGCTTATCAATTTGCCCAAATGTCTGTAATTTTCGAATTTTTGGCTGAAAATGGTCTCAAATGAAATTGTAGAATCATGACCTTTATACGCATGTGAAGTTTTGTATTGACCAGGTTACCGTTGAGGGACAAATTTCAAATTCAATTTCTATTTAAGATGCAGTTTCACCATAAAAACCCATTGATGTCATTTTTAACTCCAACAAGCTAAGACTTTCGGAGATATGATTTTTCGAAATTTCAATAATGAATCGTACTTTTATGTTTTCACAAAATGCTATAACTATTCTATCTAAGCTTTATTATATGATCTGTGTTCATACTCGTACACATGTCCTCCTGTTCTTCAAGAGAGAGTCAAATTCATTTCAGCTATTTTAATTTGATTTCTTCCATGGTGCAGTTCTCATTCTCAGATTGCTCATTTAATCTTGATAAATGAACTATTATTTGAATTGAATTTCCTTTATGATGCAGTTCTATCATAAGGATACATTGATATAATTCCCAACTCTGAGAAACCAATACTTTCGGAGATATAATTAGTCTGTTTGAACGAGAGCGCAAGAAAGCTCCAGTTTACAGGGCTTGAACCAATTTTTATTTTTTTATTTGAGAAAGTTGCAACGTATTGCACGCCTATGCTATTCATCTCCTTTTGAAACGCCACTGGTAATCATAGAATGCACGTTGACGGACTGTCACCTTATGTCAGGTTACTTCTCTTCTATGATCTTCGTGTCTGCGTGATGTAAGGCAGCTGATTGACGTTTTTTTCCGGCTTTTCTCTGATGGGGAAATCATCGTTCGTGTATCGTTGAGAATTTCTTATCTGAACTCATCCAGTATCACCGGTGAAATTTCTAAGTTTTAGTTTGCGAGATAAATAATATTTATTCTCGCTCCTTGGTTGGGACCATATTTGTTACACTCCTTGGTTGGGACTACATTAGTCACAGTCCTTGGTTGGGACTACATTAGTCACACTCCTTGGTTGGGACCATATTTGTTACACTCCTTGATTGGGACTTTATTCACTACACTCCTTGGTGGGGACCACTTGAGTTACACTACACTCCTTGGTTGGGACCACATTTGTTACACTCCTTGGTTGGGACCACACGAGTTAGATTACACTCCTTGGTTGGGTCCACATTGTTTGCACCGAAATAGAATCATTTGCTGAAGCTTGACTTGCACCGAAACACAATCATTGGCTGAAGCTTGACTTGAACTGGAGTACCTACAATCAGGAGCTGGAAGCTGTAGTAATTTTTGGTTGTCACGTTTGCCTGTACCCACATTTGCTTGGACGTTAACTTATGATGGAGGAGCTGGAAGCACACCTGAAGTACAATTCGAAGCTGACTGGAGGGTATATTCCGTTACCGAAAGGATCATCTGACACCACAGAAACATATTGCATTGGAAGTGGAGCCACGATTTGGACATTTCTTTTAAGATAAGTAGTTATAAGTTTGTGTAATTTGAGAGGTTGTAATTGGAACTGTAAATTAAGATTTGTACACCTTGTTCATTCTATAATATATTGTTGAAAACCTGATTAGGAATCTTGTTCTGGGGTAATCAAACCTCCCTTGAGAAATTAGTATTAGAATCTCATGCTCAAATACCCCTTGGGTAAAACTTAACGTTACAAAGTTATTATTATTATTATTATTATTATACTGATCCTCCTGGGTCTTCCACAAGGAGACCCCTCATAAGCTCTAAGAGCTAAGTTAGGTGACTTTTTTTTCCTCTTCCTTTCACGACAGATAAAAACGAGTGTGAACCAAAACCTCAGTTTATTCCCACCTAATTCTGACTGAATTGATCTCAGTAGTTAGAATCCAACCAGGTAAAAAGAATATAATATACTAGCTGGCCCGGCAGACTTCGTACTGCCCTCCAACTCCAACTCCAACTCCAACTCCAACTCCAACTCCAACTCCAACTCCAACTCCAACTCCAACTCCAACTCCAACTCCAACTCCAACTCCAACTCCAACTCCAACTCCAACTCCAACTCCAACTCCAACTCCAACTCCAACTCCAACTCCAACTCCAACTCCAACTCCAACTCCAACTCCAACTCCAACTCCAACTCCAACTCCAACTCCAACTCCAACTCCAACTCCAACTCCAACTCCAACTCCAACTCCAACTCCAACTCCAACTCCAACTCCAACTCCAACTACAACTCCAACTCCAACTCCAACTCCAACTCCAACTCCAACTCCAACGTGAACTCCAACTCCAACGTCAATGCAAACCTCAACGCCAACGACAACTCCAACCCTAACGCGAACTCCAATTCAAATTGATCGTAGCACTATCTGTCGGGACAAACTAAAATTAAAATAGAATAATATTGAATGCGATGATAGCGCCATCCGTCGAATCTGATGTAAAACATTCCAAAATCAAAAACTCCTTACAAATAAAAATTAATTAAAAAAACATCTGAATTCACAAATTTATTTATACACACTTCAAAACTCTTTAAAAAATAATTACATTTAATATTTTAATCAGCACATGAATTGAATAACAAAATTTTTTTCAAATTAATCGTAGCACCATCTGTCGGGACAAACTAAAATTGAAATAGAATAATATTGAATGCGATCTAATGTAAAACAACAACTCCTTATAAATAAGAAATTAATTGAAAAAACATTTTCCAGTAGACCAAATTGTAAATCTAAACCATTCTCGAATCTCCACGAACACACACAAAAAATTTCATCAAAATCGGTCCAGTCGTTTAGGAGGAGTTCAGTCACATACACACGCACACAAGAAATATATATATTGTCACGCTTCAAAATCGTCGAATAAAATTCGTTGATGCTTGGACCAGATATTTGTACCACCACTGGTAGCGCGCTGTCCAGAATCGATGATTGTTGGCACATATTGCTGCACGTCATGCGTTGTTGAGTGCGTCTGAGCGGACGCGGAAACGCCGATTTTCAGTCTTATGTAAAATTTTCTTTGACGCTAAGAGGTAGAAAGAATTGGTTTCGACTGTCCTTTGAATATACGCAAATATCGATTAATTTCGGAGTAATCGAAGGATTGTTAGCTGGGAAAATTATTGAAGCTGATGATTTTGGTTTTGGATTTGGATATTTTGGAATATTAGCTCAATAATATCGATCGTTTTCGGATTAACCAGGAGGCCATTTTTCTGCGTAAGTCATGGAAATTTTTCATAGGCATTTTCCTAATTTGTATTTCTTTCAGCTCCTTGTGTAGGCTCTTTGTATAGGTTCCTTGTGTAGGCTCCTTGTGTAGGTTCCTTGTTTAGGTTCCTTATTTAGGCTCCGTATTTGAGTTTGATTCAGACACCTTTTCAAGCGTGATTGACGATCGTGTGGATTATTTCTTTGCTTCGTCATATCTAGAGATTGGAAGTTGGGAAATTTATCACGTGCATTCAGCGGGACGAATTTCTTCGAGGCTGGACAACATCGCTGGAATAACAACTGTTTACATTCAGGTTTGATACAATTACGGGAATATTATTGTGGACAAAATTTGGTATCAAGGACAATATAAGGTCAGTGCATTTATTAATTTCGAACATCTGGAAATTCAACGCTAATTGGGCGAAACCAAGTGCTTGACATTTGAACATAGAAAACAGTAATTTTGAGGTTTGATGTAACCATAGAGACTCTATCGTGCCTTTGACATCTGAACATTGTAGTTTTCATTTTGTTGTTTTTCATTGTTATTATTTGACGATTTTTAATCTGAAGATCTGCTACTGAGCAGAAATTAATATTTTTGAATTATCTGAGTGCTCATTGATTACTGTCATTATTTAAGAATTTATGTGAACAGATATCTGGGAACTATATTTCATTGTGAATTGTATTTGACATCTTTGGGTTGATCAGAACTTATTACTGCCACTTAATTCTGAAAGATTTATTGATTGATACCTTGTGTACCTATAATTTACGAATTTTATGAGTATATTTAACATAACCTTGTCAGCGATAGTGAACTTATTCTGGATGACACACTTTACTATCCCCCTTTAATGTACATACAGCTTATTTTGTGATTATATTTCTAGTTAATATATGTTCATTATTTGATCGGCTTGTTTCCTTCTTTATTTCTAAAACTCCCACGCCCTGAGTTTCTGTATCACTTTTAATAACTCATTAAAAGAAGGTGGCGCCCTAATAGAATCAGAGCTAGTCGGTGATACAGGAAAGCCTAAGCTGTATGTGACATTAATTGGCACCCTAAACGTGAGGCCCCGAAATTACTACCCTCTCATTTAAATTTTGTTTTAAATTTAAATTTTGTAATTTGTGCTCCAGTGCCCTGCGTGAGTCACTGGATTATTATTTTGATTTCTTTATTAATAAGTTGCGATTTATTTTTTTTATTATTATTGAAGTATCCGGAGTGTGTTGACTGTCGCTGATTTTCTTTTTTTTTTTTCTTCTTTTTACTTTTTGAACAACCAGAAAAATTTTGAGTCAGTTGTTGTTCAGATCTCTGATTTGTCGCAAGAATTTTTCCGCTGAGTGCTCGTGCATTTCGTGCCATATTACCAATATTTATTAATTTCATATGTAAGTTGGGCTTTGGGTTTTGTTTTTTTTTTTATATAAGTTGATTACGTTCGGAGTTTGTTAGGAATTATTTAGAGATGGCTCGTCCCAAATTCAATATGAACCTTTTGCTTAAAGACGAATTAGTTTATGAGCTAAATGTAAGAGGTCTTCAGGCTTTGTCGAACCAAACCGTTAAAGATTTACGTACTTTATTAAGACCATTGTTGAAGTTAGAAAAAGCTAATAGGTCAGTTACTTATCCAGAGTTCAAGTTGAGTGATTCGTCGGCTGAGATCGCTGTTATTGAGGAAAAGGTGAAAGAATTAGGTAAACTTGTCCAGAGGGGAGAATTCCATATTGTGTGTACTAGGTTGACCCATTTGTCTAATAGGTGTGAGCATTTGTCATCTGTAGAGCTTAGTGATGCTATGCAGGGTAGGTTGGATCGTGCTGGGACCAGGATAGTGGACATGTTTGGCGAGGTGGAGTTAGCTTATTCTAAGGGTGAGATGTTTCAGATGATGTCCAGTTTAGGCGTGAACGAATCAAGTAGTGAATCGGAAGTTGAGGTAGAACAACCCAGTTTGGTTAGGTCTAGTACAAGAATGTCGTTATCAGGTATGCATTCATCGTCTTCACGTAACCTTCAGAAGTGGAATGTGCAATTTTCGGGAGACCTTAGGGAAATGTCAGTCCACAATTTCTTAGAACGAGTGGAAGAGCTTCGCAGAGCTAGAGGAGTTACCGAGAAGGACTTGTTTGATTCAGCAGTAGACTTGTTTGTTGGTAGAGCATTGCTTTGGTTTAGGTCGAATAGGAACAGGTTCAACAATTGGAAAGAGTTAACACAGCTTTTAACAAAACATTATGAGCCACCAGACTATCGTGGACGTTTATTTCAGGATATTTTGAGTAATACTCAAGATCCATCTGAGTCTATTGTAGATTATTTGACCTGTATCAATTCAATGTTCCGTCGCTATGGCCAGGTTGATGAGGAAGTAAAGCTGAACATAGTTGTACGTAACTTAGCACCTTTTTATTCCACCCAGTTACCGGCAGTTGCCGATATGAGTGAGCTTGAGGATGCTTGTATGCAGTTAGAACGTAAGAAATTTCGTGCAGAACATTATGTACCACCTAGTAGACGTCGTCAAGCTTACGTTGATCCAGACTTTGCATATATATCCGCTGGTCATTCTTCGGGTGCAGAGAATGTCTTGACCTTTGGGTCTAATAATCCTCTTCCCGGGAATCGTCAACAACCTGTCTCATCAGCACAATCTAGGTTACCTCCTGCTGGTCCAATTGTTCAGAATAATCAACCCGTGGGTTCTTCTGGAGCTTGTTGGAATTGTCAACGTTTGGGACACACTGTCAGAAATTGTACGATGCCTAGGCAAATATTATGTTATCGTTGTGGTAAACATGGCTTCACGAGTAGGAATTGCCCGCAGTGTTCGTTAAACTAGAACCGGGACAATTGAGTGGTCGTGATATTGCCCCGGATAGAGCTCCTCGACCGATTAAAGCTAGTGATACGATTTGTGACAGTAAGAATGGTTTTGGTGATAACACATTTGCTATTTTAGATTACATAGTTGCTCACGCTCCCAATGATCAACGACCTTACCTAGACGTTACCATTTTAGGGTATAGATTCAAGGGTTTACTGGACACTGGCGCCTCGCGTACTATAGTGGGTAGTTCAGGTTACCACAGCTTAGTGAAGCTAGGTTTTAGGTTAAATTCAGCTCGCGTCCGGTGTACGGTGGCGAATGGTCAGACATGTGATTCTTTGGGTGAAGTTAGGGTTCCTATGTCTTTGGAGGGCAAAGTTGAATGGATGAATGTTTTGGTAGTTTTGGAACTTTCACATACCCTCATTCTCGGTATAGACTTCTGGAAAGCTATGGAGATTGTTCCTAATCTTAACAGGGACGTATGGCATTTTGCTGAACAAGAACCCGAAGTTGAAATCAGTAGCTTGCATGATTCTAGTTCATTAGATGGAGAACAACAGTTTAGGTTAGATAATTTGGTTGGTTCTCAGTTTGAACGAACGGGTGACGAATTGGGAAAGAGTTTAGTGGGCGAACACCTAATTGAAATAGAGTCAGGCGTCAGACCCATCAAGCAGAGGTATTATCCGGTCTCTCCAATAAAACAAAAAATTATTGACGAACATCTAGAGAAAATGTTAATGGATGATATTATAGAACCGTCGAGAAGTAGTTGGTCGTCTCCTATTTGTTTGGTTAAGAAAAAGGACGATTCATATAGGTTTTGCGTAGATTACCGCCGTCTTAACGCTGTCACGAAAAAAGATGCTTATCCCATGCGCAATATTTCCACCATTTTAGATCTTCTTCGGGATGCAAAGTATATAAGTTCTATGGATATTAAAAGCGCTTTCTTCCAAATTGAAGTAGCACCAAACTCTCGTGAATACACCGCATTTTCAATACCTGGTAGGGGTTTGTTTCAATTTAAGCGTATGCCCTTTGGTCTAACAAATAGTCCTGCGACGTTTCAGCGCGTGATTGACACTATTTTAGGCGCAGATTTGGAACCATATGTCTTGGTATATATGGATGACATTATAATTGTAACCCCTGATTTCGAGACTCATATGAAAATCTTGAAAACTGTTTTTGATCGTTTGATTTCTGCTGGTTTAGTTATTAGCAGAGAGAAAAGTCAATTTTGTCGGTCCGAACTTAAATATCTCGGCTATGTTGTAGACTCGTATGGTTTGAGACCAGATCCAGCTAAGGTTGAGGCCATTTTGAATATTACACCTCCCAAAGGAGTGACTGAGATACGCCGTTTTGTGGGGACAGCTTCGTGGTACCGTCGGTTTGTGCCTAATTTTTCCACGTTAATCGCACCTCTGACTGCGCTTACTAGAAAACACGCAAAATGGGAGTGGACTGAGGAGTGCGAATCATCTTTTTGTAAACTTAGGGAGAGCTTGGCAACCGCACCTATTTTATCATGTCCTGATTTTAGCAAGACTTTCATATTGCAGACCGACGCAAGTTCATATGGACTTGGTGCTGTTTTATGTCAGCAAGCGGAAAATGGAGAGCAAGTTATCGCATACCTTTCAAGGACTCTCAGTCGAACAGAGAGGAATTACTCTACCACCGAACGGGAATGCTTGGCAGTCATTTGGGCAATCGAGAAGTTAAGGCATTACTTAGAGGGTAATCGTTTCGTCGTGATAACTGATCACCACTCTTTGATTTGGCTCAACAATCTCAAAGATCCTCAGGGCAGGTTAGCTCGTTGGAGTTTACGGCTGATGCCATACGACTTTGAAATCGTACATCGTAAGGGCAAAGATAACATCGTACCTGATATGCTCTCTCGATCTGTTCCGAGTGGGGACGAGAATTTCAAGGTTTCAGATATGGCTAATATCGATGGTGGGTCAGAAGAGTTCGGCGATGGTGATTTTGTCCAGACAACCGACAAATGGTATATCAAGATGCGAGAGAATCTAGAAAAATTCCCGGCAAAATATTCCAATTGGAGGCTAGAAAATGGACTGCTTCTGAAATACGTCAATGGTAGGATTCCTGAGCTGTCTGGAGAATCGGAAAAATGGTTGTTAGTCGTACCCAAAGAGTTTAGATCAGCAATTTTGAAGCGCAACCACGATTCCATAACATCTGGTCACTTTGGCATTTACAAAACATTTTGGAAAATTCGCCGTCGTTATTGCTGGCCTAAAATGCACGCTGATGTCGTCCGCTATGTAAACAGATGTAGTATCTGTAAGTCTTGTAAGCCAGACTTAAAAGCTCCAGCAGGCTTGATGGGAAATCGACCGGAAATCGTGGAACCATGGCAGACCATCAGCCTAGATTTCGTAGGACCTCTACCCTCGTCAACTCAGGGTTATAAATATCTTTTGGTGGTTACTGACTACTTTAGTAAGTTTGTTTTGTTTACGCCTTTACGTACAGCCACTTCCAAGGCTCTAGCCAAATTTGTAGAAGAGCAAGTCTTTTTGGTCTTTGGAGTTCCTCAAACTCTTATATGTGATAATGGAACTCAGATGCGCGGCAAGGAATTTGTATCAATCTGCAACAAATATAACACTAAAATCCTGTATACTCCATACTATCATCCGTGTGCAGATCCTACCGAAAGATCCAATGAAACCATAAAGACCTTGATCCGATGTTACTTGTCTGATAGTCACCGGAAATGGGCAGATAATCTAGCTGCTTTGGGGTGCGCCATGCGCTCGGCTAGAAATGAAACCACCGGACATAGTCCTTATTTTGTCAATTTTGGTCGAGAACCTCGCCTAGATGCGTCGGAATACGAATATCCTATACCTACCGTGAGTCCTGATTTGGGTCTGAGACGATTAGGTTTCGAAAAATTGTTTATGGAAGTTCGGAATAGACTTCGTAAGGCTCAGGAGCGCAATAAACAGCGGTACAACTTGCGCCGACGTCCAGTTTCATATAATGTGGATGATAAGGTGTGGTTAAGGAATAAATCACTCTCCAATGCATTGGAGTTTTATAACGCGAAACTTGCGCCAAAATATGTGGGACCTTACACTATCGGTAAAAAGTTGGGCCACTGGACTTATGAATTGATTGACGACTCAGGCAAGAGTAAAGGTGTATGGCACGTAAAAGACTTTAAATCAGTATGCTCCTCCAGGGATTCTTGATATCTTATTGCTACGGAAGTCAATGGTTCGGATGTGTTAGGTTGTCCGCCGAAACCATGGTGATGTTAGTGGTTAGTTTTGAGACTGTCACGTTTGTTTAGTAGATTTTGAGGATTTAGTGATGTTTGAGAATTTTCCCTATCGATAAGGGATTGTCTGGTTTCGAGTTTTAGGATATTAATTCTAGAATAATAGAATGATTGGCATGTAGTGAATTTGGTATATTTGTGGACCGGGTGATTGAAGTGATTCCCTTTTTTTTTTATTGCTGGTTGATCGCGAGCGAAAGTGCGGGCAATTGGGTGCTGCCTTGACTTTTGTGTCGGTGGTCGTCTGCGTGATCCCTGGTTGGATTCTAGTGTGAAATCGGCTTTAATGTATTTTCCTTTTTTCTTCAAAATTTACTCATTGTTGTGCAGACGAGGTGGGAGCTGAACATCTAGCCCCACGCACTGCTCAACTGGTAAGCGACCATTTTCTTACCACTTTATGGCCTTAATCTTGTTTTTTTTTCCTGTTGCCGATCTCATACTGGTTTCTACATTCGCGGGTCATTGCTGGCGGTCATCCCATAATAGGATTTGTAGTACCGGATTGCTTGCGTGTGGGTGAATGAAGGCTATGGGCTATGGTTGTTGGAGGCTGGAACCCGAAAACTGCCACCTATAGACTTGATGCACATCTGGGTTAGCACAGGCGTCCTGGACCATACCGGGAGCTGGTGGGGTCTGGCTTGGCTGTCTTCGATGACAGGAGTGCGGCGGTACGGCGCTCGTTCTTTGGGGGAACCACTGTCTAGACTTGGGATGGTGACCGGCTAACCTTGTCGACATGGGGGGGGTTCCTGCTCGTCTGGGCGACCTCGTCGTACTTTGCCTTGTTCGGGCGACTTCTGGCTGTGGTGTGGCTCAGGGCCGGCAAGTCCCTCCACAAGGGTTAGGCCCTTGGGACTAGGATGTTGCCAGTCATGGGGCTAACTGGTAAGAGTCGATGAATGAAAGGAATGAGTGTTGATGTGTATGATGGAGTACGAACTGAAATTGTAGCGGCTGGGATTGGTATACATGAGGTTTAGCTAGAATTGCTTTTGGTTTGTTTAGGTATTTGGTCACCTTCAGTGACCCGATGTCTTTTATTTGCGCAGGTTGATGGAGTCAGATGTTGGTCGTCGGTGATCTGAGATAACCTCCTGTGGAAGGAAGAGGGGGATGTCACGCTTCAAAATCGTCGAATAAAATTCGTTGATGCTTGGACCAGATATTTGTACCACCACTGGTAGCGCGCTGTCCAGAATCGATGATTGTTGGCACATATTGCTGCACGTCATGCGTTGTTGAGTGCGTCTGAGCGGACGCGGAAACGCCGATTTTCAGTCTTATGTAAAATTTTCTTTGACGCTAAGAGGTAGAAAGAATTGGTTTCGACTGTCCTTTGAATATACGCAAATATCGATTAATTTCGGAGTAATCGAAGGATTGTTAGCTGGGAAAATTATTGAAGCTGATGATTTTGGTTTTGGATTTGGATATTTTGGAATATTAGCTCAATAATATCGATCGTTTTCGGATTAACCAGGAGGCCATTTTTCTGCGTAAGTCATGGAAATTTTTCATAGGCATTTTCCTAATTTGTATTTCTTTCAGCTCCTTGTGTAGGCTCTTTGTATAGGTTCCTTGTGTAGGCTCCTTGTGTAGGTTCCTTGTTTAGGTTCCTTATTTAGGCTCCGTATTTGAGTTTGATTCAGACACCTTTTCAAGCGTGATTGACGATCGTGTGGATTATTTCTTTGCTTCGTCATATCTAGAGATTGGAAGTTGGGAAATTTATCACGTGCATTCAGCGGGACGAATTTCTTCGAGGCTGGACAACATCGCTGGAATAACAACTGTTTACATTCAGGTTTGATACAATTACGGGAATATTATTGTGGACAAAATTTGGTATCAAGGACAATATAAGGTCAGTGCATTTATTAATTTCGAACATCTGGAAATTCAACGCTAATTGGGCGAAACCAAGTGCTTGACATTTGAACATAGAAAACAGTAATTTTGAGGTTTGATGTAACCATACAGACTCTATCGTGCCTTTGACATCTGAACATTGTAGTTTTCATTTTGTTGTTTTTCATTGTTATTATTTGACGATTTTTAATCTGAAGATCTGCTACTGAGCAGAAATTAATATTTTTGAATTATCTGAGTGCTCATTGATTATTGTCATTATTTAAGAATTTATGTGAACAGATATCTGGGAACTATATTTCATTGTGAATTGTATTTGACATCTTTGGGTTGATCAGAACTTATTACTGCCACTTAATTCTGAAAGATTTATTGATTGATACCTTGTGTACCTATAATTTACGAATTTTATGAGTATATTTAACATAACCTTGTCAGCGATAGTGAACTTATTCTGGATGACACACTTTACTATCCCCCTTTAATGTACATACAGCTTATTTTGTGATTATATTTCTAGTTAATATATGTTCATTATTTGATCGGCTTGTTTCCTTCTTTATTTCTAAAACTCCCACGCCCTGAGTTTCTGTATCACTTTTAATAACTCATTAAAAGAAGGTGGCGCCCTAATAGAATCAGAGCTAGTCGGTGATACAGGAAAGCCTAAGCTGTATGTGACAATATTAAGATTATGGCCAACTCTAGCACATATGAGCGGTGATTTTACTCAGGTTCTTATCTCTTTATTTGAATAATATGGAGAGTCGCGTACCTTAGATGATTTAAAATAGCACTTGAAATATTTCGCGTAATTACCCACTCACTATCTGACGTCGGCTCTGGCAAATAACAGGGACGGATTGTAGTATATTTGCTGTTATTATAGGGGTGGAACGCCTTATGTGCAGTTGCCGGAAGAATTGCTGTTAAAGATGCTTGAGTAGATATTGGGAATTATCATATTACGACCAGATTAGAGTGGAATGGGTTTTAATGTGCAATTTCAGTGCAGAACTTCAACATAATTCACGATAGTTTAAGGATTAATTGACTCGGTTATATTGAGGTGCTTGGCTATTTCTAACTCTTGAGATGCTACGAAAGCCGGTCATTATGTGGTTGTGATTAGTCCTCAAAACAATTACATCCATACATGCACTGCGACTTGGAATAAATTCAGTAAAACAAAAACAGTTTTTCTGTTGTAAATATGCTTGGACAGGTCGATTAGTATTTTAAATTGCGCTCTTTTTGGCACTCTTGTTCCTCGGAATAGAGTTCTTGTCAATTTTCCCAAATGTCTGTAATTTTCGGCTGAAAATGGTCTCAAACGTTTTAGTTCGACTCACTGATCAAGAATCCCTGGTCAAAATCGATTATGTTCGGCCGGTCCGGCCATTAACACGATAACACTCGACAGGAATGAGCTAGAACTTGAAATTTTCAGGGTAGGTTTGAGAGTTCGTTATTAAGCAAAATTAGGTGGTTTCGGAGTAAAGAAATCATCACAAATTTCAAATTGAATTTTTTTAAGGATTCAATTTTACCATAAGAACCCACTGATATCTTTTTTAACTCTAACAAGCTAATACTTTCGAAGATATGATTTTTAAAATTTTCGATAATACATCGTACTTCTATATTTTCACAGAATGCGAGTTCTATCTTTCTGTGTTCATTGTTCGTTAATTTTATCTTATTTGTTTATAAAATTTGTACACTGAAAATATTTTGTGTTGGAAAACATCTTGAATTTGTGAATATATACAAGATTATTCTGATACCAAAAATAGTATTGACTTGTTGCATATTGAATAATTTATGTGCAAATATTTGCGATGATGTTTCAGAAGATTTAGAATTGGATCATTTTAATGATGTAGTTTATTAATCCAATAGGAAGGAAGAACATAATGGAATCATCAAAACAAATTACTGTTCGTTGACCACCGAGGTTAATATTCCCTTTTACTTCCTTAATATAAGTAGTGAGACATGTTCCTATATATACAGTTTTTTCATAATGTTGCTTGCAAAAAATGCTGAAATATTGATCGACATTTGCGTATCAAATATTCTTTCTTGAGTTAAGGTTCATAATACAGAATGAATCTGTGGTATGAACTATTAGATTTTAAATTATGAAAAGAGGATTGTATTTTATTAATATATTTTGAATTATTAAAATAATTTGTTCGTCAGCCTATACCTATTCAAATATCAGGAATAAATGGACAATATGCTTTGATTGTCTCCAGCTTTGCTCTAGACATTTCGAAGATACTTTCCTTAGGTATTTCGAGTTGTGAAAACTATGCACCGAGTGTAAGTTGCAACAACCCATTCCATGAGGTTCAATCATTAATCAATAAAAAATCGTACTTCTATGTTTTCACAGAATGCTGTAGTTATTTTATCTATGAATTATTATATAATCTATATCCATACATGTCATCTTATTTTCCTAGAGAGATATGTCAAATTTATTTCTGATTTGTTACTCATAAGCCTTACCTTCGTTCAACTAAATGGTTGCTGTTTGCGTTAGCTGTCGTTTGGTCCAGTTTGAAAGATAAACGTAATTAATGTCAAACGGAATTCAAAGTGTTTTTCTGAGTAGTTTGGTTGAACAAGCGACTTCTTTTTGTGTTCGGGTGTAATCTCCGTAACCAATAATTTGTAAAATTGTTATTTTGTGCATTTCCGTTAATCGAATCATTATTCAAATAAACTGGGAATATTAAAGGGAATAGTATAATGAATTTCAATAAAATTACTTGATTTTATTTTTCTCTATTTGGAACAAGTGATAACATTTCTGAATTGAGAATAACGCGACCTATCAAACGATATATCATAAGCCCATAATCCCTATTTGAAAAATTGGGCGTTGTACCTGTCTTTCGAATGGGGTTGAAGCTAGAGTTCGCATTTTTACGAAGAAGAATGATAATTTAAAATTTGAATTTGATGTATTTCAGGATTCTCCATAAATATGTACAGTAAGCAAGAAAATAATAATAATAATAAATTCATTCCATTTGGCTCTTCCACACTGTATAGGACTTGGTCACTTCGACTGATCATGCACATAGAATTTACTGAAAGTCATAGAGTTGAAACCTAAATATGAATTCAGAGGATGTTATGGGTGAAACTGAAAACGGAAAATTATTTCGTTACAGTTTTATCATCAACTTCAGTATTTACAAGTGCCTGGTTTTCTCAACTTGCCACCCCCAAAGAACATATGAACATGAAACACTGTACAAATACATAGAATACTCAATTGGTTATACTGCGACCTTTGTCGGTTCATATGGGTGATTCCGTTCTAACTGTGATATTCAATGTCCTGTATTGTTTGTTCTCATAGGTCATTAATTAATACCTAATCAATTTATGAAATTTTTGGGCTTATTGGAAAATTATGAACATATTTCAACATTATTTTCATATAATATAACTTGCCACTTACAGAAAACTTACAATATATCACTTAAATGTCAGTACCATGTCCATTTCTAGAATTTATTTATTACATGTCAGTACCGTGTCATGTCCATTTCTAGAATTCATTTATAAATTGTTAGTTTTTTTTGTCGTAATAAATGATTTAAACTAATTACTTCATAAATTCTAATGTTTATGATCAAACTGAACAAAATTGACACATTTTTTATTTAATGTATTAAGTAAAGCTTTTAAGCTTTAAAGACAAAAGTTATTGAACCGGAATTCAATGTTAACTTAATACATTAAACAAAAAATGTGTCAATTTTGTTCAGTTTGATCATAAACATTAGAATTTATGAGGTAATTGGTTTAAATCATTTATTACGACAAAAAAAACTAACAATTTATAAATAAATTCTAGAAATGGACATGACACGGTACTGACATTTAATAAATAAATTCTAGAAATGGACATAGTACTGACATTTAAGTGATAAATTGTAAGTTTTCGGTAAGTGGCAAGTTATATTATATGAAAATAATATATAATATATATAATAATGTTGAAATATGTTCATAATTTTACAATAAGCACAAAAATTTCATAAATTGATTATTAATTAATGACCTATGAGAACAAACAATACAGGAAATTGAATATCACAGTTAGAACGGAATCACCCATATACCGTTAGCAATTGATGGACTGAAAATAATGAAAAAGTCAATCACGTTGAGTTTAATTGAAAAGCAGGCCGTAAATTCCACAGAAACATTCAGAATCGCTGACGGCGAGCGAATAATCTATGTACAAAATTGATTGTACAATTTCGATATCACTTGTGGCTGCTCGATCGCACCATCAGAAGCCACAACATTAGATGACGATTGACCAAGAGTACTGGTGATTTACTATAACGGTTGGTTTTTTACGAATTTAATTTTTTGTTAGCTTTTCAAAAGAGATCACACCATGAGAACTGTTGAGGCCGGTCCTGACGTTACGTTTTGCATAACCTTTTATTTGCGCAGTCTTGGACGGAATGGAAAGCACAGAACAATAATAATAAGAAATGACAACTCCTCACTAATCGTAGGCAATACCTAATGCCTTTATACAGTCGCCATGTTTGGTTGCAAGAAATGATCGAATGGCGGGAATTTTGAATCTACATACGTATTCAAGCTGCAACTATAGTACGTCAAGAATGTATCCGGAAAAAATAAAGCTCAATTGGACAGAATTGATTCTGACGATGGATTCTTGATCAGTGGGTCGAACTAAATTGCTTGAGACCATTTTCATTCAAAAATTTAGAAATTACAGACATTTGGGCAAATTGATAAGCACTCTGTTCCGAGGAACAAGAGCGCCAAAAATTTAATTTAAATAAAGCCAGTTTATTATTATTCTTCCTTCCTTACATGTTATAAAACAAAGTCGCTTCGCGCTGTCTGTTCGTTCCTATGTATGCTTAGATCTTTAAAACTACGTGAAGGATGTTGATGCAGCTTGTTTTTGGGCGCATGTTCTAGGAGAACATCGTCCTATCATTTCGTCCAAATGTCTGTAATTTTCGAATTTCGAGCTGAAAATTGGCTAATAGACTAATTCGGACTCCCTGATCACGAATCCGGTGTCAGATCTTAGGGTGCCGTCCGGCCGGCCGGCCGGCCGGTTTCCCGGCCGTAAGCACGATAACAGGAGCACCGAGGGTCCTATCGACTTCAAACTTTCAGGGTAGGTTTCTGATCAAAATGCGACGGTCAAGTTCGTTAACGGGCAAAATCGGCCGTATGGTTTAGGAGTTATAGACATTTAAAATTTTGAGGTTATTTCCCTGATATTTCAGGAACTAAAGAAGATGTTGAATCGAAACTTGGTAGTCAGTTCGAGGATATAAACGCGCAACTTTTGGCAAAATTCTGTTATGATCGAAATGTTGATAATTTTTAAAAAAATATTTCTTTTAATTTTTTCGAAAAAAAAATTTTTTTTTCGTGAACTATTCATCAGATTGCAACAAAAACTTGTACTAACGTCAATTGTAGTATTTTGCAACATTGTGCAAAATTTTGGCTCTATACGATTTCAATTTCTGGAGATATAAGACAAAATGTGTCAAATTTCCTGGGTCTCTCTCAGTATTTTCATCGATTATTCTATGAACTCTTTGAATTCCACCGAAAACAAATTCAAAGACATAAACATAAAGAATCAAGTCATAGTTTAGACGTCGAAACAAGGACGATGTTGATCGACTTGAAAAGTACCTCATTTGACGGCTGTTTGTCAAATCAATTAATTCCAATAATTGATGTCAGATTTCCTACATACCAAGTTCAAACACATTTTATTATATGGAAAACACTTATTATGATCACGTTCTACAGGAATTGATACTAAATAGAAGCTAGATGAAGATTATTGTAATGGAAAATTTGTGTTCCAGAATAATATTAAGGTATTCAACATGATACTGCTTTTTTTCTTTACTGGTCAGTACGGGCCACAAGGAAGATGAACATGCGCCCAAAAGCTCCTGTCCACAGGGCTTGAACCAATTTTTTTAATAGATAGGGTGATTCAATAGGAAAGTTTATATGTATAATGCATGCCTAATATATTAGAGAAACACTGATAATTTTAGAGGTTTCTAATGTGATGTCGTAAATAAACACATTTTGGTTGCGCCTACATTGCAAACGCTGGCTGAACCCTACGAGATAGATCAAAATAATGTAGTGCAGTATGATACACCTTAAAAAGGTCTACAAAAAAGTCCGCGATGGTTTATGTCTATCTCTTGATGATAACGCACAATAACCATTTTTTATCCTTCACAATCTACGAGAAATAATGGCTTGATTACGAAGCAATTTTAAGCAATACAGCATTGATCCTTATCCAACTAAGTACCTTAAATGCATTGTGCATTTAATATTGATCAATATGGCCCTTTACAGCATCTAATTTAAATGAATATTTTCGAAGATATTGCAGATTTAAAATGCAGTGACATAGCGGTTGCGGTGGTACGAACCGGGGGGCCGGCACAGCCAGGATAGGGATAGAAATCGAATACAGAGAGCCAGAGAATCATCTGTAGAGCGTGGGGCTCGCCTCAGCCAGGATAGATGTATTGATTCCCCAAATTCCTCTGATACCATCGGATTTAGTGATCCAATTTAAACGCGTATAATTTCCGGTAAAGATATATTTTGCAATGACCATTAATAAATCGCAGGGTCCAACTTTCAACGCTACAGGCTTATATTTGAGCGTTGAGTGTTTTTGACATGGCCAATTCTATGTCGCTCTTTCAAGAGTAACCTCTAAAGAAAACTAGTGACCGACCGAAAGTTCGGTTTCGGTTTCGGTTTCGGCCAGTTTCGGCCAAGAAATCTAGTTTCGGCCTCAGTTTCGGTTTCAGCCCAAAATGGCCGAAACTTTCGGCCTGGCCGAAACTTGAATGTTCGTGAATTATCCTGGTCGTTTGGCCAGGAGTTATAAGTGGGTATACATAATTGTCGTACGAGTTATTGTGATCTATTTCTATTATGACTGAGAATTCATGAGAATTCACTTTAATGATTATTAATTAGATTACATAGGGTGATTCCAAATAAGACGTGAAACTTGGAGTATCTCATTAGCTGTTGTTTAATCCATATTTATTAATAACCGAAAATCAACGGTTTTTGGAGTTCGGGTGATTTTTTAAAGATTTATTTAACTTATAGTACATATTTCGTCACTTTTTTCCACGTTGACCAAATTTGGTGATAATTTTGGTTTATTTTCATCAGAAAAGAATATGATATGTACGAAAAAAGCAAAACTATGCTGTATAAGAGGTTGAAAAAGAATTAGTATGATTTGAAATGTGGTATATGAATAAATGAAAAATCAATTTCTAATATCAATTTGTCTGCAACTTTCGAATTTCACAATTCTGTATGCCAAAATTATTTTAAAAACTTGCCAAATTCATTCAGCAGATTTTTTATAAGCAACCTTTTGAATGTCCGGCATTTAAAATAGTGAATGTGTATCAAAAAACAGCGTGAGTAAACTTCAGGCGGAAATAACAACTTGAAGACATCAGAAAGACGGCACGTGCTAGCCTATGGAATAGTGGAACATCATTTATGAATACATTTTCTAATGTAATTTCGAGCTTAGTTGCAACAAACAAATATTGAGTTCGTTATTTTCCTCTATTTGCTTCTTATATCCCCTTTCAAATTATACTAATTCTTTTTCAACAGAACCAGTACTCAAATATCTCTGAAACCGTTGATTTTTGGTCCTCAATAAAAATGGCTCAAACCACAGCAACTGATCCATACTAACACCTCCTCTAAAGTTCACGTCTGATTTGGAATCACCCTGTATACTTCGACTGATTATTTTGATAACTTGGTAATACCAAAATAATAAATAAAGATCTCAAAAAAATGTCTTTTTATTTTATTTAACACTCCTTAACTATTTTTATGTATATGCGAATAAAATTGTAAAAACTATACCTACAGTAGATTTCAGTATGAAATATATAGTTTCGGTTTCGGTTTCGGCCGAAACTGAGACCCTGGCCGAAAGTTCGGTTTCGGTTTCGGCTGAAATACCAGTTTCGGTCGGACACTAAAGAAAACATGTTTGTATTGTCTAACGACAAAAATGCTGTGAAGGTTGTATATAAAGAACTTCTATACTATATTTAGTATCAGCATTTCAACCGTGCGAAGCCGGGGTGGGCCAGCTAGTTATCTATAAATGCGTCAAAGTGTTCACGAGAAGTCTCCACAAGAGTCTTTCAATTCATTCACCTAGGGACTGACGGTCTTGTTAAAATGTGAGATAATGGTTATGAAAAGAATGGTAGTCGAACCTCGTTGTGTTAATCCTCCATTACCACCATTATAATCGTAAATGAGAAAACGCCCACCTCCTAGCTGGGAATAATTAGAAAACAACAATGTATATCAATTTTCTAATGGTGTAGCAATCAGTTCGTATTCGCAGACCAGAAGATTGACGAACTGTGAGTCACGATGTTAGAAAACCGAATCAAAAGGTTCGTCACATCATTCTGTAAAAATGGGTGGAAGTAGGTGGTTGACGCCTTGAAACTTAATATGAATAGTTATTTTGTTGTTATGCCTGAGTTGCGAAATTTCTGCCTACTTGCCATCAAGGGTATACAATGGGAATAACGAAGCTACCAATTATAATTCAAAATGATTTCACGATAATTTATTTTACATAATCATCAAAGGATACTTTTGGAACTATATTCATTATTAAAATGCTTCTGCGTTAGAAGCACAAGATATTTGTCAGAAGCAATCAATCGAACAATGTTGCCTAACAAACAGTAACGAAAACGAGATCAACGATGAAACAACTATATCGTAACATTTCGTAGTCTAAATCAGACGCCTTCGTCAGACACTTAACGAAAATCTTCAGAATTATATTTGCGCGTATGTTCTGGGGAACATCGCGTTATCATTTTGCCCAAATGTCTGTAACTTTCGAATTTTTTCACGAAAATAGTCTCAAAAGATTCGGTGCGACTCCCCAATGAAGAATTCGAGGTCAAATTCGATTCTGTCCGGCCAGAGCCGTCCGGCCGTTGCCACGATAACTTGAGAACGGAAAGGACTTGAAATTTTTAGGGTAGGTGGCGTATCTCAATACGACGGACAAGTTCGTTTATGGGCATAATCAGCCTAATGGTTTCCGAGTAATAATTTTGTTTTCAACCAATATAAATCCGATCGAATTGAGACTTGCTGAATAGTTGTAGAATATATACCTAAGCACGTTTGTGAAATTTTGTGGGAATCGTATCGCTTGAAAATTATTAAAAAATTATTAAAAAATATTTTTGTTGTCATGATAATCTGAGAACGGAAAAAGATAGCGACTTGAAGATTTCAGGTTAGGTTGTGCATCTGAATGCGACATTTGAGTTTGTTTATAAGCATAATCGGCCAAACAGTTTTAGAGTTATAGTCATCTGAAATTTGGTTGTTTTTTGTTCCTCATTAACTCGAAAAATACAAAACCGATTTAATTCAAACATGGTTATTAGTTGTAGAATGCCGACGCAAAAATTCCTGCATAATTTCGTGAGAATAGCATTTGAGAAAAATTTTAAAAAATCATTGAAAATTGAAAAAAAAATTTTATACATCAGTAACTATTCGTCTAAAATTGCTGAAATTTTGAAAGAGCCTTAAGAACATAACTCTACTGCCAAGTTTTAAGTTTTAACACGATCGGTTAAATATTGTTGGAGATTCGGGCAGCCTTGTGTGAGCTCAGTAGATGGGTGACCGTTGCCTCGATAACTTCCGAACGAATAGAGATAGGGACTTGCAATTTTCAGGGTAGGTTGCGTATACGAATGGGAGAATTGAGTTAATTTTTGGGCATAATCGGTCTAACGGTTTCCGAGTTATACCCACCTGGAATATTATTTCCATGATAACTCCAAAAATAAAAATTGGATCGAATTGAAGCTTGGTAACTAGTAGTAGAAAATCAACATAAAGAAGTGTTCAAAATTTTGTGAGAACCGTACCTCTAGAAAATTTGAAAAAAATGACGAAAAAAAAGTTTTTGTAAGAACCGAACCCCTAGAAAATTTCAAAAAAATCACGAAAAAAAAAATTGTTTCAAGCACTGACGTGAAGTCAGGAGGTTTTCGCGTATGTTCTATTGTCCATTCTTCTGTATTAGACACCCTTAATCGGATTTACCATGGTAAATTATGTTGTCCATTCTCCTGTATTGGACACTCTTAATTCGAATTTACCATGGTAAATTCGAATTAAGAATGGACAATAGAACATACGCGCAAAAGCTCCTGACTTCACGTCAGTGCTTGAACTAACTTTTGGCGCTCTAGTTCCGAGGAACTGAGTGCTTATCAGTTTGCCCAAATGTCTGTAATTTACGAATTTTTCGATGAAAATGGTCTTAAGTTCTATAAGAAAGAGTCAAATTCATTTCAGCTATTTTAATTTGATTTCTTCCATGGTGCAGTTCTCATTCTCAGATTGCTCATTTAATCAAGATAAATAAACTATTATTTGAATTTAATTTCCTTTATGATTGAGTTCTTTCATAAGAATACATTGATAAATTCCCAACTCTGAAAAACCAATACTTTCGGAGATATAA
This sequence comes from Halyzia sedecimguttata, assembly GCA_937662695.2. Taxonomy (NCBI): domain Eukaryota; kingdom Metazoa; phylum Arthropoda; class Insecta; order Coleoptera; family Coccinellidae; genus Halyzia; species Halyzia sedecimguttata. The sequence goes on from OW569414.2 coordinate 74,648,756, forward strand.
TTTGTCTGTTTGAACTAGAGCGCCAGAAAGCTCCTGTCCACAGGGCTTGAACCCATTTTTGTTGATAGCCTCACTGAAATTTGGATATTGCATACGCTTTTCTTGCTTGAAATCTTCCTGTGGAACCATATCAATATTGACATTAAATTATCATATTATTTTACAGTAAAGTTCAAGATAGGAGCTCGATCGAATCTACATTGGTGAAGATGTTGCCCACATATCGAAATATTCCAATGACTGATCCATTTTATTACACTTGTCAAACAAGTTGGCAACAGTTTTTGATTTTTGTCGTACCTGGGTTGTGTTCGAATATTAACTCCAGGGTTGTGTTCGAATCAGGGCCGTCGCTACCGGGGGGGGAGGGAGGGGAGCCTCCCCCCCCGGATCATATCTCAAAGGGCGCCAAATATTGACCACGAATAGTTGGAAAACTCTAGAAAAAGGACATAATAAAACCAGATTTTTTTAAACTACTGCTTGAATAAGATGATTAATATTATAGACCGATAGCATTGTAGAAAGCTTTGTTGCTGCTAGAGACTAGATGGCAGGAGTGGAAAATTCCCGGCATTCCCCGGCTATACATCAAAATCGTTCAATAGAAACATAACCTTATAATTCTTATATAAATTATTCGTGAATAGTGAATTAGTGAATCTGAATATTGATTGAAATTTAAAATCGAAAACCGAATACGGATTATGGATCCTTGCCAAAAAAAGTTCAAACCGTCTGGAGCGGAATTCAGAAGGACAGCGCAGATAAGAAAAATTGAAACGGAAAAAGCAGCGAATGTCATGAATACATGGCTAAAAGGGAGTTATTCAAAATATTCGTTCAAGCACTGACGTGAGGTCAGGAGCTTTTGCGCGCATGTTCTATTGTCCATTCTTCTCTTCTTCTCTTCTCTTCTCTTGATCGAATTTACCGATTAAAAACCAATTTTTTTTTCGTAATTTTTTTGAATTTTCGAGGGGTACGGTTTTCACTAAATTTTACACACGTCTTTATGTCGATATTCTACTACTAGTTACCAAGCTAGAATTCGATCGAGTCTAAATTTTTTGAGTTATCGAGGAAATAATATTCCAGGTGAGTAATAATCCGAAACAGTTAGGCCTATTATACCCATAAACGAACTTAAATCTCCCATTCGGATGCGCAGCCTACCCTGAAAGTTGCAAGTCCCAATCAGTTATCGAGGCAATGGTCACCCATCCAGCTACTGAACTTACACAAGGCTGCTCGGATCTCCAAAACTATAGGTCCGATCGTGTTCAGACTTGGAACTTGGCAGTAGAGTTGAGTTCTGAAGGCTCTCGCAAAATTTCAGCGATGTCGGACGAACAGTTTCCGATATATATAGAATTTTGTTTAATGATTTTCAATGATTTTTTAAAAATTTTCTAGCGATACGATCTTCACGGAATTTCGCAAGGTTTCGCGTTGACTCCAAAACCGTTTTCTGATTATGCCTATAAACAAACTCAAATGGCGCATCAAGATGCACAACCTAACATGAAAATCGCTATCTCTTTCCGTTCTCAGATTATCGTGACATAAATAATATTTTTCAATTATTTATTTGGAATGTTCTAGTGATACGGTTCACGAAAATTTACCAACGTCCATAAGTTTATATTCTACAACTACTCACCAAGTTTCAATTTGATCGGACTTGTATTGGTTGAAAACAAAATTATTACTCAGAAACTATTGGGCCGATTATTCCCATTAAGGAAGATGTCCATCGTATTAGGACACGCCAACTACTGAGAAAATTTCAAGGCACTATCTCTTTCTGTTCTCATGTTATAGTGGCAACAGCCAGCCGACCGGACAGAATCATATTTGACCTCGAATTCTTCATAAGAGAGTCGAACCAAATTGTTTGAGACCATTTTAGGCAAAAAATTCGAACTACTGACATTTGGGCAAAATGATAACGCGATGTTACCCAGAACATCCGCGCAAAAAAGAGCACTGTATTTTCAAAAGGAGCGAAAAGCGTAAGTTTTGGCGATTGCTGACACATAGTTTTTAAGGAAAGTAGCACCTTGTGAATCTCCATTCAACAACTGCATTGACAGATTGAACTATAAAACTAGACATGACTGTTTTTTCCGTGAAATTTTCGATTGGGTGACATCGACGATTTAATTTTCTATATACATACTACAAACATTTTCAGGGTGATGAGTACAAAAATATTGCTTTAATTCAGGAATTACAAAAAACTCATTCAATATTCCAAATAGCAGATATTTTCGAAGAATTGTTGGAACATTCCACTCTAGATAGCAGCAGGGTAACATGACATGATTGCTATATCATTTTTCGAAAGTTTTCGTTTTAATATTTGTGGACTCTTCAGATAATTCTTATTATTATTATTATTATCTCGAAAGCTTGATGTATATATTTACTTTTGTCAAATATAATTATTTTAAGATCCTGGATCATTTGAGAAATGCCAACAATTTTTTTCACTCAAAAACACAAATTCAGAACTCAGTCTTGTTTGTAAAATAATTTTCATTCATAGTTATATTAATTTATAATTCATTCTTCATTAAGAAACTATGTAGTATTTATCAATATACGTACACTTCATGCATATTTTTTGTTTTCGATTTTTTGTATATTATTTCAAATTAGGGGCGCCAAAATATGTTTCTCCCCCCCCTCGGAAGAGCTCTTAGCTACGGCCCTGGTTCGAATATTAACTCCAGGGTTGTGTTCGAATATTAACTCCAGCAAGAGTAGAGTTTTTGAAGGTTTGACAATATTTACTCTGGAGTTTACTCTGACAGTGACAGAAGGTGCCAATATCAGAATATAGGTTATGTTGGTTTAAGAAAGAACCTATTTTATTATTGTTTTCTTCATATAAATGTAACTCTAATCATAAATATATATTGTGAGCAGTATTAAAACTATTAAATTACCTCACAGAACATTCTTAAAACAGTGAGACAAAGATACGAGATTTTCCGTCCCATGAGTTATGTCAATTTTGACAGGAGTAGAATGAAATCCGCTCCGACTTTTCGAACAGTCATACAGTCGACAGTCATAATAGTTATTTACGATACGAGTTGGATACAGATATCATTAAAGCACGAATGCCAAAATTGAACAACGAGGCCGTAGGCCGAGTTGTTTAATTTAACATGAGTGCTTTAATGATATAGTATCCTACGAGTTACAAAATTTTATCTACAACTGCTTGTTTTCATCCTTTCGAGAAATATTCTGAAATGATCAATTAATTCGTACTCTCAATTAAATATTCAACATGAAGCCATAGATAAAACGTTCAGTTTGTCTATGCATGGAGCAAGTCGCGTTGTGCGTTGCTATGGCTACACACATGTAACAATAACAACAGATATAAATGCCGCTTCTTCAAATTTTCATTTTATCTGAATTATATATTAAGTTTCAAAATGAGTTCAAGTGATGAACTTCCTTGTGATATAGAAAACGAAGCACATAATGTCATAACGGATCTGGTGCCATCTACATCAAAAAAGAAATATGAAGATGCATTTGATCGATATGAAAAATGGTGTAGTGAGAAGAATGTCAAACATATAACAAGCGAAAAGGTTTTGTTGGTTTATTTCAAGGAAATGAGCGAAACACAAAAGCCCACATCACTTTGGTGTTATTATTCAATGTTGAGGACAATAGTATCGATAAAAAAGAATGTCGATATCAAGAAATATTTCAATTTAATTGCATTCTTAAAACGAAAATCAGAAGGGTACAAGCCTAGAAAATCCAGGGTATTTATCAAGGAGGAAATAGCAAGATTTTTATTGGAGGCTCCTGACGAGAGATTTCTATGCATGAAGGTAACTTATCGACATTCTTCCGAGAAAAGAGTTATGATGCAATAATTATTTCAGGTCATTTTGATTATTGGTCTGGCAGGGGCGTGTCGGCGGGCCGAAATCACAAACTTACTTGTAGAAAATGTAAAAGACGAAAGATCATGTTTTCATATCATCATCCCAACTTGCAAGACAAAGACGAGAAGAGAGTTTTTTGTAACGACAGGGAACAATGAATGGTTGAATCACGTGGAAACCATCCGAAAATATATCAAATTGAGACCAGAAAATTGCGATCATGAACGATTTTTCATTTTTTATAAAGCAGGAAAATGCACGAAGCAGCCCGTTGGGGTGAATACCATAGGTAGTGTTCCAAGCCTAATCGCACAATTTCTGCAATTGCCTTATTCAAAGGAATATACTGGGCATTGCTTTCGGAGGTCTTCAAGTTCTCTCTTGGCTGATACAGGAGCTGATCTTTTAACAGTGAAACGACACGGTGGATGGAAATCAAATACTGTCGCTGAAGGGTATATTGAAACTTCTGAAGCAAACAAAAAACGCACCGCAACGGCAATTCTAGGTCTTAACAAGAAAGTCTTTCTCGAACCAAAGAATATTGCCTCTACTTCTAAGGACATAAGTCCAGCGACATGCACAGATGATGTTTATACTCAAAATATTTCTAGTGGAGTGTTAGGCCAGTCATCGTTCCCTATTTCGATTTCAAATTGCAAAGATTTTGTTATTAATGTGTATAATAATAATGATAATAAATAATTCCAATAATCGTAACCTGGATAATTTTCGTTTTGCAATTCTGATATACTTTGATAGGATTGTTATTTCAGTGGTTCTCATTACAGTACAAGAGTTGTAATGAATTCATTACAGCACTAGTGTGTTAATGAAGAATGTTATGACATTTTTATGAGTGTCAAATCACAGTCATTATCTGACAGTTGTAGATAAAGTAAAATTTACTCAATTCTACCGTTTTCGGACACAATTTGGTAAATATTACTCTACGGAGTAAATATTCGAACGCAACCCAGTATTTTCGACTCCGAGTTCATTTTACTCCTGTCAAAATTGACATAACTCATGGGACGGAAAATCTCGTATCTTTGTCTCACTTAATCGAATTTACCATGGTGAAAAAGCTCCTGACTTCACGTCAGCGCTTGAACCATGATAAATTCGATTGAGAGTGTCCAATACAGGAGAATGAACAATAGAACATACGCGTAAAAGCTCCTGACTTTACGTCAGTACTTGAATCAATTTTTGTTTCGTAATTTTTTGAAAATTTTCTAGGAGTACGGTTCTAAAAAAAATTAACACACGTCTTTATGTCGATATTCTACAACTAGTTAGCAAGCTTCAATTCGATCGAGTCCATATTTTTTAAGTTATCGAGGAAATAATATTCCAGATGGATATAACTCCGAAACTGTTGGGCCGATTATGGACAAGAGCGAACTTAACTCTTCCATTCAGATGCGCAACCTACCCTGAAAATTGCAAGTTGCTATCTCCTTTCATTCGAGAGTTATCTAGACAACGGTCACCTATCCAGCTTTTGAACTCACACAAGGCTGCTCGGATCTCCAACAATATAAATCCGATCCTGTTCAAACTCAGAACTTGGTAGTAGATTTCGGCCATGTCAAATGAATAGTTTCTGATATATAGTTTTTTTTTCAATGATTTTCAATGACTTCTTAAAAATTTTCTAGTGATATGATCCTCACGAAATTTTGCAAGAATTTTCACGTTGGCATTCCACAACAAATTACCAGATTCTAGCGATAAGATTCCCACAAAATTTCACAAACATGCTTAGGTCTATATTCTGCAACTATTCACCAAGTTTCAATTCTATCGGATTTATATTGGTTGAAAACAAAATTATTACTCGGAAACCATTGGGCAGATTATGCCCATTAACGAGTCGCTAGCTCTTTTCGTTCTGAAGTTATAGTGGCAATGGCCGGAAGGCCGGCCGGACAGAATGAAATTCGACCTCGAATCCTTCATCGGGGAGTCGAACCAAATCGTTTGTGACCATTTTCTTCAAAAAATTCGAAGGTTACAGGCATTTTTGCAAAATGATAACGCGATGTTCTCCAGAACATACGCGCAATATAACCAAATTATCTTGATATCGAAATATTGAACAATCTTATCCAAACAATGACAAATTTTCAACATCGCAAAATAGGACAAGCATAAGACAGTCGAATATTATTAACCCATTATATCTTTATTAGCAAAAAGCTCCGACTAAACATCACTTAATTTAATTCGACAGTCCATGGTCGGCTTCATAAAGTAACATAAAACAATTCGAATTTCCAAAGGAAGCGGCCAAGGTTCACAATCAACTGCTAATTCGTCTAGATAATTCCAAAATTTGAATTGAAATTCCCAAGTATGCTGCAACGTTCTCAAGATGACGGTAGTTCATAGTAAATTAGAAGATTCCAGAAGGAGTTGGATATGGTTATTGCAGTTTATCACGTAAACCATAAATAACAATGAAATATGTACTAAAATTCTGATTCAATCACTCAGAATAAACGGAGATGAGTCGATATTACTTTAAAGCTCGTTTTGAAGCATTTCGTATGATGATGTAAATATACTTCTCAACTCCCTCCTCTGCATAAGAACCTATAGATATTAATATCGATAATGCTCAACAAGCAATAAAATTGTATAATTATGTGGAAGAATATATCAGGACCTTGAATGACTCCTAGTTAATTTTTCGATTAATGCACTAATTAAAAATATATGGATATAAAAATATTCAATCATTTCATGAGCTGGTTAACAAAAATGTGGGAAAGCCCTGTGAATAGGAGCTTTGGCGCTGTCGTTCAATCTTTGATGAATGTATTGGTTTCTCAGAGTTGAGAATGATATCAATGGATTTTTATGATAGAATTGAATCAGAAAAGAAATTAAATTCAAATATCTCCGAAAGTATTGCTTTCTTAGAGTTCGTAATGATATCAATGGATTCTTATGATAGAACTGCATTATAAATATAATTCCAGAGATAGAGGAAGAAATATTGTTTGCGGCCATACCACGCTGAATATGCTAGATACCGTCCAAACACTGAAGCGAAGCAGCGTCAGGCGCGGTAAGTACTTGGAAGGGTGACCGCTTGGGAACAGTGCGTGCAGTTATCTTCTTTCAATTTGTCTTCTGTGCATAATTTTTCTAGAATTTTCGTAGTTAAATTCAATTTGACCTCGAATTCTTCATCAGTTAGTCGAACTCGATCGTTTGAGACCATTTTTGGCAACAAATTTGAAAATTATAGACATTTGGGCAAAATAATAACGTGATTTTCTACTGAACATACACACGCAAAAAATTGAATTTAAAATTTGTAATGTAAACAATAGTTATTTTTGTATCTAGTGCGCGAAATGCTACTTTGGTGATCGAGAACTGATTTTTTTAACGAGGCGCAGCCGAGTTAAAAAAATAGTCGAGATCACCAAAGTATTTCGCGCATGAGATGCAAACAAAATTTTTTCTACAAACGCCAAAAATATTGTTCTAAAATAAATAACATGCATAGCTTAATATGAAAAATAGTATTGAACTGGCTTAAAATGTTTTTCCAAATCAAGTAAATACTGTAACTATGAAAATAAAATGGCATTTGTTTGTTTGATTGAGGAACATAAAGGTTAAAATATAAAAACTCCATATAGTTTACATGCAGTGTGCGAAGTAAGTACTTCGCACACTACTTCGCGCACGGTGTCATGGTAACGAAGGAAAATGAAAAAAAGGGTCACTTCGCATATTGTTTTCAATGCGCGAACCTTGTCATTTTTTGACGTTTGTAGAAAAAATTATTTTTTTTCGTTACTCCGAAACCATCAGGCTGCTGATTTTGCCCAGTGACGAATTTAAACGAGATATTTATCCTAAACTTACTCTGAAAATTTCAACTGTCTAGCTCATTCCGTTCAAGAGTTATCGTGTTAACGACTGGACGGGCGGACAGAATCGATTTTGACCATGGATTCTTGATCAGTGAGTCGAACTAAATCTTTTAAGACCATTTTCAGCCAAACATTCGAAAATTATAGACATTTAACCAAATTGATAACCACTCTGTTTAATAATCTGAAGGCTGGTAATTCATGAGTATAAGGGTGTGTACTATTCCACCAAAATATTGATAATTCATTTTTATTGTAGTTAAACCCAAAAACTTAATCGACCGGTAATATTCTATTGTCAAAGACAATTACATTATGGATGAACTTAACTAAAGTAGTTAAAGATATTATTCTGTTGCTACTAAAGAAACACGAAAAACATCGTCTACGTATCTGAACCAATAGGGGAACAGCTTAATAACCGGATGTTGATAGATCACGCACATAATAATATATGTTTATTTCCATAATCAGGATATATTCGGAAGAATACCGATGTCAAATTAACGAACGATTGCCTTTACAAGAAAGAAGAATTGAAGATCCCAAATTGTAGTACACCTACTCATCTATGGAGTGAGGTTCAAGGTCTAGCAGATGTTTTTGAGTTTGATCTTGAACCCTATATTTGTAGAGATTCAATTCCTCGGAACAGAGTGATAAATTTGCTAAATGTCTGAATGTAATTTTTGGATGAAAATGATCTTAAGCGATTTGGTTCGACTCACTGATCAAGAATCCGTGGTGAAAACCGATTCTGTCCGGTCGTCCGTTAACACGATAACTCTCGAACGGAATGAGCTAGTCAGTTGAAATTTTTCAGAGTAGGTTTGGGAGATGAATATCTCGGTTATGTTGGTTATTGGGTAAAATCGGTCTGATGGTTTCAGAGTAACGTGAAATAAAATTGTTTTGTCATTATAAACTTCAAATTAATTATTTTTTAAAATGCAGTTTCAAAATAAGAAACCACTCATATCATTTTCAAGTCCAACAAGCTATTACTTTCGGAGATATGATATTTCAAAATTTCAATTTTAAATCGTAATTCTATGATTTTACCGAATGCGGCAATCCAAAATTAAAGTCCGAATTTGTATCTATAAATTAAATATATATATGGATGATCTGTGTTCATACATATCATATCCAAAATTAAAGTCCGAATTTGTATCTATAAATATATATATGGATGATCTGTGTTCATACATATCATATTATCTACCGATAAGAGACATGTCATATTTATTTCTGGTTCTATTCAAAATTCGTTACTCACGATATAAAATACCTCCTGTTCTAGAAAAGAAAGTATCATTAACTGCTGAATAACCAATAAATAATTTTATAATTTTTGGGTGATAATATAATGATCTTGGATAATCCATATGATGATGGAAATATATACTTTGGTAAGCTAATGAGATTGGGTTCAGAATATCTCCAGTAAAACCAAACCTAGAATATTGGCTACCTTTCAAATGATATAATATAATTTTCAGAAATCAACAAGTCAAGAGCGTTCCTGCTAATCGGGTCCTTCTTGAATGGCTTCGTATAATAAATATACTTATGCATATATTTCACAAATCAAATAGACCCCAGGGGGTTCATTGATCTGCCGAGAAAGCAAGAGCAGACGCGTTTCTGGCTTCAATTCAAGAAGGACCCGATTAGCAGGAACGCTCTTGACTTGTTGATTTTTTAACAACGGTATCGCCATTTTTCATTATTATAATTTTCAGAGTAGATTTGAGGAATGAATATCACGGATAAGTTCGTTATTGGGTATTATCGGACTGGTAGTTTCGGATTAATAATTTTTGGCAATGTTGTTTTTTTTAAATGACACTTTTTGCGCTTATGTTCTGGGGAACATCGCGTTATCATTTTGCCCGAATGTCTGTAATTTTCGAATTTTTCAAACGATTGGGTTCTATTCCCTGATAAAGAATTCAAGGTCAAATTTGATTATGTCCGGCCGGCCGTAGCCACGATAACTTGAGAACGGAAAGAGATAGCAACTTAAAATTTCCAGGGTAGGTGGCGTATCCCAATATGACGGACAAGTTCGTTAATGGGAATAATCAGCCTAATGGTTTCGGAGTAATAATTTTGTTTTGGAACAATACAAAACTGATCGAACTGAAACTTGGTGCGTAGTTGTAGAGTACAAACCTAAGGAAGTTTGTGAAATTTTGTGAGAATCGTATCAATAGAAAATTTTAAAAAAATCATTAAAAAATCTAATATATATCAGGATAACCTGAGAACAAAAGGAGATAGTGATTTGCAGTTTTTAGGTTAGGTTGTACATCTGAATGCGACATATGAGTTTGTGAATAGGCATAATCGGCCAAACGGTTTTCGGAGTCATACCCATCTGAAAGGCTAAAGTTCTTGCAATGTTTGATGAGAATCACTAGAAAATTTTCAAAAAATCATTGAAAAACTTCCATATATCAGAAACTATTCGACCGACATCACTGAAATTTTGCGAGAGCCTTCAAAAACTAACTGTACTGCCAAGTTTTAAGTTTGAACACGATCGGATCTATATTGTTGGAGATCCGAGCAGCCTTGTGTGAGTTCAGTAGCTGGATGGTTGACCATTGCCTCGATTACTTTTGAACGAAACGAGATAGGGACTTGCAATTTTTTCAGGGTAGGTTGTTTTGGGTATAATCGGTCCATCGGTTTCAGAGTTATATCCACCTGGAAAATTATTTCCTCAATAACTCAAAAAATATAGACTTGATCGAAGTGAAGCTTGGTAACTAGTTGTAGAATATCGACATAAAGACGCGTGTAAAATTTTGTGAGAACTGTACCCCTATAAAATTTTAAAACAATTACCAAAAAAATGGTTCAAGCATCGAATTTACCATTGTAAATTCGCTTAAGAGTGTCCAATACAGGAGATTGGAGAACATAACATTCGCGCAAAAGCTATTGACTTCACGTCAGTGCTTGAACAATTTTTTTTTTATTTAATTTCTTTTATAATGCTGTTCTATCATCAGAATCCATTGATATAATTCCCGACTCGGAAAAACCAATACTTTCGGAGATATGATTTGTCAAAGTTTGAACAAGAGCGCCTAAGCCCCTGTCCACAGGGCTTTCCCATTTTTTGACAAAACAGATTTGAATTCTGTTTTTCCACCCATTGAACATTTCAGGTAAGTTATCTGCAAATACAAATTATTAGTATTTTTATTTGAACATGTAAACGATCCATATAAGTAACTGTTAATGCTATTATTATTATGTATAATATACATATTATAAAACATGATATTATGATATAAATAGTTAAGTTTCCTACGCCCTGTAGACATTTAGATGATAGAGTCAGTTTCTCCCGTATCTATGTTCTAAATCGTTTCAGGTGATGTATCCATATATGAACTTTATAACCAGGATGTTGTTTTTATCGCTAATTTATTACTATTCGTAAATTATCTAGCGTTGGCTCTGAGACACCCACCAAGGTGCCAATCTTTGGTCTACGTTTCCATGTGTGACTCATTTCAAGGAAATTCGTTTAAGATTATGGCTCTGGTCGAATAGACTCCAAGGGTTCTATAATTTGGCGGGTTATTGATGAATGCGTTTTATGATCTTCCTGATGAGTTCGAACATCGACATCGTGTAGAATTATTTTATGTCTCTATGTGTTGAAACCAAAGACTGAGACAAAGGATAATACCTATGTTTATGGTTGAAATTCTTAGACATTCCTTCTCTGATTCAATTTGTTGGAGCCAAGATGCATAGAATAACAAGGTGTCGACACTCCCTGCTAAAACCTGTTAAAATTTTCGGCCGAAAAACGGACCTAGAACTGTCAAATCACTTACTTTATGTATATTGTATTGTATATTATTATACTGATCCTCCTAGGTCTTCCCGAAGGAGACCCCTCATAAGCTCTCAAAGAGCTTGAGCGAGTAAGGAGAACCAGTTGTGTTCTGTGTAGGCTTTGTTACTACTTCACTTTATTAACGATGGTGCCGCTAGAGTCGATTTTTAAGATTCTGACAAGTGAATAAATGAAAACTGACAAGCGACAAAGTTCACTTTCTACCGTTTCTAGTTCGTAAATCCAAATTAAAAAAATTGGTTCAAGCACTGACGTGAAGTCAGAAGCTTTTGCGCGTATGTTCTATTGTCCATACTTCTGTATTGGTCACCCTTAATCGAATTTACCATGGTAAATTATGTTGTCCATTCTCCTGTATTGGACACTCTCAATTCGAATTTACCATGGTAAATTCGAATTAAGTGTCCAATACAGGAGAATGGACAACATAATTTACCATGGTAAATTCGATTAAGGGTGTCCAATACAGAAGTATGGACAATAGAACATACGCGCAAAAGCTTCTGACTTCACGTCAGTGCTTGAACCAATTTTTTTTCGTGACTTTTTAAAAATTTTCTAGGGGTACGGTTCTTGAAAATTTTTTTTTCGTCATTTTTTTCAAATTTTCTAGGGATACGATTCTTACAAAATTTTAAACACGTCTTTATGTTGATTTTCTACTACTAGTTACCAAGCACCATATCGATCGAATATTTATTTTTTGAGTTATCAAGGAAATAATATTCCAGGTGGGTATAACTCGGAAACCGTTAGACCTATTATGCCCAAAAACGAACTCAACACTCTCTTTCGGATACGCAACCTACCCTGAAAATTGCAAGTCCCTATCTCCTTTCGTTCGAAAGTTATCGAGGCAACGGTCACCCATCTACTGAACTCGCACAAGAATGCTCGAATCTCCAACAATATTTAACCGATCGTATTAAAACTTGAAACTTGGCAGTAGAGTTAGGTTATGAAGGCTCTTGCAAAATTTCAGCAATTTCAGACGAATAGTTACTGATATATAGAATTTTTTTTTTATTTTGAATGATTTATTAAAAATTTTCTACAAATGCTATCCTCACCAAATTTTGCAAACATTTCCGCGTTGGCATTCTACAACTAATAACCATTTTTGAATTCAATCGGTTCAGTACTTTTTGAGTTAATGAGGAACAAAAACCACGAAATTTCAGAAAATTTCAGATGGCTATAACTCTGAAACCGTTTGGCTGATTATGCTCATAAACAAACTGAAATGTCGCGTTCTGGTGTTCATCCTAACCTGAAAATTTCAAGGCGCTATCTCATTCCGTTCTCAAGTTATCGTGACAACAAAAATTTTTTTTAATAATTTTTTAAAAATTTTCTAGCCATACGATTCGCACAAAATTCCACAAACGTGCTTATGATCATATTCTACAACTACCCACCAAGTTTCAATTCGATCGGATTTATATTGGTTGAAAACAAAATTATTACTCGGAAACCACTGGGCCGATTATGCCCATTAACGAACTTGTCCGTCGTATTGAGATGCGCCACCTACCCTGAAAATTTCAAGTTGCTAGCTCTTCTCGTTCTCAAGTTATCGTGGCAACGGCCGGACGGCCGGACGGCCGGACGGACAGAATCAAATTTGACCTCGAATTCTTCATTGGGGAGTCGAACTTAATCGTTTGAGACCATTTTCGTCAAAAAATTCGAAAGTTACAGACATTTGGGCAAAACTATAACGCGATGTTCCCCAGAACATACGCGCAAAAATATAATTAAGCAGTTTATTGAAAAATCAATTCACTTTTTGATTAATCAGACATCTGTTTGGACATAATATGTAAACCCCATTTGTTTGGAACAGAAATTTCATCTTGCCAAGACATAATGAGGTCCAATAAGGGATTTATCAGTAAAGGAGTTCCTTTGGAACATTTTGAATGGAACTGTAAATGAAGAAATCTGTGAAATCATTATTTTTCCATTACAAAAGATCACATCCAATGTCATTAGAATATAAGCATTCAGTTTATGTATTCTGAAATACATTAAATAATACAGAATTTTCTGTAATACCTCTTCATAATATCTTTCGATATCATATATTATTATTTAAATGTATTAATTACCTTTATCATGTAAGGCTCATTTAATTTGAGTATTTTACTTATTATTTTCGATGTATAATTCGAAACTTCATCAAAGCATTATCATGCATACAGCATTTTTTCAGTCACTCAATACCCCTTGACAACTTTTTATGTTCTCAGCAATTAGATTGCAAACAATATTTGATTCGTTAGCTATTATTCAGAACTAAGTACCTATACAGATGAAATATCGAAAAATGATTAATTAAATTGATAAACTAACCAACTAAAGGGTACCTAGTGTACTACGTTTCAATCTGTTATTCAATATATATTCGCTAGAAAAATATTTTGAACAAAAAAATGTTCTAATTTTCAATACCCTACGTCTACCACAAGCCAGTACCCATTCTGTTCGTGTAACAATATCCTTGAAACAAATAATATTATAGTATAAGAGCGCCAAAAAGAATGACGCTTTAGAAAAGCTATTAAAATGTTATGAAATCGCACACTGTGTGGTTGCTCTGAACTTTGTTCTCTGCTGGTCCTTTCATCGTTAACAAATTATATTGTTAGTTTTCATAACATCATTTCATTCCTTCTCAATATATAACTGAATTGTATAATGAATATAATTATTAATTAATAGAGTTACACCTTAATGTTTCAACTGTTAAAACAGTTTATATTCATCAACCGGCAAGATTATAGTAAATCAACAAGTCTTAGCGTTCTCCTATGTTGATTTATTAACAATTAACGGTATCAGCGATCTTTCAATGTGCTTAAAATTATAATTAATATCTATCTTGATACTAGAAATCTGCCCCTGATCCAGTAAGAATAAACAATTGTTAAAAAAACTATATTCGCATAAAAACGAAGTATTTTCGAAATGAAAATAGTATTTGATTAAAATGGTTCTGGATACTCGTTCAGAGTTCACACAGCAAACATTTGGCTTACTTTCGGCGCGGAAAACAAGGACGTTGAACAAAATACTCAAAATACAAAATTTCAGCAAAAGGTACGACTTTCCACAAGAAACTGGAATAAACAAAGATTCAAATTTAATTTGACATGTCGATAATTTTGCCCATAAAATGTCTACTATCGGCGAAAACTGAAGTAGATAAAATTGGTTCAAGCAATGACGTGAAGTCAGAAGCTTTTTCGCGTATGTTCTATTGTTCATTCTTCTGTATTGGACACCCTTAATCGAATTTACCATGGTAAATTATGTTGTCCATTCTCCTTTATTGGACACTCTTAATTCGAATTTACCATGGTAAATTCGATTAAGGGTGTCCAATACAGAAGAATGAACAATAGAACATACGCGCTAAAGCTTCTGACTTCACGTCAGTGCTTGAACCAATTTTTTTTTCGTGATTTTTTTGAAATTTAAGAGGTGCGGTTCTCAAAATTTTTTTTTTCGTCATTTTTTTCAAATTTTCTAGGGGTACTGTTCTTACAAAAATTTTAAACACGTCTTTATGATGATTTTCTACTACTAGTTACCAAGCTTCAATTCGATCGAATATTTATTTTTTGAGTTATCAAGGAAATAATATTCCAGGTGGGTATAACTCGGAAACCGTTCGACCGATTATGCCCAAGAACGAACTCAACTCTCCCTTTCGGATACGCAACCTACCCTAAAAAGTCCCTATCTCCTTTCGTTCGAAAGTTATCGAGGCAACGGTCACCCATCTACTGAACTCACACAAGAATGCTTGAATCTCCAACAATATTCAACCGATCGTGTTAAAACTTGAAACTTGGCAGTAGAGTTAGGTTATGAAGGCTCTTGCAAAATTTCAGCAATTGCAAACGAATAGTTACTGATATATAGAATTTTTTTTTAAATTTTCAATGATTTTTTTAAAATTTTTTACAAATACTATCCTCACGAAATTTTGCAAGAATTTTCGTGTTGGCATTCTACAACTAACTACCATGTTTGAATTCAATCGGTTTAGTATTTTTTGAGTTAATGAGGAACAAAAAACAACCAAATTTCAGATGGCTATAACTCTAAAACCGTTTGGCCGATTATGCTCATAAACGAACTGAAATGTTGCGTCCTGGTGCACATCCTAACCTGAATACTTAAAGCCGCTATCTCTTTCCGTTCTCAAGTTATCGTCAAAAATATTTTTTATTAATTTTTTTTTAATTTTCTAGCCATACGATTCGCACAAAATTTCACAAACGTGCTTAGGTTCATATTCTACAGCTACTCACCAAGTTTCAATTCGATCGGATTCATATTGGTTGAAAACATAATTATTACTCGGAAACCACTGGGCCGATTATGCCCATTAACGAACTCGTCCATCGTATTGAGATGCGCCACTCACCCTGAAAATTTCAAGTCACTAGCTCTTTTCGTTCTCAAGTTATCGTGGCAACGGCCGGCCGGACGGCCGGACGGACAGAATCAAATTTGACCTCGAATTCTTCATTGGGGAGTCGAACTAAATCGTTTGAGACCATTCTCGTAAAAAAATTCGAAAGTTACAGACATTTGGGCAAAACTATAACGCGATGTTCCCCAGAACATACGCGCAAAAATCCTTGTATTTTGACAGTATTTGGACCGCAATTCGGCCGAAAATATGTCAATGAGTGTCTTCACCATGTATTCTATGCATCTATGTTGGAGCATTGAGTTTTCAAGTATGTCTTCGGAATCATTGTTCTAGAACACAGACTGTTATAATTTTATTTCTTTTATTTCCAACTAACCATGCCGACCAAGTATAGACTCCGGTTGAGAATTTAGAAGCTTTCAACGGAATTAAGAAGTAGCTTAGTAATCCTAAATTTGATTCTGTCCGACTGGCCCGCCGTTGCCACAATAACTTGAGAACGGAAAGAGATAGCGACTTGAAATTTCAGGGTAGGTGGCGGGTCCAATACAACAAACAAATTCGTTAATGGGCATAATCGAGCTAATGGTTTCCGAGTAATAATTTTGCTTTCAAGCAATACAAATCCGATCAAATTGAAACTTGGTGAGTAGTTGTAAAATGCAGACATGAAGAAGTTTGTGAAATTTTGTGAGAATCGTATCACCAGAAAATGAAGAAAAAATCATTAAAAAATGTTATTTATGTCACGATTTCCTGAGAACGGAAAGAAATAGCATCTTTCAATGTTTAGGGTAAGTTGTGCAGCAGAATGCGATATTTGAGTTTGTTAATAGGCATAATCGACCAAACGGTTCTGGAATCTGAAATTTGCTTTTTATTTCCTCAATTACTCGAAAAATACTAAACCTATCTTATTCAAACATGGTTATAAGCCGACGCGAAAATTCTTGCGAAATTTGGTGAGGATCATATCACTAGAAAATTTTCAAAAAATCATTGGAAAAAAATCTATACATCAGAAACTATTCGTCCGACATCGCTGACATTTTGCGAGAGGCTTCAAAACCTATAACACTTCTACCAAGTTCCAGGTTTGAACACGATCGGATCTATATTGCTGGAGATCCAAGCGCAGCCTTGGGTGAGTTCAGGGGCTGGTTCTATAACTTTCGTACGAAAAAGGGTAGCGACGTAAATTTTCAGGGTAGGTTGCGCATCCGAATGGGAGAGTAAGGTTCGTTGTTGGATATAATCGGCCAAACGGTTTCGGAGTTATACCCATCTGACTCAAAAAATATAGACCCGATTGAATAGCAACTTGGTAAGTAGTAGTAGAATATCGACATAAAGACATGTGTGAAATTGTGTGAGACCGTATCACTAGAAAATTTTAAAAATATTTTAAATCTCACGGTAACCTGAGAACGGATAGAGATAGCGAATTGCAATTTCCAGGGTAGGTTGTGCATCGGAATGCGACATTGAATTTAATTTAATTGGCATAACCGGCCAAACGGTTTTGGAGTTACACTCATCTCAAGTTTTGTTGTTACACTATAACTCAATTGAAACTCGGTCACTACAAAAGTAACTACACTCTTGTGCACTACAGTTTTTGTCGTCTGGCATATGTTTCGAAAACAAAGTTTCCATCTTCAAAGACGGAGCGTTACTTTTTGTAATGTCAATAATAAGTCCACAGTGAACTTAAAATAGAATATATAAGAACTTATAATAGAATATATAATAAGAACTTGAAATAGAATATATTACTCGGTGATTACTTGTAGAATGCTGACCCAATAATTTTCGCAGAATTTGGTGAATATCGAATCCTGCAGTTACACGAGGCGTAAGTTTTTTTGTATTTCAATTTCTATAGAATACGTGGAATTCAAAAATCGAAATCAAAATCCTCTCTTTCACCGTACAGTCAGGAATTTTCTCCTAGATTAACAAAGGGTATTATTAATGCTCGTCATGAGAAAAGGATAGAAAATGCTGTATTGTCTTTAACCGAATATGTATATGGTAAAAATGAAAGAAATAAAATGTTTATCAGATGTAAATAAAACTAAAGAATAAAATTTTTCTGTAAATACATTGAGAAAACACCCAGTTTTAGATCAAAAATCAAAAGTAATATGATCCCAAACTTGCATAATACGAATATGAGCATTTGATGGTAACTAATGGAATATCTTGGAACTAATGAAGTAGCAACAATAGAACAATTTCATGGTGTACATATATTTGTAGTTACATCGAAATAAATGATCAATACACTTTTTTCCAATACATCATCAAAATATCCCTTTATTGTCTATTGCTTCACTGTCATAAAATGATAAAATGCACTTATGGATTTCTTTTATTAATATTGCACATGGATCCCAAAATTAATTAAGTGGAAAGATATAGTCATTCATTTTATTACTGTGATCTTTCATCATCACATCAATCAATGTTTTTTTATTCGTGAAATTTCACATCATTAAGGTTTATTTCCTCTTTCGAATTCAGTGGCTCATATTTGTATGCTACATATGGTATCTATATAATATACAGGGTTGGCTACAGTCGATGGTACCCTGGTTGGAGAACGGGATGTACGATTTTATTGAAAATTCAATTGGTTAGGAACCACTTCTCCATCGATATAGAATATATTCAGCGCTGCAGTGTTGCCGCTTATATCAAAAAATACTTTGATATTTCAATCGGAACACTCTAAATATTATTGCTTCTTTCGATCCACCGAAGCCTCCAGATTAATTCAGTATCAAATTCATCATCCCTAAATCTAGCGGTTTTCGAGTAATTAATTCATTTAATTCCTTTTTTGTGCCAAACATGGCTTCAATGCAACATTCATTACTTTGTTACTTGGAATCCTAGAAAGCAGAAATTTCGGGTATGGCTTAACTATATCCCGTGTATAATGACATACGTCCCTAATCATACAGGTTGTTATATTACGGCATGGAAGTGAACGGTGCCCATTTCCAGCATTTAATAAACGAATCACAAAAGTAGATACTCCTCTACTATTTTAACTGTCATTTCGTTATCGATGGAAAATTTGAAGCGAAATTTCAGGATGAGATAGTAGGTACTTGATAAGATCTTCAAAACGGGGTATCCCAACACCTCTCATCCCTATTCAAAATCAAGGAGTTGTGCTCATCCCCGTTAGGGAGTTTCCGTTTTGGGGGATGCAAAGAGCGGAAAAGTAGAATCAAAAATTGACCGGTTCGAGCGATTTTCCACATTTTCAATTTAAAGCTGGAGAATCGAGGTGTTATGTTTTCGTTGGACAACACTGTATATTATAATTCAACCGGCACCGGTAAACAAACCGACAATCTTAACACTGTTTAATGGCGGACTACGTGAACCGTGTATCTCTATCATGTTGCCAGTTAATCATGTTCCAGGCTTGTATCTAAAGATGGGTATGATAGTACTGTCAAAACTATGGCAGCTCTTGAAGTACCGCCACTGTTTCGAACGCATAATTATAAAGGCCAAATACCCATAAACCCAGACCATCTTCTTTGTGTATCATTACTCAATTCAAATACTTTCGTAGGTACCTTGTGATTTCCACCTACCCATACCCAAGGTCGCTTTTGTGATGCCGAGATTAGAGCAAAAAACAAAGCCGTTAATCAGACGAATATTTCGGCAGATGATTCCATCCAATTTCGATTCAGACCAATCACGATAAATAGAAGGATGACTGTGAGAAGCGGAACTGAAGAGCTATAATCCTTTCAATTGGGTTTTTTTTCCCGTAAAGGCAAGGGAATCGTTTTATGTACGTTGTGGCCAAATAATACGAGTATTATTGCGTTTCGTGAAATTTATTTGTGGGATTATTTACGATTAGACCAGTGCCAAAACCTTCGAAAATTGTAAAAAGTGAACAAATCTAATAATAGGATGAAACTCATTGGAAAAAGAAGGAAACATAACAAACATTAAATAATTTACGGGCGATCTGAGGTCGGAAAGTGGAAGGGGGTGAGCTTTTAAGGGTAAAAAACGGCTTATCCCGATTTTCAGCAAAACTGCAAGTCCTATGGAAAGAAGTTGAATGGCAACGTTGTAGGTAATAAAAAGATCTACAACTTTTTTTTCACACTTTTTTCACATAACAACAAAATGTATGTGAAATATTCAAAAAACCAAGATCTTGGTTTTTTATTTTAATCTTTTACAAAAAATTAGTTTTCTCACGAAATTTGGTGAGAACTTACCGTTTGATGTCCCAAACACAAAGTATTTTTTTTTTATTTAATATATTCATCTTTTCATCTTATTTTGCCCTAGTATGGAAAAATAAGCCTAATTTTCTTTCGAAAATTCTCACGTCAAAATATCTGCTTTTTTGAAAAGGTGGTTGGGCTTTTTGTTGAAATTTATTTTTTCTGATGGTGTAGAAAAATATACATTACTATGGTAAATTTTCTCAGAAAATGCTACGAAATAACAGGTAGTAAAGCCATACCCTCCTAGCCCCTTCCCCACTCTATGAAATGCCTTTTGCCTAGAATTTTCCGCAGGACACTCAGGTATATAAGTTATCTTAAAATAGCAATAAATAGGCATCTTCGCATATATTTTAGAGAAGATTCTGCAACTTTCTCAAAATATTGTAGATGCAACATTTTCTGAGAAAATTTACCCACCGACATTTTCAAAGACGTACCTACCTAGATATTTTGGCATGAAAATTTTCGATTGAAAATTAGGCTGCTTTTTCGATATTAAGTAAAAATAAGGCGAAAAAATTAAAATTGCGTGTTCGGGACATAAAAAGGTAAATTTCACCAAATTTCGTGAAAAAAAAATTTGTAAGATAAATATGAAAAACCGAAATCTTGGTTATTTGAACTTCAACTTGTTTCCATAGGACTTAACCCCTTCCAGTTCCCGACCACAGAACAACCCTAAATTATTTTTTCCTCAATTTTTGTTATTTTCTCTTCCTTTTCCAATCATCATACTATTAATTTTTTTTGTTTCCAAAATTATCGACCCTTGTCTAGATATTTTCACTAGTACTTTATTTTCCAATACGTACACAATCAGTTTCAATGATAATCTCGAGTGGGTTCAGACGACGATTAGTCAAATAAAGATGAAAATACATAACTAGTATACAGGATGATCCAAAACTCGAGACAAAAAATTAAGGGACGTATACAGACTGATATACTTGATAAAATGTAAAAAAAAAATTTACCGTTGAGGCTTCGTTTACGAGTTATTGGACTTTAAAGTTTGCGTATGCGACCAATTTAATTTCATAAATTACAGTAAGCCTAGAAATAAATAAGTGAGTTGGCATGTTGGGCGAAATGTTGTGTCTGGGTAAACCAACACATTTAATAGGAGATGGATTGCAGGCGAGGTCTGTTGCTATGGCCTGCGAGATCACCTGACTTGAGTCCTTTGGATTATTTTGTATGAAAGCATTCAAAACAACTAATTTGTGCAGTGGAGATGAATAATGAAGAACAATTAACGGAACGAATTATTAATGCAGTCGAATTCATTCAAAATAGGCAAAAAATGCAATTACGATTCCCTTATTTTGCGTTCCCAAGTCTGTATCGATGCTAATGGTGGTATTTTTGAAGATTTGATTTATTAATTTTTGTATTTTTATATTATGTATTAAAGTTGAAAAATGATGACATGCAGAAACTTTGAATATCTCGGAATAAAGCCATATCCAAATATTTTATATCACATTTTTTTTCAAGAATATCAGCATGTATATGTTCCTCAATTTTTCACCTCGAATTTTGAATAACCCTGTATTTAATATACTTTATTATAGTCAATGGTTTTCATAATAGTTTGGTTATTATAAGGTTTGTGGCCAGCGAATCTGTTCTTTAGGCAATTTTTTTCTGATCTTGGTGTAATAATAGGTTTTCTCACGCACCTTTCTTTCGGGATCAATTCGAACCCTGATTCAACTGCATTCTTTATGCGTCGCATGCTACCTTCAGACACCTCCAATCTTCTCGATATTTCAACTTCAGCTTTTTGAGATGGTGTCCCCTTTTTTATCCACGATTAAACTATCAATTTCACACCTGCAGCACGCGAGTACTCATCTCGTACTTATTTATAGACCTGTACTTATTTATACTCTGGTAAGAATATATTAACATTGTGGAAATGGAATTAAGTAATAAAGTTCTTCGATGATGGTTCCAACTAGATGATGCCACATGCCACACAACTAGTCAAATAATTGATATATTGAAGAGGGGGTTGGATAACCACGAAACTAACTCAATTCAACACCGTGGGATTGCTTTCCTCAGAACAGAGTGCTTATCGATTTGCTCAAATGTCTATAATTTTCTAATTTTTGGAAGAAAATGGTCTTAAACGATTTGGTTTGACTCACTCATCAAGAATCCGTGGTCAAGATCGATTCTGTCTGGCTGTTAACACGATAACTCTCGAACGGAATGAGCTAGACAGAAGAAATTTTCAGAATAGGTTTTGGGAGATAAATATCTTGGTTTCGAATGTCGCTATTGAGTAAAAAAATTTTTTACATTACAAATTTCAAATTAAATTTTTTCTAAGATGCAATTTCATCATATTAATCTATTGATATCATTTTCAACTCTAACAAGCTGATACTTCCGGAGATATGATTTTTCAAAATTTCAATAATCAATCGTAATTCTATGACAGAATGCTGTAATCGAATATTAACGTCCGTATTTTTTATATATGTATTTCATGATCTGTGTTCATACATGTCATCTTATCTACCGATAAGAGACATGGGTGATTCCGTTCTAACTGTGATATTCAATGTCCTGTATTGATTGTTCTCATAGGTCAATAATTAATAATCAATTTATGAAATTTTTGTGCTTATTGGAAAATTATGAACATATTTCAACATTATTTTCATATAATATAACTTACCACTTACAGAAAACTTACAATTTATCACTTAAATGTCAGTAACATGTCCATTTCTATAATTTATTTATTAAATGTCAGTACCGTGTCATGTCCATTTCTAGAATATATTTATAAATTGTTAGTTTTTTTTGTCGAAATAAATTATTTGAACTAATCACCTCATAAATTCTAATGTTTATGAACAAACTGAACAAAATTGACACATTTTTTGTTTAATGTATTAAGTTAACATTGAATTCCGGTTCAATAAGTTTTGTCTTTAAAGCTTAAAAGCTTTACTTAATACATTAAATAAAAAATGTGTCAATTTTGTTCAGTTTGATCATAAACATTAGAATTTATGGGGTAATTAGTTTAAATCATTTATTACGACAAAATAACTAACAACTTATAAATAAATTCTAGAAATGGACATGACACGGTACTGACATTTAATAAATAAATTCTAGAAATGGACATGGTACTGACATTTAAGTGATAAATTGTAAGTTTTCTGTAAGTGGCAAGTTATATTATATGAAAATAATGCTGAAATATGTTCATAATTTTCCAATGAGCACAAAAATTTCATAAATTGATTATTAATTAATGACCTATGAGAACAAACAATACACGACATTGAATATCACAGTTAGAACGGAATCACCCACATGTCAGATTTAATTCTGATTCTATTCAAAATTCGTTAATCATGATATAAAATACCTCCTTTTCTAGAAAACAAAGTATGATTGAATGCAAAATGACTAATGAAATAACCTCAGCAATCGTAGAATTATGAAGATTATAAAATATTAAAATTTGTGGTTGATAATATAATGCCCTTGGATAGTCCATAGGATGGTGGAAATATATACTTTAGAGAGTAAATCAAATTGGGTACAGAATAACTCCAATGAAAATAAAACTGGAATATTGGCTAAGTTTCAATTGATATAATATAATTTTCAGAGTAGATTTATGGAATGAATATCTCGGATAAGTTCGTTATTGGGTAAAATCGGTCTGGTGGTTTCGGATTAATAATTTTTGGTAGGTAGGTACTCTTGTTTTCTTTCAAATTACACTTTTTTAATTTAATTTTTTTATGATGCAGTTCTATCATAATAATCTAATGATATAATTCCCAACTCTGAGAAACCAATACTTTCGAAGATATTATTTGTCAAAGTTTGAACAAGAGCAGCAAAGCTCTTGTCCACAGGACTTTCCCACATTCTTTAATCTACCAATGTACTGAATATCAATAATGCAGAATTAATCTTATTCTATTCGACAAAACCATACGGTGGATTCTGCC
Organism: Halyzia sedecimguttata; assembly: GCA_937662695.2. Taxonomy (NCBI): domain Eukaryota; kingdom Metazoa; phylum Arthropoda; class Insecta; order Coleoptera; family Coccinellidae; genus Halyzia; species Halyzia sedecimguttata. The sequence goes on from OW569414.2 coordinate 74,673,186, forward strand.
CATTAACGAACTCAACTGGCGTATTTATACTCCAAACCTACCCTGAAAATCTCAACTCTCCAACTCATTTCGTTCGAGATTAATTGTGCTGACGACCGGACGGACGGACAGAATTAAGTTTAATCTCGGAATCTTCATCAGTGAGTGTAAACTAATCGTTTGAGGCCATTGTCGGTCAAAAATTTGAAAAATACAGAGCTCAACTCAATTTGAGCAAATTGATAGGTTCTCTCTCTCTCTGTTCAAACTTGCCAAAAAACCTGCCGAAGCCAAATTATGGGAACACGGTTCGTTACCAAGGTTTCTAGTGCAAATTCCACAAATCTCATCGTCTTCGATTAGCCAGTTTTTGATTGTAATTGAATGTAGATAGACTGAAGATAAACCACAGATGATATTCCTCAGAAACCAGCCCTTAAACGCTTATAACTCTCAGATAATATTCCTTATTGACTGTCCAACCTGTGGCAAGAATTCCGCACACAAAATTCCCTTCACAATGCACTGTTTCTAAACTTAGTTTTACACGGCGAAGAAATTCATGAATTTCTTCGCGAAGTTCTTCATGACATTACTTCATGAAGAAATTCTCCGTGTAAAGCATCAACTCGACGTGAACTTCACGTAAAACTTCATAAAGAACTTCACGAAATTAGAACTTGTTCTATTTTATCAACAAGTTTCGGGTGAAGTCGGGGGCACCAACATCTGTCACATGCCATAAATTATCGTGAAAGCTGTAAAACATAAACTGGTGGTCGTTGAGGTTTTTGTTTGGAAGTTCTCGTTGTGTTTTGAGGTAGAAAACGACTCAAGTTCAGAATCGAGCCACAGCAGCTTTCGTTGTCGTCTGGATATTTGCTAGTTTTGAACGATAGGTATGACTGTTATTTGACATTTATCTTCATGAATTTCTTCGTCCGTGTAAAACGACACACTTCATGAAGAAATTCGCGAATAAATTCATGAAGTACTTCGCGAAGAAATTCATTTATTTTTCACCGTGTAAAACTAGCTTAAACGAACTAAATTACAGTAGCTATGCCAACTTGGGGACAAAATCTCGACCATTCTCTAAGCGAGCTTTGAAATGATCAATTCCCTCTGTATTTTCTCGGCCGCAAGTATATGTATACGAGTATGAATTACACACCTGCACGGAATTGGAAATATCATCTGCTTGTGCTATAACTCAACAATACTTGGCAATGTAGTGTTATTTAAGATGTTTGAAGCCTGAAATTAATTTCAGGCTTCCAACTACTACAAGAAATTCCAGACTTTTCTTCGCAACAACATCTACATATTACGTGTGGGAAAAGAAGATTATATGAATTATTCACGGTTTGAAAACGTGCAAAATGGTCGAACCACTATGATCAGTTTCTAATTATCAAATAAACAAGATATTGATTTCTCGAATCGATACGAATTACATTTTTGGGCGTATGTTCTAGGGGAACATCGTCCTATCATTTCGTCCAAATGTCTGTAATTTTCGAATTTCGAGCTGAAAATTGGCTAATAGACTAATTCGGACTCCCTGATTACGAATCCGGTGTCAGATTTTTGGGTGCCGTATGGCCGGCCGTACTTCCGGCCGTAGGCACGATAACAGGAGCACCGAAGGTCCTATCGACTTCAAACTTTCAGGGTAGGTTTCTGATCGAAATGCGACGGTTAAGTTCGTTAACGAGCAAAATCGGCCGGACGGTTTAGGAGTTAAAGACATTTAAAATTTTGAGGTTATTTCCCTGATATTTCAGGAACTAAAGAAGATGTTGAATCGAAACTTGGTTGTCAGTTCGAGGATATAAACGCGCAACTTTTGGCAAAATTCTGTTATGATCAAAATGTTGGTAATTTTTAAAAAAATATTTCTTTTAATTTTTTCGAAAAAAAAATTTTTTTTTCGTGAACTATTCATCAGATTGCAACAAAAACTTGTACTAACGTCAATTGTAGTATTTTGCAACATTGTGCAAAATTTTGGCTCTATACGATTTCAATTTCTGGAGATATAAGACAAAATGTGTCAAATTTCCTGGGTCTCTCTCAGTATTTTCATCGATTATTCTATGAACTCTTTGAATTCCACCGAAAACAAATTCAAAGACATAAACATAAAGAATCAAGTCATAGTTTAGACGTCGAAAGAAGGACGATGTTGATCGACTTGAAAAGGTACCTATTTCAAGAAATGCAATAATGAAATGCTTAATTTTTTTTATGGTCACCGAAAATCGTCACAAAAATCTATTTACCTCATTTGACGGCTGTTTGTCAAATCAATTAATTCCAATAATTGATGTCAGATTTCCTACATACCAAGTTCAAACACATTTTATTATATGGAAAACACTTACTTATTATGATCACGTTCTACAGGAATTGATACTAAATAGAAGCTAGATGAAGATTATTGTAATGGAAAATTTGTGTTCCAGAATAATATTAAGGTATTCAACATGATACTGCTTTTTTTCTTTACTGGTCAGTACGGGCCACAAGGAAGATGAACATGCGCCCAATAGCTCCTGTCCACAGGGCTTGAACCAATTTTTTTACTTCCGCATCGTAAAGACAGGTTTTCAAGGAAGCCTGTATGAGCCATAATAATTTTCTTATTATTCGGTAGAATATTGTCCGATAAAATACATCAAGCAATAATTTTTTAAAAAGCACTAACGCGAGCATTTGCGCGCATGTTCCATTGTATATTCACTCCTCATACGAAGTCGATCGAGCTGAAATTTCTGAAATATAAAACTTTTAAAGAAAACAATTTTATTTTTCTAGTGGTGATATTCCGCAAAAATTAGCGCCTCGGCATTCTTTAACTACGTATCAAGTTTAAATTGGATCGGATCTGTATTTTGCGCGCATGTTCTGGGGAAAATCGCGTTATCATTTTGCCCAAATGTCTGTAATTTTCGAATTTATTGCCCAAAAAGGGTCTCAAACGATTGATTTCGACTACCTGATGAAGAATTCGAGGACAAATTTGATTCCACGAGGCCGTCCGGCTGACCGGCCTTCCGTTGCCACGATCACTCGAGAACGGATAGGGATGGTGACTTGAAATATTCAGGGTACTTGCGTCCCAATACGACGGACAAGTTCGTAAATGGGCATAATCGGCCCAATGGTTTCCAAGTAATAATTTGGTTTTCAACCAATACAAATCCGTTCGAATTGAAACTTGGTCAGTAGTTGTAGGATATATACCTAAAGACGTTTGTGAAATTTTCTGAGAATCGTATCACTAGTAAATTTTAATAAATTTGTTGAAAAATAGTATTCATGTCACGATAACCTGAGAACAGAAAGAGATAGTGACTTGCAATTTTTAGGTTAGGTTCTGAATCTGCATACAACATTTGAGTTTATTAATAGGCATAATCAGCCAAACGGTTTTGGAGTAATACCCATCTGAAATTCGGTTGTTATTTCCTCAATTACTCAACAAATAAGGAACCGATCCAATTCGAACATGGTTGTTAGTTGTAAAATGCTGACGTTCTTGAAAAATTTACTGAGGATCGTATCACTAGAAATTTATTAAATAATCATTGAAAATCATTGAAAAAAATTCTATATATCAGAAACTATTCGTTCGACATCAGTGACATTTTGCGAGAGCCTTCAAAACCTAACTCTACTCACAAATTCCAAGTTTGAACACGATCGGACGTATATTTTTGAAGATCTGAGCATCCTTCGATAAGTTCAGTAGCTGGATGGGTGACCGTTGCCTCGATAACTTTCGAACGAAAAGGGGTAGGGAGTTGAAATCTTCAGACTTGGTTTCGCATCCCAATGGGAGAGTTAATTCCTTTGTGTGGCACAATCAGCCCAACGGTTTCGGTGATATACCCATCTGGAATATTATTTCCTCGATATCTCAAAAAATATGGGTTCGATCGAATTGAAGCTTGGTAACTAGTTGCAGAATATCGACATAAAGACGTGTATCAAATTTGGTGAGGACCCTCGCCATAGAAAATTTTAAAAAAATTACGAAAAAAAATTGGTTCAAGCACTGACGTGAAGTCCAAAGTGTTGGACGTCACTATCCAATTATGTTTCGGAATACATTGATTAATAATATTTCCTGCAAATTAAGGGTTTTCCAGAGGTGTTATTTTGAATAGCCCGCTATTTCGGTAGATGTCACTTTTGAAGCTGTCATTTTTTGACATTTGAGAAGTAAAAACTATGCTATAAATAAAAATGGGTTCAAGCCCTGTGGACAGGAGCTTTCTGGCGCTCTAGTTCAAACAGACAAATTATCTCTCCGAAAGTATTGGTTTCTCAGAGTTGGGAATTAAATCAATGTATTCTTATGAAAGAACTGGAAATTATATTCAAATAACAGTTTATTTATCAAGATCAAATGAGCAATCTGAGAATGAGAACTGCACCATGGAAGAAATCAAATTAAAATAGCTGAAATGAATTTGACTCCTCCTTATAGAACAGGATGAAATGTACGAGTATGAACACAGATCATATAATAAAGCTTAGATAGAATAATTATAGCATTCTGTGAAAACATAGAAGTACGTACGATTCATTATTGAAATTTAGAAAAATCATATTTCCGAAAGTATTAGCTTGTTGGAGTTGAAAATATATCAACAAATGATGAAACTGCATCTTAAATAAAAATTACAGACATTTGGGCAAATTGATAAGCACTCAGTTCCGAGGAACTAGAGCACCAAAAAGTCCCGCCTTCTCTCGTTCCGAAACCGAAAACCCGACAGCGTAGACACACCGGCTATCGGGCTCCTCGTACGATCTTGTCGATCTCTGGTATTAGAATAAAACGTCGGTACTTACCTGGGACATATATTCTTAATTTTCACTTTTCGACATAAAATCGCCACATGGGGGTTTATTTGACGGTTTCTTACCCTTGTATCTCTAAGTCGATTTTGACGCTTCTTGAACCAACTATTAGCAAGGAATCAGACAATGTCATATCTCAGGAAAATAAGTTGACATTATGACAATTCATACATAGAATAATTACATAATTCTGTGAAAACGTAAAAATACGATTTTTTATTGAAATTTTGAAAAATTATATCTCCGAAAGTATTAGCTTGTTAGAGTTAAAAATGATATCATTGGATTCTTGTGATAAAACTGCTTATTGAAAAAAATTTAATTTGGAATTTGTTTAGTAAAAAAAAAATTTTTTTTTGTTACTCCGAAACCATCTGTCTGATTTCGCCCAATAACGAATTTAGCCGATATATTTATTTGCCAAACCTATTCTGAAAATTTCACCTCTCTAGCTCATTCCGTTCGAGAGTTATCGTGCCTACGGCTGGCCGGCCGGACAGACGGAATTTCGACCACGGATTCTTGATCAGTGAGCCGAACCAAATCATTTAAGACCATTTTCATCGAAAAATTCGAGAACTACAGACATTTGGGCAAATTGATAAGCACTCAGTTCCGAGGAACTAGAGCGCCAAAAATGGAACGATACACGCTTCTAGAACGCATTGAAATTATTAAAATTCACTATAAAAATTGGTTCAAGCACTGACTTGAGAATGGACAACATAATTAACCATGGTAAATTCGATTAAGGGTGTCCAATACAGAAGAATGGACAATAGAACATACGCGCCTAAGCTTCTGACTTCACGTCAGTGCTTGAAACAATTTTTTTTTCGTGACTTTTTTTATTTTCTAGGGGTGCGGTTCTTAAATTTTTTTTTTCGTCATTTTTTTCAAATTTTCTAGGGGTACGGTTCTTACAAAATTTTAAACACGTCTCTATGCTGATTTTCTACTACTAGTTACCAAGCTTCAATTCAATCGAATCTTTATTTTTTTAGTTATTTATAAATAATATTCCAGGTGGATATAACTCGGAAACCGTTAAACCGATTATGCCCAAAAACAAACTCAACTCTCCTTTTCGGATACGCAACCTACCCTGGAAATTACATGTCCCTATCTTCTTTCGTTCGCATGTTATCGAGGCAACGGTCACCCATTTACTGAACTCACACAAGAATGCTCGAATCTCCAACAATATTCAACCGATTGTGTTAAAACTTGAAACTTGGCAGTAGAGTTAGGTTATGAACGCTCTTGCAAAATTTCAGTGATTTCGAACAGATAGTTACTGATATATAGAATTTTTTTTTTTTATTTTCAATGATTTATTAAAAATTTTCTACAAATGCTATCCTCACCAAATTTTGCAAACATTTTCGCGTTGGTATTCTTCAACTAATAACCAAGTTTTAATTCAATCGGTTAAGTGTTTTTCGAGTTAATGAGGAAAATAAAACCACCAAATTTCAGAAAATTTCAGATGGCTATAACTCTAAAACCGTTTGGCCGATTATGCTCATGAACAAACTAAAATGTCGCATTCAGATGCACAACCTAACCTGAAATTTTCAAGCCGCTATCTCTTTCCGTTCTCAGGTTATCGTGACAACAAAAATATTTTTTAATAATTTTTTTAAAATTTTCTAGCCTCACGATTCGCCCAAAATTTCACAAACGAGCTTAGGTTCATGTTCTACAACTACTCACCAAGTTTCAATTCTATCGGATTTATATTGGTTGAAAACAAAATTATTACTCGGAAACCACTGGGTCGATTATGCCCATTAACGAACTTGTCCGTCGTATTGCGATGCGCCATCCACCCTGAAAATTTGAAGTCGCTAGCTCTTTTCGTTCTCAAATTATCGTGGCAACGGACGGCCGGACGGCAGGCCGGATAGAATCAAATTTGACCTCGAATTCTTCATTGGGGAGTCGAACTGAATCGTTTGAGACCAATTTCGTCAAAAAATTCGAAAGTTACAGACATTTGGGCAAAACTATAACGCGATGTTCCCCAGAACATACGCGCAAAAATGGTAAAATTTTGGCAGAGACGGTTCGTAAAACTCGAACAGTTTTGGGCCGTCCTTGTCGGACCGCAATGAAGAAATTGGTGGAAAAATTCGAGCTGTTGGGACAAGTTAGTTATGTGAAGAATAAAACCCGTGCACGTCGCTCAAGAACAGCCGAGAATATTGCTGCTGTAGCCGAAAGTGTTGAAGAAAACCCAGGTTTGTCCATTCCTCGTCGTTCTTTGGAATTAGGCATTCCACAAACGTCATTACACCGTATTTTGCATAAAGATTTGGGTCTTAAGGCTTATAAAGTTCAGTTAACACACGAACTCAAGCCGGCCGATCATCAACAACGTCGTGTCTTTGCTGATTGGGTCGTTGAAATGCAATGATCCGGAATTCCATCGAAAAATCATCTTGTAAGATGAGGCCCATTTGCACCTCGGTGGCTTCGTCAACAAGCAAAATTGTCGCATCTGGGGCTCGGAAAACCCAAGAGTTATTGTTGAAAAGCCTCTCTATTCTCAACATGTGACTGTTTGGTGCGGTTTATGGTCCGGCGGAGTCACTGGACCTTTCGAAAATGAGGCTGGAGCAACAGATACGGAGAATGGATTGCGCTATCGAGAGATGATTAATGAATTTTTTATGGTCAGAATTGGATGGTATTCATCTGGACAACGTTTACTTTCAACAAGACGGCGCTACGTGCCACACAAGCAACGAAACCATTGTTCTTTTGCGGGAAAAGTTTCCGGACCGTGTTATCTCTCGAAGAGGTGATCACAATTGGCCACCGAGATATTGTGATTTAACACCTTGCGACTTCTTCATTTGGGGCCACGTGAAAGAGATGGTCTACGCCAATAGCCCAGCGTCGATTCAAGACCTCAAAGATGGAATTCGTGAGGCTATCGAGGACATAGGGCTGCCACTTTGCGATTTGGTTATGGAAAATTTCATTAAAAGGATATGGTCCTGTAAGCGTGGTCGTGGTGGTCATTTGCCTGATGTTATTTTCCACTATTAACGGCATAGCTTCTTCTTTATAATGAAATAAACATCCGATCATTTATATTGAAAATTGTTTCAAGCACTGACGTGAAGTCAGAAGCTTTTGCGCGTATGTTCTATTGTCCATTCTTCTGTATTGGACACCCTTAATCGTATTTACCATGGTTAATTATGTTGTCCATTCTCCTATATTGGACACTCTTATTTCGAATTTACCATGGTAAATTCGAATTAAGTGTCCAATACAGGAGAATGGACAACATAATTAACCATGGTAAATTCGATTAAGGGTGTCCAATACAGAAGAATGGACAATAGAACATACGCGCCTAAGCTTCTGACTTCACGTCAGTGCTTGAAACAATTTACCATGGTAAATTCGAATTAAGTGTCCAATACAGGAGAATGGACAACATAATTAACCATGGTAAATTCGATTAAGGGTGTCCAATACAGAAGAATGGACAATAGAACATACGCGCCTAAGCTTCTGACTTCACGTCAGTGCTTGAAACAATTTTTTTTTCGTGACTTTTTTTATTTTCTAGGGGTGCGGTTCTTAAATTTTTTTTTTCGTCATTTTTTTCAAATTTTCTAGGGGTACGGTTCTTACAAAATTTTAAACACGTCTCTATGCTGATATTCTACTACTAGTTACCAAGCTTCAATTCAATCGAATCTTTATTTTTTTAGTTATTTATAAATAATATTCCAGGTGGATATAACTCGGAAACCGTTAAACCGATTATGCCCAAAAACAAACTCAACTCTCCTTTTCGGATACGCAACCTACCCTGAAAATTACATGTCCCTATCTTCTTTCGTTCGAAAGTTATCGAGGCAACGGTCACCCATTTACTGAACTCACACAAGAATGCTCGAATCTCCAACAATATTCAACCGATTGTGTTAAAACTTGAAACTTGGCAGTAGAGTTAGGTTATGAACGCTCTTGCAAAATTTCAGCAATTTCGAACGGATTGTTACTGATATATAGAATTTTTTTATTTTATTTTCAATGATTTATTAAAAATTTTCTACAAATGCTATCCTCACCAAATTTTGCAAACATTTTCGCGTTGGCATTCTACAACTAATAACCAAGTTTGAATTCAATCGGTTTAGTATTTTTTGAATTAATGAGGAAAAAAAAACCACCAAATTTCAGAAAATTTCAGATCGCTATAACTCTAAAACCGTTTGGCCGATTATGCTCATAAACAAACTCAAATGTCGCATTCAGATGCACAACCTAACCTGAAATTTTCAAGCCGCTATCTCTTTCCGTTCTCAGGTTATCGTGACAACAAAAATATTTTTTAATAATTTTTTTAAAATTTTCTAGCCTCACGATTCGCCCAAAATTTCACAAACGTGCTTAGGTTCATATTCTACAACTACTCACCAAGTTTCAATTCGATCGGATTTATATTAGTTGAAAACAAAATTATTACTCGGAAACCACTGGGTCGATTATGCCCATTAACGAACTTGTCCGTCGTATTGCGATGCGCCATCCACTTTGAAAATTTCAAGTTGCTAGCTCTTTTCGTTCTCAAATTATCGTGGCAACGGACGGCCGGACGGCCGGCCGGACAGAATCAAATTTGACCTCGAATTCTTCATTGGGGAGTCGAACTGAATCGTTTGAGACCAATTTCGTCAAAAAATTCGAAAGTTACAGACATTTGGGCAAAACTATAACGCGATGTTCCCCAGAACATACGCGCAAAAATGGCATTTTTCTTTGAATATCAATATAACACCTCTTATTATTGGAAAATTATAATAGTTTCATTATCGATGTTCACATCTTCTCATCATGGTCTAAATTTCTTCAGACCAGCAAGTTCATTCAAAAATTGATCCTTGATCTCAAACAATTCAATCAATGTTCACAAAAGCTTTAATATTATTTTCATTTCACTGCAACCTTCCGAACGGTGTCAAGAACCATCCATTCATTCATATTTGTGTTAAACAATTTCTTTCAACTTCTTATAAATCATCTTGACTAATTGTCGAACATGATATCACCCACATATATACGTATCAAACAAATAGGATCCTCTAGAAGAATTAGCCAACCTCGACAAAAATAAATATATGCCTTTCCATCAATCACAAAAACCACTGGTACGACCTTCACAAATTAAATAGCAATTGGTTGAAATCAGTGTTAATAATAATAACTTCGAGAAAGTACACTGTAATTATGTTCATCTTTTTGTTGACAACAATAAGTAATGACGACATTATGTGCAGTGATGTCACTTGCATTATACCTACAGTAATCAGTCATTTGCTATTTTCAGAAAGAAATATTGAAGACTTAACGTTTTTGTAGACTTATCGAAGATTATTGATACTGACACTCTGCCTACCTCACACTTAAACAGTAATCTTTCAGCCAGTTCCGAAACGTTTCGGTAAATTAATTATTATTCTTCAATAATAAACTTCGATCGTCAATGTCGTAGATATTTTGCAACTTTTATGCATGTGATTTTTTGTGAAATACTTTATTTTAATGAGTTATAATCATGGACATATATGAAAATAAAGCCAGTGATATTAAAATTCTTTCACCCCGAAGGAATTATTTTTGGTGCTCTTGTTCACCTGAACAGAGTGCTTATCAGTTAGTCCAAATGTCTGTAATTCTCGAATTTTTGGATGAAAATGGCCTTGAACGATTTGGTTCGGCTCACTGATCAAGAATCCGAGGTCGAAATCGATTCTGTCCGGCCACTCCGGCAGGTACGGCCAGTCCGGCCGGCCGGCCAGCCGTAGGCACAATAACTCTCGAACGAAAGGAGTTAGAGGATTGAAATTTGCAAGGTGAGTTTGGAGCTTAAATATCTCAGACCAGTTCGTTAATGGGCGAAATCCATCAAGCGGTTTCGGAGTTATGGTTTTTAGTAAAAACATTTTTTATGAATAATTCCGGAACAGATCACTCGATCTATCTGAAACTTAGCATCAAATTGTAGAATCATGACCTTCATATGCATGTGAAGTTTTGTATTGATCAAATTTCCGTAAAGTGTGAAAAAAATTTCTACAATAACTCTCGAACGGAATGAGCTAGGCAGTTGAAATTTCAAAGTAGGTTAGGGAGATGAATATCTCGGTTAAGTCCGTTATTGGGCAAAATAGGCCAGATGGTTTCGAAGTAACGAAAAAAAAAATTTTTAAAAGTAACAAATTTCAAATTCAATTTTTATTTAAGATGCAGTTTCACCATAAAAATCCATTGATATCATTTTCAACTCCAACAAGCTAATACTTTCGGAGATATGATTTTTCGAAATTTCAATAATGAATCGTACTTCTATGTTTTCACAGAATGCTATAATTATTCTATCTATGCTTTATTATATGATCTGTGTTCATACTCGTACTTGTCATACTGTTCTATAAGAGAGAGTCAAATTCTTCTCAGGTATTTTAATTTGATTTCTTCCATGGTGCAATCTTGATAAATAAACTATTATTTGAATTGATTTCCTTAATGATGCAGTTCTATCATAAGAATACATTAATAGAATTCCCAACTCTGAGAAACCAATACTTTCTGAGATATAATTTGTCTGTTTGAACAAGAGCGCCAGAAAGCTCCTGTCCACAGGGCTTGAACCAATTTTTTAAGATGCAGTTTCATCATAAGAATCCATTGATATCATTTCCAACTCTAACAAATCAATACTTTCGGAGATATGATTTTTCAAAATTTCAATATTAAATCGTTACTCTATTATTTCACAGAATGCTGTTTCGAAAAATAACTTCGGTATCTATGAATATCATCTGTGTTCATACATTTCATCATTGTCATCTCATCTACAGTTAAGGGATATGTCAAACAAAGTATGATTGAAGCTCTTGGATAATCCATATGATAATGATGATGATGGAAATACCTATATACTTTGGTTAGTGGGTTCAGAATATCTCCAGTAAAAACAAAACTGAAATATTGGCTAAGTTTCAATTGATATAATATAATTTTCATAGTAGATTTGAGGAAGGAATATCTTGGATAAGTTCCTTATTAGGTAGAATTGGTCTGTTGTTTTTGTAGTAATAATTTTTGGCACTCTTGTTGAATGTAATTTCATTTATGAATGAATGTATGATGTTGCATAATAAGAATCCATTGATATCATTCCCAACTCTGAGAAGCCGATACTTCCGGTTCCGGAGATATGATTTGTCAAAGATTGAACAACTGCCAAATCTCCTCTCCACAGGGCTTTCCCACTTTTTATAAACTATTTTTGACGATTACAATCCACCTAGTTAGCATCAAAGAGGCAAATTAAATTCAATCGATGATTTACTGACTTTCAAACTGTCAAAACAGTTCAAATTACACAAGACATGAGATTTCACTTATTTTAATTTGATTTTTTCGTTGATAAGCATTTCTGAGCATTCACTCACTTAAATCAACTTTTGTAGCTAAAACGACAATTGTCAGACTCAATTATCAAACGGTTTATTTCTGGGTTTTCTCTCCCAAACTCTGAAAAATATCTATAAAATAAAAAATTAATTATTTTGTTACTCGATTGATGCAAAATTCGAAATCAAGATTTCGATGAGACACCAATCAGCATTACACTAATCTGATGATAATAGAATTCACAGCCTAATTAAAAGTGAAATTCCAATTCTTACAAAAAAACGACTTCTATATGCAATTTCAACTGAATCACTGAATGAAGGACGTCTATACCATTATATGAGCCACTCGGCCATATGACGCCAACAATTCGAAAGAAAAGATGCAGCGAAATTATTTTGCGCAGAACTGACCTGCTGTGTACGTAGAAAGACTACTACTCACATGGAAAATTACTCTGATACATTCAGTATGCATTCCTGTTTGCCAGATGTCGAATGTTAACATTTCTGGTTACTGACAGCAAACTTCTGCTTATCCAATTCTTCAATTAACGTAAATTGTTCGAACTCTTCCCAAATTCAAACAACTCGAAGAATCTCAGAAATTTCCCAATGATATATTTCCAATGAACCCAGTATGTTGCAGATGACCATTCCTCCGTTCATTCATTATATCCAAAATTATATCATGTTATCTAAATATCCTCAAATATGTGAGTTTTTCCGCCGTATTCACAAAGCTTTCAATCTCCGTTAAGTCCTAACTGAGGTCCTCAGTTAAGGATAAATAAGAATCGCAACCTCAGTTAACGTATTTAACGGTGGTGAAACAGGCCTGTTTCACCACCTATATCCCTTATTGTCCCTTATTATCCCTAATTTATTCTTAACTGAGGACCTCAGTTAGGACTTAACGGAGATTGAATGCTTTGTGAATACGGCTTTGTGAATACGGTATTCAGTACAAATTGTTGCTTCGAAAAAAATGTTTTCTTAGAAATTTACAAAAAGCGTCTTATAGGAAATGTTTCGGTGTTTTCAAAACCCTACTTCGATTTTCTGTACGATCATTATTTCCCGACGCATTGATTATGAAAGTGAAAAACGGGGAAGGCCTGTGGACAGGAGCTTTGGTGCTCATGTTCAAACTTTGGCAAATCATATCTCCGAAAGTATTGGTTTCTTATATATGGGAATGATATCAATAGATTCTTATAATACAACTGAATCATAAAGGAAACTAAATTTTAAAAAAGTGGGGAAGCCCTGTGGACGGGACCTTGGGCGCTCTTGTTCAAACTTTGACAAATCATATCTCCGAAAGTAAGAGTAAGAGTTGGGAATTATATGAATGGATTCTCATGATAGAACTTCATCACAACAAAAATTAAATTCAAACATCATAAAAGAATTTAAATTCAACGCGAGTGCCACAAATTATTAATCCAAAACCAACAGACCAATTCTACCCTTCCCCAAATCTACTATGAAAATCATATTATAGTTTCATTTTTACCGGAGATATTCTGAACTTAATATAATTAACTTACCATCACCATTCCCATCATCATATGGATTAGCCATGGGCATTAAAATATCACCCAAAAAGTATGATATCATATTATAATCCTCATAATTCTACGATAGCATAAATGAATTTGACTTATCATGTCTGTTATGGGGAAAAAAGTTGACACGTATGATCATACATCATATAATAATTCATAAAAAGAATAACTATAGCATTCTGTGAAAACATGTAGTACGATTTATTATTGAAATTTTGAAAAATCATATCTCCAAAAGTATTAGCCTAGCTCATTCCATTCGAGAGTTATCGTGTTAACGGCCTGTTCCGAAAAACGAGAGTGCCAAAATAGTATATTCTAATACAGGTTGCAGAATGGGCTCCTATTCAAACACGAATGCGAAATTTGAAAACGAGCGACGAAGGAGCGAGTTTTCGAACGAATGAGTGTTGGAATTGCCTTCTGCATCGAGTATTAGACGATTTTTTCTCTATTTCAGGCAATTTTTGTAAAATACTGTTGAAATTTAATGAAAAATACGGATTATGTACATCCTAGTGACTTTTGTATTGTATCTTGGCAGTTGGTGTGACTGATACCAAAGTTGACAGATTACGGAATTTGAATTTGAATCATACGTAGGGCATGGAGATCAGATTCAAAACAGTTTCCTAATAGCATGAATCATTCAAAATTAGCAAGAAGGAAATATCTAATACCTTATTTTTCAATCAAAATAAATCTTTGCCCTCGACAATTATTTCACTATATCCAGATTAAATTATATTGATAATTGACGTGTGTTGAAATTTGATAGGATCAAATGTCAGTGCTGACTACCACAAAACGAAAAATATAACTAGAAACAATGCTGGAATGAGTTTATTTCAGCGCTGTTTTTAGTGCTGGAATGGACTCATTACGATATTGAAATAGAGAAAGGACTTTTTTGATTTGATTGACGATAACTCCGTACAGACTTTTTAGTTGAATCAAAATGGAGGGCATTAAATTTCCCAAAGAAGCGTTATAGGGTCATTTCGAAAAAAACTTTTCTAACCCCGTACACCATTCTCAAGAAAAGCAAAAATTTTAAAAAATTATGTTTCGGTGGTTTTCTTGGAATTACTCTGCAAACGTAATAATTCTTACAAATCGGATATATTTGATATTCGCGCGACTGAGAAGAATTATCGAATCACCATGTAATTAAATTTTTCTGTATTCGCAACATGGTCTTTCGCGGGAGAGTTTCAAATGGAATAAAATCATCTAATGTACAATTTCCGAGTACATTTTTACTAGCACTAAGCTGATATAACCTGATAAAATCAAAGTAGCGATACAGATATCCTATCGTGATCTCAACCTTCCCCTGCGCAACCAATTATGAATTACCTGGTTACTCCTAATGATTAGCAATTGTGGTCGGCTAATGAATACCAGCTCTAATTGCCATTTTGCCCATAATCGTTGCGTTAATTACACGGTACTCCCTGTAATGGGAACTCTACTGATATAAATTTATAGGTAATCATCTTCATATTCAGATCTTTGCGCGCTTGTTCTGGTGAACAGCGTGCTATCATTTGCCCAAATGTCTGTAACTTTCGAATTTTTTGCCGAAGCCAAATAAGATTTTGTCCGACCGGCCAGTCGTTGCACGATAACTTTCGAACGGAAAGAGGTAGCGAATAGAAATTTTCAGGGTAGGAGGCGCGTCTGAATGCAACGGACATTTCGTTAATGGGCATCATCTGCCCTATGGTTTCCGAGTAATAATTTTGTTTTCAACCAATTCAAATCCGATCGAATTTAAACTTGGTAAGTAGTTGTAGAATACAAACTTAAAGACGTTTGTTAAATTTTGGGAGAATCGTATCACTAGAAAAAAATAGTACTAACCTAAGTACCTACTGTGTGCCATTTGCTATTGTGAAATTATTTGAGGGGTCTGAAATTCAAGAAAATATTTGGAGGTCGATGAAAGAATGTATATGCACCTAGGCGAAAAACTGTCTATTGTCTCGCCTGCTTGATAAGCTCGGCTCCGCCTCGGATAGCAATTTGCAGACTCGACAATAATAGACAGTTTTTTGTCATTGGTACATAAACAACTATTATATTTGAATCTTCTATGTTTCCGATTTTGACATTTAAATAAATATGTACAATATTTGGTATATTTCTGTGCTTGATTGACAATTTACTCCATAAATATATTTTTTTTGATTAATCATGTGATTTCAAAGGAATATGTTGAATAACAATAACTTGAGCATCCTTAACAAAAACCATGAAGAAAAATTGGTTCAAGCACTGACGTCAAGTCAGGAGCTTTTGCGCGTATGTTCTTTTGCCCATTCTCCGTATTGAGCTCTTAATCAAATTTACCACGGTGAATTCCATTAAGAGTGTCGTATTTACCATGGTAAATTTGATTAAGAGTGTTCAATACAGGACAATGGACAATAGAATATACGCACAAAAGCTCCTGACTTGAACCAATTTTTTTCGTAGTTTTGTTAAGGATCGAATTTACCATGGTAAATTCGATCAAGAGTTTCCAATTCTGGAGAACAGACAATAGAACATACGCGCAAAAGCTCCCGACTTCACGTCAGTGCTTGAACCAATTTTTTTCTTGGTTTTTGTTAAGGATCGAATTTACCATGGTATATTCGATAAAGAGTTTCCAATACAGGAGAATGGACAATAAAACATACGCGCAAAAGCTCCTGACTTCACGTCAGTGCTTGAACCAATTTTGTTTTTCGTAATTTTATTGAAATTTTCTAGGAGTACGGTTCTTACAAAATTTTGAACACGTCTTTATGTCGATATTCTACAACTAGTTACCAAGCTTCAATTCGATAGAGTCTATATTTTTTGAGTTATCGAGGAAATAATATTCCAGGTAGATATAACTCCGAAATCGTTGGACCGATTATGCCCGTAAACGAACTTAACTCTCCCATTCGGATACGCAACATACCCTGAAAATTGCCCTATCTCCCTATCTCGTTTCGTTCGAAAGTTATCAAGGCAACGGTCACCCATCCATCCACAGAACTCACACAAGGCTGCTCGAATCTCCAACAATATATATCCGATCGTGTTCAAACATGGAACTTGGCAGAAGAGTTAGGTTCTGAAGGTTCTCGCAAAATTTCAACGATGTGATCACTTTCAATGATTTTTTAAAAAATATCTAGTTATACGATTCTCAAGAAATTTGTAGAAATTTTCGCGTTCTTATTCTACAACTAAAAACCATATTTTAATGTAATCGATTTTGTATTTTTCGAGTTATTGAGGAAATAACAACCAAATTTCAGATGGGTAGAGTATAAGTCCAAAACCGTTAGGTCGATTATGCCTATAAACAAACTCAAATGTTATATTCGAATGCACAACCTAACCTGAAAATTTCAAGTCGCTATCTCTTTCCGTTCTCAAGTTATCGTGGCAACGACCGGACGGACAGAATCAAATTTGACCTCTTATTCGTCATCAGGTAGTCGAACTTAGTCGTTTGAGATCATTTTCGGCAAAAAATTCGAAAATTACAGACATAACATACGCGCAAAAATGGTTCAATTATATTTTGTTTTTAAATGTCCACAGTCTCAAAGTCGGCACGTTACCAGTTGTGTTCTGAAATTTCACGTTACCAGTTGAGGGTTAAATTGTATATTTACTCAAATTTTATATTTCAGTGACTATACCTCAAAATCCGCTGAAATTCTGCACATATCTACGAGCCTCTATACAATCGAGCAGCGAATTTCAGCTCGATCTTCGTATATGAGGCATGAATAGAGAATGGAACATGCGCGCAAAAGCTCCGCGATTCACGTTCCTTTTTAAGATTTTTTTCATAGGCTTTTCATACCCTCATATAATCTTGGAAACATGAATTATCATGAGCATTCTACCTGAATATTCATACAGTTTTGCTATTAATATATCACGGTGGATTTCATGTTTGAACATAACAACCATAATGTAAACCCAACCCAATCACCAGGCTATCACCCTAACCGCAACAACCAACTTGTCCGTTTATTTCCACAAGAAACCATTACGAATATGATATCATATCTATTCCTACCCATAGGGTCATCCTCAAGCATTCCTGAAGATCGAGATGATTCCTTGGTCACAAAACTCGTTTCGGATAATCTGAAATATGCTTCTTATATAAATATTCCAGATAAACACATCAAATCAAAGCGTAATAATCAATTATAAGCATGATTCACACTTCTTTAAGCCGAGTGGTAGCTCTGCAAATGGTACCAATTAACTACAGTTTACTGGTGCTGGTCTCAAAGAATTCCTAATGGACTAATAGTCTTGCGAGGTTAACAAAATTAATAGAATAGAATATAATATGTATAAGAAGCGCATCGTATTGTTATTTGAGAGCTATTAACCTTCCTGGGATGTCTCTTCTGAAGCTTCAAATGATCAAGGAGTCATCATCATCAATAATGCAGTTGGCTAAAAATAGCTAAAGCGCTAGAGCTGAATGCATGTCACCTGATTTCTTAGAGGATGATGAGATCAAAATCCTGGTTCTACTGAGTCATTATTTTTATTGTTGCAATTGACAAGATTTCAGGTAAATACAGAGTGATTCTTTCTTAAATTCATCCAAAATCACACGGAGAACCATTCAATATATTTTCATGAAATTCATATTCAGTCTGTAATCTTGGGTGCTGAGAAAATCTGAAGTATTGTCGTGTTTTCGTCACTTCTGGTTATACCAGAAGTAGCTATCAATCTCGTTTTTTTCCAGTGGCTATCAATTTCCAGGGTAGGTTGCGCATCCGAATACAACTGGTTAGTTCGTTAATGGGTTTAATCTGCCGAACGTTTTCGGAGCTATACCCATCTGAAATGTTGTTATCTCCTCATTGAATCAAAATATACAAATCTGATTGAATCGAAACTCGGTAATTAGTTGTAGAATGCCGACCCGCAAATTCTTGCGGAATTTCGTAAGCATCGTATCAATAGAAACAAAATATATTTCTTTGAAAAAAATATAAATTATCATTAAAAATTTTATATTTTAGAATATATTTGTCAGATTCCACAGAAATTTCACAAAAAACCGTAAGCCGAATATTATTTTCCAAATATTTCCAAATATACAGATTCGATCGGTTGAAAAAAGACCAATACTTTTGGAGATATGATTTGTCAAAGTTTGAATAATTACTAGATAGTAGTTTGACAAAAGCGCCAAAACCCACTTTTATAAATTTATTCTCTATTTAAATAGATTGAGTAATGAAGATCAATTGAGATCTTACTGTCCATTAACTAAATTACCCCTACGGTTTTCTCTATTTATTTGACCATTTCCCAATAATTTAGTTGCGCACCTTTATTCAAATTTTGTTAAATTTTGAAATCCGGGTTACAAGCACAACCAACACACCCCAATAAGATTTGAATGAGTAAAAATATTACGAAATATTTTATTTAATGAACAATTAAATCTCAATTTTTGGCGCTCTTGTTGCTCGGAATAGAGTGCTAATCAATTTGCCCAAATGTCTGTGATTTTAGAAATTTTGGATGAAAATATATGGTCGAACGATTTGGTTCGACTCACTGATCAAGAATCCGTGGTCAGAATCGATTCTGTCTGGCCGGTCCGACCGTAGACACGATAACTCTCGAACGAAATGAGCTCAACAGTTAAAATTTTTAGAGTAGGTTTGGCAGATAAATATCTCGGTTGAATTAATTATTGGGCAAAATCGGCCAGAAGGTTTCGGAGTAACGAAAAAAAAAATTTTTTTACATTACAAATTTCAAATTCTATTTTTTTTAAGATGCAATTCCATCATAAGAATCCATTGATGTCAATTCCAACTCTTACGAGCTAATATTTTCGGAAATTAAATTTTTTAAATTTCAATAATACATCGTACTTCTATGTTTTCACAGAATCCGAATTCTATATGTCTGTGTTCTATCGGTGTTCACGGCTCATTCATTCATTCATTACTTCCCTAAATAGTGAGACATGTTCCTTAATACAGTATTTTCAAAATGTTGCTTGCAAAAAAATGCTTAAATATTGATCAACATTTGTCTTTCAATTATTCCTTCTTGAGTTAAGGTTCATAATACAACAACTATCAACAAAATAATTCTAAAGATTTTCGTTAAGCGTCTGACGAAGGAGTCTGATATAGACTCCGAAACGTTACGATATAGTTGTTTCTTCGTTGATGTTGTTTCGTTGTTGTTTGTTAGGCAACATTGTTCAATTGATTGCTTCTGACAGATTTCTTGTATTTCTTACGCAGAAGCAAATCATAAAATAATAATTTTTTATTTTATAGATATTTTTCAGAGTTTGGGAGAGAAAACTCAGAAAGAAACCTTTTAAGAATGAATGTGTTAGTGGTATGAACTAGTAAATTATGAAAGAGGATAGTATTTTATTAATATATTTTGAAAATAATTTGTTCGTAATCCACTACCTACTCAAATATCAGGAATAAATGGACAATCTGCTCTGATTGTCTCCAGCCTTGCTCTAGACAGTTCGATGATACTTTCCTTAGGTATTTCGAGTTGTGAAAACTATGCACCGAGTGTAAGTTGCAACAACCCATTCCACGAGATTGAATCATTGCAGATTGTTCATTTAATTTTGATAATTAAATTTAATGGGAATTTTTGAAGCATTGTAGATTGATCTTCTTTTGGCACTCTTGTTTAAATAATAATTTTTGAAACATTTTTTTTAAACGACACTTTTCTTAAATTTAATCATAAGAATCCATTGATATAATTCCCAACTCTGAGAAACCAATACTTTCGGAGTTATAATTTGTCTGTTTGAACAAGAGCGCCAAAAAGCTCCTGTCCACAGGGCTTGAACCAATTTTTTCGATTATAAATTCACAAAATCCAGACTTATAGATAACATTATAGTTCCCTGGTACGAGTGCGCGCAGTAGAGGGCACAAAATTTGTTGACTATATCAAACTGAAAACTTCCTTAATGAATACATAATATAAATGCAAACTTAGAAATGTTGTCGTTTCTGAATGTAATTTGGAATCCTTGCACCATATTCACCTAAAATTGTATCTTTCCGACTTGGACAACTGTTTCGTAATTGAATCGATATGTTATTCAGCATAAACCTTGAATTTCCATATCGGGAAGATCCTGAACGGTTACCTACCAACCTGCATTCGCTTCCTAAATGTCAACGAAAAACGAATTCATTGAATATTAATTTCGGGGCATTTCCAAATTTAATTGAGTTCACCGAATATGAAAAATTGAACGGCTTTCGGAATAATAAGGACTACAAGGAGCCACAAACATAACTGAACAGTTCATGGTATACCCTCAACTCGATGGGCGAATAGGGAAGGTATGATGTTTCATTTAAGACAATTATATTCTGGAATATGTAAAATATGTAAAAGCCCTGTGGACAGGAGCTTTGGCGCTCTTGTTCAAACTTTGACAAATCATATCTTCGAAAGTATTGGTAACAGTTGTGAATTATATCAATGGATTCTTATGATAGATGTTCATAATAGCAGAATTTAAATTCAAACATCATAAGAGAATTCAAATTCAACAAGTGTGCTAAAAATTATTAATCCAAAACCAATAGACCAATTCTACCCAACAACGAACTCATCCGAGATATTGGTTCCTCAATTCTATGATGAACGATATATTTTTTCCTCAAATCTACTCTGAAAATTATATTATATCAATTGAAACTTTAGCCAATATTTCAGTTTTGTTTTTACTAGAGATATTCTGTACCATTACCATTCCCATCATCATATGGATTAACCATGGGTATTAAATATCAATATTTGACATATCATGTCTCAGGAAAATAAGTTGACTTGTATCAATACAGATCATATTATAATAATTCATAGATAGAATAATTATCGCATTCTGTGAAAACACAGAAGTACGATTTATTATTGAAATTTTGAAATATCATATCTCCGAAAGTATGAGCTTGTTAGAGTTAAAAATGACATCTTTGGATTCCTATGGTGAAACTGCATCTTGAGAAAAACTTATTTCGAAATTTGTGATGTAAAAAAAATTGTTTTTGGTTACTCCGAAACCATCTGACCGATTTAGCCCAAGAACGAACATATCCGAGATATTTATGTCCCAAACCTATTCTGAAAATTTCAACTGTCTAGCTCATTCTGTTCGAGAGTTCTCGTGTTAACGGCCGGACGGTCAGAATCGATTTCGACCACGTATTCTTGATCAGTGAGTCGAACCAAATCGTTTAAGACCAGTTTCAGCCAAACATTCGAAAATTACAGACATTTGAGCAAATTGATAAGCTCTATGTTGCGAGGAACAAGAGCGCCAAAAAACAAAAGTGCCAAAAATTATAAATCGCAATAACGAACTTAACCAAGATATTCATTCTTCAAATCTACTCAGAAAATTATATTATATCAAATGAAACTTAGCCAATATTCCAGTTGTATTTTTACTGGAGATATTCTGAACCCAATTTGATTAACTTACCAAAGTATATATGTACTTCCATCATCATATCGATTATCCAGGGGCATTATATTATCACCCAAAGATAATAATATCCTAGAATCCCCATAATTCTACGATAGCTGAGGTTATTTCATTGGTCATTTTGCATTCAATCATATTTTGTTTTCTAGAACAGGAGGTATTTTATATCATTAGTAACAAATTTTGAATAGAACCAGAAATACATATGACATGCCTTTTATCGGTAGATGAGATGACAGGTATGAACACAGAAAATTCATATATATACAGGGTGAGTCTTTGACCACTGCATTAATTTTAACCAAAGATTCCTCTCATCAAATGAAACACTTTTTTCATTTACCATTTTTCCAGATTCGGCTCAGGTAAAAAGTTACAAGTGTTTAAAGATTTCACAATGTGCTAATACACTCCCGCATATAAATTATCTATGACATTGTTGGCGGACGAGAATAAGGCATGGTAACGTGGTTTACAGCTTGATTCGGGATTCCAACGGTCAGGGACGGATCCATAAAAGTAGTGAAATTTCTGGAGTTTTCCATTTCAAAACATTCAATGAAGAATATCTCGAAAACGGTGCGTTTGAGGAGAAATGATGAAGAATAATATAATGTTCTAAAACGATGGAATATTCTTGAAATGACTCAAGAAAAACTTTATATGCTTTCTTTATGCTAATTTCGTTTAGTTTTATGAATCCTTGAGTCCATAACTAGAAAACCAGTATAGGTAGAAAATAACTAATATTTGGAAAATATGTATCATAATTATAGGAAACTTTACGCCAACATTCATTTTATTCGAAAAAAGGATGTCAAAGCTACAAAATAAAAACTGATTTTTTTTCAAAATTTCAACAGCCTGTATCTTTTTACCTGAGCTGAATTTGGAAAAATGTTAAATGTAAAAAGTTTTTCATTTGATGAGAGGAATCTTTGGTTAAAATTAATTTTCGATCACAACATTTTGTGAATTTGCGATTTATTATTGAAATTTTGAAAAATCATATCTCCGAAAGCATTATCTTGGTCGAGTTAAAACTAAGATAAATGGATTCTTATGATAAAACTGCATCTTAAGAAAAATGAATTTGAAATGTAAAAAAAATGTTTTTGTTACTCTAAAACCATGGGATTTTGGCCCAATAACGATCCTAACCGAGATATTTATCTCCCAAACCTACTTTGAAAATTTCAACTGTCTAGCCCATTCCGTCATGTCCTCATATCATCTTATCTACCGATAAGAGCCATATTTATTTCTGGTTCTGTTCAAAATTCGTTAATCATGATATCAAATACCTCCTGTTCAACTAAGAGGATTATAGAATATTATAATTTTTGGTGGATAATATAATGCCCTTGGATAATCCATATGACGATGGAAATATATACTTTGGTAAGTTAATCAAATTGGGTTCAGAATATGCCCAAGAAAAACAAAAATGGCATATTGGCTAAGTTTCAATTGATATAATATAATTTTCAGAGTAGATTTGCGGAATGACTAATTCAGATAAGTTCGTTATTGGGTAGAATCGGTCTGGTGGTTTCGGATTAATAATTTTTAGCACTCTTTGTTTTTATAAATGACCCTTTTTGTATTAAATTTTTTTTATGATTCAGTTATATCATAAGAATCCACAGATACCATTCTCAACTCTGAGAAACCAATACTTCCGGAGATATAATTTGTGAATGTTTGAACAAGAGCGGCATTCTCATATATTCATTTGATTTATTATTTAGAGTAATTATTAGACTTGTTTTATTAATTTTATTGATTTAATTCTTAAGTTCAATATTATTTATTGGGACAACTTTTCGGGAAAAAAAATCGAAAATTAAACACCTCACGTGATCAATGAACGTTTAGATATATATCGTATATCGACTGATTCAACCAGTCACATCAGGGTCTCTAATGAATAGATCTGATGTCTCAAACCGGGTGTCGAATTTTTCTCGGTAGGATCCCCTGTATATACCTTTGAAAGGTGTAAAGTTGCTGCCACACACTATCTCCCGACATATCATATGCTATGAAAAAATTTCCTACGTGTGTGTGTGAGAAAGAGGTTTCGCATAAAAATTTCCTGGACATTTACGCCCCAGTGCAATATCTGACATCTATTACGGCCTACAGAGTCTTCGGCTATGCTATCATTAAATCAGATCAGTTTACAGCCGTACCTCTCCTCAAGATATGCCTGAAATCAAAACCTGCGGTTATATGAAGTGATAGGATGTAATGTAGCCGACTAGGACGATGCCGAGAAATGAATAGAGCGGTTTCATCTTAATTTTGACACTGAAATATGCTGCGAGATTGCACACGCGATCGAACTATCAGATGGAATTGTATCATCTGCAAATTCATACAATTTTCTGTTTTTCGCATCGAAACTAACGGTTATGACAACAGTAAATAATGACGACAAGAAGATCGGTTGGACTCTAGAATATGAGGGATATGTATGTATACAGCGTGTGGATAGAGTTAGGAAAAAAAATTCATAACTGCGTTATTGAATGTTTTCAAGCAAAACGCTTGGATAGGTTAATTTTAGTTTTTGATGTTCTGGGGAACATCGCGTTATCATTTTGCCCAAATGACTGTAATTTTCGAATTTTTTGCCGAAGATGGTCTCAAACTATTGGGTTCGACTCCTTGATGAGGAGTTCGAGGTCAAATTTTATTCTGTCCGGTCAGCCGTTACCACGATAACTTGAGAACGGAAGGAGATAGCGACTTGAAATGTTCAGAGTGATGTCCCAATACGACGGACAATTTCGGTAATGGGCATAATCGGCTCCATGGTTTCCTAGTAATAGTTTTGTTTTCAACCAATACTAATCCGATCGAATTGAAACTTGGTGAGTAGTTGTAGAATACAAACCTAAAGACGTTTGTGGAATTTTGTGAGAATCGTATCGCTAGAAAAAAAAAAAATTATTAAGTAATATTATTTATGTCACGATAACCTGAGAACGGAAAGAAATAGCGACTTGAAATGTTAAAGTTAGGTAGTGCATCTTAATGCGACATCGGCCAAACAGTTTTGGAGTTATACCCATCTGAAATTTGGTTGATATCTTCTCAATAACTCAAAAAATACAAAACCGATCTAATTCAAATATGGCTATTAGTTGTAAAATGCTAACGCGAAAGTTATTGCGCCATTTCATGAGGATCGTATTACCTGAAAATTTTTAAAAAATCATTGAAAATTATTAAAAAGAATTATATAGATATATCAGTATATATTCGTTCGACACATTTCAAGTTTGAACACGATCGGATCTATATTGTAGGAGTTCCGAACCTTGTGTGAGTTCAGTAGCTGGATGGGTAACCGTTGCCCCGATAACTTTCGAACGAAAGGAGATAGGGATTTGCAATTTTCAGGTTAGGTTGCGTATCCGAATGGGAGAGTTAAGTTCGTTTACGAGCATAATCGGTCCAACGGTTTCGGAGTTATACCCACCTGGATTTTTATTTCCTCGATAACTTAAAAAATATAGACTCGATCGAATTGAAGCTTGTTAACTAGTTGTAGAATATCGACATAAGGACATGTTTGAAATTTTGTAAGTACCGTACCACTAGAAAATTTCAAAAGTATTACGACAAAAAAAATTGGTTCTAGCACTGATTGGTTCAAGCAGTGAATTCAATAAGGTTATTTAAATTTTCGGTAAACTGATATTTTATCTGATCTTGGCATGAAAATATTTTTTTCAAATGGGACATCCCATATATTTTTGCATATTTCTATACGGCTTGAAATTAAAATTTCAAAAATATAGCATATTTGATAATTCCATAATTTTCGAATTTCATTGCAGATTCGAAAATTGAACAGAAGTTACGAAGTAAATAGGGCTTTTACTATTTCAAAAAACGTTTGACTATAATTTGCATTATTTAATTAATCATGGCATCCTCCAATGCCTGTTGAAATTTGATTTCTTCTTAAAAATATTATGCGTTATATATTTTTGAAATGATTATTTCAAGCTCTATCGAAATATGCAAAAATATACGTGGAGTCCCCCCGTAAATTATAGTCAAACGTTTTGTCAAACAGTAAAAGCCATATTTACTTCATAACTTCTGTTCAACTTTCGAATCTGCAATGAAATTCGAAAATTATGGAAAATATCAAGTACCTATGCTATATTTTTGAAATTTTAATTTCAAGCCCTATAGAAATATGCAAAATATATGGGGTGTCCTATTTGAAAAAAATATTTTCATGCCGAGAGCAGATAAAAAAATATCAGTTTCCAGAAAATTTAATTAACCTCATTGAATTATACGTAAAAAGTAGTTCAAATAATGTTTTCACAGAAATAGAAAATCTTTAACAGAAAAAAGTTACAGATATATTTCGAAAATACACATTTTCGAAAACTTCCTGTAACTATGTAACGGTGATAGATAACGACATGCGGTTTTCACCTATGAGTTTCTCATGAAAATTGACACTGACATCATTTTTCGTCTATCTAGTGAAGAAATAGGACTTTCCCTTCAATTCCAATTTGGCCTACCCTGTACACTAATTTATTTAATATTGTGACACGTTTCGTCGACACAGCGACTTCATCAGACTAAATCATACTAAATTCTTAACAAGTAATGATCTCCCTGTTCCTCGATGACCTGGACATAAAGTCTTTATGTTCTTCTTCTTCATCATCCTTCTTCTTATTAAGACTTATTTAAAACAAATTGCATTATTCTTACCGCTTTCATAAATTAAGCGGTAGCAATTTGTTTTAAATAAGTCGTAAAAAGAATGATGAAGAATAAGAACAGAAAGATTCTATGTCAAGGTCATCGAGGTATAGGGAGATCAAGAATATCAACCCCTCATTCAGATTATGCAATCGCCATAAAACGCATTGGAAGTACTGTGATTGAAATCAGCAATATTCCAGAGTGCAAATAAGATTGCATGAGCCATCGCCGGACGTTCCTGCATCGAAATGAAGAATGGCCACATTCATTTAACTTCGCGACAAGAATTATTACATGAAAGTCGTGCTGTTACTTTCAATGTTGGATTTTTTCCGAGGATGAGTATTTTATCATCAGGGCCGAAGTCAAGGTTGATTCCCTGAAGTACAGATCGAATAATATCAGATTTCTAAAATATTGGCACTACTCTGAAGTTTTTTCGGAGGTTTGTACTATCAATTTTACTGAATATTCTAGTTTGAGTTCACTGTTGAAAATTTTCTAGTCATACGATTCTCACAACATTTCACAAATTTCTTCAAGTTGGTATTCTACAACTACTCACTTATTTCCAATCCGATTTGTATTGGTTGAAAATAAAATGATTACTCGGAAACCATTGGACTAATTATGCCCGTTGACAAACTTGTCCGTCGTATTGGGACGCGCCACCTACCCTGAAAATTTCAAGTCGCTATCTGTTTCCGTTCTTAAGTTATCGCGGCAACAGCCAGCCGGCCGGATAGCATCAAATTTGACCTCGAATTCTTCATCAGGGAAACGAACCCTATCGTTTGAGTCCAGTTTTGGCAAAAAATTCGAAAATTAGAGACATTAGGGCAAAATGCTAACGCGATATTCCCAGGACATGCTAGCAAAAAGATTGAAATGTGAGCACTTCACTCTATTTGCCTTGTGTATTTGCAATTCTACAAATCATTTTTGCTATTTCATCAATTAATATACCTAGTTGTAAATTATAAAATCGAATATATTTTGAAATATATCACCATCTCCTAAATTATTGAGAAGATAACCAGAATTGGGTAAGTTTGAAAAACTTTGTATATGAGAATGTTTCTAACACAGAAACAATTCACGAAATAATACATTTTTTGGCGCTCTTGTTCCTCGAAACAGGGTGCTCATCAATTTGTCCAAATGTCTGTAATTTTCGAATTTTTGGCT
Source organism: Halyzia sedecimguttata (assembly GCA_937662695.2). Classification (NCBI taxonomy): domain Eukaryota; kingdom Metazoa; phylum Arthropoda; class Insecta; order Coleoptera; family Coccinellidae; genus Halyzia; species Halyzia sedecimguttata. The sequence continues at coordinate 74,701,529 of OW569414.2, forward strand.
GAAAATGGTCTTAGACGATTTGGTTCGACTCACTGATAAAGAATACGTGGTCGAAATCGATTCTGTCCGGCCGGTCGTTAAAACGATAACTCTCGAACGAAAAGAGTTAGAGGATTGAAAGTTGCAGGGTAGGTTTAGAGCGTAAATATATTGGACGAGTTCGTTAATCGGCGAAATCCACTAAGCGGTTTCGGAGTTCTGGCCGTTTTTAGTAAAAACATTTTTTATGAATATTTCCGAAACCAATCACTCGATCCATATGAAATTTAGCATCAAATTGAAGAATAATGACCTTCATATGCGTGCGAAGTTTTGTATTGATCAGTTTGCCGTAAATTACAAAAAAAAAATTAAAATTTTTATATTTTGTTTCTACAATAACTCTTGAACAAAACGCAGTTGAAATTTTCAGAGTAGGTTTGGGAGATAAATATGTTATCTCTGTTAAGTTCATTGTTGGGCAGAATCGGCCTGATGGTTTCGGAGTAACGAAAAAAATAAATTTTTTTAAGTTACAAATTTCAGATTAAATTTTTTTTAAGATGCAGTTTCAACATAAAAGTCCACTGATATTATTTTCAACTCTAACAAGCTAATACTTTCGGAGATATGAATAATGCTGTACTTTATTATTATATCTATGAATTATTAAATGATCTGTGTTCTTACATGTCATCTTATTTTCCTATGAGAGATAAATGTCAAAATTATGTCTGGTTCTTTATTCTTGATATAAAATGCACCTCCTGTTCTAGAAAACAAAGTATGATTGAATGCAAAATGACCAATGAAATAACCTCAGCTATCGTGGAATTATGAGGATGATATGATATTATACTTTTTGGGTGATAATATAATGCCCGTGGATAATCCATATGATGATGGAAATATATTATTTGGTTAGATACATAATCAAATTGGCTTCAGAATATCTCCAGTAAAAACAAAACTGCAATATTGTCTAAGTTTTCATTGATATAATATAATTTTCAGAGTATATTATTTGAGGAATGAATATCTCGTATAAGTTCGTTATTGGGAAGAATCGCTCAGTTTGAATTTAATTTCTTTCATGATGCAGCGCTATCGCAAGATCCATTGATATAATTCCCAGAGACCAATAATTTCGGAGATATGATTTGTCAAAGTTTGAACAACAGCACCAAAGCTCCTGCTTTCCTACTTTTATTTTATAGTTATTTTTCTTACTTTGGGAGAGAAAACCCTGAAAAGAACCATTCTTTAATGAATATACCTCCCACAGTATCCTTCAATGATTACGATGTTCGAAGTCGATCACTTTAAATTTCATTATGCTCTTCTACCTTCAACGGAACACCAACGCGTTCGGGTTTCCACAGCGCCAGCAGCCATCCTTAATCATTTCCTTCCTTATTCGGACTGAAGAGCCGCTCTACCGAGAGTTCAACGAAACCTCACCAACAGATAATCCCATTTATCCGAAGAATACAAAAATCGTACAATTGGACGGTACATATTCGTACATATTATTTAGCGACTGCTTCGGATAGAAGAAAAAAATCGGCCTCCCACGATGTGACCAAAACAGACAACACCTCTACAAAATGTTATATATCGAAAACGTGGGATTTTCTGCGAAGGAGTTCACGGGCACTTTTACTTTTCTAATAGTAATCGTCAGTTTGGCATGATTGGTGACGATGTTGAAGGAACAGGTCTGGCGTTAACCAAATTTCAACAATTTTCGGGTCAGTATTTTCTAGAATAATAAACCTCTGGAATCAGTGAAATCTTGCACCGAAAAAATTCTGCAACGCCGAAAATTTTACACAGAGGATTAATCTTTCGAGTTCCACCATACTGCCATATTGGATTGATTCGGTATTTACCTGATGGAAATTCATATTCAATAAATAATTAACGAATTTTAACTTTCCGCAAACTGAATAATAATGAAAAATGGCGATTCATTATTATTTTTGAAAACGCTAAACAGCGTTCATGGCCATTGGGAAGATACTGTCTGAGCTCTGCGGGACTCGTTTCTCGATTAATATCGAGCGAATGGTGGCATATGATTTCACGCTTCAAATATTCACTGGTGGGGAAAAGCTGATTTCCGTGTTTTGTCTCATAGGTGGCGTGGGCGATAAGGTATGATCGACCAAGCCGGCTCTGAGAGGCTTAACCCGGGTCAGTTTAGTTGAATTTGTTGAGAAGCTACAGCTGGAGTACTGATGAAGGCCAATAAGCCAGAAATGCGTCTGCTCTTGCTTTCTCGGCAGATCAATGAGCCCCCTGGGGTCTATTTGACTTGTGAAATATATGCTTAAGTATATTAATTATACGAAGCCATTTATGAAGGACCCTATTGGCAGGAACGCTCTGGACTTGTTGATTTATACAGTGAATGTCAAAAATATGGAAACATGGATTTATTTTCTCCCCTTTCAGAAATAGCGAAACATGGTTTGATTTATTTTTGACGCTCTTGTTCCTCGTGACTGAGTGCTTATCAATTTGTCCAAATGTCTGTAATTTTTGGCTAAAAATGGTTTTAAATGATTTGGTTCGACTCACTGGTCAAGAATTCGTGGTCGAAATCGATTCTGTCTGGCCGTCCGGCCGGCCAGCCGTCTGTTAACACGATAACTCTCGAACCAACGGAGTAAGAGGATTGAAATTTGCAGGGTAGGTTTGGAGCGTAAATATCTCGGACGAGTTCGTTAACGGGCAAAGTCTACCTAGTGGTTTCGGAATTATGGCCGTTTTTATTAAAAATATTTTTTATGAATATTTCCGAAACCGATCACTCGATCTCACTGAAATTTAGCATCAAATTGTAGAATAATGACCTTTATATGCATGCGAAGTTCTGTATTGAGTGGGTTGCCGTAAAGTGACAAAAAAAAATATATTTTATTTTGGTTCTACAATAACTCTCGAACAGAATGAGCTAGGCAGTTCAAATTTTCAGAGTAGGTTTGGGAGATAAATATCTCAGTTAAATTCGTTACTGGGCAAAATCGCTTTTGTTTGAATTTAATTTCTTGCAGGATGCAGTTGTAGCATAATTGAATTTAATTTTTTTCATGATGCAGTTCTACCATAAGAATCCATTCATATCATTCCTTACTCTGAGAAACAAATACTTTCGGAGATGTGATTTGTCAAAGATTGAAGAGGAGCACCAAAGCTCCTGCCACAGGGCTTTCCCCCTTTTTATTTAGGGAGGATTTTCTGTTATTCTTATTTTTCTACCGTTTCATCATCGATATTATTTTTTAATGGCTCTCTATTGTTCTTGTTGTTTGTTTTACATTACAAAATTCAAATTCAATTTTTTTTTAAGATGCAATTTCATCATAAAAATCCATTGATATCATTTTCAACTCTAGCAAGCATACTTTCGGAATTATGATTTTTCAAAATTTCAATAATAAATCATAATTCTATGATTTCACTGATAGTGAGTGTCGTAATCGAATATTAACGTCCGTATTTGTATCTTTGAATTTCATGGCCTGTGTTCAAACATGTCATCTTCCGATAAGAGCCATGTCATATTTATTTCTGATTCTATTCAAAATTCGTTACTCATGTAACATGATATGATTGAATGCAAAATGACCAATTGAATAACCTCGGCTATCCTAGAATTATGAGGATTAAAGGATATTATAATTCTTGGGTGATAATACAATGCCCTTGGATAATCCATATGATGATGAAAATATATACTTTGGTAAGTTAATCAAATAGGGTTCAGAATATCTCCAGTAAAAACAAAACTGGAATATTCAATTGATATAATATAATTTTCAGAGTAGATATGAGGAATGAATATCTGTATCTAAATATCATTTTTCGCACTCTTGTTTTTTTTAATTGCACTCTTTCAATTTAATTTCTTTTATGATGCAGTTCTATCATAAGAATCCATTGATATAATTTCCAACTCTGAGAAACCAATACTTTCGGAGATATGATTAGTCAAAGTTTGAACAAGAGCGCCAAAGGTCCCGTCCACAGGGCTTTCCCATATTATTCCTATAAATATCCTTTCTATAAATAAACTTAATGCAATCTGTTCAATCGACAAAGCAGAAGAGAAAATTGGTTCAAGCACTGACGTGAAGTCAGAAGCTTTTGCGCGTATGTTCTATTGTCCATTCTTCTGTATTGGACACCCTTAATCGAATTTACCATGGTAAATTATGTTGTCCATTCTCCTGTATTGGACACTCTTAATTCAAATTTACCATGGTAAATTCGAATTAAGTGTCCAATACAGGAGAATGGACGACATAATTAACCATGGTAAATGTCAAGCACGTCAGTGCTTGAACCAATTTTTTTTAAAATTTTCTGGAGGCGTGGTTCTTAAAATTTTTTTTTTCGTCATTTTTTTCAAATTTTCTAGGAGTACGGTTCTTACAGAATTTTAAACACGTCTTTGTGTTGATTTTCTACTACTAGTTACCAAGCTTCAATTCAATCGAATATTTATTTTTTGAGTTATCAAGGAAACAATATTCCAGGTGGATATAACTCGGAAACCGTTAAACTGATTATGCCCAAAAACAAACTCAATTCTCCCTTTCGGATACGCAACCTACCCTGAAAATTGCAAGTCCCTATCTCCTTTGGTTCGAAAGTTATCGAGGCAACGGTCACCCATCTACTGAACTCACACAAGAATGCTCGAGTCTCCAACAATATTCAACCGATCGTGTTAAAACTTGAAACTTGGCAGTAGAGTTAGGTTATGAAGGCTCTTGAAAAATTTCACCAATTTCAAACGAATAGTTACTGATATATAGAATATTTTTTTTTTATTTTCAATGATTTATTAAAAATTTTCTACAAATGCTATCCTCACCAAATTTTGCAAACGTTTTCGCGTTGGCATTCTACAACTAATCATCATGTTTGAATTCAATCGGTTCAGTATTTTTTGAGTTAATGAGGAACAAAAAATCACCAAATTTCAGAAAATTTCAGATGGCTATAACTCTAAAACCGTTTGGCCGATTATGCTCATAAACAAACTCAAATGTCGCATTCAGATGCACAACCTAACCTGCAATTTTCAAGCCGCTATCTCTTTCCCTTCTCAGGTTATCGTGACAACAAAAATATTTTTTAATAATTTTTTTAAAATTTTCTAGCCATACGATTCACCCAAAATTTCACAAACGTGCTTAGCTTCGTATTCTACAAGTACTCGAACTGAATCGTTTGAGACCAATTTCGTCAAAAAATTCGAAAGTTACAGACATTTGGGCAAAACTATAACGCGATGTTCCCCAGAACAGACGCGCAAAAATAGGAGTTTAAAAGAGGGGCTTCATAATTATTTTTTGTCGAAAGTGAGCTTTGATTTATTCTATAGGGCCTCAGTTTTTTCAAACCACAATACTCATTTCCAGGATAAATTTCATTTCCCATGAGGTATTTAGTGGCAGTTGGAAATAAATTAATATTATTCCTTATACATACTCAACTAATTGTACATGTATAAATGCATACATGCATTGAAGAGTTTTACTGCTATATGTAAACACCAGCGGGAGACAAAATGATAAAGTAAGAGGTAATTTCTCCCAAGTATCAAAGAGTGATAGTTATATCGGTGACCTATTTTTTGGAATTATTCTTTAATGGTAATTTAAAGCATTTTACAAAGACCACTCTATTGCAAGCTGTTCAATTGGAATTTACCATATTATCGAGGCAACGGTCACCCATCCAGCTACTCAACTCACACAAGGCTGCTCGGATCTTCAATAAAATTGATCCGATCGTGTTCAAACTTGGAATTTGGCAGTACAGTTAGGTTTTGAAGGCTCTCGCAAAATTTCAGCGATGTCGGATGAATAGTTTCTGATATGTAGAATCTTTTTCATTGATTGTTGAAAAAAAATTTCAGGATGAGTTTTGGGTGCCTTGGAGGAATATCTCCGTTTTTTGACGAAGGAATCCATATTGAAGAGAGAAATGTCCATCAATATTTTAATTTTCAGCTAATTTTGTAAACAAATTCAATTCTTACAAATCACGAGGAGGCCGGGTTTTTTTGCTTAGGTTTTTCCCTAAGCTCATGTACCATACTTCGAATTGTATGGTATCCCATTACACTAACTTCTGCTAACACATCTCTCGATCAAAAGAATATATCTATACAGTGCGCGTCAAAATTATGGAACAAATTCATTATCTCAGCAGAAAAATATTTGGCAACAAAATCCTGGAACAGGTCAATTTTTGATTCACTTTTACCAAATTTTTATGCATTTTTGAAGGATTTTTGTTGCACCCTGTGCCATCCCCATCAACCCTCTAACTTTTTTTGAATAGGGAAAGTGGATTATGTGCTACTTTTTTGGCAAGGTCTTTGTATCTTCTTTACAGGCGTGCAGAAATTTTCAAGAAAACATTTTTCTTTTTTTGAAAAAAAGTTAGTTCAAAGAGGTTTTCAGTATGTGCACTTTGTCATGGCTCATTTACTTTGAGACGGTGGTACCTGATGAAATTTGTCACCGAATGAAAGTCGACCATTACAGTTTTGTTCATGCACAACTTTCAAACCAACCCCCCACGCACCCCACCCCCCATATTTTTCTCCATTAAAGGGTTCGTAGGGGTTGGAAGTTGTGCATGAACAAAACTGTAATGGTTGACTTTCATTCGGTGATAAATTTCATCAGGTACCATCGTCTCAAAGTAAATGAGCCATGACAAAGTGCACATACCGAAAACCTCTTTGAACCAACTATTTTTCAAAAAAGAAAATTTTTTTCTTGAAAATTTCTGCACGCCTGTAAAGAAGATACAAAGACCTTGCCAAAAAAATATAACATGACCCACTTTCCCTATTAGAAAAAATTAGAGGGTTGTTGGGGATGGCACAAGGTGCAACAAAAATCCTTCAAAAATGCATAAAAATTGGGTGAAAGTGAAACAAAAATTGACATTTCAGGATTTTGTCGCCAAATTTTTTTCTTCTGAGAAAATGATTTTGTTCCATAATTTTGACGCGCACTGTATATATTGAGAATTAAATTATGCTTTCTTGATATAACGGATATCTGATATCCATAAAGTTTACTAGAGATTTTACTCAGATCAAGTGTTCATTGTAACATTGCATTTCCAAATAGTCTGAGAAATTACCACGTTTTTGGAAACCACTCAGAAAACAGCCTGTATGATATATCGAAGTGGAATAATTGATAGTGATAAAGTCTGACCTGGTTGTCTACGATCACCGCAACCTCGAGACTCACCATATAAAGAGACCCACCAGCTGATTGTTCGCGACTTGTAATATTACACAATATTGGATAATCAACAATTATCCATCATGAACAAAGCACATCTTCACTAAACTTTTCATCTCTTCTTGTAGTATGCTTTATGAAAATCCATCCATCCGGTGAAAGTAATTTAAAGTTCTACACTTCTTACAAGCATGAATTATTAACGATTTTCATATCGTTTCGTTTGGGGCATGTTTCCACGACTGCAAGCGTCCAAACTATGGAATAATAGAATTCAGGAATGGCGAGAAATGTTTTGGTCAAATTAACTTATTTTTTAAGGAACATTTTCCCGTAATTTTTATTGTTCTACCATTTCCGGTTACCAAGCAGTGACGTCATCTTTTTTTTTTAAATTACTACCACCTATTTTTTGCGCTGATCGAGAACCCGTGGTCAAAATTGATTCGGTCCGGACGGCCGGCCGTTAACACGTTAACTCTCGAACGGAATGAGGTAGACAGTTGAAATTTTTTTATACATTACAAATTTCAAATTCAACATTTTTTTAAGATGTAATTTCACCATAAGAATTTGATATAAATAAGATTCCCAGATTGAAGTCACGAAACACTTTATGTTCCAACTGTTTTCTTGATTCGAATAAAAGTAACAAGCAAGTTTGGCGGTCTGAATGGATTTCTTGCAATTTATTCAAGAAAGATCTAATCTTTCAAATAGAGTTCCGGGGTTTGATCTTCCAAGGAAAATATGGTCTATGCTGAATCGTCAAAGAACCGGTAATGGTCGATGCAACAGCATGCTTTTCAGGTGGAACTCAGTTGAGAGCCCTAGTTTTGAATGCGGGGAAGCAGAGGAAACCATAGATCATTTAGTTAATAATTGTCGCATATATAGATTCAAAGATGGTTTTAGGGCTATTCATAATGTTTCTGAATCTTTTTTAGAATGGGTAGCGAGTTTCAAATCTATTTGATAAAATATAGAATATTCCATTTTTAATTTGTTCGTTTTCGCCTTTTGTCTTTTCATTTTACAGATTGAGTTTCAGGTACCTAGGAGAAACTTCTCTGCTTATTGAAGGAAGAAGTGATAGTAATGAAAAAGATGCCCTTCAATATTTAATATTTTTAATCATGCACATGCTTCATTGTTAGATAAAAAAACAAATGTAATGCTCGAAGTTCAAAAAAAAAATATATACAGGGTGTCCCAAGTTCGAGTGCCTATTAGACGTTTCTGGAGAACTGGACGTATTTGAAATCTGAAAATTGAGATTATGATATTGCTTGAAATTCTCTACAAAGCTAAAATATTTTCGCCCAAGCCCAAGCACTTCCGGTTATACAGGGATTGAAAATAAATTTGATGAAACATTTTTTTTTTTTCAAGTTTTGTATTTCTGGTATGATCAAGTTTTCAATGCTGAATACATTTCTGTTGAAAACATCGTATTATTTCGAATAGTTTGCAAAATATCGAAAAAAAGTCAAATATGTTTAGTTAGTATTATGTTCATTATTCGTATTTTAAACATCCAGAACGTAAACCGCTTTTACAACATCGAAAAGGAAGAATGTGGAAAGGTCATGAATCTTTTGAATTTCAGAAATGTCATCACAGGGTGTTTCAAATTTTGTGTCGAAAATTGTGATCAAAAATTGGCCATAACTTCTGTTTTTCAAATTAGAACTCTATTTTTTTATGATTGCGTTGGATTCTGCGGTGAAAAATAATGATAGTTTTCTCACATGATTATGCTCCTAAATTGAAAAAAAAAACACAAAAATTATTGAATTTAGGAGCATAATCATGTTAGAAAACTATCCTTATTTTTCACGTTTTCACAGAATGCTGTAATTATTCTATCTATGAATTATTATATGATCTGTGTTCATACATGTTATAAATCTACCTATAAAGGAAATGTCAAATTTATTTCTGGTTCGTTACTCATGATATAAAATACCCCTCCTGTTCTAGAAAACATAGTATAATTGAATGCAAAATGACCCATGTGTCATTTTAATAATACAATGTCCTTGGATAATCCATATGATGATGGAAATGTATACTTTGGTAAGTTAATATAATTGGGTTGAGAATATCTCCAGTAAAAACTAAACTGGAATATTGGCTTCAATTGATATCATATAATTTTCAGAGTTGATTTGAGGAATGAACAACTCGGATAGGTTCGTTATTCGGTAGAATTGGTTTGGTGATTTCAGATTAATAATTTTTGGCACTCTGGTTTTTTTTAATTACACTTTTGAATTTAATTTCTCTCATTATGCAGTCCTATCATAAGAATCCAGTGATATCTTTCCCAACTCTGAAAAACCAATACTTTCGGAAATATGATTTGTCATAGTTTGAACAAGAGCGCCAAAGCTCCTGTCCTCAGAGCTTTCCTACATTTTGTACCACATGGGTAGTAGTATAAAAGTGCTATAACGCATATACAGGGTGTTCCTGAAAGACATGCTAAAATTTAACGGGATGATTTTTTGACTTATTTTAAGAAAAAAACTTCCTAAGAACTTATGTCCTAAAAGTCTTAACTTTTCTTAAATTTTGAAAAAAAAATCAGGTTTTTAGGAATAACTGAGATAATATTGTAGACATCTTCATAAAATTTGGACAAAAATTTTCATGTTCTCTACCAGTCGCGTCCATATGGGTTTTGCATTGAATATTTTTGGAGAAAAAACTACGCCACTGCTTTCTTTTGAATGAAGAATTACTTTTGAGATCCTCATCCATTTTCGAGCAAATTTGATCTCATGGGTTTTCTTTGTCCGACGCACGGTTTCCGCTTAAAAAATAAAATTCATTTTACGTCAGGAAGAATTCCTCAGAAATTTGATGCGGTGTGGAAATATTTGTGCATCGACTGAAAACAAATTAAAAGATCAGATTTGTTCCAAAATGAATGAGAATCCAAACAATATGTTCTCTTGTCAGATGCTTTATTCTTGATTGAAATAATTCAATTAAAATAGCATCATATCGCAGTACCAAAATTTTTTTTCCCGGTGTCTCAAAATTTAAGACTTTTTGGCCATACGTTCATAGGAAGTTTTTTCTTAAAATGAGTCAGAGAATCACCCCTTTAAATATTAGCTTGTCTCTAAGGAACACCCTGTGTATTTGGGATCGTCTGTTTATTACCTTTCAGTTAATATTCATGTTGTTAGAATAACGAAGTCTTGTATTTCCCCTCCCCTCCTTGACTGGAGAACGTTTCAACCGAATTTTATATAATATGTTACCCCTCAAATCACGGACCCTTCTCCCTTCAGGAAGTCCGTAACAACGTTTAACGAACAAGACTCGAAAGGCTATATACTTCTTGCATATCACGACTGTAATCAGTCTTAGCCAATAATCAATCGAAGGTTAAATTAAAACTACTCGCATTAAATCCCCTGTTTTAATTGGCCGAGCGGCTTGGATAGACACCAACACTGGTCGTTTAGCTAACTGTTGGCGAACTGACGCGAGATGCTAGAAAGGAGCAATAACCACCACGGTCTATCACGCGGAAAAGTTTTACTCGCAGAGTTTAAATAAATTTACACGTCAAAATATCTGAAGTTAATTATAGCATGGGATTACAGGCCGCGGACTATGCTGGCCGGATACTTCGAGAAGCTGTGACAGCAAAGAACGCCGCATCCTCACGGATGACTGGGACACCCACGCCACCGTGAACACAGGGGCGAACCTCAGGTTACGCACAACCAAATCCGTGGTTATCCGTTAGTGGATTACCAAAAATGCTACGATTTTCACAGGAAGGTTTTTTATTTCCTATTCGAAAGATACCGATTATGTCAATTTTGGACCATATTTTCCTTCGTTATACCCTTATTACACTATGCCTTTTTGGCTCGCTGTTCTATGAACAGAGTGCCTATCAATTCGTCCAAATGTCTGTAATTTTCTAATTTTTCGCCGAAAATGGTCTTAAACAATTGGGTTCGACACCTTGATCAAGAATTCGAGGTCAAATTTGATTATGTCCGGCCGGCCGTTGCCACGATAGCTTGAGAACAGAAAGAGATAGCGACATGAAATTTTCAGGGTAGGTGGCGCATCTCAATAGGACGGACAAGTTCGTTAATGGGCATAATCGGCCCAATGGTTTCCGAGTAATAATTTTGTCTACAACCAATACTAATCCGATCAAATTGAAACTTGGTGAGTAGTTGTAGAATATAAACCTTAGCATGTTTGTCAAATTTTGTGAATATCGTATCGCTAGAAAATTTTTAAAAAAGTATTAAAAATAATATTTATGTCGCTATTACCTAAGAACAGAAAGAGATAGCGACTTGAAATTTTCAGGTTAGGTTGAGAATCTGGATGCGCCATTCAAGTTTGTATATAGGCATAATAGGCCGAACGGTTTTGGAGTTATATCCATCTGAAATTTGGTTGTTATTTCCTCAATAACTCGAAAAATATAAAACCGATCCAATTCAAACATGGTTATTTCTTGTAGAATGGCAACGCAAAAATTCTCGCAAAATTTTGTGAGGATCTTATAACTAGAAAATTTTTAAAAAATCATAGAAAATTATTGAAAGAAAATTCTATATATAAGAAACCATTTGTCCGATATCACTGAAATTTTGCGAAAGCCTTCAGAACCTAACTCTATTACCAAGTTCCAAGTTTGAACATGATCGGGTCTATATTGTTGGAGATCTGAGCAGCTTTGTGTGAGTTCAGTAGCTGGATGGGTGATCGTTGCCTCTACAACTCTCGAACGAAAGGAGATAGGGACTTGTAATTTTCAGGATAGGTTGCACATACACATCTAAATGGGAGAGTTAAGTTCGCCGTTGGATATAATCGGCCCAACGGTTTCGGAGTTATACCAATCTGAAAGACTCGATCGAATTGAAGCTTGGTTACTAGTTGTAGAATATCGACATGAAGACGTGTGTAACATTTTGTGAGGATTGTACCACTAGAAAATTTTCAAAAAATCACGAAAAAATATTATGTATCTCATGATTCCTTGAGAACGAAAAGAAATAGCGACTTGCAGTTTTCAGGGTAGATACGCATCTGAATACGACATTTAAGTTCGTTAACTAGTATAATCGGCCAAATGGTTTTGGAGTTATATCAATCTGAAATTTGGTTGTTATTTCCTTAATAACTCAAAAAATAGAAATCCGATACAATTCAAATATGGTTATTAGTTGTAGAATGCCAACGCGAAAATTCTTGCAAAATTTCGTGAAGATCGTAGTACTAGAAAATTTTTAAAAAATCATTGAAAAAAAAATTGATTCAAGCACTGACGTGAACTCAGAAGCTTTTGCGCGTATGTTCTATTGTCCCTTCTCCTTTATTGGACACTCTTAATCGAATTTACCATGCTGAATTCTATTGTCTGTTCTCCTGTTCCCTAAATTCGATTAAGATTGTCCAATAAAGGAGAATGGACAAGAGAACAATTTTTTTAATTTATACCTACTATTTGTTTGATATGTTCAGTATATCAAACGGCGTTTTGTATATGCTGTCACCTCTAATTTATTCAACATTATATAGTTTTTCGTGAGATAAGAACAAGAAATCTTTCGGTTTATGGGACAGGTCGCCATTATCCGTTTTCGCGAGGGGGCGCCAGATCCAGCGAAAGGAAGAGAGGTGATGTCAGCCGTTCTGGCGTAGGATACGCGTCCTTGGGAGACCTTGAAGCACACTGACCCTGTCCAGTGTTGTCGGTTCTAGGATACCCGCGCAGAAAATTTAATTTTCATATTTTTTCATCGTATAGGTACAGATGTTATGGAAATGAGACTGCTATTAAAATATCGCCTTGCTGAGGGCTCAACACGGTTGTTTAAATCATTCGAATTTGCAACCTGGGGCTACGATTTTAAACGATTTGAATGAGTTCAACTCCAGACTCGATGATATTATTGATATCACTTAGGATAAGGTTTTCGAAATGGTACATTTGCTATTCACAAAGTAGAAGTTATTATTTTAATCGTATTTTATTGAAGAAGTAGATGGATCGCTATTTTTGGCGCTCTTGTTCCTCAGAACAGAGTGCTCATCTAGTTAATTTGCCCAAGCGTCTGTAATTTTCGAATTTTTCGCTGAAAATGCTCTCAAACGTTCGAAATCGATTCTGTCCGGCCATTAACACGATAACTCTAACAAACTAATACTTCCGAAGATATCATTTTTCAAAATTTCAATAATTAATCGTAATTTTATGATTTCATAGAATGCTCTATCACGGAGGTTACATGGTCAATCTGGTACAGAATGACATCAATCATGGATCATGTATGTAACTCCAACATATGAGGTGAGTCATAGACCTAAGTTTTGAATTTAATTTTTTATTATGCAGTGCTATAATAAGAATCGATTGACATAATTCCTAACTCTGTGAAACCCATATTCTCGAAGATATGATTTGTCAAAGTTTGAATAATTACTCGCTAGTAGTTTGACAAGAGCACCAAAGCCCCTGTCCACAGGGCTTTCCTACACTTTTCGATATCATCCGGGAAATGTCTCGGAGATGCAATATGGTGCAACCAAAAGAATTCCTTTAAAATCAAGAGGATAACACCCTATTTTTGTGGAAATCTGAGATATTTTCATGACAAACCAAGGGAGGGTTGGTACATTTTGATTTTTCAAAAAAATCAAAAGGTAAATGTTTTTTATTTTTTTAATTTTTTTTGAGCGCATGTTCTGGGGAACATCGCGTTATCATTTATATATTCTGCTCAAATGTCTGTAATTTTCAAATTGTTTGCCGAAAATGGTCTCAAACGATTATGTTCAACACACTGATGAGGATGATTGAAAAAGGCACGGATGAGGAATTCGAGGTCAAATTTGATTCTGTCCGGCCGTTGCCACGATAACTTGAGGACGGAAAGAGATAACGACATGAAATGTTCAGGGTAAGTGTCGCGCGCCAATATAATGGACAAGTTTATTAATGGGCATAATCAGCCCAACGGTTTCCGAGTAAAATTTTATTTTCAACCAATACAGATCCGATGGAGTTGAAACTTGAAGTGTAGTTGTAGAATACAGACTTAAAGACCTATGTGCAATTTTGTGAGAATCGTATAACTGGAAAATTAAAAAAATTGGGTATAATCGGCCAAACGGTATCGGAGTTATACCCATCTAGAATATTATCTATCTCACGATCACTTGAGAACGGAAAGACCTTCCGACTTACAATTTGGAGTATAGGTTGTCCATCATCGGAAGATAAACCAAATGTTATATTCTTCAGAAACCGGCCCTTAAAGGCATAATCGGCAAAACGGTTTTGGATTTATATCAATCTGAAATTTGGTTGTTATTTCCTCAATAACTCAAAAAATACGATGCTGATTCAATTCAAACACAGCTGTTGTATCCTGATTAGTTTATCAGGATGTTACCCAGTGCTTCCCAAAATGTGAAGTCAGGGACGTAACAACAGCTATTAGTTTTAAAATGCCGAAGCAAAAATTTTTGTAAAATTTTGTGAAGATCGTATTACTAGAAAATGTTTAAAAAATCATCGAATAATTGACAGAAAATATTTGACCGACACCACTGAAATTTTGCGAGAACCTTCAAAACCAGGTTAACGCTAAATCCAAGTTGTGAGTTTGAACATGATCGGATCTCTATTGTTGGAGATCCGAGCAGACTTGGGTGAGTTCCGATATTTCAAAAGGAATTTAAATCTAATACTCAGTCGAATAAATACGGCAAGAGGATTTATGCTGTATTTTTTGGCGCTCTTGTTCCTCGGGACAGAGTGCTTATCAATTTGTCCAAATGTCTGTCATTTTCGAATTTTTGGCTGAAAATGGTCTCAAACGATTTGGTTTGACTCACTGATCAAGAATCCGAGGTCGAAATCGATTCTGTAATTGTTCATTATTACTCTTCTTTCATACATGTTTTATGGAATATCTACTATTTGTAGGTACTTTAAACCTCTTTTGGGCAATTGTCATACGAAACTTGTTGGCGCTCTAGTTCCTCTGAACTGAGTGCTTATCAATTTGCCCAAATGTCTGTAATTTTCGAATTTTTCGATGAAAATGGTCTTAAACGATTTGGTTCGACTTACTGATCAAGAATCCGAGGTCGAAATCGATTCTGTCCGGCCGGCCGGCCGTAGGCAAGATAACTCTCGAACGAAAGGAGTTAGACGATTGAAATTTGCAAGGTGGGTTTGGAGCGTAAATATCTCGGACGATTTCGTTAATGGACGAAATCCATCGTGCGGTTTCGGAGTTATGGCCGTTTTTAGTAAAAACATTTTTTATAAATATTTCCGAAACCGATCACTCGATCTATCTGAAATTTAGCATCAAATTGTAGAATCATGACCTTTATACGCATGTGAAGTTTTGTATTTATCGGGTTACCGCAAAGTGTCAAAAAAATGTTTCAAAATTTAAAAACAATTTTTCTACAATAACTCTCGAACGGAATGAGCTAGGCAGTTGAAATTTTCTGAGTAGGCTAAGGAGATGAATATCTCGGTTGAGTTTGTTATTGGGCAAAATAGGCCAGATGGTTTCGGAGTAACGAAAAAATAAACTTTTTTTAAGTAACAAATTTCAAATTCAATTTCTATTTGATGCAGTTTCACCATAAAAATCCATTGATACCATTTTCAACTCCAACAAGCTAATAGTTTCGGAGATATGATTTTTCGAAATTTCAATAATGAATCGTACCACTATGTTTTCACAGAATGCTAGAATTATTCTATCTATGCTTTATTATATGATCTGTGTTCATACTCGAACATGTCATCCTGGTCTATAAGAGAGAGTCAAATTCATTTCAGCTATTTGAATTTGATTTCTTACATGGTGCAGATCTCATTCTCAGATTGCTCATTTAATCTTGATAAATAAACTATTATTTGAATTGAATTTCCCTTATGATGCAGGTCTATCATAAGAATACATTGATATCATTCCCAACTCTGAGAAACCAATACTTTCGGAGATATAATTTGTCTGTTTGAACAAGAGCGCCAAAAAGCTCATGTTCAGAGGGCTTGTACCAATTTTTTTCGTATATTATTAGATATTTAATGAATTTCAATTCCAATGTCAGAATCAAAAATTCTGTAATCTTAGACGGTTCTCTCATTACTCGAGTCTTTAAAATGGTACTAAACGCATTCATATCTTATAAAAGCTGAGAAAACTATCTATATCGATGCTAAATTCGATTAAGAGTGTATAATAGAGGTGAATGTACAATCGAATATGCGCGCAAATCTCTTACTTCACGTCAGTGCATGAACAAATTTTTGTTAACGTTTTATTGCACAACTTTTCTAGTCCAAAATATTTATTCTATCATAAAACGTTTCAAGTGTATTATAAAACTTAATGACTCATAAATTGGTATCAACCTTAGGTACACCATTTGGAAGATTATGTATAACCCATTAAAATTATCACAGGATAAATCCAGAAACTACAAGTGACATCTAAGATACAATGTAATTCTTACAATGAATAATTGAGATCTTTGTTCTAGGGAACAGCGTGCTATAATTTTTCAAAAATATCAGTAGGACATTTTTCCGAAAATGATCTCAAACGATTAGATTCGCCTCTGATGAAGAATTCCAGATAAATGTCAATTCTGTCTGACCAACCGTTTTTTGCCACTTTCTGACGAAAAGAGATAGTGACAATTTTCAGGGTAGGTTGCCCATCCGGATGCAACGGTTAAATTAAAAATAAAGGATAAAAATATATTGTTTCATCAATAAGAGGGGGGGCCCTCTAGTCCGAATTATTCTCCAATTGAAATGAACAATTTTTTCAGTGCTTGGAGTTTTCCAATAAGTTATTTATCGTGAAACCAAGTATAGATTCTTTTATTATTTAACAAACATAAAAATATAATCGGAAATAAGAATTATCAGAATATTAAATTTTAGCGTTAATGAACGGAACCCTTCGAGCTTTTTTCGCCGAAAAATCGTTGATGGTTTCGCTGAAAAAGTTCCCGAATAAATCACTCTCAATGTTCAGCAGAGAAAGCTTTGATAGACGGTCTTGTCCCATCGTGGTCCGAAGCCTATTCTTTATTACGATGAATTGCGGAAAATGTAATAGAAAATTCACAAGATCAGAGTACAAAATATTATGCTGCGGTCCCTGCAACAAATGGGTATGTGAAAGATGTACAACCCTGAAAAAGGAGCAAATTAGGGAATTAGATGGAAACAACACGAAATGGAAGTGCAATGAATGTTCTAAAAAAGGGAGAAGATCGATTGTGCTGGTCGAAAATGAAGAAGAAGAGTCTGAGATCGAGGAGGAGGAACAGGAGGAAATAACTATGGAGGTATTAATGCGAGAAATGAAAAGACAGCAGAACAAAATCAGTCAAAAGATGGAGCACTTTCAGGAAGAAATTCGACAATCACTGCAGTTTCTGTCGGACTCCTTCGACGATCTAAAGAAGGAAAATACGAAACTCAGAAAAAATCTAGAAGACCAAACAAAAGAACTAAAATATGCTGATATACGTATAAAAGCTCTGGAGACACGGGTGGAAACTATTGAACAAGAAAAGAGAGAAAACCATATCGTCCTAATGAATGTTCCAGTTCAGAAGCAAGAAAAAACTAAAGATTTGGTCACCAGTATCCTCAAGTTTATAAAACCAGATATTAATCCAGAGGAATATGAATCGGAACGTGTATCAATTAAGGAAAACTCCCCTATATTGGTAAAGTTTAAAAATCTCACCCAGAAAAAACAAATTATTCAAAAGAAGAAAGAAAAAGGTATAGTGAAATTGAACTCATGTGGATATACCGGGGAAAACATTGTATACTTCAATGAAGATATTAGCAAATACAAACAGACAATTTTCAACCGAGCTCGTAAACTGAAAAAGGATTTGAATTATGGGTATGTATGGATCAAGAATGGGAATATCTACCTTAGGAAGGATGAGAAGAGTCCTGCGATTCTCATCAAGAATGAAGAGGATCTCAACAATCTATCAAGTGTTTGTGACAAAGTGGTGTCTCCAGTGTGTTAGGTTACAACTAGATACTGAATTATGAACCAATATTTAAGAGACTACAATCCTGAAGCTGTTGAAAACCAGCAACTTAACAATATGACTGAATATACGTTGGGAAATGGGCAAATTTTTGGAATTTTACATCAAAATATTCGAAGTATTCATAAAAATCTAGATTTATTGAGAATACATTTGTCTCAGATTGGAAATTCATTCAGTTGCATAGTATTAACGGAAACTTGGAATATCGGGGACTTCGAACTACTACAGATCGAAGGATTTGATATGCATTATAATGGGGGAGATGTTAATAGATCTGATGGTGTTGTTGTCTATGTGAAACAAGGCTTCAATTACACTTGTGAAATTGTAAATATTGGGAGGTGCAAGGTTCTCGAGGTTAGGGTGAAGCAAGGTAAGGATATTTTTTATATAACGGGGCTTTACAGGTCACATGATGTTCCGGAGGAGGTATTTTTGGGGGACTTCGTGGTTTATCTGGATAGGGTTTCACTTTTCAAACCAACATATCATGTTTTATTGGGTGATATGAATTTTAATATTTTAGATACGAATAATAGGTCTACAATGGAGTATCTTGACATGATGTATGAGAATAACTTCATTTCTATGATAAACAGTGTCACTAGGTGGCAAAGCCGTTCTTGTATAGATCACATATTTTTGAAAGGGAAACAAAATCTTGAAAAATGCACTTCGTATACGGTGAAAATAGATATAACTGACCACTATTCAACTATCATCGACCTACCCCTTGAGGGTGTTCTGGAAAGACCAAAAGACGAGCCGACATGCAAATACATTATAAATCACGAAAAAGTTAACTCTGACCTTTCTTCTTTTGACTGGACTTATTTTTATGGAATGAAGGATGTAGATAGAAGCGCAGATTATTTAATTGCTAAGCTAAATGAATTTATCGATAAAAACACACAAAAGATTAAAATAAAACACCATTTAAGAAAAAGAAAAAAATGGATTACTGTAGGTTTAATGAAAGCTATAAAAAAAGGGATAATTTATTCAAAAAGTACAAAGGTGATCCAGGAAATTTGAATTATAAAGGTGAATATATTCAATACAGAAACTTGCTTCAGTCTGTTGTTAAGAGGGCAAAGATATCATATTTTAAGAAAAAATTCGAACAGGGTGGTAGTGACAGCAAGTCGGTGTGGCAAGTCGTGAAATCAATGAACGAAAATAATGTAGAGAGGAAACATATATCTGGTGTTCGCGATTATAAAAATAATTTGGTTGAAAATGCGCCAGAGATGGCAGACCTTTTCAATGAATTTTTCTCTTCTGTCGGTACGAAATTGGCTGAAGCCATACGTAAACCTGAAAATAATCCAATTAAGCAATGTTCCCACAAAAATTCTTTGTTTCTCCAACCAGCAACACACCTAGAGATTAAAGAGATTGTTAATTCGTTAGGAAACAATAGGTCCCCAGGTTTGGATGGATTAAAATCAGAATCGCTTAAAAAACTAGTAGATAATATAGCTTTACCACTGACACATCTGATCAATAACATAATGATACAGGGAATAGTACCGAAAGCTTTTAAAGTTGGTGTTATAACACCCCTATACAAGAGTGGAGACCATGAGATATTGTCAAATTATCGACCAATCACTTTAATAAGCAATGTGGCTAAAATTTTTGAAAAGGCACTTAAGAACAGATTGGTTGCATATTTGGAAAAGCATAACCTGATATCGGTCAATCAATTTGGCTTTAGAAAAAACATCTCTACTCAGGATGCCATCAATTCACTGATTTCAAAAGTGCATAAAAGTTTGGAAAAGGGTACAAAATGTTTAGCTGTATTCCTGGATCTGGCAAAGGCGTTCGACACTGTCCATCATGGACAGTTGTTGGGTGCCTTGCGGGATGTAGGTGTCAGAGGGAAAGCAGAAGATCTTATAAAAAGTTATCTTGACGATCGTGAGCAGTGTGTCCGAATGAACGCGACTATCAGTGGGAGAGGGAAGGTTGAATATGGTGTGCCTCAGGGGACGGTGCTTGGTCCTGTGCTATTCATTATCTATGTAAATAACATCTTAACTCTAAATACGCAGGGATCGATTACTGCTTTTGCTGATGATACAGTTATTTTTTATGAAAGTCAAACGTGGGAAGACCTGAAGAAAAAGGTTGAAAAAGATTTCACAATTCTGATAGATGCATTTAGTACAAAAATTCTGACTATAAATTTTGACAAGACTTGTTTCCTTTCATTTAGCTGCAGTTCAGATAATACTCCGCCCTATGATAAGTTAACTATGAGTACAAACAATGGTAAAATGGAGATCCTAAGAAGAGAGCAGGTAAAATACCTTGGGATAACCATTGATTCTCACTTGAGGTGGAATTTCCACATAAATAAACTTGTTTTCACACTGAGAAGTTTACTGTACAAGTTCAAATATCTCAAACAAATTTTAGACTTACCTGCTCTGAAAGCTATATATTACGCACTTGTAGAATCTAAGCTAACTTATGGAAATCTGGCTTGGGGAGCAGCTGCTAATTGCTATTTACGAAAGGTAGAAATAATCCAGAAAAGGATTCTGAAAATTTTAATGGGCAGACCTAATCTATATCCCTCCGATGAATTGTACAAGGAATCAAAGATCTTGGATGTGAAACAACTATACTTCCTTAAGTCGGTAATTGGTGTTTTTTGCAAAAAAATAGAATTTCATTACATCAGTCATCACCACAGTACACGAGCTAAGGCTGGTGAGATACTTCGAACCAGATATGCCTCAAAAACGGTATCTCAGAGGGGTTTTGAGTTTTTGGCGAGTAGACTTTATAATTTTATACCGCTGGATATTAGGAATTCGTTTTCTTTATCGGTATTCAGGAGAAAAGTGAGGCTCTTTCTGATGGACCAACCTAGGCAGGGGATATCTGGCCTTTTCAAATTCAATTGAATAGATTTTATGGTGTTTGTCGGCGTGTTTTGAACTTGGCCTCCCAAAAAGCTTGAAAAAAAAACTTTTTGGAAAAATACATATATCCAAAAAAAAAAATTAATAAAACAGAGATTGTTGTTTATTGCATATGGTGCCTTTATTATTTCATTATTTTGTTTTGATTAAGAAGTTGGAATTTAATTTAATTTAATTTCGGTGGTTCACCCCACGGACAGGCTAAGCCTTTGTGGGAATCACTATTATTTGTAGATCTGTATACCTGTATAATATCTGCAAATAAATTATTATTATTATTATTATTATTATTGCCATATTAGAGTGAACAAATATAGATCGATGATTTCTGATAATATTTAATATAATCATGTAGGTATGCACAAATTATTGTAAAACGCGAAATAGTATATTACGCACCGAGGGAGAAAAGTAGGACATTCACGCCCGCGAATGATTGTCACCCGAGCCGAAGGCGAGGGTGACAATCGCGGGCGAGGATGTCCTACTTTTCTCCCTAGGTGCGTATACAATTTTTTGCGCGTATGTTCTGGGGAACATCGCGTTATAGTTTTGCCCAAATGTCTGTAACTTTCGAATTTTTTGACGAAAATGGTCTCAAACGCTTAAGTTCGACTCCCCAATGAAGAATTCGAGGTCAAATTTGATTCTGTCCGTCCGGCCGTCCGGCCGTTGCCACGATAACTTGAGAACGAAAAGAGCTAGCGAATTGAAATTTTCAGGGTAGGTGGCGCATCCCAATACGACGGACAAGTTCGTTAATGGGCATAATCGGCCCAGTGGTTTCCGAGTAATAATTTTGTTTTCAACCAATATGAATCCGATCAAATTGAAACTTGGTGGGTAGTTGTAGAATATGAACCTAAGCACGTTTGTGAAATTTTGTGCGAATCGTATGGCTAGAAAATTTTAAAAAAATTATTAAAAAATATTTTTGTTGTCACGATAACTTTAGAACGGAATGAGATAGCGGCTTGAAATTTTCAGGTTGGGATGTGCACCAGAACGCGACATTTCAGTTTGTTTATGAGCATAATCGGCCAAACGGTTTTAGAGTTATAGCCATCTGAAATTTTCTGAAATTTGGTGGTGTTTTGTACCTCATTAACTCGAAAAATACTGAACCGATTGAATTCAAACATGGTTATTAGTTGTAGAATGCCAACGCGGAGATCTTTCCAAAATTTGGTGAGGATAGCATTCGTAGAAAATTTTTAATGAATCATTGAAAATAAAAAAAAAAATTCTATATATCAGTAACTAATCGTTTGAAATTGCTGAAATTTTGCAAGAGCCTTCATAACCTAACTCTACTGCCAAGTTTCAAGTTTTAGTTTTAATACGATCGGTTAAATATTGTTGGAGATTCGAGCATTCTTGTGTGAGTTCAGTAGATGGGTGACCGTTGCCTCGATAACTTTCGAACGAAAGAAGATAGGGACTTGCAATTTTCAGGGTAGGTTGCGTATCCGAAAGCGAGAGTTGAGTTCGATTTTGGGCATAATCGGCCTAACGGTTTCCGAGTTATACCCACCTGGAATATTATTTCCTTGATAACTCAAAAAAAATTGGTTCAAGCACTGACGTGAAGTCAGAAGCTTTTGCGCGTATGTTCTATTGTCCATTCTTCTGTATTGGACACCCTTTATCGAATTTACCATGGTAAATTCGAATTAAGTGTCCAATACAGGAGAATGGACAACATAATTTACCATGGTAAATTCGATTAAGGGTGTCCAATACAGAAGAATGGACAATAGAACATACGCCCAAAAGCTTCTGACTTCACGTCAGTGCTTGTAATCGAATTTACCATGGTGAATTCTATTGTCTATTCTCCTGTATTGGACACTCTTAATCGAATTCACCATGGTAAATTCGATTAAGAGTGTCCAATACAGGAGAACAGATAATAGAATTCACCACGAGATTCACCATGGTAAATTCGATTAAGAGTGTTCAATACAGGAGAATGGACAATAGACCATACGCGCAAAAGCTCCTGACTTCACGTCAGTGCTTGTTTCTTCTTCTCCGTCTAATTCACTTTTATCAGAGTTAATCAAATCCATTTTTTATTATATTTGTCGGTATTCACTGAAATAATTAACCTTTTTTTGACTCAGCTGTCATCAACTTGAGATATAAACACGCGGTTGCTAGGTAACCGGGAGATAAAGTAAAGTACCCGCATTCGCACATTTGCCATCTCACCGGGAGAGAATCGGGTACTTTTGTCCCGTGTGACAGGGACTAAAAGTGAACTTTTCATCCCGGAGGAGAAAAAAATAATATTAAAGGAAAAGTTGTTTACTGTTGTTTACTAGCCTGAATTTGAAATTTAATTTTTCGAAGTCTCATTTGTGGGGGCCCATCTTTTATGAAGGCCCCAGGATTTGGCCCCAGTTGCCCCCTTCCTAAATCCGGCTCTGGAGATGAAGATTGAGGGATGCAGTTTCAAAAAACATTCAGTTCATTATTGCTGGTTTATTTTGCCCCATAGAAACTCCGTATCAGACAACCAATATTACTCATACAAACATTTGGGTGAGTATAACGATATTGCATATTACGATCATTCGAAATGTCATTTCATTTCTTTTGATTTATCATTTCCCAATAATAAACCATAAGGATGAAACACCTGAACAAACTTAACCCCGTCTGAAATTTAACAGTCCATCTTTTGAATAATAGATTCATTTATATTCGTACGTCGGCAGTATAATAGGTATCCGCAGTATTTTTGCGGAACCACTGAGAAGGATTTATCAATCTAAGAATAAAAGGCTCTAAATTTTATAAATGTTTCACCAAAATACACCCTACATACTTTATCTAATTGTTTCATATTACAAATATTTATTGTATTGTAACTCGCGAACAACTCTACTAAATTGTAGTAAAATTGGTTCAAGCCCTGTGGACAGGAGCTTTCTGGCGCTCTACTTCAAACAGACAAATTATATCTCCGAAAGTATTGGTTTCTCAGAGTTGAGAATTATATCAATGTATTCTTATGATAGAACTGCATCATAAAGGAAATTCAATTCAAATAATAGTTTATTTATCAAGATTAAATGAGCAATCTAAGAATGAGAACTGCACCATGGAAGAAATCAAATTAAAATAGCTGACATGAATTTGACTCTCTCTCTCTTATAGAACAGGATGAAATGTACGAGTATGAACACAGATCATATAATAAAGCTTAGATAGAATAATTATAGCATTCTGTGAAAAGATTGAAGTACGTACGATTAATTATTGAAATTTAGAAAAAACATATCTCCGAAAGTATTAGCTTGTTGGAGTTGAAAATGATATCGATGGATTTTTATGGTGAAACTGCATCTTAAATATAAATTACAGACATTTGGGCAAATTGATAAGCACTCAGTTCCGAGGAACTAGAGCGCCAAAAAGTGTAATTCCCTTTCCGGGATTTGAGCCCACCTTCTCTCATTCCGAAACCAAATCCCGACGGCCTAGACGAACCGGCTATCTGGCTCCTCGTACGATATTGTCGATCTCCGGTATTAGAATAAAACGTCGGTACTTACCTGGGATATATATTCTTAATTTTCACTTTTCGACATAAAATCGCCACATGGGGGTTTATTTGACGGTTTTATACCCTTGTCTCTCTAAGTCGATTTTGACGTTTCTCGAACCAACTATTAGCAAGGAATTAGACAATGTCATGTCTCAGGAAAATAAGTTTACATTATGACAATTCATACATAGAATAATATAATAGAATAGATTTATTATTGAAAATTTGAAAAATCATATCTCCGAAAGTATTAGCTTGTTAGAGTTAAAAATGATATCATTGGATTCTTATGGTAAAACTGCTTATTGAAAAAAGTTCAATTTGGATTTGAAAAAAAAAAAACAATCTGTCCGATTTTGCCCAATAAGGAACTTAGCCGAGATATTTATCTCCCAAACCTACTCTGAAAATTTCAACTGTCTAGCTCATTCCGTTCGAGAGTTATCGTGCCTACGGCCGGCCGGATAGAATGAATTTCGACTACGGATTCTTGATCAGTGAGTCGAACCAAATCGTTTAAGACCATTTTCATCGAAAAATTCGAAAATTACAGACATTTGGGCAAATTGATAAGCACACTCAGTTCCGAGGAACTAGAGCGCCGAAAATGAACGTAACAACATTGATATTATCTTAATATATATATTTCTTGTGTGCGTGTGTATGTGACTGAACTCCTCCTAAACGACTGGACCGATTTTGATGAAATTTTTTGTGTGTGTTCGTGGAGATTCGAGAATGGTTTAGATTTACTAAAAATGACGGGGAGAACCAAAGTTTTCATTGCTCACCATAATTATCCTTTCTTTGATGGTATACCTGACACCTCCGCCAATTTGCAACGCGATGTGTAACTTCGACTAGACCGATTTTGATGAAATTTTTTGTGTGTGTTCGTGGAGATTCGAGAATGGTTTAGATTTACAATTTGGTCTACTGGAAAATGTTTTTTCAATTAATTTCTTATTTATAAGGAGTTGTTGATTTTGGAATGTTTTACATTAGATCCGGCGGACGGCGCTATCATCGCATTCAATTTTAGTTTGTCCCGACAGATGGTGCTACGATTAATTTGTTATTCAATTCATGTGCTGATTAAAATATTAAATGTAATTATTTTTTAAAGAGTTTTGAAGTGTGTATAAATAATTTTGTGAATTCAGATGTTTTTTTTTTGTAAGGAGTTTTTGATTTTGGAATGTTTTACATCAGATTCGACGGATGGCGCTATCATCGCATTCAATATTATTCTATTTTAATTTTAGTTTGTCCCGACAGATAGTGCTACGATCAATTTGAATTGGAGTTGGCGTTAGGGTTGGAGTTGTCGTTGGCGTTGAGGTTTGCATTGACGTTGGAGTTGGAGTTCACGTTGGAGTTGGAGTTCACGTTGGAGTTGGAGTTCGAGTTGGAGTTGGAGTTGGAGTTGGAGTTGGAGTTGGAGTTGGAGTTGGAGTTGGAGTTGGAGTTCGAGTTGGAGTTGGAGTTGGAGTTGGAGTTGGAGTTGGAGTTGGAGTTGGAGTTGGAGTTGGAGTTGGAGTTGGAGTTGGAGTTGGAGTTGGAGTTGGAGTTGGAGTTGGAGTTGGAGTTGGAGTTGGAGTTGGAGTTGGAGTTGGAGTTGGAGTTGGAGTTGGAGTTGGAGTTGGAGTTGGAGTTGGAGTTGGAGTTGGAGTTGGAGTTGGAGTTGGAGTTGGAGTTGGAGTTGGAGTTGGAGTTGGAGTTGGAGTTGGAGTTGGAGTTGGAGTTGGAGTTGGAGTTGGAGTTGGAGTTGGAGTTGGAGTTGGAGTTGGAGTTGGAGTTGGAGTTGGAGTTGGAGTTGGAGTTGGAGTTGGAGTTGGAGTTGGAGTTGGAGTTGGAGTTGGAGTTGGAGTTGGAGTTGGAGTTGGAGTTGGAGTTGGAGTTGGAGTTGGAGTTGGAGTTGGAGTTGTAGTTGGAGTTGGAGGGCAGTACGAAGTCTGCCGGGCCAGCTAGTAATATTATATTATCCTTGCATGGTTTGTCAACTTGATCATCGAAATCATATGAAAATAGGGTTGAGTCTTACTTATAGTTTTACTTTAGTTTTGGATTTACTTCTCTTTATCACTGTTGTTTTCTATAATTCGATTGTTATGTATTCAATTTATTTCACTCTTTGTTTGTAACTCACTACTGTGTAATTTTTGAATTTGAATTTTTGAGATTATAGGCCATATAGCCTCATCTCTTCTTCCATTTATAATAATAATAAAATAAGGATATTGAGAAGTGAAGACCTGCTCCTGAAAATGGTGACTCATCGTGAAATTAGGATGCAAAGCAGCTTTCCTATTTAGGGCTGTTCAGAGAGATTTGGAGAAGCTCCAGTATAACTGGAATATCTATCAATCATGAGCTAGCATGAACACCTATCACGCCTACAGACCAAAGAAGAATTGGCAAAGAGATAAGGCAGGCACAACTGAAGAAACTACTCGAAGATCACATGAGTAAACACCTGCACTCCATATACTTCAGGAGTTTGAAAGATCAGGGCCTGTCGTAAGAATTATCCTTCGCCTTTTTGAAGTCAGCTAGGCTCAAGTCGGAAACGGAGGAATTTGATGTTGTGGCTTGTCAAGATGGGGTGATAAATACAAGATGGTATAAAAAGAACATCATGATAATGGACACCCCAAGAACGTGCAGAGCATGCCATAGCCAGCAGGAAACTGTCATGCACATTCTGTCTGATTGCAGAGTCCATGCTCCATCAGGGTATGTGGAAAGACACAATCCGGCACTCCAAATTATCTACCCCCATCTGAGAGAGGTTTATGGTATAGCCAACGAACCAGTGCTACCATATGTACCTCTGGAGATTGAAGCAGTTGTTGAAAATGACTCGCATGAGCTCGCATCTACTGGAAGTATGCTATTCCAACAAGTCGGCAGATCCACGCCATAAAGCCAGACTTACTTCTCCGAAATGTTATTTTTCTCTTAAAAAAAAATTTTTGCTGCAGAAAGTGACCTTTACACCCCTTACAGGATAAGCCTATAAAAAGTGTTTCCTCTCAAGCGGAAAAAAAATAATAAAATCGTACCAATGTAGGTATCTTTACCTACACTACTCAGGATACGCATAGCTCACACTTAATTTATCCTCATTAATAATCAATATTCTTCTGAATATTTGGTGTCCTAGCAGATATTGCGATCCCTTAAAACCTCATTAATAAAACATTTTCAACGGCGAATAGTGCTTTGAAAATCAAAAGAAAGCGTAAGTGGGGTGTTTGAAGACAACCAGGCGAGAAGTACACCTTAGGCCACTTCATTCCAGGAGCATTGGATAATATATTCCTGTTGTGAAAACTTCTTTACCAACTATTCAATGTCCATAATGACAATAATATCTAATAATAACAGACTCTTGGACTGTTAAAGTCAAATAAATCAACTTCTAATGGAAAGAATAATGATGAAACAAAATTGAAAAACTCAAGCAAAGTTATCAACAAAGTTTGTTTTATTGCTATGTTTACAGTATCTTTGAAAACAATTTAATACCTTGAAGAAACACTTCTGAAAGCGGATGCTCTGTTTGGAAGAGTAGGTAATTATTAAGATATTGATGAATTATTATCCCCAAAATTGCTCATTTGCCAATTATTGAAGAGTTTTTGGAGGCTGCTAAAGTCGATTCAATAATGTTTCATGGTACCTACGGTGGATACGAGATAGACATTCTCCAAAATACCAAATATATATTCAAAATCAGTATAAATATATTCATAATATAGGTACCTAATTGGATTAAATTCAAAACTCATCAAAATCATGATCTCATTCTATTTTAATGCACAACTTAAACAAGTATAAAATTTATTTATTTATTAACCAACGTGAGCATAACATATACCTATCTATTAACTTTTGGAAATTTATTCTAGTGAGAGAAGTTTCAATCAAATGTCAGAGGAGGAAGGACTATATTTTTTTTCAGTCTTGCATCGATCTCTGTTAGCAAATGCATCTTGCCCTTCCGCACAGAGACTTCATCGTCTTCCGGAATAGCTATATCCACTCGATTTTCATAGAGTTTCCATTTTCTTTGACCTTGCATACTTAAGATGCAAATCTCTCAAAACATCCCAAAATACCAAACACAGGGCTCCATGCGGCGCTAATCTCATATAGTTGGGTCCGATTCCTTTGTAGAATCCTTGGAATCCTTCTGCTCTCCAGATTTTCAGAAAACAATCGCCAATTCCATTGTATAGTAAGCCTCTACCTAACGAGTCTACACCTAGAAAGAATTATGTACTATTAGCTGAAGTACCGAATGTAGAAAAAATAATCAGTAAATAATGATTTCTAAGAGGCGTGTTTTACTATATAGTTATTGTATATTCAGGGCTGGCTTGTCCAAGTAGGAAACCTAGGCGTAAACTTGAGGATTTTACTCTCAGATCGCGCTGAAGGCAGAATTTGTGTTCGCCTAGGGTGCCAGGGCTATACCCCTTTGCATATTTCATTATTAAACCATTGAATATGCTTTTTTCATATAGGTACTTTATACAGATGAGTTGGATATATTATGATTTCCATCCATCTACCTGTTGTATATTCCAATATTACCATAGTGAATAAGCGAAACAGTGAAATTTTGCCGATAGAATGGAATATTTGCCTTCAACTCCTTAGCTGAAACCCTACCTAACTTTTGTTTTCAAATGTGAACATGTCATGTGTGGACTCGTTGGAAAGCGTATGCAAAATTTACTCTTACCATACCTGCCCTTAGTTTTTTGCGCGCATGTTCTGGGAAAAATCGCGTTTTCATTTTATCCCGAATGTCTGTAATATGTAATTTTTTGCCGAAAATGGTCTCAAACGATTTTGTTCGACTCCCTGATGAAGAATTCGAGGTCAAATTTGATAATGTCCGGCCGGCCGATGCCACGATAACTTGAGGACTGAAAGAGATAGCGACTTGAAATGTTCAGTGTCTGTGGTGCGTCCCAATACGGCGGACAAGTTCGTTAATGGGCATGATCGGCCCAATGGTTTCCGAGTAATAATTTTGTTTTCAACTAATACAACTCCGATCGAATTGAAACTTGGTGAGTAGTTGTAGAATACAAAATTAAAGATGTTTGTGGATATTTTGAGCGAAACGTATCACTAGAAAATTATAAAATAAATTCAAAAAAATAATAAATTATTAAAAAAAATTATTAAATAATATTATTTATGTCACGATAACACGAAAACGGATAGACTTGTGTATCTGAATACAACATTTGAGTTCGTTGGGGAGCATAATCGGCCAAACAGTTTTTTAGTTATACCCATCTGAAATTTGGTTGTAATTTCCTCAATAACTAGAAAAATACGAAACCGATCTAATTCAAACGTAGTTAGTAATTGTAGAATGCCGACGCTAAGATCAATGCAAATTTAACGTGAGAATTTTCGATTGAAAATTAGGCTGCTTTTTCGATATTAAGTCAAAATAAGGTGCAAAAAAAAATCAAAAAATTACAGTGTGTTTGGGACATAAATAGGGAAGTTTTCACCATGTGTCGTGATAATTTTTTTTTTGTAAAAGATAAAAATGAAAAACCAAAAACTTGGTTATTTGAATTGTTCACATAAATTTGGAGGTTATGTGAAAGAAGTTTAAATAGAAAAGTTGTAGATTCCTTTCATTACCTACAACTTTGTCCTTTAACTTTTTAGCGCTCTTGTTCCTCGGAACAGAGTGGTTCGACTCACTGATCAAGAATCCGTGGTCGAAATCGATTCTGTCCGGCCGTCCGTCCGTCCTGCCGTTAACACGATAACGCCCGAACGGAATGAGCTATATAGTTGAAATTTTCATAGTAGGTTTGGGAGATAAATATCTCGGTTAAGTTCGTTACTGGGCAAAATCGGCCAGGTGGTTTCGGAGCAACAAAAAAAAATATTTTTTTTACATTACAAATTTTAAGCTCAATTTTATTTGAGATCCAGTTTCATCATAAGAATCCATTGATATCATTTTCAACTTTAACAAACTAATACTTTCTGAGATATGATTTTTCAAAATTTCAATAATTAATCTCAATAATTCTATATGAGTTCATTGAATACTCTGATTATAATTTGGTGATGTATGTAAATCCAACATGAGATGATTCATAGACATACGTTTATAATTTAATTACGAAAATTCTCGAAAACTGAAGCACAGAAGACAAATTGAAAAAGTGGGAAAGTCCTGTGGACAGGAGCTTCTGCGTTATTATTCAAACTTTGACAAATCAACTCCGAAAGTTTTTCAGAGTTGGGAATGACATCAATGGATTCTTATTCAATTTGTTTTATTTTATGATGCAGTTCTATCATATGAATCCATTGATGTAATTCCCAACTGTGAGAAACCACTTTAGGAGATATGATTTGTCGAATTTTGAACAAGAGCGCCAAAGCTCCAGTCCACAGGGCTTGAACCAATTTTTTTCTATAGGACTTGTAGTTTTGCCGGAAATCCAGATAAACCATCTTCCACTTCCCGACCTCAGATCGCCCGTAAAATGTTTTTCTTTAATTTTTGTTATATTCTCTTCCTTTTCCAATAGGTTTCATCCTACTATTATTTTTTGGGCGCATGTTCTAGGGGAACATCGTCCTATCATTTCGTCCAAATGTCTGTAATTTTCGAATTTCGAGCTGAAAATTGGCTAATAGACTAATTCGGACTCCCTGATCACGAATCCGGTGTCAGATTTTTGGGTGCCATCCGGCCGGCCGGCCGTAGGCACTTCAAACTTTCAGGGTAGGTTTCTGATCAAAATGCGACGGTTAAGTTCGTTAACGAGCAAAATCGGCCTGACGGTTAAGGAGTTATAGACATTTAAAATTTTGAGGTTATTTCCCTGATATTTCAGGAACTAAAGAAGATGTTGAATCGAAACTTGGTAGTCAGTTCGAGGATATAAACGCGCAACTTTTGGCAAAATTCTGTTATGATCGAAATGTTGGTAATTTTTAAAAAAATATTTCTTTTAATTTTTTCGAAAAAAAAATTTTTTTTTCGTGAACTATTCATCAGATTGCAACAAAAACTTGTACTAACGTCAATTGTAGTATTTTACAACATTGTGCAAAATTTTGGCACTATACGATTTCAATTTCTGGAGATATAAGACAAAATGTGTCAAATTTCCTGGGTCTCTCTCAGTATTTTCATCGATTATTATATAATAATCAATATATATATATTCTTTTGAACTTGAGCATTACAATTTGTTTTGTATCTAACAATAAAGCATGTGTTTGAAAGAAGTGTTAGCAGAGGTTAGTGTAACGGGGTACCATATTATTTGATATAATATGATACTATAGAGCTTAGGGAAAAAACCTCAGCAAAAAAACCCTATCTCCCCGTTAGTGTTGTGATTTATGAAAATTGATTTTGTTAACAAAATATGCTGAAATAATCAATAATATTAAGGTATTCAACATGATACTGCTTTTTTTCTTTACTGGTCAGTACGGGCCACAAGGAAGATGAACATGCGCCCAATAGCTCCTGTCCACAGGGCTTGAACCATTTTTTTTCTTTACTGGTCAGTACGGGCCACAAGGAAGATGAACATGCGCCCAATAGCTCCTGTCCACAGGGCTTGAACCAATTTTTTTTTGTTTCAAAAGTTATAAACCCTTGTCTATACACAGATAGTTTATGCGGCATATTCGATTTCATTTCCTCGACTACCTACCTTGGTTATAAAGCCTCGTTGAAACCAAATCGAACGGAGTTATCGCCAATGTCTGAAAGATGGTACTGACAAAACTTGCACTGATAGACGCAAGAAGAGGGCTATTTTTCATCGATTCGTACTCTCTCAACATGTCTTTGGTTACAGCAAAGGTGGTGAGTTGAGCGGAAGAGCCCACAAGGGCTCTCAACATCGTTCCTGAGACTCCTCGCCATAATCCCCGTATCTGGAAAGAAAATTGGGTTCATCAGTGTAAGATTTCAAGATACCACACTGTATTATACGTCGCCACAAAATGGACTAGGCCTTTTTGGTGGGCAAGTAAGTTCACCTGAACAGAGTGCCCATAATTTGCCCAAAATGCCTTACGGTCATCAGCACGATTACTCACGAACGCAATAGGCTTGTTTCGGTTGGCTATGGACGGTCCTAGAACCGTTCAAAGTAGTCACACAGTCGTTTATTGTATTTGTAATTGGCGTCCTGGGCGAAATCTTTCACACGCTACGTTTGTCCCACTCTTTAGAACCGATTCGGAACTGTTCCTACTGCGAACCAAAACAGGCCTAATGAGTTAGACAGTTGAAATTTTCAGGGAAGGTTTGGAGTCCAAATGTGCTGGCTAAGTTCGTTAATGGGCGCCAAAGCTCCTGTCCACAGGGCTCTCCCACTTTTTGGCGCTCTTATTCATCGGAACAGAGTTCTTATCAATTTGCCAAATGTCTGTAATTTTCGAATTTTTGGCTGAAAATGGTCTCAAACGATTTGGTTCGACTCACTGATCAAGAATACGTGGTCGAAATCGATTCTGTCCGGCCGTCCGGCCGGCTGTTGAGACGATAACTCTCGAAAGGAATGAGCTAGACAGTTGAAATTTTTAGGATAGGTTTGGGAGATAAATATCTCGGCTAAGTTCGTTATTGGGCAAAATCGGACAGATGGTTTCGGAGTAACAAAAAAAAAAATTTTTACAATACAAATTTCAAAACAAGTTTCTCTCAAGAAGCAGTTTCGCCATAGGAATCCATTGATGTCATTTTTAACTCTAACAAGCTAATACTTTCGGAGATATGATTTTTCAAAATTTCAATGTAAATTGGTTCAAGCACTGACGTGAAGTCAGCTTGGCTTTTCTAGGGGTACGGTTTAAAAAAATTTAAACACGTCTTTATGTTGATTTTCTACTAGTACTTACCAAGCTTCAATTCGATCGAATCTTTATTTTTTGAGTTATCGAGGAAATAATATTCCAGATGGGTATAACTCGGAAACCGTTAAACCGATTATGCCCAAAAACGAACTTAACTCTTCCATTCGGATAAGCAACCTACCCTGAAAATTGCAAGTCCCTATCTCCTTTTGTTCGAAAGTTATCGAGGCAACGGTCCCCCATCTACTGAACTCACACAAGGCTGCTCGAATCTCCAACAATATTTAACCGATCGTGTTAAAACTTGAAACTTGGTAGTAGAGTTGGGTTCTAAAGGCTCTTGCAAAATTTCAGCAATTTCAGACGAATAGTTACTGATATATAGATTTTTTTTTATTTTCAATGATTTCTTAAAAATTTTCTACAAATACTATCTTCACGAAATTTTGCAAGAATTTTTGCATTGGCATTCTACAACTAATAACGATGTTTAAATTCAATCGGTTCAGTATTATTCGAGTTAATGAGGAAATAAAAACAAAATTTCAGATGGCTACAACTCTTATACCGTTTGGCCGATTATGCTCATAAACAAACTGGAATGTCGCGTTCTGGTGCACATCCTAACCTGAAAACTTCAAGCCGCTATCTCTTTCCGTTCTCAAGTTATCATGACAACAAAAATATTTTTTAATAATTTTCTAGCCATACGATTCGCACAAAATTTCACAAACGTGCTTAGGTTCATATTCTACAACTACCCACCAAGTTTCAATTTGATCGGATTTATATTGGTTGAAAACAAAATTATTACTCGGAAACCACTGGGCCGATTATGCCCATTAACGAACTTGTCCTTCGTATTGGGATGCGCCACCTACCCTGA
This sequence comes from Halyzia sedecimguttata, assembly GCA_937662695.2. NCBI lineage: Eukaryota > Metazoa > Arthropoda > Insecta > Coleoptera > Coccinellidae > Halyzia > Halyzia sedecimguttata. Next base: position 74,736,176 of record OW569414.2, read on the forward strand.
AAATTTCAAGTCGCTGGCTCTTTCCGTTCTCAAGTTATCGTGGCAACGGCCGGACGACCGGCCGGACAGAATCAAATTTGACCTCGAATTCTTCATTTGGGAGTCGAACTAAATCGTTTGAGACCATTTTCGTCAAAAAATTCGAAAGTTACAGACATTTGGGCAAAATGATAACGCGATATGTTCCCCAGAACATACGCGCAATAAATCGTACTTCTGTGTTTTCACAGAATGCGATAATTATTCTATCTCTAAATTATTATAATATGATCTGTGTTGATACATGTCAACTTATTTTCCTGAGACATGATATGTCAATGGTAATGGTTAGTTAATAATATTGAGTTCAGAATATCTCCAGTAAAAAAAGAGTGGATTTGAGGAAAAAACATATCGTTCATCATAGAATTGAGGAATGAATATCTCGGATGAGTTCGTTGTTGGGTAGAATTGGTCTAATGGTTTTGGATTGATCATTTTTGGCACTCTTGTTGAATTTAAATTCTTTTATGATGTTTGAATTTAATTTCTGCTATTATGAAGTTCTATCATAAGAATCCATTGATATAATTCCCAACTCTTACCAATACTTTCTAAGATATGATTTGTCAAAGTTTGAACAAGAGCGCTAAAGCTCCTGTTCACAGGGCTTGAACCAATTTTTATTTGGTGTATTTAGTGATTTTATTTGTTATACGAGTGAAATTTCTGGTAAACCATTATTCAACCTTTTATGGGTACCCTCAAGCACGATATGAAGAGAAAATTGAAGTACATATTGGGAATCGATCCTTATATTTTGAGACCTGAAGAAATTACACCAGAAATTTCCCTATTTCCAAAAATTATAAATCCAGGCATTGTTAATTATTTAAATGAAGAGTGCTTTCGCCATGAGTGAAATGAGAGCGTATACAAGAGCTTGGAACTATATAATCTTGCAACTTATAGATGGGTCGAATCATATATGTGAAGCACGTGAATTCTCATATTTTAGTCATTGGGAAGGTGAACAATCATAATACCTATAGCGTTTTTGATAACTAATTTCTGATTTTGTGATACATTCACAAATACTGAATGAAAAGATGGCACTATTGTTAGCGCTCACTGTGATTGCATAGCAAGTTTAAGGGAGATTTGTTCTCATGTGGCTCAATAGATGATGCAATTCGAAAACTAGACGAAATTATTTCGATCGGGAGAAGATTTTCCGGATGCCACAAAGTAATAAACATGCGGAGCCTTGTAGAGTTTTAGATACAAATCTATCAAATCCCAAGCAAATGTAGATCAAGAAGCCTCAGATTTTGCCTACTGCTTGATTCCTTTTAACGAAGGTTTTGGAAGAGAGAAAGCAGAAAGCCAAAGGATTTATTTTTCGAAGTAATCCTACCTGACGATCTGGGCAAATATTTCACAAAATCAACTCCAGGACACAGTACATCTACCCCAGTTCTATATTGTCTATGTTTACAGAAATATGATAAAATAACTATGTGAGTCCGGTCATTGTGAAATTGAGGTCCGGTTTCTGACGCATTTGAATGGAGTTTATCTTCAGTTTATCTACTGAATTCTATTGAATTGGACAGATAAACGGAAGATAAACCACATGTTATATTCCTCAGAAACCGGCCCTGAGTGGTATAATTTCAGCTATGTAAGGTTATCAAAAATACCAAAATACATACAGAATAGTCATGAATATTCATTGAATATTTATTCGAAACTTTGGGCTTGCATTATTCATGAATATTCATGTATTCAGAATTTATTATTCCTGTATCGATTTCTGCGCACATGTTCTGGGGAACAACATGCTATCATTTTGAATCAAATGAGAGAAGGTTCAAAAAAATCTACGTAAGATAAAAGGTTGTGGCGAAATCAAAGAAAGAAATAGAAAGATATTGAGAATAAAACTCACCCCGTGCGTACTATATATATTCCTGATTGCTGATAGGACTCCTTCGTGATTATGCTGATGACCTACGGCAATATGTTGGGCAGCCTGTGACTGCAACTGGGTCTTAATCAAGAACATAGGACTTCCAACAAATGCACCAGCAGCTCCTGTAAGAGCACTAGCTACGAAACTCTTGTACATTATGGTTTTGCCTTTGGTGTCAGTAAGATATCCCCCGTTTTGCAGCCTTGAATAAAGACCCAACCTTATACTATTCCTCATTGAGTGTAATACAAGTGCAGCTCCTAAACCCTTCTGAAGGCCACGAATCCCCTCGTTTTTTGCCACTACGCAAGCTGCGTGTATCGTATTTCTGTAGAAAACTGCATGTTTTCCTTTCGCTTGAAGCTCTCCCTGGAGTTGCATTCTGGTCTTCAAGACGTCGAAAGGGTTGCTGAAGAGAGCAGCACCTGATGCTGCAAGACCTCCAATGACGAAATCCATGTTGCCAGTTCACAGTTCAATTTCCTCTTTGGCAATATTGAATTCTCTGTTTTCTGTTAGCTTACTTTGCCCGCATAATTGTGTTCCATATTCCTGAAATTTGACGCATTTGGTTAGGAGGTTCGAACCAAAACGTTTAAGACCATTTTCAGCCAAATATCCGAAAATTACAAACATTTGGGCAAATTGATAAGCACTCTGTTCCGAGGAACAAGAGCAAGAAGTAACAAGGCTCGAAAAATCTCTTCTCCTCCAAATGAATTAATATGCTATTTTTTAGCGCATGTTCTGAGGAACATCTCGTTATATATGACCCAAATGTCTATAATGTTCGCATCTGAATTTTGGTTGTTATTTCCTCAATAACTCGAAAATTACAAAACCGATCCAATTCAAAAATGGTTATCAGTTGTAGAATGCCAACGGGAAAATTCTTGCGATCTAATCACTCTTAAATTAAAAAAAAATCATTGACAATCATTGAAAAAAATTCAATATATCAGAAACTGTTCGCCCGACATCGCTGACGCTGACATTTTGCGAGAGCCTTCAGAACCTAACACTACTGCCGATTTCCAACGAAAGGAGACAGGGACTTGGAATTTTCAGGCTAGGTTGCATATCTGAATGGGAGAGTTCCTTTTTGGCCATAATCGGTCAAACGGTTTCGGAGTTATACCCACCTGGAATATTATTTCCTCGATAACTAATATAGAAAAATTGGTTCAAGCCCTGTGGACAGGAGCTTTTGGGCGCATGTTCATCTTCCTTGTGGCCCGTACTGACCAGTAAAGAAAAAAAGAAAAAAAGCAGTATCATGTTGAATACCTTAATATTATTGATTATTATATAATAATCGATGAAAATAATGAGAGAGACCCAGGAAATTTGACACATTTTGTCTTATATCTCCAGAAATTGAAATCGTATAGAGCCAAAATTTTGCACAATGTTGCAAAATACTACAATTGACGTTAGTACAAGTTTTTGTTGCAATCTGATGAATAGTTCACGAAAAAAAAATTTTTTTTTCGAAAAAATTAAAAGAAATATTTTTTTAAAAATTACCAACATTTCGATCATAACAGAATTTTGCCAGAAGTTGCGCGTTTATATCCTCGAACTGACTACCAAGTTTCGATTCAACATCTTCTTTAGTTCCTGAAATATCAGGGAAATAACCTCAAAATTTTAAATGTCTATAACTCCTAAACCGTCCGGCCGATTTTGCCCGTTAACGAACTTAACCGTCGCATTTTGATCAGAAGCCTACCCTGAAAGTTTGAAGTCGATAGGACCTTCGGTGCTCCTGTTATCGTGCCTACGGCCGGAAGTACGGCCGGCCGGCCGGCCGGACGGCCGGACGGCACCCAAAAATCTGACACCGGATTCATGATCAGGGAGTCCGAATTAGTCTATTAGCCAATTTTCAGCTCGAAATTCGAAAATTACAGACATTTGGACGAAATGATAGGACGATGTTCCCCTAGAACATGCGCCCAAAAAAAGTATAGACTGGATAGAATTGTACCCGTTTAATAAAATTAAGAAAAAAAAATTGGTTTTCAAGCCCTGTGGACAGGAGCTATTGGGCGCATGTTCATCTTCCTTGTGGCCCCTACTGACCAGTAAAGAAAAAAATTGGTTCAAGCCCTGTGGACAGGAGCTATTGGGCGCATGTTCATCTTCCTTGTGGCCCGTACTGACCAGTAAAGAAAAAAAGCAGTATCATGTTGAATACCTTAATATTATTGAGATTATTATATAATAATCGATGAAAATACTGAGAGAGACCCAGGAAATTTGACACATTTTGTCTTATATCTCCAGAAATTGAAATCGTATAGAGCCAAAATTTTGCACAATGTTGTAAAATACTACAATTGACGTTAGTACAAGTTTTTGTTGCAATCTGATGAATAGTTCACGAAAAAAAAATTTTTTTTTCGAAAAAATTAAAAGAAATATTTTTTTAAAAATTACCAACATTTCGATCATAACAGAATTTTGCCAAAAGTTGCGCGTTTATATCCTCGAACTGACTACCAAGTTTCGATTCAACATCTTCTTTAGTTCCTGAAATATCAGGGAAATAACCTCAAAATTTTAAATGTCTCTAACTCCTAAACCGTCCGGCCGATTTTGCCCGTTAACGAACTTAACCGTCGCATTTCGATCAGAAACCTACCCTGAAAGTTTGAAGTCGATAGGACCTTCGGTGCTCCTGTTATCGTGCCTACGGCCGGAAGGCCGGCCGGCCTGCCGGCCGGCCGGCCGGCCGGACGGCACCCTAAAATCTGACACCGGATTCGTGATCAGGGAGTCCGAATTAGTCTATTAGCCAATTTTCAGCTCAAAATTCGAAAATTACAGACATTTGGACGAAATGATAGGACGATGTTCCCCTAGAACATACGCCCAAAAAGCAGTATCATCTTGAATACCTTAATATTATTGATTATTATATAATAATCGATGAAAATACTGAGAGAGACCCAGGAAATTTGACACATTTTGTCTTATATCTCCAGAAATTGAAATCGTATAGAGCCAAAATTTTGCACAATGTTGCAAAATACTACAATTGACGTTAGTACAAGTTTTTGTTGCAAACTGATGAATAGTTCACGAAAAAAAAATTTTTTTTTCGAAAAAATTAAAAGAAATATTTTTTTAAAAATTACCAACATTTCGATCATAACAGAATTCTGCCAAAAGTTGCGCGTTTATATCCTCGAACTGACTACCAAGTTTCGATTCAACATCTTCTTTAGTTCCTGAAATATCAGGGAAATAACCTCAAAATTTTAAATGTCTATAACTCCTAAACCGTTCGGCCGCTTTTGCCCGTTAACGAACTTAACCGTCGCATTTTGATCAGAAACCTACCCTGAAAGTTTGAAGTCGATAGGACCTTCGGTGCTCCTGTTATCGTGCCTACGGCCAGAAGGCCGGCCGGCCGGCCGGACGGCACCCAAAAATCTGACACCGGATTCGTGATCAGGGAGTCCGAATTAGTCTATTAGCCAATTTTCAGCTCGAAATTCGAAAATTACAGACATTTGGACGAAATGATAGGACGATGTTCCCCTAGAACATGCGCCCAAAAATGGGTTCAAGCCCTGTGGACAGGAGTTTTCTGGCGCTCTAGTTCAAACAGACAAATTATATCTCCGAAAGTATTGGTTTCTCAGAGTTGGGAATTATATCAATATATTCATATGATAGAACTGCATCCTAAAGGAAATTCAATTCAAATAATAGTTTATTTATCATGATTAAATGAGCAATCATGAGAATGAGAACTGCACCATGGAAGAAATCAAATTAAATCTGGCCAATTTTGCCCAATAACGAACTTAACCGAGATATTTATCTCCCTAAACTACTCTGAAAATTTCAACTACCTACCTCATTCCGTTCGAGAGTTATATCTATGTCTATGGATGAAAAGCAGTCTCACTACTCTCAGATCTCTTACTTCATGTTCCGTTCCGAAATATAAGAATTTTCTGAGAAAACCTAATTTCGGAGCAAACAACTGACAATTTTTCTCACTTCGCTCACAATTCTTCGATTGATTAGATAATGTCATGTCTCAGGAACATCATTTGACATTATGACAATTCATACATAAAATAATTATATAATTCTGTGAAAACGTAAAAATACGTTTTTTTATTGAAATTTTGAAAAATCATATCTCCGGAAGTATTAGCTTGTTAGATTTAAAAATGATATCATTGGATTCTTATGGTAAAACAGCTTATTGAAAAAAAATTAATTTGGAATTTGCCTTGTAAAAAAAAATTTTTTTTTTGTTACTCCGAAACCATCTGTCCGATTTTGCCCAATAACAAACTTAGCCGAGATATTTATGTCCCAAACCTACTCTGAAAATTTCAACTGTTTAGCTCATTCCGTTCGAGAGTTATCGTGCCTACGGCCGGCCGGCCGGCCGGCCCGACAGAATGAATTTCGACCACGGATTCTTGATCAGTGAGTCGAACCAAATCGTTTAAGACCATTTTCATCGAAAAATTCGAAAATTACAGACATTTGGGCAAATAAATAAGCACTCAGTTCCGAGGAACTAGAGCGCCAAAAATTGGTTCAAGCACTGACGTGATGTCATAAGTCTTTGTGTAGATATTATACAACTAGTTAACAAGTTTCAATTCAATCGAATCTGTATTTTTTGCGTTTGGCCGATTATGCCAAACAACGAACTTAATGTCCTATTCGGAGGCGCGACCTACCCTAAAAATTGCAAGTCACTATCTCCTTCCTTTCGAAAGTTATCGGTCAACGGCAACGGTCACCCATCCAGCTACTGAACTCACTCAAGGCTGTGCGGATCTCCAACAATATCCGATTGTGTTCAAATTTGGAATTTGGCAGCAAAATTAGATTTTGAAGGCTCTCGCAAAATTTCAGTGGTGTCAGACGAATAGTTTCTGAGATATGGAATTTATTTCAATAAGTTTTGTAAAATTTTATAGTTCTACGATCCGCACGAAATTAAGAAATATTTGGGCGTCGGTATTCTACAACTAAATACCATCTTTGAATTGAAACGGATTCGGATTTTATGAGTTATTGATTTTCTTAACTTAATTTCGTGACTCCTCTGTGTATAGGGAAATTCTCATACAAATACTGGCATACTTCAAAGATGAGTCCTCATTGTTAACAGGAGGTAAGTGCCTAATTTTTCATGTGAAATTGGCAATACATTCGATGGAAAACGAGATAAACGGAGATAAAAACGTGGATGACTCGGCCTTGCAAAAATATAAGTCATTTTTGGAATATTCTAGCACAGAGTAACAAAGAGTTAATTCTGGAAGATAATTGGACAGGAAACATTAAATCCGTACCATTTCTACACGCGTGTTATAGGGAACACTGTGATATTTTTTTGCCCAAATGTCTGTAGTTTAAGAATTTTTCGCCGAAAACGGATAACTCAAAAAATACATATTCGATCGAATTGAAACTTGGTCATTAGTTGTAGAATGTAGACGCACAAATTATCTTAAGCTGGACCAAACGCCAGTTACCGGAAACAGATAGAACACAGACAGATAGAATTCGCATTCTGTGAAAACATAGAAGTACGATGTATTATTGAAATTTTGAAAAATTATATCTCCGAAAGTATTAGCTCGCTAGAGTCGAGATTAATATCAATGGATTCCTATGATGAAACTGCATTTAGAAAAAAATTGAATTCGAATTTTGTAACTTGAATTAAACTTTTTTTTGTGTTACTCCAAATACCATCATGCCGATTTTGCCCAATAACGAACTTAACCGAGATATTTATGTCCCAAACCTACTCTGAAAATTTCAATTGTCTAGCTCATTCCGTTCGAGAGTTATCGTACGGCCGACCGGTCGGACAGAATCGATTTCGTCCACGGATTCTTGATCAGTGAGTTGAACCAAATCGTTTAAGACCATTTTCATAAAAAAATTCTAAAATTACAGACATTTGAGCAAATTGATAAGCACTCTGTTCCGACGAACAAGAGCGCCGAAAAGACTTGATGGTTCATGCCCTATTTTGTTAGGATGACTGAGGCGTGAATAGACAATGGAACATGCGCGCAAAAGTTCCTAACTTCACGTCACTGCTTTTCACGAATTTTTGTTTGTTTGTGTTTTCTGGATGGCCTCCAAATGAATGACAATTTCACTCAATACTTTTTGATTACAGGCCTGTCTGCATTTACGAGAGACTAAGTAAATAATTGTGAAATCATTCATATATCCGTCAATGAGAGATCTCATGTGATAAGTATAATTAAATCAGGGCAGCATTACAATATTTTTTGCAATTTCCATATGAATAATTTTAAAAAAATGGTTTAAGCACTGACGTGTAGTCAGGAGCTTTTGCACGTCAGTGCTTGAACCAATTTTTTTTTCGTAATTTATCAAACATTATCTAGGGGTACGGTTCTCACTAAATTCTACACACGCCTTTATGTCGATATTCTACCACTATACTCCATTCACTTTTATAAAGTCTCCCGGTTGGCCATGATTTAGCTCTATCACGTTTTTGTAACTAAAACACAGGCAGGTTGGCACTGCTGAAATATAGTCAAGGTCAAAACAATTCGCCGAGACTTTGCCAATTTCTACTCTCAACATAATAGTACATAATCTTCGAATAATAAAGAACTCTTCGCTTTGAAATTGAAAATGCCGAAAGTAGTTTTGAAGAAGCAGAAGTGCTATACAGAACCGAAATCTGCGATAGGAAAACTTCATTCTGACATGTTGAACTCTCGAATGAAATTATGTACTTAGTTTCCTATCATTATATTTTATTGAGGTGGGAATGACTCGGGCTTCGTAGTACTACTACACTTTGAAACTGGTGTATTTCAAGTTGTGCAACAAGTTATTTAAATGTCTTCTTGAGAAAAGTCGGGAATTCCATAGGTACGTCTGTTCGTTTAGAAGTTTTCCTGCCGGGTTATTCAGGTACTTTTATTATTTTTTCATATGAACTATCACAAAGTGACGGACTACTCTATCCATTATTTTTCAATAAAATTCCAACACTTGATTCTTGATTTCCATACAAGAAAATAGCATAATTGAATCTTCCAACCCGTTTATATACGTGAAATATTTTCAGTAACAACAGAGGAAAAATTTTCTTCTACAGTCGCCAGGACAGTGGAATTATTGAATTCACATAATACCTTATATCTTCTCAAATTCATTATTTTTCCAAAATAAATTCACATTGTGAAAATACGTAGTTACTACGACTTCTTTGTAGAGAGGACAACGTTGCGTAGTTATCTGACAGGAAAATGACTATAACCTAACATTTTCAAAATATACATGGTGAAATATGTCAAATTTTCATGGCCAACCGGGAGACTTAATAAAAGTGAATGGAGTATTCTGCCGTAATAAGGTAAAAGGCAGTAACTGACATTTTCATCATAAATGAGATATTAGCGCAAAAGGCCTAAGCAGTAACTTTCCCAACTATTACACTGGGTTTGGTGATCCTATCTCATCAACTAACGCTAAAACAAACTCTGGCAAACAGCAGTAACTACAAGGTCAGCTGTTAATGGTATGGTAAATAGCAGTAACTAACATATTTCCTATAGCAAAAATTGTATTCAATAATGAAATAACAGATATTTACGGCCAGTTTCATAATAAGTTTTAAAGTCCCTTTAAATTTAAAGTATCCTTTATATAAACATTTTGGTTCAAAATGTCCAACTAAAGGATGCTTTAAATTTAAAGTGACTTTAAAGTTTATTATGAAACCGGCCATTAGTAGTACCTATCTAATTCTTAATCCTTGTCCCAATAAAATTGAATTAAAGATAAGAAAAAAAACACCCAAAAACTTAAACTGCGATTATCTCAGAATCATAGTATTTGCAGTTACTGCCTTTTACCTTATTACGGCAGTATAGTTACCAAGCTTCAATTCGATAGAGTCTAAAATTTTTGAGTTATCGAGGAAATAATATTCCTGTTGGGTATAACTCCGAAACCGATGGACCGATTATGCCCAAAAACGGACTTAACTCTACAATTGGGCTGTGAAACCTACCCTGAAAATCGATGACCACCAGGTTCATTAGCAATTTCATCTCCAATTTCAACAAACAAGCAACGAACTTCTACCAGGTGATTATTCAGAACTTCAGATGTGCGAAGACCGCTACAGGACCCTAATGTAGGGCTATCATCTCCCATAGATACATGCTTCACTATCTATTATGATTCGACCTGAAAATCTATATTATATTTTGATATGTCATCATGACATTCATGATTTTGAAAATTCTCGCAAAATTTCAGCAATGCGATCTCGGACTACTGCTTCCTAATTGAATTTGTTTTCAATGATTTTTTTTAAATTTTTTAGTAATACGATCATCACGAAATTTTGTAAATATTTCTCCACATTCTAGAACTAATTACCATGTTTGAATTGAATCGGAATCGTATTTTTTAGGTCATTGAAGAAATAATAACCAAATTTCAGATTGATATAACTCCAAAACCATTTGGACGATTATGCTAATTGACGAACTCAAATGTCGCATTCAGATACGCAATCTATCCCTAAAACTTGCAAGTCGCTATTTCTTTCCGTTCTCAAGGTAGGTATCGTGAGATACATAATATTTTTTCGTAATTTTTTTGATCTTTGCTAGTGGTACGGTCCTCACAAATTTTACGCACGTCTTCATGTCGATATTCTACAAGTAATTAGCAAGCTTCAATTCGATCGAGTCTATATTTTTTGAGTTATCAAGGAAATAATATTCTAGTTGGGTATAACTCCGAAACCGTTGGGCCGATGATGGCCAACAGCGAATTTAACTCTCCCATTCAGATGCGCAACCTACCCTGAAAATTGCGAGTCCCTATCTCTTTTCGTTAAAGAATTATCGAGGCAACGGTCACCCATCCAGCTACTGAATTCACACAAGGCTGCTCGGATCACCAGCAAAATAGATCCGATCGTGTTCGAACTCGGAACTTGGAAGTAGAATTAGGCTTTGAAGGCTCTCGCAAAATGTCAGCCATGTCGGATGAATAGTTTCTGATATATTTTTTTCAATAATTTTCAAGGATTTTTTAAAAATTTTCTAGTGATACGATCCTCACGAAATTTCGCAAAAATGTTCGCGCTGGCATTTTACAATTAATATCCATGTATGAATTGGATCGATTTTGTATTTTTCGAGTTATTGAGGAAATAAAAACAAAATTTCAGATGGGTGTAACTCCAAAACCGTTCGGCCGATTATGGTCATACACAAGCTCAAATGTCACATTCAGATGCACAACCTAACCTGAGAATTTTCAAGTCGCTATCTCTTTCCGTTCCCAGGTTATCGTGACATAAAAAATATTTTTTAATAATTTTTTAAGAATTTTCTAGTGATACGATTCTCATAAAATTTCACAAACGTGCTTAGGTTTATATTCTACAACTATTCACCAAGTGTCAATTCGAGTACGGACCTGTGATATGTTGACGGAACATATTCTGTATCATAATATAGTGTAAATATTCCTAATATACCATTCAATAACAAAAATATGTAGGGGAACGAGTCGAAATTGTGATGACGACATTGGACATTATAATAAGGAATGACGAAAAATCTTCTCTATTATAAAGTAGAATTTGAGTCACATTTGAACATTATTCAGTTATCAAAACAGATGAATAGGAAAGGAAAGATTTTGAGTTTTTCTTAGGAATTCACCGGAAATAATCAAAATCAATCATATCGTTATCAATGTCTCTCAACATCAAACATGATTAGATGAAATACGACTATTTTTGTATGAATTCAAGTAATCCTCCAAAAATAGAACCTTGCGACGAATTGATGAAATTCTGAACATAATAAAGAAAACCAAGTCATGGATTTCGACGAAGGAAAGGTAAACAGAAATAGGTTACATTAAAAAGCTGAAATTAACAACACATGGATTTTAATGCAAGACATTCATAATTAAATTAATGTTACAAGCTGTTATAGAATATCATGTTAATGTCTTCAGAAAACTACTCACTGTAAATCATAGGGATGTTGCTTGAATGGAAAAATTGTGGAGTTTTGATAACTACGTTGCTTTTGATCGACTTTCTTTGGAGAGGTTATGTTCCGTTGTGATTCAGCATGAGCAAAGCATTCAACGACACTGGTGGCGATTCCCGATAGAAATAGCGCATGTGAGGCACAGGTGTGTAATAGGAAATTTCGGTATAGTATCAGAATTAATAGATACATACAATTTCCATAATTTCCCAATTATCATATCGGCGAAAATTGTATGGGATTCCTGGGGAATGATTGGTTTCAGGTCTCTTAATAATTGAAGAAGTGTGAAAATCTTTCAACCAAAATTTCTCTTGTAGCCTTTGAAATTGTTAGAAAGTGAAAAAAATTAATAGTAGGATTAAATCCCTTGGAAAATGAAGAGAATTTAACAAAAATTAAAGGAATAATATTTTACGGGCGATCTGAGGTCGAGAAGTGGGTAAGATAAAAAATTGGTTCAAGCCCTGTGGACAGTAGCTTTGGCGCTCTTGTTCAAACATTGACAAGATTTGTTGTTATTTGTCAAGATTAAATGAGCAATCTGAGAATGAGAACTGCACCATGGAAGAAATCAAATGAAAATAGCTGAAATGAATTTGACTCAGGATGACATGTACGAGTATGAACATAGATCATATAATAATTCATAGATAGAATAATTATATCATTCTGTGAAAACATAGAAGTACGATTCATTATTGAAATTTCGAAAAATCTTATCTCTGAAAGTATTAGCTTGTAACAGTTCAAAATCATATCAATGGATTTTTATGGAAAAACTGAATCTTAAAAAAAATTGAATTTGAAATTTGTAAGTTAAAAGAAAAATTTTTTTTCGTTCCTCCGAAATCATCTGGCCTATTTTGCTCAGTAACGAATTTAACCGAGATATTTATCCCCAAACCTACTCTGAAAATTTCAACTGCCTAGCTCATTCTGTTCGAGAGTTATAGAAAAAAAATTAAAAAATTAAAAAGGTATAATGGTCATTATTCTACAATTCGATGCTAAATTTCAGATAGATCGAGTGATCGGTTTCGGAAATATTCATAAAAAATGTTTTTACTAAAAACGGCCATAACTCCGAAACCGCTTGGTCGATTTTGCCCGTTAACGAACTCGTCCGAGATATTTATGCTCCAAACCCGCCCTGCAAATCCTCTAACTCCTTTCGTTCGAGAGTTATCGTGTTAACGGACGGACGGCCGGAGAGAATCGATTTCGACCACGGATTCTTGATCAGTGAGTCAAACCAAATCGTTTGAGACCATTTTCAGCCAAAAATTTGAAAATTACAGACATTTGGGCAAATTGATAAGGACTCTGTTCCGAGGAACAAGAGCGCCAAAAACGGTTTATTTCGATTTCCGGCAAAACTACAAGTCCTATGAAAAAAAAGTTGAATGGCAAAGTTGTAGGTAATAAGAATATCTACAACTTTTGTAGTTACACTTTCTTCACATAATGTCAAAATTTAAAATGGCAAGCTTTTGGTTTTTGGGCGCATGTTCTAGGGGAACATCGTCCTATCATTTCGTCCAAATGTCTGTAATTTTCGAATTTCGAGCTGAAAATTGGCTAATAGACTAATTCGGACTCCCTGATCACGAATCCGGTGTCAGATTTTTGGGTGCCGTCCAGCCGGCCGGCCGGCCGGCCGGCCGTAGGCACGATAACAGGAGCACCGAAGGTCCTATCGACTTCAAACTTTCAGGGTAGGTTTCTGATCAAAATGCGACGGTTAAGTTCGTTAACGGGCAAAATCGGCCGGACGGTTTAGGAGTTATAGACATTTAAAATTTTGAGGTTATTTCCCTGATATTTCAGGAACTAAAGAAGATGTTGAATCGAAACTTGGTAGTCAGTTCGAGGATATGAACGCGCAACTTTTGGCAAAATTCTGTTATGATCGAAATGTTGGTAATTTTTAAAAAAATATTTCTTTCAATTTTTTCGAAAAAAAAATTTTTTTTTCGTGAACTATTCATCAGATTGCAACAAAAACTTGTACTAACGTCAATTTTAGTATTTTGCAACATTGTGCGAAATTTTGGCTCTATACGATTCCAATTTCTGGAGATATAAGACAAAATGTGTCAAATTTCCTGGGTCTCTCTCAGTATTTTCATCGATTATTATATAATAATCAATAATATTAAGGTATTCAACATGATACTGCTTTTTTTCTTTACTGGTCAGTACGGGCCACAAGGAAGATGAACATGCGCCCAATAGCTCCTGTCCACAGGGCTTGAACCAATTTTTGGGCGTATGTTCTAGGGGAACATCGTCCTATCATTTCGTCCAAATGTCTGTAATTTTCGAATTTCGAGCTGAAAATTGGCTAATAGACTAATTCGGACTCCCTGATCACGAATCCGGTGTCAGATTTTAGGGTGCCGTCCGGCCGGCCGGCCGGCCGGCCGGACGGCACCCAAAAATCTGACACCGGATTCGTGATCAGGGAGTCCGAATTAGTCTATTAGCCAATTTTCAGCTCGAAATTCGAAAATTACAGACATTTGGACGAAATGATAGGACGATGTTCCCCTAGAACATGCGCCCAAAAAGCACTGACGTGTAGTCAGTACTCTTTGGCGCGCGTGTTCACGGTGGCTAATTTGAATTCAATGATGAGTACTTCAAGCTCAGTAGATAGAGTGAGCCGAAGATCTACCCAAAGGATAGTGGACACCATTCACTGTCGGTTCAAAAATTAACAGTGCTGTATCTAAGCTGCCATCAGGATAGATTAACAAAGTTGGAAAAGAACACAAGTGACTCTCCTTAGTCACACAAGCTCCTAGAAGATTTGGGAGGGTCAGTATAATCCTAATCATGTTAATCGCACGCGCGCCAAAGCAGATTGACTTTTTACACTTTTTCTTTCATTGTTAAGTCAATCTGCTTTTGCGCGCGTGCGATTAACATGATTAGGATTATACTGACCCTCCCAAATCTTCTAGGAGCTTGTGTGACTAAGGAGAGTCACTTGTGTTCTTTTCCAACTTTGTTAATCTATCCTGATGGCAGCTTAGATACAGCACTGTTAATTTTTGAACCGACAGTGAATGGTGTCCACTATCCTTTGGGTAGATCTTCGGCTCGCTCTATCTACTGAGCTTGAAGGTCTCATCATTCAATTCAAATTAGCCACCGTGAACACGCGCGCCAAAGAGTACTGACTACACGTCAGTGCTTTTTTTTTTTTCAAGTTCCTTTAACAAATATAGCTATCAATACAGTTTGGCTGTTAGCTTTACCGAATATCGAAAAAAAATGCGGTTGTGGGACCTCCGTTTGGAACGTAATTGCCTCTTCTCAAAATCCGAACGTATTTTGATATAGATCTAGCGAATATAGTTATTTATAAATTCGCCTCAGGGCCACCATACAGACATTTCAACTCGGAAACAACGCTATTTCCCCCAAACTGACTTGTGTCCGTGCACTGAATTGACATGAATATTCTTTTAAAATCTCACAATATTGGCTCATTGCTTCCAACATAACCCAAACAACCCAAAACCATTCACTTCTCATCTGCGCAAGCGCAATATACTCGTGCCTGCAAGTCCTCCCAAAATTACACACCTCACAAAAAACTCCGATTCTCCAACACTAGTGGTTCAGGAGATATCGCTTCTTGAATCCACGCATGCGCAGACCCTCACCAGGGGATTCTATAGAGGAATAGCATCCGCCACCCCAAAATCCCAATCCTCTCTGACGAAAGCACCAGCAGTTAAATCACTGATGGTATGCTCATGCACATAACGAAAAATGCCCGTGAGCGGTAACATCAATTTCGACATTAGCCCCAGGGCCACGATACGGACACTTTAACTCGGAAACAACGCTACATCCCCCAATCTGACTTGTTCTTGCACTGAATTGCCATGAATATTCTTTTAAAACCTCACAATATCGGGTCAGCACTCCCAACATAACCCATACAACCCAAAAACAGTCACTTCTCTTCTGCGCATGCGCAATCTACTTGCGGCTGAAAGTCCTCCCAAAATCACACACCATACAGAAAACTTCGATTCTCCAACACTAGTGGTTCAGGAGATATCGCCTCTTGAATTCACGCATGCGCAGACCCTCACCAGGGGATTCTGTAGAGGAATAGCATCCGCCACCCCAAAACCCCAATCCTCTCTGACGAAAACTTCAGCAGTTAAATCACTGATGGTCTGCTCATGCGCATAACGAAAAATGCCCGTAAGGGGTAACATCAATTTCAAAATTGGCCCCAGGGCCACGGTATGCACACTTCAACTCGGAAACAACGGTATTTCCCCCAAACTGACTAGTGTCCGAGCACTGAATTGCTATGAATATTCTTTTAAAACCTCACAATATCGACTCAGCACTCCCAACATAACCCATCCAACCCAAAAACAGTCACTTCTCTTCTGCGCATGCGCAATCTACTCGCGGCTAAAAGTCCTTTCAAAATAACACACCTTACAAAAAACTCCGATTCTCCAACACTAGTGGTTCGGAAGATATCGCATCTTTAATCTACGCATGCGCAGACCCTCATCAGGGATCTGGATTCTATGGAGGAATAGCATCCGCCACCCCAAAACCCCAATCCTCCCTGACGAAAACTACAGCAGTTAAATGACTTCTCATCTGCGCATGCGCACAACGAAAAATGTCCGGAAAGGGCAGCATGAACCTCAAAAAAATAGGTTTCGGCATTTTAAGCAAAGTATTTCGCAAAATAGTAGTAATTTTTTTATTTTTTTCATGTCACGTGATCTGCACGAAATTTTGCAAAAGTGTTTGCATTGGTCTTTTGCATCTAACTACTGAGTTTCAATTTAATCAGATCAGTATTTTTCGAGTTATCCTGAAAACAAAATTTTAAAATTTTTGAAATTTTTTTTTGCTACTTTAAGGCCGTCCGATCAAAACAAAACTTCGCAGGCATATAAAGGTCATGATTCTACAATTTGCTGCCAAATTTCAGAAAGTTCGAGTGATTGGTTCCGGAAATATTCATTAAAAACGTTTTGACTAAAAACGGCCTTAACTCCGAAACCGCTCGGTGGATTTCGCCCGTTAACGAACTTGTCCGAGATATTTACGCTACAAAACTACCCTGCAAATTTCAACGCTCTAAGTCGTTCCTTTCGAGAGTTATCGTGCTAACGGCCGGCCGGACCGGACGGACAGAATTGAATTTGACCTCGAATTCTTCATCAGGAAGTCGAACCTAATCGTGTGAGACCATTTTCGAAAAAAAATTCGAAAAATACAGACATTGTGACGAAATGATAGCACGCTGTTCCTTGCGGAACACGCGCGCAAAAATAGGTTTCGGAATTTCAAGCAAAATATTCCACAAAATAGAAGTAATTTTTTGAATTTTTTCATGTCACGTGATCTTCACGAAATTTTGCAAAAGTGTTTGCTTTGGTCTTTTGCATCTAAATACTGAGTTTCTATTCAATCAGATCAGTATTTTTCGAGTTATCGTGGAAACAAAATAATGAAATTTTTGAAAAATTTCTTTGTCACTTTATGGCCATCTGGTCAGTACAAAAAAACTCCGATTCTCCAACACTAGTGGTTCAGGAGATATCGCATCTTGAATCCACGCATGCGCAGACCCGCACCGGGGGATTCCATGGAGGAATAGCATCCTCCACCCCAAAACCCCAATCTTCTCAGAAGAAAACTCGAGCAGTTAAATTATTTCTCGTCAGCTTATCCGAATAACAGAAAATGCCCAAAACAGGCAGTAACACACCCAGTCGTTCACCGTTCAGACAAATTTTGAAACCAATTTAAAATTTCACACATCGTTTACGCATTAATTCATTTGCCATGCTAGTAAGTGGTCCATATTTTAATCAGTTGCCCTCGTACATATCGACTTGATTCAGATAAACGCGCAAAAAATACTTCGGAACGAAATCTGATCTCCAGATGTTACAGATATTCCATGTAGAAATTCGAAATGAAATAATTTGTCGAGTTTGGGAGTTAAAAATTTTTTAAATTTTTTCTACTCATGCTATCCCCACGAAATTTTGCACAAGTGTTTTCATCGGTACTTCGCATCTAACTACTGAGTTTAAATTCAATCGGATGAGTATTTTTCGAGTTATACTGAAAACAAAATTTCAATTTAATTTTCAAATATTTAAAGTTTTTTTTTCTAGTTTAGAGCCCTCCGATCAATACAAAACTTCGCAGGCATATAAAGGTCATGATTCTACAATTTGATGCTGAATTTCAGATAGATCGAGTGATCGGTTTCGGAAATATTCTTGAAAAACGTTTTAACTAAAAATGGCCGTAACTCCGAAACGGCTGGATGGATTTTGCCCATTAACGAACTTGTCCGAGATATTTACACTGCAACCATGCCCTGCAAATTTCAACGCTCTAACTCGTTCCGTTCGAGAGTTATCGTGCTAACGGCCGGACCGGACCGGCCGGCCGGACGGACGGACAGAATTGAATTTGACCTCGAATTCTTCATCAGGGAGTCGAACCCAATCGTTTGAGGCCATTTTCGTAAAAAATATCGAAAAATACAGACATTGTGACGAAATGATAGCACGCTGTTCCTTGCGGAACACGCGCGCAAAAATACATAATAATATAATAAATATTATTATTTATTTTAGTATCTCCATGATATTTATTAATATTGAAAATTGATGACATGCAGAAACTCTGAAGTATGATATCTTGCAAACAGAGCCAAAAATTAAAAATTTTCATTGTATATTTTTTATCAAGAATATCAGCCTGTATACGTTCCTTGATTTTTCGCCTCGAGTTTCTAGTCACCCTGTATATCCAATAGATTCAAATGTAGAACTTGGCTGTAAAATAAGGTTTTCTCGCGAAATTGCGGTAATATCTAACGGATAATTACTGCGAGTTCTTTATTATTATGTTTTTAAATTTTTTAGTCATACGATCTTCAGGAATCAGTGGTAGTAAAATAAACAAATATTTCAGATGACTTTAACTCCGAAACCACTCGGCGGATTTTGCTAATTAACGAACGTAACCGGCGCATTTGGACTCCAAACCTGCTCTGCAGATTGCAACGCTCGTACTCATTGCGCTCGAGCGTAATAGTGTTGATGGCCAGAGGGCCGGACATAATCAAATTTGACCTCGGATTCTTCATAACTCAGTCATAACTGAACGTTTGAGATCATTTTCGGCCAAAATTTCGAAAAATACAGACATTTGGGCATATTTATAGGCACTCTGTTCAGGTGAACAAGCGCGCCAAAAAGGTTTATTCAATTTTTGAGATGAAGTAATGGAGTTGGTGGTTATTTCGAAAAATAATATCCTTCAGAAATAGTTTTTGCGCTTATATTCTTTTTTGTTTCTTCTGGGTCAGATTTCACTTTGGAATTTTGAGAAAAAATATGTGACGATTAGATATTTAGATAGATCAATACTTGAACCAATTTTTTGTACGTGGTTATGGTGATACAAACTACTTCGCATTCCTTCACATTCCACTTTTCAAATCATTTACGTTGCACGAAAAATATTCAGAATTGCAAAGTTAAAAGTGAGAAGTTCCAAAGTAATTTATAGCAAAACGCTTACGGTTTCATCCAAATACCCAAATACGTGAAATGTTGTGTAACAGAATAAATTTTAACAATTTGTCAAATGCAATGTGGAATCTTTGGTATAACAGGCTAACCCTAGAAATCAAATCCAAAATAGGTTAGCTGCATAATATTAAGGATTGTCCTCTTGAATCTATAAGGCAGGATTTTAATTGAAGAATTTTTGAAATTTTTTGGCTATTTTGAACGGAAATTCCATAAGTCCTGAACTGGTATCTATTTATGAATGACATGCTAAACAAAGTTCGTTGAATAAGGTATATTTAGAGCTATTATTTCCATTTCAAGAACATGAAATTTATTTCGGATTTCCTTTATTGTTGAAGAGCTTTGTTGAGATGGAAAGATCATCGAATTATTTTTGGCGCGCTTGTACAACTGAGCATAGTACCTATCAAATTGTCCAAATATATGTAATTTTCGAATTTTTTACCGAGGGTGGTCTCAAACGATTAGTATTGACTCAATAATGCAATTTTGCGCATCCGAATTCAACATTTAAGTTCTTTAATAGGCATAATCGGCCTTGGAGTTTTACACATCTAAAGTTTTGTTGTTATTTCCCCAATAACTCAAAAAATACGAATCCGATCCAATTTAAATATGGTTGTAGAATACCGACGCAAAAACTCCTGCAAAATTTTGTGAGGATCGTATCACTAGAAATTTAAAAAAAAATTATTGAAAAAAAATCTATATATCATAAACTATTGGTTCGACATCATTGAAATTTTGAGAGAGCCAAGTTCTAATTTTGAACAAGATTGGTTCTATATTGTTGGAGATCCGAGCAGCCTTGGGTGAGTTCAGTAGCATGAACGCCAAGAAGCCAGAAACGCATCTGCTCTTGCTTCTCGGCAAATCAATGAAATGCCCTGGGGTTTATTTAACTTGTGAAATATATGCATAAGATATTAATTATACGAAGCCATTATGAAGACACTATTGGCAGGAACACTCTGGACTTGTTGATCTATTAACAACGGTATCGCAGTTTTTGGCGCTCTTGTTCCTCGGGACAGAGTGCTTATCAATTTGCCCAAATGTCTCTAATTTTCGAATTTTTGGCCGAAAATGGTCTTAAAGGATTTGGTTCGACTCACTGATAAAGAATCCGTGGTCGAAATCGATTCTGTCCGGCCGTCCGGTCGCTTGTTTCTACAAGAACTCTCGAACAGAATGAGCTAGGCTGCTAGGCAGTTGAAATTTCCAGACTAGGTTTGGGAGATAAGTATCTTGGTTGAGTTAGTTAATGGGCAAAATTGGTAAGGTGGTGTCAGAGTAACGAAAAAAAAAATTTTTCTTACATTACAAATTCAATTTTTTGACGCTCTTGTTCCTAGGAACAGAGTGCTTATCAATTTGCCCAAATGTCTGTAATTTTCGAATTTTTGGCAGAAAATGGTCTTAAACGATTTGGTTCGACTCACTGATCAAGAATCCATGGTCAAAATTGATTCTGTCCGGCCAGCCGTTAACACGATAACTCTTGAACGGAATGGGCTAGACAGTTGAAATTTTCAGAGTAGGTTTAGGGGATAAATATCTCAGTTAAATTCGTTATTGGGCAAAATCGGCCCAAATCGGTGGTTTCGGAGTAACAAAAAAAATATATCTTTTTTTTCACATTACAAATTTTAAATTCATTTTTTTAAGATGCAGTGTCTTCATAAGAATCTATTGATTTTTTTTCTCAATTCTAATAAACTAATACTTTCGGAGATATGATTTTTCAAAATTTAAATAATTATTCTCAATTCTATATGATTTCATAGAATACTCTAATTATAATTTCCTGATGTATATAAATCCAACATGAGATGAGTCATAGACCTACGTTTTAAATTTAATTACGAAAATTCTTGAGAATTGACGCACAAAAGCCAAATTGAAAATGTGGGAAAATCCTATGGACAGGAACTTTGGTGCTCTTGTTCAAACTTTGACACATCATAACTTCGAAAGTATTGGTTTCTCCGAGTTGGGAATGATATCAATGGATTCTTGTTTAATGTATTCTATTTTATGGTGCAACTATATCATAAGATTCCATTAATATCATTCCCAACTCTGAGAAACCAATTCTTTCGGAGATATAATTTGTCAAAGTTTGAACAAGAGCGCCAAAGCTCCTGTCCACAGGTTTTGAACCAATTTTTTAAGATGCAGTTTCATCATGAAAATCCACTGATATCATTTTCAACTCTAACAAGCTAATACTTTCGGAGATATGATTTTTCGAAATTAAATAATGAATCGTACTTTTATGTTTTCACAGAGTGCTGCACTTAATTTCTCTATCTATGAATTATTATATGATCTGTGTTTTACATGTCATCTGATTTTCCTATGAGAGATGAATGTCAAAATTATTACTGGTTCGTTATTCTTCATACAAAATAAACCTCCTGTTCTATAAAACAAAGTATGATTGAATGCAAAATGACCAATGAAATAACCTCAGCTATCGTAGAATTATGAGGATTATATGATATTATTCTTTTAAGGTGATAATATAATGCCCGTGGATAATCCATATGATGATGGAAATATATTCTTTGTTAAGTTAATCAAATTGGGTTCAGAATATTTAAGTTTTAATTGATATAATATATAATTTTCAGAGTAGATTTGAGGAATGAATATCTCGCATAAGTTCGTTATTGGAGAGAATCGGTCTGTTTGAATTAAATTTCTTTCATGATGCAGTTCTATCGTAAGAATCTATATTTATATAATTCCCAGAGACCAATAATTTCGGAGTTATGATTTGTCAAAGTTCGAACAAGAGTGCCAAAGCTCATGTCCACAGGGCTTGAACCAATTTTTCATTATTACTTCCAATTTAATCCACGTCTAAGCTTGGACCAATTTTTTTTTCATTTCGACTGAAAGAATAACGTCAAGGTATATAACTCCCGTAGACCAGACCAGTATATCTTGCCTATGAATGGACAGGACCGGACTGTCGGTGTCACGAGGTGTCAACGACGATATGCTCGATAGAAATATTAATGAATTCAATTAAATAAATTGACTGCTAACAGAAATAATTGTATATTAAATAAAATTAGGCACTTATGTATGCGTAATTATTCCTGATAGATGGGAAGGTAGATGCCTTTTCAACAATAAATAAATATAATAAAAATCACATGAGAAAAAATATATCACAAAATTAATTCCAATAACATCTGCATTCAACACAATAAGGAATTACCAATAAAGTTCACTGGAGTTCTCGTGTACTACTTTCTCCGCAAATTGTTCATTATACAAATTTAAATTCGGATTATATTTATCATGAGTATTTTCACAGTTGTCGTAGAACTCTTTCATTTGTTCCCAAAATACTAAACACAGGACTGTATGGGGTCCTAGCTTCATATAAAGTGGCCCCCATCCTCTGTAGAAGGGTCTCAGGCCATCCTTGATGTAGGTTTTCTTCAGGCAATCCAAGAATCCATCGTATACTTGGGAAGTGTTTTTTGGATTCATTGCTGAAAAAACATAGCAATATACTATATATCAAAATCATACACGGAATGTAAAAAATTGGTTCAAGCCCTGTGGACAGGAGCTTTCTGGCGCTCTAGTTCAAACAGACAAATTATATCTCCGGAAGTATTGGTTTCTCAGAGTTGGGAATTATATCAATGTATTCTTATGATAGAACTGCATCATAAAGGAAATTCAATTCAAATAATAGTTTATTTATCAAGATTAAATGAGCAATCTGAGAATGAGAACTGCACCATGGAAGAAATCAAATTAAAATAGCTGAAATGAATTTGATTCTCTCTTATAGAACAGGATGACATCTACGAGTATGAACACAGATCATATAATAAAGCTTAGATAGAATAATTATAGCATTCTGTGAAAACATAGAAGTACGATTCATTATTGAAATTTCGAAAAATCATATCTCCGAAAGTATTGGCTTGTTGGAGTTGAAAATGATATCAATGGATTTTTAAGATGAAACTGCATCTTAAATAAAAATTTATTTTGAAATTTGTTACTTAAAAAAAAATTTTTTTTTTCGTTACTCCGAAACCATATTTCGCCCAATAACAAACTTAACCGAGATATTCATCTCCCTAACCTACTCTGAAAATTTCAACTGCCTTACTCATTCCGTTCGACAGTTAATGTAGAAAATTTTTAATTAAATTTTCAATTTTTTTTTTACATTTTGCGGTAACCTGGTCAATACAAATCTTCAACGTGCGTATATAGGTCATGATTCTACAATTTGATGCTAAATTTCAGATAGATCGAGTGATCGCTTTCGGAAATATTCATAAAAAATGTTTTTAATTAAAATCGGCCATAACTCCGAAACCGCTTCATGGATTTCGCCCATTAGCGAACTCATCCGAGATATTTACGCTCAAAATTCACCTTGCAAATTTCAATCCTCTAACTCCTTTCGTTCAGGAGTTATCGTGCCTACGGCGGGTCCGGCCGGATATCTAAAACAAAATTTAAGTTGTCATGCAAAAAACATTTTTTTCATTACTTCGAAACCACTAACGAACTTAAACGAGATATTTACGTCCCTCTGAAAATTTCAATTGTCTAGTTCATTCCTTTCGAGAGTTATCGTGTTGACGGCCGGCCGCAGGACTAGACAGAATCGATTTTGACCATGGAATCTTGACCATTTTCAGCCAAAAATTCGGAAATTACAGACATTTGGGCAAATTGATAAACACTCTGTTTCCGAGGCCAATTTTAGTTTACAGAGCACTGATGTTCAGGCATGATACCCGACCGAGAGGTGGTACTGCAAACGGTTTATAGTAACTCGAAAATGTCTTGACCGATCTTGATGAAATTTTGTGTGTTTGTAGGTGTGTGTGTGAGTGGGTTTCAGAGTGTTTTATATTCACAATTGGATCCGGTACGTGGCACTGCAAAAGGTCTATAAGAACTCAAAAATGCCTTGACCAATCTTGATGAAATTTGGGTTCAAATTTACAATTGGACCAAGTAAATGGCGCTGCAATTGTTCCCAACAGACATTTACCTTGTTTGTATAACTTCGTGAGCACTGCGTCGAATGGTGTCATGGCAATACTTAAAACTACACCAGCTACAGAGCTGGCCAGCAAAGTAGTGAGAAGAGGAAGCTCCCTGAAGGTATCCAATTTGTTGAAATTTTCCCTTGCTATCGCAAACGAAGTCAACTGTGATGTTCCAATGAAGGCCCTCGGAAGGGACGCTGTCGCACCTTTGAAGAATCCACGGATCTAAAAAGAACATTCTGTTGAAAAGAAAGGATCTTCACAGGAGATAACAATAGTCCGAACAACCTAATTAGGTAAAATAATATCTATAATCCGAACTTTTGCATCTGGATGTCCGAATGGGACAGTCAAGTTTTTTGTTGGGTATAATCGACCAAATGATTTTGGAGTTATACCCATCTTAAATTTTGTTGTTATTTATAATTCAAAATATAAAAATCCAATACAATTAAAACTTGATAATTGCATGTAGCGCTAGTTTTCGCGTAACTTCGCGACAAGAAGAACAAGAAGATAACGCGATGTTCCCCAGAAAATACGCGCAAAAAATTTAAAAAAAATTTCTTCAAAAATGTTGCAATTGGGTACCAAATTTTAGCTTGATCGACTTCGTATGAGGAGTGAATAGATAATTAATGGAACATGCGCGCATAAGCTCCTTCCCGTCAGTGCTTTTTGAGATCTTCTGTACTTGAAGACCGAAAATTTTTTTCCTCCGCATTCATGAGTGTAGAAGAGTAATTCAACAAATTAAACCAAAATTATAACTTAGTAATATCAACAAGGGTTGAAAAAATATAGTTATTTATTATACAAGGGAAAAAAGTATTAGATTTCAGCTTGAGGTTATGTTGTCTCCCGACGCGAAGCGGAGGGAGACAAAAAACCGAGAGCTGAAATCTAATATTTTTCCCGTGTATAATACACTATTTTTTTCTGTGACAGGAAAAACGACGATTTAATAGTGAAAGAACATATTATTACAATATATTAAAGTCAGAATGTTATCGATATGAAATTTGAATTTTTAAACTAGTAAGCTATTAGACCTGCGTTGCTAAGGAAAACTTCAGTGTAATCAAATATCTGTCAATTTAATTTTGTGATTTGATTCAAAAATTGCGAACTCAGTAATTGTTTAGTAGTTATTTTGAATACCATAAAGTTAAAAATGCTTGATTCTGAGTTTTCTCTGACTCCACCGGAGTTGATAGAAGCAGCGCAAGTAGCAAATATCTTCCATTATCTATATATATATATATCCGGGAAAAAAGTATTCACTTTTTTCCCGGGGAAAAAAGTAATTTCGTGAAAAGTTATATTTTGTTACCTGTCAACAGAGATGAAATGTCAAATTTTTTTCCCGTCACAGAAAAAAAAATATTTTGACTCCATTTTTTTCAGCTATCTAGATTGGAGATGTTCCTCAACCATGGCGCTTGTAACTGTCACACTGTCCACAGAATTATTCTTTCTAGAAGTCTAATTTGGGGTTTTCCGGAACTATTGACAGAGGGGGGGTGTCACAAAATTGCAAATATCTACGAAATGCTATTGAAATTATTTAATCTGCTTCATTTGGACTTTATCTACAGACCTTAAGGCTATACCAGCGAGTAAATTATTCAAACTTTAACGAATCATATCTCCGAAAATATTGGTTTCCCAGAGTTGGGAATGATATCAATAGAGTCTTATGATAGAGCTGCTTTATACAAAATTATATTCAAAACATAGGTCTATGACTGAAATCATATGTTGCATTTACGTACATTGACAAATTATTATTACAGCATTCCATGAAATCATAAAATTACGATTAATTATTGCATTAATTAATTGTAATTAATTAATTAAGTATTAGTTCGTTAGAGTTGAGAATGATATCAATGGATTTTTAGGATGAAGCTGCATCTGAAAAAAATTGAATTTAAAATTTGTAATGTAAAGAAAACATTTTTTGTTGTTACTCTGAAACCACCCAATGAAGAACTTAACCGAAATATTTATCTCCCAAACCTACTCTGAAATGTCAACTGTCTAACTGAATCCCCTCGAGAGTTATCGTGTTAACGGCCGGACAGAATCGATTTTGACACCGGACCGAGGAGCAAGATCGCCAAAAATCGACTTGCCCTAAAGTCCAGATCTTCAAATGAAAGTATTTTCATTCTTTATGTGCTAAACAATAGGGGTTTTGGCGTTCTCGTTTCTCGGGACAGAGTGCTTATCAATTTGCCCAAATGTCTGTAATTTTCGAATTTTTGGCTGAAAATGGTCTTGAACGATTTGGTTCGACTCACTGATCAAGAATCCGTGGTCAAAATCTATTCTGTCCGGCCGGCCATTAACACGATAACTCTCGAACGGAATGAGCTAGACAGTTGAAATTTTCAGAGTAGGTTTGGTAGATAAATATCTCGGTCAAGTTCGTTATTGGGCATTATCGGCCGGATGGTTTCGGAGTAACGAAAAAAAAAAATTATTTTACATCACAAATTTCGAACTCTTTTTTTTTAAGATGTAGTTTCATTATAAGATTCCATTGATATAATTTTCAAATGTAATAAGCTAATACTTTCGGAGATATGATTTTTCAAAATTCCAATAATACATCGTACTTCTATGTTTTTACAGAATGCAAATTCTATCTGTCTATGTTTTATCTATTCTCACTGTTCATACATGTAATCTTATCTGCCTATATCAGACATGTCAAATATATTTCTGTTCTAACAAACAAAGTATGATTGAATGCAAAATGACCAATTATAGGATATTATAATTACCCCTACCCTATATACCCTTAGATAATAATCTATATGATGATGAAAATATATTATTTGGTAGGCTAATCAAATTGGGTTCAGAATATATTCAGTGAAAACTAAACTGGATATTGGCTAAGTTTCAATTGATATAATATAATTTTCAGAGTAGATTTGAGGATTATCTCTGAAAAATTCGTTATTTAATTTGTATTTATTTTCTTTTTTGATGCAGTTCTGTTATAAGAATCCATTGAAATCATTCCCAACTCTGGGAAACCAATAATTTCGGAGATGAATTGTGAATTGTCAAAGTTTGAACAAGAGCGCCAAAGCTCCTGTCCACAGGGCTTTTCCACATTTTTTTTAGGATCCCAACACTAATAAAACAACGGATTTTTGAACAATTCGATTATATTTTTTCATGACCCCAAAATTTTTATAGCATGGAATTCCGATGAATACTTAGGCAGTCATAAAACTTAATTATACCTGTTCCGAATTTCATGCCATCATGTCAATATATGAATTGGTTGATTTTCAAGAATTCAGACCATGAAGGGCCACTTGTGGGAATTCGGGTTATCCTATTCAAATCAGAATTAAATATTACCTCAGGGTTAATACGAAATCGACAGATTATCACATTCAAATTTCAAATTATCATAAAACAGACTGACATTACAACAAAAGATGTACAACATTCTGTGGACTATAGCAAAATCACAGAAGCGCCTTACCACGCTATAAAAATCAAAGATGGAAACCTAACTCAGAATTAATTTTCTATAGCGCAATGAAATGTTTTAACTCCGAGTTACTTATCTCTGTGCTTAATATTTTAAGTCCGTATTTCAGGAAAATGGGCCTACAAGTGATTAGAACTGTACTTACACCTTGTTCCCTATAAATTCTTGCTGCAATTTGGGAGTAAGAAGTCTTATCAGTTTTAGTCTCTTGTTTCTCGAGTTCCATGTGAGTCTTGACCAGATAGAAAGGCGAAGACATGTATTGTCCGGTTATTCCTCCCACTGTACTAGATGCTATGCTCATTGGTACGTTTACTTCACCTGATGGGTGTGTTGTGAAGCCTCGTTTCTGGGAAAACTGGTAAGTTCCTGAAGATGCAAACATAACATCATTATGAATGATGATTCAAGTTTTAAATTATCAGGAATTTCAAGAATGACAATTATCTCACCATACTGTGGTTTATTCGAGTTATACAATTGAAGAGATTCAATGAGGAGCACTGACACAAGATCATAAAAGTAGGCATTGAAGAAATCAAGGCATGCAGAGGTAACAAAAATGAGTTGGGAAATTTTGTTTTCAAAAATGATTGCACAAGATGATCTTCTCCTGCATTGTTTATGTTTATTTCATTTATTTTTATTAATTCGCGGGTTTCTAATTAGGAAACCAGAGGAAGTAGGAGAAAAAATGATAATTGCAGAATACGTCGAGTTATAGTCATAGGAAATTTCACAGCAACATACACATTATTCGGAAAAACCATGTCAAAGCTCCAAAATACCAACTGATTTTGTTTTTGCGCGTATGTTCTGGGGAACATCGCGTTATCATTTTGCCCAAATGTCTGTAACTTTCGAATATTTGGCCGAAAATTGTCTCAAACGATTGGGTTCGACTCCCCGATGAAGAATTCGGGGTCTAATTTGATTATGTCCGGCTGGCCGGCCGTTGCCACGATAACTTGACAACGGAAACAGCTAGCGACTTGAAATTTTCAAGATAGGTGGCGCATCCTAATAGCACGGACAAGTTCGTTAATGGGCATAATCGGCCCAATGGTTTCCGAGTAATAATTTTGTTTTCCACCAATATTAATCCGATCGAATTAAAACTTGGTGGATAGTTGTAGAATATAAACCTAAGCACGTTTGTGAGAATCGTATCACTAGAAAATTAAAAAAAAAATATTAAAAAATATTTCTTATGTCACGATAACCTGAGAACGGAAAGAGATAGCGACTTGAAATTTTCAGGTTAGGTTGTACATCTGAATGTCACATTTGATCTTGTTTGTGAGCATAATCGGCCAAACGGTTTTGGAGTTACATCCATCTGAAATTTTGTTGTTATTTCCTCAATAACAACATGGATACTAGTTGTAAAATGCCAGCGCGAAAATTTTTTCGAAATTTCGTGAGGATCGTATCACTAGAAAATGTTTAAAAAATCATTTCTGATATATAGAATTTTTTTCAATGATTTTCATTGAAAAAAATTCTATATATCAGAAACTATTCATCCGACATGACTGAAATTTTGCGAGAGCCTTAAAAACCACACTCCACTACCAATTTCCAAGTTTGCACACGATCGGATCTATATTGTTGGAGATCCGAGCAGCCTTGTGTGAATTCAGTAGTTGAATTGGGTGACCGTTGCCTCGATAACTCTTTAACGAAAGGAGATAGGGCAATTTTTAGGGTAAGTTTGGCATGTGAATGGGAGAGTTAAGTTCGCTGTTGGCTATAATCGGCCCAACGGTTTCGGAGTTATACCCATCTAGAATATTATTTTCTCGATAACTCAGAAAATATACACTCGATCGAATTGAATACTACTGATAAAATGTCGACAT
This sequence comes from Halyzia sedecimguttata, assembly GCA_937662695.2. Classification (NCBI taxonomy): domain Eukaryota; kingdom Metazoa; phylum Arthropoda; class Insecta; order Coleoptera; family Coccinellidae; genus Halyzia; species Halyzia sedecimguttata. The sequence goes on from OW569414.2 coordinate 74,766,255, forward strand.
GAAGACGTGTGTAACATTTTGTGAGTACTGTACCTATAGTAAATTTAAAAAAAAATTACGAAAAAATATTATGTATCTCACGATACCTTGAGAACGGAAAGAAATAGCGACTTTCAAGTTTTAAGGGTAGATTGCGTATCTGAATGCGACATTTGAGTTCATCAATTAGCATAATCGTCCTAATGGTTTTGGAGTTATATCAATCTGAAATTTGGTTATTATTTCTTCAATAGCCCAAAAAATACAATGCCGATTCAATTCAAACATGGTAATTAGTTCTAGAATGCCCACGCAAAAATGTTTACAAAATTTCGTGAAGATCGTATTACTAGAAAATTAAAAAAAAAATATTGAAAACAAATTTATAATAGTAATAGCAGTAGTCCGACATCGCATCGCTGAAAAGTTGCGAGAACCTTCAAAATCATTAATGTCATGATGACATATCCAAACATAATATAGATTTTCAGGTTGATTCATAAATAGATAGCATGTATCTATGGGAGATGATAGCCCTACATTAGTGTCCTGTAGCGGTATTCGAACATCTGAAGTTCTGAATAATCACTTGGTAGAAGCTCGTTGCTTGTTTGTGAAAATTGGAGATTAAATTGCTAATGAACCTGGTGGTCATCGATTTTCAGGGTAGGTTTCACAGCCCAATTGGAGAGTTAAGTCCGTTTTTGGGCATAATCGGTCCATCGGTTTCGGAGTTATACCCACCATGAATATTATTTCCTTGATTACTCGAAAAATATAGACTCGTTCGAATTGAAGCTTGGTAACTAGTTGTATAATATAGATATAAAGGCGGGTGCAAAATTTTGTGAGAACCGTACCCATAGAGAATTTTTAATAAATTACGAAAAAAAAATTGGTTCGAGCACTGACGTGAAGTCGGGAGCTTTTCCGCGTATGTTCTATTCTTCATTCTTCTGTATTGGACACTCTTAATCGAATTTGCAATGGTGAACTATACAGGGTGAGTCTTTGACCACTGCATTAATTTTAACCATTTAACTCATGAAATGAAACACTTTTTTCATTTAACATTTTTTCAAATTCAGCTCAGGTAAAAAGATACAGGCTGTTGAAATTTTGAAAAAAAATCAGTTTTTATTTTGTACCTTTAACATCCTTTTTTCGAATAAAATGAATGTTGGCGTAAAGTTTCCTATAACTATGATACATATTTTCCAAATATTAGTTATTTTCTACTTCTACTGGTTTTCTAGTTATGGACTCGTGGATTCATAAAACTAAACGAAATTAGCATAAAGAAAGCATATGAAGTTTTTCTTGAGTCATTTCAAGAATACTCCATCGTTTTAGAACATTATATTATTCTTCATCATTTCTCCTTAAACGCACCGTTTTTGAGATATTCTTCATTGAATGTTTTAAAATGGAAAACTCCAGAAATTTCAATACTTTTATGGATCCGTCCCTGAGCGTTGGAATCCCGAATCAAGCTGTAAACCACGTTACCATGCCTTATTCTCGTCCGCCAACAATGTCATAGATAATTTATATGCGGGAGTGTATTAGCACATTGTGAAATCTTTTACGCTTGTAACTTTTTACCTGAGCCGAATCTGGAAAAATGGTAAATGAAAAAAGGGTTTCATTTGATGAGAGGAATCTTTGGTTAAAATTAATGCAGTGGTCAAAGACTCACTCTGTATATTGTCCGTTCTCCTGTATTGGACACTCTTAATCGAATTTACCATGGTAAATTCGATTGAGACTCCTGGCTTCACGTCAGTGCTTGAACCAAGTTTTTTTTTCGAAATTTATTAAAAAAAAAATCTTTTTCGGCAACCGTCCGGGAAGTGCCCACTTCCCGGACGCTTTTTCTTCGAGAAAGAAGCATTTCCCGGCCTAGTCCGGGAAGTACGTACTTCCCGGACTAGGCCGGGAAGAATCACGTCGTTTTGGTCATTGTAAATATGAAAATCTTGGTAGGTATATTTTTGATAAATGAAGTTACCATAGCACTGAGAAAACGGCTGACAGTTCATATAAAATTAGTTGTCAACATGTTATATTTTCTGTTCTGTTTGATTTGAATAAGAATCAAAATATACAAAGAAGAAATGTGTCGTCTCGTTGATTTGTTATTCTACGCGGTTGCCGAAAAAATATTGTACGCAACACGCCCGAAAAAGGTTTTTTTGGACTCATAGACTTCCAGGACTCGCTTACGCTCGTCCTAGAATTTTGTCTATTCGTCCAAAAAAACCCTATTTTCCGGACTTGTTACGTAAATTACTATTATTCTATCGATGCCTAGAAACCCTCTTATATTTTTATCACACCCCGTAAAATTTTAGCAAGTTCTATCAATACCAAGAAACCACCCTACAGGTGTGCCTATAGTCCTTTTATGACATGATAACATTGATAACATGTTACTCACCAAGTTTCATCCCATAACTAGTAAGGTGGGCAAGCATAGCAGGAGACAGTCCTTTCTGCAAAGACTTCACACCATTGCTTCTCGTCACAACATATCCAGCATGTATGAAGTTTCGGTATTTTTGATTGACCGGACTCTTCTTGTCCAAATCCATATGATGCTTCATCACATCCAAGGGGTTGGTCAAAAAACCTGCACTCGCAGCAGCTAAACCTCCTATAACAAACTCCATGTTTGTTTGGGAAAATTCGGTTTTCGACTAGAGGTTAAAGAATTCGTTTTTATCGTATTCGTATTAAGTTTTGTGGTTTGGGATTTGAAGTGCGAGACTGATTGTCTGCAGTTTTTCCCAACCTTTATATACTCCACAATGGCAAATAACCACATACGACTAGCCAATAGTGGGAGTAAAGTTGCGTTTTTTTATCGTTCGCAAATTTTCGCTATCTCTTTTTCTCAGACAATATAGTGATTCATGTATGAGACACGTGCCTCAGATTTTGCAGTTTTGTGTCTGTTTCCATTAGGAAGATTCCTCGATATCTTTTATCGCACGAAAAGTATTTTAATGTTGCGTCTATCAATTTTTCTCCTACCTTGCGATAATTCTTCATTTCGATGGAATTTTTTTATATCATAGAGTTCACAGGGTTCTTGTCCAGTTAGATCTAGAAAGTATGAAATCTTCGTGATTAAAATAAACGTATTTTGATACATATTTTGATTTATGGTTTTCTAAATATACTGACTGACAAAGAAACTGCAACACCCAGAAGGAGCAGTTCAAATTTTTTTTTTTTGGTAAAATAATAAATAAATAATTAATAAGATGGTCTATTTCTTCTTGAGGGCTACTATCCCAAGCTACCTGTAATTCATGTATCAGAGCCACCAAAGTCCGTGGGGGCTGGGGTAAATTTCCAAGCCTTCTACCCATGATGTCCCAAAAATGCTCTATGGGCGAAAGATCGGGGGATCTGGGCGGTCATGGCAAAAGATTCACATGGGTCGCTTTAAAAAAGTTTAAACTAATTCTGGCAACATGAGGTCGAGCATTATCTTGATGGATTCTCGAGCCGGTTAAGGTAAGGGAGAACATATGGCTCCACTACTTCTTGAAGGTAACGCAGCGCTGTTATGTTACCTCGAATAAAGACAAAAGGTGACCTACTTGCGTGTGCAATTGCACCCCATACCATAACGCCTACTGTCCGGTGGTGCAAATGACGCTCAATATCAAACTGAGGTTCACGTCTTTCTCCCCGACGTCGTCTAACCCTTGTTCGGCCATCATATGCACCCAAGGAGAATCGAGATTCATCAGAAAATGCGACCTGATGCCATTCCACATTCCAATGTTGACGTTCTCTGCACCGCTGTAATCGTTGCCGGCGATGCTCAATCGCCAGAGGTAACACAAGATGGGGTCGATAATGCTGCAGTCCAAAAGACCTTATCCGACTTTAAATAGGACTAGACTATAGGTAATAACAGATTATTTGCCCGAAATTTCCATTGAATTTTCTACTGTAATTTACTACGGTTAGTAGTTCTCGAGATGTAGATATACATTTTGACAATACTTATTCATTCGGGAAATAATAAATAAATATAATTTTATCTCGTGCAATAATTACTCCCGATAATTTTTTCCTGTGGTTCTCAACTTAGTAACTGTAGCAAACGTCAGCATGACTTATTATTTAGTTCTAAATTTCTGTGTTTTTAATCATGAAATAATCGTCAAAATACCATTCGAGCTTCAAAATTTTAAATAATTTTCAAGTCATGCGTAGTGTTTTTGCAAATTTATAGAAAACGCGCAATCATTAAAATTTATCGATAATTTTGGACCTCTCATCGTATTATTCCCGATAATTTTTTCGATGTTAAAATATTTCACAGAATATTTCCCTCATAGAGTAGGGTCGATAATTTTTGAAACAAAAAAAAATACAAGTAGGATGAAACCCATTGGAAAAGGAAGAGAATATAACAAAAATGAAAGGAAACATAATTTACGGGTGATCTGAGGTCGGGAAGTGGAAGGGGGTGAGTTTAAAGGGTAAAAAACGGTTCATCTCGATTTCCGACAAAACTGCAAGTCCCATGGAAAAAAGTTGAAGCGCAAAGTTGTAGGTAATGAAAAGATCTACAACTTTTGTACCTACACTTTTTTCACATAACCTCGAAATTTATGTGAAAAAATAAAATAACCAAGTTTTTAGTTTTTTATTTTTATCTTTTACAAAAAAAATTTTTTTTTCACGAAATTTAGTGGAAATTTACTTTTTTATGTCCCAAGCACACTGAAATTTTTTTGAATTAAAATATTTATTTTTTACCTTATTTTGACTTAATATCGAAAAAGCAGCCTAATTTTTTTCGTACCTCTATTCCAATATAATATACAATCCGCCGTATTCACGAAGCATTCAATCTCCTTAAGTTCTAACTGAGGTCCTCAGTTGAGGATAAATATGAATCGACTCCTCAGTTAACGTATTTAACGGAGATGAAATAGGCCTGTTTAACGTTAATTTTTACATTAACTGAGGTTGCGATTCTTATTTATCCTTAACTGAGGACCTCAGTTAGGACTTAACGGGCATGCTTTGTGAATACAGCGAATTATGTCAGAATTAAAAATTCTGTGATCATAGACGATTCTCTGCTGAAGTATGTCATTAGAATGGTATGAAATGTATTAATATATTATAAAAGCTGAGAAAATGGTATATATCGATGCTAAATCGTAGTAGAGTGTCCAATAGAGGCGAGTAGACAATAGAACATGGGCGCAAAAGCTCCTGAATTGACGTCAGGCGCACTTGTTCAAATTCATAGCCAGAGCGGTCACCCATCCGGGTTCAGCACTCGCCCAAGGCTGCTTAGCTCCAGGGAAAAAAATAATATTCCCAATATTACCAAGAATACATCGGACTGTAAAAACAAGCGTCCAAAAAAAATCCTGGTCCACTTTTTGGCCGAGAATGATCTCAAACGATTAATTTCGATATACCATTAATTGTTGGGTCGAAAATAAACAGTGCTGTGACTGTGGTGGCACAAGATCCCACTCAAATACATACATTCACGGTTGGGTCAAAAAATAAGTGCTGTGTTTGTGATGGCGTAAGGACCCATACATAAATTTACCGTTAGTTCGAAAATGAACGAACCTTTGTACAAGGGAGCAAAACCAAATTTCCAGATAATTTTCCATACATTATAAACAACAATGTTTATTGTTTACATAATTGAGAGTGAAAATTTACCATTCTGATGATTAATCCAGAAAACCCGCCAAAGGTCTTAGGATTAAAGTTTAATGGGGGTCAACAAAACAATCTCAGACAGGAATTATACTAGATGTGTGGGAGATAAATACTCAGACAGATGATATCGATTGCACTTTGGCATCCAAAATTGATATGTCCACAAATTATTATTTCACATGGTCCTAGACAGTCTGCAAGGATAAAATATTCGATTAAAGATTATTAAAAATTCTAACGAGAAACCATCTGAATAAGATGATATGGCGGTTTGTTTATCTGCAATTGCACGAAAGTGAGTGTGGAGAATACCACTTGGTAATATCGTGAACGCAATATAAAATATAATTCATCATTTTGAGGTAGGTACTCATTCAAAGAAATTCGGGGTTTCGATATGAATAATTGTGGGCAACCGTATTTGGAACAATTTATAAATAAACAACTGGAAAATACGATGACGTTGACTGGATAAGGTAAATATATGTGTGGTCGACTTAGTCTTCTGCAGTTCTTGGTTTATCATTTCAAAACCAGCGTTATCTACTGAAGGAATACAATCAATAGGGATGTAACTCAGTAGCCAACTCTCAATATACAGGGTGATTCAAAACTCGAGACGAAAAATTAAAGAACATATACGGGCTGATATTCTTTAACTTGCGTTAAAATTTGTCGTACAATTCAAAAAATTGGTTCAAGCACTGACGTGAAGTCAGGAGCTCTTGCGCGTATGTTCTATTGTCCATTCTCCTGTATTGAACACTCCTAATCGAATTTACCATGGTGAATTCTATTGTTTATTCTCCTGTATTGGACACTCTTAATCGAATTCGCCATGGTAAATTCGATTAAAAGTGTCCAATACAGGAGAACAGACAATAGAATTCACCATGGTAAATTCGATTGAGAGTGTCCAATACAGGAGAATGGACAATAGAACATACGCGCAAAATCTCCTGACTTCACGTTAATGCTTGAACCAATTTTTCTTTTCGTAATTTATTAAACATTTTCTAGGGTTACGGTGCTCACAAAATTTTACACACCCTTTATATCGATATTCTACAACTAGTTACCTAGCTTCAATTCGATCCAGTCTATATTTTTTCAGTTATCGAGGAAATAATATTCCTGGGGGGTATAAGTCCGAAACCGATTATGCCCAGAAACGGACTTAACTCTCCAATTGGGATGTGCTACCTACCTTAAAAATCGCAAATCCCTATCTCCTTTCGTTCGAAAGTTATCGAGGCAACGGTCACCCATCCAGATGCTGAACTCACACAAGGCTGCTCGGATCTCCAACAATATAGATCCGATCGTGTTCAAACTTGGAACTTGACAATAGAGTTAGTTTTTGATAAAAAAAAAATGGGTTCAAGCCCTGTGGACAGGAGCTTTCTGGCGCTCTAGTTCAAACAGACAAATTATATCTCCGAAAGTATTGGTTTCTCAGAGTTGGGAATTATATCAATGTATTCTTATGATAGAACTGCATCATAAAGGAAATTCAATTCAAATAATACTTTATTTATCAAGATTAAATGAGCAATCTGAGAATGAGAACTGCACCATGGAAGAAATCAAATTAAAATAGCTGAAATGAATTTGACTCTCCCTTATAGAACAGGATGACATGTACGAGTAGAACACAGATCATATAATAAAGCTTAGATAGAATAATTATAACATTCTGTGAAAACATAGAAGTACGATTCATTATTGAAATTTCGAAAAATCATATCTCCGAAAGTATTAGCTTGTTGGAGTTGAAAATGATATCAATGGATTTTTATGGCGAATCTGCATCTTAAATAAAAATTGAATTTGAAATTTGTTACTTAAAAAAAAATTTTTTATTTCGTTACTCCGAAACCATCTGGCCTATTTTGCCCAGTAACGAACTTAACCGAGATATTCATCTCCCTAACCTACTCTGAAAATTTCAACTGCCTAGCTCATTCCGTTCGAGCGTTATTGTAGAAAAAAATATGTAAGAGTTTAAGAATTTTTTTTTTACACTTTGCGGTAACCTGGTCAATAGAAAACTTCAAACGTGTATGAAGTTCATGATTCAACAATTTGATGCTAAATTTCAGATAGATCGAGTGATCAGTTTCGGAAATATTCATAAAAAATGTTTTTACTGAAATTGAACATAACTCCGAAACCGCTTCATGGATTTCGCCCATTAACGAACTTGTCCGAGATATTTAATCAATCCTCTAACTCCTTTCGTTCGAGAGTTATCGTGCCTACGGCCGGCCGGCCAGCTGGACCGGCTGGCCGGACCGGCCGGACAGAATAGATTTCGACCTAGGATTCTTTATCAGTGTATTACTCCGCTAAGTCCGCTACAGGACCCTAATGAAGGGCTATCATCTCCCATAGATACATGCTTCACTACCTATTTTGAATCGACCCGAAAATGTATCTTATAATTTAATTTAATATGTCATCATGACATTCATGGTATTGAAGGTTCTCTCTCGCAAAAGTTCAGCGATGCGATGTCGGTCAACTCCTTCCTGATATATTATAAATTTGTTTTCAATGATTTTTTTTAAGTTTAAGTAATACAATATTCTCGAAATTTTGTAAACATTTTTGCATCGGCATTCTAGAACTAATTTTCATGTTTGAATTGAATCGGCATCGTATTTTTTGGGTTATTGAAGAAATAATAACCAAATTTCAGATTGATAACTCCAAAACCATTTGGCCAATTATACTAGTTAACGAACCTAATTCGTATGCAGATGCGCAATCTACCCTGAAAACTTGCAAGTCGCTATTTCTTTCCGTTCTCAAGGTTTCGTGAGATACATAATATAATTTCGTGATTTTTTTTTAATTTTCTAGTGGTACGATCCTCAAAAAATTTTACACACGTCTTCTTGTCGATAGTCAACAACTAGTTAGCAAGCTTCAATTCGATCGAGTCTATATCTTTTGAGTTATCGAGGAAATAATATTCCAGATGGGCATAACTCCGAAACGGTTGGACCGATTATGGCCAACAGCGAATTTAACTCTCCCATTCAGATGCTCAACCTACCCTGAAAATTGCAAGTCCCTATCTCCTTACGTTGAAGAGTTATCGAGGCAACGGTCACCCATTCAGCTACTGAATTAACACAAGACTGTTCGGATCTCCAACAATATAGATCCGATCGTGTTCAATCTTGGAACTAGGTAGTAGAGTTAGGTTTTGAAGGCTCATGCAAAATTTCAGCCATGTCGGATGAATAGTTACTGATATATAGAATTTTTTTCACTGATCGGTTTTGTATTTTTCGAGTTATTGAGGAAACAACAACAAAATTCAGATGAGTGTAACTCCAAACCCGTTTGGCCAATTATGCTCATAAACAAGCTCCAATGTCACGTTCCAGATACACAACCTAACACGACATTTGAGTTTGTTTATATAATAATCATAATCGGCCAAACTGTTTCAGAGTTATAGCCATCTGAAATTTAGTTGTTTTTTCTCCTCATTAACTCGAAAAATACTAAACCGATTGAATTGAAACATGGTTATTAGTTGTAGAATGGCAACGCGAAAATTCTTGCGAAATTTCGTGAGGATAATATTTTTAGAAAATTTTTAAGAAATCATTGAAAATTAAAAAGTATATCTATATATCAGTAACTAGTCGTCTGAAATTGCTGAAATTTTGCAAGAGCCTTTAGAACCCAACTCTACTGCCAAGTTTTAAGTTTTAACACGATCGGTTAATTATTGTTGGAGATTCGAGCAGCCTTGTGTGAGTTCAGTAGATGGGTGACCGTTGCCTCGATAACTTTCGAACGAAAGGAGATAGGGACTTGCAATTTTCAGGGTAGGTTGCGTAACCGAATGGGAGAGTTAAGTTCGTTTTTGGGCATAATCGGTCTAACGGTTTCCGAGTTATACCCACCTGGAATATTATTTCCTCGTGGCCGGTCGCTGCCACGATAACGAAAAGAGATAGCGACTTGAAATGTTTAGGGTAGGTGGCGCGTCCCAATACGACGGACAAGCTCGTTAATTGGCATAATCGGCCAAACGGTTTCCGAGTAATAATTTTGTTTTCCACCATTACTAGTCTGATCAGATTGAAACTTGGTGAGTAGTTGTAGAATACAAACCTGAGTACTTTTGCGAAATTTTGTGATAATCGTATCGCTAAACGGAAAGAGATAGCGACTTGAAATTATCAGGGTAGGTTGCACATCTGAATGCGATATTTCATTTTGTTTAAAGGCATAAGCGGCCAAACGGTTTTGGAGTTATGCCCATCTGAAATTTGGTTGTTATTTCCTCAACAACTCGATAAATTCAAACCCGATCCAATTCAAACACGGTTATTAATTGTAGAATGTCTACGCGAAAATTCTTGCAAAATTTCGTGAGGATCGTATCACTAGAAAATTTTTAAAAACTCATTGAAAATCATTGAGAGAAATTATATAAATCAGAAACTATTCATCCGACATAGCTGAAATGTGCGAGAGCCTTTTGAACTTAACTCGACTACCAAGTTCTAAGTTTGAACACGATCGGATCTATATTGCTGGAGATTCGAGCAGCCTCATGTGAGCTCAGTAGCTGGATGGGTGACCGTTGCCTCGAGAACTCTCGAACGAAAGGAGATAGGGACTTGCAATTTTCAGGGTAAGTTGCGCATCTGAATGGGAGAGGTAAGTTCGCTATTGGCCATTATCGGCCCAACGGTTTCGGAGTTATACCCATCTGGAATATTATTTCCTCGATAACTCAAAAAATATAGACTCGATCGAATTGAAGCTTGCTAACTTGTTGTAGAATATCAACATATAAACGCGGGTAAAATTTTGTGAGAACCGTACCTCCAGAAAATTTAAAAAAAATCACAAATAAAATATTGGTTCAAGCACTGACGTGAAGTCAGTAGCTTTTGAGCGTGTAATCTATTGTGCATTCTCCTGTATTGGACACTCTTAATCGAATGTACCATGGTAAATTCGATTAAGAAGTGCTTGAACCAATTTTTTTTGTATTCTTTGAATAAATAAATAAGTAAAGAAAGTAACTCCGTGTTTATTCTTGTATGTTCTTATATCGGGTGTCCCAAGGTGAGTGGCCTATTAGATTATTATGGAAACTATTAATGGTAAAGATTTTAAATTTTGTGGATCGATATTTGGCCATGTATGGTACATTTTTAAAATAATTTCACAATTCCAGTGTTGCCGGATGTACGACAATTTGGCAACAACTTTGTTATTTTAAATGGGACATCCGGTATTTCTATTTTTTTTATGATACTCCATAAAATACTGAATCTATTCATTCTGACTTTTTCATACCTATCTTTAACGGTTTCTTAGTTATTAATTATTTTTCGAAGTTTTAGATCAAATTGGCGTGTTACGAAAATGACTCTAGTTCGCTCAATATTTGAGATTTGAGTCAGAAAATTCAGCAAATCATTAGATATTGATCTGGTTTATGTCACTGCTTTTGAATTATAGTTGTCAGTTATACAGGAAGGACCAAAAAAAAACATCATTTGCTAAGTTATAAAATCTAATAGGCCACTCACCTTGGGACACCCGATATAGTGGGTATTTTTGTTAAATGATTTAATGATTTGTGTGCATTTAATTGTTATTAGCTTTCAGGAAGTTAAGTGTAATGGAGTATAGATATAGGTACCTAGTCATCTTGATGATCTTCGCTTCTCGAGTACCTACCTACTTAGGGAATTTTGTATAAAAAGGCATTTTTAATAATCTAAGGAAGCAGGCCCGAGAATATCAACGTAGAACATAAGATAAAGATTCCTTATGCATTGATTTCTCCATTGAGGATTTTCCAATTTAAGTAGATTATCCTTATTGATATAATATTCTAAATAGACCGAGGGGAATTATTCTATGTTCATTGTTTAGGATATAAAAGTCATGTTCCAGGTAATGTTGACCTAGAGTGTGTAACTTCCCAGATAGCAGATTTTTTTTAAGAAGATAAACGAATCTCGCCAATTAGTTTTTCTCAGTGGATCCTGACAAGCAATATATATCTATTGTGTATGTCAATAAAGGGGGTCGTTAAAAAATCAATAATTCGTAATTTGATGACTTAACATTATGCAATAGAATCTTCCATAAGTTTGGATATAACCACACAAAAATAAATATTGTAATGTTGTATAAGATGCAGTAAATACACAACCACAAATTATGGCCTCGTCCGTCATTTTTCATTAAATTACTTAATAGGTATACCTACTTGTTTCCAATTATATTTAGTTAAATATAATAATGAAAGCTGAAGCACCTCTAATTAAAGTAGGCGACACTATTGTTGAAATATCTCTAACCACAATCTATTTTTGCGCACTTGTTCCTCCAGGAACAGCGTGCTATCGTTTTGCCCGGATTTCTGTATTTTTGACCGAAAATGATTTCAAACGATTGGGTTCGACTCACTGAGTCACTGATGAATAATCCGGGTTAAAATCCAATATTATCCGCCCCCCCGGCGTAAGCACGATAACTCTCAAACGAAATTAGTTAGAGAGTTTACAGGGAAGGTTTGGGATCTAAATATCTCGGTTAAGTTTGTTATTGGGCTAAAATGGTTCCGGAGTAAAAAAAAATTTTTTTTTACATTACAAATTTCAAATTCAATTTTTTTAAGATGCAGTTCTATCATAAGAATCCATTGATGTTATTTTCAACTCTAACAAGCTGAAACTTTCGGAGATATGATTTTTCAAAATTTCAATAATACATCGTACTTCTATGTTTTCACAGAATGCGAGTTATATCTGTCTGTGTTCTATCTATGTTCACTGTTCATTCATGTCATCTTATTTTTTAATATAATTCGTACTTTGAAAATATTTTGTGTGGGAAAACAAGGTTCCACATCTTGAATTTGTGAATATACACAAATACAAGACTGTTTTGATGCCAAAAATAATATTGACTTGTTCACTTGTTGCTTGTTGCATATTGAATAATTTATGTGCAAATATTAGGGATGATGTTTCACAAGATTTAGAATTGGATCATTTTAATGATGTAGTTTATGAAGGCAATAGGAAAGAAGAACATAATGGAATCATCAAAGAAATTACTGTTCGTTGACCACTGAGGTTAATATTACCTTTTACTTCCTTAAGTAGTGAGACATGTTCCTATATACAGTATTTTCATAATGTTCTTAGCAAGAAAATACCGAAATATTGATCTACATTTGTATATCAAATATTCTTTCTTGAATTAAGGTTCATAATGCAGAATGAATATAAGTGGTAACTATTAAATTATGAAAAGAGGATAGTATTTTATTGATATATTTTGAACTATTATAATAATTCGTTCGTCAGCCTATACCTATTCAAATATCAGGAATAAATAGACAATCTGCTATGATTGTCTCCATCCTCGCTCTAGACATTTCGATGATACTTTCCTTAGGTATTTCGAGTTGTGAAAACTATGCACCGAGTGTAAGTTGCAACAACCCATTCCATGAGGTTAAATCATTGCAGATTGCTCATTTAATCTTGATGAATAAACTATTATTTGAATTAAATTTCTTTTATGGAGGAGTTCTATTATCTCTGAGAAACCAATAGGTAATCATTAAAGGATACTGTGGGAGGTATACTCATTATTGAAAGGTTTTTTTCTGGGTTTTCTCTCCCAAACTCTGAAAAATATCTATAATATAGAATAAAAATTAATTATTTTGTGATTTGCTTCTGCGTAAGAAACACAAGATATTTGTCAGAAGCAATCAATTGAATGTTGCCTAACAAACAACAACGAAACAACAACAACGAAGAGAGTTTGGGAGAGAAAACCCAGAAAAAAAACCTTTCAATAAACCAATAGGTACTTTCGGAGATATGGTTTGTCAAAAATTGAAGAAGAGCGCCAAAGCTCCTGCCCTGCCACAGGGCTTTCCCACTTTTTTTTTCGTAATAATAAAAATCATGACGATCACTTGATCTTTTTGCCCGCATGTTCTGGGGAACATCGCATTAACATTTTGCCCAAATGTCTGTAATTTTCGATTTTTTGCCGAAAATTGTCTCAAACGATAAAGTTCGACTCACTGATGAAGAATTCAAGGTCAAATTTGATTCTGTCCGGCTGATGCCAAGATAACTTTTGAGAACCGAAAGATATATAGCGATTTGAAATTTTCAGGGTAGGTGGCGCGTCCCAGTTCGTCGAAGTTCGTTAATGGACATAATTAATGGCCCAATGGTTTCCGAGTAATAATTTTGTTTTGAACCAATAAAAACAAATCCAATTGAATTGAACCTTGGTGAAGTAGTCAATGTAGTAATGTCACGATAACTTGAGAACGGAAAGAGATAGCGAATTGAAACTTTTAGGTTAGGTTGTGCTTCTGAATGCGACCTTTGAATTTGTTTATAGGCATAATCGGTCAAACCGTTTTGGAGTTATACCCATCTTAAATTTGGTTGTTATTTCCTCAATAACTCGTAAAATACGAAACCGATCCAATTCAAACATAGTTAATAGTTGTAGAATGCCAACGTGAAAATTCTTACGAAATTTCGTGAGGATCGTATCACTAGAAATTTAAAAAAATATATTGGAAATCATGAAAGCTATGTGTCCGACATCGCTGAAATTTCGCGAGAATCTTCAAAACCTAACTCTACTTCCAAGTTGTAAGTTTGAACACTATCGGAGAGTATCGGATCAATATTGTTGGAGATCCGAGCAGCCTTGTGTGAGTTCAGTAGCTGGATGGGTGATTGTTGCCTCGATAACGTGCGAACAGAAATAGATACGAACTTGCAATTTTCAGGGTAGGTTGCGCATCCGAATGGGAGAGTTAAGTACGTTTTTGGGCATAATCAGCCCAACGATTTCGGAGATATGCCCATCTGGAATAACTCAAAAAATATAGTCTCGATCGAATTGAAGCTTGGTAACTAGTTGTAGAATATCGACATAAAGACTTGTGTAAAAATTTGTGCCGAGCGTACCACTAGAAAATTAAAAAAAAATTACGAAACAATATTGTGTATCTCAGGATACCTTGAAAACGGAAATAGATAGCGACTAGTTGTACGATTGGTACGATTGAATTCAATTCTATGAATTGACAGTAGAGTTCAACAATAGCCGTATTCTTTTTACCTTGTTTCATCTCAATAGATGCATAGAATCTTGCATTTTGCCTTCTAACTACTGAGTCTGAACTGAGAATCTCATTCTCAGCTGAAATTGGTAAAAAGAATACCTATTTTTTTCATAGAAGTGTATGGCAACTGTCGAACTGTCAGATGTCAGATCATAGAATCGAATCTAATTGTACCATGGCGGTTGGTGGTTGTCAGTGGAGGAAAACTCGTGTTATTTTTGAAGAGTAATTTATTTGTTATGTAATCATAACAAATAATATTTACCATTAGGACAAATTCTGATCGAAATTACCCCTTGGTGCTAGAATCTCTGAATACGAAAATCGAAAAAACAATTGATCAAAAACCCATGACATTGTCATCCAACCAATCTGAATACAATCTTCAAACTTCATGTAAGCATATTTCTTACTAATAAGAAAACTGGATTCAATTGGAAATTGACACGCTGAAGCGAATCTCTATCTTTTCCAAAAAATTCAGAGGGAGGCCTCATATAACAAGTTAGAAGTGACACAAAATGTCTAAGGAAGAGCAGGTTAATCAACAATTTGTCTTTATGCATGTTTCTTGGATTTAGCTAAAATTAGAATTGAGCTGAATGTTGTGTCAATATTCATGATGTAATATATTCTCGTTATTAGTTTTAATACTGAATATAAAAGCAAAATTTAACAAATTTCAGTTGTCAAGTTCCCAGGAATCGAATAGTTATATATTTCTCTCAAAGGAAAGCATTAGAAGGTGTAATTACAAATTTTTGTGAACTCTGTTGAATGACAGCTCAGATACACTATATACGATCTATATTTGATACTTTAAATCACCCTAATCTAGTTTACTTCCCTTTTCTTAAAGTTGTTCATAATGTTTTAGAACAATGACTTTTTATAGGAGATGGATTCTTCATAGCACTTAACACTACTCAAAATTTGATCGTGTAGCACTCTACCTCAGTGTTTAAATCAAGTACCTATAATGTGTTTATTTCGAAGCTTACATTTGTTGCTGTGTTTAAGCTATGGATATTTTTGTTTCAGTTCCTAATTATCGCATGGTAGATGTTTGAATTCTAAAGCCACCTGCACGACTAAAATGGCTGCTTATATAAATCGCACAATATCATTGATGTCTGGCGATGGGCCCCACAATAGACCCATAGCTCCTATAGTGGACTCTAGAAGTACCCGGCAGATGACTGATAATTCACCCTTACAGATTTTCGTGAAAGCTAAGAAGAAAATCAACGATATATTTATTGAAATTGATGACTATGTGAAGGATACTGTGGAGTATATGCATGGTATGTAAATAGAGTATTTATGATTTTAAAGATGAGATTGAATTATCTCTGTAGACCATGAATTTCGTGATAGAGAGTGAAAATACCTTTTCTTTGACATATTACTGTGACCCTCTAGCCTGTATTGTCAAACTGCGGCCAATAGCCAGGTGTGGCCTATGGACGATAATAGTTGCTCGTTTTTGGCACGTTGTTCTATGAACAGGTTGCCTATCAATTCGTCCAAATGTCTGTAATTTTCGAATATTTGGCCACGAAACGTAATTTAGGAAGTTTTCCTTCTGAGCATATGCTAATACCAGGAAAGCTAAAGCTGTCAGCATGATTACGCTCGAACGCAATGAAGTAGAGAGGTGAAGTTTTCAGGGTAGTTTTGTAGTCCAAATGCGCTGGCTAAGTTCGTTAATGGGCAAAATCCACCGAGTGGTTTCAGAATTATAGCCATTTGAAATTTTGTTTTCTCTGACGCAAAGACTTATGCAAAATTTTGTGGGGATCTGCGAAATAAAAAAAAATTCTGTATCTCGAATTTACCATGGTAAATTCGAATTAGGAGTGTCCAATACAGGAGAATGGACAACATAATTTACCATGGTAAATTCGATTAATGGTGTCCAATACAGAAGAATGGACAATAGAACATACTGACTTCACGTCAGTGCTTGAACCAATTTTTTTTTATATTTTGAAAACTATTCTAACGAATACAATGGTTTTATCAGAAATGTATTCACCATTGAATATTTGATCATATCAGGGATGCAAAACTTGAAAAAAAATTTTTTTCATCAAATTTATTTTCACTCCCTGTATAACCGGAAGTGCTTGGGCTTCGAAAATATTTTAGCTCTGTAGAGAATTTCAAGCGATATCATAATCCCAATTTTCAGATTTCAAATAGGTCCAGTTCTCCAGAAACGTCTAATAGGCACTCGAACTTGCGACACCCTGTAGATATTTTTCAGAGTTTGGGAGAGAAAACCCAGAAAGGAACCATTTAACAATAGACCTTAAGGTTGTAGTGCAACTTTAGCCCTTACAACAATAGATATATATATTATTATTATTATTATTAATTCAAAGTACAGAGATCTGTACAGGAAAAAATTTCAACAATAGTTCAAAGAAAACAAGTTCTTTCAGCTTTACAAAATTCAAAATATTCTTGTACATTATAAGACTCACATTTTACTATGAGAGAATTAATTCTCCTAGATATTAATCAATGCAATGCATTCATTAGCTTCATGCCCATTGCCCATATTATACATAGCATTATTCTGTGTCACAGTCAACGTCAATATTGACATGTGTAATGTAATGCATGTAGTGCAACAGTTAAATTATGTATTTGAATAGACACCATACGCCACACAGCACTGTTCATTTTCGAACCAATATTTGATGAATTTATTTTAATGGGACCTTATGCCACCGCAAACACAGCACTGTTCATTATCAAACCAACAGTGAATGTATGTATGTGAGTTGAAACTAACCGTTTGATACTATTCTCGGCCAAAAAGTGTACCAGTTTTTCTTGGACGCTTGTTTTTACTGTCGGATTTAAATTCTTGGAAATATTATTTTTTTTCCTAGTTTAGATTCACTTCAAAAAATTTTCGTGAAATTTTTGGTTTCTTAGAAAGCGAACTATGGTGTTCCCTTTAAGATATTCTGTGTATATGTAATAATATTCATATCCAGCATTGCCATGAATTCTGTATCATTTTCAGAGATAGAAAAACAAGAAGAAATAATAAACTCTGAAAAAGTCAAACAAACAGAGGATTTTGTGAGTAAAGTTCATGGTATCAGAGATGTACTCAGCAGAGATCATATGAAAGTAGCCTTCTTCGGGCGCACATCAAATGGGAAAAGTTCCGTCATAAATGCTATGCTCAGGGACAAAGTTCTTCCAAGTGGGATTGGGCATACAACAAATTGCTTCCTGCAGGTAATCAATGGTTTTGTGATGTTCCTTAGAATATGATAGAAATGAGAAATTCAAAAGAACTGATATTCATGCATACTCACATATTTACGTTGCTAAATTCAATAGAAATAAAAGCCTTTTAAAATGCTGCTCGACACTGAGAAACAGCTCAAATTCGTACCAGATGGTTTGTTTTATGACATACTCCAGTCGGCGAAACTGAAACATCGAGAGAGCTACCCGCTTTGGGATAACGCTATATTATGATACCTTTTATTTTTTGCCGGCTACACACATTGTGTCGAAAAACTACTGACACTGAATATTGAATTTACGGCAACAGGAATCTGTACAGGGGTACATGGTGTTATTCCATTTTATCCCGGTTCTAAAGGGTGCGCCAAATAACTTTTTTTTTTTTGAAAATGCAATAAAAGAAGCACCTGAATATTTTCTTAAATTTCTTTTTTGCGCGTATGTTCTGGGGAACATACGCGTTATAGTTTTGCCCAAATGTCTGTAACTTTCGAATTTTTTGAAAAAAATTGTCTCAAACGATTAAGTTCGACTCCCCAATGAAGAATTCGAGGTCAAATTTGATTCTGTCCGGCCGGCCGTCCGGCCGTTGCCACGATAACTTGAGAACGAAGAGCGCTAGCGACTTGAAATTTTCAGGGTAGGTGGCGCATCCCAATACGACGGACAAGTTCGTTAATGGGCATAATCGGCCCAGCGGTTTCCGAGTAATAATTTTGTTTAAAACCAATATAAATCCGATCGAATTGAAACTTGGTGAGTGGTTGTAAAATATGAACCTAAGCACGTTCGTGAAATTTTGTGCGAATCATATGGCTAGAAAATTTTAAAAAAATTATTGAAAAATATTTTTGTTGTCACGATAACTTGAGAACGGAATGAGATCGCGGCTTGAAATTTTCAGGTTAGGATGAGCACCAGAACGCGACATTTCAGTTTGTTTATGAGCATAATCGGCCAAACGGTTTTAGAGTTATAGCCATCTGAAATTTTCTGAAATTTCGTGGTTTTTGTTCCTCATTAACTCGAAAAGTACTGAACCGATTGAATTCAAACATGGTTATTAGTTGTAGAATGCCAACGCGGAAATGTTTGCAAAATTTGGTGAGGATAGCATTTGTAGAAAATTTTTAATAAATCATTGAAAATAAAAAAAAAAAAATCTATATATCAGTAACTAATCGTTAGAAATTGATGAAATTTTGCAAGAGCCTTCATAACCTAACTCTACCGCTAAGTTTCAAGTTTTAATACGATCGGTTAAATATTGTTGGAGATTGGAGCATTCTTGTGTGAATTCAGTAGATGGGTGACCGTTGCCTCGATAACTTTCGAACGAAAGGAGATAGGGTCTTGCAATTTTCAGGGTAGGTTGCGTATCCGAAAGGGAGAGTTGAGTTCGTTTTTGGGCATAATCGGTCTAACGGTTTCCGAGTTATACCCACCTGGAATATTATTTTCTTGATAACTGAAAAAATAAATATTCGATCGAATTGAAGCTTGGTAACTAGTAGTAGAAAATCAACATAAAGACGTGTTCAAAATTTTGTAAGAACCGTACCACTAGAAAATTCGAAAAAAATGACGAAAAAAAAAATTTTAATAACCGTACCCCTAGAAAATTTCAAAAAAAATCACGAAAAAAAAAATTGGTTCAAGCACTGACGTGAAGTCAGAAGCTTTTGCGCGTATGTTCTATTGTCCATTTTATTGGACACCCTTAATCGAATTTACCATGGTAAATTATGTTGTCCATTCTCCCGTATTGGACACTTAATTCGAATTTACCATGGTAAATTCGAATTAAGAGTGTCCAATACAGGAGAATGGACAACATAATTTACCATGGTAAATTCGATTAAGGGTGTCCAATACAGAAGAATGGACAATAGAACATACGCGCAAAAGCTTCTGACTTCACGTCAGTGCTTGAACCAATTTTTTTTTTCGTGATTTTTTTTGAAATTTTCTAGGGGTACGGTTATTAAAATTTTTTTTTTCGTCATTTTTTTTTTATTTGAAAGTACAATCCTTCTGGTTAATAATGGAAAATAATTTCTTTCAAATGGCTGCCTCGGCTGGCCATGTAGTAGCCTACACGATCGGTCCAATTTTTAAGCACATTATCGATTGTGTGCAGCTGTATTTCACCAATGGCTTCACGAATATTGTCCTTTAAAGCGTCAATTGTCTCTGGCTTGTCGGCGTAACACTTATCTTTGACGGCACCCCACAATTAATAGTCCAACGGTGTCAAATCGCAGCTCCGAGGTGGCCAAACGACATTAGCTCTGCGGCTGATAATGCGATCATCAAAATCAGGGTGCAAAACATCGAGTGAAGTTTCGGCTGTGTGGCTCGTAGTGCCGTCCTGTTGAAACCAAATGTTGCCAATATCCTCCTCTTCAATTTTTGTGAACAAAAATTCGTTCAACATGGCCCGATAACGATCGATATTGACTGTAACGGCCACTCCTTGCTCATTTTCAAAGAAAAATGG
Source organism: Halyzia sedecimguttata (assembly GCA_937662695.2). Classification (NCBI taxonomy): domain Eukaryota; kingdom Metazoa; phylum Arthropoda; class Insecta; order Coleoptera; family Coccinellidae; genus Halyzia; species Halyzia sedecimguttata. Next base: position 74,786,897 of record OW569414.2, read on the forward strand.
CCCAGTTATGCCTCTGGACCAAAATCCGCACCAAACAGTGACTCGTTTTGGGTGTATCGGCTTTTCAATGTATGCGTGCGGGTTTTCTGTGCCCCAAATGCGACAATTCTGCTTGTTTACATACCCGCCAAGATCAAAATGAGCATCTTCTGTAAGTCGATCGCAGGCCCACTTAGCGAAGCGATAACGCATTGGATGGTCAGTTGGCTTCAACTCCTGCACCAATTGGACTTTGTATGGCGTCATACCAAGGTCTTTATGCAAAATTCGTCTCAATGATGTCTCCGAAATGTTCAATTCTTGAGAACGACGGTGAATTGATGTTGATGGCGCTTCACGCACACTTTCTGCCACAGCAACAATATTCTCGGGTGTACGCACTGTTTTTGGCTCTTCATGCTTTGGTTTATCGATGAGGATGCCAGTTTCTTTCACTTTTTTCACAAGATAACGAACATACGGAGCTGACGGTGCTTCTCTTCTTCCAAAATCCGTACGCAATTTTCGCACACATTCTGCAACATTACCATGATATTCAAAGTAATGTCGCAATATTTCTCAGCGTTGTTCAAGCGTATACACAACCATATTCGTTCAGCGGAAGGATAAAACTAATTATCTGTCAAATCAGACGAGCTAAGTGTTACCATTCACGAAATAAGCACTAGTTGAAAAAAAAAACTTTAGATGCCGGACCCTTTATTATCTACCTACTGTGTATTTATCCGGTCAGGCGGTCAAATCAATTCACATTTTATAACAAAATATTTTCTCCTTCGAAAATTTGCCAACTCCGTTCAACATTGGGGGGAGGATCCTCCCCCCCTTAGGCCTGTGCCTGCATGTACTGTACTGTCTTATCTTGCATCAAATAAACTTCCGCACTGAGTAAAGGCTCGAACATTATTATTATTACATGCTGCGGAACTGATGTTGTTATTTTTATTCAGGTTGAGGGTTCACCAACAGACGAACCATATCTTATTCTTGAGGGTTCTGAGGAACACTGTGCGGTAGACTCGGTGGGTCAGCTGGCTCATGCTCTGTGCAAAGAAAAACTGAACGAGAACCAGTTGGTCCGAGTTTTCTGGCCGAGGAATAGATGTTTACTGCTCAGAGATGACGTTGTTTTTGTTGATTCACCTGGTGTCGACGTAACCCCCAATCTGGACGAGTGGATTGATAAGTACTGTTTAGACGCTGATGTGTTTGTTTTGGTGGCCAATGCAGAATCGACCCTTATGGTGACTGTAAGTATTCTGCCAATGTTCACAAATATCTAATAGGTTCGTTCCATCAACATTTTTGGAGCAACCCCTGGGTTGTGTTCGAAAATCTCCACGGAGTAGAGTAGAGTTTTTGAAGGTTTGAGAGATTTACTCTGGAGTTTACTCTGACACTGACACTGACAGAAGGTACCAATATCAGAAAATAGGTTATGTTGGTTTAAGAAAGATCCTATTATTATTGTTTTCTTCACATATATGTAACTCTAACCATAAATATATATTGTGAGCAGTATTAAAACTATTAAATTACCTTACAGAACATTCATAAAACAGTGAGACAAAGATACTAGATTTTCCGTCCCATGAGTTATGTCAATTTTGACAGGAGTAAAATGAACTCGGAGTCGAATACTCTGACATTTCGAACGACAGTCATGGAGTAAAATTTACCCAACCTTTCAGTTTTCGAACGCAATGGAGTAAATATTACTCTACGGAGTTAATATTCGAACACAACCCTGGAGATGCCCTAGAGTTGCAGAGAGTCGCCCCGGGTTAGCTCCAAGGTTATACCTCGCGAGGTTTTGTTGGAACGAGTAGAGAGCGAGTGGGCGTCGCCGTTTGCGTGACGTTGGTAACCTAACCTCACTATTCAGTTAAGAAATTTTAATTTTGAAAGTGTTTTACCTACCTACCTAAGTTGATTACTGTTCTCTGTTTGTCAGATTTTAGTGTGCAATGGCTGAAAATGGTATATTTTTGGTAAACGATTCCACATCGGAATAGCTCAGGAATGCATAAATCCACGCTTGTGAATCCATTTCAAATACACCTAAATCGACACAACCAACTGACAAAACAGATATCTGCGGATAAATCAAAATTCAAAAGTAGCGAAGTTAGGTTAGTTTGTGAGATGTCGTAAGATTTTCATCGACTCTCTCCCCTCACCCACCCCCCTGGTGAGATGTAAGATTTTCTCACTTGAGATTTTTCAAAATTTGTGTTTTGGGTGTAAACGTGTTGGATCATTAAAAAAAAAACAAAACACAATTTACTTTGATACTTAAGATTAGCAAAAACTATTATTTGAGAATATTATCGTAATTTAAAATCACAGTGATAAAATTAAATTATAACCTCGGCTCTCTTTTTACACATCTATATATATAAAAATGAATCCCTATATCCCTTGGTCACGCCATCACGAGTGAACTGCTGGACCGATTTCACTATATTTTTTTTGTTGTGTTTGTTATTGTCAGGAGAAGGTTCTTATGACAGAAAATAATTTTAAAAATTGCGCTGAAAATTAGAAAATAAGAATCGATATTTAAGAAAACTTAATAACCGTATAATATTATTTCTAATCTGACCTTAGCGCTTTGGACCACAAATAAAGCATTAACTAAATAGGTATACTCCATTCATTTTTATAAAGTCTCCCGGTTGGCCATGATTTAGTTCTATCACGTTTTTGTAACTAACGCAGAGGCAGGTTGGCACCGCTGAAATATCGTCAAGGTCAAAACAATTCGCCGAGACGTTGCCAATTTCTACTCTCAAAAGTCTCAAACTTAACATAATCATAACATTAAAATCTGCAATAGGAAAACTTCATTCTGGCATGTTGAACTCGAATGAAATTACTTAGTTTCCTATCATTATATTTTATTGGGGTACAAGAATGACTCTGGTTTCGTAGTACTAATACATTTTGAAACTGGTGCAACAAAAGGTATGTAAATGTCTTCTTGAGAAAAGTGGGGAATTCCTTAGGTAAGCCTGTTCGTTTAGAAGTTTTCCTGCCGGGCTATTCAGTTACTTTTATTCTTTTCTCAAATGAACTATCACAAAGTAACGGACTCCTCTATCCATTATTTTTCAATAAAATTTCAACACTTGATTCTTGATTTCCATACAAGAAAATAGCATAATTAAATCTTTCAACCAGTTTATATACATGAAATATTTCCAGTAACAACAGAGCAAAAATTTTCTTCCATAGTCGCCAGGACTGTGGAATTATTGAATTCACATAATATCTTCTCAAATTCATTATTTTTGCGAAGTAAATTCACATTGTGAAAATACGTAATTATTACGACTTCTATGTAGAGAGGACAACGTTGCGTAGTTATCTGACAGGAAAATAACAATAACAATAACATTTTCAAAATATACATGGTGAAATGTGTCAAATTTTCATGGCCAACCGGGAGACTTTATAAAAGTGAATGGAGTATACCTTGGATGGATTCCCATAATGTATTTGTCCGAAATTTTCATACAGGGTGTTCTTTTAACGTCAATTGTAACTTGCTGTTTTTCACGCCAATCGTACAATTTCATTCAATTGTGTTAAAAAATATACTTTCCAGACATATAAACCATTACTATACAGGGTGTTCTTTATATCACGGCACAATTGTACTCGATTGAATTGATTTGTGCCACAAACAAAGCATTAACTAAATAGGTACCTTGGATGAATTCTCATAATGTAACAATTGTGTTTTTCCTTTGATTTATGGACATGGCGCATGGACAATCATACGTCGCGTGTTCGCGCGTCGGAAAACCGTCATCTTTGTTTATTTACGCACCACAAAACAAAACAAAAAATATAGTTTATCAGAAAGCTTTAAATTGATTGAGATACTGTATCTTAACTGTGTGTGTGTGTCAATATCGAATTGAAACCTTATAAATAGCCAGTATTTCAGGAAAACTCTGTTTTGTAAGTAAACAACATCATGTGCAATTATTCGAAAATAATAATAAAACTTCATTCATACCGAGTTAGGCGGTACGAAGTTCGCCGGGCCAGCTAGTCTTCAATAAATACATTGTGGGAATCCATCCAAGGTACCTATTTAGTTAATGCTTTGTTTTTGGCACAAATCAATTCAATCGCGTACAATTGTGCAGTGATATAAAGAACACGCTGTATTGTAATGGTTTATTTTCAATGATGTATGCCTCGAAAGTATATTTTTTAACACAATTGAATGAAATTGTACGACTATGGCGTCAAAAAGAGCAAGTTGCCATTGACGTTAAAGAAAAACACCCTGTAGATATTTTTTTCATTTATTCACCTTTTAAACCCTTCCCTGGACTTTCACAAATAATTCAGGACCAAAATTAGCCAAATCAGTCCAGCCGTTCTCGAGTTTTAACGAGACTAACGAACAGCAATTCATTTTTATATATATAGATATCAGGATTACAGACAAACACTTAATAAATTGGACCGTAAAGTTTTTAGCGGTATTTGATACCATTTACCAAATTCGTGAAATGATGACATTAGGACAAAATAATAGTATTGATTCATTGAGGAGGTGATTTTGATCAAATAATTTTTTTTCAGGAAAAAAATTTCTTTCATAAGGTGTCGATGCGTCTGTCCAAACCAAATATTTTTATTCTCAACAATAGGTGGGACGCCTCAGCTAATGAGCCAGAATATTTAGACCAGGTAAGTGCATAAGACAAATTTTCATTTCATTTGTGATTTTATTATGTCATTTACTATGTTTTCGTTTTCCTTTAACAAGTATCTCACGTTTTTTGTTTGCATTGCAATGCTTATTCTGATCCGTTTCAATGTAATCATCAATGTATACATATTTGCTCTTCGATATCTATATTCTAATTAGATCCAGAATTTGTGTTTCCGTATGGAAAAGCAAATAATCTATGCTTAAGGCTTCTAGAATGTATCTTTGATATTTGGTTTAATAATGAATGTATTTTCATATAAGCTTTGCAATGAACAGGAAGAGGTGAGTTTTTCATTAATTTCTTTCTGGAAAAAACATTGGCATGCCAGCAATGTTGCACAGTCTATTGACCTGTACTGTGTTTGCCTACTAGTCTAGTTAAAAAGTGCTTTTTAAGAAAACATTTTTGCGTATTCTCCGAAATATGATCAAGGTGTCATTCGATTTTGAAAAAAATTAGTTCAAGCACTGACGTGAAGTCAGGAGCTTTTGCGTGTATGTTCTATTGTCCATTCTTCTGTATTGGACGCCCTTAATCGATTTTACCATGGTGAATTATGTTGTCCATTCTCTTGTATTGGACACTCTTAATTCGAATTTACCATGGTAAATTATGTTGTCAATTCTCCTGTATTGGACACTCTTAATTCTAATTTACCATTGTAAATTATGTTGTCCATTCTCCTGTATTGGACACTCTTAATTCGAATTTACCATGGTAAATTCGAATTAAGTGTCGAATACAGGAGAATGGACAACATAATTTTCCATGGTAAATTCGATTAAGGGTGTCCAATACAGGAGAATGGACAATAGAACATACGCGCAAAAGCTCCTGACTTCACGTCAGTGCTTGAACCATTTTTTTTTCGTAATTTTTTTGAAATTTTCTAGGGGTACGGTTCTTACAAAAAAATTTTTTCGTCATTTTTTTCAAATTTTCTAGGGTTACGGTCCTGAAAATTTCAAGTCGCTGGCTCTTTTCGTTCTCAAGTTATCGTGGCAACGGCTGGCCGGACAGAATCAAATTTGACCTCGAATTCTTCATTGGGGAGTCGAACTAAATCATTTGAGACCATTTTCGTCAAAAAATTCGAGATTACAGGCATTTGGGCAAAATGATAACGCGATGTTCCCCAGAACATACGCGCAAAAATGCTGAGGCCGCTCGCCAAAATTTTTCAAAGGTCATTGAATAGATTCCCGTTGGAAATATTAAAAAATTGTTAATTTACGTTTTGTTATAAACAATTTACTTAGGTGAAAAATTATAAAGCTTCATTAAACATTGAAAAAACTTTTTTTATAATATTACTATTGATCCATTTTCTTATGATCAGAAGCTACTCAAAAATGATTTTTAATAAGTTTTATCTCCTATTGTTTAAAAAATTGTTATAAACAAATTCGTTGTTTATGAGATAATTAATTTTTTTTTATAATATATAATCCTGGATGATAATTTTGATTTAAAAAAAACCGTTTCTTAAAAAAAGTTTATTGCTTAAAAACGCATTTTTTGAATATCAATTTTTTTACCACTTATTACGAAATTTTTTTTTTATCATTATTTATCTTGTTATTTGATATTAAAATAAAATCGATTCATATTTAAATTTTCATTGTTTATTTAATAAACAATTTGTTATAAACAAATGAATTATATCTTGGATATTTTTTTTCTTTAAAAAAAAACAACAAAAAAAAATTTTTATTAAAAAAAAAATTATTGAATTGAAAGTTTCAATAAAAAATATAACTGAATATTTTTTAACAAAAAATAATACATGGTTGTTTTTGTTTTTTTAAATAGAAAAATACAAATATATAAATCATTAGTTTATAATAAATTGTTTATTAAATAAACAATAAAAATTATTAAAAATCATTTTTAAATAGCTTCTAAGAAACCGGAACAATAGTTATGAAAAAAAAGGTTTTTTCATTGTTTAATGAAGCTTTATAATTTTTCACTTAAGTAAATTGTTGATAACAAAACGAAAATCAACAATTTTCTTATTTTTCCAACGAAAATCCATTCTAAGACCTTTGAGAAATTCATATTAAATTAAATTAGTAGTTCAACAACTATCGCACTTGCAATGTTAATGTTCGTGCTACAAAAAAATGTTAATTAACTAATGGATAACTAATTGAAAAATCGCGATAAATATTTTTGGACCACGGATTATTGTTCATTGATCGATCCTGCAGGCGCCTGAATTTTTGAAATTTTTTGTTTTCATATTTAATAAGTTTTTAATATTTATTCATTAAATGTCCGAAGTGGGCGTGGCTTGCGTAAGCCGGAGTAGTGAGTACTCGTTTTCAAGCGTATTTTCAACCCTCTGGGATAAATATAAATATGAGTCCTATCTCCTATTGAGATATTGGCAAAAAACCAAACCCCCTTTTTTTCACTTAATTGTTTATAACTATTGCAATTTTTGCGAGCGGCCTTAGCATTTTCTCAAAAATTATTACATGCCATTCCGAATCGAATGACACCTCAATCATAATTTTCGGAGAATACGCAAAAATTTTGACCTAAAAAGCACTTGTTGATCAGACTATGCCCCTTATCTTGATACAATATACAGTGTGTCCAAGATAAGGATGAAATCCTGTTTAGAAAGTTTTTAAATTTAGGATAGTTCTGAAGATATCTGGAAATAGTATTATCATTGAACATATTGCAAAATAGTTTGATTTATCTGGGGGCTTTATTCGAGAACAAGTTTTAAAATAAATTACAAATTTATATTGCCAGTCAATATAAATGCTTTTTGCATGTTCTAAGGAACAGCAGGAATTTTTAAATAAACACCCCACTTCAGGTAAACCCTCCCAGAGTTTTTATCAATACATGTGCAAGTTCGGTAATCTTAGCACAATAATTATTTCCAAATTTGAACTCTTGGACAATTTTATTCTCAGTATTAATTATGCTCAAGAGAAAAATATATTAACTTTTTTTCACCACTTAACGGATCTGATATCCTTGAAATTTCCTAAACTGTAGGTTAGGAGGCAACATCAAGATAGAGCTGTCGATTTTCTGGTCAAAGAATTGAAAGTTTGCTCCCCGAAGGAAGCGGACGAACGTATCTTCTTCATATCTGCCAAGGAAGCTCTTCAGGCCAGATTGGCGGAAAGGGGACAGTCCGCCACAACACCTTTCACAGAGGGCTTCCAGACCAGATATTTCGAGTTCCAGGATTTCGAAAGGAAATTCGAAGAATGCATTTCGAAAAGCGCCGTTAAAACAAAGTTCGAACAGCATTCGCAAAGGGGTAAACTTATTGCCACGTAAGTACAGAATAGTATATTCTAAAACAAGTTGCAGAATGGGCTCCTATTAAAACACGAATGCGAAATTTGAAAACGAGCGACGAAGGAGCAAGTTTTCGGAGGCATGAGTGTTGGAATTGCCTTCTGCAACGAGTATTAGACGATTTTTTCTCTATTTCAGGCCAGTTTTGTAAAATACTGTTGAAATTTAATGAAAAATTCGGATTATACATCTTAGTTACTTTGGTATTGTATCTTGGCAGTTGGCGTGACTGTTACAAAAGTTGACAGATTACGGAATTTGAATCGTACGTAGGCAATGGAGATCAGATTTGAAACAGTTAAATTAAAATTAAAATTAAAATTAAAATTAAAATTGAAATTGAAATTGAAAATTAAATTAAAAATTAAAATTAAAATTGACTTCTGTTGAAATTTGACATAGGATCGAATGTCAGTGCTGACTACCACAAAACGAAAAATATAACTTGAAACAATGCGGGAATGAGTTCATTCCAGCACCGTTTTTAGTGCTGGAATGGACTCATTACAATACTGAAATAGAGAAAATCATTTTTAATAAGTTCGTCAGGTTAGTAATGCACCATTGTACCGATAAATCAGTTCCATCTGCTTCAAATCATTACGCAAAATTTGTATCTAAGCTGTTTCTTGGCAGAGGAGCTAATGAGCTTGTTTTTGGCGCTCTTGTTCCTCGGAACGGACTGCTTATCAATTGGCCCAAATGTCTGTAATTTTGGAATTTTCTGATGAAAATGGTCGATTTGGTTCGACTCACTGATCTAGAAAAATAATCTAAAAATAAATATATAATAAAATAAACTCTCGAACGGAATGAGCTAGACAGTTGAAATTTTCAGAGTGGCTTTGGGAGATAAATATCTCGGTTGAGTTCGTTATTTGGCAAAATCGGCCTGATGTTTTCGGAGTAGCGAGAAAAAATTTTTTTTTATATTACAAATTTAAAATTCAATTTTTTTCAAGATGCAGTTTCACCATAAGAATCCTTTGATATCATTTTCAACTCTAACAAGCTAATAGTTTCGAAGATATGATTTTTCAAAATTTCAATAATACATCGTACTTCTATGTTTTCACAGAATGCTCTAATTATTCATCTGTGTTCGCACATGTCATCTTATTTTCCTATAATGCCGGGTCCAGACGGGTGTAGGTCGTGTGGTCGGTACTACGAGCATTGCTTGTAACGCTTGTCTACCGTCCACACGGAGAATTACGCCTTACATTGCGCATTACATTACGCGTTACATTACACCCGTCTGGACCCGGCATAAGAGACATTTCAAATTTATTTCTGGTTCGTTACAGTCATCTTGGGTAACTTTGAATTCCACTCTTACTTTGAATAAAACCTTACAAATGATAAATTTATTTTTATCATACGTAAAAGTTAGACGCAAGTCCAAGATACTGTTTAAATCGGAACACACCAATGTGAAGTTTGTTACATTATAGAGAACTACTCATCTATCAAATATTATGTTACGTTTTACGCACCATTTCTGAGTGCGTTTTTCAGCGGGAGTTGGATGCTTCCTAATAATTCAAAGTTAAATATACAAAGGCGGTTTTGAGCAGGTGAGTTATTGATTTTCCTTGCCTTTTATTTGGTCGTCTCCAGTTTCATTTTGAAATATTCATTCGTAAACATTAAATTTTTGTTAAAATTCTTAATTTCGGAACTACTTGGGTAACTTCGAATCGTTAAATGTTACCCGCAATTTGAATTTGGTACATCGTGTAACTTTGAATTGTCATTTTAAGGTGTAGAATGCCACGAAAATCGGAAAAAGCGAAAATATGTTACAAAAAGTGGGAAAGCACTGTGGATAGGAGCTTTGGCGCTCTTGTTCAAACTTTGACAAATCATATCTCCGAAAGTATTAGTTTCTCAGAGTTGGAACGATCAATGGATTCTTATGATAGAACTGCATCATAAAATGAAATAAATTAAATAATAATCCATTTATATCATTCTCAGCTCTGAGAAACCAGTAATTTCGAAGTTATTTTGTAAAAGACATTTTGGAGCTTTTGTTTTAATTTAATTTCTTTTATGATGCATTCCCAACTCTGAGACACCAATACCTTCAGGGATATGATTTGTGAAAGTTTGAACAAGAGCGCCAAAGCTCCTGGTCACAGGGCTTTCCCAATTTTTTTTAAGATGCAATTTCATCAGAAGGATCCTTTGTTATCATTCTCAACTCTAATATTGTCCCATCTTGAGAAATATCATTTATAGCAAAGAAAACTTAACCTAGACGAAGGCATGCGTGCAATTGAGAATTATACTAGTTGCAAAAGACTCTACAATGATTATATACATATATTTACTAGCTGACCCACGCAACTTCGCCTGCGCCAAATCGGTTATTGCGGTTGCAATTTTATTTCCAAATGCGAAAAATCTTAAATAAAAACCTAGAACCCGATTGCAGCGCCTCCTACCGGGACAATTGAATTTCCAAGTTATCCAGGGACCCACTCAAACACGTAATTCTAAAAAATACCTAGAACCCGATTGCGGCGCCACCTTCCGGGTACAATTGCGAATACGAACTACCCACTCAAACGTATCTGGTTAAGAAAAGTGAGAAAAGGTGAGAAATACAGGAGACCGGCTTCGTTCTCATCCCTACTCCGTGCTGTTTACTGGGACGTGACACCGGTATAGTCTGGCAAATGAGTGTTCTTCCAGAAAGACGCGGAAATTTTAAAAAATCTAGCACTAAGTATAGCAGGAATAAACTGCCTTGATACTTTAGCTTTGCCATAAGCTCTGGCAAATTTTAATCGAAATAGAGTGAAAAACATTCACAAAAAATACGGCGACTTGGCTTTAATTAGCTCTTTCTCTGGGATAACTTACCAAGTGATAATTGATCAGTTATTGAGCGGGATGAAAAATGATTAATTACTAAAATGAAATTAAAAAATAGGGGCTGGTGATAAAAGGGTGACAATTTAGGGTTGTATGTATTTTGTAATGCCACATTATAAAAAAATAAAAACAAAGAATTTCGTCCAAAAATTAAAAAAAAATTTCAGGGTGAACAACCCTAATCACTTAGGGGTATGAAAAATAGATAGTAGCCGATTCTCAGACCTACTGCGTGCATATAAAATTTGGTAAAAATCGGTAGAGCCGTTGCGGAGGAGTACGGTAACTAACATTGTGACATGGAAATTTTATACAGGGTGTCCCAGAAATCAACGATAAGCCGGTAACGGAAGATAGGCCAAGTCATAACAGTTATCAGAAAAATATGAAAAAAAATCTTTGTCATGTACTTTTCAAATTATAGGTATTAGAAAAAAAAAAGGAAAAACTGACATCCCGTGATGATCTTTCAAGTCCTGTGTCTACAAATATTACTTTTTCGTCAGTTTTTTTTCTGTAATGTAATCATGAATAACCCTCCTGTAAATTACAGTTCAAAATTAAAACATAACTGCCTCAGTTTTAAATAAAATGTTGGATTTTTGCCCTACATTAAATTCAAAATAATTACATCATCCAACTTTAACCGACTGTACTGTAAAAAAACGCGATGTTCCCCAGAACATACGCGCAAAAAATGTACTACACTATTTTGGCAAGTAACATCAAAAGATGGTGCATTTAGTCTGGATTCCAAAATGGTATGATACTTGCTAGATTACTTCTTAGTTTAGGAAAATAATAATGTTTTTTTAAATGGAACCGGATTTCAGGCCAATTCTGTTTAATTATTAGAAATGGACCCTAGGCATCTTTAAGTCCACAATTTACAAGTAAAGTTTGATTTAAACAGTAGACGGAGAGTGACGTCATTTTGCCTAGTAAGAGAGAGACAGATGGTGACGCTAAGTGTGAGCGAGATAGATAGTGACGCTACTTTTATGCGAGAGTGAGACGAAATAAAAGGTGCAAGTTTGAAATAAAATTCAGACATTGGATTTTTTCAGTTGACTTTGATTTAATTAGATTTACAAGAAATTACAGCAAATGTTCAAATTGTTGGCCTGCAGCTGCAATGCAAGCTCTACATCTTCTTAAAAATGATCGCAGAACCGGTTTAAGGTAAACATGTGGTCGGGAATTTTGAATGGTAGAGTTATTGGTCCATTTGAGCTGCCGGAGAACTTAAATGCCAATTACCAGATTTATTGGAAGAAGTGCCACTGAACATTTACGGCAGCATGTGGTACCAACAAGATGGCTGCCCAGCGCATTATGCTCGCACAGTACGAGAGTTCCTAAACCGAGAATACCCCGATAGGTGGATTGGCCGGGGTGGAACAATTTCGTGGCCTGCCCGTTCACCCGATTTAAACCCCTTAGATACCTCCACTGGGGAACGATAAAGGAAAAAGTGTACTTTAAGCCCATTCAAGATTTAGCCGAGCTGCGCCAAAGAATTACAGAAGCTGCTGAATACATTAACACAAGAAGTTACACCCGTCTTATTACGCGATCATTTTTGAGAAGATGTAGAGCTTGCATTGCAGCTGAAGGCCAAAAATTTGAACATTTGCTGTAATTTCTTGTAAATCTAATTAAATTAAAGTCAACTGAAATAATCCTTGTCTGAATTTTATTTCAAACTTGCACCTTTTATTTCGTCTCACTCTCGCATAAAAGTAGCGTCACTATCTATCTCGCTCACACTTAGCGTCACCATCTGTCTCACTCTTACTAGGCAAAATAACGTCACTCTCCGTCTACCGTTTAAATCCAACTTTACTTGTAAATTGTGGACTTAAAGATGCCTAGGCTCCATTTCCAATAATTAAACAGAATTGGCCTGAAATCCGGTTCCATTTAAAAAAACATTATTATTTTCCTCAACTAAGAAGTAATCTAGCAAGTATCATACCATTTTGGAATCCAGACTAAATGCGCCATCTTTTGATGTTACTTGCCAAAATAGTGTAGTACATTTTTTGGGCGTATGTTCTAGGGGAACATCGTCCTATCATTTCGTCCAAATGTCTGTAATTTTCGAATTTCGAGCTGAAAATTGGCTAATAGACTAATTCGGACTCCCTGATCACGAATCCGGTGTCAGATTTTAGGGTGCCGTCCGGCCGGCCGGCCGGCCTTCCGGCCGTAGGCACGATAACAGGAGCACCGAAGGTCCTATCGACTTCAAACTTTCAGGGTAGGTTTCTGATCAAAATGCGACGGTTAAGTTCGTTAACGGGCAAAATCGGCCGGACGGTTTAGGAGTTATAGACATTTCAAATTTTGAGGTTATTTCCCTGATATTTCAGGAACTAAAGAAGATGTTGAATCGAAACTTGGTAGTCAGTTCGAGGATATAAACGCGCAACTTTTGGCAAAATTCTGTTATGATCGAAATGTTGGTAACTTTTAAAAAAATATTTCTTTTAATTTTTTCGAAAAAAAAATTTTTTTTTCGTGAACTATTCATCAGATTGCAACAAAAACTTGTACTAACGTCAATTGTAGTATTTTGCAACATTGTGCAAAATTTTGGCTCTATACGATTTCAATTTCTGGAGATATAAGACAAAATGTGTCAAATTTCCTGGGTCTCTCTCAGTATTTTCATCGATTATTATATAATAATCTCAATAATATTAAGGTATTCAACATGATACTGCTTTTTTTCTTTACTGGTCAGTACGGGCCACAAGGAAGATGAACATGCGCCCAATAGCTCCTGTCCACAGGGCTTGAACCAATTTTTTTACATTACAGTCGGTTAAAGTTGGATGATGTAATTATTTTGAATTTAATGTTGTGCAAATATCCAACATTTTATTTAAAACTGAGGCAGTTATGTTCTAATTTTAAAGTGTAATTTACAGAAGGGTTATTCATGATTACATTACAGGAAAAAGAATGACGAAAAATTAATATTTGTAGACACAGGACTTGAAAGATCATCACAGGATGTCAGTTTTTCCTTTTTTTTTCTAATACCTATAATTTGAAAAGTACATGACAAAGATTTTTTTTATATTTTTCTGATAACTGTTATGACTTGGCCCTTCGCCCGTTACCGGCTTATCGTTGATTTCTGGGACACCCTGTATATTAGATATTAGAAGATATAACTTTATTTAACTGTCGATAATTACTTACCTTAGGAATGAAATTATGTTCTCGAAATTAACTGAATATTTCATGATTCTTGTAGTAATCATAAATACACTGTAGTTTTTCGCTACTTATATTTAGAAGCAGACCAGTTTTTGGCGCTCTTGTTCCTCGGAACAGAGTGCTTATCACTTTGCACAAATGTCTGTAATTTTCGAATTTTTGGCTCAAAATGGTCTCAAACGTTTTGGTTCGACTCACTGATCAAGAATCAGTGGTCAAAATCGATTCTGTCCGGCCGGCCGTAAGCACGATAACTCTCGAACGGAATGAACTAGACCGTTGATATTTTGGTAGAGTAGGTTTGGGAGGTGAATATCTCGGTTAAGTTCGTTATTGGGGTTGTTTCCGAGTAACGAAAAACAAAATTCCATTGATATCATTCCCAACTCTGAGAAACCAATACTTTCGGAGATATGGTTTGACAAAAATTGAACAAGAGCGCTAAAGCTCCTGCCACAGGGCTTTCCCACTTTTTAAGCCTCAATTCACTACATAGTTCAAAAGGCGAATTATATGGTAGTTAATTTTTTTCGGCTACCATAAGAGTGCAACCTTTCTATTGCAATTATTGTTCAATAATTATTCTTCCTTCCAGCCAATTACGAGAAATTCTTGACAGTATTTACACCGATGCCCAAAAACTGAGAGATGAAAAATTAAACCGCAGGAAAGAATTACAAAACAAAATAAACTTTACAGAACAACAACTCATGCTCATCACTCAAGAGATGAAGCAGAAAATACATCACATGGTTGAAGATGTAGAACAACGAGTTTCAAAGGCTCTCAACGATGAAATTAGACGTTTAAGTACCCTAGTCGACGAGTTTAATCTACCCTTCCATTCAGATTCTTTAGTCCTGAACGTTTACAAGAAAGAACTGCATTCTCATGTTGAAGCAGGTTTAGGATCTAACCTAAGAGCAAGGCTGTCGACAGCTTTAGCTATGAACATGGAGACGAGTCAGAGGGAGATGACGGAAAGGATGGAGAGCATAATACCAGATAAAAATAAAGCAAGTGCTTCTTTGATACTACCTCGGAGACAACCTTTTGAAATCCTCTATAGACTAAACTGCGATAACCTGTGCGCAGATTTTCATGAAGACTTGGAATTTAGGTTTTCCTGGGGATTGACTTCAATGATCCAGAGGTAAGTGAATCTTTATACAGGTGTATATGAATAGTTGCGAAACAATTTAGGGGGTGATTCCATGTCAAAAAATAGGGTGGGTCTTTCATGTAAACTTTTCTTTTTTGAGCCCCCCCCCTGATTAGTTACAGCCCCCTAAAGATGGCGCCAGAACAGCAGTTTTTAATTTTTTTCTTAAAAATTAAAAAAAAAACTTAAATCAAGCAGATATTTTAGGCGGAAGAGAAGGCATTCAAACAAATTTTTGGTGATGTTCCTCTATGATTGAAAGGGGTAGAAAAACCCACTCCTAAACCTTGTTTCCCAAGAAACTTTTTTCCATATTCATATTTTACAATCAAAAAATTTATTTTGGACAGCTTGATCCATTCTTAACAAATAAGGTCACTCGTAATTTTTTGCTAAAATTCACGGTTTTTGAGAAAAAATAAATTTATCATAGCGTGAGTTGTAGAGGCTAGAGTTATTTCCAAACTAGAATTTATCTAGTAAGCAGATGTCATTTTCTTATGACATCTGTTTTGATTAGCATTATTCAGCTACAACATAGACATAGAATAAGATGGACTGGCCCTCACGTAACTTTATCACACAGTTGGTTACGGACTACATAAGAGAGAGAGATAGAGAAATGTTATGAAGTATAGAATAAGCAAAGGCAAATACATGGTATTAAAACAATGGTGTGTTTATACCATGGGCAAATATACAAATTGGAATTTGGAATATGTTGGAAAATGATTTAAAAAAAATATACATTCCTTTGCGTGTCCGAAGGACAATGTAGTTTATGCATGATGTCGCGTTAGTTACAACATTTATAATTCAACAATGGCTGGACCGATTTGCAGGATCATTGATTCGTTGCATTCATCTGCTCCCGGAATAGCAGAATAACTATTAAAATATCCGTATACAACGCCATCTCTGATACAAGACAGAAACACAACATGTAGAACAATGAACATGCCGTTGTACGATGGTTGAGTTTGATTGTACTGGAGCATGGTAGGTTATGCTTATTTTTCTGTCAGAAAACTACGCAACGTTGTCCTCTCTACATAGAAGTCGTAGTAATTACGTATTTTTCACAATGTGAATTTTCTTGGGAAAAATCATGCATTTGAGACGATATTACGTGAATTCAACAATTCTAAACACCTGGCGACTGTTGAAGAAAATTTTTCATCTGTTGTTACTATGGAAATATTTCACTTATGTAAACTGGTTCGAAGATTCAGTTAGGCTGGTTTTCCTGTCACGCTGACGGTCGGCGCTGATGATTCAATATGTATGTAGCTATAGGTAGCGTTTTCGAGTCACGCAGCGCTGACGGCCGTCAGCGCTGAGCTATACACGCGCACGTACGAGCCGGCGCGTCGGCGCCGCTGACTAGCTGGCGCCGACAAGCCTCCACATTCAGTGAGCCAGAGACAATAGCATTCTTCTATTTCTTTTTGAGATCAGCGCGATACTAAAAGGATCCGAGCTGACCGATCAGCGCTGACCGTCAGCGCCGACCGTCAGCGTGACAGGAAAACCAGCCTTATGCTATTTTCTAGTACGGAAATCAAGAATCAAGTGTTGAAATTTTAATGAAAAATAATGGATACAGTATACTTTGTGATAGTTCACTTGAAAAAAGAATAAAAGTACCTGAATAACCTGGTAGGAGATCTTCTAAACCCGAGTCACTGTTAAACTACAATAAAATATAGTGATAGGATAGGAAACTATTTAGTAATTTCATTCGAGAGTTCAACATGTCCTTAGACAGAATGAAGTTTTCCTACTGCAGATTTCAGTTCTGTATAGCACTTCTTTTGTCTCTGCTTCTTCAAAACTACTTTCGGCATGTTCAATTTCAAAAGCGAAGTGTTCTTTATTATTCGAAGATAATGATCTGTGATAATCAGCCCTATTGTGTAACTTCAAATCGAATAGAGATGGTATGCATCGAATAGAAATACACCGGTCAAATCGGAATCGCTTCAAATTGGTATTCTGTAACTCAACTCGAATTGTATTATCGAGATCTGAAATAGAAATCGAATAGAATAGCTCTCTACCGCCTAAACCATATCGGAATCGCTTTACGAGATTGGAACCATGAGCGGGAGCATGCGCCGTCGCCGTATTTTGACATATGAAATCGACGAATTCAATTTAGCGTTTGTAAATACGGAAAAGTTTAATAGGTGTTTTGCCAGAAGAAGGAACTATTTTAAAACAAGTGTCGATTAATCAATGTGAAAACATGGATATCATCTATGAATTACGTTCGGCGATAGAAGAAAAAATCGAACAGCAAATGTTCAGAATGGAACGTCGTAAACTTAGGGATACCAGTTAGTAATCCTTTTGAAATCCCAGAAGAATTTTTAGGAAGCTTTACCGTTTACCAAACAATTGCTGTCGATTTCATAAATGAAGTCAGTTCCCACTTTGAACAACCAATTCTGACGACTGCCGAATCATTTGAAGCTATTGGAGAATTGTATCTTTCTGTTTTTAAATTCCACGGGATAAATTGAAAATTGATTCACTTCGCCTTTTATTTAAAAAAAAATCTCCCTTTCTTTTCTTTTTACGCGCTTGCTCCGCCAGAAAGAACGTGTTATTGTTTTCTACTAAAATTCATGAAAGTAAACTGCATATCTTTACGAGATTTGCTAGGTTAAGTTACCCAAAATAAACAAACTGATAAATTTCAGTGATTATTAAGGGCGAGATTTGGGTGCATATGCAACGTTGCCGGCTACTTTCAAGAGCGTCTATAGAAATAAGAATTCCGATTCTGCAGCGTCTTCTATATTGGTTATAGAATACCAAAATTGGACGCGATAGAAGAGATACATTCCAATTTGTCAGATTACGATCTGATGCGTTCATTTCTATCCGAGTTACAGAATTGGGCTGATTATCTTGTCTAAGATGAAAATTATATTGAGAGTAGAAATTGACAACGTCTCAGAGAATTGTTTTGACATTGACGATATTTCAGGTGTGCCAACCTGCCTTAGTTCTAGTTACAAAAACGTGATAGACCTAATCATGGCCAACCGGGAGACTTTATAAAAGTGAAAGGAGTATATGATCCAAACAATATCCCTCTGTCATTTATGTAACAAGTTGTTAAGACATTGTGTACTCAGAAATAGTCTCATTTTTCAGATTTGCAAGTGGCGGATCAGGACTCCTAACACTCAAAAATAAGAAGGAAAGCCCCCACAATTCTATCGTGCCAAGTACTCCAACTGATATGGTCGATACGAGCAGACTTTTCTACCAGAATTCCGTAGCCGACGACTGGTCTCTCATTTCTAGAATAGCAATGCTTGGGGTCAGTTCGCAGGGTACCATGGGCGGGTTACTTCTGGCCGGTTTCCTGTTTAAAACAGTCGGATGGAGGATCGTTGTGGTCACAGGAGGTATATACAGTTGCCTGTATCTCTACGAGAGGTTAACTTGGACAAATAAAGCTAAGGAGAAAACTTTTAAAAAGCAATACGTAGGACATGCCACCAGAAAATTGAGAATGATTGTGGATTTGACATCGGCTAACTGTAGTCACCAGGTTGGTCGAATTTAATGGAATAACCAAAGCAGAGCGGTTAAAACCAATCTGTTTCGGTCTTAACCAATTCATTTAAGCGAAAATGGTTGTTCGATCGGTTTAGGTCTGTAAAGTCATGAATCAGTTTCTTTCACTTTTTTCACAAGATAACGAACATACGGAGCTGACGGTGCTTCTCTTCTTCCAAAATCAGTACGCAATTTTCGCACACATTCTGCAACATTACCATGATTTTCAAAGTAATGTCCCAATATTTCCCAGCGTTGTTCAAGCGTATACACAACCATATTCGTTCAGCGGAAGGATAAAACTAATTATCTGTCAAATCAGAAATGAGCTAACGGCCGGTTTCATAATAAATTTTA
Organism: Halyzia sedecimguttata; assembly: GCA_937662695.2. Classification (NCBI taxonomy): domain Eukaryota; kingdom Metazoa; phylum Arthropoda; class Insecta; order Coleoptera; family Coccinellidae; genus Halyzia; species Halyzia sedecimguttata. The sequence goes on from OW569414.2 coordinate 74,806,178, forward strand.
AAGTTCATTTAAATCTAAAGTATCCTTCAAAGTGACATTTTGGTTCAAAATGTCCAACTAAAGGATGCTTTAAGTTTAAAGAGACTTTAAAACTTAATTATGAAACCGGCCGTAAGTGTTACCATTCACGAAATAAGCACTAGTTGAAAAAAAAAACGTTAGATGGCGGACCCTGTACAATACTATATGACTACCTACAGAAAAACATTTCAAATATTTGAAAGTTTTGTTTTCCTAACTTGGAAAAATTCTGATCTGATCGAATTGAAACCTGGTAGTTAGTTGCAAAATACTGAAGCAAAGACTTATGCGAAATTACTGGAAAATCGCACAACTAGAAAAAATTATACTTGAAATTCCTAAATTACTTTCAAAACGAGCCATACGGTTCATCCTAGGGTGCTTGATTATTATCGTACTTTACAGGTTCAACAAGAACTGAGTGGAACCTTCGCCAGATTATGCCACCTGGTTGATGAGGCTACAGGGGACATGGATACGCAGTTGAAAAAATCTGAACGCGAAGCAGCTACCCTAGAAAACGCTGCCGGTAGAGCTAAAGTTCTTAGAAATAAGGCCAATTATTTGGCACATGAATTAGAACTATTCGAAGATGCTTATTTGAAGAGTCATCACTGATGAAGAAGGTTTGGTAGTCATTTTTATATTGTTATATTATTAAGATTCAATTGTCTGAAATATTAAATATTTATTGATTATAATATCTATATGAACATTTTGATTCGATTTTGTCGAGGTATAATGCAATGTCCCAAATATTTTTCCTTCAAGTTTTGCAGATGAAGTTGAGATTATATCTAAATATTGTGTCCGATCTATGAAACACCAATTGATATACTTTGACATATGATCTGAATACTAAATGAAAAATCGTTTCCAAGATAAGATTCTAGATAATATGCTTAACATCGAGTCTGATCTAAAAAAATTATGAATTCAGATATGTTTATAGATTGATCACCATTATTTTTTCCTTTGTTTATTTTTCAAATTTCTATTAGGGTAATTCAATTTTAATTTGAAAGTCTTATATTTAGTTACCAATTTTTGATGTTGATCAACATACTTATCAAAGTTTTCATTTACATAATTACAGGATCATATATTTAGTTTCACCTATTGTATTATCAGATTTTTCTTCAATAATATAGATTTGAATTTGTTTGTTGTTGAATCTATTCATTCTATACTATATGAATAGTGTTTTAACTAGAAAGTGATTGACAAAGAATGATATACAAATTAACTATTCCTCTACTCATTTGTGTGATTAGTTTGTTGATGTAAATAAATGAAATTCTTGTTTTATTACAATTTTTTATTCGAAGTAAGAAAAAATATCTTAAAAACTCCAATTGAATAGTAGAACAAAAATAAACAAATGAGAGAATTAGAAACACAATTGGTTTGAAAACGTCTAATACTATATAAATGAGAAAAAATGTCCCGAGTTCGAGTGCCTATTAGACGTTTCTGGAGAACTGCACATATTTTAAATCTGAAAATTGGGATTATGATATTGCTTGAAATTCTCTACAGACCTAAAATATTTTCGAAGCCCAAGCACTTCCGGTTATACAAGGAGTGAAAATAAATTTGATGAAAACATTTTTTTTCAAGTTTTGCATTCCTGATATGATCAAGTATTCAATCCCTATTTTTTTTATGATTGCGTTAGATTCTGCGGTGAGAAATAATGGTAGTTTTCTGACATGATTATGCTCCTAAATTCAATAATTTTTTTTTATTATTTTATTTAGATGTTAGAAAACTATCATTATTTTTCACCGTATAATCTAACGCAATAATAAAAAAAATAGGGTTCTAATTTGAAAGTTAAGGTCAATTTTTTATCACAATTTTCGACACAAAATTTGAAACACCCTGTGATGATATCTTCGATGTTGTAAAAACGGTTCACGCTCAGGATGTTTAAAATAAGAATAATGAACATAATACTGACTAAACATATTTGAAATTTTTTCCGGCTTTTTTTTCGATATTTTGAAAACTATTCGAATGAATACAATGGTTTTAACAGAAATTTATTCAGCATTGAATACTTGATCAAACCAGGAATGCAAAACTTGAAAACAAATTTTTTCATATAATTTATTTTCACTCCCTGTATAACCGGAAGTGCTTGGGCTTCGAAAATATTTTAGCTCTGTAGAGAATTTCAAGCGAAATCATAATAAATTTCAGATTTCAAATATGTACAGTTCTCCAGAAACGTCTAATAGGCACTCGAACTTGGGACACCCTGTATAAATGAGATAAAAATTAAAAAGTAACAAAACATTGAAATAAAAATCAGGTACTTCAATAAGACGCATTTGAAACATGTCCAACGTTTTACCATTCAAGAGCATGAGCCTCTTTAGACCACTTGTATATGCCTCCTCTCTTTTTGAACATAATGTCGTCAAATCCTGAAAATTTGAGTGCGTTTTTCACACCTATGTCTAGAATTGATTTGGATGGAATTTTGGAACCACTTCGACAATCCAAAAATCTCATCTGAAATAGAAATAGTACATAACAAAAAACAAAGTTATTCTGTAAACTACAATTCTCAGTAATGGTATCTAAGTAAGGGATTTATTCGTTGCTATGAATTTTATTGGCTTTATATTATTTTAGGTCGCTGAAAAATATAAACTGGAATAAAAGTTCTTTTAATGTTCAATGGATCATTCAATGTAATGCCGTGTTATCATTTTATAATTGGCGCTCATGTTCCTCGGAACAAAGTGTTTATCAATTTGCCCAAATGTCCGTAATTTTCGAATTTTTGGATGAAAATGGTCTTAAACTATTTGATTTGACTCACTGATCAAGAATCCGTGGTCAAAATCGATTCTATCCGGCCGGCCGGCCGTTAACACGATAACTCTCGAACTGAATGAGCTAGACAGATGAAATTTTTAGAGTAGGTTTGGAAGATAAATTTCTCGTTTAAGTTCGTTATTGGGCAAAAAATTTCAAATTCAATTTTTTTAGGTTTTATCATAAGAATCCATCGATATCATTTTCAACTCTAACAAGCTAATACTTTCAGAGATATGATTTTTCAAAATTTCAATAATACATCGAACTTCTATGTTTTTCACAGAATGGGAATTCTATCTGTTTGCGGTAGGTCCAGTTTGAAAGATAAACGTCATTAATCTCAAACGAAACTGAGAGTGTATTTCTGGAAAGTTTGGCTGATGTAAGCACGTAAACAATTAGAAATTTGGATTTGCTTTGAGTTCATATGCAAGTTTTTTTGCTTAGTGAGTCGAAAAATGAATGAGGCAAGGAAGTCGAGCATAATTTACGAGTCATTCTCTAATTATGGAAGATTAAGAACGGGATTTCCAACTAATGTACAGGTAGTAATTCCTAAGTAACACTATACAGGGCGAGTCTTTGACCACTGCATTAATTTTAACCAAAGATTCCTCTCATCAAATGAAACACATTTTTCATTTAACATTTTTCCAAATTCAGCTCAGGTAAAAAGATACAGGCTGTTGAAATTTTGAAAAAAAATCAGTTTTTATTTTGTAGCTTTGACATCCTTTTTTCGAATAAAATGAATGTTGGCGTAAAGTTTCCTATTACTATGATACATATTTTCCAAATATTAGTTATTTTCTACTTCTACTGGTTTTCTAGTTATGGACTCGTGGATTCATAAAACTAAACGAAATTAGCATAAAGAAAGCATATAAAGTTTTTATTGAGTCATTTCAAGAATATTCCATCGTTTTAGAACATTATATAATTATTCAGCATTTCTCCTTAAACGCACCGTTTTCGAGATATTCTTCATTGAATGTTTTAAAATGGAAAACTCCAGAAATTTCACTACTTTTATGGATCCGTCCCTGAGCGTTGGAATCCCGAATCAAGCTGTAAACCACGTTACCATGCCTTATTCTCGTCCGCCAACAATGTCATAGATAATTTATATGCGGGAGTGTATTAGCACATTGTGAAATCTTTAAACGCTTGTAACTTTTCACCTGAGCCGAATCTGGAAAAATGGTAAATGAAAAAAGTGTTTCATTTGATGAGAGGAATCTTTGGTTAAAATTAATGCAGTGGTCAAAAACTCACCCTGTATAAGATTTCCTACATAAGTATTCTGGTTTGAGTTCTCTCTAGACTGATTACTTTAGATTTGTTTCATAAATAAAACTGGCTATTTAATTTACTCAGTTTTTCAGAATGACTCCTGATAGTCTTGAAACACTTGTAGAATTTTGGCTAGAAGTGTTTCAAAACTATCAGGAGTCATTCTGAAAAACTGAGTAAATTAAATAGCCAGTTTTATTTATGTCATATAGAGATAAGATGCAAAGTGATTTTTTCTTTCATGATGTAGTTCTATCATAATAATCCATTCATAATAATCCATTAATATCATTCCCAACTCTGTTAAACCAATACTTTCGGAGATATGATTTGTCAAAGATTGGACAAGAGCGCCAAAGCTCCTGCCACAGGGGTTTTATTATTTAAATAACCAATTCAACTTACATATTCGTCCAAAATTAGATAACTATTTTGCATTTTAACATTCGATTCAGGTACCAAACTATCTACTTCTCGATGCTTTTTCAGAAAAGTCTCAAAAGTGTTATCGTCGATATAAAATTTTTCAGCATTTCTGAGAGCATCTGGTCCAGCATTCTCACCATCGATCAGGAGACATTGAAATACTTTCCACCTAGAAAATACTATAAAATACAATCTGAGTTTCTCAATGGAAGAATTTTAATTACCTAACTGGATTCAACTCTGTTATTTTATCAATCATATCTTCCTCGCAATTATAAACATTGAGCACTGTATTTATTTTGAACAATACATTGTATTGACAACACCAATCTTTCACCCTGTACAATTGGGCAATGTGATTTTTCGTTCCTTGTCCTCTGCCAATTAACTGCGAAATAAATTATTTAATTATAATCCATTTCAACTCTGCACCATGCCTTAGGCTGGTTTTCCTATCACGCTGACGGTCGGCGCTGATGGGTCAATATGTATGTAGCTATAGGTAGCGTTTTCGAGTCACGCAGATCCCTCAGCGAGCTATACGCGCCCGTACGCGCTGAGCTATACGCGCCGGCGCCGTTACTAACTGGGCGCCGACGCGCCTCCACATTTGTGAGCGTTTTCGTGTCACGCTGAATGCACGTAGCAGGAGAATCATGAAAATTCGCGAAATAGACACCGGTCGACTAATTGCGGTCAGCTACGCGCCGACCGTCAGCGTGACAGGAAAACCAGCCTTACTACTACTCAAATATAAGTTTGTTCTTTGAAATAAGATATTGAATTTATACACGAAAGACACGGAAGACTTCCAAGAACACCAATCTTCAAGCTAATCAATGTATTAAATTCCTCAGAATATCATACAGTTAAAATTTAATGACTATTTCTGTAATTATTAGTAATCTTGAGATGAAAACTGTGTATTAAAATAATTTTCAAACAAACAATAAATAATAAATTGTAGAGATCGTAAGTTATAGAAAGAATTTAATGCTTGTGACTTTTACTTGATGCAATTCTATATTAACTCAATGAAAAATCATATACGATTTACACTTATTTATTCAATATTATTGTGACGCGTTTCGTCGACACAGCGACTTCATCAGACTACATCATACTAAATTCGTAACAAGTTATTATCTCCCTATACCTAGATGACATGGACATAGAATCATTTAAAACTAATTACACGAGAAACTTATTTAAAACAAATTACATAATAGACTCATTTAAAACTAATTACATGAGATAACACTGCTGGTTTCTTTGTACACATTAACAATAATTCATTCCTAATGCTTTCATAAATTGATTCCCTATTTGAATAGATTGAGTAACGGTGAAAAATTTAGATCTAATTGTTTATTAACTAAATTACCCGTGTGTTTTTCCCTATTTATTTCCGCCATTTCCCAGTAATTGAGTTGCGCACCTTTATTCAAATTGTGTAGAATTTTGAAATCCGGGTTGAACTTATGTCCTTTTGCTAATAAATGATTCGAATAATTTGAATTAATTTTGAAGGAACAGACCGGCAACTGAAAATATTTGTAGATAACAATAAACATGATTTTTCAATATTTAGGAAACCATCCCATACGGATACAATCATTCATCGATCCTCGTGTTATCCATTCGAACATAAAGTCGCGGCATTTCATAGTATGTTACACCGGCTAATTAATAAACCTTTATCCGAAGAAAATTATGGTACAGAATTAGAAATTATCGAATAAATAGCGGTGAACAATGGATATAACACAGAGTTAATCAGAAAAATGTTGACGAAAAAACAATTTAGAAAAACAATTAGTTTAGTATTTCCAGAAATTAAGGATAAAAATTAAATATTCAATAGCTTAACATATTTTGGTACACCGAGTCAACAACTTAAAAGGTTTCTTCAAAACCAACAGGTGAATATCTCATTCCGGACAAATAATAACCTCGCCAAACTCATAAAGAACAATAAATCGAAAAGGAATAAAGAAGATAAATCCGGTGTTCATCAATTAAATTGCGGGAGTTGTGACAAATCATATATAGGAAAAACTGGTAGAAATTTTGGCATAAGAATAAAGGAACATCATCACAGCTACAAAAACAACAAAATTAATTCAAATTATTCAAATCATTTATTAGCAGAAGGACATAAGTTTAACCCGGATTTCAAAATTCCACACAATTTGAATAAAGGTGCGCAACTCAATTACAGGGAAATGGTGGAAATAAATAGGGAAAAACATACGGGTAATTTAGTTAATGAACAATTAGATCTAAATTTTTCACCGTTACTGAATCTATATTCAAATAGAGAATCAATTTATAAAAGCATTAGAAATGAATTATTGTTAATGTGTAGAAAGAAACCAGCAGTGTAATCTCATGTAATTAGTTTTAAATAAGTCTATTATGTAATTTGTTTTAAATAAGTTTCTCATGTAATTAGTTTTAAATGATTCTGTGTCCATGTCATCTAGGTATTAACTTGTTAAGAATTTAGTATGATATGTACCTAGTCTGATGAAGTCGCAGTGTCGACGAAACGTGTCACAATATTGAATAAATAAGTGTAAATCGTATATAATTATTCATTGAGTTATAGAAAGAAATTGGAAATTTGCAATAGCAACCAATCCAACTATGCAACGGTGAGGTTATTAACAAAAAGAGGTTTAGCATTGTGTTCTTGATTCAGCATGACAAGTTTTATGCCTTTGAAAGATTATACAAGGTCCGAGGCCGCCACACCGACATGGGCAAGGAGGTGATTAGGTACCATGAGGGTGTCACACTTCCTGTTGTTAAACTGTCCTCCGGGTCTTCCGATGGGACTTAGGGATGGTTTAAGCCAGGGGTGAGTTTCTTTATTTTGCAAATATTTTAGAGACCAGTTGAGATATAACAATGAAATTTGACGGTTTGAGTAAGCAGCTCAAGTACTTTGAAACCCTGTTGAAATAAGATTTTGTAACCCCCACTAAAACAAATGGTAGGGGGTGGGGGTACTTTTTAAAATAAATTAATTTTTGCCACAGTAACATACTAATAATAAATTAGATTCCAAAGCTGGGATCTTTTACCATTCATTAGGGGTATCGTTGACACTTGGGGCTCAAGCATCGATTATTTCAAAAATATAAATTTCAACAAACCTTATTTGTATCCTCATCAAAAGAATCGCATGATATTGCCATGATATCTAAATATTTTCCATAACTCTTGAACCATTTCTCCGTTATTAAGGAACCATTAGAAACTATAGTAACTGATTCCAATTTCAATACCTCCTTGCAATATTTAACCATTTCTCCTAAATGTTTACCTTTTGCTGGTATGAATGGTTCGCCACCACTAAAATTGATTTTTTCCATACCTACAAGCAGAAAATCAAACACTAGGTATATTATAAATATAGAAATAAATGACTGTAAATTCAAGGTATTAGTAATCATTAAAGGATACTGTGGGAGGTATATTCATCATCGTTACCATATAGTTGTTTCTTCGTTGATGTTGTTTTGTTGTTATTTGTTAGGCAACATTGTTCGATTGATTGGTTCTGACAAATATCTTGTGTTTCTGACGCAAAATCAAATCACAAAATAATTAATTTTTTATTTTATAGATATTTTTCAGAGTTTGGGAGAGAAAACCCAGAAAGAAACCATTTACTGTTTAGTCCAGTAATTATAATAAGTTGTACCTATTTATATTCCATAAGGCTGGTTTTCCTGTCACGCTGACGGTCGGCGCTGATGGGTCAATATGTATGTAGCTATAGGTAGCGTTTTCGAGTCACGTAGCGCTGACGGCCGTCAGCGCTGAGCTATATACGCGCACGTACGCGCCGGCGCGTCGGCTCCGCTGACTAGCTGGCACCGACAAGCCTCCACATTCAGTGAGATTTCTCTATGTGATCAGCGCTGACCGTCAGCGTGACAGGAAAACCAGCCTAAGCCAAACTTATTGAATTTGAATATCATCGAATCAAAACGAGAATGAATAAAAATATTTTCGAAAGACCTGGAACCGAATAATCATTGCAAATTTTATATCAAGGTTCATTATTTATATATAACGATATAACGATTTTAAGATTATTTTCAAATTTTGCAAATATTTTTCTTCAAAACTCGCAAACTAGTGTAAGGTCAGTAGTTCTAAGGATAATATTATTTTAATTAGATTTTTTGCGCGCATGCTCTAGGGAATAGCATTTTGCCCAGATATCTGTAATTCTCGAATTCATTGCCGAAGTTGGTCTCGGAAAAGTTCGACTCACTGATGAAAAATTCGAGGTCGAATTCAATTTCGGCCGGCCCACCATTGCTACTATAATTTTCGAACGGATATTGTTTTGGACCAATACAGATCCAATCAAATTGAAACTTAGTAACTATAGTTGTAGAATATTTACAATAAAGACGTATGTGAAATTTGTGAGGAACGTATCACCAGAAAATTAAAACAAAAATTATTAAAAAATATTATTTATTTCACGATAACTGGAGAATGGAAAGAGATAACGACTTTTTGCGCGTATGTTCTGGGGAACATCGCGTTATCATTTTTCCCAAATGTCTGTAACTTTCGAATTTTTTTACGAAAATGGTCTCAAACGATTCGGTTCGACTCCCCAATGAAGAATTCGAGGTCAAATTTGATTCTGTCCGGCAGTCCGGCCGTTGCCACGATGACTTGAGAACGGAAAGAGCTAGCGACTTGAAATTTTCAGGGTAGCTAGCGCATCTCAATACGACGGACAAGTTCGTTAATGGGCATGATCGGCCCAATGGTTTCCGAGTAATAATTTTGTTTTCAAACAATATGAATCCGATCGAATTGAAACTTGGTGAATTTGTAGAATATAAACCTAAGCACGTTCGTGAAATTTTGTGAGAATCGTATCGCTTGAAAATTATTAAAAAATATTTTTGTTGTCACGATAACCTGAGAACGGAAAGAGATAGCGGCTTGAAGATTTCAGGTTAGGTTGTGCATCTGAATGCGACATTCGAGTTTATTTATAAGCATAATCGGCCAAAAGGTTTTAAAGCTATAGCCTTCTGAAATTTGGTTGTTTTTTGTTCCTCATTAACTCGAAAAATACGAAACCGATTGAATTACAACATGGTTATTAGTTGTAGAATGCCAACACGAAAATTCTTGAAAAATTTTCGCGAGGATAGTATTCGTAGAAAATTTTTAAGAAATCATTGAAAATTGAAAAGAAATATTCTATATATCAGTAACTATTCGTCTGAAATTGATGAGATTTTGCAAGAGCCTTTAGAACCTAACTATACTGCCAAGTTTCAAGTTTTAACACGATCGGTTAAATATTGTGGGAGATTCGAGCAGCCTTGTGCGAGTTCAGTAGATGGGTGACCGTTGCCTCGATAACTTTCGAACGAAAGGAGATAGGGATAGGGGTAAATTATGTTGTCCATTCTCCTGTATTGGACACTCTTAATTCGAATTCTAATTCGAATTTACCATGGTAAATTCGAATTAAGAGTGTCCAATACAGGAGAATGTACAACATAATTTACCATGGTAAATTCGATAAAGGGTGTCCAATGAAGGAGAATGGACAATAGAACATACGCGCAAAAGCTCCTGACTTCACGTCAGTGCTTGAACCAATTTTTTCTTTGATGGAATGAATTCTAGCTTCTGCAATTTGTTTTGCATGCATTTTATAACTTGATCCATTGCAGTTAATTTAGCTACATTGCACCTTATAAATTAAAACAACAGTGCATATAATAACCAAATGATTAAATATTAATTTATCCGCCGTGTATTCACAAAGCATTCAATCTCCGTTAAGTCCTAACTGAGGTCCTCAGTTAAGGATAAATGAGAATCGCAACCTCAGTTTACGTATGTAACGGTGCTGAAACAGGCCTGTTTAACCTTAATTTTCACTTGAACTGAGGTTGCGATTCTTATTTATCCTTAACTGAGGACCTCAGTTAGGACTTAACGGAGATTGACCGCCGTATTCACAAAGCATTCAATCTCCGTTAAGTCCTAACTGAGGTCCTCAGTTAAGGATAAATAAGAATCGCAACCTCAGTTAACGCATCTAACGGTGCTGAAAGAGGCCTGTTTCATGTTAATTTTCACTTAAACTGAGGTTGCGATTCTTATTTATCCTTAACTGAGGACCTCAGTTGGGAGGACCTCAGTTCGGAGATTGAATGCTTTGTGAATACTGCGGTGAATGCTTTGTGAGTACGGCGTTATATCTATCAAATTCCTCATCATCAGCACTAGAATGGACAATAGAACATACGCGAAAAAGCTCCTGACTTCACGTCAATGCTTGAACCAATTTTTTTTTCGTATAGGTATTATTAGATATTTAATGAATTTCAATTCCGATTAAATATACATATGTCTGTTGATCTAAAACGATTCTCTCATTACTCAAGTCTGTCAATAAAACGGTACGGAAGATACATTTCTACAAATATTTTTTTTCGATATTAATGTCAGAGATATTCATAGCTGATAATAAAATTATACTTAAAACATTATAATAAACGCTGTACAGACACCAACGAATATAAATTATGAAAATATATATTGCACAATCTTTCATCAAATTACGCGTAATTTATATTTGAAATAAGGTATTATTTTCAAACTTACCTTCATCCTTCAGCATCTTCAAACCAATCATCGAATTTTCTAAATCTAGCATGAAGGAAGTTTTTGCCGTATGGAAGCAGAAACCACATTTATAATTACAAATTCTTGTGAAATGATAATTAACACTTTTCGGAATTATTTCCTCGGTAATTTTGGATTTATATAAAGGACTTTCGTATAGTTTTATAAATTCTATTACAGAGAAAATAATATTCTTTAAAAGATTAAACCACAGCATCACAAAAAGATATATAAATAATTTCATTTTAGAAATACGTCGCAAAACTTGGCCGAGGATAATTCAATTGAAGCGAAGCGTTCTATCATCTATTATGTAGTATTCTGTTATTTATAGTAAATTGCAGTTAGCTAGGGACTTACCCTAAAATTTAGGAACTTATCCATTTTTGTTTTGTCCTATTTTATCATTTTCATGTTTTAAGACAATGAATATGTACAAAGTTTAAATCATGCTAATATGTGATATGGAGATTCAATTTATGATAAGATTATTTCAGAAAAAAAATCTTCTATTCAAACTTCCCGTACTTGGAACAGTTTCGCCAATCTAATCATTTTATTTGTCAGTCTCAGGAGTCAGGAGCATAGATAACACTCAGGAGTTTCAGGTTTTGACAACTCAACCTACATAAACATAACCTAGATTATGCAAGAGTTTAAAAACAAGTTGAATCTTAGGATGTAAACAAAAACTTCGCAAGGATGCCATAAATTATGAGTAATTAATAGCAATTAATGCGTCATCTTACTCGAGTCATTTATACTCTAGAATAAGCATAATCACAAGATGGTCGACCTCGAATATTTCGAAATACCAAAAGATTGGGAATACAGGGGAGAAGGAAATTGCCATGTAGTATTAGGTCTTCCGGCACTCAAGAAGGTCCTCCGTATCCGTAAAAGAAATAAGCCAAGAAGCTTGATTCAGTGGTTTATATATTTTTTGGAAGATTGTTTATCATGGTTGTACAATAGCGAAGAGGCTGCAGAACATAGAGATCTAAGGTTTTACTTGAAGATAATGAGACCCATGTTTGGAACTAATTATGTTTCTGATGCTAAACAAGTTAAATTGTCCAGAGGAGTTGTAAAGAAAATTGAGTACCAATTATCAAAACTTCGTCCAGGTAACAATATACAATATACCCGTTTACTTGATTTAGAATTCTCTCTGACATTAGATTAAGTTAACAATTCAATGCAATATGTTTAGATAATAGTTCAGTTATGTATAATTTCCTAATGCTCGGAATAAACAAGGGTTGAATGAACATCACAGAGAAGGTAAAGATACATGTTTCCGTTGCTCACATGAATGCGTTAGTGTTTTCCTTGGCTACGCCACCATGTACATCCATATACATTTCTCTTAGATTTCAGGAAGCATAAAAGTCTTCACTTTGGGAGGGCTACGTTGTTCCAAGATTTCACTAACTTACATTCAGATCATTTGCCGTCAGAATTATCTGAACATACATTTTCAATTGAGATCAAACCAAAAAAGGGTTGGATCCCGTTCAGTGAAAGAGGCTTTCCAGAATGTATATTCTGCATGAATCAATACCTCAAGGTAGGTACATCATATTGGGTAGTTTTATATTCTACAGCAATTTTTTTCAGCTTAAAACAAAAAAGATTATAAGAAGGAGTAACTACTGTCCGACCGATCTCTTTTCAGGGTAAGTCTATAAATATACAGGGTGGTCTACGAGTAACTGTACATTGTTTCATTATGAATAGATGGTATCTGAGATACAGGGTGATTTATCGATTTGAGCGAAATTTTTGGTTAGTTATAACTCCTGAACTGTTCAAAGAATTATTTTCAACTTCGGCATTTATTGTCATTTCAAACAACTACAAAAGTAACTACACTCTTGTCCACTACAGGTTTTGTCGTCTGACATATGTATCGGAAACAATGTTTCCATCTTCAAAGACAAAGCGGTACTGGTTATTTCAGGCCAACAAACTGCATATGAACCTTTTTCAAAAAAGTGTACACCAGAACTCATATATTTTGAACATCCTGTAACGGGTGATTGTTTATAGTTTACTCAATAGCTATCTCAGTTCATATTAGTCTTACAAAAACGTTTAAATGGGCAAGCTTTAAATATTTTTTATGAACATTCAGAATTCAGTTCTAGGAAATGCAAAAAAGCATTGTTAACCTAAAAATTTTATGTGAATTGGTATTTTACTTTCCGTTTTGCAGTTACTCGTGTACCACCTTGTATATAACAATGAGAAAAGATAATGCATTGATGGAACTATTTAAAAAAAAATATGAATGTCTTCCCCTAGAGATAAGGTCGGTGAAACTTGTGAGCAAGTTCAAAAGATAGAGTCGAAAGTTTATATTTGGAAATAGAGACATACATAATATATTCTTTGTGGTTTTAAGTTGATTTTTTTTTCTTCTTGCTTTTGGTGGTCTGGATTTGCAGATGTTGGTGTGTTGCGTATGTACAATAATTGTTTTTCAGCGCATACGGGTGAGATCCTAGGCGCAACAAATTGAGTTGTAACAAACATAATTATAAGAACCAAAATATGTAAATATGTAACAACTTACACTTTGGTGATTAAACTTAAACTTGATATGAGGTTCCTTGAATAGGAATAATAACTCGGTGACATTAGAAGTGTTATACCCAGAAGCAATAATAATTTCTGCAACTGAATTTTTGGTATTAATAATAAACAGTCTTAATAATATTCCTAATAGTAAAGAAAACGCGTTTCTGCCAATTGGCTTCTTCAGGGTAAGGCAACCAAGGAAAAAAAATTGAAAGCAGATGACACTACAACAGGAGCGAACAACCAATTTGTGCGTTCATTTCAATATAAGTATTTCTCATTATCCTGATTTCATAATAATGGAAAATGGTCCTACCGTTTTTAATAAATCAACAAGTCCAGAGCGTTCCTGCCAATAGGGTCCTACATAATGGCTTCGTATAATTAATATACTTATGCATATATTTCACAAATCAAATCGACCCCAGGGGGTTCATTGATCTGCCGAGAAAGCAAGAGCAGACGCGTTTCTGGCTTCTTGGCCTTCATCTGTACTCTGTAGCTTCTCAACAAATTCAACTGAACTGAACCGCGTTAAGCCTCTCAGAGCCGGCTTGGTCGATCATACCTAATCGCTCACGCCACCTATGAGACAAAACACGGAATTCAGCCTTTCCCTCAGCTCTGCGGGACTCGTTTCTCGATTAATATCGAGCGAATGGTGGCATATGATTTCACGCTTTAAATATTCACTGGTGGGGAAAGGCTGAATTCCGTGTTTTGTCTCATAGGTGGCGTGGGCGATTAGGTATGATCGACCAAGCCTGCTCTGAGAGGCTTAACCCAGTTCAGTTTAGTTGAATTTGTTGAGAAGCTACAGAGTACTGATGAAGGCCAAGAAGCCAGAAACGAGTCTGCTCTTGCTTTCTCGGCAAATCAGTGAACCCCCTGGGGTCTATTTGATTTGTGAAATATATGCATAAGTATATTAATTATACGAAGCCATTATGTAGGACCCTATTGGCAGGAACGCTCTGGACTTGTTGATTTATCCTGATTTCTTTATTTCATATCCTTGGGTTCAGGTTGTATTGCACAGGCTGCTTATGCTTCCTTTGTGCCTATGCAATAGTTTACCTCCACCTCCGAATTGGAGGTCCTAGAGCTGTAGGCACAAATTGGTTGCTCGTTCCTGTTGTGGTGTCACCTGTCATCAGTTTTCTTCTTGTACATACCTTAACAGTAATTTCATCAATACATATTTGTCAAATATGTATATTATAATACACTTACATTACTTACAAAAATATATTCTGAGAACCACTTATTTTCAGCGATGAAATTAGAATGATAAAGGCCATATTAGCACTGTTGGATAATCCCCAAAATAATATGAGAATTTTCAAAGATGGACAAATAGCATATGATGAAACCAGTGTCAAATGTGAAGTGGGTCAAATTTTGGAGGAACTATTCGAAAATGACTTGGTTGACAAAGAAGAGTGAGAAAAATAATTAATATTTGAAACGAATTTTTAATATTTAGTCTTTTGAAGGTTGATGAGCGATTTCGCATATTTTCTATTCCAATGTCTCACCAAACCTTTTGAAACCCAATCGTCCTGTGGTGCAAAATTGTTTTGCAATTGGGACATGATTATACAAGGTGATTCTCTACCACGAGGCTGCATTTTGGAGAAAATTTTATCCGCACAAATGATAGATGTTGAAGGGACATCATACTATAATAAACTACTAAAGGGTAATATTTCGCAATGGGAATATGTTGAAAAATTGTTGAATAGTTTGGATCCGAGTAAGTGTGTTAAATGTGCATTATGTACGTTGTCCAACACTACAACTACAACGAATGAGGATCTTGTTTTGTCCTTATACTTGATTGCTGCCATTGCCAATGATTGCTCACTTATGGTTACTATGAAGAAGATAAAAGAAGATGAAAATAAGTAAGTAAAATTTTGAATCTATCAGGTGTACTCTTAATCAAGATGTACGATATCTGTTGTGTCGGGTATTCCATAGCTGCAGTGGGGGCGGAGTGAAAGGCCTCCGTCACCATCATGCACCTATATATACAGGGTGTTTGGCAGAACGTGGAACATACGAAAATGTTGGCTAGGTGGGGTCATCTGCTACTTACTCAGCCCTAATTTATTTCGCCCTGGCCCCCTGGATATTTAAAAAAAAAGGTAATATTTTTTGTTTTATTTTTATTCTTTAATGTTGGGAAATTCTTATAAAATTATTGCTTTATTCAGATGTTAGCTAGAAAAAAAGTTACAAGTCGTCAAACTTACAGAAATGTGTAGAAAATACTTAAATTTTAACTTCAACTTGCATTAAAAAACAAACAAAAATTATTGAGGAGTTCCAATTCTAGCAAAATATCCCTAGTGTGTGATCTTTCTAATGATACTAGCTGGCCCGGCAGACTTCGTACTGCCCTCCAACTCCAACTCCAACTCCAACTCCAACTTCAACTCCAACTCCAACTCCAACTCCAACTCCAACTCCAACTCCAACTCCAACTCCATCTCCAACTCCAAATCCAACTCCAACTCCAACTCCAACTCCAACTCCAACTCGAACTCCAACTCCAACTCCAACTCCAACTCCAACTCCAACTCCAACTCGAACTCCAACTCCAACGTGAACTCCAACTCCAACGTCAATGCAAACCTCAACGCCAACGACAACTCCAACCCTAACGCCAACTCCAATTCAAATTGATCGTAGCACTATCTGTCGGGACAAACTAAAATTAAAATAGAATAATATTGAATGCGATGATAGCGCCATCCGTCGAATCTGATGTAAAACATTCCAAAATCAAAAACTCCTTACAAATAAAAATTAATTAAAAAAACATCTGAATTCACAAAATTATTTATACACACTTCAAAACTCTTTAAAAAATAATTACATTTAATATTTTAATCAGCACATGAATTGAATAACAAAATTTTTTTCAAATTAATCGTAGCACCATCTGTCGGGACAAACTAAAATTGAAATAGAATAATATTGAATGCGATGATAGCGCCGTCCGCCGGATCTAATGTAAAACATTCCAAAATCAACAACTCCTTATAAATAAGAAATTAATTGAAAAAACATTTTCCAGTAGACCAAATTGTAAATCTAAACCATTCTCGAATCTCCACGAACACACACAAAAAATTTCATCAAAATCGGTCCAGTCGTTTAGGAGGAGTTCAGTCACATACACACGCACACAAGAAATATATATATTAAGATATAATTTGCTTTTATAAAAAAAACCTTAAGAGTTATTTCATAATTTTATCAAGTAGGAAATTTTCGACGAAACTCTACATTTGTGGAAAGTGAAATGTTTTGCGAAATTTAATACTGCAAGGTTGGTAAAAATTAAATGATCGATTGAATGTATGTACAAAGAATTTAATAATTTCTACCTGCTTTGTGTTACCATCCCAAGAGTGAATGTCAATTTGCACCACTGCTACTGGCAAGCCGTAGATCATTTAATTTTTACCAACCTTGCAGTATTAAATTTCGCAAAACATTTCACTTTCCGTAAAGGTAGAGTTTCGTCGAAAATTTCCTACTTGTTAAAATTATGAGATAACTCTTAAAGGTTTTTTTTTTTATAAAAGCAAATTACATACCATTAGAAAGGTTACACACTAGGGATGTTTTGCTAGAATTGGTACTCCTCAATCAATTTTTGTTTTTTTTTTAATGCAAGTTGAAGTTAAGTTTTTAGTATTTTCTACATCTTCTGTAAGTTTGAGGACTCATAACTTTTTTTGTAGCTAACATCTGAATAAAGCAATAATTTTGTAAGAATCTGCCAGCATTAAAGATTAAAAAAAAAACAAAAATATTGCCTGTTATACCCATTTTTAATGAAAATTAAGCTTGAAAGTTACGAAAGTGGTGAAACTAGAAGAAAGCAAACAAATTTTTTTTTAAATATCCAGGGGGCCAGGGCCAATTAAATTAAGGCTGAGTGAGTAGCAGATGACCCCACCTATCCACCATTTTCGTATGTTCAACGTTCTGCCACACACCCTGTAGATCTCTGGATTTTCGCAAGGTTGAGGAACACTCAGTCATATTTTTGTTTTCCGTTGAACGGATGAGATCAATAATTTATATTCCATTGACGAATCAAAGCAATTCTGTTTGCTCTCCGGGCAATTATTTTCGCTTGCGTTTTACAGTTCTAGTCAAGGACAGAGCAATTCAAAATAATAGTTTATGTTTATCTCTTTGGAAATAATACTTTTTACGCGCATGTTTTGGGGAACATCGCGTTATCATTTTGCCCAAATGTCTGTAATGTTCGATTTTTTTGCCGAAAATGGTCTCAAACGAGTAGGTTCGACTCAGAGTGGATTACTATATCACATCTCTGATAGTTTCTTTGTAGGTTCATTTCCACGCATCTTTCTATTGCAAGTACTTCTGCCTGAAAGATGGTCGGATAGCAGCCTAGCCATAGTGAGCATTTGATGCCTGGCCCATATACTCCAGCGCCAGCTCCTGTAGTGGTTTTTGAATCGCCTGTGTACCATTTAATGGCATTTCTTTTAAGAACTTGGGTAGTGGATTCCCTGTCCCGGTAGGGTTCCAGGCCAATAAAGGGGTTTTGTGCTCCTTCCTTGGCAAGTGTGTTGGCTTCCTCATTTCCTGTGATTCCCGCGTTACCAGGAACCCAGACCAAGGAGACCCTCTTGTTCTTGCCGACTTCATTGAATTTTCTTCGGCACTCTCATATTAGCTTTGCTGGCAATCAGACCTATTCTGTTCGCGCATAGCAATATTGCTAAGAAAAAGATATTGCTTCCACAGCAAGATCCGAAATAATGCTATTCTGATCATTGATTTTGAGCAATATGATCTGTCATTTTTATAAACATATTGTTATCCACATTGCTATCTCAGCAACCTCAAAATAGTACTTGCAAAGAGCATAACAAGATTTGGAATATGGCTGAGAACCACTTTTTTGTTCCAAGAAATCGGAAATATTGAAAATAGGTAGGTACTTTGATAAATATAGGTATACATAATCGTATATATTTATTAAAGGTACTTGATTTCAAGGGAATTGCTAAGACATAGGTCTGACACTAACAATCCCTTCTATTTGTAAACAGAAAAGTTCATAAACTATTCAACCTCAAAAATAAAAGGCTGAGAGAATTTTATTCATATATCTATTAGTTCATGAGCAAACTAGGATAGATACTCTTTCTTTTAAGTTAGAGATATGCATTCGAAGACTGACCGACTGGATGAAATAAATTAAGTAAACTATTAATTCAGCCTTAGTAAAAAGATGACTGCCTTTGATTTCATTGAAGAGCCGAGGGTATTTATTAATTTATTTATTTGTTCATGAGCAAACTATGAGATATACTGCTTCTTTTGAGTTAGATACGCAATCGAAGACTGACCGACTGGATGAAATAAATTAAGTAAACTATTAATTCAGCCTTAGTAAAAAGATGACTGCCTTTGATTTCATTGAAGAGCCGAGAGTATTTTATTCATTTATTTATTTGTTCATGAGCAAACTATGAGATATACTGCTTCTTTTGAGTTATATATGCATTCGAAGAGTGACTGACTGGATGAAAAAAATTAAATAAACTATTAATTCATCCTTAGTACGAAGATGACTTCTTTTGATTCACTTGAAGAACTGAGAGAATTAGTTCAGGAGAAAACTAGGAGACATACTGTTGCGTTTAACTTGTGCATTCGAAGTCTGACTGAAGACAGGAAAAAATAGAATTTAATATTTGGTTGGGTGTTTGCAAGTCTTCAATGTTCATGGTAGCGGTTACCAATATTCGATTTGTTCCTGAAAATTGATCAATAACTCCATCTTGTTAGTTTCATAAATA
This sequence comes from Halyzia sedecimguttata, assembly GCA_937662695.2. Taxonomy (NCBI): domain Eukaryota; kingdom Metazoa; phylum Arthropoda; class Insecta; order Coleoptera; family Coccinellidae; genus Halyzia; species Halyzia sedecimguttata. The sequence goes on from OW569414.2 coordinate 74,825,884, forward strand.
AAATAGTTCGTTTTTCGCTTTCGTGTTTCGTGATATTTAAATATTTGGTTAGGAATTACGGATAACCACCGAAAAACGGACGAAAGGTTTATCAATTAAGGTTAAATTCTTCTTCTAATTCACATAAAAGTCAAGAAATACAGTGTTGTCAGCTCTAAAATCAATAAATTTTGACCTACTAGATAGCAATATTGTTGGAAGAAAATTGACAACCAACATTGCTATAACAGTCCGAACAGAATACGTAATACCATAGTCATATTGTTAAAAATTAGGAGGATAGCAATATGACTTGAATAGCAATGTTTATAGCAATACGCAAACAGAATAGGTCTGAATGATTTCAACATGCCTATTCCACAGAAGTGGCCCTATACTGCGCTTTCTTAATTGCACCTCTGACTCCACTAACTCTCCGTCGACTCTTGACAAAGCGTCGAACGAGGGTGGACCCACCTTGAAAATTTGAAATCGCCATCTCTTTCCGTCCTCAAGTTATCGTGGCAACAGACATCTTTCGGCAAAAAATTCGAACATTTGGACAAAATAACGCCATGTCCCACAGAATATGCGCTCAAAAAGTCAACGTAATATAGGTACTATATCCAATATTATTTTGTTGTGAGTCCTGCAATATACTCTTTCAATTATTTTTCAGAGAGGAATATTCAAGAACGAATGTTGTGCATTCTAAATTCGGATCATTTCTGGTGAATGTGGGGGTTTTTGATCTTTATCCGAAGCCAATGTCTACAATAAGGAAACACGAGTTGAGAAATAGGGAATTATTAGATTTGTATGAGTTAATGAAATATTAATATATTTATAGAATTAAATTTCAAATTGTTAAATATATTTTTTAATATTCATTGAAGAGGTGTTTATTTATAACTCGGTTAAAAAAAATACGGCTTGAAGCTTAATGCAGTATATCGTGAGAGTGTGTGAGGTGTGAATATACAAAAAACATGTGCGCAAAAGTTCCTGACTTCACGTCAGTGCATTTTAAGATTCTATTTACATTCATTTGGAAAAACATTCCGAAAGATAGTGACCACCAGAAAATGTCATCTTTTTTCTTCTTTCCAGGATACTTTTTTGGTGCTCCTGTTGCACGGAACAGGGTGTTTATTAATTTGCCCAAATCTCTGTTATTTTAGAATTTCTGGATGAAAATGGTCTTAAACGATTTGGTTCGACTCACTGATCAAAAATCCGTGGCCATAATCGATTGATTCTGTCCAGTCGTAGACACTGTAACTCTCGAATGGAATGAGCTAGACAGTTGAAATTTTCAGAGTAGGTTTGGAAGATAAATATCTCGCCTGAGTTCGTTATTGAGCAAAACCGGCCTGATGGTTTCGGAGTAACGAAAAAAAAATTTTTTTTTACATAACAACTAATAAATTAATTTTTTTTTAATATGCAGTTTCATCATAAGAATCCATTGATATCATTTTCAACTCCAACAAATTAATACTTTCGGAGATATGATTTTTCAAAATTTCACTATTAAATCGTAACTCTATGATTTCACAGAATCGAAAATCAAATTATGAATGTCATCTGTGCCCATCAATATTTTTTAATTTCAACTAATTATGTAAACAAATTCAATTTTTGGCGCTCTAGTTCCTCGGAGCAGAGTGCTTATCAATTTGCCCAAATTTTCGAAGTTTTGGCTGAAAATGGTCTCAAACGATTTGGTTCGACTCACTGATCAAGAATCCGAGGTCGAAATCGATTCGGTCCGGCCAGCCGGCCGTAGGCACGATAACTCTCGAACGAAAGGAGTTATTGAAATTTGCAAGGTGGGTTTGGAGCGTAAATATCTCGAACGAGCTCGTTAATGGGCGAAATCCATCAAGCGGTTTCGAAGTTATGGCCGATTTTAGTAAAAATATTTTTTATTGATATTTCCGTAACCGATCACTTTTCAACTCCAACAAATTAATACTTTCGGAGATATGATTTTTCAAAATTTCACTATTAAATCGTAACTCTATGATTTCACATAATCGAAAATTAAATTATGAATGTCATCTGTGCCCATCAATATTTTTTCATTTCAACTAATTATGTAAACAAATTCAATTTTTGGCGCTCTAGTTCCTCGGAACAGAGTGCTTATCAATTTGCCCAAATTTTCGAAGTTTTGGCTGAAAATGGTCTCAAACGATTTGTTTCGACTCACTGATCAAGAATCCGAGGTCGAAATCGATTCGGTCCGGCCAGCCGGCCGTAGGCACGATAACTCTCGAACGAAAGGAGTTATTGAAATTTGCAAGGTGGGTTTGGAGCGTAAATATTTCGGACGAGCTCGTTAATGGGCGAAATCCATCAAGCGGTTTCGAAGTTATGGCCGATTTTAGTAAAAATATTTTTTATTGATATTTCCAAATTTATATTGATATATCACTCGATCTATCTGAAATTTAGCAAATTGTAGGATCATAACCTTTATACGCATGTGTGTAAGGGTACAGGGTAAGGATACAAGGTACAGGGTAAGGATTACAGGGTATGGTTATAGTGTGAGGGTTACAGAGTAAGGGTAGGGGAACAGGGTACAGGGTGAGGGTAAGGGTACCGTTTAAGGGTACAGGGTAAGGGTACAGGTTATAGGGTACAGGGTAAGGGTACAGGTTCAGGGTACAGGGTTGGGGTAAGGGTACAGGGAAAGCGTACAGAGTAAGGGTATAGGGTAGGGGTACAGGTTGAGGGTACACGGTAAGGTAACAGGATAAGGGTACAGGGTGAGGGGTAAGGGTACAGGGTACAGGGTAATGGTACAGGGTAGGGTACAGGGAAAGGTACAGGGTAAGGGTACGGGGTAAGGGATATAGGGTAAGTATGACAGGGTAGGGTTACAGGGTAAATATTACAGGGTGAGGGTTACAGGGTAAGGGCTACATGTTAAGGGCTACAGAGTAAGGGTTACAGGGTGAGGGTTACAGGGTAAGGGTTACCGGGTATGGGTTACAGCGTAAGGGTATGGGTACAGGGTGAGGGCACAGGGTAAGGGTACAGTGTATTGATACAGGGTAAGTGTACTGGGTAAGGGTATAGGTTAAGGGTACAGGTTAAGGGTAAAAGGTAAGGGTACAGGGTGAGGATACAGGGTAGGGGTATAGGGTGAGGGTACTGTGTAGGGGTACAGTGAAAGGGTACAGGGTAAGGGTAAGGGTACAGGTTAAGGGATACATGGTAAGGATTACAGGGGAGGTTTACAGGGTAAGGGTAAAGGGTAACGGTCACAGGTTAAGGGATACAGGGTGAGGATTACAGGTTAAGGGTACATGGTAAGGATATAGGGTACAGGGTAATGGTACAGGGTATAGGGTAAGGATACACGGTAAGGGTACCGGGTACGGGTGCAGGGAAAGGATACAGGGTAACGGGTACCGGGTAAGGGTACAGGGTAAGGTTCACATGTTAAGGCATACAGGGTGAGGATTACAGGGTAGGGTTAAAGGGTAAATATTACAGGGTAAGGGTTACAGGTTAAGGGTTACAGGGTAAGAGATACAGGACTGGATGTACAGGGTGGGGGTAAAGGGCGAAGGATACAGGACAGGAAGTACGGAACAAGAAGTACAGGGCAGGTAGTAAGGGTGAGGGGTTAGGAATACAGGGCAGGATGAACAGGGCAAGGGGTAAAGGGCGAGGGTTATGAGTAGGGGTTACAGGGCAAGAGTTGGGGGTAAGGGGAACAAGGCAAGGAGTAGTGGGTGCGGATTAAGGGTAGGGGGGTATAGGATAAAAAGTACAAAGCAAGAGGTACAGGGCAAGGTTCCGGTGTACAGGGCAAGGGTAACGGGTCAGAGGTACTGGGTAAGGAGTACAGGTCAAGGGGTACATGTCAAGGGGTACAGGGCAGGGGTACAGGTTAAGGGTACAGGGTAAAGGTACAGGTGAAGGGTACAGGGTATGGGTACAGGGTAAGGGTATATGATAGGGTAAAGGTACAGGGAAGGGGTAAGGGTACAGAGTGAGGTTAAAGGTAAGGTTTACAGGGTAAGGGTACAGGGAAAGGGTACAGGTTAAAGGTACAGGGTAACGGTACAGGGTGAGGGTACAGGGTAAGGGTGCAGGGTAGGGGTACAGGATAAGGGTACAGGATAAGGGTACAGGGTAAGGGATACAGGTTAAGGGATACAGGGTAGGGTTACAGGGTAAATATTACAGGGTGAGGGTTACAGGATAAGGATACAGGGTAAGGGTACAGGGTAAGCATACACTGTAAGGGATACAGGGTAGGGTTACAGGGTAATTATTACAGGGTGAGGGTTACAGGTAAGGGTTACAGGGTAATTGTTACAGGGTAATGGTTACAGGGTGGGGGTTACAGGGTTAGGGTTAGAGGGTATGGGTTACCGAGTATGGGTTACAGGGTAATGGTACAGGTTAAGGATACATGTTAGGGGTACAGGGTAGAGGGTATAGGGTGAGGGTACAGGTAAAGTGTACAGGGTAAGGGTACAGGGTAGGGGATACAGGGTAGGGTTACAGGGTAAATATTACAGGGTAAGGGTTACAGGGTAAAGGTTACCGGGTATGGGTTACAGGGTAGGGGTACAGGGTAGGGGTAAAGGGTACAGGGTAAGGGTCAACGGTAAGGGTACAGGATAAGGATACAGGGTAAGGTTACAGTAAAAGGGTACAGGGTAAGGGATACAGGGTAGGGTTACAGGGTAATATATACAGGACAGGATGTACAGGACAGGAAGTACAGGACAAGAAGTACAGAACAGGAAGAACAGGGTGAGGGGTTAGGAATACAGGGCAGGATGAACATGGCAAGGGGTAAAGGGCGAGGGATCAGAGTAGGGGTTACAGGGCAAGGGTTGGGGGTAAGGGGAACAAGGCAAGGGGTACAGGGTGCGGGTTAAGGGTAGGGGGGTACATGATAAAAAGTACAAAGCAAGGGGTACTGGCAAGGTTCCGGTGTACAGGGCAAGAGGTACTGGGTAAGGAGTACAGGTCAAGGGGTACATGGCAGGGGTACAGAGCAAGAGGTACAGGGTAAGGGTACAGGGTAACGGTACAGGGTAATGGTACAGGGTAAAGGTACAGCGTAAGGGTACAGGGTAACGGTACAGGGTAAGGGTACAGGGTAAGGAAAGTGTCAAAAAAATTGTAAATAAAAAAAATTCTACAATAACTCTCGAACGGAATGAGCTAGGCAGTTTGAAATTTTCAGATAGGTTAGGGAGATGAATATCTCGGTTAAGTTCGTTATTGGGCAAAATAGGCCAGATGGTTTCGGAGTAACGAAAAAAAAAATTTTTTTAACTTACAAATTTCAAATTAAATTTTTATTTAAGATGCAGTTTCACCATAAATATCCATTGATATCATCTTCAACTCAAACAAGCTAATACTTTCGGAGATATGATTTTTCTAAATTTCAATAATGAATTGTACTTCTATGTTTTCACAGAATGCTATAATTATTTTATCTAAGCTTTATTATATGATCTGTGTTCATACTCGTACTTTTCATCCTGTTCTATAAGAGAGAGTCAAATTCATTTCAGCTATTTTAATTTGATTTCTTCCATGGTGCAGTTCTCATTCTCAGATTGCTCATTTAATCTTGATAAATAAACTATTATTTGAATTGAATTTCCTTTATGATGCAGTTCTATCATAAGAATACATTGATATAATTCCCACCTCTGAGAAACCAATACTTTCGGAGATATGATTTGTCTGTTTGAACAAGAGCGCCAGAAAGCTCCTTTCACAGGGCTTGAACAGATTTTTTACAGAACACAACACTCACGGGGAGACAGGGTTTTTGCTGAGGTTTTTCCCTATGCTCTTGTATCATACGTCGAATTGTATGGTACCCCGTTACACTAACCTCTGCTAACACATATAAAGCTCTAAATCAAAAGAATAAAGATATTTAATATATTTGTGTTCATACATTTCATCATTGTCGTCTCATCTACAGATAAGAGATATTATGTCAAACAAAGTATGATTGAATTCAAAATGACCAACGGAATAACCTCAGCTATCGTAGATAGCTCTTGTATAATCCATATGTTGATAATTCATATGATTATGGAAATATATACTTTGGTGAGTTAAACAAATTGGGTTCAGATTATCTCCAGTAAAAAGCACTGACGTGAAGTCAGTACTCTTTGGCGCGCGTGTTCACGGTGGCTAATTTGAATTGAATGATTCAAAAATTAACAGTGCTGTATCTAAGCTGCCATCAGGATAGAGTAACAAAGTTGGAAAAGAACACAAGTGACTCTCCTTAGTCGCACATGCTCCTAGAAGATTTGGGAGGGTCAGTATAATCCTAATCATGTTTATAGCACGCGCGCCAAAGCAGATTGACTTTTTACACTTTTTCTTTCATTGTTAAGTCAATCTGCTTTTGCGCGCGTGCTATAAACATGATTAGGATTATACTGACCCTCCCAAATCTTCTAGGAGCATGTGCGACTAAGGAGAGTCACTTGTGTTCTTTTCCAACTTTGTTACTCTATCCTGATGGCAGCTTAGATACAGCACTGTTAATTTTTGAATCATTCAATTCAAATTAGCCACCGTGAACACGCGCGCCAAAGAGTACTGACTTCACGTCAGTGCTTTTTTTTTTTTTTTCAAGTTCCTTTAACAAATATAGCTATCAATACAGTTTGGCTGTTAGTTTTACCGTAGATCAGAAAAAAATTCGGTTGTGGGTCCTCCGTTAGGGACGAAATTGCATCTTCTCCAAATCCGAACGCATTTTAATATAGATCTACCGAATATAGTTATTTATAAATTCGCCTCAGGGCCACCATACAGACATTTCAAATCGGAAACAACGCTATTTCCCCCAGACTGACTTGTGTCCGTGCACTGAATTGACATGAATATTCTTTTAAAACCTCACAATATCGGCTCATTACTCCCAACATAACCCAAACAACCCAAAACCATTCACTTCTCGTCTGCGCAAGCGCAGTATACTCGTGGCTGCAAGTCCTCCCAAAATTACACACCTCACAAAAAACTCCGATTCTCCAACACTAGTGGTTCAGGAGATATCGCTTCTTGAATCCACGCATGCGCAGACCCTCACCAGGGGATTCTATAGCGGAAAAGCATCCGCCACCCCAAAACCCCAATCCTCTCTGACGAAAGCACCACCAGTTAAATCACTGATGGTCTGTTCATGCGCATAACGAAAAATGCCTGTAAGGGGTTACATCCATTTCGAAATCAGCCCCAGGGCCACGGTACGGACACTTTAACTCTGAAACAACGCTACATCCCCCAAACTGACTTGTCATTGCACTGAATTGCTATGAATATTCTTCTAAAACCTCATAATATCGACTCAGCACTCCCAACATAACCCATCCAACCCAAAAACAGTCACTTCTCTTCTGCGCATGCGCAATCTACTCGCGGCTAAAAGTCCTCTCAAATTAACACACCTTACAAAAAACTCCGATTCTCCAACACTAGTGGTTCAGGAGATATCACATCTTTAATCCACGCATGCGCAGACCCTCAACAGGGGATTCTATGGAGGAATAGCATCCGCCACCCCAAAACCCTATTCCTCTCTGACGAAAACACCACCAGTTAAATCACTGATGATCTGCTCATGCGCATAACGAAAAATGCCTGTAAGCGGTAACATCAATTTCAAAATTAGCCCCAGGGCCACGGTACGGACACTTTAACTCGGAAACAACGCTACATCCCCCAAACTGACTTGTCCTTGCACTGAATTGCTATGAATATTCTTTTAAAACCTCATAATATCGACTCAGCACTCCCAAGATAACCCATCCAACCCAAAAACAGTCACTTCTCGTCTGCGCATGCGCAATCTACTTGCGGCTAAAAGTCCTCTCAAAATAACACACCTTACAAAAAACTCCGATTCTCCAACACTAGTGGTTCAGGAGATATCACATCTTTAATCCACGCATGCGCAGACCCTCAACAAGGGATTCTATAGAGGAATAGCATCCGCCACCCCAAAACCCTAATCCTCTCTGACGAAAACACCACCAGTTAAATCACTGATGGTCTGCTCATGCGCATAACGAAAAATGCCTGTAAGGGGTAACATCAATTTCAAAATTAGCCCCAGGGCCACGGTACAGACACTTTAACTCGGAAACAACGCTACATCCCCCAAACTGACTTGTCCTTGCACTGAATTGCTATGAATATTCTTTTAAAACCTCATAATATCGACTCAGCACTCCCAACATAATCCATCCAACCCAAAAACAGTCACTTCTCTTCTGCGCATGCGCATTCTACTGGCGGCTAAAAGTCCTCTCAAAATAACACACCTTACAAAAAACTCCGATTCTCCAACACTAGTGGTTCGGAACATATCGCATCTTGAATCTACGCATGCGCAGACCCTCATCAGGGATCTGAATTCTATGGAGGAATAGCATCCGCCACCCCAAAACCCCAATCCTCTCTGACGAAAACTACAGCAGTTAAAGGACTTCTCATCTGCGCATGCGCAATACGGAAAATGCCCGGAAAGGGCAGCATGAACCTCAAAAACATATGTTTCGGCATTAAAAGCAAAATATTCCGCAAAATAGTAGTAATTTTTTTATTTTTTTCATGTCACGTGATCTTCACGAAATTTTGCAAAAGTCTTTGTTTTGGTTTTTTGCATCTAACTACTGAGTTTCAATTTAATCAGATCAGTATTTTTCGAGTTATCGTGAAAACAAAATTTTCAAATTTTCAAAATTTTTTTTTGCCACTTTAGGGCCGTCCGTTCAACACAAAACTTCGCAGGCATATAAAGGTCATGATTCTACAATCTGATGCCAAATTTCAAAAAGATCGAGTGATCGGTTCCGGAAATATTCATAAAAAACGTTTTTATTAAAAACGGCCTTAACTCCGAAACCGCTCGGTCGATTTCGCCCGTTAACGAACTTGTCCGAGATATTTACGCTACGAAACTACCCTGCAAATTTCAACGCTCTAAGTAGTTCCGTTCGAGAGTTATCGTGCTAACGGCCGGACCGGCCGGCCGGACCGGACGGACAGAATTGAATTTGACCTCGAATTCTTCATCAGGGAGTCGAACCTAATCGTTTGAGACCATTTTCGAAAAAAAATTCGAAAAATACAGACATTGTGACGAAATGATAGCACGCTGTTCCTTGCGGAACACGCGCGCAAAAAGAAAACTAGAATAACTGGTTTCAATTGATATAATATAATTTTTCGTCGACCTTTATGAAAACTGACATTTTATGTACTAATTTGCGCTAAGAGCGCCAAAGCTCCTGTCCACAGGGTTTTCCCTACTTTGCACCCAAAATATCTAAAACAAATTCGAACTTTTTATGTTGTGGCAATCAGTAAACTTTAATTAATCTGGTAACGTATAAGACTAGATGCAGGTAGCCGGAATCAAAAAGAAGCTTAGATATTTAAATCATAGTAACTTTATTATACAACGCAATAAGGTCTCTCCTGAGAACCATCGATAATAATATACAATAAATACCAAATATTCAAATCTATTGGTCCTAAAAATTGAAAAATTACATACATCTTCTTTCAGACAATAATAAATAAGATCCTGATTCAATATACATGGGCCAAGATTGAAAAACAACTCGATCTAATAGTAACAGCACTAAACAAATAATGGCTTTGGATAACACTTTTTTTGCAAAAATACTGGTCGCCACCAGTACTTTTAAAAACTTTCTGGTAAAATGTGAGTTATATCAAAAATTCAAGTACAAAAAGGGGCAAGCAGTTTAGAAACAATTCATCATAAAATCTTCTTGGTTCCCTTATTTCATACTCACTCTCTTTATCATATTCCAATTAACATAACTGGATTAATATTCTTTACCTACTCTCTTATACCATGGACAACATATCAGTACTCAAATATTCAAAATTCTTTTAATATATAAAAAATAAAAATTTATACAAGTCATAAACAGAATACAAAACCTAAACAGTCACAATAAAATTCACAAAAACGCACTAAGATGGAATTCGCAGCTTTTAACAGCATCCACATTATTTTCGTGGGATAAAATCTAAATCTCGAAGAGTTGTAACTTTTGCAAATTGACGTTCCACTTTTGGTTGTGGAATGAGAAATAGTTCGAAACACTACAACTTCATGAAATTCCTAGCATCTAAAGCGGAAGGAGCTCTAGGCAACCTCAATCTATTCAAAAATCACAACTCTTCGGGGTACTATTTTAAAGCAGCTCATCTCATAAAGGTCCGCTTGAAGAACTGGTGCACTCATCTTCCGAGTTACTTTCCGAAATTAAAGATTCCCCGGCTAGGTGTTTAGGCCTAGGCAAAGGCTGTACCCCAGTTTTATCCCCAAGCTCAGAAGGCAACGCTGGCAACGTTAAATCCATCGTGTGATCATCTAAAAAATCTAAATCCACATCATCCGCTTTTCGACTATCGTGAGATGTGTCCATCAGGTTGGAACAATGATAAGGCGAGGGTGAACTGCTGTTATCAGAAAAGTTGAAGTCTGAAAATTCGTTGTCACCATTTCTTGAAGACACCGAACGTGATCTGTTCTGATATTCGATTGTAGACGATATCAAGGAGCTTGCAGACGAACTCTGACTCAATGGGTTTCCTTTATTCCTCGGCTTCTTCATGCCAGGCGACTTGGTTCGGGTGTTCTTCTGATTTAGGGAATTCCTAAAACTCCTACGGACCAATCTTGAGGCCACCACTTCTGGACTTTCGTCTAAATCTAAGACGTAAGATACGGAATCCGATTTTTCAACAACGCCCTTGACACGGGGAGAATGCGGAGGCGATTCGTCATCATCCATAGAATTTTTCGACTTTTTTGGTTTTTTTCCAAATTCGGAGCTGGTGCTACTCCTGCCTATTGGGTAAAAGTTCTTGAAGGACAGATTCAAACTGGTGTTTGAACTGTATTTGTCGCTGTTGAAACTCGACGATAGATTTTGTTCGCTCTTGTTGCCGATTTCTTCGTTGGTTTGTTCTAAGATCTTCGTTATAACTTCTTTGTTGTGTTCCAGTTTCCACTGAAGCTCCTCGTTGCGTAAGGATATGTTCCTCTTTTGTTTGGCCTCTTCCTGAAGAAACTGTTCTAACCTTTTTTTCTCTGACTGAAGAGTCCTGAAAATATAAAGGAAATATACTTAGTTACATTAAACTACGAAGACCCAGTTGAAATATTTCAATCATTTTTTTTATTCATGTCCTTAGGCTGAGATCAAGCCAGAATAGTACGGGGAAAACCCTTGACAAATTACAAAGGCTGGCCTGTGTGTTTATCACTGGAGCTATGGGAAATACTTGCAATAGAAAGATGCGTGGAAATAAACCTAGAAAGAAACTATCAGAGATGTTATATAGCAATCCACTCTGACAGTCAAGCTGCTATTAAAGCTCTGAGCTCCCATGATATCGAGTCCAAGCTAATATGGGAGTGTCGAAGTAGGCAAGAACAACAAGGTCTCCTTGGTCTGGGTTCCTGGTTCCACAGAAATCATAGGAAATGAGGAAGCCAACACACTTGCCAAGAAAGTAGCACAAACCCCCTTTATTGGCCCGGAACCCTACTGTGGGGTTGCTAGATATACCTACAAAAGTGAATTCCGGATCAAAGAAGAAACTGAAAGAGGTGTTTTCTGGAGATCTCTCCCCGGAATGTATCACTCCAAGAAATTCCTCCAGAACTTTTATTCTGTCAGATCCAAGAAATACTTAGACCTCAGTAAGAACATGCTGCACCTCCTCACTGGTTTCCTCACGGGGCACTGTGACCCCGTAGGAAGCATATGATGAGATTAGGGCTAGCAGAAACTGACGAGTGCAGATTCTGTTGGGAGTAGGATGAAACTCCTGATCACTTGATAACGGAATGGCTCGCCATCTCAAACCAACGCAAGGAATGCTTTGGGCAAGAAAATTGCAGTAGCGAAGACATAGCCTCCTTGAAGCCATCCCAGGTACTGGAGTACATCAGAACTCTGGAGCTGGAAGGCGAGATGGTTATGACATCGACAGCTCTGACGGAGGGGGGTGGGACCCCACGATGCGTTATATACAGGGTCCGGCAAAAAAACCTCCCCGGTTTGAGTAGGCCACCGCGTGAGTTGTAGTGGGGGTAGAGATCGGGAGGGGGTATTGTTCCGTAGCGGCGTACGTGCCATTTTCAGTGCTCGCCATGGCTTGGCTCGGTGAGCATCGGTCGTTTGTTGTGGAGGAGTTTATAAAAAATGGCGGTTCTGTGATTTCTACTCAACGAGCGTTTCGGATTCGATTCGAACTTGGCCGACGTGATAGTGTTCCTGATGCGAAAACGATTAGACTGTGGGTGTCACACTTTAGACAAACAGGGTCAGCAGTTAAAAGAAAACCAACTGGCCGGCCTCGTACTGCAATAACACCGGAGAATGTGGCGCGAGTGAGAACATCCATCCAACAGTCTCCAAAGCGTTCAGCGGTTAAATATGCAGCTGCCCTGGGATTGTCAGAAAGGAGTGTAAGGAGAATTCTGCATAAAGAACTTCATCTGCATCCCTACAAAATAATGGTTGCACAAAGGTTGTCTGAAGAAGATTATGCAACTCGCACGGCTGCATGTGATGACATTTTGCAAAACATTCCCCCAGATGCTGTCTTCATTTCTTCTGATGAAGCCCACTTCCACTTATGTGGAACTGTTAACAAACAGAATTTACGCTACTGGGCTACAGAAAATCCTAGGGAACTGCACCAACAACCACTACATTTCCCAAAAGTCACAGTTTGGTGCGCAGTTGCGGAATTTGGTGTGTGGGGACCGTACTTTTTTTAAGAAGATGGACAAACAGTAACGGTCAATACCGATCGCTATTGTCACATGATAGAGACATTTCTCCGACCCAAGATAAACCAGTTTGTTTTAGACCATCAGGAAGAAGAAGTTTGGTTCCAACAGGACGGAGCCACAGCTCACACTGCTCGGCGGTCCATGGAAATGTTAAGAGAGTTGTTCCCTGGACGTCTTGTTTCTTTAAGAGGAGACATTTCCTGGCCCCCAAGGTCACCCGACTTATCACCTTGTGATTTCTTTCTGTGGGGGTACCTAAAGGCTGAAGTGTACAAACATCGTCCCAGAACTCTGCAAGAACTAAAAGATGCCATTAGGCAGGAAGTGGCAGCCATTCCAAGGAAAGTTACACGAAGAACTATGGACAACTTCAGGGAAAGACTTCGTGAATGTCTTAACAATGGGGGACATCATTTATCAGACATAATTTTCAAAACCAAGTAAAGTGTACTAAGTGATGTAAAATGGCATCATATAGGCTATTCACAAATATAAGTAATTGTTCTATATGTTTCTTATTCTTTTTGCAAATGCCTATTGAAATCAGGGAAGTTTTTTTGCCGGACCCTGTACTTAGACACACATGCGGGCATAATTCTAATGAGCTGATCGATTTGGTATCTCCAGGCTACCTGTATCTCATAAAGTCTGCAAAGGTTGGTGCTGGATACGGCAAGTTGAGTAATCTCCTACATATAATATCCCAGGTGTGCTCAATGGGTTTAAGATCCAAAGATAGGAGATCTTTGGATCTTAAGCCCATTGTGGCCACACTGAGAGTCCTGGAAACACCCATCTAGATCTCTCTACTCTCCTGGGAATACCAGAATACCATAAAGCAACTGGATAGAGGCAATGGGGTGACTCTTCCATGGGCGCCAGGGCACTATGGTATTGAAGGAAATGAACTGATGAACTTGCGAAAAGGATCTCTCAGTAAGTACCTCTTGGACCAGAGCCCTTCTGTGGGTTAGGAAAAAACCAATACAGTACAAAGAAATACTCCAGAACTTGCACAGGCAAAAAGATTTGTAGATCTCTCATCACCCTATACCAGAAAGCTTCAGCAGCTTTCACAAGCTGAGCCTCGGGTAATGGTGGGACTGCTGACAGGGCACTGCGCTTACAAATACAGTCGACTCTCGATAAATTGACACTCCGTTAATTTGAATCTCTCGATAATTTGAAATTTTTTCCCAGCCCCTTGAAAAATACTCGATAAATTGAAAAAATTTAATATTAATTGGTCCCTTCGGTAATTTGAAGTTGAAGGAATGGTATCTTGCCCGCCAACATTCAATAATTTGAAGTCCGGGCTACCCCACTCTCTATTATTTGAATTTTTTATCATGCTCAGACCTGTCGTTTGTTTACATAAATGCAGTTCGCAATTCTCATTCCAGTTGATATTCAAAGTTCAAACGTTAATTTTTGATTTGTGTTATTAAAATGATTTCAAGAAATATGTGCCTTTCCATAAGTGAAAAAAACGTGTGACTGAAGCTGCGGAGCATGGACAAATATTTAAAATAATATATAAATCACGGATTTTGATCGAACTCTTGATTATTTGAATTTCATCAGAACACCCCCTTGATTACTTTATTATTATTATTATTATTAAATTATGAAAAGAGTTGGGGCACAGGCCTATAAACTCACAATAACAAAATTCAACAAAACAAGTATTTCAAGAACATTAAATTACATTGAAAAAAAAAATAATAACAGAAAACAACTAAGTGGTGAAGATAGATATTAAGAGTCGAAAATTAGCTATCACGGAGCCAATTATCATATGAGTTCTTAAATGCATTCACAGAAACCGAACTCACAACACTTGCAGGCAATCCATTCCACAAATCAAACACGCGGAAAATGCTGTCTAGTCACTGTTGAAAATTTATCTTTTTTAAGCTTAAGGGTTTGGCCTCGCAGACGAACGTCACGGTTCATCTCGAACAGACCTCGCAAATCGACGCCAAAAATACCGCGAAGTGCACGAAATGTAAATATTAGATCACCACGAGCTCTACGGGCCGCGAACGATTATGTTCATAATTGAGAGCCTCTCATCATAGATTGGTCGGAAAATTCCATAAGGCAATCGAGTAGCTTGCCTCTGCACGTTTTCCAACATCACAGCATCCCGACTCAAAACCGGGTTCCAAACCGGACCAGCGAATTCCAAAATAGGACGTACGTACGTCTGGAACAGAACACTGATGGTGACCGGATCACACTTTCGAAAAGCTTTCTGCACTAAAAACAGTGACTTTCTGGCTCGTTTTACAATGGTTAATATGTGATCAGACCAGGCCAAGTTTTCTGTTATGATGACACCCAGATCGCAGTGACTGGATACAGCAGGGATCCTCTGCCCGCCGATGCGATAAAGAAGTCGAGGGTTATTGGCACCCATATGTAAAACGGCACACTTTTCCAGATTGAGAGGTAGCTGCCAATCCTTGCACCATCGAGCAATTGACTCCAGGTCCCGTTGAATCGTGTGATCAGTTTGACCGGGGATACCATACAATTTTGTGTCATCGGCAAATTGAGAACAACGTGATTTGATACATGCTGGAAGTTCAGAAATGTAGAGAACAAAAATTAAGGGTACAAGGACAGAACCCTGGGGCACGCCGCTAGAAACTGGTCTAGGCGATGAGAGCGACCGCCCCACTCGTACTTGAAAAGAGCGATCAGAAAGAAATACCGCTATCCAGTCCAGAAGTTTACCACGAAGACCGAGATGGTCCAGTACATATAAAAACCGTTTGTGAGGCACACGATCAAACGCACGTGAAAAATCCAAATAGAGGACGTCAACAGGCACCTTGGCATCAAGACATTTGGACCAGTCGTTCACACACTCCAGAAGATTGCTAATAACTGAACGTCCAGGAAGAAAACCATGCTGGCAGTCGGGAATGATTTTGTTATCCATTGCAAACTTAAGAATGGAGTCAAGCAACATTCTCTCACAGACCTTGGCAGCAATTGGAACCAAACTGATGGGGCGGTAGTTTGACGCATCGAGCTTGTCGCCCTTTTTGTATATCGGTGTCACTAGGGCACTTCGCCAAGATGGAGGCAGCGATGACGTCTCAAATGACCTTGTGAAAATTTTTGACAGAGGAGTAGCCAAGAAATGAGAGCACTCCTTGAATATCTTGGCTGAAAGGCAATCGCCACCAGGAGCGGATAGGACATTTAGAGCAGACAGTTGTTTTTCGACCGTTTCCTTTCGTTCAGAAAGGAAGTGCTGTGAATGCTGAATGGAAGTGGAGGGGTGCCGGTCTCGTAAGTGAAAGAAGCAGCGAACGAAACAGCTAGATTCTAGCTGATTCGTTCTAGGTGGCCAATGTTCTAGCTGCTAGAACATTGGCGACCTCTTCGGAGTCCTGAGAAAGTTGGCCGCTGTCATTCCGTACCAGTGGTGTATCAACTTTGGTGTTGAGGGAGCATCTAACGCATTTGAAGAACCGATTTCTATCTTTGGACAGGACAAGCTTGGATTCAAAACCTTTCTTTGCATTGGAAATAGTGGTTGAGAGGTAGTTAGAGAAAGATCGATGAGCTAGTCCCTGTGTTGTCTGCGTCGAATGTAGCGCTGCCAGATTGATTTTTTATGTTTGATCATTCCCAGTATGGCATCACTAATCCAAGGTCTGGAAGGTATTGAGGTGATCATTTTTGTCGATGTACACTCCTATATCACGTTTTTCAGGACAATCTAGAAGCGAGTCCACATAGTTTCAACCAGGGATGTTGCGGATGCTGATTTTTTCACATCCGCGGATGCGGATGCGGAGTTTTGAAAGCTCACATCCGCGGATGCGGATGCGGATGTTTGAGAGATTATGTAAATAAAGTCTATTAATGAAGAATTAAAACAATGATAACTTAATTATAAACATTTTTATTGTTATCAAATCAAACGTAAGTATCTATTTTTGGCGCTCTAGTTCCTCGGAACAGAGTGCTTATCAATTTGCCCAAATGTCTGTAATTTTCGAAGTTTTGGCTGAAAATGTTCTCAAACGATTTGGTTCTACTCACTGATCAAGAATCCAAGGTCGAAATCGATTATGTCCGGCCGGCCGGCCATAGGCACGATAACTCTTGAACGAAAGGAGTTAGAGGATTGGAATTTGTAAGGTGGGTTTGGAGCGTAAATATCTCAGACGAGTTCGTTAATGGGCGAAATCCATCAAGCAGTTTCGGAGTTATGGCCGATTTTAGTAAAAACATTTCTTATGAATATTTCCGAAACCGATCACTCGATCTATCTGAAATTTAGCATCAAATTGTAGAATCATGACATTTATACGCTTGTGAAGTTTTGTATTGAACAGATTACCACAAAATGTAAAAAAAAAAATTTTGAAAATTTTAAAAATGTTTTTCTACAATAACTCTCGATCGGAATGAGCTAGGCAGTTGAAATTTTCAGAGTAGGTTAGGGAGATAAATATCTCGGTTATTGGGCAAAATAGTCCAGATGGTTTCGGAGTAACGAAAAAAATTTTTTTTGACTTACAAATTTCAAAATAATTCTTTTTTAAGATGCAGTGTCACCATAAAAATCCATTGATATCATTTTTTACTACAAAAAGCTAATACTTTCGGAGATATGATTTTTCGAAATTTCAATAATGAATCGTACTCCTATGTTTTCACAGACTGCTATAATTATTCTATCTAAGCTTTATTATATGCTTGTGTTCATACTCGTATATGTCATCCTGTTCTATAAGAGAGAGTCAAATCCATTTCAGCTTTTTAATTTGATTTCTTCCATGGTGCAGTTATCACTGGTTCTTATATTAGTAAGTGAAATTAAAAATAGGAGCATTATACTTAATAAACAGTAGGACCCGCCCAAATTCGCATCCGCATGAACATCCGCATTGATTAATGCGGATGCGGATGCAGATGCAGATGTCCAAATCTATGCGGAAGTTCCGCATTTGCGGATGCGGATGCGAATATTCGCAACATCCCTGGTTTCAACGTCGTCGCTGGATGAGAATACATCTTCCCATACATTAGCATTTATCTCACGCTGCAGGAGTTCGTAGTTTGTAACTTTTATTGTTTTTAGAGACCTATCACGTGATTTATTGAACCTCAGTTGTAGCTTGGAAAGAAGTGCGGCATGATCGGACTTACCGAATGGAGGATGGTATTCTATGTTAGAAACTAGGTCGGTATCATTTACTAATATGAGATCCAGTAATGAGGGATTTTGTTGGTTCCTGAACTGTGTAGGTGAATCAACCAGCTGTACGAGATTGGAATTCCGAATAGAATCAACATAAAGGCTGGAAGTCGAGTTATAGGTTCTGGAAGTGAGGGGCCAGCTGACGCCGGGCAGGTTGAAATCTCCAGCTATATACAAGTTACATTTTTCTGTTGATAATTTACATAGTAATGTTGCCATCTCTATATCAGCATGGCAGGATCTAGGTCTATAAACGCAACCAATGGTGAAGCAAGCAGCATGACTTACCATCAAAAAGATCGATGAATATGCTGTCAATTCCAGGAATGTTAGGGAAAAAAGGACGCACCGAGAAAGTTCCACTCATATCATGTCTGACGAAAATACAGACTCCTCCGTAAACAATCGTCGTTACGCTGTCACATCTAAAAACTGAGTAGCCAGGAATTGATACTAAGCTATCAGGAATGCCAGGGTGCAACCAGGACTCAGAGATGAGAATAAATGAGGGGTTAACAGTACTTGCGTAGGCAAGTAGTTCGAGGTACTTTGAACCAAGCGACTGCGCATTCGTGTAGAGGATTAGCCACTCGTGAAGACTTGTTAGTTTTTTGACGCTGTAGAAACATAATTTTTCATGATTGTAGGGACCCCAGAGATATATTTGATATCAATATCAGTTTTCCCTGCCCTCTGCCTGCGCTTGAGTTCGTCACGTAGTTTATTTAGCTCCAAAAAGGAAACCGCAGAACATATAGTTTGCAAATGCCCAGAGCTGGCCAGCCCAAGCATTCTACATATCGGTGAAACAGTTCTAAATCCTCACGATGAGATAGCCAGGGTTCCTAAGGACGTCATCTTAGACGCTCTTAGATTGCATTGAAAAGTATCGAAGCATAACTTTGGTTGCCTTGTTGTTTATTTCAAAGTATAAAGCAGTGAGTGGATATTGAAAAACCTTCTTACATTTCAAAATCATTTTTCCTTTGAAGTTGCAGTTGTAGGTCCTCGCATCTGGCTTGCAGTAAGGAGGCTTTTTCCTCGCAGCCTGACAATACTTCGGCCTTATGGTTGGCTTCAGCTAGAGATTTCCTCAAGTCCGATACCTCACTCTGCTTGAGCTCCAATACAACTCTTAATGACTCCACTTCCTATAAATAGAAAAAATATGAAAGCAATGACGTAACTTTCTAGATATTGAAAAAAACATCATTTTAAATTTCATATTTCTGGACTCAATGAATGCATCATACCCATTAATTTATTCATTTCAATAAAGGAACACAAACAGGTAAGTCAATACCTAAACAAATGTTCACAGGTTTACAAATACATAGGATTATAACTTTTGTTATAATCCTACCTAAAAGGAGAAATTGCAATGAACATTCAATCTCATTCAAGCATTAACCATGGTAAATTCGATTAAGAGTGTCCAATACAGCAGAACGGACAATATAATTCACCCTGGTAAATTCGATTAAGAGTGTCCAATACAGGAGATTGGACAATAGAACATACGCGCAAAAGCTCCTGACTTCGCGTCAGTGCTTGAACCAATTTTTTTCTCGTAATTTTTTTGAAATTTTCTTGGGGTATGGTTCTTACAAAAAATGGATTTCCAGTGGCGTCATTTAGGAGGCCGTATCTTCGGAGGGAGGGCCGCTAGGAAAAAAATTGATGGGAACTTGTCATCTTATTTTTTTATGTTTTATCTGAATCCGAGAAATTACCCACATTTTCCCGGACACCCTGTATGCCCAGCATTGATCCACAAATTATACTTAGGGGTAAATTCGCATATTTTGTTCAGGTTTAAAATGCTCGCACATACCTGAACACCAATGCCTTTGCCTTCACCATAACTAATCAATCTTTTATTCTCTTCGGCAATTCTTGTCCTTTCCTCTTCTAGCTTATTGACGTCCTCCTTACACGCCGCCAACTCCTGCTTGAACTTCATATTTTCCCTAGACATTAAGTTTATCTGTTCCTTTAGTAACTTTTCTTTGGCTTCGTAGTCTTCTTTAATCCTTGAACTCTCATGCTTGGCGCTCCGTATTTCCTCATTTTTCTCGTCTATGTCCTCCCTTATGGCCTCGTTCTCTTCGCGAAGGATGTCCAGGGATTCCGCGTGACTCTGCTGGAGTTTTTCGAATTCCTTCTTGAAAGTGTGCAGTTTTTCCTCGTAGTATCGCCGAAGTTCGGCCTTGGAACGTTCATATTGGTTTGTTAGCTTTTCTTCGCTTTCCCTTTTCTGATTGGCAACTGGAAAATATTCAGATGGTTACGTTATTAGTACAGGATATTTTCATAGGGGATCAGTTAAATACCTAGTACCTACCTAGCTGTTAATACCATTTTTTTTTCTCAAACTGGGACCCGATTGATGATATAATTGATATATAGTGAGCATGTTCTGGGGAAAGCGTGTCATTATTCCCAAATATCGGTAATTTTCAAAATTTTTATTACAGAATTGGTTCAAGCACTGACGTGAATTTACCATGGTAAATTCGATTAAGAGTGTCTAATACAGGAGAACGGACAATATAATTCACCATGGTAAATTCGATTGAGAGTGTCCAATACAGGAGAATGGAAAATAGAACATACGCGCAAAAGCTCCTGACTTCACGTCAGTGCTTGAACCACTTTTTTTTCGTAATTTTTTAAAAATTTTCCAGGGGTACGGTTCTCACAACATTTTACACACATCTTTATGTCGATATTCTACAACTAGTTAGCAAGCTTCAATTTGATCGGGTCTATATTTTTTGAGTAATCAAGGAAATAATATTCCGGATGGGTATAACTCGTTCGAGAGTTATCGAGGCAACAGTCACCCATCCAGCTACTGAACTCACACAAGCCTGCTCAGATCTCCAGATCCGATCGCATTCAAACTTGGAACTTGGTAGTAGAGTTAGGTTCTGAAGGCTCTCGCAAACATTTCAGCCATGTCAGATGAATAGTTTCTGATATATAGAATTTTTTTCAATGATTTTTAAAAAAAAATTTAGTGATACGATCCTCACAAAATTTTGCAAGAATTTTCGTGTTGGCATTCTTCAACTAATAACCATTGTATCGGTTTTGTATTTTTCGAGTTATTGAGGAAATAACAACCAAATTTCAGATGGGTATAACTCCAAAACCGTTTGACCGATTATGCTTATAAATAAACTCAAATGTCGCATTCAGATGCACAACCTAACCTGAAAATTTCAAGTCAGTATCTCTTTCCGTTCTCAGGTTATCGTGATATACAAAATATTTTTTAACAATTTTTTTTTAATTTTCTAGTAATAAGATTCTCACAATATGCTTAGGTTTTCATTCTGTAACTACTCACCAAGTTTCAATAATTCGATCGGATTTATATTGGTTGAAAACAAAGTCGCTAGCTCTTTCCATTCTCAAGTTATCGTGGCAAAGGCCGGACGGCCGGCCGGCCAATCGTTTGAGACGATTTTAGGCGAAAAATTCGAAAATTACAGACATTTGGGTAAAATGATAACGCGATGTTACCCAGAACATACTCGCAAAAATGTGGGAAAGCCCTGTGAACAGGAGCTTTGGCGCTCTTGTTCAAACTTTGACAAATCATAACTCGGAAAGTTTTGGTTTCTCCGAGTTGGGAATGATATTTAATGTTATTTAATTTATATTATTTTATGAAGCAGTTCTATCATAAGATTCCACTGATATCATTCCCAACTCTGAGAAATCAATAGGTACTTTCGGATATATAATTTGTCAAAGTTTGAACAAGTACGCCAAAGCTCCTGTCCACAGGGCTTTCCCACATTTTTTATTGTGAGATACATATATCTCACAATAACTAGAGTGAGGAAAAAGATAGCAATTTTTAGGATAGGTTGCTCATCCGAATGCGATATTTGAGTTCGTTGAAAGGCATAATCGGCCAAACGGTTTTGGAGTTATACCCATCTGAAATGTTGTTGTTATTCCCTCAATAACTCAAAAGATGTGAATGCGATTCAATTCAAACATGATAATTAGTTGTAAATTGCCGAGGCGCAATTTTTTACGGCCGTTGCCACGATAACTATAGAGATAGCGACTTGAAATTTTCAGGGTATGTGACGCGTCCCAATATGACGGACGCGTTCGTTAGTGGACTCAATCGTCCCAATGGTTTTGGAGTTACAGCCATCTCAAATTTGGTTGTCATTTCCTCAGTAACTCGAAAAATTCGAAATTGTTCCAATTCAAACATGGTTATTAGTTGTAGAATGCTGACGCGAAAATTACAGACATTTGGGCAAAATGTTAACGCGATGTATCCCAGAACATACGTGCAAAAATTATATAAAAGAAACCCCTTAATTTTCGCCGAAGTATCTCACCTCCTAAAATCTTTTGCATCAATTCAGAAACCCCTGTATAGTGAAAACAGTAGGTACTCACTTTGGGATAACTGACTTTGGTGAGATCCTATCAACTGCGCTATTTCTTCCTGCCACCTATTCCTTTCTTCTTCCAATAAGATCGCATATTTCTGCTTTTCTTGTATTACCTGTTCCTCGATCCTTTTGATTTTCGATTTCAGATTAGGAACTTCGAAGGCTTGTACCTGCAAAATGAAAAATTCTGCGATAAATGAGGGATCTATGGGAAACACGATGAGATTTCAAAAAGCCGAGTTCATCAGAAATCTAGCAACGAACTCGAAATATTTCCATTTTGGTTCTATATTTTCTACAATAATAAACTTCCAATTAAAACACTGAATATCCACTTGTTTTAATTCCTTTTCCACTTAAGATTATCAAATTTTCAATGTTAAATTATACGCAATTTCATCATCGCTTATTCTCAAATTCCTCAAATATCCTAATTTAGAAATAAATATCTACAATGACAACCTACAATATGCCGAACACAAAAATTAATCTAAATGAACGTTGCCGGAGTGTATTCAATTGAAGTGAAATCGAAGAAATTACAAAGCGTTGTGAGCATCTATTATTATGACTGTAATGGTGAACGAGACAAAAGTACGGCAACGCTAGATTCTAGCATTCCGATGCCTATTCTAGGTCAGGGAAGGATCTATAATAGTTCTGGAATTCACGGAATTATCATAACATTTTATAAAATTGAATTAAGAATAATATAATTTTCTAAAATTATTGAAGATTCAATATTGCCGCTAACTAACCTGAGATTGCGTTAACTCAATCTCGCCCTTGAATTAGTTATTATACAGTGTGGAAAAGCCAAATGGAATAAATTCATTATCTTGGTTACTGTACTTATTTATTGAAAATCCCGGAACACATCGAATTCAAATTTCAAATTGTTATTCTTCTTCGTAAAAATTCGAACCCTACTTTCAACCCCCTTCGAAAGATAGGTACAACCCCCAATTGGAAGTATGGGCTTGTGATACATCGTTTGAAAGGTCTCGTCATTCTCTATTCAGAAATGTTATCACTTTCACTCATTGCAAAAATCAAACTAGAAAAAATTCAATCTTCTGATTATAAAATGCATCATAATATTCCCTCAAATATTCCAAATCTTATTACAATAATACTTAACTTATTTGCCTTCAAGATATGAAAGAAAGAAAATGATCACTCCTAAGATGTTGAATAATGTTGTTAGATATCTTTATTTGAGGTTAGGATGTTGCCACTTTGACATCTACTTCATTAACATTCATAATTATTTTGCTACATTTTAGGTTTTGATATTGTACCAAATTTCGCTTATTAGTTGATTTGATTTTTTTCTAATTTGATTTCAGCAATAAACTTGAAAGTGATAACTTTACTGTATAGAGAATGACGAGACCTTTCAAACGATGTACAACAAGCATTTTTACGAAGAAGAATGATAATTTAAAATTCGAATTTTACTTGTTTCAGGATTTTCCATAAATATGTACAGTAATCAAGATAATAATTTTCTATTTGGCTTTTCGACATTGTATGCACTTATCTTTCATTATTATACAGGATGATTCACGAAGACCGTTCGCTAGAATATTTCAAAGAAAGACTCGAGATAAACACTTGAAATTTTATAGTTAAGCTTTGTTAGAAGAGATGAATTCTTGGAAAAAAATTCAGATTCGTTCGACTTCCGTTTTCATCGGAAATGATACCAACTTTCGTTGGTTATTGATAATCGAATAACCCATTGGATTCTAAATTGTTTTAATGTATCACTTACATATTATTCTCAGAAAATTTCGGTGAAATCTGAAATAACCCTTCAAATTTTCTCAAATAGGTCTTCATTCCAATATTAATTACTTTTAGATTTTTGCATGAAAATTCCTAATTTTCTAGCTTCTATCAGAAGACATAACAATGCTTCTCCTTCGTTAATTAAAAATTCAATTGAACATACATGGTGTTTCTATTTCAATGTCAAAGTCAGTCATTACAAAAACCTCTACACAATTTTTTTTTCAAATGAGAAACCATTTTTTTTATTGGTCAGCTGGAATCTACATTAAAAAATAATGTATATTTTATAATACATATTAAATGCAAATGTCTACAAGTTATGAATATTGGAACGAAGCCCTATTTGAGAAAATTCTTCAGATTTTACACGAATTTTCTGAGTATAATATGTAAGTGACATTAAAATAATGTAGAATTCAATGGGTAATCTGATTATCAATGAAAAAACTGGGTATTACATCCAAAAAACTAAAGTTGGTATCATTTCTGGTGAAACCGGAAGTCGAACAAATCTGAAATTTTTTCCAAGAATTCATCACTCCTAACAAAGCTCAACTATAAAATTTCAAGTGTTTATCTCGAGTCTTTCTTCGAAATATTCTAACGAACAGTCTTCGTGAATCACCCTGCATGTACTTATCTTTCATTATTATATTATAGATGGTTATCATTATTATTAACGAAGAGTACTCACGTTAAAAACTAAATGCTGAATTAAAATAGCTAAGGCTTCCACAGTCTTGGGAGCTGGTTTCGCAGCTACCCTTGATAACGTTGGGGATCGTGTAACGGGAGATGTTCTGCCTCCTTTAACAGTATTCCTCCCATTTTCTGAAAAAAATAATGATTTGTTAATTTTTTTTAATTCCTAAATATTCGAAATACCTAAATTGTTTATCACATAGTCTGCGAATTTTATTAACTCTTTTTCATCGTTTTCATATATCGATACATTTTCAGAACTCTTTAGAGGTATTAGTTTTCTCCCAAATATTTCAAAATATTCATAAAGACTCATGTCATTTGAATGTCAGGAGACAATAATATTAATTTCATAGAAAATGATTTCCATTTTAGAATCAACAGCATTCAATTCTGAATCATCCTGTATCTGTTCATATGTCAGTTTCCGTAAGAATTCCAAAATGTGTTGAGATTCATAATATCTAATTGGTTTTCGTTGGAACTTTCCGAACAATTTGTAACTAACACAACCTGATAATTGTTCATTTCCGTTCTAGCAAATTGGTTTATTTACAGTTGCTTCGGTACAATTATTCTTCAATGTGTGTTCTGTTGAAGTTCCGGAAGAATATATCCTCATCATATATTTGTATATGTATAATAGGTTTAATGTCCAAAATAATTAGCTGTAAAAATATATAAGGCAAGTTAATTATTTTTGTAATTATCCATTTTAATAACAAATTAGTTCTACAACGTCCAGAGAGCTCCTCTGAGAGGGTGCTTGCAATTTTTGTCAGTAGAATTCTAGAAACTCTTGCAAGAGATAGCGACTTGCAATTTTCAGGGTAGGTTGAGCATTTATTGAGTAATTAGTTGTAGAATGCCGACGTGCAAATATTTACGAAATTTCGTGAGTATCGTATCACTAGAAAATAATAATAAAATCCCTATTTTGGAGATCCGAGCAGACTTGGGTGAGTTCCGATATTTTAAAAGGAATTTGAATCTTATAATCAGTTGAATAAATATGGCAAGGGGATTTATGCAGTATTTTTTTCCGTATATTGATAGATATTCATTGAATTCCAATTCCGATAGAATACTTGTCAGAATTAAAAATTCTTTGATCTTGGACGATTCTCTCATTACTCAAGTCCTTATTACAATGATAGGAAATGTATTCATATAAATGCTGACATTTTCGGAATGAAAATGTGAGGTCATTAAAGCTTTCCAAAATGGAAACGAGGATTAGCTAAACGTTCTATTATTTCCACCATTTTTGGCGTTCTTGTTCCTCGGAACAGAGTGCTCATCAATTTGCCCAAATGTCTGTAATTTTCGAATTTTTGGCTGAAAATGGTCTTAAACGATTTGGTTCGACTCACTGATCAAGAATCCATTACATTACAAATTTTAAATTAATTTTTTTTAAATGCAGTTTCATCATAAGAATCCATTGATATCATTCTCAACTTTAACAAACTAACACTTTCGGAGAGGAATTTTCAAAATATCAATAATTATTCTTACTTCTAGGATTTCATATAACACTCTAATTATAATTTGCTAATGTATGTAAATCCAACATGGGCTGAGTCATAGACCTACGTTTAGAATTTAATTACGAAAATTTTTGAAACCGTAAGCACAGAAACCAAATTGAAAAAAGATTTCAGCACGAGGTGTTTCCAAGCGGTCAACCATCCAAGCAATAACCGACGCTGCTTGGCTTCAGTGTTCGAACGGTTTACAGCATACTACAGTGTGGTATGACTGCAAACAATATTTCTTCCTCTAATTCTGCAATTATGTTTATGATGCAGTTCTATCATAAGAATTCATTGATTTCTTTCCCAACTCTGAGAAACTAATACTTTCGGAGATATGATTTGTTAACGTTTGAACAAGAGCGCCAAAGCTCCAGTCCACATGGCTTTCCCACATTTTTGTTTTAATTCTGTTTTGCTTTTTCCCATGTCTGATGCACCGATCGCACTATTTACGATTTCTATATTTCTGACACCAACACGAGCGTAAGAAGTAAGAAAAGACCTATAATGAATTAGAAATAATATTCAGAATAGGCAAAAAGTCGGAATCGGTTGAGATTACTGAAGAATTTGTAAGATTTCAAACACTACGCTCGACAAGAATTAGTAATTTACTAAATTTGTGAACTCGAGGACGTGGCTATCGAAGTATAAATTGCTTGAATGCAATTCTTGATGTTAACGTCCGGATTCATTTTCATCTCTAATCAATTTAACACCTGTTTAAGAATCGCTACGTGCACTCAACAGATCCAAGCTTTATTCTATGTCATTTCATTTCAATAATTAAATCCTCAATTAGTTTCAAGTTCAAGTATAATTTTAAGGTTCATGACAGGTTGTCGTTGGTACACCGCGCTAGTCTGTTCATCGTACATACATATATTTTCTTTTCTATAAGTATTCTCACGCAAGTCACTCTCTAATTAGATATTATCGTTAAAATTGCTTTTCTAGTAGAATCTCTCTTATCCCATTTAAATAATTGTTCGTTGCTTTCCATCAATGCAAACTTTGTGGTTTTTTGGTAATTACCTCTTCTCCATTTGAATTTATATGTATGCTTTTGGCCCTCAGTTTTTGGTATTAACAATGCATATAAGGAAAAATAAATTGGAGTTAACAATTTTTCCAACTCATTTGTCTGTAACAATCCAACGTATAAAAATATCGGACAAAATCTAACAACCCTGATTTTGAGGATTTGGTGTTACAAATCAGTGAAATTTATCGATCATTTTTTGACAGAGCGCGTAAAAGTTTCTGATTTCTCGATTTTTATTCATTTCTATATCATAGCAATAAATCTAGGAATAACTCAGAAAGCGAGAAGTAACTCAAAAATCTAATAGGATATGCAAAATATACTTCTCGCAAAAATTAAAGGAACAAAAAAATTTTCGAAATTTCTTAGCAATTTTCAACAGGCTGTATTTCAGTGAAAAATGGCCGTACAGAAAATAAAAAAACATAGCTTTTCAAGCTTGAAGACTCTAGTTTACGAATTTTTTGGAGCCCCGGTAATCATGCGATTCTTGGATAAAGCACAATGAAAAATTTTTCTAAATTTTTTACATTTTTTTTTTCGCTCTACGGACATGGAAAAATTTGTTTGACCTAGACCTATGCGTTAGTCTAGGTCGTATAGCCTGTTCATTCAGCTTCAATTTGCTTTTTGCAAGAGTCAAATACGACCATTTGTCTTCGAGATATCGAATTTTGAATGCAAAAGGATCCTTTTTCACTCAACTGCCGATATCTCTGAAACTACTGGTCGCCCAGCAAGCGGACAGGAAGTTTCGTTTTGTGCAGAAAATTTCCGATAAAAAAGTTTGTCATGGTTGATTGGAAAAAATGTTTTTCCACTTGAAACGTTAACGTGAAAAAAGAGCAAAAAAATGCCATTTTCCCTTTTTTTGGTTAATCGACTGTATTTTCGACAATATTGGGGGAAATGCTTAGGTTAGAAGAAAATTTTACTGTCTAATGTACCCCAAAGGCCCCCCTAAATCGGTAGATCGATCGGTTCAGCGGTTTCCTTGGACCGATTGATTGAAATTTTGAAAAAATTAAGGGAACAAGATTTTTGTTCCTTTAACTTGACCTAATCTTTTCAAAAATCAATAATTAATTTTTTTTTTACAATTTACTCAATTTTGAGTATTCTAAAGATTGATTAGCAAAACAAATCCAAAAAAAGCACAAAAGAAGCGTAAATCCGACCGTGCAACCTCCACGTGGTATGCTTTGGATAACGCTAATGCCGGCGGTGAATCAGTTATCAATGAAAATTTTTGTCAGAAACTTTGATTTTCTTAAAAATGAAAATAAAAACTTTTTTTAAATTTTCAAAAAAAAAATTTTTTTGGAAATTTTCGAAATCTTCGAAAAAATTTTTTTGGATTTTTTTTTGCTAATCAATCCTTAGAAGACTCAAAATTGAGTAAATTGTAAAAAAAAAATTAAATTATTGATTTTTGAAAAGATTAGGTCAATTTTAAGGAACAAAAAACTTGTTCCCTTAATTTTTTCAAAATTTCAATCAATCGGTCCAAGGAAACCACTGAACCGATCGATCTACCGATTTAGTGGGGCCTTTGGGGTACATTAGACAGTAAAATTTTCTTCTAACCTAAGCATTTCCCCTAATATTGTCGAAAATACAGTCGATTAATCAAAAAAAGGGAAAATGGCATTTTTTTGCTCTTTTTGGCGCTCTAGTTCCTCGGAACTGAGTGCTTATCGATTTGCCCAAATGTCTGTAATTTTCGAATTTTTCGATGAAAATGGTCTTAAACGATTTGGTTCGACTCACTGATCAAGAATCCGTGGTGGAAATTCATTCTGTCCGGCCGTCCGGCCGTAGGCACGATAACTCTCGAACGGAATGAGCTAGAGAGTTGAAATTTTCAGAGTAGGTTTGGGGGATAAATATCTCGGCTAAGTTCGTAACTGGGCAAAATCGGACAGAAGGTTTCGGAGTAATAAAAAAAAAATTTTTTTTTACAAAACAAATTCCAAATTAAATTTTTTTTAATAAGCAGTTTTATCATAAGAATCCATTCATATCATTTTTAACTCCAACAAGCTAATACTTTTGGAGATATGATTTTTCAAAATTTCAATGTAAATCGTATTTCACAGATTGATATAATTATTCTATGTATGAATTTACATAATGTCAACTTGACAGAAGGGAATATTGTAACTTCAAAAATATTGGGGTTGAAATACTCGTATTTTAGCGATGCAACGGGGACCTCACCCGAAAATGTTTGAAAATATTACGTAAATATTGAAAGCATAATTCTGTAGTTTGAGAGAGGAGAAAATTTGGTGAACGTAGATGAGGAAATTTTTGATCGATTACAAGGTAATTTTTTCATTATTTCTTCTCTTCTTTAATACATGTTTTATGGAATATCTACTATTTGTAGGTACTTTAAACCTTTTTTGGGCAATTGTCATACGAAACTTGTTTTTTGGCGCTCTAGTTCCTCGGAACAGAGTGCTTATCAATTTGCCCAAGTGTCTGTAATTTTGGAATGTTTGGCTGAAAATGGTCTCAAACGATTTGGTTCGACTCACTGATCAAGAATCCGAGTGCGAAATCGATTCTGTCCGGCCGGCCGACCGGCCGTAGGCACGATAACTCTCGAACGAAAGGAGTAAGCGGATTGAAAATTGCAAGGTGGTTTTGGAGCGTAAGTATCTCGGACAAGTTCCTTCGATCTATCCGAAATTTAGCATCAAATTGTAGAATCATGACCTTTATACGCATGTGAAGTTTTGTATTGACCAGATTACCGCAAAGTGTAAACAAAAATTTTGAAAATTTAAAATATGTTTTTCCACAATAACTCTCGAACGGAATGAGCTAGGTAGTTGAAATTTTCAGAGTAGGTTAGGGAGATGAATATCTCGGTTAAGTACGTTATTGGGCAAGATTGGCCAGATTTAATTCGATTTCTTCCATGGTGCAGTTCTCATTCTCATGATTGCTCATTTAATCTTGATAAATAAACTATTATTTGAAATAAATTTCCTTTATGATGCAGCTCTATCATATGTATACATTGATATAATTCCCAACTCAGAGAAACCAATACTTTCGGAGATATAATTTGTCTGTTTGAACTAGAGCGCCAGAAAGCTCCTGTCCACAGGGCTTGAACCCATTTTTTCACGTTAACATTTCAAGTGAAAAACATTTTTTTCCAATCAACCATGACAAAACTTTTTTATCGGAAATTTTCTGTAGAAAACGAAACTCCCTGTCCGCTTGCTGGGCGACCAGTAGTTTCAGAGATATCGGCAGTTGAGTGAAAAAGGATCCTTTTGCATTCAAAATTCGATATCTCGAAGACAAATGGTCGTATTTGACTCTTGCAAAAAGCAAATTGAAGCTGAATGAACAGGCTATACGACCTATGCATTGGTCTAGGTCGAAAAAAATTTTCCATGTCCGTAGAGCGAAAAAAAAATGTCAAAAATTTAGAAAATTTTTTCTTTGTGCTTTATCCAAGAATCGCATGATTACCGGGGCTCCAAAAAATTTTTAACTAAGAAATTCGTAAACTAGAGTCTTCAAGCTTG
This sequence comes from Halyzia sedecimguttata, assembly GCA_937662695.2. NCBI lineage: Eukaryota > Metazoa > Arthropoda > Insecta > Coleoptera > Coccinellidae > Halyzia > Halyzia sedecimguttata. Next base: position 74,857,033 of record OW569414.2, read on the forward strand.
AAAAGTTATGTTTTTTTATTTTCTGCACGGCCATTTTTCACTGAAATACAGCCTGTTAAAAATTGCCAAAAAATTCGAAAATTTTTTTGTTCCTTTAATTTTTGCGAGAAGTGTATATTGAAGTATTGAAGAAACACAGTCCGCCGTATTCACAAAGCATTCAATCTCCGTTAGGCTGGTTTTCCTGTCACGCTGACGGTCGGCGCTGATGAGTCAATATGTATGTAGCTATAGGTAGCGTTTTCGAGTCACGCAGCGCTGACGGCCGTCAGCGCTGAGCTATATACGCGCACGTACGCGCCGGCGCGTCGGCGCCGCTGACTAGCTGGCGCCGACAAGCCTCCACATTCAGTGAGCCAGAGACAATAGCATCCTTCTATTTCTTTTTGTGATCAGCGCTATACTAAAAGGATCCGAGCTGACCGATCAGCGCTGACCGTCAGCGCCGACCGTCAGCGTGACAGGAAAACCAGCCTAAGTCCTGACTGAGGTCCTCTGTTAAGGATAAATTTGAATCTCAACCTCAGTTAATGTGAAAATTAACGTGAAACAGGCCTGTTTCACGACCGTTATGTACGTTAACTGAGGTCCCAATTCAAATGTATCCTTAACTCAGTTAGGGCTTAACGAAGATTGAATGCTTTGTGAATACGACGGAGTATTTATTGACAGAATGACGAAAAACTGTCTATTATAGTTGATTCTGCAAATTGCAAATAGCAAGCAGGCGAGAGAATAGACAGTTTTTCGTCGAGGTGCATATTACATTTTTTCGTCGACCTCGATAGATTTTTTAGTATTTCGGACCTCTTAAATAATTTCACAATAACAAATGACACATACACTTATGTTTGTATTGAACCGCATCCATAGTGAAATCAGCACTGACAGTTATTCTTACAGACACTTATGTTTGTATTTTACCTTATCATTCCGTATTCATAGTGACCGCAAAGTACTTGCCTTCGGTAATAGTCGATTTTACGGCCGCAAATTAGTACGTAAAATGTCACTTTTCATAGAGGTCGAAGAAAAATGGATTGGTCTAAGGTTTCTCATGCATTATGTACTTCCTACATCCAAAAATACATGTCTGAATTCATTTTATTTTAAAATGTTCAAATCGTTTAGTCCGTGACGTCATTTATGGATATTAGAGGCATCAATATCAGAAATTAGGGCTTGAGTGCAGTGTTTACGCCCGAGGCTAATCTAATTTATTAATGGAAAGCTTGTTGAGGTTCCATTACAGTAATTGGGTGTTCTAATGGGTCTCTAGGCTGTAAAAATCAGTAGAATATATTTCAGTTGAAATGAACTATGGGAATAAGCTGGTCAAGAACGAGTGAAACTGTTGGAGGGTTGCTTACTAATACTAAACTAACAAAAGGGAGAGAATACATGGGAGAAAATAATAAAATATCGACACCTATCTATTGGCGATTTCCATTGACACGCTCAGATCACTCGGAGCTGTCACACTGACATATTTGACAGATATTTTCGGTTCAATTGGACAGATGCATGACAGATGAGATCGATTTCGAGTGCTCCGAGCGTGTCAATGGAAATCGCCATTTCAGTTTTACATTACTGATATATTAAACCATTCTATGTTTCCACACCACGATAGAAAACGATTTTGTTCGACTCACTGATTGTGGTTAAGTTAAAATCGATTCTGTCCAGCACGATAACTCTCGAACAGAATGAGCTAGACAGTTGAAATTTTCAGATTAGGTTTGGGAAATGAATAACTCGGTTAAGATCGTTATTGGGCAAAATTGTTTCGGAGTAACGAAAGTACATACAAAAAAAATGTTTACATTATGAATTTCAAATACAATTTTTTTTAGGATGCAGTTTCATCATGAGAATCCATTGATATAACTTTCAACTCTAACAAGCTAATACTTTCGGAGATATGTATTTAAAATTTTCAATATTAAATCGTAATTCTATGATTTCACAAAATGCTGTGATCGAAAATTAACGTCCGTATTTGTATCTATGAATATATATATATGAATCATCTGTGTTCATACATGTCATCTTATCTACCGATAAGAGACATATCATATTTATTTCTGGTTCCATTCGAAATACGTTACTCATGATATAAAATACCTCCTGTTCTATAAAACAAAGTGTGATTGAATGCAAAATGGCCACTGGAATAACCTCAGCTATCAGAATTATGACAATTATAGGATATTAGAATTGTTGGGTGATAATATATGGATAATCCATATAATGATGGAAATTAGAATTGTAGGGGGATAATATAATGAACTTGGATAATCCATATAATGATGGAAATATAGGTATATTTTGATATGTTGATCAAATTGGGCTCAGAATATCTTCGCAGTAAATACAGAACTAGAATAATGGCTATAATTAATAATAATATTCTATAATTCAATAATTATATAACACATATATTTTCAGAGTAGATTTGGGGAATGGATATCTCGGTTAAGTACGTTATTGGGTAGAATCGACCTGGTGGTTTCGGATTAATAATTTTTTGTTGTTAAACGGCACTTTTTTTAGTTCAATTTCTATTATTATGCAGTTCTATCATAAGAATCCATTGATATTATTTCCAACTCTGAGAAACCAATACTTTCGGAGATATGATTTTCAAAGTTTGAATAAGAGTGCCAAATCCCCTGTCCACAGGGCTTTCCCACATGTTTTACTTATCAAAATAAAAAATATGGTTTTGAAGGCTCTTGCAAAATATCAACGGTATCTGAACTGTGATATAAGTCAAAAAATTCTATGAAATCATTGAAATCGTGAATCTTCTATGAATGGTGCAGGCTATTATTTGATTCAACGTTAGAACATAGAACTACTCTAGGAATTTAACTAATCAGTTATCATATTGAATATGATAACGGATTAGTTGAATTGTAAAATTGATTTGAAATCGTATAGATTGTCAATTTTACAAATAAAAAATTTATTGAAAATATTTTTTTAAATTCATCAAGATACGTCCAATATGCCATATATTTACCTAATTCTCTATGACCAACGAATGGTTTTTAATATCGATATAAAAGCATCTGAATAAAAGCGATTCATGAGACGATTTTGTCGTCGAAAACCAGCGATTTTGTCGTCCAAATGAGTATACAGTCATTTGGACGACGTCGTCCATGTCGCTGGATTAATCCAGCATTCCAACGACAACTGATGACATACCTCTGACAGCCGCGAAAATTAAAATTGGTTCAAGCACTGACGTGAAGTCAGGAGCTTTTGCGCGCATATTCTATTGTCCATTCATCTCTATTGGACAAATTCAAATGAAAGTAGATAATATTATCCTATCTAATATGTCTTAGACCAGAAATGACTATTGTTGTGTGCCCAAATGCAATTCATGGGCGAAAAAAATGCCAAAATCTATAGGTTTTATTCTGTATTGTTTTATTCTGTACTGTTTTTATTCTGTCCAACTCCCTGTGAAATTTACTAGTATAGGTTTGTGTTTTCACTTCTTATACCTCCGGAAAACCAAATATAAATATAATTATTGAAACTGCGTTAGGAAGATAACTAATAGACCGAAGAGTACTCAACTTGGAACTACATCATCTTCAAACAGAGTACAAGGAGGTACCTCGAAAGAGAACTGAGGAAGTATGTGTCGATGACTTGCTGTGCTGAAAAACCTCATTCAGAAGAAGAAATAAGCATCACCCAAGCACCCTAGAGTTAGTTGAACAGCAATAATAATTTTAGTAGTATACTTGGTTGTATACATTGTTACCAGACCACTTAACATTTGTGTCATTGATATATCCCGGTTATCTACAAAGAGTGATATCTTGAACAGTGACAGTGCTTTGAAAAGTTTAACAGGCATAAACAATTTTGATATTTTCAATTGAATAGAAGAGATGGTCATCAAAACTCTTGAAAACAAAACAAAAAAAAGCAACTTTATTATACCTCAAACATTACACTTATTGTTAATAATTATTTTCACATAATAAATATGTATCATATCTTGAAAAAATCATTTTAATTATGGATAATGAATTAAAACATAATTTTTATGTTTACACCTGCTCCATGCTCCGACTCTACAAGAATATACCATACTTTTTTTTTAAGTTCACCATTCTCCACATTAATATGGGCCATCAATTTTATGTGGTTCTGAATTAAGGGCACTACTTTGTAAACATAAGGAACAAATGTCTATAAAAATGGGACCACAATTTGTTTTGTCATACATGATTACATGATCTACATGTAGAACCTCTTCTCCTTCTACAAGGATGATAGAATTAGAAGTTGAAGCTCCTATGTACTCCAGAAATTGCATCGTCTTGGATGTTCCCATTTGTTTTTCTTTTGCGATTTAATACATTTATATAATTATTAGAGATAACTGTAGTACTTTAGGAACTCATTTTGTACCTAAATATGTATTTTTCTACAAACGTCAAAAAATGACAAGGTTCGCGCATTGAAAACAATATGCGAAGTGACCCTTTTTTTCATTTTCCTTCGTCACCATGACACCGTGCGCGAAGTAGTGTGCGAAGTACTTACTTCGCACACTGCATGTAAACTATATGGAGTTTTTATATTTTAACCTTTATGTTCCTCAATCAAACAAACAAATGCCATTTTATTTTCATAGTTACAGTATTTACTTGATTTGGAAAAACATTTTATGCCAGTTCAATACTATTTTTCATATTAAGCTATGCATGTTACTTATTTTAGAACAATATTTTTGGCGTTTGTAGAAAAAAATTTGTTTGCATCTCATGCGCGAAATACTTTGGTGATCTCGACTATTTTTTTAACTCGGCTGCGCCTCGTTAAAAAAATCAGTTCTCGATCACCAAAGTAGCATTTCGCGCACTAGATACAAAAATAACTATTAGTTGTAATATTATACTTCAATTAGGTTATGTTTCTGTCAGTTCAAAATAATCTGTCGTCCGATTTTGTCGTTCCATGAAATATAGGGAAAGGGAAATTTTGAACGACAGTCGTTGCTTTTGAACGACAAAATCGTCGAAATTTTGGACGACAAAATCGTTGGTTTTCGACGACAAAATCGTCTCATGAATTTTCTCCTTAATTGTTTTCCAAGCTTCTCTTAACTGACATTTGAGAATTTTCAAAATGATATTTTCGTATTGAAAAAAATTGTGATAATAACAGACATTTGGGCAAATTTGATCGGCACTCTGTTCAGGGCAACAAGCGCGCCAAAAAGTCATTTCCCTTAGATATGAATGAATAATAAACTTTAGTTTTGTTTACTTTCGTTGTCACCTCAATAATTAGGCACACAACCAGATATTATCTACAATGGAATGTCACCATGCGTAAAAAGCTAATAATCTGTAGTCTATAAATCTCAACCTCCTAACAACACTTAATGAATGAAAAGTGACAAATTGGGTGATAAGTGGGCTAATTTTTTCGAACAATAAACACAATGTTATTATTAGTATACGTTGGTCAAAAACGAATATGGGAAGTACTTGTGAACTTGGCTTCTATACGATCTAAAAATACTATGCTGTAGATGTTGGTCCGATTACATAAGATGTAGTAGGTCGAAAATATTGTCTGACGTATTGCGGAGTAAAAAATATTTCCTATTCATTCATCCAAGGCTGCGGAGATGGATTTTCTATTAGGTATTTCGAGAATTTAGAACGTAATATAGAGAAAATTCCTGTTACTCCCAAATGAATGAATCCATTCCATGAGGTATGGTTTTAATTGCTACAAATATGACCCAACATGATTTTAACACGCGAAGCTCAACAAAATCAAATTTTGACCTATCGGTCACGCGGAATATTTGTTGATGGTTGAAATCAATAAATATTTCACCGTGTGTCTTTATGTGTGTTTTTATCGGTACGAAGTTGCGCCGCGCTCGCAGGAGAACTCATACTGAAGATCTTTAGTAGAGAAACAGGAAATATTGCCTCATGTCGATTCTGTTATGTCATTTCATATTTCATTTATACCAGGTGACCCACCACAGACGCGGGGCTCGTTTTGAGGGATTAAATTAAGATATTTTGAGAATATTTTTTTGTGATGTGTGTAGGGTGTTCAAAAGCACAATTTAAAATTATTTTCAATTTCGAAAACAAAAATATAGACCAAAGTTACATTTTTTTAAATGGGACACCCTCTATTTGACCTCAAAAATGGAATGGCAAGCTCAAATTATGATAATCCTCAGAAGCACCATTTACGAGAAAATGGCGAAAAATTGAAAATATGGAGTTTTTTTAAATAGCAATTAATGAAAAAACCAGTTACGCCAGCAATACAGACAGTATTTTTTTCGAGTAAACATATTGACTACTCCTGTACACCAAAAAAAAATAGCTCTGGAATATACAGGGTGATCATTATTAATGTTCAAACATCAACTCTAACTAATGGTTAAAAATTTTCTTATTTCATATGGCACACCCGGTATTTCTATATCTCGTTGAACGTAAAAATTGATTTCGAAACTATCTTCATGAGCTTTTCCTATACCTAAACCCGATAGTTATATGTAGTATATTTGAAAATTAATTATGATCAGTCTGTATATTCCAGAGTTAATTTTTCTGTATAGCAATAGTCAATATATCTACCCGAAAAAATACTGTCTGTATTGCTGCAGTAGCTGGTTTCTACGTTAACTGCTATTTAAAAAACTCCATATTTTCAATTTTTCGCCATTTTCTCGTAAATGGTGCTTCTAAGGTATAAAGTGAACTGAAGAAGCTGATCATAATTTGAGCTTGGCATTCCATATTTTTGTCAAATACAGGGTATTATATTTAAAAAAAATGGTTCAAGCCCTGTGGACAGGAGCTTTGGCGCTCTTGTTCAAACTTTGACAAATCATATCTCCGATTATTGGTCTCTAGGAATGATATAAATGGATTCTTACGATAATACTGCATCATGAAAGAAATTGAATTCAAACAGACCGAGTCTCCCAAATAACGAACTCATTCGAGATATTCATTCCTCAAATCTACTCTGAAAATTATATTATATCAATTAAAACTAAGACAATGCATTTATTCGGCACCCAATTTGATTATGTATCTAACCAAAGAATATATTTCCATCATCATATGGATTATTCACGGGCAATATATTAGGTATCACCTTAAAAGTATAAGATCATATCATCCTCATAATTCTACGATAGCTGAGGTTATTTCATTGGTCATTTAGCATTCAATCATACTTTGTTTTCTTGAACAGAAGGTGTATTTTATATCAAGAATAACAAACCAGAAATAATTTTGAGATTTATCTCTCATAGGAAAATAAGATCAGGTAAGAACACAGATCATATAATAATTCATAGATAGAATACATAAGTACAGCATTCTGTGAAAACATTATTGAAATTTCGAAAAATCATATCTCCGAAAGTATTAGCTTGTTAGAGTTGAAAATGATATCAATGGATTCTTATGGTAAAACTGCATCTTAAAAAAAATAAATTTGAGATTTGTAATGTGAAAAAATTTTTTTTTTCGTTACTCCGGAACCGTCAGGCCTATTTTGCCCAATAACGAACTCAACTAAGATATTTATCTCCCAAACCTACTCTAAAAATCTCAACTTCCTAGCTCATTCTGTTCGAGAGTTATTGAAGAAACAAAATTTGAAAATAAAAAAAAAAATTTTTTGACACTACGTCAACCTGATGAATACAAAACTACGCATGCGAGTAAAGGTCATTCTTCTACAAATTGATGGTAAATTTCAGATAGATCGAATGATCGGTTTCGGAAATATTCCTAAAAAATGGTTTTAACTAGAAACGGCCATAACTCCGAAACCGCTTGGTGGATTTCACCCGTTAAGGAACTTATCAGAGATATTTACGTTCCAAACCTACCTTGCAAATTTCAATCCTCTAACTGCTTTCATTCGAGAGTTATCATGTTAACGGCCGGCCGGACAGTATCGATTTCGACCACGGATTCTTGATCAGTGAGTCGAACCAAATCGTTTAAGACCATTTTCATCAAAAAATTCGAAAATTACAGACATTTGGGCAAATTTATAAGCACTCTGTTCCGAGGAACAAGAGCTCCAAAAAAGTATTTTGCTTGATGAAAGGAATATATGGTTAAAAGGGATGTTATAACTTAAAGACTCGCCCTGTATTCATCATTCGAAGAACGAACGCGCTAAAGCTACTGACGTCAAATCAGTGCTTCAATACAGTTAATTCTTCTGATACAACTGGTGAGAATAACATGCAATATATCCTCACTCCAACATAATACTCGTAAAAGAATAACAATCAAGAAAGTAGACAACTAGGTACGAACAGCAATTGAATACAATGACATTCAAATTTATTATCGCCTGTGGATCGTTTTCGAATCGTGTATTATATAATTTATATCCTTTTGTATCGACAATACGCCCTCGTCTATATGTGAGGTCTTCACCAAGTTTCCTTTCGTTTTTTTTTTTGGCACGATGCTTTAAATCGTGAACGCAGAATCCTTTCAGTACACACTCTCCTACCAGCCTGGTTCTTGAAGGTGAAGATCACATAGGGGAAAGGCAAAGAGCATGGGAATTCTTCGGGATTAATTTCACGAGTTCAACATTTTTACGATATGAATGGGAAGGTTCAGTCCTTGAATACTTATTAAGTACCTCGAGAATAATGGCGGTATCGTGGAAATGGAAGCAATGCGTGAAAGATGATGGTGGTTCGCATATTCTTTGTTTTTAGATCTAGGGACTGTTATATTCAGAATTTCATGTGAACTTGATGATGAATTCACACGGTGGTTAGTTCAAGTTACCAGCAAGTAGGCAAACCAAAACTCAGAAGCGAACCAGTCTCGTACACTGCCGGTTCTGTATCAAATGTCACTAAGGGCCGATTAATTCAACCTCTCCGTGAAGTATTCGTTAACTACGTGCTCGTTAAATTTACCGACACCCTTTAAAGTAATAAAATCTATTCATGTTTCACATACTTGCAGATCACTTCGTATAACAGAGAGATGAATAAACAATCATAGAATACTTTCCTTTCTGTAAGGCTACTTGAAAGTTTACAGATAGGTGAATATATCGTCCCTAAGACAGTAACTTCTATGGATTCTATTTTCGAAGGATTTCAAATTATTACCATAGAAAAATTAATCGACTTCAAATAAATGCCGAAAGAAATTTTTTTTTCGATCGTAGGAAAAGTGACACTATCTTGACCTGTTTTTTTATGCGCTAAGCTCAACAATCCAGAATAGTGGGCAGTTGCTAAGCAATTAGAAAATAACAGTGCGGTAATATTCTAACCGCACTGCTGTAGCGTGCGGTAATGTTACAAATTGATTATTACAATAAAATTAAACAAAGTATGGTTTTAATTTTTATATTGATAAAGTTGTTATAAAAGAAATAAAAGAAACATCTAATTTATAACGATATTCTTGAACACAAATTTATTGTTGTTAATATTTACATTTATTGTACAGTTTGTACAATTTGTAAATTGTACTGGAGGGCAACGAGTATTTATAGACGTTGAAGCTGCATGGCTAATTGCTTGGTTTATCTCGTTTCGATCATTTTCATTTGAAGTAGAGGCAGGGGTGTTGAATATTTTATTAGCCACTTCTACTTTATTATTAAGTGATTCATCAATATATTCTTCCGCCACATTGGAAGATTTCCATCCTCCGCGACGCTTTAAAGAAAGAATATCAGCTCCAGCATCTACCAAATGTGTTGCCGATGATCTTCGGAAACAATGTCCTGTATATTCTGTCGGATTCGGCAACTGTAAATAACAATTTGCGGCATTTTTCCAAATTGATTTATTCCAATGACTGTCTTCCATCCTTTTCCCTTGTTGAATTTTAAAAAAAAATCTAGGATTTTCAAAATCATTAGGCTACTTTCTATAAATATTTAAATAGGTTTCGTTAATGATAAATGATCTAGGTTTGTTTGTTTTTGTTTCTGGTATTTTTACCAGTATTTTTGAACCGAAATCTTCTATATCCTGAACTTTCATTCGGACAAGATCATCTCGTCGACAGGCTCTTGCTATTCCAAATATTAGAGCTACCTAAAAGGAAATCAAAATTGTATATTTCCTATTTTATGTATTTTGAGTAATACTATTTTATCTATATCTACTTACTTTGGTCGATAAAAATATGTCATCTGGGGCCTCTAAAATGAATTTCTGAACTTGTTCCTGGGCTAAAATTTTGGATTTTTTTTTGTATCCGGTAGCTTGACGTTTTAAAAATGCTCTCAGTTTTTGGTACACGGCAATATTAATATTATTTTTAACAGACAAAGTTGATCGAAGCAGGGAATAATGTGCCCACAACGTCGAAGAATTCATTGTTTTAGCCAAGTCAGCAACATACGCCATCAGTACATTCTCAGAAACGGATACACTGTTGTTTTTTCTGCAAAAATCCATGGAGCGTTGGTACGCAAGTTCATACTTCTCTCTGGATTTTGCCGGAAGTAAATTAAGTGAAGCCGCGTTCGCGGCTTCCAGTTCCGGAGGCGTGCAAGGTAACAAATAATCACTATCAGTGTTCATAATCACTATCAGTGTTCTTATTTAAACTTACTTGATTACATCTTGAATGAAATATTTTTCAATCAATTTTTTAAATTTAAATCAACGATCCAAGAAAAAATAGTATGTATAATTAGTGGGAAAAGCATAATATTCCCAAACTCCTGTGTTACCAGACTCGTCGCTATGCTCCTCGTCTGGTAATTATCACATTCGTTTGGGATTATTATGCTTTTCCCACTAATTATAAAATATACTATTTCCTACGAGCGTGCGCAAAGTAGTAGTTTTCCGCACGCATTTGGGTTGCCAAAGTAACACTTTTCCGCATCGTGTGAAAAGAGTATATTCTAAAACAAGTTGTAGAATGGACACGAATGCGAAATTCGAAAACGAGCGACGAAAGAGCGAGTGATGGAATTGCCTTCTGCAACGAGTATTAGACGATAGTATCTCTATTTCAGGCAAATTTTGTAAAATACTGTTGAAAGTTAATGAAAAATTCGGATTATACATCCTAGTGACTTTTGTATTGTATCATGGCAGTTGGTGTGACTGTTACGAAAGTTGACAGATAACAGAATTTGAATTTAAATCGTACGTAGGGCATGGATATCAAATTTGAAACAGTTTCCTAATAACATGAATGATTCAAAATTAGCAAGAAGGAAATATCTAGTACCGTATTTTTTGATGAAAATAAAACTTTTCCTCTCAACAATAATTTCACTATATCTAAATTATATTATATTGACAATTGACGTGTCTTGAAATTTGATAGGATCCAATGTCAGTGCGGACTACCACAAAACGAAAAATATAACTAGAAACAATGCGGCAATAAGTTCATTACAGCACTGTTTTTCGTGCTGTAATGAACTCCTTACGATACTGAAATAGAGAAATAACTATTACATTACATTTACTATTTTTTGTCGCGCTGTTCAGTAGAACAGACTGCCTATCAATTTGTCAAAATCTCTGTAATTTTCGAATTTTTGGCCGAGAATGGTCACCAATGATGAAGGACAAACTTGATTCTGTCCGGATGTTAGCACGATTACGCTCGAACGAAATGAGTTGAAATTTTCGGAGTAGGTTTGGAGTCCAAATGCGTCGTTCTTTAATGGGCAAAATCGATCGAGTTGTTGCAGATTTATAGCCATCTGAAATGTTGTTTTCCCAATAACTCGAAAAATATCGTGAGGATCGCATGACTGGAAAATTTTTAAAAAAGTTTGTATTCTGCGAGAGCCTTCGAAACCTTATTTTACAATGAAGTTCTAGATTTGAACTCGATCGGATCTATATTGGTGAAGATATTGCCGAAATATCGGAATATTATAACGATCGAGATGTACTGGTCCATTTTTTTACATTTGACAAACTAGGATGTCTTTTTTGACGTGCCTGGGGAGAATGAATCATATGCATAGATCGGCCGATGTCAAATTTCACAAGTCAATACGTCAATAATGACATTTGTTCAATATCTAGTGAGAATTGGATATGTACTTTAATTTAACACCAAGTTGTCGATTTAAACTTGATTGAATCATTTGTAACATGATGATGTTTATTTTGAAATTAGAAATTTGAAGACAAGGTATCAGAGGTCAGTAATAACAAGTTCAAGTTTTGGCTCTCATCATATTCCTGTAGGTACTGGCTGAACAGCTTAGGGGTAGAGCCTCGTGTTCATAGCATGTATGTACCTGCAGGACCGTAGCTAAGAGCTTTTCCGAGGAGGGGGGGGGGGGGGAGAAACGGCTTTTGGCGCCCCTAATTTGAAAAAAATATAAAAAAATCTAAAAACACGAAAATATGGATAAAGTGAACATATATTGACAAAGAATACATAGTTTCTTAACAAAGAATCTCCCCCCCCCCCCCCCGGTAGCGACGGCCCTGTGTACCTGGCCAGTCCGGACCTGAGCCTGTTCGGTATAGAATAGTAAAAGTAATTCTAGCGAAGCCAAAGTACCAGATAGAACGAACTAACACATTATGTTAAAATAGAGTTAATTGGATTTGTTACAATATTTCCTATATCGGGGTGTAGTCACCATAACACCAACTGCATAAACACGAATCTCCCATTTTCGATTAGGAAAATGGCGAAACCCCAGAATAGCTTCCCTAGTCACCAAAACAAATACTGAACATAAACTTGCAGATATTCCCTTTGACTTGTCACATTCTTCTCATATCCGGCAGGAAACGGTTCCAGGTTCGATAGATATCCGGTGGATATACCTACGACTTCAAATATTCATGAGACAAGGAGACATCTTCACCTAGTCAGAGGAATGCATCTTCCGCTGTCGACTGACCTATTTATTATTTCTCTCAGTTGCGAAAATTCAACGCATTCGTCATCGTTTAGGTAAATATTGAAAATTCTAGAAAAGCACAGACGTGAAGTCAGGAGCTTTTGCGCGCATGTTCCATTGTCTATTCGCGCCTCATTCAAAGTCGATCGAAATTTGTTACCCGATTGTAAAATGGTGGCTCGAAGGAATTTCAGCGGCTTCTGAAATAAAAAAATTTTGAAAAAAAAATATTTTAATTTTTTCTGGTGCTAGGATTCTCACGAAATTTCGCAAAAATCAGTGCGTCGGCATTCTACAAATAATTACAAGTTTAAATTGGACCGGTTTTGTATTTTTTGAGTTGCTGAGGAAATAACAACAAAAATTCAGATGGGTATAACTTCAGAACCGTTTGGCATATTAACGAACTTACTCTCGCATTCGGATGCGATTTTATTCTGTCCGCCACTTGGCCGACCGTTGCCACGATAACCTGAGAACGGAAAGACATAGCGAAGTTTTCAGGGTAGGTGGCGCATCCCAATACGACGGACAAGTTTTTTAATGGGCATAATCGACCCAAGGGTTTCCGAGTAAAAATTTTGTTTTCAACCAACACAAATCCGATCAAATTGAAACTTGGTGAGTAGTTGTAGTATACAAACCTGAGGTGTTTGTGAAATGTTGTGAGAATCGTATAACTGAAAAATTAAAAAAAAACTATTGAAAAATATTATTTCTCTATTTCAGTATCGTAATGAGTTCATTACAGCACTGAAAACAGTGCTGTCATGAACTCATTCCCGCTTTGTTTATTGTTATATTTTTCGTTTTGTGGTAGTCAGCACTGACATTCGATCCTGTCAAATTCCACGTCAATTGTCAATATAATATAATCTGGATAATATAATTGTTGAGAGCAAAAGTTTTATTTTCATTAAAAAATAAGGTAGAGATTTCCTTCTTGCTAATTTTGAATAATTCATGCTATTAGGAAACTATTTTAAATCTGATCTCCATGCCCTACGTACGATTCAAATTCAAATTCCGTAATCTGTCATCTTTCGTAACAGCCACACCAACTGTCAAAATACAATACAAAAGTCACTAGGATGTATAATCCGAATTTTCCATTAAATTTCAACAGTATTTCACAAAACTGAAATAGAGAAAATATCGTCTAATAATCGTTGCAGAAGGCAATTCCAACACTGATGCATTCGAAAACTCGCTCTTTCGTCGCTCGTTTACGAATTTCGCATTCGTTTTTGAATAGGAGCCCATCCTGCAACTTGTTTTAGAATATACTCTCATGTCACGATAATCTGAGAACGGAAATAAATAGCGACTTGAAATTTTCAGGTTAGGTTGTGCATCTGAATGCAACATTTGAGTTTGTTTATAGGCATAATCGGCCAAACGGTTCTGGAGTTATACCCTTCTGAAACTTACTCGAGAAATACAAAACCGATCCAATTCAAACATGGTTACTAGTTGTAGAATGCCAACGCAAAAATTCTTAACAAATTTCGTGAGGATCATATCAAATTTTTGGAAAATCATTGAAAAAAAATCTATATATTAGAAACTATTCGCCGAACTTCGCTGGAATTTTATTAATTATTTTGCGAGAGCCTTCAGAACCTAACTCTTTTTCAAGATCCCAGTTTGAACACGTTCGGATCTATATTGTTGGAGATCCGAGCAGCCTTGACTCCTGAGTGAGTTCAGTATAGCTGTATGGGTGACCGTTGCCTCCATAACTTTCGAACGAAAGGAGATAGGGACTTGCCATTTTCAGGTTAGGTTTGCGTATCCGAATGGAACGGTTGAGTTCGTTTTTGAGCATAATCAGTCCAACGATTTCGGAGTTAGAGTGATTACCTTTGGACATAAACGGAGGTGATTCTTCTTCAAGAGATCCATGCAGTTAAACAGAGGAGTATATTTGTGAGAAAAGTCATGTAATATTTTTAGTTTGTTCGTTTTGATTCTTGTCTTTTCATTTTCCAGGTTGAGTTTCGGGTACCTTGGAGAAACCTATCAGTTTTTGGCGCTCTAGTTCCTCGAAACAGAGTGCTTCTCAATTTGCCCAAATGTCTGTAATTTCGAATTTTTGGCTGAAAATGGTCTCAAACGATCTGGTTCGACTCACTGATCAAGAATCCGAGGTCGAAATCGATTCTGTCCGGCCGGTCGGGCCGGCCTTAGGCACGATAACTCTCGAACGAAAGGAGTTAGATTTTAGTAAAAACATTTTTTATGAATATTTCTGAAACCGATACCTCCATCTATCTGAAATTTAGCATCAAATTGTAGAATCATGACCTTTATACGCATGTGAAGTTTTGTATTGACCAGGTTACCGCAAAGTGTAAAAAAAAATTTTGAAAATTAAAAAAAAAATTTCTACAATAACTCTCGAACGGAATGAGCTAGGCAGTTGAAAATTTCAGAGTAGGTTAGGGAGATGAATATCTCGGTTAGGTTCGTTATTGGGCAGAATAGGCCAGATGGTTTCGGGGTAACGAAAAAAAAAAATTTTTTTTTAAGTAACAAATTTCAAATTCAATTTATATTTGAGATGCAGTTTCACCATAAAAATCCATTGATATCATTTTCAACTCCAACAAGCTAATACTTTCGGAGATATGATTTTTCGAAATTTCAATAATGAATCGTACTTCTATGTTTTCACAGAATACTATAATTATTCTATCTAAGCTTTATTATATGATCTGTGTTCATACTCGTACATGTCATCATATTATATAAGAGAGAGTCAAATTCATTTCAGCTATTTTAATTTGATTTCTTCCATGGTGCAGTTCTCATTCTCAGATTGCTCATTTAATCTTGAGAAATAAACTATTATTTGAATTGAATTTCACTTATGATGCAGTTCTATCATAAGAATACATTGATACATGATACATTGATTTATGTGTTTGAACAAGAGCGCCAGAAAGCTCCTGTCCACAGGGCTTGAACCAATTTTTTCGATGAAGGACTCCTTATTGAAGAAGGAAATGACCATCAATATTTAATATTTCGGCTAGTTTTGTAAACAACTGCAATTGTCACATACTTTCGATTTCCCTTTGAAAATAATGAATCAGAAGAAGTCTAAAAGAACGCAGACAAATGTAATTAATATGAGTAAAATGTATAGGATAGCTCGAACTGCAGTCTGCACATGCATGAAGGAAGTGGCAGAACTGACATTTTTAAACGAGCTTTCTTTCATCTCGAACTAATCTCTTCGGCAGATGCGTTCATCGTAAGCTCCGTTTCCGTAGGAAGGACCGTGAAAGCCGATTACACACGATGGTAACGGTGAGATGAATATGCAAATAATCTTGTTTCATCTGGAGACGCTGCCGTAATACAACATTTGCATATTCGGAAGGAGTCTCCATATCGCAACTGTACATCTGAGATTGTAAGCAATATCAGTAATGGTCATGGGGAAAGAAAAGAAATTAAGTGGTGAAATTCTCGAAGCGGAAATGAGAGATTATCGCTGTGGTGTTTACCTCAAAATTTGAACGGTTACTTCCTAGACTCATAAGAAACGATCGCGGCAACAGAAAAAAAAAATTATATGTACCCGTTTCAATATATGATCAATAAAAATTATCTTGAGAAGCTATTATTAGAATAATAGTAATGCCATAAAAACAATGTATGCGCTCCTTTAAAGAATGTTTGAATGGTTAAATGGTTTCAATATTGTTTTGCTGTAGGTAATAAATTCCCGAATAATATACCTTTGGAATGGTGCAGTGAAAACAACTGCTAAACGCTTCCTGAAATTATCATAATGCGTTTTTACAGTCAACACTTCGAAGTATTCAGAATTGAAAGCAAATATTTTACAAAACAAGCCCTGTCGACAGGACAAACAATATTTTTGGCGCTCTAGTTCCTCGGAACTGAGTGCTTATCAATTTGCCCAAATGTCTGTAATTTTCGAATTTTTCGATGACAATGGTCTTAAACGATTTGGTTCGACTCACTGGTCAAGAATCCGTGGTCGAAATTCATTCTGTCCGGCCGGTCCGTCTGGCCGGTCCGGCCGGCCGTAGGCACGATAACTCTCGAACGGAATGAGCTAGACAGTTGAAATTTTCAGAGTAGGTTTGGGAGACAAATATCTCGGCTAAGTTCGTTATTGGGCAATAACGGACAGATGGTTTCGGAGTAACAAAAAAAATATTTTTTTTTACAAAACAAATTCCAAATTAAATTTTTTCAATAAGCAGTTTTACCATAAGAATCCAATGATATCATTTTTAACTCTAACAAGGTAATACTTTCGGAGATATGATTTTTAAAAATTTCAATAATAAATCGTATTTCAACGTTGTCACAGAATTATATTATTCTATGTATGAATTGTCATAATGTCAACTTATTTTCCTGAGACATGACATTATCTAATCAATCGAAGAATTGTGAGCGAAGTGAGAAAAATCTCAGTTGTTTGCTCCGAAATTAGTTTTTCTCAGAAAAGTCTTACATTTCGGAACGGAACATGAAGTAAGAGATCTGAGAGTAGTGAGACTGCTTTTCATCCATAGACATAGATATAACTCTCGAACGCAATGAGCTAGGTAGTTGAAATTTTCAGAGTAGGTTAGGGAGATGAATATCTCGGTTAAGTTCGTTATTGGGCAAAATTGGCCAGATTTAATTTGATTTCTTTCATGGTGCAGTTCTCATTCTCATGATTGCTCATTTAATCTTGATAAATAAACTATTATTTGAATTGAATTTCCTTTATGATGCAGTTCTATCATATGAATACATTGATATAATTCCCAACTCTGAGAAACCAATACTTTCGGAGATATAATTTGTCTGTTTGAACTAGAGCGCCAGAAAGCTCCTGTCCACAGGGCTTGAACCCATTTTTTTTTGTACAACAGTGAATGTGAATTTGCAGCGTCTTAAATATATTTAAACGGTTTATCTCGATTTCCGGCAAAACTAAGTCCTATATGGAAAAAAGTTGAGTATCAAAGTTGTAGGTAATAAAAAAATTGGTTCAAGCCCTGTGGACAGGAGCTTTCTGGCGCTCTTGTTCAAACAGACAGATTATATCTCCGAAAGTATTGGTTTCTCAGAGTTGGGAATTATATCAACGTATTCTTATGATAGAACTGCATCATAAAGGAAATTCAATTCAAATAATAGTTTATTTATCATGATTAAATGAGCAATCTGAGAATGAGAACTGCACGATGGAAGAAATCAAATTAAAATAGCTGAAATGAATTTGACTCTCTCTTATAGAACAGGATAACATGTACGAGTATGAACACAGATCATATAATAATTTATAGATAGAATAATTAAAGCTTTCTGTGAAAACATAGAAGTACGATTCATTATTGAAATTTCGAAAAATCATATCTCCGAAAGTATTAGCTTGTTGGAGTTGAAAATGATATCAATGGATTTCTATGGTGAAACTGCATCTTAAATAAAAATTGAATTTGAAATTTGTTACTTTAAAACAATTTTTGTTTTCGTTACTTCGAAACCATTTGGCCTATTTCGCCCAATAACGAACTTAACCGAGATATTCATCTCCCTAACCTACTCTGGAAATTTCAAGTGCCTAGCTCATTCCGTTCGAAAGTTATTGTAGAATTTTTTTTTTTCAAAAATTTTTTTTGACAATTTGCGGTAACCTGGTCAATACAAAACTTCACATGTGTATAAAGGTCATGATTCTACAATTTGATGCTAAATTTCAGATAGTAGAGTGATCAGTTTCGGAAATATTCATAAAAAAATGTTTTTACTAAAAGCGGCTTGATGGATTTCGCCCATTAACGAACTCGTCCGAGATATCAACGCTCCAAACCCACCTTGCAAATTTCAATCCTCTAACTCCTTTCGTTCGAGAGTTATCGTGCCCACGGCCGACCGGACCAGCTGGACCGGCCGGACAGAATCGATTTCGACCTCGGATTCTTGATCAGTGAGTCGAACCAAATCGTTTGAGACCATTTTCAGCCAAAAATTCGAAAATTACAGACATTTGGGTAAATTGATAAGCACTCTGTTCCGAGGAACTAGAGCGCCAAAAAGATCTACAACTCTTATATTTACACTTTTCTCACTTAACTTCAAAATTTATGTGGAAAATTCAAGTAACCAAGTTATTTGTTTTTATTTTATTATTCCGATAAATGAAATTGTTTTATGATGAATAATCAATTAATAATTGACTCTGTTAAAAATAAATAATTCAAAAAGTGTTATTTCATGTTTATTTTTTGAATTATTTTGGCAGTGAAAAATTTTGCGGAAGAAAAAGTACTTTTTCGTCGTACTTGCCTTCAATAATAGTCGATTTTAGGGTCGACGAAAATAGTATCTATATTCCAAAACAAGTTGCAGAATGGGCTTCTATTCAAAATTCAAACACGAATGCGAAATTCGAAAACGAGCGACGAAGGAGCGAGTTTTCGAACGCATGAGTGTTGGAATTGCCCTCGTCTATATTAGACGATATTTTCTCTATTTCAGGCAAATTTTGTAAAATACTGTTGATATTTAATGAAAAATTCGGAATATACATCCTAATAACTTTTGTATTGTATCTTGGCAGTTGGTGTGACTGTTACGAAAGTTGACAGATTACGAAATTTGAATTTGAATCGTACGTAAGGAAGGCATGTAGATCAGATTTAAAACAGTTTCCTAATAGCATGAATGATTCAAAATTAACTAGAAGGAAACCTCTAGTACCTTATTTTTCAATGAAAATAAAACTTGTCCTCTGAAAAATTATTTTACTTCATCCAGATTATATTATATTGACAAATGACGTGTGATGAAATTTTATAGGATCGAATGTCAGTGCTGACTACCACAAAACGAAAAATATAACTAGAACCAATGCGGGAATTAATTCATTACAGCACCGTTTTTAGTGCTGTAATGAACTCATTACGATACTGAAATAGAAAAATTCGAAAATTACAGACATTTGGACGAAATGATAGGACGATGTTCCCCTAGAACATACGCCCAAAAATATCATATGATCTCTAATTTCCGATTACAGTCATTATATAAATAGAATACAAGTTTCCGTAATTTATAATTTCCTACCCGACAAATTATCAGGTCTACTATAAATCTTCAGCGTGACGTAATGGACATTGATCGTTTCTCTGGTTGAATCTGGAGAGCAGCCAGTTCCCGAAATTCATTACTAGGAACGAAGTTTCTTCGCAATATCGTGAAATCTTTATTGTGCCATAATAACACATCCGCTGATTAGTTCCCGGTTTAATGAAGAAAACAAAAAAATATTTGGCCGAATTCGATTATATTCTCAAAATAGCCGTTTATTTTAGTGATCACCTTCCTGTTTCCGGTGGGCAATTGTTTTTGGTCTGCTCAAAGGCAGAAGCCGTTGGGGCGAATTTTCTTGGGAACAGCGTGCTATCATTTTGCCCATATGTCTGTAATTTTAGAATTTTTAGCCGAAAATGGTCTCAAAATATTAGGTTCGACTCATTGATGAATAATTCGAGGGAAAATTCGATTCTGTCCGGCCAGCCGGTCACGATAACTTTCGAACAGAAAGGGATACCGACTTGAAATTTTCAGGGTAGTTTGCACATCCGAATAGGACGCTCAAATCCACAGGAAATGATACCAACTTTCGCTTTTTAAATGTAATACCCAGTTTTTGGTATTTTGTTCCTAGGAACAGAGTGCTTATCAACTTGCCCGAATGTCTGTAATTTTCGAATTTTTCGATGAAAATGGTCTTAAAATATTTGGTTCGAGTCACTGATCAAGAATCCATGGTCAAAATCGATTCTGTTAGGCCAGCCGTCCGTCCATCCACCCTTTAACACGATAACTCTCGAACGGAATGAGCTAGACAGTTGAAATTTTCAGAGTAGGTTTAGGAGATAAATATCTCAGTTAAGTTCGTTATTGGGAAAAATCGGCCAGGTGGTTCGGAGTGACCGGAAAAAAAAAATTTTAACATTGCAAATTTTGAATTCAATTTTTTTTAAGATGCAGTTTCACCATAAGAATCCATTGATGTCATTCTCAACTCAATTTTGACAATAATTTCAATAATTAATCTCAATTATATATGATTTCATAGAATGCTGTAATTATAATTTCCTGATGTATATAAATCAAACATGAGATGAGTCATAGACCTACGTTTTGAATTTAATTACGAAAATTCTTGAGAATTGACGCACAGAAGCCAAATTGAGAAGTGGGAAAGCCCTGTGGACAGGAGCTTTGCCGCTCTTGTTCAAACTTTGACTAAACATTACTCCGAAAGTTTTGGTTTCTCCGAGTTGGGAATGATATATAGAATAGATTCTTATTTAATATATTTCATTTTATGATGCAGTTCTATCATAAGATTCCACTGATATAATTCCCAACTCTGAGAAACCAATACTTTCGGAGATATAATTTGACAAAGTTTGAACAAGAGCACCAAAGTTCCTATCCACAGGGCTTCCCCACTTTTTTCATCGATAATCAGATTATCCATTGAATTCTACATTGTTTTAATACATATTATTCTCAGAAAATTATTGTGAAATCTGACAAACCATTTTAAATATTCAATTTTCAAATAGGACTTCATTCCAATGTTAATAGTAGATTTTTGCATGAAAATTCCTAATTATCTAGCTTCTATCTGAAGACATACCAATGCTTCTCCTTAGTTAATTAAAAATTCATATGAACATACATAACATACATAACAAAAACCTCAAAACTCAATATTTTCCAATGAGAACCCATTTTTTTATTGGTCAGCAAGAATCTACGTAAAAAATAGTGAATTTCTTTATAATACATACTACTGCTTCACTTACCGAATATATCAAGGAACCAAGTATTTTAGAGCACTTACACACTATTTTTTAAAGTAGATTCCAGGTGAGCCATAAAAAAAATGGGTTCGCATTTGAAAAAAAAAGTTTTTAGGGTTTTGTCATGACTGTCTTTGACATTGAAATAGAAACACCCTGTATGTTCATATGAATTTTTAATTAACGAATGAGAAGCATTGGTATGTCTTCTGTTAGAAGCTAGGAAATTAGGAATTTTCATGCAAAAATCTACAAGTTATTTGCATTGGAATGAAGCCCTATCTGAGAAAATTTAAAATGTTTTGTCAGATTTCACACGAATTTTCTGAGAATAATATGTAAATGACACAGTAAAGCAATGTAGAATTCATTGGGTAATCTGATTATCAATGAAAAAATTGGTTCAAGCACTGACGTGAAGTCAGAAGCTTTTGCGCGTATGTTCTATTGTCCATTCTTCTGTATTGGACACCCTTAATCGAATTTACCATGGTAAATTATGTTGTCCATTCCAATACAGGAGAATGGACAACATAATTTACCATGGTAAATTCGATTAAGGGTGTCCAATACAGAAGAATGGACAATAGAACATACGCGCAAAAGCTTCTGACTTCACGTCAGTGCTTGAACCAATTTTTTTTTTCGTGATTTTTTAAAATTTTCTAGGGGTACGGTTCTTACAATTTTTTTTTCGTCATTTTTTTCAAATTTTCTAGGGGTACGGTTCTTACAAAATTTTAAACACGTCTTTGTGTTGATTTTCTACTACTAGTTACCAAGCACCATTTCGATCGAATATTTATTTTTTGAGTTATTAAGGAAATAATATTCCAGGTGGGTATAACTCGGAAACCGTTAGACCGATTATGCCCAAAAACGAACTCAACTCTCCCTTTCGGATACGGAACCTACCCTGAAAATTGCAAGTCCCTATCTCCTTTCGTTCGAAAGTTATCGAGGCAACGGTCACCCATCTACTGAACTCACACAAGAATGCTCGAATCTCCAACAATATTTAACCGATCGTATTAAAACTTGAAACTTGGCAGTAGAGTTAGGTTATGAAGGCTCTTGCAAAATTTCAGCAATTTCAAACGAATAGTTACTGATACATAGAATTTTTTTTTTCTTTTCAATGATTTATTAAAAATTTTATACAAATGCTATCCTCACCAAATTTTGCAAACATTTTCGCGTTGGCATTCTACAACTAATAACCATGTTTCAATTCAATCGGTTCAGTATTTTTCGAGTTAATGAGGAACAAAAAACCACCAAATTTCAGATGGCTATAACTCTAAAACCGTTTGGCCGATTATGCTCATAAACAAACTGAAATGTCGCGTTCTGGTCCACATCCCAACCTGAAAATTTCAAGCCGTAATCTCATTCCGTTCTCAAGTTATCGTGACAACAAAAATATTTTTTAAGAATTTTTTAATAATTTTCTAGCCATACGATTCACACAAAATTTCACAAACGTGCTTAGGTTCATATTCTACAACTACCCACCAAGTTTCAATTCGATCGGATTTATATTGGTTGAAAACAAAATTATTACTCGGAAACCACTGGGCCGATTATGCCCATTAACGAACTTGTCCGTCGTATTGGGATGCGCCACCTTCCTGAAAATTTCAAGTCGCTAGCTCTTTTCGTTCTCAAGTTATCGTGGCAACGGCCGGACGGACGGCCGGCCGGCCGGTTGGGGAGTCGAACTTAATCGTTTGAGACCATTTTCGTCAAAAACTTCGAAAGTTACAGACATTTGGGCAAAACTATAACGCGATGTTCCCCAGAACATACGCGCAAAAACTGGGTTGTTTAACCGTGAACAACGAACATGTTAGGTTGCATTCTCGGGTTTAATTAGGTGATGTTCGTCCAAAAGCGCCAGAAAAGGACTAACTAATGTTTGATCGTCTGTCAATATATACAACGAACTTTTACAACCAACTAACATACGTTGTGCTTTTTTTTGAAACCTTTAAAAATCAAGTAATCTTCTGATATGTCACAGCAGTGATAGCACCATCTTTTACATCTATATTTGCTATGATAGGAAATATTGAGCAACTTTGAGTGGAGTGCCTTTGTGATTTTCCAGTCCATCAGATGATAACCACGAAAACGGGAATCCTTTGAACCCCTTCTTCTGCTACCAGACCAGTGGAGATTCTTCTTTTCAGCCCTTTGTGGTAAGTAACTACACTGTTACACGTTCAGCTGTTCAATATAATAATAACCATCTGAAATTGCTCGCAAGCCATACGCGGCGAGCATTCAGTGTATTACATTTAAAAAACGAAAGTTGTATCATTTCCGATGAAACCGGAAGTCGAACGAATCAGAAATTTTTCCCAATAATTCATCTGTCCTAACAAAGCTGGACTATAAAAAATCAAGTGTTTATCTTGATTATTTCTTCAAAATATTCTTACCGGTCGTAAGAATATTTCAAAGAAACAATTGAGATAAACACTTGAAATTTTATAGTCACCAAGACCGGTCGACTTGGTGAATCACCCTGTATATCGATGCTAAAACGCATAGAGTGTCCAATAGAGGTGAGTAGACAATAGTACATGCGCGCAAAAGCTCCTGACTTCACGTGAGTGCTTGAACCATTTCTTTATTTTTGACCCAAGAGTAAATGTATGTACTTGAACAGAGACCTTACTCCACCACAAACACAGGACTGTTCATTTTCGAACCAACAGTGAATGAATGTATGTATTGAGTCGAAACTAATCGTTCAACTCATTCTCGGCCAAAAAGTGAACTCGTTGTTTTTGGAAGCTTGTTTTTACAGTTGGATTTATATATTGTTTTCTGGATGGGCGACCGCTGTGGCTATAAATTTGAACATGCGCGCCAAAGCTCATAGCCGCAGAGGTTTTCCTACTTGTTCAACCAAATTATCGACCACCTGAGCACCACAAACAAGTGAACTAAGGAACACAATACACAACCTATAGAAAAACATCTTCTTTACTGACAATAAATTAAGGTGATTTCAATTTCACCAGGACAGTTTAAACACATCCGGAATATCCGGAGTAACATTGAGTGCTCCCTTTCCCGCATTGGATACAGCTTAATACCACTATATAAGTGACAACAAAAGCTACAAGATAAAATGTCAGCACTCCAATAAACAAGTTAGTAAAGGGGGACCTCGGCAATAAATTTCCACCAAGTTCTTTGTTTCTTCGACGTGTTTGTTGAGCAATAAGTTCCAGCCGAATTAGGACGACATCCACAGTTTTCTTACAGCTCATAACTGGGTAAAACATCTCAATTCGAACTTTATATTTAGCGCAGTCCATTCCTGTTTACGATGTCTGAAAGTGAACTTTTCAACAGTCTGATATGGAGAATTAGTTCACACATAATTGAGATGGATTCAATTGTGGCTTACTACAATATAATTCAAAAGCCAGGTATGAACTTCGACTTGATTTTATTCTTTTCCTATTTGATTTCTGCAAATAAATATGAAAGTGGTAACATTTCTGAAAAGAGAATGACGAGACCTTTCAAATGACGTATCACGAGCCCAAACTTCCTGTTAGAAAAATAGGAGGTTGTACCTGTCTTTCGAAGGGGTTGGCATTTTTACGAAGAAGAATGATAATTTGAATTTGACTTGTGTCGGGATTTTCTATGAATATGTACCAACAGTAACGAAAATGATGAATTTATTCCATTTGCTTTTCCACACTGTATATCAAATAAGGGATAAGATGTATAACATTTTCTTACATCAAAAATTAAAAGAGCACTGTGGACAGGAGCTTTGGCGCTCTTGTTCAATATTTGACAAATCATATCTTCGAAAGTATTGTTAAGAGTTGGGAATTATATCAATGGATTATTATGACAGAACTACATCGTGAAAGAAATTGAAATCCTTTTGCATCTTATCTTTATAAGACGTTCCAATTTTGGCTACAAGTGTTTCAAAACTATCAAGAGTCATTCTGAAAAACTGAGTAAATGAAATAACCAGTTTTATTTATTAAACAACTCTAATGTCATCAGTCCAGAGAGAACTTAAACCAGAATACTTATGTAGGAAATCTTAAATAGTTTTACTAAGGAATAACTACCTGTAAATTAGTTGGAAATCCCGTTTTAAATCTTCCATAATTCCACTAACCAAAACACTTTGTCTATGAACTTAACGAATCTAAATTTCAAATTGTTTACATGCTTGCATCAACCAAACTCTTCAGAAATACACTTTCTGTTTCGTTTAACATTAATGACTTTTATCTTTCGTACTGAACCTACCGCAAACAGATAGAACACAGACAGATAGAATTCGCATTCTGTGAAAACGATGTACCATGTATTATTGAAGTTTTTAAAAATCATATCTCCGAATGTATTAGCTTGTTAAAGTTGAGAATAATATCAATAGATTCTTATGATGAAATTGCATCTTGAAAAAATTCAATTCAAAATTTGTAATGTAAAAAAAATATTTTTTTTTGTTACTCCGAAACCATCCGGCCGATATTGCCCAATAATTATCTTAGCCTAGATATTTAGGTCCCAAACCTACTCTGAAAATTTCAACTCTCTAGCTCAGGGCTTCCCAAACTTATTTTCACTGTGAAGCCCTTGGGACTTTTTTGTACTATACCCCTCAACTCAGCACCCAAAAATGATTACTAATTTTAGATGCCCCAGGGTGTCGCGTCGCACAGACGCCCAGACGACCAGACATAATCGATTTCGACCATGGATTCTTGATCAGTGAGTGGAACCAAATCGTTTAAGACCATTTGCAGCCCAAAATTAGAAAATTACAGACATTTGGGCAAAGTGATAACCACTCTGTTCCGAGGATCAAGAGCGCCAAAAAACTGTCTTTGATCTACTGAATTTGTGCAAAGTTACAGACTCTCACTGTATATGGAGGTGTAAAACTTCTTGTGGATTGGTTCGTGTAAAGATGTACAAGGTACACAGTGATTATCTGAGATATTACATCTTCACCAGACATCTTTAATAATAGCAACAACGAAAGACAGTCAGGGTGTTTGATTTCCTCTGCAAAAACTTCCTTCTCACCTGCTCTGTTATCCACCATCACATCCTTTAGGCGAGGCATTTGGTTCCACCATACCGTACCATATTATCTCTACCATAATGGCATAAACACAGGATCACAATGGAACACTTCCTATGCTGTTCCACAAAACGGTCATTTCCCACATATCGAGCACTTTCTCAGAATGGAAATATCCCACCGTAATTGCTGCGCACAGTTCAGCACCACCTCCGATCCGACATGGTTCAGCTGCATTTCCACGATGTTAGAAAATCGCGGGAATGTTCTGTTAACACCGGGAATAGAGTCAACTGATTGCCATCAATCTCCAAGACACAATTATACACTAATTTAATGACCCAGAGTTCCCGATTTGGTGGTTAAAATCATGTCATTCGTTACAGTACGCTGTATTAGATGGATCGAATCGTTTAAGTAACCGTTTGATTTGAATGTCGTTGTTGAGATCTGTAATTATTTCTTCCTTCTTCAATTATGCAGATGAACAAATTTGAATAGAAGAAATGTAGATTCTCAGGTGTAGTTTGTGTCTACAAAATTGAATTATTTAACGGAAGTTAAGAAACACTCCATGGGAATATGCTATACTGGTCACAACAAAGTTGACAAAAAACATGAAGCATAAAACAAATTAAATTAAAATTATTACGCAGTATACAATTATTTATTATACATGGTGTTTCACGAATGATTGTACAGAGGCTTTCAGTGCAGATGCAGGACATTTTGGTGAGTCTAAATCACTGATCGAAATATGTCCTAACTATTATATATTATTCGTTTAAGAGATACAGTATGTTTTATGTATATCATAGAAAACTTATAATCGGCATAACTCTTGAACGCTTGCATGAATCTTCATTAAAATTTCAGGGAATGAGTATAGGCTTGTGCCTAATATTCGCTCATAATCCGTCGTATTCACAAAGCATTCAATCTCCGTTAAGTCCTAACTGAGGTCCTCAGTTAAGGCTTATTATGAATCGCAACCTCAGTTAATGTATTTAACGGTGGTAAAACAGGCCTGTTTCACTTTCCGCCGTATTCACAAAGCATTCAATCTCCGTTAATTCCTAACTGAGGTTCTCAGTTAAGGATAAATTGGCGATGAAAAGGGACAAGAAGGGGTAAAGGTGGTAAAACAGGCCTGTTTCACCACCGTTAAATACGTTAACTGAGGTTGCGATTCATATTTATCCTTAACTGAGGACCTCAGTTAGGACTTAACGGAGATTCAAACACTTAACAATGCTTTGTGAATACGGCGGTTTAATTTTCATGTTAACTGAGGTTGCGATTCTTATTTATCCTTAACTGAGGACCTCAGTTAGGACTTAACGGAGATTGAATGCTTTGTGAATACGGCGGAATGACTTGTTTATAGCGCAGATCCGGACTGAAAAAATTATTTTCTTTATTCCACATCTTGTAAAACACCCTGTACATCAAATATTCAAGAATTGAAATTTTTCTGAATCTACATTAAATACTCTTTAAACAAGCCTATTGACAATAATGGCACACTTCGTTTCAATATTTTATGAACCATTGAATATCTGAAATTTTCAATTCATAATAAACACAGACCCAATACACAAATTCAGGGTTTCGACTTTAGATTACCCAAAAGAGTTTTGCAAAATAGTACTGCTATGCTCAAAAACATGGTTCAAATGATAGACATTCTCATTCCCTCTTATTTATTTTCGAAAATTATTTGTTTTGAATTACCGAAACAAATGGTAGCAGAATCAAAGATTTCATAGTAACAAAAAAATATTGAATATTGAATGAACTTATTAGAAGGGGATTAAAGGAATGAGAATGTGATTTGTTCTAGTAAATTTCCCTATTTTTGGCGCTCTTGTTCCTCGGAACCGAGTGCTTATCAATTTGCCCAAATGTCTGTAATTTTCGAATTTTTGGCTGAAAATGGCCTTAAACGATTTGGTTGTACTCACTGATCAAGAATACGTGGTCGAAATCGATTCTGACCGGCTGTTAACACGATAACTCTCGAACGGAATGAGCTAGACAGTTGAAATTTTCAGAATAGGTTTGGGAGATGAATATCTCGGCTAAGTTCGTTATTGGGCAAAATCGGTCAGATGGTTTCGGTGTAACAAGGAAAATAATTTTTTTAAGTTACAAATTTCAAAATAAGTTTTTCTCAAGATGCAGTTTCACCATAGGAATCCATTGATGTCATTTTTAACTCTAACAAGCTGATAGTTTCGGAGTTATGATTCTTCAAAATTTCAATAATAAATCGTACATCTGTGTTTTCACAGAATGCGATTATTATTCTATCTATGAATTATTATAATATGATCTGTGTTGATACATGTCAACTTATTTTCCTGGGACATGATATGTCAAATTTTGATATTTAATGCCCATGGTTAATCTATGATGATGGAAATGGTAAGTTAATAATATTGAGTTCAGAATATCTCCAGTAAAAACAAAACTGAAATGTTAGCTAAAGTTTCAATTGATCTAATATAATTTTCAGAGTGGATTTGAGGTTAAAATATATCGTTCATCATAGAATTGAGGAAGGAATATATCGGATGAGTTCGTTGTTGGTTAGAATTGGTCTATGGGTTTTGGATTAGTAATTTATGGCACCCTTAAGGAATTTAAATTCTTTTATGATGTTTAAATTTAATTTCAGCTATTATGAAGTTCTATCATAAGAATACATTGATATAATTCCCAACTCTTACCAGTACTTTCGAAGATATGATTTGTCAAAGTTTGAACAGGAGCGCCAAAGCTCCTCTCCATAATGCATGAAACAATTTTTTTCTCATTAATTGTCATTTTTTTTTAGTTTAATATATGTTTATAAGATACTTTTTACATTTTTGTTCCATTTTATAATACATAACAATTAAATGTTCAATGTTATTTCAAGTCTGAGTTGGGAAATATCGGTCTAAGCAACAACAAACGAAACTATTCCTTCACACTTCTAGCCATACTTAATTCGAGTTTTCGGTTGTTTGGCATAAAATCTTCAATTATGCTAACATCCGTGTTTCAATTATTCGGAAAAAGAATTTTCAAAGATGAGAAGGTATTTCTATTTTCAGGTACATAGGTAATCAAATGTGGAACTCTTAAATTCATGTATTGGATGGAATAAGACTTAGCACTATAACTAAGTGATGTCACTGAGAATTACCATTGATTCAATATGAATTAACGCATTAAATTTATTATAAATTGAAAATTCCAAATATTCAATGTTTCATGAAATATACATACGAAGTGTGCCATTATTGCCAATAGCCTCGTTTGGAAGAGTATTTATTGTAAATTCTGAGAAAAATTTCACTTCTTGAAAATTTGATTTTACAGGATGTGGAATAAAGGAAATAATTTTCTCAGTTCGGACCTGCGATATCAATAAGTCATTATGAGCGAAAATTAGGCATAGGCTTATACTCATTCCCAGATCCATGCAGTCGTTCAAGAGTTATGCCTATTAAAAGTTTTTGATAAAATACATAAAACATCCTATATCTCTTCAACGAATATAGTTAGGAC
Source organism: Halyzia sedecimguttata (assembly GCA_937662695.2). Taxonomy (NCBI): domain Eukaryota; kingdom Metazoa; phylum Arthropoda; class Insecta; order Coleoptera; family Coccinellidae; genus Halyzia; species Halyzia sedecimguttata. The sequence continues at coordinate 74,887,468 of OW569414.2, forward strand.
ACTGATATAGTCTCACCAAAATGTCCTGCATCTGCACTGAAAGCCTGTACAATTCGTGAAACACCCTGTATATTGCAATAAGGAACAGTTAAGTATGAAGGATGAGTGAAAAAGTCATGATGAAACAAAGTTTTCGTGGCAACGGAATGCCGGGCGGACGGACAAAATTGAATTTCGTTTGAAACAATTTTCGGCAAAAAAATCGAAAATTACAGACATTTGAGTAAAATGAAAGCAGGCTATTCCCCAGATAATAAAATTTAAAATATCCAAGATATTAAAAAAATACAATTATTATCAACCCTGAAAACTTATGCTTTTAAATTTTCTCTGAAAAAAATATTAATTAAAATTTAATCATAATAAATATAATCTGTATATGCGTGCATTTTCTAGGGAACGACGTGTTATCATTCTGCCCAAACGCTGTTGCCGCGACTTGAAATTTTCAGGTTAGGTTGCGCATCCAAATGCGACATTTAAGTTCCATAGGCATAATCGGCCAAACGGTTTTGGAGCTATACTTAAAAACTACATATCCGATCCAAATCAAACATGGTTATTAGGTGTAGAATGCCGACGCGCAAATGCTTGCGAAATTTCGTGAGAATTGTATCACTAGAAAATCTTGAAAAAATCATTGGAAAAAATTCTACACCTCAGAAACTATCCGTCCGATATCGCTGATATTTTTGGAAAAGCAAAAGCAAAAGCTAAATTTACAGCCAAATTTGAACACGATTGGATTCATATTGTTGGAGATATTGAAAAAAGAATTGGAAACTGGACAGCTTTGAGTAGCTGGTGGACCATTGCCACGATAACTTTCGAACGGAAATAGATAGCGACCTGAAATTTTCAAGGTAGAAGCTCTTCTATCTAAATTCATGATGATGTAATTATGGATTTCCTCGGATATCCGTTATCTTCAAGAAATTTTCTAATGAAATCAATTTCATTATTTCGAATTTCAAAAGAGAATAAAATAGATTAGCTCTATCGTAAAGTGTTTTAATAAAACCTCTTCTCACAATTAGTTGATGGTTTGAGTAGAAATTGAAGTATTCAAGCAACATCTCTTGATAATCATATCTTCCGAGGAGACTCCTCATAAACTCTTAAGAGCTTGTGCGAGTTAAAAAAATCAATTGTGTTCTGTGTAGGCTTTGTTAGTGTGTAATTTTTTCCTAGCATCGTGATTGAACTCAGGACCTTGGGTTCCTGAGTTCACTGAGCCTGTCATCTAAACGAGTGTAGTTTTATTTCACATTAAAAATGTATCTTCCTATTGAATCACCCCTTAAATACCTAATCATTAAATTTTGTTATGGGTACATGCTAAAAATCCACTTTTCCCATTCACAATACTCCCATTATTTTTATTTAACTTGATTTCACTTTTAAGAATCAATTCACTTTCTTTAATTACGAACTTGAAAATGCTTGAATTATCCCACAAGCGAGATTTTTAACGATGATCATATTTAAACATCGTCCAATTAAGGCTGCTTCACACCCGACTTATTTGCAACACTGTACGAACAAGAACAGTTGAGCCGACGAAAATTTTCTTCGGAAAACTCTTTAGTCCACGCAGCACGTCTGGAGCTGAGCTTGAAAAGCGATTCACTGCCGCAGATTTCGTCACTATTCTCACTGCGTTGTATACGCGTTCAGTGTGTACCGTTGCCAATAATTAATGATGTATTCGTAGCATCTGATACAGCTATAACGATGTTAGCAAGTGTGATACGCATTTTCATTAGTGATTTCCTTCCACATGGTCAAGCGAGGTGCCTACTTAATTTACTCGCGCAATACAGGGTGTTTTCCATCAGGGTTAAGCTTCCTGGTTTGGGCATTTAATGATCAAAATATCTTTCATTATAAGTTCAAAAACACAATTATCAAAAAGTTTCCGGACTTAGTGAGAACAAGTCTGTGGGCTTTCGCGCGCTGTTTAAATTTATGACCAGAGCAATCCCTCATCTATACTCCATTCACTTTTATAAAGTCTCCCGGTTGGCCATGAAAATTTGACACATTTCATCATCTATATTTTGAAAATGTAAGGTTATAGTCATTTTCCTGTCAGATAACTAAGCAACGTTGTCCTCTCTAAATAGAAGTCGTAGTAATTACGTATTTTAACAATGTGAATTCACTTCGGAAAAATAATTAATTTGAGAAGATACGTGAATTCAATAATTCCACAGTCCTGGCGACTGAAGAAGAAAATTTTTCCTCTGTTGTTACTAGAAATATTTCACGTATATTAACTGGTTGGAAGATTCAATTATGCTATTTTCTTGTATGGAAATCAAGAATCAAGTGTTGGAATTTAATTGAAAAATAATGGATAGAGTAGTCCGTTACTTTGTGATAGTTCATTTGAAAAAAAGATAAAAGTACCTGAATATCCCGACAGGAAAACTTCTAAATGACCAGACGTACCTATGGAATTCCCCACTTTTCGAAATTCTCAAGAAATAAGCCTACAGAAGACAATTAAATACCTTGTTGCACATCTTGAAATACACCAGTTTTTCAAAATTTAGTAGTACTACGAAGCCCGAGTCATTGTTAAACCTTAATAAAATATAGTGATAGGATAGGAAACTAAATAATTGCATTCGAGAGTTCAAAATGTCAGAATGAAGTTTTCCTATTGCAGATTTCGGTTCTATATAGCACTTCCTGATACTTTGTCTCTGCTTCTTCAAAAGTACTTTCGGCATTTTCAATTTCGAAGCGAGGAGTTCTTTATTATATGATAGACCATGGCCAACTCCAGAAAAAAAGTTATTCCCAATATTTCTAAGAATATAAATCCATCTGTAAAAACAAGCGTCCTTAAAAAGGCCAACTTTTTGGTCGAAAATGGTCTTCTACGATCAGTTTTGACTCAAATACATGCATACATTTACTTGTTGTTTATTTGTTGAGTCGAAAATAAGCAGTGCTGTGTCTATGGTGGCATGATGACCCATTCGAATACATTCAGTTACTGTTAGGCGTAAGGACACTAATCAGTTCAATAAAACAATTGTGCCATGAGATAAAAAGTGGAAAAGCCCTGTGTGCAGGAGGTTTGGCGCTCTTGTTCAAACTTTGACAAATCATATCTCCGAAAGTATTGGTTTCACAGAGTTGGCAATTATATCAATGGATTCTTATGATAGAACTGCATCATAAATATAATTGCAGAGTTAGAGGAAGAAATATTGTTTAAGTCCATAGCACACTGAAGTTAGTATTTGGATGGGTGACCGCTTGGGAACACCGCAATCTTTTTTCAATTTGGCTTCTGTGCGTAATTTTCAAGAATTTTCGTAATTAAATTCAAAGGGTAGGTCTATTGGTCTTACATACGTCAGCAAATTATAATTGAGAATATTCAATGGAATCATATAGAATTAAGAATAATTATTGAAATTTTGAAAAATCATTTCTCCGAAAGTATTAGTTCGTTAGATTTGAGAATTATATCAATGAATATCATTGATATCATCTTGACGCAATTTTCTTTTTGCTTGTTGTAGTAACCAGGAATATGATATATAACGTTACTAGCAAGGTAAGAGGGTTTTTACTGGCGAATGGAGGATATAACTGACGAGCTGCAGGCAAGTCAGTTACCTCCTTGAGCCTGTAAAACCCGTTTCCTTGCGTGTATTGTTTTATATTTTATTTGTTTCTCATTTGTAAAAAGGTTAGATAAATTCCAAAAAAATCTCAATAATTTGTCGCAAATGTCGTAAGCTATGGAAGCGTTGCCATGAACATGTCTGTTTATTTTTCTTTACATTTGTTTTGGCGAAAGCGAAAATGAATGTACCAAAAGAAATTATTGAGGCAGCCAGCATTGTAGCTTCAAGTTTATTACCTGCAAAATCAGCTTCAAGGTACGAGCGAGAATACGACGACTTCAAAAAGTGGCAAAACAAAAATAGTGTGATTGGGGTAACTGAAGATGTTTTGTTGGTCTACTTGAATCAACTATCAGCTAGATTCAGCCCTAATACTTTATGGGCAAAATGGTCTATGCTGAAAAGCTGCTTGGAAATGAAAGAAAATGCCCCTGTTCGCAGGATTGTTTTCCTTAAAAAATTTATTGAAAAATATGACGTTTAGTTGTCATTTGCAGATTTCAAAAGGTAATAGCGTTTATGAAACGAAAAAATGAGCGTTATACGCCAAAAAAGGCCAAGGTATTAAGTAAAGAAGAGGCTGAACAATTTCTTTTACATGCTCCTGATGACCAGTGGTTGCTGGCGAAAATTGTAACAATATTTGGGATTTTTGGATGTTGTCGATGTGACGAAATTCTCTCCTTAAACATGAATGATGTAGAAGATATGGGAAAATACGTTATTGTGACATTGCGGCAAACAAAAAATTTAACAACAAGAAGATTCACCATAACCGATGATGGCTGCAGCTTCAAGCCCTGCATGATATACAGAAAATATGTAAATCTTCGGCCTCCTGGAACAGAAAGCCTAAGATTTTTTTTGACATACCGACATGGAAAGATTTGCGTGAAGTTATCCACACATTCTCATCCACACATTATGACGTGGGGACTGTCGAATATGGGATATACGGAATTTAACGAGCAGTGTTGCCAGACTGACAATTATTCCCTTATTAACAAATTTGTCAAAATAGGAGATTACACGCGCATTAAAATTCATTTTAAATCATAAGGGGGTTTCACATACAATTATGACCGACAAACTATACATGTGTCTTATATAAATGATTAATTTTCCTCGAAAAGCATCCAAGTGTCCCAACGAATATGATAATAAATTCTTGGTTTTCTATGATGACCTTCATTTAGAATGTATATGAATTTCAGCTCGACATAACGTACAGGGTGAGAAAATAAATACTGTCTTGGAAAATGATGTTTTTTCCACCGAACGACGGCCATTGCATCGAGTATTTTTCTATTCTTACATTCCTTAGATGACACTTATTCAGAATAAAGATGAATTTTTGCTCGACGTATCGTACAGTGTGGGAAAATAAATACTGACTTGGAAAATAATGTTTTTTTCACTGAACGACGGCCGTTGCATTGAGTATTTTTCTATTCTTACATTCCTTAGATGAACCTCATTTAGAATAAAAATGAATTTTTGCTCGACGTATCGTACAGTGTGAGAAAATAAATACTGACTTGGAAAATAATGTTTTTTTCACTCAACGACGGCCGTTGCATCGAGTATTTTTCTATTCCTATATTCCTTAGATGACACTAATTCGGAATAAAGATGAATTTTGCTCGACGTATCGTACAGTGTGAGAAAATAAATACTGACTTGGAAGATAATGTTTTTTTCACTGAACGACGGCCGTTGCATCGAGTATTTTTCTATTCCTATATTCCTTAGATGACGCTAATTCGGAATAAAGAAGAATTTTTGCTCGACGTATCGTACAGTGTGAGCAAATAAATACTGACTTGGAAAATAATGTTTTTTTCACTGAACGACGGCCGTTGCATCGAGTATTTTTCTATTCCTATATTCCTTAGATGACACTTATTCGGATTAAAGATGAATTTTTGCTCGACGTATCGTACAGTGTGAGAAAATAAATACTGACTTGGAAAATAAGGTTTTTTTTACTGAACGACGGCCGTTGCATCGAGTATTTTTCTATTCTTACATTCCTTAGATGAACCTCTATAGAATAAAAATGAATTTTTGCTCGACGTATCGTACAGTGTGAGAAAATAAATACTGACTTGGAAAATAATGTTTTTTTCACTCAACGACGGCTGTTGCATCGAGTATTTTTCTATTCCTATATTCTTTAGATGACACTAATTCGGAATGAAGATGAATTTTTGCTCGACGTATCGTACAGTGCGAGAAAATAAATACTGACTTGGAAAATAATGTTTTTTTCACTGAACGACGGCCGTTGCATCGAGTATTTTTCTATTCCTATATTCCTTAGATGACGCTAATTCGGAATAAAGATGAATTTTTGCTCGACGTATCGTACAGTGTGAGCAAATAAATACTGACTTGGAAAATAATGTTTTTTTCACTGAACGACGGCCGTTGCATCGAGTATTTTTCTATTCCTATATTCCTTAGATGACACTTATTCAGATTAAAGATGAATTTTTGCTCGACGTATCGTACAGTGTGAGAAAATAAATACTGACTTGGAAAATAATGTTTTTTTCACTGAACGACGGCCGTTGCATCGAGTATTTTTACATTCCTTAGATGAACCTCATTTAGAATAAATATGAATTTTTGCTCGACGTATCGTACAGTGTGAGAAAATAAATACTGACTTGGAAAATAATGTTTTTTTTACTGAACGACGGCCGTTGCATCGAGTATTTTTCTATTCTAACATTCCTTAGATGAACCTCATTTAGAGTAAAAATGAATTTTTGCTCGACGTATCGTACAGTGTGAGAAAATAAATACTGACTTGGAAAATAATGTTTTTTTCACTGAACGACGGCCGTTGCATCGAGTATTTTTCTATTCTTACATTCCTTAGATGAACGTCATTTAGATTAAAAATGAATTTTTGCTCGGCGTATCGTACAGTGTGAGAAAATAAATACTGACTTGGAAAATAATGTTTTTTTTCACTGAACGACGGCCGTTGCATCGAGTATTTTTCTATTCCTATATTCCTAAGATGACGCTAATTCGGAATAAAGATGAATTTTTGCTCGACGTATCGTACAGTGTGAGAAAATAAATACTGACTTGGAAAATAATGTTTTTTTCACTGAACGACGGCCGTTGCATCGAGTATTTTTCTACTCTTACATTCCTTAGATGAACCTCATTTAGAATAAATATGAATTTTTGCTCGACGTATCGTACAGTGGGAGAAAATAAATACTGACTTCGAAAATAATGTTTTTTTTACTGAACGACGGCCGTTGCATCGAGTATTTTTCTATTCTTACATTCCTTAGATGAACATCATTTAGAGTAAAAATGAATTTTTGCTCGACGTATCGTACAGTGTGAGAAAATAAATACTGACTTGGAAAATAATGTTTTTTTCACTGAACGACGGCCGTTGCATCGAGTAGTTTTCTATTCTTACATTCCTTAGATGAACCTCATTTAGAATAAAAATGAATTTTTACTCGACGTATCGTACAGTGTGAGAAAATAAATACTGACTTGGAAAATAATGTTTTTTTCACTGAACGACGGCCGTTGCATCGAGTATTTTTCTATTCTTACATTCCTTAGATGAACCTCATTTAGAATAAAAATGAAGTTTTGCTCGACGTATCCTACAGTGTGAGAAAATAAATACTGACTTGGAAAATAATGTTTTTTTCACTGAACGACGGCCGTTGCATCGAGTATTTTTCATTTCTTACATTCCTTAGATGACACTTATTCAGAATAAAAATGAATTTTTGCTCGACGTATCGTACAGTGTGAGAAAATAAATACTGACTTGGAAAATAATGTTTTTTTCACTGAACGACGGCCGTTGCATCGAGTATTTTTCTTTTCTTACATTCCTTAGATGACACTAATTCAGAATAAAAATGAATTTTTGCTCGACGTATCGTACAGTGTGAGAAAATAAATACTGACTTGGAAAATAATGTTTTTTCCACTGAACGACGGCCGTTGCATCGAGTATTTTTCTATTCTTACATTCCTTAGATGAACCTCATTTAGAATAAAAATGAATTTTTGCTCGACGTATCGTACAGTGTGAGAAAATAAATACTGACTTGGAAAATAATGTTTTTTTCACTGAACGACGGCCGTTGCATCGAGTATTTTTTTTTCTTACATTCCTTAGGTGACGCTAATTCAGAATAAAAATGAATTTTTGCTCGACGTATCGTACAGTGTGAGAAAATAAATACTGGCTAGGAAAATAATGTTGCAACGATGCAACGGCCGTCGTTCAGTAGAAAAAACATCATTTTCCAAGTCAGTATTTATTTTCTCACCCTGTACGTTATGTCGAGCAAAACTTCATTTTCATTCTGAATTAGTGTCATCTAAGGAATGTAAGAAAAGAAAATTACTCGATGCAACGGCCGTCGTTCAGTGAAAAAAACATTATTTTCCAAGTCAGTATTTATTTTCTCACACTGTACGATATGTCGAGCAAAAATTCATCTCTATTCCGAATAAGCGTCATCTTAGGAATATAGGAATAGAAAAATACTCGACACAACGGCCGTCGTTCAGTGAAAAAAACATTATTTTCCAAGTCAGTATTTATTTTCTCACACTGTACGATACGTCGAGCAAAAATTCATCTTTATTCCGAATGAGTGTCATCTAAGGAATATAGGAATAGAAAAATACTCGATGCAACGGCCGTCGTTGAGTGAAAAAAACATTATTTTCCAAGTCAGTATTTATTTTCTCACACTGTACGATACGTCGAGCAAAAATTCATTTTTATTCTGAATAAGTGTCATCTAAGGAATATAGGAATAGAAAAATACTCGATGCAACGGCCATCGTTCAGTGAAAAAAACATTATTTTCCAAGTCAGTATTTATTTTCTCACACTGTACGATACGTCGAGCAAAAATTCATCTTTATTGTGAATAAGTGTCATCTAAGGAATGTAAGAAAAGAAAAATACTCGATTCAACGGCCGTCGTTCAGTGAAAAAAACATTATTTTCCAAGTCAGTATTTATTTTCTCACACTGTACGATACGTCGAGCAAAAATTCATCTTTATTCCGAATAAGTGTCATCTAAGGAATATAGAAATAGAAAAATACTCGATGCAACGGCCGTCGTTCAGTGAAAAAAACATTATTTTCAAGTCAGTATTTATTTTCCCACACTGTACAATACGTCGAGCAAAAATTAATCTTTATTCTGAATAAGTGTCATCTAAGGAATGTAAGAATAGAAAAATACTCGATGCAACGGCCGTCGTTCAGTGGAGAAAACATCATTTTCCAAGTCAGCATTTATTTTCTCACCCTGTACGTTATGTCGAGCAAAAATTCAACTTTATTCTGAATGAGAGTCATCTAAGGAATGTAAGAATAGAAAAATACTCGATGCCACGGCTGTCGTTCAGTGAAAAAAACATTATTTTCCAAGTCAGTATTTATTTTCTCACACTGTACGATACGTCGAGCAAAAATTCATCTTTATTCCGAATAAGTGTCATCTAAGGAATATAGGAATAGAAAAATACTCGATGCAACGGCCGTCGTTCAGTGGAAAAAACATTATTTTACAAGTCAGTATTTATTTTCTCACACTGTACGATACGTCGAGCAAAAATTCATTTTAACTCTAAATGAGGTTCATCTAAGGAATATAGGAATAGAATAATACTCGATGCAACGGCCGTCGTTCAGTGAAAAAAACATTATTTTCCAAGTCAGTATTTATTTTCCCACACTGTACAATACGTCGAGCAAAAATTCATCTTTATTCTGAATAAGTGTCATCTAAGGAACGTAAGAATAGAAAAATACTCGATGCAACGGCCGTCGTTCAGCGGAAAAAATATTATTTTCCAAGTCAGTATTTATTTTCTCACACTGTACGATACGTCGAGCAAAATTTCATTTTTATTGTGAATAAGTGTCATCTAAGGAATGTAAGAAAAGAAAAATACTCGATTCAACGGCCGTCGTTCAGTGAAAAAAACATTATTTTCCAAGTCAGTATTTATTTTCTCACACTGTACGATACGTCGAGCAAAAATTCATCTTTATTCCGAATAAGTGTCATCTAAGGAATATAGAAATAGAAAAATACTCGATGCAACGGCCGTCGTTCAGTGAAAAAAACATTATTTTCAAGTCAGTATTTATTTTCCCACACTGTACAATACGTCGAGCAAAAATTAATCTTTATTCTGAATAAGTGTCATCTAAGGAATGTAAGAATAGAAAAATACTCGATGCAACGGCCGTCCTTCAGTGGAAAAAAACATCATTTTCCAAGTCAGCATTTATTTTCTCACCCTGTACGTTATGTCGAGCAAAAATTCAACTTTATTCTGAATGAGAGTCATCTAAGGAATGTAAGAATAGAAAAATACTCGATGCCACGGCTGTCGTTCAGTGAAAAAAACATTATTTTCCAAGTCAGTATTTATTTTCTCACACTGTACGATACGTCGAGCAAAAATTCATCTTTATTCCGAATAAGTGTCATCTAAGGAATATAGGAATAGAAAAATACTCGATGCAACGGCCGTCGTTCAGTGGAAAAAACATTATTTTACAAGTCAGTATTTATTTTCTCACACTGTACGATACGTCGAGCAAAAATTCATTTTAACTCTAAATGAGGTTCATCTAAGGAATATAGGAATAGAATAATACTCGATGCAACGGCCGTCGTTCAGTGAAAAAAACATTATTTTCCAAGTCAGTATTTATTTTCCCACACTGTACAATACGTCGAGCAAAAATTCATCTTTATTCTGAATAAGTGTCATCTAAGGAACGTAAGAATAGAAAAATACTCGATGCAACGGCCGTCGTTCAGTGGAAAAAACATCATTTTCCAAGTCAGTATTTATTTTCTCACCCTGTACGTTATGTCGAGCAAAAATTCAACTTTATTCTGAATTAGAGTCATCTAAGGAATGTGAGAATAGAAAAATACTCGATGCAACGGCCGTCGTTCAGTGAAAAAAACATTATTTTTCAAGTCAGTATTTATTTTCTCACACATAACGATACGTCGAGCAAAAATTCATTTTTATTCTGAATAAGTGACATCTAAGAAATGTAAGAAAAGAAAAATACTCGATGCAACGGCCGTCGTTCAGTGAAAAAAACATTATTTTCCAAGTCATTATTTATTTTCTCACACTGTACGATAGGTCGAGCAATAATTCATTTTTACTCTAAATGAGGTTCATCTAAGGAATGTAAGAATAGAAAAATACTCGATGCAACGGCCGTCGTTCAGTGAAAAAAACATTATTTTCCAAGTCATTATTTATTTTCTCACACTGTACGATAGGTCGAGCAAAAATTCATATTTATTCTAAATGAGGTTCATCTAAGGAATGTAAGAGTAGAAAATACTCGATGCAACGGCCGTCGTTCAGTGAAAAAAACATTATTTTCCAAGTCAGTATTTATTTTCTCACACTGTACGATACGTCGAGCAAAAATTCATCTTTAATCCGAACAAGTTTCATCTAAGGAATATAGGAATAGAAAAATACTCGATGCAACGGCCGTCGTTGAGTGAAAAAAACATTATTTTCCAAGTCAGTATTTATTTTCTCACACTGTACGATACGTCGAGCAAAAATTCATTTTTATTCTGAATAAGTGTCATCTAAGGAATATAGGAATAGAAAAACACTCGATGCAACGGCCGTCGTTCAGTGAAAAAAACATTATATTCCAAGTCAGTATTTATTTTCTCACACTGTATGATACGTCGAGCAAAAATTCATCTTTATTCCGAATTAGCGTCATCTAAGGAATATAGGAATAGAAAAATACTCGATGCAACGGCCGTCGTTGAGTGAAAAAAACATTATTTTCCAAGTCAGTATTTATTTTCTCACACTGTACGATACGTCGAGCAAAAATTCATTTTTATTCTGAATAAGTGTCATCTAAGGAATATAGGAATAGAAAAATACTCGATGCAACGGCCGTCGTTCAGTGAAAAAAACATTATTTTCCAAGTCAGTATTTATTTTCTCACACTGTACGATACGTCGAGCAAAAATTTATCTTTATTCCGAATTAGTGTCATCTAAGGAATATAGGAATAGAAAAATATTCGATGCAACGGCCGTCGTTGAGTGAAAAGAACATTATTTTCCAAGTCAGTATTTATTTTCTCACACTGTACGATACGTCGAGCAAAAATTCATTTTTATTCTGAATAAGTGTCATCTAAGGAATATAGGAATAGAAAAATACTCGATGCAACGGACGTCGTTCAGTGAAAAAAACATTATTTTCCAAGTCAGTATTTATTTTCTCACACTGTACGATACGTCGAGCAAAAATTTATCTTTATTCCGAATTAGTGTCATCTAAGGAATATAGGAATAGAAAAATATTCGATGCAACGGCCGTCGTTGAGTGAAAAGAACATTATTTTCCAAGTCAGTATTTATTTTCACACACTGTACGATACGTCGAGTTAAAAATTCATATATATTCTAAATGAGGTTCATCTAAGGAATGTAAGAATAGAAAAATACTCGATGCAACGGCCGTCTTTCAGTAAAAAAAACCTTATTTTCCAAGTCAGTATTTATTTTCTCACACTGTACGATACGTCGAGCAAAAATTCATCTTTATTCCGAATAAGTGTCATCTAAGGAATATAGGAATAGAAAAATACTCAATGCAACGGCCGTCGTTCAGTGAAAAAAACATTATTTTCCAAGTCAGTATTTATTTTCCCACACTGTACGATACGTCGAGCAAAAATTCATCTTTATTCTGAATAAGTGTCATCTAAGGAATGTAAGAATAGAAAAATACTGGATGCAATGGCCGTCGTTCGGTGGAAAAAACATCATTTTCCAAGACAGTATTTATTTTCTCACCCTCTACGTTATGTCGAGCTGAAATTCATATACATTCTAAATGAAGGTCATCATAGAAAACCAAGAATTTATTATCATATTCGTTGGGACACTTGGATGCTTTTCGAGGAAAATTAATCATTTATATAAGACACATGTATTTTGTTTGTCGGTTATAATTGTATGTGAAACCCCCTTATGATTTAAAATGAATTTTAATGCGCGTGTAATCTCCTATTTTGACAAATTTGTTAATAAGGGAATAATTGTCAGTCTGGCAACACTGCTCGTTAAATTCCGTATATCTCATATTCGACAGTCCCCACGTCATAATGTGTGGATGAGAATGTGTGGATAACTTCACGCAAATCATGGAAAGTGCATTTCCCTTATTGCTGGCCAGCACACTATTGGTGGTGTCCCAAAGCAAATAGCGAATTATTTAGGTTTAAAAGACCCAGAGTTATACACCGGCCACTCTTTTCGCAGAACTGGAGCCAATATGGTTGCGGATTCGGGTGGAGATATTTTAGCACTAAAGCGTGCAGGAGGGTGGAAGAGCACCGAAATTGCGATGAGTTATGTCGATGATTCGGTCAACAAAAAAATCGAAATGTCTAGCAAATTATTTGGTAGTAAGGAGAGTACAAATGTTCTGCAGTCCTCGCGTGCAGCAGTTTCTGAGTCAACAGATGGTTCATCATCATCAGTATCAACTCTTTCATCATCAAAAATCTGTGTTACTGGAAATAACAATTTTACCATGATTTTCAACATATATGACGATAAAACAAAATTTTCTAATGTAAATAATACTACTAACTTGTAAAAATTTTGCAAGTTAACTGTCAGTTTTACAAGTTAGTGACTTGATAAAATAAACTTTCTTGATTAATATTGTGATTTTGGAAACTGACGTTTACAAATGAGAAAAAAATAAAAGATGTTTTCTATTCTATTCCATTCTATTTTTATGATGAAACTGCATCTTAAAAAAAATTGAATTTAAAATTTGTAATGAAAAATTTGTTTGTTACTCCGAAACCACCTGTCATTATTATTATTATTGTCCACCTTATTTTGCAAGAATTTTCGCGTTGGCATTATACAACTAATTTCCATGTTTGAATTGGATGGGATTCATATTTTTCGAGTTATTGAGGAAATAACAACCAAATTTCTCAGGTATCGTGACATAAATAATATTTTTTAATAGTTTCTTAGGAAATTTCTAGTGATACGATTCTCACAAAATTTCACAAACATCTTTTTGTCAGTATTCTACAACTCACTACCAAGTTTTAATTGGATCGAATTTGTATTCGTTCTCAATTTATTGTGGCATGTTTGGTTGAATTTCGAAAATTAGGATCGCTGTGAAGCCACATCCATACATAGGTACACTCAGAGACAAAAAATGTTCGAAATGAAATATGAATAATTCGATAAGTTCTTGGTGAATAAAGATGAAATTTGAGAGTGTTGTTCATGAATGCATCAGGAATGAAAATACAATGTAAAATAGTTTGTGTAGCCCCCAGAGGGCAGGGGCTGGGGGCGGTAAAACGAAAAATGCCATATGCCATAATTCGGTAAATACGAAGCGTTCCAAGATGAACTTTGGAATAGTTCTTCAGAAGGGCGTTAAGAATGAGATGTAGTATGCCACATAGTTTGTGCGGCCGTAGGGAGGCGGTAATTGGGGGCGGCGTATCGATAAATGATAAAATTCGTTAAATATTGAGTGTTCCACGATGAGCTCTGGATACGTCTAAAATGATGTAAATACAAAGATGTAGTATGTCCCATAGTTTGTACGGCCGAACACTCAATATTTTACGAATTATAGCGTTTTTCGATATGCCGCCCCCAAATGCCGCCTTCCTACGGCCGCACAAACTATGGGACATGCTACATCTTTGTATTTAAGCCATTCTCCACAACATATCCAAAGCTCATCGTGGAATACTCAATATTTAACGAATTAATGCATTTTTCGATACGCCGCCCCCAATTACCGCCCCCCTAGGGTCGCACAAACTATGTGACATACTACATCTCATTCAACGCCTTTCTGAAGAACTATTCTAAAGTTCATCTTGGAACACTTCGTATTTACCGAATTATGGCATATGGCCCCCGATTGCCGCCTCCCTAAGGCTGCACAAACTATGGGACATACTTCATCTTTGTATTTACGCCATTCTAGACGACATATCCAAAGCTGATCGTGAAACACTCAATATTTTCAGAGTTATGTCATTTTTTGATAATATGTCACCTCCGATTGCCGCCCTTTAAGGCCACACAAACTATGGGATATACCAGCTTATTCTTAACGCCCTTCTGAACTATTTCAAAGTTAATCTTGGAACACTTCCGTATTTACCGAATTATGGCATTTTTCATTTTACCGCCCCCTGGGGGCTACACAAACTATTTGACATTGTATTTCCATTCTTGATGTATTCATGAACAACACTCTCAAATTTCATCATTATTCACCAAGAACTTATCGAATTATTAATATTTCATTTTGAACATTCTTTGGTCTTTGAGTGTATGTGCGGATTTGGCTAACTTCACACCGGTAAAATTAGGTACATTTCGGCAAAATATTAACTGATTCGAAACCGCAAGATGAATTGATTTCTTTCATGCGGAATGTTTTTCGTACTCTAGTCATGTGCGATTAAAAAGTTGAAGTTCCTTTCACTGAAAAATGCTCACTTCCGTTCGGATTATCCTCATGAGATCTCATAACTTTCTCCCCGCCCTCCTATCGGCCACTGAAATCGATATTCGCCATATCGGTTTCGATTTCGTCGATCCAACTGATCGGAAATATTTTTCACGTTGGATGATTAGAAAGGATGATACTTGTATAGAAATGATATCAATTTGTCTTAACAAGCAGAAGGCGTTGCATTTTCCGAAGAATACAACCATTGCAAATAGGTATATCCAACGCGCAGAACGAGCTGAACATTCAGCGGCGAAAATAATAATAATAACTGATCTTTATTGATAACAAGTTATCAACGGGCAATCGACCGAGGTCCTTCAGCCCAAGCGGCGAAAAATTGTTCACACTTTATCAGTAAAATGTAATCGTTTTCATTGAGACCATTCACGGCTTAAGATTTTAAAATTACAGTCATTTACGCAAAGTGATAACGCAAGCGAGCAAAATTCTATTTTAATATACTGTAATATATAATATATCTGAAGTAACACCGAAAAAATGTAAGGGGTGATTCTGCGATAAAAATCAAGGTATAAAATTTTTTCAAAAACCTCCTTCCGGAAAAGTTACACCCTTCCGAAGATTAACAAAAAAAATTCTTTCTCTTTTTCATTTTGCCTGTATGTTAAGCTAAATACACGAAACTTGATAAATATTATTTCTCAATAACACTACACATTTAGGAATTTTTTCAACCCTGAAGTATGTTTAGGAGGGGATGAAGTATTCTACCCCTATAATATTTTCTCTTGTAACTTTTTTTTGGATACAAATTTTCCTATTGGCTGAAAACCCAATTCATTTACTAAGTTTTTGCGGGTATGTTCTTGGGAACATCGCGTTATCATTTTGCCCAAATGTCTGTAATTTTCGAATTTTTCGCCGAAAATGGTCTCAAACGATTGGGTTTGACTCCCTGATCAAGAATTCGAGGTCAAATTTGATTCTGTCCGGCCGTTGCCACGATAACTTGAGAACGGAAAGAGATAGCGACTTGAAATTTTCAGGGAGGGTGGCGCATCCCAATAGGATGGACAAGTTCGTTAATGGGCATAATCGGCCCAATGGTTTTCGAGTAATAATTTTGTCTACAACCAATACTAATCCGATCGAATTGAAACATGGTGAGTAGTTGTAAAATATAAACCTAAGAACGTTTTTGAAATTTTGTGAACATCGTATAGCTAGAAAACTTTTAAAAAATTATAAAAAAATATTATTTACTTCACGATAACCTAAGAACGGAAAGGGATAGCAACTTGAAATTTTCAGGTTAGGTTGAGAATCTGAATGCGCGATTCGAATTTGTTCATAGGCATAATGGGACAAACGGTTTTGGAGTCATATCCACCTGAAATTTGGTTGTTATTTCCTCAATAACTGGAAAAATACAAAATCCATCCAATTTAAACATGGTTATTAGTTGTAGAACGGAAATGCGAAAATTCTTGCAATATTTTATGAGGATCGTATAACTAGAAAATTTTTAAAAAATCATAGAAAATTATTGAAAATATTCTATATATCAGAAACTAATCGTCCGTTATCGCTGAAATTTTGCGAGAGCCTTCAGAACCTAATACTACTACCAAGTTCCAACATGTTTGAACATGATCGGATCTATATTGTTGGAGATCCGAGCAGCCTTGTGTGAGTTCAGTAGCTGGATGGGTGATCGTTACCTCGACAACTCTCGAACGAAAGGAGATAGGGACTTGCAATTTTCAGGATAGGTTGCACATCTGAATGGGAGAGTTAAGTTCGCTGTTGGCCTTAATCGGCCCAACGGTTTCGGAGTTATACCCATATCTGGAATATTATTTCCTCGATAACTCAAAAAATATAGACTCGATCGAATTGAAAATTGGTATCTAGTTGCAGAATATCGACATGAAGACGTGTATGAAATTTTGTGAGGACCGTACCACACGAAAATTTTTGAAAATTTACGAAAAAAATATTATGTATCTCATGATTCCTTGAGAACGTAATGAAATAGCGACTTGCAGTTTTTAGGGTAGATTGCGCATCTGAATACGACTTTTAAGTTCGTTAATTAGCATAATCGGCCAAATGGTTTTGGAGTTATATAAATCTGAAATTTGGTTGTTATTTCCTCAATAACTCAAAAAATACGAATCCGATCCAATTCAAATATGGTAATTAGTAGTAGAATGCCAACGCGAAAATTCTTGCAAAATTTCGAGAGGATCGTAGCATTAGAAAATTTTTAACAAATCATTGAAAAAAAATTGGTTCAAGCACTGACGTGAAGCCAGAAGCTTTTGCGCATATGTTCTCTTGTCCATTCTCCTTCATTGAACACTCTTAATCGAATTTACCAAGGTGAATTCTATTGTCTGTTCTCCTGTATTGGAGACTCCGAATTTACCATGGTAAACTCTATTAAGAGTGTCTAATACAGGAGAACAGACAATAGAATAATCATTACTGGACATATTTATTCTGCACAAAATTCAGAAAGTCAAGTAGATCTCGGCAAAAAAATATCCCGCAAGTTAGCAGACTAGCAGATACACCGTTTTAACTGAGAAGTGGGTGGGGTGTACTTAAAGTCATTGACAGCCCCATCTATGGGCCCGGACCTCTAGTTGCCCAGGGGCCGGACATGTCGCCAAATATACCTTGTTTTTGCCTGAAGCGGCTCGAAAGCTCGATCGGCCCCTGATATTTTACATAGTAATTAGAACATTTCAGTTGCTTGTCGATTGAACATAATCCATATTTCATATGGCTCCAGTCCAATCCTGATAAATATAGAAAACAATGAGTGTCGAAACACAGTTATCTGTAAGATTTGCAGATGTGCACTTGGATATTTCATATTTCACGTTCTATTTATCACTGTTGCTCGGTTTCATCTCTACTGCCACTAATTCCATGTTATTCAGAGGTCGAAGAGGAGTTATAAGAGATATTGTAGATTTTCTATAATCACCATCATAGACGCTCCAAAAAATTGTCGAAGCAGAAATGTATAATGATCGAATAATTGATCAGGAGTGAAATTGTGTTCGAATTTGCGTCGTGACTATGAAGGCTAAGGAAAGGTATTCGCGAATCAGATTTAGTGATAATCTGCCAGATAATTCACCATTGAGGATAAGAACAATTTTTAGGGCACTAAGCTGACCGTAGGATATCTAGCGCGCTCGTTCTTACATATCAAATAAGTTTCACTCGTTTGTTCGTCATAAGAATCCATTGATATAAATCTCAACTTGAACAAACTAATACTTTCGGGGAGATCATTTTTCAACATTTTTACATTACAAATTTCAAATTCAATTTTTTCAAGATGCAGTTTCATCATAAGAATCCATTGATATCATTTTCAACTCTAACAAGCAAATACTTTCGGAGATGATGAATCGTACTTCTATGTTTTCACAGAATGCTGTACTTGATTATTCTATCTATGAATTATTATATTATCTGTGTTCTTACAAATTATCTTACTTTCCTATGAGAGATAAATGTCAAAATTATTTCTGGTTCGTTATTCTTGATATAAAATACATGATAAAAAAATTGGTTCAAGCCCTGTGGACAGGAGCTTTCTGGCGCTCTAGTTCAAACAGTCAAATTATATCTCCGAAAGTATTGGTTTCTCAGAGTTGAGAATTATATCAATGTATTCTTATGATAGAACTACATCATAAAGGAAATTCAATTCAAATAATAGTTTATTTATCAAGATTAAATGAGCAATCTGAGAATGAGAACTGCACCATGGAAGAAACCAAATTAAAATAGCTGAAATGAATTTGACTCTCTCTTATAGAACAGGATGAAATGTACGAGTATGAACACAGATCATATAATAAAGCTTAGATAGAATATTTATAGCATTCTGTGAAAACATAGAAGTACGATTCATTATTGAAATTTAGAACTTCATCTTAGCAGAAATTGAATTCAAACATCATAGAAGAATTTAAATTCAACAAGAGTGCCAAAAATTATCAATCCAAAACCAATAGACGAATTCTACCCAACAACGAACTCATCCGAGATATTCATTCCTCAATTCTATGATGAACGATAATATATATCTTTCCTAAAATCTACTCCGATACACCAATATTCCAGTTTTGTTTTTAGTGGAGATATTCTGAACTCAATATTATTAACTTACCATTACCATTCCCATCATCATATGGATTGACCATCGGCATGAAAATATCAACCAACAAAAAGTATGATATTAAATTAGAATTATTATATTTATAGGATTGCTGGAAGGAATGACAATGAGACAACGTCATGTCTCACGAAATGATTTGACATTATAACAATTCATAGAATACCCACAGAATAATTCTATCATTGTGTGAGAACGTAGAAATACTATTTACATTGAAATATTGAAAAATCATATCTCCGAAAGTATTAGCTTGTTAGAGTAAAAAATAATATGAATGGATTCTTATGGTAAAACTGCTTATTGAAAAAATTAAATTTGGAATTTGTTTTGTAAAAAATAATTTTTTTTTGTTACTCCGAAACCATCTGTCCGATTTTGCCCAATAACGAACTTAGCCGAGATATTTATCACTCAAACCTACTCTGAAAATTTCAACTGTCTAGCTCATTCCGTTCGAGAGTTACCGTGCCTACGGCCGGCCGGACGGCCGGACCGGACGGCGGGACAGAATGAATTTCGACTACGGATTCTTGATAGTGAGTCGAACCAAATCGTTTAAGACCATTTTCATCGAAAAATTCGAAAATTACAGACATTTGGGCAAATTGATAAGCACTCAGTTCCGAGGAACTAGAGCGCCAAAAATACACCTTCTGTTCTAGAAAACAAAGTAGGATTGAATGAATGCAAAATGACCAATGAAATAACCTCAGCTATCGTAGAATTATCGTCGGCGACACCGCAAAACCAAGTAACTGATAAAAATTCAAAAATGAGTGGTTTACAGCATGATTCGGGATTCCAACGCTCAGGGACGGATCCATAAAAGTAGTGAAATTTCTGGAGTTTTCCATTTTAAAACATTCAATGAAGAATATATCTCGAAAACGGTGCATTTAAGGAGAAATAATGAAGAATAATATAATGCTCTAAAACGATGGAATATTCTTGAAATGACTCAAGAAAAACTTTATATGCTTTCTTTATGCTAATTTCGTTTAGTTTTATGAATCCACGAATCCATAACTAGAAAACCAGTAGAAGTAGAAAATAACTAATATTTGGAAAATATGTATCATAGTTATAGGAAACTTTATGACAACATTCATTTTATTCGAAAAAAGGATGTGAAAGCTACAAAATAAAACTGATTTTTTTTCAAAATTTCAACAGCCTGTAACTTTTTACCTGAGCCGAATCTGGAAAAATGGTAAATGAAAAAAGTGTTTCATTTGATGAGAGGACTCATGGGTTAAAATTAATGCAGTGGTCAAAGACTCACCCTGTATATTAGGCGCTCTTGTTCCTCGGAACAGAGTGCTTATCACTTTGCCCATATGTCTGTAATTTTCGAATTTTTGGCTGAAAATGGTCTTAAACGATTTGGTTCGACTCACTGATCAAGAATCCGTGGTCGACATCGATTCTGTCCAGGCGGCCGTCCTTCCGACCGTTAACACGATAACTCTCGAACGAAAAGAGTTAGAGCATTGAAACTTGCAGATTAGGTTTGGAGCGTAAATATCTCGGACGGGTTCGTTAATGGGCGAAATACACCGAGCGGTTTCGTAGTTATAGCCGTTTTTAGTAAAAACATTTTTTATGAATATTTCCGAAACCGATTACTCGATCTATCTGAAATTTAGCATCAAATTGTAGAACAATGACCTTTATATGCATGCGAAGTTTTGTATTGATCGGGTTGCCGCAAAGTGTCAAAAGAAATTGTTAAAAATTTCAAAATTTTGTTTCTACAATAACTCTCGAACAGGATGAGCTAGGTAGTTGAAATTTTCAGAGTAGGTTTGGGAGATACATATCTTGGATGAGCTCGTTATTGGATAAAATCGGTCAAATGGAAAAAAAAATTGTTTACATTACAACTTTCAAATTCAATTTTTTTTAAGATGCATATTCACCATAAAAATTCATTGATATCATTTTCAACTCTAACAAGCTAATTCTTTCGGAGATATGATTCTTCGAAATTTCAATAATGAATCGTACTTCTGTTTTCACAGAATGCTGTACTTGATTATTCTATCTATGAATTATTATATGATCTGTGTTCTTACATGTCATCTTATTTTCCTATGTGAGATAAATGTCAACATTATTTCTGGTTCGTTTATTCTTGATATAAAATATACCTTCTGTTCTAGAAAACAAATTATGATTGAATGCAAAATGGCCAATGAAATAACCTCAGCTATCGTAGAATTATGAGGATGATATGATATTATATACTTTTAAGGTGATAATTTAATGCCCGTGGATAATCCATATGATGATGAAAATATATACTTTGGTAAGATACATAGTCAAATTCGGTACAGAATATTTCCAGTAAAAATGGGTTCAAGCCCTGTGGACAGGAGCTTTCTGGCGCTCTAGTTCAAACAGACAAATTATATCTCCGAAAGTATTGGTTTCTCAGAGTTGGGAATTATATCAATGTATTCATATGATCGAACTGCATCATAAAGGAAATTCAATTCAAATAATAGTTTATTTATCAAGATTAAATGAGCAATCATGAGAATGAGAACTGCACCATGGAAGAAATCAAATTAAATCTGGCCAATTTTGCCCAATAACGAACTTAAACGAGATATTCATCTCCCTAACCTACTCTAAAAATTTCAACTACCTAGCTCATTCCGTTCGAGAGTTATTGTGGAAAAACTTTTTTTAAATTTTCAAAATTTTTTTTTGACACTTTGCGGTAATCTGGTCAATACAAAACTTCACATGCGTATAAAGGTCATGGTTCTACAATTTGATGCTAAATTTCAGATAGATCGAGTGATGGTTTCGGAAATATTCATAAAAAATATTTTTACTAAAATCGGCCATAACTCCGAAACCGCTTGATGGATTTCGCCCATTAACGAGCTCGTCCGAGATATTTACGCTCCAAACCCACCTTGCAAATTTAAATCCGCTAACTCCTTTCGTTCGAGAGTTATCGTGCCTACGGCCGGACAGAATCGATTTCGACCTCGGATTCTTGATCAGTGAGTCGAACCAAATCGTTTGAGACCATTTTCAGCCAAAAATTCCAAAATTACAGACACTTGGGCAAATTGATAAGCATTCTGTTCCGAGGAACTAGAGCGCCAAAAAAACAAGTGTCGTATGACAATTGCCCAAAACAGGTTTAAAGTACCTACAAATAGTAGATACCATAATATATTCCATAAAACATGTATTAAAGAAGAGAAGTAATAATGAAAAATTACCTTGTAATCGATCAAAAATTTCCTGATCTACGTTCACCAAATTTTCTCCTCTCACGAACTACAGAATTATGCTTTCAATATTTACGTAATATTTATAAACATTTTTGGGTGAGGTCCCCGTTGCATCGCTAAAATACGAGTATTTCAACCCCAATATTTTTGAAGTTATAATATTCCCTTCCGTCAGTCCCGTCATAAATTGAGAGAACTGAACATTCTATGTCTATGGATGAAAAGCAGTCTCACTACTCTCAGATCTCGTACTTCATGTTCCGTTCCGAAAATGTAAGACTTTTCTGAGAAAAACTAATTTCGGAGCAAACAACTGAGATTTTTCTCACTTCGCTCACAATTCTTCGATTGATTAGATCATGTCTCAGGAAAATAAGTTGTCATTATGACAATTAATACATAGAATAATTATATCATCCTGTGACAACGTAGAAATACGATTTCTTATTGAAATTATGAAAAATCATATCTCCGAAAGTATTAGCTTGTTAGAGTTAAAAATGATATCATTGGATTCTTATGGTAAAACTGCTTATTGAAAAAAATATAATTTGGAATTTGTTTCGTAAAAAAAAATTTTTTTTTGTTACTCCGAAACCATTTGTCCGATTTTGCCCAATAATGAACTTAGCCGAGATATTTATGTCCCAAACCTACTCTGAAAATTTCAACTGTCTAGCTCATTCCGTTCGAGAGTTATCGTGCCTACGGCCGGCCGGACAGAATGAATTTCGCCCACGGATTCTTGATCAGTGAGTCGAACCAAATCGTTTAAGACCATTTTCATCGAAAAATTCGAAAATACAGACATTTGGGCAAATTGATAAGCACTCAGTTCCGAGGAACTAGAGCGCCAAAAACAAAACAACAATATTGTCTAAGTTTTAATCGATATATCGATTAAAACTTAGACAATATTGTAGTTTTGTTTTTGGCGCTGAAAATTATATTATATATAATATAATTTTCAGAGTAGATTTGAGGAGTGAATATCTCGGATAAGTTCGTTATTGGGGAGAATCGGTATGTTTGAATTTAATTTCTTTCATGATGCAGTTCTGTCGTAAGAATCCATTCATATTTCCATTCCCAGAGACCAATAATTTCGGAGATATGATCTGTCAAATTTTGAAGAAGAGCGCCAAAGCTCCTGTCCACAGGGCTTGAACCAATTTTTATTTCTAGCATGTGTCACGAATTTCAAGTTTGTATTACCGATGGACAGTAAAAAGAAGTCGAACTGGTATTACCTAGTACCTGAATGTTGAACCAAAGCGAAATGAATCGATTTCTTTCATTATTTAAAGAAAAAGAGACGGCTGCGAAATGGAATGACTAAAACTCGATTCAAATCAATTGATGTCATGCCAAGCCTGTTGCAATTAAACCTCACAAACCACCGGCCGAACAGAATTAAATTTGGCAATTCTCTATCATTTCGTCCAATGTAATCTTTTGCGACTATTTTCAATCCGCGGAATTCAGATATCTCGACAACTTTTTTTGTTTTGGAATGGGTGGAAGGAATAAAGTAGATGGTAAAACTAATCAACAAGTGTAAGATGTAACAAATTGGAGAAATTTATTATCATTATTATATTATCATTCAATGAACGAACGCGCTAAAGCTCCTGAAGTAACGTCAGTCGTTTTTTATGATTTTTCAGAAATCGAAATAATAATTAACAATTATTCTCAATTTTTTCATGGCGCTGCTTTAGAAATCTTGATAATGGAGAACATTCACAGTAAAGTATCATGATTTGATTTTTTTTTATTTACTACTCTCATGCAATCTTCCACTTAGTTAGAATTAGATGGCTTGGCTTTCACTTGATTTGATGTCTATTCGATTCATGAATCCCTAGTTGATCGAAATAAAAATGTTATTAAATGGTTTCCTCCTGGGGTTTCTCTACCAAACTCTGAAAAATATCTATTAAATAAATATTTATTATTTTGTGAATTGCTTCTGTGTAAGAAACACAGGATATTTGTCAGAAGCTATTGCTTGTTAAGTGTCTGACTAAGGAGTCTGTTTTAGATATAGACTCCAAATGTTACGAACTATTACAACTATATCGTAACGTTTCGGAGTCTATATCAGACTCCTTCGTCAGACACTTAACGAAAATCTTCAGAATTATTTTTATTGATATAGCTACTCTGAAATTCTAGGGTAGGTGGCGCGTACAAGTTCGTTAATGGACATTATCGGCCCAACGGTTTCCCAGTAATAATTTTGCCATCAACCAATAAAGATCCGATCGAAATGAAACTTAGTATCCAGTTGTAGAATACTGACGCAAAGACATCCGTGAAATTTTGTGAGAATCGTGTCTCTAGAAAATTAAAAAAAAATTATTAAAAAATATTATTTATCACACGATAACTTGAGAATGGAAAGAGATAATGACTCGCAATTTTTAGGGTAGGTTGCGCATCCAAAGCGACATTTTAGTTTGTTAATATTCGGCCAAACTGGTTCGGAGTTATACCCATCTAAAATTTGGTTGTTAATCCTCAATAACTCGAAAAATACTAATCCGATCCAATTCAAACATGGTAATTAGTTGTGGAATGCCGACGCGAAAATTCTTACAAAATTTCGTGAGGATCGTATCACTCGAAAATTCTAAAAAAATTATTGAAAAAAATATTCGTCCGACATTGCTAAAATTTTAAAGGTAGGTTGCTCATTCGAATGCGACATTCAAATTCATTAATTGGCCTGATCGGCATACCGGTTTTGGAGTTATACTCATCTGAAATTTTGTTGTTACTTCCTCTATAATACCTTCCTCAAAATATACAAATCTGATCCAATTAAAACTGGGTAATTAATTGTAGAATGCTGACACTGGTAATTTTCGCGGAATTTCGTGAATATCGTATCCTGAAGTTGCTTGAGGCGTAAGTGTATTTTTATATTATTAGATATTCAACGAATTTCAATTCCAATAGAATACATATGTCAGAATTAAAAATTCTGTGATCATAGACGATTCTCTCATTACTCAAGTATGTCATTAAAATGGTTTGAAATGTATTCATATCTTATAAAAGCTGAGAAAACGGTATAGGTGAATAGACAATAGATCAAGCGCGCAAAATTTCCTGAATTAACGTCAGTGAATTTCTCGATTTTTTTGATACAACATCAAACCAAATGCATAATTGTAATGATAGTATATTCTAAAACAAGTTGCAGAAAAGGCTCCTATTCAAACACGAATGCGAAATTCAAAACGCGTGAGTGTTGGAATTGCCTTCTGCAACGAATATTAGACGACATTTTCTCTATTTCAGGCAAGTTTTAAAAATACTGTTGAAATTTAATGAAACATTCGGATTATACATCCTAGTGACTTTTGTATTGTATCTTGGCAGTTGGTGTGACTGATACTAAAGTTGACAGATGACGGAATTTGAATCGTACGTAGGGCATGGAGTTCAGATTTAAAATAGTTTCCTAACAGCATGAATGATTCAAAATTAGTAAGAAGAAAATCTCCAGTACCTACCTTATTTCTCAACAATTATTCCACTATATCCAGATTATATTATATTGACAATTGACGTGTGTTATAATTTGATTGGATCGAATATCAGTGGTAACTACCACACAAAAAAATATAACTAGAAACAATGCAAGAATGAGTTCATTACAGCACTAAAGACAGTGCTGTTACAGTGTTTATTACGATACTGAAATAGAGGAACACCATTATGACATTATACAGAAATCAATTGAAATACGTATTAAGTATTATAAGTATTTTTGTAGATGTAGTATATTTTTATTGACTAGCATTTCATTCGTTCATAGATTCTTTCCGAAGATTCAATTTCAATCAACAACGTATGCTTGTTACTCGGATTCTACAAAGCTAATCCAAACATCGGTACTCAATAAAATGATTCAATTACCAGACGATGAGAGCGGCAAATCCTTTTGAGGTCACAACACAGACTTCATGACTTCGAATTCATTCAACAAATGATTATTAGGATCGTACCATGAAAGCGTTCAGATATCACTGTGCTGAATCGAAGAAGGATAATTAGTATTATGTGTAACGAATTAATGCTTTAATTTAATTGCGATAAATGTTATTCCAAGTACTGTAGAAGCAGAAAATGGGAAAACAAGTGTTTATGCGAAAGTTCTTTTATGTACGGATTTTATTAGTGTTCTTATGAAATTGTCTGAGTATGGGCAGATGTAATACAAGGTTTACATTCAGCTTCTGAAACTGCTCTAGGCGATGCTGTAACTACTTTCCTACTTTTTGTAAGCATCATAGGTATTGTAGACCAGGGTCGATAATTTTTGAAAAAAAAATTAGAGTAGAGTGAAACTCATTGTAAAAGGAAGAGAATATAACAAAAATGAAAGTAAAAATAATTTACGGGCGATTGAGGTCGGGAAGTGGAAGAGGGTGAGTTTTTAAGGGTGAAAAACAGTTTATCTCGATTTCCGGCAAAACTGAAAGTCTTATTTAAAAATGGGGTCAAGCCCTGTGGACAGGAGCTTTCTGGCGCTCTATAGTTCAAACAGACAAATTATATCTCCGAAAGTATTGGTTTCTCAGTGTTGGGAATTATATCAATGTATTCTTATGATAGAACTGCATCATAAAGGAAATTCAATTCAAATAATAGTTAATTATCAAGATTAAATGAGCAATCTGAGAATGAGAACTGCACCATGGAAGAAATCAAATTAAAATAGCTGAAATGAATTTGACTCTCTCTTATAGAACAGGATGACATGTACGAGTATGAACACAGATCATATAATAAAGCTTAGATAGAATAATTATAACATTCTGTGAGAACGTAGAAGTGCGATTCATTATTGAAATTTCGAAAAATCATATCTCCGAAAGTATTAGCTTGTTGGAGTTGAAAATGATATCAATCTCCCTAACCTACTCTGAAAATTTCAACCTCCTAGCTCATTACGTTCGAGAGTTATTGTAGAAAAAAATTTTAAAATTTTCAAATTTTTTTTTTACACTTTGCGGTAACCTGGTCAATACAAAACTTCACATGCGTATAAAGGTCATGATTCTACAATTTGATGCTAAATTTCAGATAGATCGAGTGATCGGTTTCGGAAATATTCATAAAAAATGTTTTTACTAAAATTGGCCATAACTCCGAAACCGCTTTATGGATTTCGCCCATTAACGAACCTGTCCGAGATATTTACGCTCCAAACCCACCTTGGAAATTTCAAACCTCTAACTCCTTTCGTTCGAGATTTATCGTGCCTACGGCAGGCCGGCCGGACCGGGCGGACATAATCGATTTCGACCTCGGATTCTTGATCAGTGAGTCGAACCAAATCGTTTGAGACCATTTTCAGCCAAAAATTCGAAAATTACAGACATTTGGGCAAATTGATAAGCACTCAGTTCCGAGGAACTAGAGCGCCAAAAAGTTGAATGGACAAGTTGTAGGTAGATCTACAACTTTTGTATTTAAACTTTCTTCACATAACCTTAAAATTTATGTGAAAAATTCGAATAACCAAGTTTCTGGATATTTATTTTTATCTTTTACAAAAATTTTTTTGCACGAAAT
Source organism: Halyzia sedecimguttata (assembly GCA_937662695.2). Taxonomy (NCBI): domain Eukaryota; kingdom Metazoa; phylum Arthropoda; class Insecta; order Coleoptera; family Coccinellidae; genus Halyzia; species Halyzia sedecimguttata. Next base: position 74,915,760 of record OW569414.2, read on the forward strand.
TTGAAAACTTACCTTTTTATGTCCCAAACACACTGCAATTTTTTTTTATTTAAAATATTTATTTTTTCACCTTATTTTGACTTAATATCGAAAAAACATCCTTATTTTCAATAGAAAATTCTCACGTCAAAATATCTGCTTTTTAATAAGGTCGGTGGGCTTTTTGCTCGTTGAAATATCTACTTTCTGATGGTGTGAAAAAAATATACATTGCTATGGTCAATTTTCTCAAAAAATGCTAAGTTAATAAAGTTAATATTTAATAAGACTTCTACAATATTTTGAGAAAGTTGTAGAATCTTTTGTCAATTATATGCTAAGATGCCTTTTTATTGCTATTTTAAGATGACTTATATACCTCAATGACCTACGGAAAATTTTAGCCCATCAGAAAGTATTTCCTCGGGTATTTCATTGAGCAGTGGGGAAGAGGCTATAGGAGGTCTGGGCCTTACTACCTGTTATTTCGTAATAATGATAATGAAGGACCCTATTGGCAGGAACACTCTGGACTTGTTGATGTTATTTCGTAGCATTTTCTGAGAAAAGTTACCATAGTAATGTATATTTTTTCTTTTTTTCACACCATCAAAAAGCCCACGGACTCTTTTGAAGAATATATTCTGTTCCTTTTCCAATGGGCTTCATCCTACTATTATTGGCGCTCTTGTTACTCGGAACAGAGTGCTTATCAATTTGCCCAAATGTCTGTAATTTTTGTTGTTTGATGAAAATGGTCTTAACGATTTGGTTCGATCACTGATCAAGAATCTAATTCAATTCTGTCCGGTCGGTCTGGTCGGCCGAAGACACGATAAGTCTCGAACGGAATGAGGTAGGTAGACAGTTGAAATTTTCAGAGTAGGTTTGGCAGATAAATATTTCGGTTAAGTTCGTTATTGGGCAAGATCGGCCTGATGGTTTCGGAGTAACGAAAAAAAAAGTTTTTTAAATTAAAAATTACAAATTCATTTTTTATGCAGTTTCACCATAAAAATCCATTGATATCATTTTCAATTCTAACAAGCTAATACTTTCTGAAATATGATTTTTTCAAAATTTCACTAATAAATCGTACTTCTATGTTTTCACAGAATGCTACAATTATTCTATCTATGAATTATTATATGATCTGTGTTCATACTCGTACATGTCATCTTATTTTCCTATAAGAGACATGTCAAATTCATTTCAGCTATAGTAGAATTATGAGGATTATAATAAGATATCATACTTTTGTGATATTTTAATGCCCGTGGATAATTCATATGATGATGGAAATATGTAGGTACTTTTGTAAGTTAATCAGATTGGCTTCAAAATATCTTCAGTAAAAACAGAACTCAAATATTGGCTCAGGTCCAATTGATATATTTATTATAATTTTCATGGATTTGAGGAATGAATATCTCGGCTATTCGAGGTTTCAAATTAATAATTTTTGGCACCCTTTATTTTATTTGAATTTAATTTCTTTGCATGATGCTGCAGTTGTATCATAAGAAACCATTGATATCATTCCCAATTCAGAGAAAACAATACTTTCGGAGATATGATTTGTTTTTTTTTCACTTTTTATGCGAAATTGGAAAACGAGCGATGAAGGAGCGAGTTTTCGCACGCATGAGTTTTGGAATTGCCTTCTACAACGAGTATTAAACGATATTTTCTCTATTTCAGACAAGTATTATAAAATACTGTTGGAATTTAATGAAAAATTCGGATGATACATCCTAGCTTCATGCTATTAGCGAACTATTTCAAATCTGATCTCCATGCCCTACGTACGATTCAAATTCTGTCATCTGTCAACTTTATTAACAGTCACACCAACTGCTAAGATATAATACCAAAGTCGCTAGGATGTATCATCCGAATTAAAAATTCGGCATGGAGATCAGATTTGAAATAGTTCGCTAATATAGCATGAATGATTCAAAATTAACAAGAAGGAAATCTCTAGTACCTTATTTTTTTATGAAAATAAAACTTTTAATCTCAACAATTATTTCACTATATCCAGATTATATTATATTGACAATTGACGTGTGTTGAAGTTTGATAGTATCGAATGCCAGTGCTGACTACCACAAAACGAAAAATATAACTAGAAACAATGCGGAATGAGTTCATTACAGCACTGTTTTCAGTGCTGAAATAGAGAAAATGTCTTCCAAGCCCGGGATTGAACTCGGGACCTCATGATATGATGCTCTACCCCTGCGCTAGAAGTAAGTACTACTATTGATGTCACCTCTACTAGATCAAAATCTGACAGTATTACAAATTATCCCATACACAACGGGTAGTCCTATTTCCAAATCGTGGATTATCAGATGTGTCTAACAATAGCCTTTTAACCTTGCCGCAAGAAAGTCCAACTATTATGCAATTCGCGGAGAACAAAGATGCCATTGTGGGAAGCATAATTTCAAGATATGATTCGTTCACCTGCGGAGAAATTGAAACCACGAAAAGATTCAGAAAGATACAAATGAATGGGAACTTCTGTGCAATTTCCTCTTCGCGCACCGTAATAATTGTGTAGGTGTGAGAAAGGAGATGAATGTAGCGGAAATTTGTGGACGCTGTGTTCGACATGGATTTCGTGATTGTTTAGGTATAAGACCAGGGTCGATAGTTTTTTGAACAAAACAAGCCCTGTGGACAGGAGCTTTCTGGCCCTCTAGTTCAAACAGACAAATTATATCTCCGAAAGTATTGGTTTTTCAGAGTTGGGAATTATATCAATGTATTCTTATGATAGAAGTGCATCATAAAGGAAATTCAATTCAAATAATAGTTTATTTATCAAGATTAAATGAGCAATCTGAGAATGAGAACTGCACCATGGAAGAAATCAAATTAAAATAGCTGAACTGAATTTGACTCTCTCTTATAGAACAGAGTGAAATGTACGAGTATGAACACAGATCATATAATAAAGCTTAGATAGAATAATTATAGCATTCTGTGAAAACATAGAAGTACGATTCATTATTGAAATTTAGAAAAATCATATCTCCGAAAGTATTAGCTTGTTGGAGTTGAAAATGATATCGATGGATTTTAATGGTGAAACTGCATCTTAAATAAAACTTGAATTTGAAATTTGTTGCTTGAAATAAATTTTTTTTTTCGTTACTCCGAAACCATCTGGCCTATTTTGCCCAATAACAAACTTAACCGAGATATTCATCTCCCTAACCTACTCTGAAAATTTCAACTGCCTAGCTCATTCCGTTCGAGAGTTATTGCAGAATTTTTTTTTTTAATTTTAAATTTTTTTTTGACACTTTGCGGTAACCTGGTCAATACAAAACTTCACATGCGTATAAAGGTCATGATTCAACAATTTGATGCTAAATTTTAGATAGATCGAGTGAGCAGTTTCGGAAATATTCATAAAAAATGTGTTTTACTAAAATCGGCCATAACTCCGAAACCGCTTGATGGATTTCGCCCATTAACGAACTTAACCGAGATATTTACGCTCCAAACCCACCTTGCAAATTTCAATCCTCTAACTCCTTTCGTTCGAGAGTTATCGTGCCTACGGCCGGCCGGCCGGCCGGACAGAATTGATTTCGATCTCGTATTCTTGATCAGTGAGTCGAACCAAATCGTTTGAGACCATTTTCAGCCAAAAATTCGAAAATTACAGACATTTGGGCAAATTGATAAGCACTCAGTTCCGAGGAACTAGAGCGCCAAAAAAATAATAGTAGGATGAAACCTCGGATGAAACCCATTGGAAAAGGAAGAGAATATAACAAAATTAAAGGAATAGTTATTTATGTATTAAGGACGAAAAACTGTCTATTATAGTCGAGCCTGCAAATTGCTACCCGAGGCGGAGCCTAGGATAGCAAGCAGGCGAGACAATAGACAGTTTTACGCCGAGGTGCATATTACATTTTTTCGTCGACATCCACATATTTTAATTAATTTCTGACCTCTTAAATAATTTCACAATAGCAAATGACACATACACTTATGTTTGTAATGAACCGTATCCATAGTGACAGCACTGACAGTTATTCTTACAGACACTTATGTTTGTAATGAACCATATCATGCCGTATTCATAGTGACCACAGCGGACGAGAAAGTACGTTCTCGTCCGCAAAGTACCTACCTACCTTCAATAATGGTCGATTTTACAGCCGCAAATGAGTACGTAAAATATCACTTTTCATAGAGCTCGACGGAAAAAATAATTTACGGGCGATCTGAATTCGGGAACTGGAAGGGGATGAGTTTTTAAAGGTAAAAACGGTTTAAGTCGATGGCAAAACTACAAGTCCTATGGAAAGTAAAAGTAATCACAGAGTTTTAATTGGATCAGATTTGTATATTTTTTGGAGAAACAACAACAAAATTTTAGATGGGTATAACTAAAAAACACTTTTCTCCGATTATGCCAATCAAAGAAATTAAATGTCGCATTCTGATGCGCAACCTACCCTGTCGCCATCTCTTTCCGTTGTCAAGCTATCATGAGATAATTTTTTTTTATTTTCTAGTGGTACGGTCCTCACAAAATTTTACACGCGTCTTTATGTCGATATTCTACAACTAGTTACCAAGCTTCAATTCGATCGATTCTATATTTTTTTGAGCTATAGAAAATAATATTCTAGGTGGCTATAACTCCGAAACCGTTGGGCCAATTATGACCAAAAACGAAACCTTTCGTTCGAAAGTTATCGAGGCAACGGTCACCCATCCTGCTACTGAACTCACACAAGGCTGCTCGGATCTCCAACAATATAGATCCGATCGTGTTAAAAACTTGGAACCTGGTAGTAGAGTTAGGTTCGGAAGGCTCTCGCAAAATTTCAGCGATGTCGGACGAATAGTTCCTGATATGTAGAATTCTTTTCAACTGACATATGTATTTATCTCTCAAATCTACTCTGAAAATTTTAATTGTGTAGCTCATTCCGTTCGAGAGTTATTGTGCCTACGGCCGGCCGGACAGAATCGATTTCGACCACGGATTCTTGATCAGCGAGTCGAACAAAATCGTTTAAGACCATTTTCAGTAAAAAATTCGAAAATTACAGATATTTGGGAAAATTGATAAGTACTCTGTTCCGAGGAACAAAAGCGACAAAAATGAATTAATTCCAAAAATACAAAGCCGATCTAGCTGAAATCCGGTAGTAAGTTAAGAGATGGCGGCTTGAAGGTTTGTGCGGAATTTCAGTGAAATCTAACGAATGGTTCCTGAACAATTTTGAACAAAAACTCTTATTTTTTTTCTAGAGGTACAATGATCACAAAATTTTGAACAAATTTGCGGGTCGTCATTTTACATTGAATTACCCAGTCTCAATTCGATCGCATCTGTGTTTGGGTTACTGAGGAAATAACAACAAAATTTCAGATAGGTATAACTCCGAAACCGTTAGGCCGATTACGCTCATTAACGATGATGACCGTCGCATACGGATGCGCAACCTAACCTGCAAATCATAAGCCACTATCTCTTCCCGTTCGAAAGTTATCGTGGCAACGGACGGCCGACCCAACAGAATCAAATTTGGCCCAGAACTCCCTTTCGGAAAAGAATTCTGGCAAAATGATGGCAGGCGCAAAAATGTCATATCTTTGCTTTCAAATTTAAGGTCTCATTAATTCATCTTTCGAAGGTTATAGTGTTCACAAACGGGCTTGAAACAAAATGGAATTGACCATGAGTTCTGGTTATTCTGGCTTTTGTTAAAAATACGAAGTATACTAACATTTCAGGAAAAGTGGGAAAGCTCTGTGGACAGGAGCTTTGGCGCTCTTGTCCAATCTTTGACAAATCATATCTCCAAAAGTATTGGTTTCTCAGAGTTGGGAATGATATCAATGGATTATTATGACAGAACTACATCATGAAAGAAATTAAAATCGCTTTGCTTCTTATCTTTATATGACGGTTCAATTTTGGCTACAAGTGTTTCAAAACGATCAGGAGTCATTCTGAAATATTGTGTAAATGAAATAGCCAGTTTTATTTATGAAACAAATCTAATCTAATAATTCCAGTGAGAACTCAAACCAGAATACTTATTTAGTAAATCTTAAATAGTGTTACTAGAAGAGTGAGAAGAATGACTCGCAAATTATGCTCGACTTCCTTGTATCATTCATTTTCGACTCACTAACCAAAAAACTCTGCCTATGAACTCAGCGAATCCAAATTTCAAATTGTTCACATGCTTACAACAACCAAACTGAAAATACAATTTCAGTTTCGTTTGGCATTAATGACTTTTATCTTTCAAACTGAACCTACCACAAACAGATAGAACACAGACTGATAGAATTCGCATTCTGTGAAAACAGTACAATGTATTGAAAAATAATATCTCCGAAAGTATTAGCTTATTAGAGTTGAGAAAATATCAATGGATTCTTATGATGGAACTACATCATAAAAAAAATTTAATTCAAAATTTGTAATGTGAAAAATTTCTTTTTTGTTGCTCCGAAACCATTTGGCTGATTTTGCCCAAAAACAAACTCAACCGAGATATTTATGGTCCCAAACCTACTCTGAAAGTTTCAACTGTCTAGCTCATTCCGTTTGAGAGTTATCGTGTTAACGGACTGCCCGGCAGAATCAATTTCGACCACGGCCTGTTAATCTTTTAAGACCTTTCCTGTTCAAGTCCTGTGGACAGGAACTTTCTAGCGCTCTTGTTCAAAAAGACAAATTATATCTCCGAAAGTATTGGTTTCTCAGAGTTGGGAATTATATCAATGGATTCTTATGATAGAACTGCATCATGAAGGAAATTAAATTTAAAAAAGTGTCGTTCACAATAAATGCTTCTAAAATTATCATTTAAAAAAAAGAGCAATCTGCAATGCTTCAATGCTTCAAAAATGTTTTTATTCATCAAGATCAAGATCAAATGAGCAATCTGCAATGATTCAACCTCGTGGAATGGGTGCATAGTTTTCACAACTCGAAATACTATGAAACATTATGAAAATACTATACATAGGAACATGTCTCACAACTTAAGGAAGTAAAAGGTAATATTAACCTCAGTGGTCAACGAACAGTAATTTCTTTTCATGATTCCATTATGTTCTCCTTTCCTATTGCCTCCATAAACTACATCGTTAAAATGATCCAATTCTAAATCTTCTGAAACATCATCCTCCAATATTTATACATAAACTATTCAATATGTAATCAGTCATATTGATTTTTGGTTTCAAAACAGTCTTGTATATTTTCACAAATTCAAGAATCGTATATTTGTTTTCCAATTCCAACAGACATTTATTATATTTATGAACAGTGAACACAGACAGATTCTGTGTTCACGTTCTGTGAATATATAGAACTACGATGTATTATTGACATTTTGAAACATCATATGTATCTCCGAAAGTATTTGCTTGTTAGAGTTGAAAATGATATCGATGGAAAAAAATTATTTTGAAATTTGTAATGTAAAATAATTAATGTAAATTACATTACATTACAAATGACATTTGGGCAAATGGATAAGCACTCTGTTCCGAGGAAGAAGAGCGCCAAACTTGGATGAGCCTTTTCCAGACTTAATCCGACCTCAAAACAGAATCCTCACCCTTCTTACTCCTCTGTATCTTCAAGGAAGTCCACAGGTAGTTCTTGCCCTTCAGCACTTCCGTATTCCCGGTAAAAATATCCAGATCACTACTGAACTTGTTCTTCTTCCCCTTGACCCCCATATTATTGTTATTAACGTCAACCACACTAGCACTGAAGAACGAGGAGAACCTTCGAAGCGGTCCCATAAGTGTAAGCGGGCACTTATCTCTTGGTCCGCCGAAGGTTGGTGGAAGCGCGTACAACGGGCATCGATCCTCCGAGCTTGCTTTGCGGCAAGACCGAAACGTACTGCCGGTGACGGTGCCGGTTCTTACCGGCCCCCGTGACTGCCTCACTGCGGACTTCACTGTTCCCTCGGACTTTCTTTAAGGGGAGGCACACAAGGAAGAGTATTCGGATGTGGTTGGAAGATGGGTATAGGACACAGGGTGTATCTCGGTTAAGTTCGTTATTGGTTTCGGAGTAACGAAAAAAAAATTTTTTTTTCTCCCCCGGGATGAAAAGTTCACTTTTCGTCCCTGTCACGCGGGAGAGAAGTACCAGATTCTCTCCCGGTGAGATGGCAAAAGTATATTATATACCGCGGGACTGAAGTAGTACATTTAATCCTGAAGGTAAAGTATGGCCCTCCCTGCGGTCGGGCCATAATTTACCTGAAGGATTAAATGTACTTCAGTCGCAAGGTATATACGATACTTTTCGTACTTCCGGTATGATTTTATTAATTATTTCAATAATTTCAATCAGTTTTTTCTCTCTTCAACTCATTTAATAAACTGTCTTTAAAATAAGTTACCATAGTAACATTGCGTTGTGACAATTATAATTTAGAAACATTGTCATTACTAGTGTCAGTTTGTGATTTAATCGTTCCGGGAGTTTCGTCAATATTTAATCCCGGAGGGATTAAATGTGACACTTTAGTACCTGTCACAAGGGAGTGAAGTTGTCACTTTAGGCCCGGAAGTACGAAAATTTACTTTATCTCCCGGCGGTTACCTAGCAACCGCGTGTTTGTATCTCAAGTTGTTGACAGCTGATTCAAAATAATTAATTATTTCAGTGAATACTGACAAATATAAAATAAATGGATTTGATTAACTCTGATGAAAGTGAAATAGACGGAGAAGAGATAATAAGAAATTTAGAAGAAGAAGGGGCAGCTATTACAAGTGAACTACTTCCGGTAAAATCCAAACGATTATATGAAAAGCGATACAATCAATGAATTTTCATTGATGACAGCTGAGTCAAAAGAAGGTTAATTATTTCAGTGAATACCGACAAATATAATAAAAAATGGATTTGATTAACTCTGATGAAAGTGAATTAGACGGAGAAGAAAAAAATCGTATACGCACCTAGGGAGAAAAGTAGGACATCCTCGCCCGCGATTGTCACCCTCGCCTCCGGCTCGGGAGACAATCATTCGCGGGCGTGAATGTCCTACTTTTTTCCCTCGGTGCGTAATATACTATTTTACATTACAAATTTCGTATTCAATTTTTTTTTTAAGATGCGGTTCGACCATAAGAATCCATTGTTATCATTTTCAAGTCTAACAACATAATACTTCCGGAGATATGATTTTTCAAAATTTCACTAATACATCGTACTTCTATGTTTTCACATAATACGAATTCTATCTGCCTATGTTCACTGTTCATAAATGTCCTCTTATCTAGCTATTAGAGACATGTCAATTCGTAGTTTGAAAATATTTTCTGCTGGAAAACAAGTATCCGATTCTTGAATTTGTGAATATACAGGGTTGGGATAAAGTATGGAACCAAGTAAATATCTTTTAAACGAAAAGAACGATATTTATCAAAATTTGCAGGTAAGTGCAATGGAACAAAATGCATCTGATGTAAATATTTTTGTTAATAATATACTTCCGGTTTAACCGGGAATGCCATCAACTTCTTTAATTTAAATGGGACACCCTATATATTTCTACAGATTTTGAAAGAGCTTGTTATTTTGAATTCATACATACTGTGTTTAGTGTCAAAAAAATTGTTAAAACGAGGTTCGTTTAAAAGTTCTTTACTTGGTTCAATACCCTGTATCCCAACCCTGTATACAAGACTGTTTTGAAACCGAAAATAATATTGACTGGTTGCATATTGAATAATTTACGTATAAATTTGGGATGATGTTTCAGAAGATTTAGAATTGGATCATTTTAATGATGTAGTTTATGAAGGCAATAGGAAAGAAGAACATAATGGAATCATCAAAAGAGATTACTGTTCGTTGACCCCCAAGGTTGATATTACCTTTTACTCCATTAAATAGTGAGGCATATTTCTATATACAGTATTTTCAAAATGTTGCTAGCAAAAAAATGCAGTAATATTGATCTACATTTGTGTATCAAATATTCTTTCTTGAGTTAAGGTTCCCAATACAGAATGAATGTGTTAGTGGTAACAACTATCAAATTATGAAAAGGGGATTGTATTTTATTAATATATGTTGAACTGTTAAAATAATTTATTCGTCAGCCTCTACATGCTCAAATATCAGGAATCTGGACAATCTGCTATGATTGTCTCCAGCCTTGCTCTAGACATTTCTATGATACTTTCCTTATTATTTTAAATGATAATTTTGGAAGCTTTGAAGCATTGAAGATTGCTCATTTAATCTTGATAAATAGACTGTTATTTGAATTGAATTTCCTTTATGATGCGGTTCTATCATAAGAATCTATTGATATCATTCCTAACTCTGAGAAAGCAATACTTTCGGAGATATGATTTGTCAAAGTTTGAACAAGAGCGCCAAAGCTCCGGTCCACAAGGCTTGAACCAATTTTTCATTTATCATTCTTCGAAATTGTGCACACGGTAAATTGTTTGTTTGTTTGTTTGTGTTAGACCGATTCCGATTGAGCTAGTATAGCCCGTGCTGCACCCTAGAGAAGCTTATTGCACCTTCCTTTTGTAGCTTCGACAGGATTATTCAGAATGAAATGAATTTTTCCTACAAATATTCAAGAAACGGGGTAATTATTTTATGCAATGTGAGACTCTTGCAAGTGTATAAAACTTTTTCATTTTTGCGCGTATGTTCTGGGATACATCGCGTTATCATTTTGTCCACATGTCTGTAACTTTCGAATTTTTTTACGAAAATGGTCTCAAACGATTGGGTTCGAATCATTGATGAAGAATTCGAGGTCAAATTTGATTCTGTCCGGCCGCCCGGCCGTTGCCACGATAACTTGCGAAAGGAAAGAGATAGCTACTTGAAATTTTCAGGGTAGGTGACGCGTCCCAATACGACGGCCAAATTTCATGAGGATCGTATCACTAGAACATTTTGAAAAAATCATTGAAAAAAATTCTATATACAGGGTGTCCCAGAAATCAACGATAAGCCGATAACGGGCGATAGGCCAAGTCATAACAGTTATCAGAAAAATATAAAAAAAAAACTTTGTCATATACTTTTCAAATTATAGGTATTAGAAAAAAAAAGAAAAAATTACATCCTGTGATGATCTTTCAAGTCCTGTGTCTACAAATATTGATTTTTCGTCAGTCTTTTTTCAGTAATGTAATCATGAATAACCCTTCTGTAAATTACAGTTTCAAATTAAAACATAACTGCCTCAGTTTTGAATAAAATGTTGAATTTTTGCCCTACATTAAATTCAAAGTAATTACATCATCCAACTTTAACCGACTGTACTGTAAAAAAAATGTACTACACTATTTTGGCAAGTAACATCAAAAGATGGCGCATTCAGTCTGGATTCCAAAATGGTAGGATACTTGCTAGATTACTTCTTAGTTGAGGAAAATAATAATGTTTTTTTAAATGGAACCGGATTTCAGGCCAATTCTGTTTAATTATTGGAAATGGAGCCTAGGCATCTTCAAGTCCACAATTTACAAGTAAAGTTTGATTTAAACGGTAGACGGAGAGTGAGTTATTTTGCCTAGTAAGAGTGAGACAAATGGTGACGCTAAGTGTGAGCGAGATGGATACTGACGCTACTTTTATGCGGGAGTGAGACGAAATAAAAGGTATAAGTTTGAAATGAATTTCAGACATTGGATTTTTTCAGTTGACTTTAATTTAATTAGATTTACAAGAAATTACAGCAAATGTTCAAATTGTTGACCTTCAGCTGCAATGCAAGCTCTACATCTTCTTAAAAATTATCGCGAAATAAGACGGGTGTAACTTCTTGAGTTAATGTATTCAGCGGCTTCTGGAATTCTTTGGCGCAGCTCGGCTAAATCTTGAATGGGATTGAAGTATACTTTTTCCTTTATCGTTCCCCAGTAAAATAAATCTATGGGGTTTAAATCGGGTGAACGGGTAGGCCACGAAATTGTCACTCTCACTCTCGCATAAAAGTAGCGTCACTATCTATCTCGCTCACACTTAGCATCACCATCTGTCTCACTCTTACTAGGCAAAATAACGTCACTCTCCGTCTCCCGTTTAAATCAAACTCTACATGTAAATTGTGGACTTAAAGATGCCTAGGCTCCATTTCCAATAATTAAACAGAATCGGCCTGAAATCCGGTTACATTTAAAAAAACATTATTATTTTCCTCAACTAAGAAGTGATCTAGCAAGTATTATACCATTTTGGAATCCAGACTAAATGCGCCATCTTTTGATGTTACTTGCCAAAATAGTGTAGACAATTTTTTTTACAGTACAGTCGGTTAAAGTTGGATGATGTAATTATTTTGCATTCAATGTTGAGCAAAAATCCAACATTTTATTTAAAACTGAGGCAGTTATATCTTAATTTTAAACTGTAATTCACAGAAGGGTTATTCATGATTACATTACAGAAAAAATACTGACGAAAAATTAATATTTGTAGACACAGGACTTGAAAGATCATCACAGGATGTCAGTTTTTCCTTTTTTTTTCTAATACCTGTAATTTGAAAAGTACATGACAAAGATTTTTTTTTATATTTTTCTGATAACTGTTATGACTTGGCCTATCGCCCGTTACCGGCTTATCGTTGATTTCTGGGACACCCTGTATAAGAAACTATTCGTCCGACGTCGCTGAGAAAGCCTTCAGAACCTAACTCTACTGCCAAGTTCCAAGTTTGAACACGATCGGATCTATATTGTTAGGAGATCCGAGCAGCCTTGTGTGAGTTCAGGAAAGGATATAGGGACTTGCAATTTTCAGGGTAGGTTGTTAGTTCGTTTTTAGGCATAATCGGTCCAACGGTTTCGGAGTTATATCCACCTGGAATATTATTTCCTCAATAACTCAAAGAATACAGAATCAAGCGAATTGAAGCTTGGTAATTAGTTGTAGAATATTTGTGTAAAATTTTGTAAGAACCGTACACCTAGAAAATTTTGAAAATATTACAAAAAAAAATGGTTCAAGCACTTACGTGAACTGAGGAACTAGAAAATTTCAAAAAAATTACGACAAAAAAATTGGTTCAAGCACTGACGTGAAGTCAGGAGCTTTTGCGCGTATGTTCTATTGTCCAACAAGATTACCCAATACAGGAAAATGGACAATAGAACATACTCGCAAAAGCTCCTGACTTCACGTCAGTGCTTGAACCAATTTTCCAAATTGTGGTCAGATAAAATCATAGAGGCAGTTTTCCTTTTGTAGCTTGTTCCAAGGAACATGAGCGCCAAAAATTGTTTGTTTGCTCAACGTTTGAAATTACGAATGAAACATTCAGTCCAGGTTCAACTCTTGTATTCTTTCAATTATAATCGGTTCATTTTGAGAAGTAATTATTCGTATTTGGTAAAGTATTAATACATAGCGTATAAATAAATAATAACTGTATCGGCAATCATACTCCATAAAAACTCAAACGCTATGAATTCTTTAGCAATAAATACTGTATGTATTGTACTTACTGGTGTAAATAGAAGGTAAGCATTGCACTTTCTAGAGCCCCAAGAAGATAATGTACTCAACTTGAACTGCTTTTTGTTGTTTGCTTCTCATTAGTGAAATAATTTATAATCTTATTACACGGTATCTGACCACTTAACGGCATATCTGGTTAGCTGGTCAGCAGAACATTGTTCCACCAAAATGGAACAGTAAAAAAGTCGAAAATCGACAGATGTACTCCGTGGTGAACAAACTAGATCATCTTTTGTTTCCTAACAATTTCATGGTAAGAAAAGAATAGAAAAGAAAAAGCCTTTCTGTACGTGTAATGAACGATTTTTTTCTCTATATCTCACAAAAATATACCAATACTTTCATATTGAAAATTCATTTAACAAGGAAATCATTTTTATTTGTATTCGTCTATGGAACGTTGTCATGATTTCTCTTGGATGGAACACAGAACAGGAGAAATGTTTGTTAAAACTTGTAAAAATAAATGTTTCTGGCAGCTAATGTCAAAACCTTATTATAATTAGTAACTGAATACTCGGTTATATAAATATTGATAGAACTTCCTATTAATTGTCATGTTCCAATTTGTTCATTTAAAGTGCGTTAAAAAAAAATTCGTAGTCAAGTGGGCGGGGGAAGATAGCATATTTCCGGCACTTTTGATTAAGGGCTTGGAGCTGCTGACACCCCCACTGCTTCATATACTCCGAGCGAGTCTAGCCCTAGGACACATACCAAAGTCCTGGAGAAAGGTGAGGGTTGTGTTCATACCCAAGCCTGGAAAGACGTCATATACTCAGACGAAAAACTTCCGACCAATAAGCCTCTCCTCCTTTTTAGTCAAAACGCTGGAGAGATTGGTTGAACGATATATCAGAGATGGAACCTTAGTGGCTAGCCCACTACATCCAACTCAGCATGCCTATCAGATGGGCAAATCAGTAGATTCTGCTCTTCATTCAGTGGTCAGCTGCATCGAGAGCGGACTACATTATCGAGAGTGCACTCTTGCTGTGTTTCTGGACATAGAGGGTGCATTCAATAATACTGCATTTGGAGCTATGCATAATGCACTAACCAAACATGGGGTTCCTTTTGCAGTCTGTCGATGGGCAGGATCCCTTTTAAGGGACCGCAGCATAGTGGCTCGTCTAGGCAGCTCAACCATTAGGGGAACACCAGGCAGGGGATGCCCACAGGGTGGTGTTCTATCACCTCTTCTGTGGAATCTGGTCCTGGATGGGCTCCTGGTTGAGCTGGCGGGGGCTGGCCTAAAGGTTGTAGCCTATGCAGATGATCTCGTAATACTAATCAGAGGAAAACATCCAAATGTCGTCGCTGATCTTATGCAGGATGCTCTGTGTAGGATTGAGCGATGGTGTTTGAATAACGATCTTACGGTTAATCCTGAAAAAACAGAGATGGTTCTCTTCGACAGGAAGAGGGGGCCCTGTAACATAAGACTACCAAGTCTATTTGGAGTAGGGCTCAATCTAACAGAGCAAGTTCGATATCTGGGTGTGATACTGGACCACAAACTACTGTGGAACAATCACATTGAGAAACAAACAAAAAAGGCCGAGATGATCTTTTGGTCTACTCGGAGAGTAGTGGGAAATGGATGGGGCTTTAAACCACACATTATTCACTGGTTGTATACTGTGGTGGTGAGGCCTATCCTAACCTACGCATCATTGGTGTGGTGGACTTCTTTGAAGAAGTCATATATCCGCAACAAATTGACAAGAACTCAGAGAAAAGCTTGTTTAAGCATCACAGGTGCTCTGAGATCTACTCCAACAACAGCTATGGAGTGCCTGCTGGGGCTACCTCCCCTGCATCTTGTAGTTGAGGAGGGGGCTATGAAGACAGCTTTAAGAATCTGGGAACAGGGACAGTGGCGTGACAGCGGAATGTTCAGGGGACACGCGTGGGCACTCAAGAAGGTGGAGGATGATGATGCATCTCTCCTCCGGAGGAGTGACCGTGCGGGCTCCTTATTCTGCTTTAACGAACCCTATAGGGTGATTGTTCCTGATAGAGACCAATGGGATACAAGGAGTGATCTACTTAAACCAGAGGGGCCCACATGGTTCACAGATGGCTCTGTAACGACTACAGGGACAGGTGCAGGCATTGTGGGACCTCGAGTGAGCATGTCCATCCCTCTCGGGAAGAACTGCTCGATAATACAGGCAGAACTATACGCTGTTCTTGTCTGCGCGCTGGAAAACATCCGACTAGGATACTCTGGCAAGTACATATATAATAATATTTCTTATTCCAGTATGAATTGAGACTCAACTGCGTTTCTCTAAAATGTAGAGGGTCCTTTATTAACAATATCAACACATAGGTACAATACAACTTACCTAAAATGTAGAGGGAAACAACATTTAAAGCCTCTAATTCGGATTTTCAACAAGCACAACTCAAACAAAATTCTATCTTTGACAATTCTAAAAAAATAACAACAGAAATATGAACTGTCTACCTGACATTCCAGGTCACTCAATAAAATATTAAATGAAAAGCACAGTGTACTTTTCTTTACATCTCCCCCCCACAGGGTGTAACAATTTCAAATAATAATTTTCGTAATTGTTCATTCATTAACAAAAACTGGACACAATTTCGTTATGTGATAGAAATTTGATTCTGCTTTTCTGTGTCCAGTATTTACTTCATAGATTGAATCTGAAATTTTTTTTACGATTTTGAATGGGCCAATTCTCAGTTCCTCTAATTTTTTTCTGTTAAGTCGATTTCCATTTTCGACATAGACTTTGTCTCCCTCCTTGAATTTATAATCTTTCCTTTTTGAATCGAATAATTTTTTGTTATTTTCATGGGATCTCATTGTATTCTCGAATGCAATTTTCCTATCTCTTTCTAAAATTTCCTTTGTACATCTCGATTTCAATTCACTGGGTAGGATGCTTACATTTTCGCCCTCCAAAAGATATTTTGGAGCAAACCTCGTTACTGTGTGATCTGTTTCATTATATTTTTCTACGCACTTCTGTGCAATAGAAGACCATGCAATTTTTTTTTCACTTTCATTGATTTTGCATCTTATCTTATTCACCAAAGTTTGATTTAATCTCTCATTAAGTCCATTTGAAAATGGCGTATCAGCAGCAGTGAAAACCAATTTTATATTCTCTTCCATTACAAATTTTTTAAATTCTTTCGAATTTATCCCAGGATATTGATCCGTTAGTAATATATCAATATCATAAACTGGTGTCACATTTTTCAGAAGTTTTATGAAATCCCCAGAGCTTTGATTTCTCGATGTTGAAATATAGGCGTATCTTGTGAAGTGATCAACAAGGAGATGCATGTATTTTTTTGTTGACCGCAATCCTCCAAATCCTCCGATGGTATCAATAGACATAATTTCAAATGGTCGTTTTGCTGGACCTAATTGTGACATCAAACCATACTTTGGTTTTCTTCTCGATTTGTTCTTTATACAAATTTCACATTTATCACAAATTTGATTTATGTTTCCAATAATATTTTTGGCTGTATAAAATGGTGTTATTTTATTTTTCATCTGGGTTTGTCCAATATGGCAGTAGAAATCATGGACATCTTTAATTAAAATTTTGCTAAACTCTTCTGACAGTATAATTTTTTTCCCCTTGTTATTTCTTTTGTAAAAAATTCCGTTTTCTAATATGAGTTTCCTATTTTCTATGTCTAAATTCTCTTTTTGATCTTTTTTAATATCCCCAAAGTTTATTAAATTCACTACTTTTAAAAAATCGTCATTATTTTCGTAAAATTCTAAAACTGGATTTCTGCTTAGACAGTCAGCTTCTTGGTTTGATTTTCCTGGGTTATATTTGATTTTGAAATTGTATTGGGATAAATAATATGTTAAATCTCCAAGTTCTTCATCTGTTCTAGCCTTAATATTCATATTTTCTAATGGTTTATGATCTGAATATACCACGAATTCTTTTCCCATTAACCAATGTTGCCAATATTTCACAGCTTCTTTTATTGCCAGACATTCTAAATATATAGCCTTCTTCTTTTTTTGTGCTTCATTCAATTTTTTTGAAAAATAAGCAACCGGTCTGTATTCTCCGTTTTCGTCTTCTTGTTTCAGTACCGCCCCCACTCCTTTAATACTAGCATCTGTGTAAATATTTATCTGCAACTCAGGATTAAATATTTTCAGGAATGGTTCAGAACAAAGCAATGATTTTATTTTATCAAATGATTCTTGGCATTCTATAGACCATATGAATTTTTCATCTTTCCGTAATAATTTATGTAATGGATCCAGGATAAGTGCATTCTTTGGTACAAATTTATGATAAAAATTTATTTTTCCTAAAAATTGACGTATATTTTTTTTTGTAACTGGGACTGGAAAATTTTTCACAGCTGTCAAATTGTCTTTCAACGGCCTGATTGAATTATTTTCTATTATGTGACCTAAATATTTGGCATAACTATTTGCAAATGTACATTTTGAAAATTTCAGTCTGAAACCTTCCTTTTGAATTGCTTCCAACAATCTAGATAGATGTGATATATGTTCTTCGAAATTTTTCGAAAAAATCAAAATGTCGTCTATGAAATTCACTGCAAAATCAGATAGTTTGTATTTTCTTATAATGTTACTCAATATCCTTTGAAAAATAGCTGGAGCAGTCCTTAATCCAAATGGCAGACATGTCCATTGAAAATGACCTTCTTGTGTTACAAATGCCGTTTTGTGTCGATCTTGAATTTTCAAAGGAATTGACCAAAAAGCTGAATTAATATCAAGAGTGGAGAAATATTTACAATTTACAGTCTTGATCATTAAATCCTCAATCAAAGGAAACGGTTGTGATTGAGGGACAACGATTTTGTTCAATTCTCGGAAATCTATACATAGTCTTGTCTTTTTTTTATCTTCTTTCTTGTATGCCAAAGTCACTGGAGCAGCGAATGGGCTGTAAGATTCTTCAATCAAATTTTTTTCTATTAATTTCGATATTTGATTCTCTATTTCCTTTCTATCATCATTTGTACATCTATATGGACGTTTGTAACAATATTTATCCACTATTAAATCGATATGAGCTTCATAATTTTGAACTGTACCAATATCATATTTATCTTTTGCAAACACTGATTTATATTTCTCTATCAATTCATCTATCTCAGATTTTTTGTATGCATCTAAATGGTTTACAACTATCTCAAATTCATCTGTATTTACATGCTCATTGAAATTTATCTCATATCTACTCTCAGTATCTATTTCTTGTTTATAAAGATTTGAAATCTCTTCATTCTTTTCACCCAGTACATCGGGAATTTCTAAATTTTCTGAAATCAGAGAATTGTTTTCCATAAATTTATCTTTTTCTAAGTTTTGTGTGATCTTCAAGTCTTCATTTTGTATTAATTTGAAATTTTTAATACAATCTAAACCAATTAGAAAGTCATAATTGAAATTTTCATTGTCTACGACGAAAATATCCATAACTTTTTCTATATTGTAGATTTTGATTTTAAGAGTTACTATACCTTTTGATTTTTCATCACCATTAATAGTCTTCAAGTTTACTATTTCGATGTTATTAGCAATTTTATTCGGATTTTTTTGGATTTTTAATAATTTTGCATTAATCAGTGATACATTCGAACCAGAATCATATATACCAAAAACTTCTAGAATGTCATTCAATAGTAACTTTACCCTTATTAATGGTGGCACAACTAGTTTTTAGGATTCTCTTCATTTAGTTCAATCTCCAATGCAGTATTATTAACGGTCTTCACAACTCCTTTCTGATTGTCCTTTTTGAACCAGCAATTTTTCTCAGGATGATAACGTATGCCTTTCTTTTCATCTATACAAATTCGGCATGGTTTCTTCTCATCATTCCGTTCATTCTTTTCACTACAGTTAATAATAGTTCTCTTTTTGTCATGTTTATTGGTTTTCGAAATCAGATATTCTAGTTTTCCAATTTCATTGTAAAGATCTTCGGTTTTCCCTAAAGTTTCTCTATCAATTTTATCTGCAACATAATTAGGTAGGCCAAAAGCTATAAGGTCTATGAGTGTCCCAGTATCAATTGATTTTCTCACTTCCAGTAATAGTTTCTCTTTTTTTAAGGCATACTCAAGCAATGAACCTGTTTGGTATTTGAAGGCTAAAGCATACCTAGTTGATGACCATCCTTTATTCCCGAAAGTATCAAGAAAACTCCTTTCCCATGTATCCCATCTTGATTCTATTGAATATTTAATCATCATGCAGCTATACCACTCTGCACCAGAACATTGCAAAAAAAGTTTTAAAATCTCAATTTTCATTTGGTCCTGACTGATTTGAAAACGTTTACATTCTTTATTGAAATCCTCAATCCATTGATTTGCATTGAGGTTCCTGCCATTGAATTTTCCTATCATAAATTCATTTGAAATTTGTCCTGAATTCTTTGGAAGACATTGGGCTGGCTTGTCATTTACTTTCTCCAAAAGTTTTCCCAAAACTTGCTCTACGTTTGTAGGAATAGATTCAACAACATCAATTTTTTCTTCAATTTTCTCTAAGTAAATATCATCAAAATGGATATTTTCCTCTTCATCTAAATAGGTTTTTGATAAATGTTCCGTTAGTTTTATCCATATTCTTCTTATTTGATATCTCTTAGTCAAGGATTTTTTAACTTTCACATAGTTTGGAGTTTTAGTAAGGAGTTGGTGCACATTTATTGGTTGGTATTCATCTGGTAATCCGAAAACCTCTCCATTAGTTGTTGCTATCGAAGTTAAACATATTGTGTTTGATTTTCCATCTATCGTTGGTTTCAGAGCAAAATCGAATCTCAGTTTTTCCATGAGTTGTGGAATAGATGCAGAAAATGTTGTTTTATAATAATATTTCTTATTCCAGTATGAATTGAGACTCAACTGCGTTTCTCTAAAATGTAGAGGGTCCTTTATTAACAATATCAACACATAGGTACAATACAACTTACCTAAAATGTAGAGGGAAACAACATTTAAAGCCTCTAATTCGGATTTTCAACAAGCACAACTCAAACAAAATTCTATCTTTGACAATTCTAAAAAAATAACAACAGAAATATGAACTGTCTACCTGACATTCCAGGTCACTCAATAAAATATTAAATGAAAAGCACAGTGTACTTTTCTTTACACATATATATATGTTGTGACAGTCAAGGAACGTTAAAATCCCTATCTGATGTGAAGATAAACTCCTACTTAGTAGGCGAATGCAGGAAGGCTCTGCGAAGGCTGGGCGCTGGTAACGTTGTAAAACTCATCTGGTGTCCGGCTCACTCGGAGATTTCAGGTAATGTTAAGGCAGATAAGCTGGCGAAGCAGGGGGCTCGGATACCATATATAGGTCCTGAGCCTTCACTTCCAGTATGTCGTACCTATGTTAAAACATTCTTCAAGAATCGTTTGGACAAGAATTTCTCCAGTCTATGGAACATGGGAGTAGGACTCAGGCAGTCAAGGCTTCTCATTAAGAAACCAACGTCAAAGTCTGAAGTAAAGAAACTTCTTTCACTCGAAAGAAGAGAACTGAGCCTGGTGACTGGATTACTAACTGGTCACCAGTTCAACAAACATCTGAATAGGATGGGATTGGCCGATAGCGCTCTGTGTCGCTGGTGCAAGAGCATGGAAGAAACAGCTGAACATATTCTGTTCGACTGTAACAACCTTAAAGAATTGAGGGTCATACACCTAGGCAACCCAACACCTACGATTCCTATGGTGAGAGGGACTTCTCCTTTTAAGCTCGCGGCATTCCTGTCAGCGTGTTTTTTGGAATGAGTCTCACGAGTCTGTCAAGCGGAAGAACAATGGGCCAGAAGGCCTCAGTTCAGCCTGAGACGGCACCGCGGAAGAAGAAGAAGAAGAATATTCTGCGTCTGAATCAGACGCAGACCACGAATTCTTTTGAAAGCACGTTATTTCTCGTATGAATTCTAAATTAAGTCATTTTTAAGTAATCATTAAAGGATACTGTGGGAGCTATACTCATTATTGAAAGGTTTTTTTTCTCTCCCAAACTCTGAAAAATATCTATAAAATAAAAATTTATTATTTTGTGATTTGCTTCTGCGTAAGAAACACAAGATATTTGTCAGAAGCAATTAATTGAACAATGTTGCCTAACAAACAACAACGAAACAACAGCATCGAAGAAACAACTATATCGTAACGTTTCGGAGTCAGACCCCTTCGTCAGACGCTTAATGAAAATCTTTAGAATTATTTTGTTGATAGTTATTTTGTGAAATTCAAGAATTGTCACATTGACAGTATTCAAAAATCATAGCTAACATAGTTTTACTTCGCATAGAAATTTCCAAGTTCCAACTCCTTTTTCAATAAATTTAGCCAAATATGGTCAATACCAATTGAGCAATTTGCAAAATTGCATTCTCTGTTCAATAAAAGACATGTTGACTCCTTAAGTTTCCTTTCAATATAATCAGGTTCTGTCATTAGAATCTTTGTATTACTCCAATCCATCATGTGATCTTCTTGGATTGTACATACATGTTCTGCTATTTTTGATGTTGTTTCGTTCGTGTTTGTTAGGCAACATTGTTCAATTGATTGCTTCTGACAAATATCTTGTGTTTCTTACGCAGAAGCAAATCACAAAATAATTAATTTTTATATTATAGATATTTTTCAGAGTTTGGTAGAGAAAACCCAAAAAACCTTTCAATAATGAGTAATTTTTGAAGCAATTGGAATTAGGGATTGGGAACATGTTTTCGGTGCTCTAATTTAGTTTCGGTGGGCTAAACGGGAAAGAGGATATGTCGGAATCGAATCATAGATATGAAAGTTGATATTTTTGGTGAGATAATTAAATAGTTATTCAAACTTTAACAAATCATCCACCGTATTCACAAAGCATTCAATCTCCGTTAAGTCCTAACTGAGGTCCTTAGTTAAGGATAAATTTGAATCGCAACCTCGAATTTATCCTTAACTGTGGACCTCAGTTAGGACTTAAAGGAGATTGAAAGCTTTGTGAATACGGCAGTATATCTCCGAAAGTATTGGATTCTCATGGTGGGTTTTACGAAGCTTCGATTAGCTCAATTGTAGATTTAATTTGGTGGTTGCATCAAAAATTAACTGGAAATTGAACTAGAATCACACTGATCTGGCAATTAAGTGCTGTCAAAGCTTTGTGAAATCCACCGTAAGAGTTGGGAATGATAACAATGGAATCTTATGATAGAACTGCATCATGAATTAGAGTTAAGAAGTTGTTATTTAGGTATCACCAATTTTTACCACCTTGTACAACCGTTAGAACCTGGCGATAATATTTTAAGATGAAATTTCTCATATTGGATCGCAAATCACAGAATTACTTTGTACAGGACAAGCTCAGGATGAAGCTCAATTTATTAAAGATGGTGTGTTTGTTTATTACTCACAATTCACACATTTTTGGTTTCTTGAAATATTGATTATCGAAAATTTCATAAATATCCATTAATCCATTCATTTCCAAAAATATCCCAAATCGAAAAGTTTATATGTGATTCCAACTGAAAGAATATTCATAATAATTATCCGTAGGTAACGTTCACAGAAAGTCCATGGTATCATAGACTTTATATCTGTCTCCGTTCGCTATTCTCATGCGGCATTGTCAAACTGTGTCCAAGGCACGAGGAGTATGGATTACCTTGTGAAAACAAATTGATAAGCATTGTGTTCCGAGGAACAAGAGCACCAAAAATCAAATTCAAAACGTAGGTCTATGACTCACCTAGTATGTTGGATTTACACACATCAGCAAATTATAATTAGAGCAACTGCATTTAAAAAAAATTGAATCTGAAATTTGTAGCGTGATAAAAAATTGTTTTTCGTTACTCCGAAACCACCATGCCAATTTTGCCCATTAACGAACTTAGCCGAGATATTTATCTCCCAAACCTACTCTAAAATTTCAACTGTCTAGCTCTAGCTCATTCTGTTCGAGAGTTATCGTGTTAACGGTCGGACGGAAGGACAGAAACGATTTTGACCACGGATTCTTGATCAGTGTCGAACCAAAACGTTTAAGACCATTCTCAGCAAAAAAAATAGAAAATTACAAACATTTGGGCAAATTGATAAGCATTGAGATCAATCTGATTTGGCGCGCTTGTCCAATTCCATAGCCAGAGCGGCCACCTATCCAGCAACTGAATTCACCCAAAGCTGTTTGGCTTCCAGGAAAAAAATAATTTAATCCCAATATTTCCAATAATATATCCTATCGAGTTTGAAGCTAAAACTTGGCTGTGAAATGAGGTTTCGAATGCTCTTGCAAAATTTCAGTTATATCAGACCGATAGATTCAGAAATACAGATTATTTTTCAATAATTTTAAGAAAATGTTACTCATACGATCCACACGAAATATTGCATAAGTCATCGTACCCGTATTTTTCAACTGACTAAGGAAATTTCAGGTGGCTGAAATTCCAAAACTACTCGAGGGATTTGGACTCCAAACCTACTCTAAACATTTCAACTCCCTAACTCATCAAGTTTGACCTCAGATTCTTCAATCACGAGTCAAAACTAATCGTTCGAGACCAGTCTCGGCCAAAAATTCGAAAATTACAGACATTTGGACGGATTGACAAGCAGTCTGTTCAGGTGAACAAGCGCGCCAAAAACGGCGTCCTAGTACAATCAGGCACACCAATTTCCTTCAACTTTCCCAATCGGATGATACTGAAATTGGAATACGAATGATTTCAAGAAAGTTCTCCATCCTTTTGCAAGCTGGGCATCAGATATCCTATCCATTCATAGATGAATCCAAGAACGGGTTGAAGATCAGGTTTACAGAAAGTAAAAGTAGAAATTTGCATAAAGATCGTTGTCTCGTATCGTTTTGTAATTTGAGTGCTCAGATGCTGTCCGAATCGGTCTAAATGTTTATTCATAATAATTATTGTTTACCGTACAAGTACGGACCGTCGGAAGCTGTATTCTTTTGGCGTATTTACGGTTGTTGGTTTTTATGACCGGGTTATGTAAAGTTAACGTAGGTGCGTTATTATGAAAAGATTATTACTTAAATTTTCAACGTAATAATACCTTGCTTGATCGTTTGATAACTGTGAATTCCTTTCAATGGTAGGCTGATTATTCAGAAATTTGTTGGCAACACAGTTGACCAAGTGTTTCCTGCGTGATTCTTGGCTAATTGATTTATTTTAATAGAAGGTCTTTTAATGAGAGTTCACATTCAGATTCGGAAGAAAATCACAGTATTAAATAATCATTAAAGGATACTGTGGGGGTATATTCATTATTACATGGTTTATTTATGGGTTTTCTCTCCCAAACTATCTATGAAATAAAAATTTTTATTTTGTGAATTGCTTCTGCATAAGAAACACAAGATATTTGTCAGAAGCAATGTTGCCTAACAAACAATAACGAAACAACATCACTAAAGAAAATCTGCAGAATTATTTTTTGTTGATATAATGAAATAAAATAAATAATAATATATAATATAATATAAATATACACACACACACACATATAAATATAAAAATAAATAATAAAAACAACGTTGTTGTTGTTTCGTTATTGTTTGTTAGGCAACATTGTTCGATTAATTGCTGACAAATATCTTGTGTTTCTTACGCAGAAGCAATTCACAAAATAATAAATATTCATTTAATAGATATTTTTCAGAGTTTGGGAGAGAAAACCCAGAAAGAAACCATTTAATAAAATCACAGTATCTTCGTGAAAAGTGTCGATATTTTTGGCGCTCTTGTTCCTCGGAACAGAGTGCTTATCAATTTGCCCAAATGTCTGTAATTTTCGAATTTTTGGCTGAAAATGGTCTTAAAAGATTTGGTTCGACTCTCTGATCAAGAGTCTGTGGTCAAAATCGATTCTGTCCGGCCAGCCGTCCGTCTGTTAACACGATAACTCTCGAACGAAATGAGCTAGACAGTTGAAATTTTCAGAGTAGCCTTAGGACGTAAACATCTCGGTTAAGTTCGTTATTGGCCAACATCGGCCGGATGGTTTCAGAGTAACGAAAAACAGATTTTTTTTTAGATTACAAATTTCAAATAATTTTTTTTTACGATGCAGTTTCACCATAAGAATCCATTGATATTATTTTTAGCTCTAACAAGCTAATACTTTCGGAGATGTGATTTTTCAAAATTTCAATAATAGATGGCACTTCTATGTTTTCACAGAATGCTATAATTATTATATCTATGAATTATTAAATGATCTGTGTTCATACATGTCAACTTATTTTCTTATGAGATATGACATGTCAAATTCATTTCAGCTATAGTAGAATTATTAGAATTATAATACGATATGAATGAATGAAAAGTTTATTCAATATTCGATATACAACTATCATATTTAATGCCCATTGTTAATCCATATGATGATGGGAATGGTAATGGTAAGTTAATATAATATTGAGTTCAGAATATCTCCAGTAAAAACAAAACTGGAATATTGTCTAAGTTTCAATTGATGTAATATAATTTTTAAATTGACTTAATAAGTGCGGGGAGTTTTAAGGGATTTCTTCTGCAACAAAAAATAGCTCTGAAACATTTCGGTGGGGGGAGGGGGGGTTATTCCGATATTTATTATATACCTAGTGTTTAATTTAGACGCGCCACCTACCCTGAAAATTTCAAGTCAACTTCAAAACAGAGAGAGATACTCTCTGTTATCGTGGCAACAGCCGGCCATTAGTGAGTCAAACCTAATCGTTTGAGACCATTTTCTGCAAAAATTCGAACATTACAGACATTTGGGCAAAAAGATAGCACGCTGTTTCCCAGAACATGCGCGCAAAGAGAGATTGTAAAGAAGGCCTCTAGTATAGTGGGGCAGAGCCAAATCGTTATAGCGTGATGGCAAGTCTCTGAAAATGAAATAATTCTAAACTTTCCTCACTATCAGACTGTTTCACCTTCGGATGTTTACCAAGCGTGATTTTGACCAATCTAAACGTGAAAGCTGTAATTAGAAGAACCGATAACGAAATTCATAACGTTATTCCGATCATCAATCGAACCAGCGCCTAATTAGAGACGCCATAATTATTTATGAGTCCGTAATTAGCGTCTTCACGACATCACAAAGACACTCCAAGCTAATTCCATTACTTTTTGCGGTGGAACTACAGGAAACATAACATCAATCAAACTGAATCCTGCATCTACAACTGGGAATTAAGGTTAGAGAAAAAGAGTTAATCCGTGAGTAAATACTGTTAAAATAAGAATAATTACATTTTCTTCTCACAGGTTTCTACATATTCAACAGGTGATAATTTGGTTTCATCAACGGTAATCTTGAGAGAATGGAGGAACCTACACAGATGTCAGGAGTGATGTTCTTAAGAAAAATCAACACGAAGGAAAAGTTTGCATGACGAGCTGAACACGTTTTCACAATCTTGAAGGAATGTATATTTACGGTAGCTTTGGAGTAACACATGGAAGTGCTGGTGGGGGCTAAAAGTTAATGAAACAAATTAACCGGCCAGATAATTACTAGTGGATTCAGATATTCGAAAGTTTCAATACATGAGACGAAATAGGCTAGTCAAAAAGTGTTTTTTCGGTCAAAATTTTTGCGTATTCTCCGAAAATTATGATTCAGGTGTTATTCGACACGGAATGGCATATAGATAGTTTTTGAGAAAATGCTAAGGCCGCTCACAAAAATTGCAAAAGTTATAAACAATTACCTAAGTGAAAAAAAAATAAGGGGGTTTGGTTTTTCGCCAATACATATCTCAAAAACTATTTGAGATAATTCAAATTTGAAAAAAGATTCAAAAAGAAGGTGTAATTCCCTAAAAACAAGTTTAGTCTCCCGGAACTATAGGACCAATATTTATAATTTTACCAGAGGGTTGAAAATACGACCGAAAACGGGTACTCCGGCTTGCGCAAGCCTCGCCCCCTTCGGACCTTTAATGAATAAATGTTATTTAAACTTATTAAATATGAAAATAAAACAATGTATTATTATGATAGAACTGCATCATAAAGGAAATTCAATTCAAATAATAGTTTATTTATCAAGATTAAATGAGCAATCTGAGAATGAGAACTGCACCATGGAAGAAATCGAATTGAATCTGGCCAATTTTGCCCAATAACGAACTTAACCGAGATATTCATCTCCCTAACCTACTCTGAAAATTTCAACTACCTGACTCATTCCGTTCGAGAGTTATATCTATGTCTATGGTCTCACTACTCTCAGATCTCTTACTTCATGTTCCTTTCCGAAATGTAAGACTTTTCTGAGAAAAACTAATTTCGGAGCAAACAACTGAGATTTTTCTCACTTCGCTCATAATTCTTCGATTGATTACTTGATTAGATAATGTCATGTCTCAGGAAAATAAGTTGACATTATGACAATTCATACATAGAATAATTATATCATTCTGTGACAACGTTGAAATACGATTTATTATTGAAATTTTGAAATATCATATCTCCGAAAGTATTAGCTTGTTAGAGTTAAAAATTATATCATTGGATTCTTATGGTAAAACTGCTTATTGAAAAAAATTTAATTTGGAATTTGCTTTGTAAAAAAAAATTTTTTTTTTTTTGTTACTCCGAAACCATCTGTCCGATTTTGCCCAATAACGAACTTAGCCGAGATATTTATCTCCCAAACCTACTCTGAAAATTTCGACTGTTTAGCTCATTCCGTTCGGGAGTTATCGTGCCTACGGCCGGCCGGACCGGCCGGACAAAATGAATTTCGACCACGGATTCTTGATCAGTGAGTCGAACCAAATCCTTTCGTGGAACTACTTTCAGAAGTCTTAAAATATATTTTCGTTGGAAGAATTATAGAAATTGTTAATTTTGTTATTGTTTTGTTATTAACAATTAACTTAAGTGAAAAATTATAAAGCTTCAGTAATCATTGAAAAAACTTTTTTTTTATAATATTACTATTGATCCGTTTTCTTATGATTTTTAAAATTTTTTATCTCCTATTGTTTAAAAAATTGTTATAAACAAATGTGTTGTTTATGAGATAACATTTTTTCCTTGTATCTCCATTAGTTAAAAAGTTATAATAGAATTAAACTTAAAAATCATGTGAGAGTGGTAAAATGAAATGAAGAATACATATGTAGTTGTTTTTTGTTTTTTTGAATAATAATTAAAAAAATGTTTCCTTAATTTTCATAACCAGTGGTAAAAAAATTGTTGTTTAACCAATGTGTTTTCAAGCAATAATCATTCTTTCTGAAAAAACGGTTTTTCTTAAATCATAATTATCCTCAAAGATTATGTTATCAAAAAAATTTCAAATTATCTCATAAACATCGCATTTGTTTATAACAACTTTTTTAACAATAGGATATAAAAATAATTAAAAATCATTTTTAAGTAGCTTCTGATCACAAGAAAACGGATCAATAGTAATATTATAAAAAAAAGTGTTTTTTAATGTTAAATGAAGCTTTATAATTTTTTACTTAGGTAAATTGTTAATAATAAACTAAAATTAACAACTTTTTGATTTTTCCAACGGGAATCTATTCTTAAATTTTTGAAAGTAGCTCCACGAAAGGAAAAAATTCTCAGTTTAATAGTTCAACAATTATAGCACTTGCAATGTTAATGTTGGTGCTACAAAAAATTTCATTATTTATTAATGGATAACTAGGTAATTGAAAAATAGGGACAGAAATTTTTGGATAACGGATTATTGTTCATTGATCTATCCTGCAGGCACTTGAATTTTTTCCATTTCTTATTTTCATATTCAATAAGTTTAAATAACATTTATTCATTAAAGGTCCGAAGGGGGCGAGGATGGCGCAAGCCGGAGTACCCATTTTCGGGCGTATTTTCAACCCTCTGGGAAAATTTTGAATAATAGTCCTGCAGTTCCGGGAGTTGGTCCTTGTTTTTAGGAAATTCCCCCCTCTTTTTGAACATTTTTTCAAAATTGAATTATCTCAAATAATTTTTGAGATATTCGTAAAAAACCAAACCCCCTTTTTTCACTAAATTGTTTGTAACTTTTGCAATTTTCGCGAGCTGCCTTAGCATTTTCTCAAAAACTATCTACATGCCATTCCGAATCGAATGACACCTCAACCATAATTTTCGGAGAATACGCAAAAATTTTGACCTAAAAAGCACTTGTTGACTAGACTATAAATACTATAATCTAAGAAACGTTGCAGAACGCCAAAAAGCACATTATTTTACCGGTTTCGTATAATTCTTGAAACAAAGGTAGCTATGTTGAAAAAATAATTTTCTCACATTCCACTAACAACGTAAGATTTGAAAATGCAACAACTATTTCAGGATATGCATTCAAATATGATAAATCCAATATGATAAATGATGCTTCAGTTTCATAACATTTTTGGATGTTCCTATGTTGCATCACAATGAAAGATATTCATGAGGATAGCGTTAGACAGGATGTTATCGAACTGTCTCGTATCAAAGGTGAAAACGTGTGAACCTCGAATGTTAAATCACTCATTTTGACAACAAGCACCGAGAGAAATCCGTATTGTTAAGTGGAAAGGAATAGAAGGTGAGGAATATCCATGGTTTACTTTTCTACATTCAATGGCCCACGCATAATACTGATTAGGTTTCGCCTGACCATAAATGTTAAAATAATCATGGAATGATAGAATTTGGCATTATTCAGATATTAAAAATGGGTTCAAGCCCTGTGGACAAGAGCTTTCTGGCGCTCTAGTTCAAACAGACAAATTATATCTGGTATTGGTTTCTCAGAGTTGGGAATTATATCAATGTATTCATATGATATCACTGCATCATAAAGGAAATTCAATTCAAATAATAGTTTATTAGATAAGTAATAATAAATTACCTTGTAATCGATCAAAAATTTCCTGATCTACGTTCACCAAACTACAGAATTATGCTTTCAATATTTACGTAATATTTTCAAACATTTTCGGGTGAGGTCCCCGTTGCATCGCTAAAATACGAGTATTTCAACCCCAATATTTTTGAAGTTACAATATTCCCTTCTGTCAAGTTGACATTATGAGAATTCATACATAGAATAATAATTATATCAATCTGTGAAATACGATTTACATTTAAATTTTAAAAAATCATATCTCCGAAAGTATTAGCTTGTTAGAGTTGAAAATGATATGAATGGATTCTTATGATAAAACTGCTTATTAAAAAAAATTTGATTTGGAATTTGTTTCGTAAAAAAAAATTTTTTTTTTGTTACTCCGAAACCATCTGTCCGATTTTGCCCAATAACGAACTTAGCCGAGATATTCATCCCCCAAACCTACTCTGAAAATTTCAACTCTCTAGCTCATTCCGTTCGAGAGTTATCGTGCTTACGGCCGGCCGGCCGGACCGGCCGGCCGGACAGAATGAATTTCGACCACGGATTCTTGATCAGTGAGTCGAACCAAATCGTTTAAGACCATTTTCATCGAAATATTCCAAAATTACAGACATTTGGGCAAATTGATAAGCACTCAGTTCCGAGGAACTAGAGCGCCAAAAATCATTTTAAATTATTTAATGAATTTCAGCATTTTGCAGCATGGACTACAACATTTTTAACACAAATTAGCGTCTTCATTTAATCAAGGGATTTCGATTTTCTCGAAGAAACCTCTAAAACCGTGCACCTGTATAGGGTGTCCCACTTCTAGTTCTCATTAGAGGTTTACGAAATAAAATAAAGTGTGGAAAAACTAAATGGAATAAATTCATTATCTTGGTTACTGTACATATTAATGCAAAATCCCAAACAAAATTTTAAATTGTCAGTCTTCTTCGTAAAAAATGCGAACCCTACCTTCATCCACCTTCGAAACACAGGTACAACCCAACAATTTTTCAAACAGGAATTATGGGCTTGTGATACATCGTTGGAAAGGTCTCGTCATTCTCTATTCAGAAATGTTATACCTTTTTTTTTTCATTGCAAAAATCAAATTAGAAAAAAATAAAATCACTGCTTTACTTACCGTATATCTCGGGAAATAAGCATACGCAACCTACCCTGAAAATTGTTATCTCTTTTCGTAAGAAAGTTATCGTGGCATTGGACGGCCGACCGGACAGAATCGAATTTGTCCTCAAAATCTTCATCAGTAAGTCAAACCTAATCGTTCAAATTAAACATTCGAAAATAACAGACATTTTGACAAAATTACAGCACGCTGTTCCCTAGAGTATGAGAGGAATAAGAACTGTACTTATGATAAGTTTTTATACAAAAAGTTAAATAGTCAATTCACGGCAGATCTCACGCAAATGAACTAATATAAATCATAGTAATAGACAGGCAGTATCGTTCGCAAAATTCCACAATATAAACACAGTTCTAATTGCTTATTGCATACTGAAGAATAAATTAATTTCGCTGCGCTGTTATGATCTAATTTAAATATTTTTTCGATATTTTAGAAAAGTTGATTCATAATTTTTACAGTTCTGGTAACTTTCGCTATGCTCTTGATCCTTATCAATATTCAACACAAATTAATATGATTAATTTATTCAAAATCTCGTGCTTGGAAAGTGAAATTACCTGCAATTTTTAAATTGTATCAACTACAACGTTATTCGGAGTAGATTTAATTTTACGCATAATTTTAGTACTCTACTCTTCATTGAATAGATGAATAATTTTTCGTTTTTGCGCGAATATTCTAGGGGACAGCGTGCTGTCATTTTGCCCAAATGACTGAAATTTTCGAATTTTTTGCCAAATACGGTTAGGTACGACTCACTAATGAAGAATTCGAGGTCAAATTCGATTATGTCCGGCCGGCCGTTGCCACGATAACTATCGAACGGAAGGGTATAACGACTTGAAATTATCAGGGTAGGTTGCGCATCCGAACGCGACATTTAAGTTCTTCAATAGGCATAATCGGCAAAACCGTTTCGAGGTTATAACCGTCTGAAATTTTGCAATTATTTCCTGAATAACCAAAATAATATAAATCCGGTCCAATTTAAACACGGTAAATATCACTAAAAAAAAAATATTTTTAAAAAAAATATATTTTCTTCAAAAATGTTACATTTCAGAAACTATTTGTCAGATTCCGTTGAAATTTCGCACAAACCTCCAAGCCGAATTTTATTCCCCCAATATTTTCAAAAATACAGATCCGATCGAATTGAAATCTAGTACTCGGTTGAAAAAAGACGTCTTGAAGCTTCATGCCTTATTTCGTGAGGGTGTGAATAGACAGAAGAACATGCGCGCAAAAGCTCCTGACTTCACCACAGCGATTTTTAAGAATTTTATATATTTACTTTATATATTAATTCTCCTTTACTAACTGTTGACTTTTTCTCTTTTATATTTACCTTCTATATTAAGTATTAACGTACCTTTACTAACTGTTGACTTTTTCTCCTTGACTGAGAAAATTCCCTTCCTGGCGGTTTTAGTCTCAGTTACAGATACTGGGCGTCGTTTAGCTAGAAGAAGAAATTCATATATAGTAAAAAATGTGTTACATCTAGAAAAGGAAAAGTTAAATAATAAATTATAAACTAGCGTAACGTCAGGACATAAAAGCTATCATATTTTCATGGTTTCCTCAATTAATATAAACGTTTGGAATTTTGCAGTGGAATATCAGAAACTATTCGTCCGACATCGCTGAAATTTTGTAAGAGCCTTCAAAACGGAAATCTACTGCCAAGTTCCGAGTTTGAACACGATCGGATATATCTTCTTGGTGATCCGAGCAGCCTTGGGTGAGTTCAGTAGCTGGATGGGTGACCGTTGCCACGATAACTTTCGAACGAAAAGAGATAGGGGCGATTTTCAGTGTAGGTTGCGCATCCGAATGGGAGAGTAGAGTACGTTTTTGGACATAATCGGCCCAATGGTTTCGGAGTTATACCTATCCGGAATATTATTTCCTCGAAAATTCAAAAAATACAGCCCCTTTCGAGTTGAAGCTTGGTAACTAGTTGTAGGATATTTACATAAAGGCGTGTGTGGAATTTTGTGAGAACCGTAACACTTGAAAGTTTTCAAAAATTACGAAAAATATTATATACTTCACGATAACTTAAGAACGGAAAGTGATAGCTACTTGCAATTTGCAGGGTAGGTTGCGCATCCGAATATGACATTTAATTTCGTTAATTGGCACAATCGGCCAAATTGTTTTGGAGTTATACTCCTCTGAAATTTTGTTGTTATTTCCTCTATAACTCAAAATATACAAATCTGATCCAATTGAATCTCGGTGATTACTTGTAGAATGCCGACCCACTATTTTCGCGGAATTTCGAGAATATCGTATCCTGGAATAAATTGAGGCGTAAGTTTTTTCGTATTTCAATTCCAATAAAATTAATATGTCAGAATTAAAAATTCTGTGATCATAGACGATTCTCTACTAAAGTCTGTCATTAAAATGGTATGAAATGTATTCATATAACAAAAGCTAAAAAAAAGGTATACATATATCGATGCTAAATTCGTAGCAGAGTGTCCAATAGAGGTGAGTAGACAATAGAACATGCGCGCAAAAGCTTCTTCACGTCAGTGCTTGAACCAAATTTTGTTCATATCAACTATTAGGTACCTACTACTGAATTTTTAATTCTTCAAAACTTTTATATTTCAGAAACTATCCATCACAATCCGCTGAAATTCCGCGCATACCATCGAGCCGCCATTTTACAATCGAGTATCCAATTTCAGCTCGATAGACTTTGTATGAGGAGTGAATAGACAACAGAACATGAGCACAAATGCGCCTGACTTTACGTCAGTGCTATTTGAGAATTTTTTATGAGTTCTATTGTACCGAACCATAGATTATTCAGATAATTTTACAGTTAATAAATTTCTATTATTGAAAGGTTTTTTTCTGAAAAATATCTATAAAATAAAAATTAATTATTTTGTGATTTGCTTCTGCGTAAGAAACACAAGATATTTGTCAGAAGCAATCAATTGAACAATGACAAATATCTTGTGTTTCGTACGCAGAAGCAAATCACAAAATAATTAATTTTTATATTATAGATATATTTTTCAGAGTTTGGGAGAGAAAATCCAGAAAAAAACCTTTCAATAATGAGTATACGTCCCACAGTATCCTTTAATGATTACTTAATAAATTTCTCTTAAAATATCTTTTGAACTGTATAATAGGTACCTATTTGGTGGAAGAAAATAATAATCCATTTCCCTAATTTTTGATTCAATGATTAGGTACATGTATATTCATTTACTGCGCGTATGTTCTGGGGAACATCGCGTTTTCATTTTGCCCAAATGATGTAACTTTCGAATTTTTTTACGAAAATGGTCTCAAACGATTTGGTTCGACTCCCCAATGAAGAATTCGAGGTCAAATATGATTCTGTCCGGCCAGCCGTCCGGCAGTCTGGCCGTTGCCACGATAACTTGAGAACGGAAAGAGCTAGCGACTTGAAATTTTCATCGAATTTACCATGGTAAATTCGAATTAAGAGTGTCCAATACAGGATAATTCGAATAAACCATGGTAAATTCGAATTAAGAGTGTCCAATACAGGAGAATGGACAACATAATTTACCATGGTATATTTGATTAAGAGTGTCCAATACAGGAGAATGGACAATAGAACATACGCGCGAAAGCTCCTGACTTTACGTCAGTGCTTGAACCAATTTTTTTTTTCCTAATTTTTTTGAAATTTTCTAGGGGTACGGTTCTTACAAAATTTTTTTAATTTGAATTTGGGATCTGTAATAAGTAAATTGCTGAGAAATATTATATGGAAAAGACTCATTCAGTTAGTTTACCATACATTTGAAGGCATTATCTCGAAAAAAATTAAGTTTTCTTGAAATAATTGTATAATCTGAAACAACTTGCAGAATGGGCTCCTAGTCAAACACGAATGCGAAATTTTCGAACGCATGAGTGTTGGAATTGCCTCCTACAACGAGTATTCGACCGTATTTTCTCTATTGCAGGCAAGTTTAGCAAAATACTGTTGAAATTTAATGGACAATTCGGATTATACATCCTAGTGACTTTTGTATTGTATCTTGGCAGTTGGTATGACTGTTACGAAAGTTGACAGATTACGGAATTTGAATCGTACGTAGGGCATGGAGATCAGATTTAAAGCAGTTTCCTGATAGCATGGACGATGCAAAATTAGCAAGAAGGAAATCTCTAGAATCCTTATTATTCAATGAAAAAAAAAAACTTTTCCTCAACAATTATTTCATTATATCCAGATTATATTATATTGTCAATTGACGTGTGTTGAAATTTGATAGGATCGAATGTCAGTGATGACTACCAGAAAACGAAAAATATATCTAGAAACAATGCGGGAATGAGTTCATTACAGCACTGTTTTTAGTGCTGTAATGAACTCATTACGATACTGAAATAACGAAAATAATTTATTCGTTAGCCGACACCTATTCAAATTTCACTAGTACATGAGCAATCTGCAAGTAATGATACAATAATAACAGATTCGTGATTTATGGAAATACATTATTTCTAAATAATACCGATATGTGAAACGCCGGAGTACAGGCAACACTGAATACATATGAAGCAGACGGTATAGTACCTCCACCATTTTTAACGCGGAGAATGAACAACGAAATCCATTGAACATTTATCTTGAAATATCATCTCTTACATGTAAACCTGATTTTCTTCAAGGAATTATAGGTTTGCGTCACTCCTTTAAAAACACTTCCTGTTTTCTCTGTTGAATTCAAAATCGCGTTCGCTAGAGGATTAGACTGGTGCTGCTGTTAACATCTACTTGGTATTCTCACAAGTCATTCCACCTGTTGTTGAAACCCGTTCGAATTCGCCAGATTTGTAACGTGTAAAATAAGGAATGGCATTCGACTATAAGTATTCGGTAGTAAACGGATCACGAAAAGAATATTGATAAACGAAGTGGAGCTGAAACCATCTTATTTCCATATTCGTATTGATGGTTTACATGCTTGAATTGATCTAAGAGCCCTGATGTTGCTATATACATCGAAACAAGTAGTCTTTACCTATGAACCTAAACCTCATATATGCATCTTAAAATTGTTGGAGGTTTAGTAAGGTAGTCGCTGAATTCTTATGTTCAACACAGAATGTATTTAATGATGTGAAATGAGGAAATAAATTGTGAAATAGACAGTGTTAGTCTTTAAATTGTACACTCATTTTAACCATAGATTCGCATCATCAAATAAAACACCTTTTGCACGTATGTTCTGGGGAACATCGTGTTATCATTTTGCCCAAATGTCTGTAACTTTCGAATTTTTCGCCGAAAATGGTCTCAAACGACTGGGTTCGTCTCCCTGATGAAGAATTCGAGGTCAAATTTAATTCTGTCCATCCAGCCGGCCGACCGTTGCCACGATAACTTGAGAACAAAAAGAGATAGCGACTAGAAATTTTCAGGGTTGGTGGCGCATTCTAATCCGACGGACAAGTTCGTTAATTTTGTTTTCAACCAATACAAATCCGATCGAATTGAAAGTTGGTAAGTAGTTGTAGAATACAAATCTAAGGACGTTTGTGAAATTTTGTGAGAAATATGTCAAGTTCAAGTTGAACTTGAAAACGTATAGAAAATTTAAAAAAAATGATTAAAAAATATTATTCATGTCACTATAACCTGAGAAAGGAAAGAGATAGCATCTCGAAATTTTCAGGTTAGGTCGTGCATCTGAATGCCACATTTCCGTCTATAGGCATAATCGGCCAAACGGTTTCGGAGTTATATCCATCTGAAATTTGGTTGTTATTTCCTCAATAACTCGAAAAATACTAAACCGATCTCATTCAAACATGGTTATTAGTTGTAGAATGCCAACGCGAAAATTCTTGCGAAATTTTTGAGGATCGTATCACTAGAAAATTTTTAAAAAAATCATTGTAAAATATTCTATATATCAGAAACTATTCGTCCGACATCGCTGACATTTTGCAAGAGCTTTCAGAACCTAACTCTACTGCCAAGCTCCAAGTTTGAACACGATCGCTGGACCTGGATGGGTGATCGTTGACGCGATAACTTTCGAACAAAAGGAGATGGGGACTTGCAATTTCCAGGGTAGGTTGCACATCCCAATGGGAAAGATAAGCTCGTTTTTGGGCATAATCGGTCCAACGGTTTCGGAGTTATACCCATCTGGAATATTATTTTCTCGATAATTCAAAAAATATAGACTCCATCGAATTGAATCTTGGTAACTAGTTGTAGAATATCGACAAAAAGACGTGGGTAAAATTTTGTGTGAACAAATCTTTTTTTCATTTACCATTTTTCCAGATTCGGCCCAGATAAAAAGATACAAGCTGTTGAAATTGCAGAAAAAAAAAACAGTTCTGATGCTCTTTTTCCTCGGAACAGAGTGCTTATCAATTTGCCCAAATGTCTGTTATTTTCGGATTTTTAACTCTCGAACGACAGTAGTTACAGGATTGAAATTTGCGGGGTAGGTTTGGAGTGTAAATATCTCGGACGAGTTCGTTAACGGGCGTAATCCACCTAGCGGATCCTGAACCGATCACTTGATCTATCTGAAATTTAGCATCAAATTGTAGAATCATGACCTCTATATGCATGCGAAGTTTTGTATTGATCGGATTGTCGTAAAGTGGCAAAAAAAATTCAAAATTTTTTAAATTTTGTTTCTACAATAATTACTCTCGAACAGAATCAGCTAGGCAATTGAAATTTTCGGAGTAAGTTTGGGAGATAAATATCCCGGTTGATTTCATTATTGGGCGAAATCGGCCAGATGATTTCGGAGTAAGAAAAAACATTTTTTTTTGCATTACAAATTTCAAATCAATGATTTTTAAGATGCAGTTTCACCATAAAAATCCATTGATATCATTTTCAACTCTAACAAGCTAATACTTTCGGAGATATGATTTTCCAAAATTACAATAATAAATCATACTTCTGTTTTCACACAATGCTATAATTATAAATTATTCTATCTATGAATTATCATATGATATGTGTTCATACTCGTCCATGTCATCTTGTTTTTCTATAAGAGAGTCAAATTCATTTAAGCTATCATAGAATTATGAGGATTATTATTATTATTATACTATGATTATACTATTATTATTATAATATGATATTATACTTTTCGGTGATATTTTAATGACCGTGGATAATCCATATGATGATGGAAATATATACTTTCGTAGGTTTATCGGAAAGGGTTCAGAATAGCTCCAGTAAAAACAAAACTCAAATATTGGCTAAGTTTCAATTGATATAACATAATTTTCAGAGTTGATTTGAGGAATGAATATATCGGGTAAGTTCGTGGTTTTTGGCGCTCTTTTTGGGCGCATGTTCTAGGGGAACATCGTCCTATCATTTCGTCCAAATGTCTGTAATTTTCGAATTTCGAGCTGAAAATTGGCTAATAGACTAATTCGGACTCCCTGATCACGAATCCGGTGTCAGATTTTAGGGTGCCGTCCGGCCGGCCGGCAGGCCGGCCGGTTTTCCGGCCGTAGGCACGATAACAGGAGCACCGAAGGTCCTATCGACTTCAAACTTTCAGGGTAGGTTTCTGATCAAAATGCGACGGTTAAGTTCGTTAACGGGCAAAATCGGCCGGACGGTTTAGGAGTTATAGACATTTAAAATTTTGAAGTTATTTCCCTGATATTTCAGGAACTAAATAAGATGTTGAATCGAAACTTGGTAGTCAGTTCGAGGATATAAACGCGCAACTTTTGGCAAAATTCTGTTATGATCGAAATGTTGGTAATTTTTAAAAAAATATTTCTTTTAATTTTTTCGAAAAAAAAATTTTTTTTTCGTGAACTATTCATCAGATTGCAACAAAAACTTGTACTAACGTCAATTGTAGTATTTTGCAACATTGTGCAAAATTTTGGCTCTATACGATTTCAATTTCTGGAGATATAAGACAAAATGTGTCGAATTTCCTGGGTCTCTCTCAGTATTTTCATCGATTATTATATAATAATCTCAATAATATTAAGGTATTCAACATGATACTGCTTTTTTTCTTTACTGGTCAGTACGGGCCACAAGGAAGATGAACATGCGCCCAATAGCTCCTGTCCACAGGGCTTGAACCAATTTTTTTTGAATTTAATTTCTCTCATGATGCCAGTTGTATCATATTTGTTTATGAAGCAGTTCTATTATAAGAATCCATTGATATAATTCCCAACTCTGAGAAACCAATAATTTCGGAGTCTCGGAGATATGATTTGTCAAAGTTTGAACAAGAGCCCCAATGCTCCTGTCCACAAGGCTTGACCCAATGTTTTTCAATCATAAGTTTGACTTTATGAACCAGCGGTTGGACCCCGGTTCGAGGTCATCATCATCAAGTGCCGCATGCCGTTCATTCATTATTTATTTTATTACTACATCTCCCCTTCTCGATGAAACTGTTCCGTCAGCTGATCGTAATCGACTTTTTACACAACTTGTAGAATCCTATATGTCTTGTCTTGCCAACATATTGCTCTGTTTACTGATGCAGGTCATGTTTCGCCCAGACAGGATATGGATGAACTGAGAATGGTGAAATGGGACGAGAATGGTTACAGGATAGGACCCAGTAGGCCAGTAATACCTACATGATTTCAAAAGTTCAAGGTCCATCTAGGAAAAAACACATTTTGGCGCCCTTGCTCCTCGGAACTAGGGAATCCAATCCGGCACCAAAACCTCAATCCCGCAAACGCGCGGGATCAAAGTTACCAATCCCGCGGATCCGCAAAAATGCGGCATATACAGGGTCTTTCACGAGGAACCTCACCCATATTTATACGGGAAACTACTGAACGTATTTTCATGAAATTCAGCACTTATAAGTATTTCACGATGCTGATGAAATCTAAAATATTTTCAAGGCATGAGCACCTCCGGTTTTTCCGGAAATGACGTCAACTTCCGTTTTTCAAATTAGAACACCAATTTTTCATTGCAGAAATAGATTCCTTAGAAAATTTCAAGTTATTTTGATGTAACATTTTTCAGTTTTGGTTGGAAAATTCTCTCTGAGCGGGGAAATTCAAAAAAAAAAAAACGAAAATAGAGCTCCGCTGAAACAAGAATAACTTCGAGGTTTTTGGATGGAAAATTTTCATTTTTGGGATTTTTCAAGATGTAAGATTGATGTATCCACTTTAAAAATCGAAATCGCGATTCATGATACAGGGGGTGAAAAAATCGCTTTCAAAGTTAGGGATGACAAAATCGTGAAAAATCAATTTTTTCAAATTAGAACCCCATTTTTTTATGGCAGATATTGAATCTACGTTAAAAAATAATGTGAGTGTATGCATCACACCCTTGCCCTAAAATGGATATTTTCTGAGTTATTCACAAACAACTGGTTTTCGTCTTGAATTTTCAGCTATTTCTTTTCCCTTCACGCCAAAAAGATGAAATTTTCAGGAACTGTTATTTGAACCATGCTGTAGATTTTTCACCCCTTCTTGAAACCGACTTCAAGTTACTATTAGGAGAACCATGGCAAACTCTCGCAGTTATAACTAGAGAAGATGCTCAAAGTTTTGACCGTTAATTTCTAGACATTTATTTATACGTCTCAGGAATGCTTCGTGCGTTGCTCTTCTTATTTCATCGGGAGGAAGAGATCTCCAAAAGTGTTTAAAAACCTAATTAAGTTTCAAAACTATGAATCTAAAAATCTAAACAAACCTGAACGCATTTCTGACTCGTTCTATGCAGTCCTCTTTATCAGTCAGGGGAGTTGAGTAGACAATATTTTTTATCCTACCCCAAACATAATAGTCTAAAGGAGTTAAATCGGGAGAACGTGCTGGCCAAAGATGTGGACCATTGTTCGCCAACCATCGATCTTCAAATAGCCTGTAGAGGATATTTGACACATTGAGTGAATTGTGTGGAGGCGCGCCATCTTGTTGATACCATAAGTCATTATGGTTCTGTACTAGCGGCTCAATTATTTGAGTCAATATGTCAGAATATCTATCTCCTAAGGTAGAACATTCTTTAAATAATGCAAACATGTGTAGTGTTCTATCTTACCAGTTTAAGTCCCATCATAAATGTGAACATCGAGAATTGCATTATTTTTGATGGCGCAAAAAACATTGAAACTCCAGGTCTCTTGAAAGTTCCATTGTCTGAAGTGGTGGTTGTTCTCTTCATCCCAATAATGACTGTTATGCCTATTGAAAGAACCATTCTTTGTGAATTTAGATTCATCTGTCCAAATTATACAGTCCAAAAAGTTTTCATTCTCTTGAAATCGAATCATCATAGCTTCGCAAAACTCTGTTCTCCTGACGAAATCAGTTTCCTTCAAATGCTGTACCCTATTGAATTTATATGGGTGCATTTTATGTTTTTTTAATATTCTCCAAACACTCGATTGAGATAATCCCAGATCAATCTCGGCATCTTTGAGAGAATTTTGAGGATTCACACGAAAATATGCAAGAACTGTAATTTCGTTGTTCTCATCTTCTACTACACTTTTTTCTCTGTGTATAGTTTTCTTAACGAAAGATCCGACATTTCTCAAGTTTGTCATGGTTCTGTTAATGGTATCTCTCGTTGGTCTGGGTCGGTCAGGAAACCTCTCAATGAACAGTCGAATCGTTCTATCTACAACTTTATTACATTCTCCATGAAGTAGAATGAGATTTAAATAATCTTCATTGGTAAAATTAGGCATAGTGATCGATTTTATAACTTAATACGAATTATCACCAAATTAATAGTAAACACAAAATGCTACTGAATAAAGAGGAATTTGGTAGATGTAATTAATGATATCTATCATTAAAAAAAAAGAATGTAAAACATGGTAAGTTTTTGCATATGGTTCATAAGGAATTATTTATTTATCACTGGAGAGAAAACCGATGGCCGATTAGTTGAAATAAAGAGGTTTCCGATACAAATTCGAATCAAAATTCGCCATCTATTTAGGAACAACCTGTAACTTTTTTCTCTTGCATATTAGGGTAGTAAAATCTAAAACATGGTTTAAGTAACAGTTCCTGAAAATTTCATCTTTTTGGCGTGAAGGGAAAAGAAATAGCTGAAAATTCAAGACGAAAAACAGTTTTTTGTGAATAACTCAGAAAATATCCACTTTAGGGCAAGGGTGTGATGCATACACTCACATTATTTTTTAACGGAGATTCAATATCTGCCATAAAAAAATGGGGTTCTAATTTGAAAAAATTGATTTTTCACGATTTTGTCATCCCTAACTTTGAAAGCGATTTTTTCACCCCCTGTATCATGAATCGCGATTTCGATTTTTAAAGTGGATACATCAATCTTACATCTTGAAAATACTCAAAAATGAAAATTTTCCATCCAAAAACCTCGAAGTTATTCTTGTTTCAGCGGAGCTCTATTTTCGTTTTTTTTTTCGAATTTCCCCGCTCAGAGAGAATTTTCCAACCAAAACTGAAAAATGTTACATCAAAATAACTTGAAATTTTCTAAGGAATCTATTTCTGCAATGAAAAATTTGTGTTCTAATTTGAAAAACGGAAGTTGACGTCATTTCCGGAAAAACCGGAGGTGCTCATGCCTTGAAAATATTTTAGATTTCATCAGCATCGCGAAGTACTTATAAGTGCTGAATTTCATGAAAATACGTTCAGTAGTTTCCCGTATAAATATGGGTGAGGTTCCTCGTGAAAGACCCTGTATACTCTTTGTACTCATAGACCAGGGTCGATAATTTTTGAAACCGAATAAAATTATAGTAGAATGAAACCTATTGTAAGAGGAAGAGAATATAACAAAAATTATAGGAAAAATAATTTACGGGCGATCTGAGGTCGGGAAGGGGAAGAGGGCGAGTTTTTAAGGGTAAAAAACGGTTTATCTCTATTTCCGGCAAAACTACAAGTCCTATGGGGAAAAGTTGAATGGCAAAGTTGTAGGTAATAAAAAGATCTACAACTTTTGTTTTCACACTTTTTTCACATAACCTCAAAATTCATGTTTAAAATTCATATAACCACGTTTTTGGTTCTTAATTTTTATCTTTTACAAAAAAAAATATTTTTTCACCAAATTTGGTAAAAGCTTACCTTTTCATGTACCAAATACACTGTAATTTATTGGATTTGAAATATTTTTGTTTTCACCTTAATTTGACTTAATATCGAAAAAGCATCCTAATTTTCAATTAAAAATTCTCACGTCAAAATATCTGCTTTTTTAAAAAAGTAGGTGGTATTTCTATTCGTTAAAATCTCTACTTTCTGATGGTCTAAAAAAAATATACATTACTATGGTAAATTCTCCCAGAAAATGCTACGAAGTAAGGCGCAGACCCTCATAGCCCCTTCCTCACTTCTCTATGAAATAACTTTTGATGGGCTAAAATTATCCGTAGGTCACTCAGGT
Source organism: Halyzia sedecimguttata (assembly GCA_937662695.2). Lineage (NCBI taxonomy): Eukaryota > Metazoa > Arthropoda > Insecta > Coleoptera > Coccinellidae > Halyzia > Halyzia sedecimguttata. The sequence goes on from OW569414.2 coordinate 74,959,764, forward strand.
ATACAAGTTATCTCAAAAGACCAATAAATAGGCATCTACACATATAATTTAGAGAAGATTGTACAACTTTCTCAAAATATTGTGGATATCTTATTAAATATTAACTTTATTAACTTAGCATTTTCCGAGTAAATTTACCATAGAAATGTATATTTTTTTACACCATCAGAAAGTAGAGACTCCAATGAACAAAAAACCCACGTACTTTTTTAAAAAAGCAGATATTTTGACGTGAGAATTTTTGATTGAAAATTTGGGTGCTTTTTCGATATTAAGTCAAATTAAGGTGAAAACAAAAACATTTCAAATCAAAAAATTACAGTGTATTTAGGACATGAAGAAGTAAGTTTTTACCAAATTTGTTGAAAAAATATTTTTTTTTGTAAAAGATAAAAATTAAAAACTAAAAACATAGTTATTTGAATTTTTCACATAAATTTTGAGGTTATGTGAAAAAAGTTTGAAAACAAAAGTTGTAGATCTTTTTATTACCTACAACTTTTCCCCATAGGACTTGTAGTTTTGCCGGAAATCGAGATAAACCGTTTTTTACCCTTAAAAACTCGCCCTCTTCCCCTTCCCGACCTCAGATCGCCCGTAAATTATTTTTCCTATAATTTTTGTTATAATCTCTTCCTTTTCCAATGGGTTTCAATCTACTATAAATTTTGTTCACTTTTTATCATTTTAAAAGGCTTCGATCCTGGTCTATCAGACTATTAAACATGCTAATAAAATAAACATTAAACGATACTGTGGGAGGTATACTCATTATTAAATGGTTTCTTTCTGGGTTTTCTCTCCCAAACTCTGAAAAATATGGTCTGAAATAGACTCTCAAACGTTACGATATAGTTGTTTCTTCGTTGATGTTGTTTCGTTTTTGTTTGTTAGGCAACATTGTTCGATTGATTGCTTCTGATAAAGGGATATAAATATCTCGGTTGGATTCGCTATTGGGCAAAATAGGCCAGATGGTTTCGGAGTAACTAAAACAATTTTTTTCAACCAACAAATTTCAAAATAATTTTTTTTTTGAGATGCAGTTTCACCATAAAAATCCATTGATATCATGTTCAATTCCAACAAGCTGATACTTTCGGAGATATGATTTTTCGAAATTTTAATAATAAATCGTACTTCTATGTTTTCACAGAATGCTATAATTATTCTATTTATGATTTATTATATGATCTGTGTTCATACTCGTACATGTCATCCTATTCTATAAAAGAGAGTCAAATTCATTTCAGCTATTTAAATTTGATTTCTTCCATGGTGCATTCTCATTCTCAGATTGCTCATTTAATCTTGATAAATAAACCATTATTTGAATTGCATTTCCTTTATGATTCAGTTCTATCATAAGAATACATTGATATAATTCTCAAGTCTGAGAAACCAATACTTTCGGAGTTATAATTTGCCTGTTTGAACAAGAGCGCCAGAAAGCTCCTGTTCACAGGGCTTGAACCAATTTTTCTTGTTAAGAATCAATTTTATTCTTCAAATTAAACTCATAGACTTCTACAGCGATAAGAAAACTTGAAACATTCTCATCCTCCAAGTCCTTTTCGCTCTTTTTTTTATCCGACTGCCCAAGGGAAGAAGGGTTAGTCCGCTATACAGCCTTAAAATACGAAATAGCGAGTTCGACGAAAAGTTGGACAATCCAATTTCCATGGTTTTCCTGCGGAGTTACAGGGGCAACTATGTAAAATTACTGAAATTCGGAACTCGTTCGGAATGAATCAAATTTGACCTCGAATTCTTCATCAGTGGGTCGAACCTAATACTTTCGGATCATATTCGGCAAAAAAATCGAAAATTACAGACATTTGGCCAAATTATAGCACGCTTTTCCCCAGAACATGGGTGCAAAAAAACTCTCAACTTTTTTGTATCTTGACTTTTTCTCCTAAAATTGTCAGTTAAATTGCAACAAAATATAATAATACTCAGATTCATTTCTGATTCAGTTTTGATTGATTGATTCAGAGACGCTATAATTTGTTGAAAAAATTAAGTGGGCTGCTGCCAAATGTAGTGACATTAGCTAATATCAAGTAAGTTGGTGTCAAATTAAGTATTATGCAGGAAGCACCTCTCAAAATTTGTTGCATCAATTTAGAAACACCCTGTATACAGGGTTTTTCTCTGTCTGCATTGTGAGATGAATTTTCTATGAACGATGACAACGTGGCTTTCACTTTTAATCGAGGGTGTCTATTTGAAGATCGGATTAATGAAGTTAAATTTCTAGATTTTTCATCAGACTTTACACCATTCAACGGAAAATATCTCGAAAACGGTATGTTTTAGAAGAAATGATGAAGAATAATTTAACTTCCTAAAATGATTGTAGAATCTTATAATAACTTAAGCTAAACTTTATCTGCTTTCATCAGGCTAATTTCTCATAGTTTTTCGAACCGGCGAATCTATAACTAGGAAAAAACTGTTGTTGTATGGTAGTTATAGACTTCATATGAGACACTCTTAATCGAATTTACCATGGTGAATTCGATTAAGGCTGTCCAATACAGGAGAATAGACAATAGAATTCACCATGGTAAATTCGATTAAAAGTGCCCAATACAGGAGAATGGACAATAGAACATACGCGCAAAAGCTCCTGACTTCACGTCAGTGCTTGAACCAATTTTTTTTTCGTGAAGTCAGGATAGAAAGCAATGATGAAAAAATTAACACATTATTGTCTACCTTCAACTCTTCTTGATTCTTCATAATTATTCTTGAAAAATATTACTGGAATTAATGCCATATTTAAATAATCAAAATAAAGAAAATTATAAGTTTAGTTACTGACATATTGAATGAAATTCAATTGAATTCCAGTAATATTCAATTACTTATTCTTAACCAATAAATGTCCATTGATAGATCTAAAGGTGATGAGGTGAAACATAAAGATATATTCTCATTAGTGATAGAAAAACTGGCCTAAAATTCCTCTCTACCCATCACGAGATTTAATATCCACAAATGAGCCTCTCACCTTACAAGATCAGAAGCCTTCAGTAAAATTTCAGCGATATCATATTAAAAATAATACATAACCTTTCAAAAGTCCCCTCTCGCAAATATACTCCTCTGAAGGCACATGGATCTCTTGAAGAAGAATCGCCTTCTCTATTTCTCAAAGATATTCACTCTTGTTCATAGAAATCCCTTCAATATTTGGTTGCCTCCTCCTAAGGAGGATCTCTTTCAAAACCAGGTTTGACCGCTAATGTAGGGCTATCATCTCCCATAGCTTTGTGATGAAATAACACGATTTTCCCATAACATACGCGCAAAAATATGTCATCATGACATTCATATTTTGAAGGTTCTCGCAAAAATACGACCATAGACAACATATCATACGACGATTCGCATCCAGCTACCGAACTCACAAAGCTGCTCGGTTCTCCAAGAATATAGATCCGATCGTGTTCAAACTTAGAACTCTGCAGTAGAATTAGGTTCTGAAGGCTCTTCCAAAATTTCAGCCATGCCGGACAAATAGTTTATGATATATAAAAATTTTTTCAATTATTTTTAATGATTTTTTTTTTTTAATTTTCTAGTTATACCATCCTCACGAAATTCAGCAAGAATTTTCGCGTTGGCATTCTACAACTAATAACCTTGTTTGAATTCAATCGGTTTTGTATTCTTCCAGTTAATGAGGAACAAAAAACAACCAAATTTCAGAAAATTTCAGATGGCTATAACTCTAAAACCGTTTGGCCGATTATGCTTATAAACGAACTCAAATGTCGCATTCAGATGCACAACCTAACCTGAAAATTTCAAGCCGCTATATCTTTCCGTTCTCAGGTTATCGTGTCATAAATAATATTTTAAATAATTTTTTTTTAATTTTCTGTGACACGATTCTCACAAAATTTCACAAACGTGCTTAGGTTTATATTCTACAACTATTCAGCAAGTTTAAATCCGATCGGATTTATTTTGGTTGAAAACAAAATTATTACTCGGAAACCATTAGGCCGATTATACCCATTAACGAACTTGTCCGTCGTATTGGGATGCGCCACCTACCCTGAAAATTTCAAGTCGCTAGCTCTTTCCGTTCTCAAGTTATCGTGGCAACGACCGGACGGACGGCCGGCACCACAGAATCAAATTTCACATTTGGGCAAAACTATAACGCGATGTTCCCCAGAACATACGCGCAAAAAGTGTTTTATTTTATGAGAGGAATCTATGGATAAAATGAATGTACAACTTGAAGACTTACCCTGTATACTAGTTTTGTGCATATCATTTTGAATATCGTCGGCGACACCGCAAAACCAAGTAACTGATAAAAATTCAAAAATGAGATTTCGGCGATAATTATTTAATTGTATTTGTAAGGACAGGTGTGCAAATTCTTTTCAAAGAGTAAACAGACCCTGAGATAATCAATATCAAGTGGTTTGTAACTATTTTGAATTTAAACTAATTCATCAATCCAAAATTACTATTATGAAGTTTTTAGTGCCTTCTGAAAATGTTGGTTTTTGCAGTTAAGTACTTGGTGTTGCGGTGTCGCCGACGATATTATTATATAACTCACCATCAGTAGTAGTAATAGTCTGCTGAGGAAGCTTTGGCGATAACTTGGCAGCGGTGAGCACCTGTGTTACTTGTACATCTTTCTTCTTGATTGAACCTGAAGAAGTAAATAAACATGAGTCGGAATATCATAATGACATTGTGTAGCGTTACTCCAATTATCTATACGTAATCCAGCAAAAAGTGATTGAATATGAATTCTAGAAAAAAATGTTCAGCTTCTTCACCACTTCTATAATTTCCATCTGATATCAATGAAATATGGATAAGGCAGAACAAAATTTCTCAATGAAAACAAGCTATGGAAAATATTAGAGAGAGAGAAATAACTTTCATATTAGAAGACCAGTGATGAAGAAGCCTTTGAAAATGGCAAAAAGTGAAAAAGATAATAGTAGGATGAAACCCATTGGAAAAGGAAGAGAATATAACAAAAATTAGAGGAAAAATAATTTACGGGTGATCTGAGCTCAGGAAGCTGAAGGGGTGACTTTTAAGGGTAAGAAACGGTTTATCTCGATTTCCTCCAAAACTACAAGTCCTATGGAAAAAAGTTGAATGGCAAAGTTGTAGGTAATAAAAGGATCTACAACTTTTGTATTCACACTTTTTTACATAACCTCGAAATTTATGGGAAGAATTCAAATATCCAAATTTTGGATATTTTATGATTATCTTTTACAAAAAAAATTTTTTTCACGAAATTTGGTGAAAACTTACTTTTTACGTCTCAATCGCACTGTAATCGTTTTTTATTTAAAATATTTATTTTTTTCACCTTATTTTGACTAAATATCGAAGAAGCAGTCTAATTTTCAATAAAAAATTCTCACGTCAAAATATCTGCTTCTTCAAAATAGTCAGTGTTGTTCGTTGAAATCTTTACTTTCTGATGACGTAAAAAAAATATACATTTCTATGATAAATTTTCCCAGAAAATGCTACGAAATAACAAGTAGTAAGGCCCAGACACTCCTTAGCCTTCCCCACTTCTCTACCTTTTGATGGGCTAAAATTTTCCGTAGGTCACTCAGGTTTATAAGATATCTTAAAATAGCAATAAATAGGCATCTACGCATATTTAATTTAGAGAAAATTCTTCAACTTTCTCAAAATATTGTAGATATCTTATTAAATATTAACTTTTAGCATTTTCTGTGAAAATTTAACATAGTAATGTATATTTTTACACCATCAGAAAGTAGAGATTTCAACGAAAAAAAAAAGACTGACCTTTTCAAACTAGCAGATATTTTGACTTTAGAATTTTCGATTGAAAATTAGGCTGCGTCTTCGATATCAATTCAAAATAAGGTGAAAAAAATAAATATTTTAAAACAAAAAAATTAAAGTGTGATTGGGACATCGAAATATAAGTTTTCATTTTCACCAAATTTCGTGAAAAACATTTTTTTTGTAAAAGATAAAAATAAAAAACCAAAACCTTGGTTATTTGAAATTTTCATATACATTTCGAGGTTATGTGAAAAAGGTGAGAATACAAAAGTTGTAGATCTTTTTATTACCTACAACTTTGTCATTCAATTTTTCCATAGGACTTGCAGTTTTGAGATAAACCTTTTTTTACCTTTATAAAATCACTCCCTTCCACTTCCCGACCTCAGATCACTTGTAAATTATTTTTCCTTTCACTTTTGTTTTATTCTCTTCCTTTTGCAATGGGCTTCATCCAAACATAATGTGTGTTTCTCTTCACTGATTAGTTTCAATGGATTTTGATATTTTGATTCGAAATATTATAGAGAAGATATGCAATGATATTAGCTCGGATATTAGTCTGAAAACTTTTTCGTATTTGCCATTCTTACCCTTTTTGATACTTCTGTATTTATCATTCTTCGGTAGCCTATCAATTCTTTCCGAAGAAGTACGCCTAAGTTTATCTTTAGACGGAGATTGTCCCATTTTTTTTCGTAACTTTCAGTTCATTCCACTAATTCAGTTTCAAATTGCTTCTTCACTTATCACATCATCCTTCGTCAGAGGACACTCTCACGAAGATTCTGGAATAACAATTTCATTCTGTATTCTATTCGACACCTAAAGGTTTCCAACAAGGGGATGTTCACAATATTCGTCAGCTGTTGCACACTTTCGGAGATATGATTTTTCAAAATTTCAATATTAAATCGTAATTCTATGACTTCACAGAATGCTGTTATCGAAAATCAACCTCCGTATTTGTATCTATAAATATTAATATGAATGATCTGTGTTCAAACATGTCATCTTATCTGCCGATAAGAGATATGTCATATTTATTTCTGGTTCTGAGATGACCAATGAAATAACCTCAGCTATCGTAGAATTATGAGGATTTTATGATATTATAAATTTTGGGTGATAATATAATGCCCTTGAATAATCTATATGATGATGGAAATATATACTTTGGTACGTAAATCAAATTGGGTTCAGAATATGAATATGAAATAGTAGAAACAAAACTGGAATATTGGCTAAGTTTCAATTGATATAATATCTCAGTAGATGTGAGGAATTGATATCTCGGATAAGTTCGTTATTGGGTAGAATTTTTGGCACACTTGGTTTTTGGCGCTCTTTTTCCTCGGAACAGAGTGCTTATCAATTTACCCAAATGTCTGCAATTTTCGAATTTTTTGATTCAAATGGTCTTAAACGATTTGGTTCGACTCACTGATCAAGATTCCGTGGTCGAAATTGATTCTGGCACGATAACTCTCGAACGGAATGAGCTAGGCAGTTGACATTTTCAGAGTAGGTTTGGGAGGTAAATATCTCGGCTAAGTTCGTTATTGGGCAAAATCAGCAAGACGGTTTCGGAGTAACAAAAAAAATTTTTTACATTACAAATTTCAAATTCAATTTTTTTCAAGATGCAGTTTCACCATAAGAATCCATTGATATCATTTTCAACTCTAACAAGCTAATACTTTCGGAGATGTGAGTTTTCAAAATTTCAATAATAAATCGTACTTCTATGTATTCACAGAATGCTATAATTATTTTATCTATGAATTATTATATAATTTGTCTTGATACATGTCAACTTTTATTCCTGAAACATGACATGTCAAATTCATTTCAGCTGTCGTAGAATTATGAGGATTATAATGTGATATCATGATGCATATTTATTGGGTAATATTTTAGTGCCCATGGTTAATCCATATGATGATGGTAATGGTAAGTTAATAATATTGAGTTCAAAATATCTCCAGTAAAAACAAAACTGGAATAGTGGCTTAAGTTTCAATTGATATAATATAATTTTCAGAGTGGTATTGAGGAAAGAATATATCGTTCAACATAGATTTGAGAAATGAATATCTCGGATGAGTTTGCTGTTGGGTACAGTTGGTATATTGGTTTTGGATTAATAATTGTTGGCACTCTTGTTGAATTTAGATTCTTTTATGATGTTTGAATTTAATTTATGTTATGATGAAGTTCTATCATAAGAATCCATTCCCAACTCTTACCAATACTTTCGGAGATATGATTTGTCAAAGTTTGAACAAGAGCGCCAAAGCTCCTGTCGACTTTTTTTAATGACACTTTTTTTAATTTAATTTCCTTTATGATGCTGTTCTATTCTAAGAATCTATTGATAGCATTCTCAACTCTGAGAAGCCAATACTTTCGGAGATATGATTTTTCCTCTAAAAGCTCAGGAGAAATATTCTGGACAGACCGGCGAATTCAGAGTTTTTCAAAACGCAAACTGCTAGGGGAGAATAACAATAATATTATTTCAGAAAATAATGAACTCATATATCACATATATTTACCTTATATTGATAAATATAGATCAAGCATTTCTCCATTATCATTAGCCTTGATCTCTAATATAAACAACTTGGGTCCACTTTGATTTAATGAGGATAATTTGTCAGTTCCGATAGCTTTTTATAGATGATTTCGTTACCCAACGTTCTTCTCGTGTGAATAAGAGATCCAAGGTTCGTGTTAAATACAGTTTTATTGCATTTCCAGTTCCGGAATTTGTTTTATAGATGTAATCTGATATAATTCAGAAATTACATGTAGGCCAATCATTGAGGAAAATTTTTGAAGTTCTTGATTTAATATCTTTTGGTTATAAGTTATAACGAGTGATTTATTAAGAACTTTCTTTTTGGCAACCCTGTTTTTTACAGCTGACGCGGGATTCGCTCCTTGTGTGACTGTTAAACATGTTCAGTTTGGTCTATAATTGAACTATGAATCGACTTACAATCGAAAAAAGGGGGGCAAATTATTGAATTTTATTATCAAAATGTATGCTCGGTTAAGAAAGTGTATTGTGCACTTCTTCCATTTTATGGTCAGTTTGGTCGACCTTCCCAGGCGGCTATTCGGAATCAAATCCGAAAGCTCTTAAAAAATCACCCGTTATATGTACCTATTTGGAATCACGCATCGAAAAAAATTGGGACGGCATAAAACCCGTCACTCTTTGTAACATTGCCATTCTGCGCGAATGTTCTGGGGAACATCAAGTTATCATTTTGCCCAAGTGTATGTAATTTTCGAATTTTTTGCCGAGAATGGTCTCAAACGACTAGGTTCAACTCACTGATGAACAATTTGAGGTCAAATTTGATTCTGTCCGGCCGGTCGTCCGTTGCCACGATAACTTGAGAACCGAAAAAGATATCAACTTGAAATTTTCAGGGTAGGTGGCGCATCCTAATAAGACAGAAAAATTCGTAATAGGCATAATGGGCCCAACGGTTTCCGAGTAATAATTTTTTTTTCAACCATTTCTAATCTGATCGTTTGAAATTTGGTGAGTAGTTGTAGAATACCAAAGGACGTCTGTGAAATTTTGTGAAAATCATATCGCTGTAAAATTAAAAAAAAATTATTAAAAAATATTATTTATATCACGATAACCTAAGAACGGAAAGAGATAGTGACTTGAAATTTCCAGGTTAGGTTGTACATCTGAATGCGACATTTGAGTTTGTTTATAGGCACAATCGGACGAACGATTTTGGAGTTAAACCCATCTGAAATTTGGTTGTTATTTCCTCAGTAAATCGAAAAATTCGAAACCGATTCAATTCAAACATAGTTGTTAGTTGTAGAATGCCAACGCGAAAATTCTTGCAAAATTTCATGAGGATCGTATCACTATAAAATTTTCAAAAAATCATTGAAAATCATCGAAACAAATTCTATATATCAGAAACTATTCGTCCAACATCACTGAAATTTTGCGAGAGCCTTCAGAACCTAACTCTACTACCAAGTTTCAAGTTTGAACACGATCGGATCTATATTTCTGGAGATCCGAGCAGCCTTGTGTGAGTTCAGTAGCTGGATGGGTACCGTTGCCTCAATAACTTTCGAATAAAAGGAGATAGGGACATTTTTCAGGGTAGGTTGTGCATCCGAATGGGAGAGTTAAGTTCGTTTTTGGGCATAATCGGTCCACCGGTTTCGGAGTTATACCAACCTGGAATATTATTTACTCGATAACTCAGAAAACATAGACTCGATCGAATTGAATCTTGGTAACTAGTTGTAGAATATCGACATGAAGACGTGTTGTAAAATTTTGTGAGAACTCTACCCGTAGAAAGTTTTAAAAAAATTGTTTCAAGCACTGACTTGAAGTCAGGAGCTTTTGCGCATATGTTGTATAGTTCATTCTCCTGTATTGGAGACTCTTGATCTTAATCGAATTTACCAGGGTAAATTCGGTCAAGAGTGTCCAATACAGGAGAATGGACAATAGAACATACGCGCAAAAGCTCCTGACTTCACGTCAGTGCTTGAACCATTTTTTATTCATTTACCATTACCATTACCAGATCCGGCTCAGATAAAAAAATACAGGGTGTTGAAATTGTAGAAAAAAAAACAGTTTTTTTTTCAGGACCTAAGTCTACTAACAAGTTCCAAGTTTGATCACGATCGGATCTATATTGTTGGAGATCCGAGCATCCTTGTGTGAGTTCAATAGCTGGATAGGTGACCGTTGCCTCGATAACTGTGTGAAATTGTGTGAGGACCGTAACACTAGAAAATTTTAAAAAAATTACGAAAAAAAAATTGGTTCAAGCACTGAAGTGAAGTCAGGAGCTTTTGCGCGTATGTTCTATTTACCATGGTGAATTCTATTGCCCGTTCTCCTTTATTGGACACTCTTAATCGAATTTACCATAGTAAATTCGATGCAAAATGATAACACGGTGTTCCCCAGAACAAGCGCGCAAAAATTAAACCATTACTGCACTATGCCGCATGTGATCGACAAATAAGTTAGTTAACACCTACATTCCAAGACAGATACATATTATCGTTCTCATGGAATAATGCGCCATATTATCATTTGACTATTATGAAACAGCCGGATTTATTAAGGTGAACTTGATTTATTGAGAAAATCTACCACGATAGAATGAGCAATTATGGCAATATGCAACATACGAAGGATAACAATGTAGTAGGCCGTTTAATTATAGTTAATTGAAACAGCATTCCTACTTTTTCTTGAAAAGTGGTGTTCTGGCATCGGTCATAAAAAAGTTAATTTAGTTGAACGAGTGCATATACCTAATAGACATATCTAATACGTATAAGAAGGAGCGTAACGTCAAAACTAGTCGATGTATCAATTTGAAATTTTCAGGACGTATTCTTGATGGGTTAATCCATCCTGAGTAAAAATAACCATTTTGTCCTAATGATATCTTCCGAATTACGATCTGCGGAACATAAGCTTCGTATTTAGACGAAAAAAATCTACTTCCGAGTTGTGTCAATTGGAAACTGAACGTCATAGAAAATATCTGTTTACAGTTTTTGATTCTACGGGATCGGTTCTATGAAATTTATAATTTTCATAGAATTCGGGGGAAAAAAAAAATTGCCAAAAAACCATACGTATGGAAAAATTGTCAAAATATCGATCATTCAATTTTAATTAAATGATGACTGTTCTTTATGAATTCGGGATCGTAGAATCCAATGGTGCTAAATTTTTTTCTCTATTTTCCACATATCGTGAGTTAAGGCTCGCAGAAAATTAGCGAAAATGGACCTGCGGGCCGACCTGCGGTTTATTCAAACCGCGGCATCTGCGCATCTGTAATTTTGTTAATGAGTAGAAAACGGATGGATCTACATCGTATGTAAATTTCATTTCTTTAGCTTGACTAATCAAGGATAAGTGCATCTTTTTTGTAGAATTTCGCTTCTGAGATGCGCCATTTGAAAATTAAATTTTTTTAAAAATATCTGATCACAATTTCTTATTCTACGGGCTCGATTCTATGAACGTTATTATTTTTATATCAATCGAAGAAATTTTATTTTGCGAAAACGGATTTTCGTAAAAAAATCATCGAAATTTTTTTTTGTCCCAGATCAAACGACTCTCAGATATTTTCAGATGAAGGATCCACATTTGAGAAAAGGTAACTTTTATTACTCTGCTATAATTTTTCTGGGAGTGAGGAAGCTCATAAATTTGAATCCGTAAAACGGTCATAAAGATAGTTATCTGAAAAACATCGTTATGTCTAAACCGGTTATCGATTGATTAGAGATTTTCAGGATTTATTCAATATGCATTGATCTGTTGTGAGCAAGAATAATTATTCTGTACGATGGATACTTCAGGAATAACGACATTCTGAATTTATGCATCGTATGTAGACGAAAATTTCTATAAAATATGTTGTCATCTCTAGATTAGTTGTTGTATAAATCATCAATATTAAATCTGAATTCTACGTCTCATGCCAATCCAGAAAAAGGTATCATTTATTGAAATCGGCCCAATAGTTCGGTTCGGTCCCATTCTTAATAGCTCATCATCAAGAAATTTTATTCGTCCTAGATCAAACATCATTCTTTGTGGTGAATCATTACCTTTCATTGAGAAGTGGTGCGACTAATTTAATGGATTTGGTAACTGTGTTCATTTTCCAACAGTCCAAAATCAGTTCAATTAACAAGGATGAAAATTTTATTTAGATGACTATGTTTTGATAAACTATACAGGGTGAGTCTTTGACCACTGCATTCATTTTAACCAAAGATTTCTCTCATCAAATGAAACACTTTTTTCATTCAACATTTTTCCAAATTCAGCTCAGGTAAAAAGATACAGGCTGTTGAAATTTTGAAAAAAAATCAGTTTTTATTTTGTAGCTTTGACATCCTTTTTTCGAATAAAATGAATGTTGGCGTAAAGTTTCTTTTAACTATGATACATATTTTCCAAATATTAGTTATTTTCTACTTCTACTGGTTTTCTAGTTGTGGACTCGTGGATTCATAAATCTAAACGAAATTAGCATAAAGCAAGCATATATCGTTTTTCTTGAGTCATTTCAAGAATATTCCATCGTTTTAGAACATTATATTATTACTCATCATTTCTCCTTAAACGCACCGTTTTCGATATATTCTTCATTGAATGTTTTAAAATGGAAAACTCCAGAAATTTCACTACTTTTATGGATCCGTCCCTGAGCGTTGGAATCCCGAATCAAGCTGTAAACCACGTTACGATGCCTTATTCTCGTCCGCCAACAATGTCATAGATAATTTATATGCGGGAGTGTATTAGTACATTGTGAAATCTTTAAACGCTTGTAACTTTTTACCTGAGCCGAATCTGGAAAAATGGTAAATGGAAAAAGTGTTTCATTTGATGAGAGGAATCTTTGGTTAAAATTAATGCAGTGGTCAAAGGTATTACATGGAATATATTACTATTGCTGAATTTATTTATGGTTGTGATAATAAAAATAACTTCAATATCTTCTGACAGATCCAACTCAATCTATTCCATGTATTATCTGTCCTAATCTTGGAACATTTCCATGTTCACGCTAAACTGAGATTAGCCAGCAATCAATTACTCAAAAATGATCGTAAATTGTCATTAGATAATTGACTGCATTGCGCGTGCCTCTATCATTCTCTACTTCGTCAAACTGCAACCAATCTTAACAAAAGGATGTTGCAGCTGAAAAGCGATTAAGTTTACATGTATTTAAAAGACACGATGGAATATTCATCTATTTTAACAATCAACAAATATTCCCTCTTGATCTGGACTAGCCACCTCATCGCTCAGTGTTTCAGCAAAGAGGAAAGTATCGTCCTGGACAGATAAGTACCGGATTCATGGTTATTACCAATCATCAGCGTAACAGCCACTTAATGACAAACGATAGAGCTCTAGGAAACTTATGTCCTATTGTTACGAACTACTGGAAAAAAATGTATCTAGCGCCACCTAGGGAAATCCTTACGAACTCTGTGATGTGGAAATCCTGAGCCATGTTCAGTGACGTTCATTTATTCGTCGAAAGAAGGAGAGATTTCCTTAAGTGGCGCTGATTATGATTAATTATAATTAACATACGACAGGAGTTGTTCTTCCTGAGACGCCCTTTAGTGTAGTGTGGAAGTAGACTTCATATTTACGAAACTATTAACACGAGCCTGGGTTCAGAGCCACTCCTGAAGTCTTCCTTGACGTAAATGTACACCATCAGTGGAGCAGTCATGAGAATAAATAATGTAGCTTTCGAAAGAATAGCATTCATTCATACCTACAGGAAAAAGAACTGAGAACCTTAACCTCAATGTTTGTACTCGTTTGGACATATTGAAATGAAATCCTTTCAACTTTTCAATTGAATAATACTCAATAGAATTGGCGCTACATGATGAAACTCCGTTACAAATTAACAAGAGAAGAAAATTATTATTGGGCACGTTTCAATAAACAATATATCCAGTCAGAGGTAAACAATTCTTAGGCTCCAATGTATCGCTGAGAAGATATCTTGAATATTTGTGACTATTCAATGATCCAGATTCTAGATATTCAACGAAATTCGATATTTGGCGCTCTTTTTCCTCGGAACAGAGTGCATATATTTGCCAAATGTCTGTCATTTTGGAATTTTTGACTGAAAATGGTCGATTTTTATTATGGACCTTGACTCAAGAAAAAATGTTTGATATACATTTATATATAATTATTTATATATTTGATGTAGATTCATATTTCAGCATTTGTTTGCTAGCAACATTATGAAAATACTGTATATAGGAACATGTCTCACAACTTAAGGAAGTAAAAGGTAATATTAAACTCAGTGGTCAACGAACAGTAATTTCTTTTGATGATTCCAATACGTTCTTCTTTCCTATTGCCTTCATAAACTACATCATTAAAATGATCCAATTCTAAATCTTCTGAAACATAATTCCCAATATTTATACATAAATTATTCAATATGTAATCAGTCATGATGATTTTCGGTTTCAAAACAGTCTTGATATATTCACAAATTCAAGAATCGGATACTTGTTTTTCAACAGAAAATAATTTCAACCTACGGATTGACAAGTCTCTGATAGCTAGACAAGATGACATTTATTAACAGTGAACACAGACAGATTCTGTGTTCACATTCTTTGAATACATAAGAACTTACGATATATTATTGAAATTTTTAAAAATCATATCTCCGAAAGTATTAGCCTGTTAGAGTTGAAAATGATAACAATGGATTCATATGATGAAACTGCATCTTAAAAAAAATTGAATTCAAAAGTTGTAATGTAAACAATTTTTTTTTTCGTTACTCCGAAACTATTAGGCCGATTTTGCCCAATAACGAACTTAACCGAGATATTTATCCCTCAAACTTACTCTAAAAATTTCAACTGTCTAGCTCATTCCGTTCGAGAGTTATCGTGTTAACGACCGGCCGGACAGAATCGATTTCGACCACGGATTCTTAATCAGTGAGTCGAACCAAATCGTTCAAGACAATTTTCAGCCAAAAATTCGAAAATTACAGACATTTGGGCAAATTGATGAGCACTCTGTTCCGAGGGACAAGAGCGTCAAAAAAAAATTCTTCAAGAGAGAAAACAGAGAAAATCAACAAATATACAAATCCGTACATGAAATTATGACATACATAATATTTTTCAATAATTTTTTCAAAATTTTCTAGTGATACAATCCTCACGAAATTTCACATTCGAATGCGTAATATTCCCCCAAAAAGTCGCTATCTTTTTGCGTTCGAAAGTTATCGTAGTAACGGCGGGCCGGCCGGACCGAATGCAACCTTCACCTTGAATTGTTCATCAGTGAGTCGAACCCGAGGTCGAACCTAGTTTTCAGCAAAAAATTACAAACATTTGGGCCTAAAAATAGCACGATGTTCCCCAGAACATGCGCGGAAATATTACAATACAAATACGTTCAGCCGTTCTTCAGTTAAAAATGGTGTAACTAACCCGACTCCGTTTTATACATGAAGAACACAGATTTCATTAAAGAGTTATTTCATTTGGGGACAGCCTGTATAAGTAACTGGGACGTATTCACCGTACCATTCGATTGTATATCCTTTACTTTATCGAACAACTTAGTAAACGTGAGATTGCCAAATTAGGAATCAATAAACAATATGCTAATACAAAGTGAACATTCCACATTGTAAACTAACGGTCAAGCTTCTACACCTATTTATTAAAGATTCGATCTCATCCGCCGTCCTACTATACAACTTTTCTCTCGAGTATACTATCGATATCTGAAATTGGATTTGTTTCCGTTTTGTGTTCGCCAAGATCTCAAAACAATTAATTTCATTCGAAGGAGCCCAGATCGTAATTGAATTCAAAAGTTTCACTAAGTTGAGGGTTTTGTTAGATTTCCCTACAAATCTGATGAATTCGGGTATCCTTTCATACCCTTATTCAGGTACTTTCTGAATGTCGGAATTGAAATACGAAAAAATTTACGCCTCAAGTAACTTCAAGATACGATATTAGCGAAATTCCTTGAAAATCAGTGGGTCGGCATTATACAAGTAATCACCGAGTTTTAATTGGATCAGATTTGTATATTTTGAGTTATAGAGGAAATAACCACAAAACTCCAAAACCATTTCGCCAATCAAATCAATTAACCAACTTAAATATCGCATTCGGATGCGCAACCTACCTTGAAAATTATTGCAAGTCGCTATCTCTTTCCGTTCTCAAGTTATCGTGAGATACATAATATTTTTTCGTAATTTTTGGCGTTCTTGCTCCTCAGAACAGAATGAAAACAAAACTGCAATATTGTCTCAGTTTTAATTGATATAATATAATTTTCAGAGTCGATTTAAGGAATGTGTATCGTAAGAATCCATTTATATCATTCCCAGAGACCAATAATTGCGGAGATAATATATATCAAAGTTTGAACAAGAGCGTCAAAGCTCCTGTCCAGGACTTGAACCACAAGCATAGCCATAATAGTGCACTCAGCAGTATAGTAGTAATGCATCGATATTCTACAACTAGACACCAAGTTTCAATTCGATCGGGTCTGAATTTTTTGAGTTATCGAGAATTAAGTTTTTATTACACGTGATTTTGGGTACATAGCATAATTTTACAACAACAACAATTTTTACAGATCTGTGATGACCAGAGTAGGGTAATTTGATTGAAAGTATGATCAATGAAAATTGATAGTGGAATATTACTCCGTTTTAAGGTGTTTTATTTCAGAAGATATCAAGGTCATGGAATCGAGAGTGAATTATTCATTAATTGGGATTCTATTCTCCTAAGTCATTTTCAAGATATATCATAATATGTATTAGCTATTGGACAGAAATGAATAATCTGTTCCCTTGTGTTTGAATGAAAGAATATTTGAAATTTTGTAAGTACTGTTAACCGAATGCATACTGTTGAACTAATTCTGATTAAATGCAGACAATAAATCAACATAAATGGATAGAAAACATCAAGGGCGTAGCCAGGGGGGGGGGGTTTGGGGGTTAACCCCCCCCCCCCCCCGAAATGTTATTTTTCTCTTAAAAAAAAATTTTCGCTGCAGAATGTGACCCTTACATCCCCCCCCCCCCCCCCCCGAAATTAATTCCTGGCTACGCCCTTGGAATACATTGAATAACTGTAAGATAACTCCCAATTAGGGAGTTTGGCCATTTTAATTTGTGAGAATTCTAACAACGAATCCACATCAAATGATCAAAATGTGCTCCATTATTCTCAAGGCATTTATAAATTCTTTTTCGTTCGTTGTCAAATGGGTATATTTTTTAACATTTGTGGGCTCATATTTTGGCAGCACATTGTTATTGATGATTGGAGGTCCTCAATATGATCGTATTGTCTTTTGGAAACCATAGCTTTCAGATATGCAAAGAGGCTAAAGTCCAGGGGAGTCAAATCTGGAGAGCTTTTTAGAAAGGAAGGCTGGAGTCCTCGACTCATTATACGGTTGTCATAGAACTCCTGCAAATATCTTTAAATTGCAGAATGAGTGTGGGCAGCTGTCTCATCTTGTTAAAAATATCTCCACTGTATTTCTTCGTCATCTAGTTGGTTTATGAATGGCTCCAGCATTATTCTGTTGTACCTTTCGTCATTAATGGTATCAAAGAAGAAAATTGGCCATATATTCTACGACTTCTTCATTATTTTGTAAGCGTAGAAATTCAGTTTTTTTTCAATACTTTGTGGCAAGTAGGTACCTACTCAAAGGGTCACCAGACTGTAAAGATAATTTATTCAGGGACATTTGAGGATTTATATATTCTTTTGAACTTTGTTAATAAATCAACAAGTCCAGAGCGTTCCTGCCAATAGGATCTTCATAATGTCTTCGTATAATTAATATACTTATGCATATATTTCACAAGTCAAATAAACCCCAGGGGATTCATTGATTTGTCGAGAAGCAAGAGCAGACGCGTTTCTGGCTTCTTGGGATTCATCAGTACCCTGTAGCTTCTCAACAAATTCAACTAAACTGAACCGGGTTAAGCAATGCCTCTCAGAGCGAATGGTGGCATATGATTTCACGCTTCAAATTTTCACTGGTGGGGAAAGGCTGAATTCCGTGTGTTGTCTCATAGGTGGCGTGGGCGATTAGGTATGATCGACAAAGCCGCCTCTGAGAGGGTTAACCCGTTTCAGTTTAGTTGAATTTGTTGAGAAGCTACAAGGTACTGATGAAGGCCAAGAAGCCAGAAACGCGTCTGCTCTTGCTTCCCGACAAATCAATGAATCCCCTGGGGTTTATTTGACTTATGAAATATATGCATAAGTATATTAATTATACGAAGAAATTATGAAGATCCTATTGACAGGAACGCTCTGGACTTGTTGATCACAATAAATGTGTTTGGTTCTAAATCATATGTCGTGCAGATTCAAATAATTTGGAAACTGAATTTTCACGACTTTTGAAAAGGATCTTGAGAATTGGCAATAATTCAATATTGGCTCTCAGTTTAGAAATTCTATGATGTACACAAGAAGTGACAAGTGGCAAATAAAAATCCAAAGCCAACTACGACGTTACAATCATTTATAAAGACCCTGTACTTCATATTATTCATACATTTTGTTCAGTTTCAACCTACTACATGGCAGGAAATCACTTGTGGTCCCCAACAAACATCCTGTAGGTTAAGAATCACCTGTATAGGAGTGTCCAACAGCCAATATCCTCGAAAAAAATTTAAAACCGTCAGCCCAAGTTGGTATAAACGATTGAACGACTTCTTGAACTCTAATTTGCATGAATTATTAGAGATAGATCCGTTAAATACCGTATATAAGCATTCAGTATTGATGTTACAGCATTAACCGACAAAATACAGCCTGAAGAATTTCAGATTTTCTCACTCGAGACCGAGGAGAAATGAAGGAGGTCTTGCAGTGAGGTAACGATACCGCTATATCGAATGCATCATTCTTTTATTCACCAACAAGGCTGAATACGTACAGAAGAATCATTTGAAATCTTGATAAGAGTCTTTTTGGATGAAAAAAATGCCGTGATAAAATATATTCTGTCATAGTAGGATGATCTTAATTGACTATCCTTTCTTTACCTTTTGATTAATCAATAAATGAATATATAATTCATTATCTTGGTTACTGCACGTATGTAATCATTAAAGGATACTGTGGGAGGTATAATCATTATTGAAAGGTTTTCTTCTGGGTTTTCTCTCCCAAACTCTGAAAAATATCTATAAAATAAAAGTTAATTATTTTGTGATTTGCTTCTGCGTAAGAAACACAAGATATTTGTCAGAAGCAATCAATTGAACAATGTTGCCTAACAAACAACAACGAAACAACATCAACGAAAAAACAACTATATCGTATCGTTTCGGAGTCTATATCAGACTCCTTCGTCAGACGCTTAATGAATTTCACAAAATAACTATCAACAAAATAATTCTATCGATTTTCATTGAGCGTCTGACGAAGGAGTCTGATATAGACTTCGAAGCGTTACGATATAGTTGTTTCTTCGTTGATGTTGTTTCGTTGTTGTTTGTTAGGCAACATTGTTCAATTGATTGCTTCTGACAAATATCCTGTGTTTCTTACGCAGAAGCAAAATAACAAAATAATTAATTTTTATTTAATAGATATTTTTCAGAGTTTGGGAGAGAAAGCCCAGAAAAGAAACCTTTCAATACTGTACGTATGTATGGAAAATCCGGAAACACAAATTTGAATTTCAAATTGTCATTCTTCTTCGTAAAAATGCGAACTCTACCTTCAACCCCCTTCGAGAGACAGGTACCCCCAATTTATCAAATAGGAAGTATGGGGTAGTGATACATCGCTTGAAAGGTCTGGTCATTCACAATTCAGAAATATTATCACTTTCTTGTTTATTGCAAAACTCAAATAGAAAAAGTAAAATCATGTGATTACCGAAATTCAATATAATATTATCCCACTAGTGCCGCAGCGGACGATATAAGCGTAACGGTCAAAGTTTGGCAAATTTTTTTGATGCAAACTTTAATTACACCAAGAATAGCACAACCTGTAAATATTTTCGAATTTATCAGGTGTCCCACAAAAGAGGAATAGAGAGTGACTTTGTTATTTCAATTGGGAGACACTAAATTCAATAGTGTTTTTTCAATTCTCTGGAATTTCCTGCATGCTCTTGTATACTTTTCCCATATTTTTGTTCAACGGTTTTCGAAATATTTGTCATTTTAACAAAAAAATGATATCTAGATCTAGATATCTAGAGGCTATGTTATCTAATTATATTTCACGAACTCTTGCACACACCAATGACAGCTTTATCTGTCTTGTCTTTAAATCCATATAAAGCTGTCATTGGTATGTGGAAGGGTTCGTGAAATATAATTAGATAAAATAGCCTCAACAAGTATAAAATTTTGTCAAAATGACAAATATTTCGAAATCTGTTGTACAGAAATATGTGAAAAGTATACAAGAGCATGACCGGTGTGAACCTAGCAGACTGTTTGGCGGAAACGCCCGAACGCTCCAGGCCAGTCGCGTGCAGGCTGATTCTAATTTCTCTCTCATATGATCGTCTGTTCGCCAGAGCACTTGAATATTTTGGATGTGGGTTCCGTATAGCAATGGAAATATCGCCTGAAAAATTATATCGACTTCCCGAGGGGCTGCGGGATAGTCTTTTCAACCCTTAAAGTTCAAAATTTAATATCTCCGGAACTATTCGCCGGAGCACATACAGATTTTGCATGTGGGTCAATAATACCGATAACAACATTTCCTGAAAAAACTATCGACTTCCAGAGGGGCTGCGGGGTAGTTTTCTCAACCCTTAAAGTTCAAAATTTAATATCTCCGGAACTATTCGCCGGAGCACATACAGATTTTGCATGTGGGTTAATAATACCGATAACAACATTTCCTGAAAAAATTATCGACTTCCCGAGGGGCTGCGGGGTAGTTTTTTCAACCCTTATAGTCAAAATTTAATATCTCCGGAACTATTCGCCGGAGGACATACAGATTTTGTATCTGGGTTAATAATACCGATAACAACATTCCCTGAAAAAATTATCGACTTCCCGAGGGGCTGCGGGGTAGTTTTTTCAACCCTTAAAGTTCAAAATATAATATCTCCGGAACTATTCGCCGGAGCACAAACAGATTTTGTATGTGGGTTAATTATACCGATAACAACATCCCCTGAAAAAATTATCGACTTCCCGAGGGGCTGTGGGGTAGTCTTTTCAACCCTTAAAGTTCAAAATTTAATATCTCCGGAACTATTCGCCGGAGCTCACACAAACTTTGTATGTGGGTTAATAATACCGATAACAACATGCCCTGAAAAAATTATCGACTTCCCGAGGGGCTGCGGGGTAGTTTTTTCAACCCTTAAAGTACAAATTCAATATCTCCGGATCTATTCGCCGGAGCACATACAGATTTTGCATGTGGGTTAATAATACCGATAACAACATCCCCTGAAAAAGTTATCGACTTCCCGAGGGGCTGCGGGGTAGTTTTTTCAACCCTTATATTTCAAAATTCAATATCTCCGGAAATATTCGCCGGAGCACATACGGATTTTGCATGTGGGTTAATAATACCGATAACAACATTCCCTGAAAAAATTATCGACTTCCCGAGGGGCTGCGGGGTAGTCTTTTCAACCCTTAAAGTTCAAAATTTAATATCTCCGGAACTATTCGCCGGAGCAGATACAGACTTTGTATGTGGGTTAATAATACCGATAACAACATCCCCTGAAAAAATTATCGACTTCCCGAGGGGCTGCGGGGTAGTTTTTTCAACCCTTATATTTCAAAATTCAATATCTCTAAAACTGTCCGCCGGAGCAAGTACAGATTTTGTATGTGGGTTAATAATACCGATAACAACATTCCCTGAAAAAATGATCGACTTCCCAAGGGGCTGCGGGGTAGTCTTTTCACCCCTTAAAGTTCAAAATTTAATCTCTCCGGGACTATTCGCCGGAGCCCAAACAGATTTTGTATGTGGGTTAATATTACCGATAACAACAAGCCCTGAAAAAATTATCGCCTTCCCGAGGGGCTGCGGAGTAGTTTTTTCAACCCTTATATTTCAAAATTCAATATCTCCGGAACTATTCGCCGGAGCACATACAGACTCTGTATGTGGATTAATAATACCGAACACAACATCCCCTGAAATAATTTTTGACTTCCCGAGAGGCTGCGGGGTAGTTTTTTCAACCCTTATATTTCAAAATTCAATATCTCCGGAACTATTCGCCGAAGCACATATAGATTTTGTATGTGGGTTGATAATACCGGTAACAACATTCTCTGAAAAAATGATCGACTTCCCGTGGGGCTGCGGGGTAGTCTTTTCAACCCTTAAGGTTCAAAATTTAATAACTCCGGAACTATTCGCCGGAGCACAAAAAGATTTTGTATGTGGGTTAATAATACCGATAACAACATCCCCTGAAAAAATTATCGACTTCCCGAGGGACTGCGGGGTAGTTTTTTCAACCCTCAAAGTTCAAAATTTAATATCTCCGGAACTCATCGCCGGAGCACATACAGATTTTGTATGTGGGTTAATAATACTGATAACAACATCCCCTTAAAAAATTATCGACTTCCCGAGGGTCTGCGGGGTAGTTTCTTCAACCCTTAAAATTCAAAATTTAATATCTCCGGAACTATTCGCCGGAGCTCATGCAGACTTTGTATGTGGGATAATAATACCAATAAAAACATCCCCTGAAAAAACTATCGACTTCTCGAGAAGCTGCGGGGTAATTTTTTCAACCCTTATATTCCAAAATTCAAAATCTCCAGAACTATTCGCCGGAGCACATACAGATCTTGTATGTGGGTTAATAATACCGAAAACAACATTCCCTGAAAAAATGATCGACTTCCCGTGGGACTTTTCGACCCTTAAAGTTCAAAATTTAATATCTCCGGAACTATTCGCCGGAGCACATACATATTTTGTATGTGGGTTACTTATACCGATAATAATATCTCCTGAAAAAATTATCGACTTCCCGAGGGACTGCGGGGTAGTCTTTTCTACCCTAAGATTTCAAAATTTGATATCTCTGGAACTACCCCGCAGCCCCTCGGGAAGTCAATGAAATTTTCAGGAGATATTATTATCGGTATAAGTATAGGTAATACGTGTATGAGATCTTTTTGTGCTCCAGCGAATAGTTCCGGAAATATTAAAATTTTGAAATTTAAGGATTGAAAAGACTACCCTGCAGCCCCTCGGGAAGTCGAACATTTTTTCATTGGATGTTGTTATCGGTATAAGTAACCCACATTCAATATCTGTATATGCTCCGGCGAATAGTTCCGGAGATATTAAATTTTGAAATATTAAGGTTGAAAAAACTACCCCGCAGCCCTTCGGGAAGTCGATAATTTTTTCAGGGAATGTTGTTATTCAGGGGATACAGGTATGGGTATAGGAAATACGTGTATGAAATCTGAATGTGCTCCGGCGAATAGTTCCGGAGATATTAAATTTTGAAATATAAGGTTTGAAAAAACTACCCCGCAGCCCCTTGGGAAGTCAATGAATTTTTCAAGGGATATAAGTATGTGTACAGGTAATACGTGTATGAAATCTGTATGTGCTCTGGCAAATACTTCCGGAGATATTAAATTTTGAAATATAAGGGTAAAAAAAACTACTCCGCAGCCCCTCGGAAAGTCGATGAATTTTTCAGGGGATATAGGTATGGGTATAAGTAATACGTGTATGAAATCTGTATGTGCTCCGACAAATACTTCCGGAGATATTGATTTTGAAATATAAGGTTTGGAAAAACAACCCCGCAGCCCCTTGGGAAATCGATGCATTTTTCAGGGGATACAGGTATGTGTACAGGTAATACGTGTATGAAATTTGTATGTGCTCCGACGAATAGTTCCGGAGATATTAAATTTTGAACTTTAAGGGTTGAAAAGACTACCCCGCAGCCCCTCGGGAAGTCGATAATTTTTTCAGGGAATGTTGTTATCGTTATTATTAACCCACATGCAAAATCTGTATGTGCTCCGGCAAATAGTTCCGGAGATATTAAATTTTGAACTTAAAGGGTTGAAAAAACTACCCCGCAGCCCCTCAGGAAGTCGATAATTTTTTCAGAGGATGTTGTTATCGGTATTATTAACCCACATGCAAAATCTGTATGTGCTCCGGCGAATAGTTCCGGAGATATTCAATTTTGAACTTTAAGGGTTCAAAAGACTACCTCGCAGCCCCTCGGGAAGTCGATCATTTTTCAGGGGATGTTGTTATCGGTATCATTAACCCACATACAAAGTATGTTGGTGCTCCGGCGAATAGTTCAGGAGATATAAAATTTTGAACTTTAAGGGTTGAAAAGACTTCCCCGCAGCCTATCGGGAAGTCGATAATTTTTTCAGGGAATGTTGTTATCAGTATTATTAAACTACATGCAAAATCTGAATGTGCTCCGGCGAATAGTTCCGGAGATATTAAATTTTGAACTTTAAGGGTTGAAAAGACTACCCCGCAGACCCTCAAGAAGTCGATCATTTTTTCAGGGGATGTTGTTATCGGTATCATTAACCCACATAAAAAGTATGTATGTGCTCCGGCGAATAGTTCCGGAGATATTAAATTTTGAACATTAAGAGTTGAAAAGACTACCCCGCAGCCCCTCGAGAAGTCGATAATTTTTTCAGGGAATGTTGTTATCGTTATTATTAACCCACATGCAAAATCTGTATGTGCTCCGGCAAATAGTTCCGGAGATATTAAATTTTGAACTTAAAGGGTTGAAAAAACTACCCCGCAGCCCCTCAGGAAGTCGATAATTTTTTCAGAGGATGTTGTTATCGGTATTATTAACCCACATGCAAAATCTGTATGTGCTCCGGCGAATAGTTCCGGAGATATTCAATTTTGAACTTTAAGGGTTCAAAAGACTACCTCGCAGCCCCTCGGGAAGTCGATCATTTTTCAGGGGATGTTGTTATCGGTATCATTAACCCACATACAAAGTATGTTGGTGCTCCGGCGAATAGTTCAGGAGATATAAAATTTTGAACTTTAAGGGTTGAAAAGACTTCCCCGCAGCCTATCGGGAAGTCGATAATTTTTTCAGGGAATGTTGTTATCAGTATTATTAAACTACATGCAAAATCTGAATGTGCTCCGGCGAATAGTTCCGGAGATATTAAATTTTGAACTTTAAGGGTTCAAAAGACTACCCCGCAGACCCTCAAGAAGTCGATCATTTTTTCAGGGGATGTTGTTATCGGTATCATTAACCCACATAAAAAGTATGTATGTGCTCCGGCGAATAGTTCCGGAGATATTAAATTTTGAACATTAAGAGTTGAAAAGACTACCCCGCAGCCCCTCGAGAAGTCGATAATTTTTTCAGGGAATGTTGTTATCGGTATTATTAACCCACATGCAAAATGTGTATGTGCTCCGGCGAATAGTTCCGGAGATATTAAATTTTGAACTTTAAGGGTTGAAAAGACTACCCTGCAGCCCCTCGGGAAGTCGATCATTTTTTCAGGGGATGTTGTTATCGGTATCATTAACCCACATAAAAAGTATGTATGTGCTCCGGCGAATAGTTCCGGAGATATTAAATTTTGAACTTTAAGGGTTGAAAAGACTACCCCGCAGCCCCTCGGGAAGTCGATAATTTTTTCAGAGAATGTTGTTATCGGTATTATTAACCCACATGCAAAATCTGTATGTGCTCCGGCGAATAGTTCCGGAGATATTAAATTTTGAACTTTAAGGGTTGAAAAGACTACCCCGCAGCCCCTCGGGAAGTCGATTATTTTTTCAGGGAATGTTGTTATCGGTATTATTAACCCACATGCAAAATCTGTATGTGCTCCGGCGAATAGTTCCGGAGATATTGAAATTTGAACTTTAAGGGTTGAAAATACTACCCCGCAGTCCCTCGGGAAGTCAATAATTTTTTCAGGGAATGTTGTTATCGGTATTATTAACCCACATGCAAAATCTGTATGTGCTCCGACGAATAGTTCCGGAGATATTAAATTTTGAACTTTAAGGGTTGAAAAGACTAACCCGCGGCCCCTCGGGAAGTCGATCATTTTTTCAGGAGATTTTGTTATCGGTATCATTAACCCACATAAAAAGTATGTATGTGCTCCGGCAGTTAGTTCCGGAGATATTAAATTTTGAACTTTAAGGGTTGAAAAGAATACCCCGCAGCCCCTCGGGAAGTCGATCATTTTTTCAGGGGATGTTGTTATCGGTATCATTAACCCACATAAAAGGTATGTATGTGCTCCGGCGAATAGTTCCGGAGATATTAAATTTTGAACTTTAAGGGTTGAAAAGACTACCCCGCAGCCCCTCGGGAAGTCGATAATTTTTTCAGGGAATGTTGTTATCGGTATTATCAACCCACATGCAAAATCTGTATGTGCTCCGGCGAATAGTTCCGGAGATATTAAATTTTGAACTTTAAGGGTTGAAAAGACTATCCCGCAGCCCCTCGGGAAGTCGATATAATTTTTTCAGGCGATATTTCCATTGCTATACGGAACCCACATCCAAAATGTTCAAGTGCTCTGGCGAACAGACGATCATATGAGAGATAAATTAGTATCAGCCTGCACGCCACTGGCCTGGAGCGTTCGGGCTTTTCCGCCAAGCAGTCTGCTAAAACAGTCTGCTAGGTTCACACCGGTAAGAGCATGCAGGAAGTTCCAGAGAATTGAAAAACACTACAGAATATAGTATGTCCCATTTGAAAAATCAAAGTCACTCTCTATTCCTTTTTTGTGGGACACCCGATATATTCGAAAGTATTTTTAGGTTGTGCTATTCTTGGAGTAATTCAAGTTTGCATCAACAAATTTTACCAAACTTTGACCTTTACGCTCATATCGTCCGCTGTGGCACTAATGGGACACCTTTATATGTGAAACAGCAAAATAAGAATACTTCAAAGCAACTCCTTTGAATGATGGTACAATCATTTATACAGATTCTGTATTATAAAAGCTGAGAAAACGGTATAAATCGATGCTAAATTTGTCAGTGCTTGAACTACCATCTTGGGTTAGTGCTTAGTGTCATAAAAAATCTAATGCTTGTGGCTTTTACTTGATGCAAATCCATATTAACTCAATGAAAAATTATATACGACTTACACTAATTTATTTAATATTGTCACGCGTTTCGTCGACACAGCGACTTCATCAGACTACATCATACTAAAGTAATGATCTCCCTATACCTAGATGGTGCCATTAATTTTTTGGTTTCAACAATAACGCAGAAAAACAATAAATATAATTTTTCAATATTGAGGAAATCATCCCATACGGTTACAATAATTCATCGATCCTTGTGTCATCCATTCGAACATAAAGTCTCGGCATGTCATAGTATGTTACACCGGCTAATTAATATACCTTAATCCGAAGAATATTATTGTACAGAATTGGAAATTATCGAACAAATAGCGGCGAACAATGGATATAATACAGAGTTAATCAGAAAAATGTTGAAGAAAAAACAATTTAGAAAATCAATTAGTTTAGTATTTCCAGAAATTCAGGATCAAAACCAACAGGTGAATATCTCATTCCGGAAAAAAAATAACCTCTCAAAACTCATGAAGAACAATAAATCAAGAAGAAATGTTTATCAATTAAATTGCGGGAGTTGTGACAAATCATATATAGGAAAAACTGAAGATTTGGCATAAGAATAAAGCAACATCATCACAGGTACAAAAACAATAAAATTAATTCAAATTATTCGAATCATTTATCAGCATTAACAAAAGTTTAACCCGGATTTCAAAATTTTACACAATTTGAATAAAGGTGCGCAACTCAATTATTGGGAAATGGTGGAAATAAAGAGAGTAAAACATACGGGTAATTTAGTTAATGAACAATTAGATCTAAATTTTTCTCCGTTACTCAATCTATTCAAATAGAGAATCAATTTATAAAAGCGTTAGGAATTAATTATTGTAAATGTGTACAGTGTAAGATTATGTAACTAGTTTTAAATAAGTTATGTAATTTGTTTTGAATTAGACTCTGTGTCAATTTCATCTAGGTATAGGGAGATCATTACTTGTTAAGAATTTAGTATGATGTAGTCTGATGAAGTCGCTGTGACGACGAAAATAAAATAAATAGACTAGTGTAAATCGTGTACATTTTTCATTGAGCTTAGTGTTATAGATTATTGAATTGAAATTATTTAATAGAATACCTAATAACTGTCAATAGTTCTTTTATTCAGTCATTATAAAATTTCTGAATTTTAATATTTAAAAATATAATCCATATAAAATAATTCCAAAAAAATCGAAATTTCATGCATAAACGCCCGATATCATCATCAAACGTAAACTGCAAAAATGTCCCTGCCCGAATGCAAGGTTTATAAATCGGAATTGAATCCTCATATGGACTGAACGGACATTGTAACTACCGCAAACACAGAGTGATTGGGAAAACCGCATCTTTTATGCGCTAAAAGTTATTTCTGGAGGTACAGCGAACAGAGAAGAAGCCTGTGTTTCTCATAAATACAGCGCTAATGGCCACCTTTGTTGGGTATAAGTAGATTCATCCTTGACGGTGTATCAGGTCGGGCTAAAAAAAAGAATGACGAGGCTTTCTACAATCAATAATAATAGTTTGTTGCATTCATTTTATTGTTTGATTCGGGTTAACGACGGATTAAGTCGAGAAACGTTTCTTCATACTCTTCCAACCGGTATGAAAAAGATTTCATATGGAGAAATTACGAAATATGTATAATGCATTTTATTAGATGACGTAGGATGTTACTATCACACGAAATTCCATGCGCTACGGTCAGCATACAGTGTGGAAACCACTTATGGAATTAAACAAAACTGCTCTGGGAAAGTTGGGTATATTTTTGCCCGTATGTTCTGGGGAACAACGCGTTGCGATTGCATCATTTTGCCCAAATGACTGCAATTTTCGAATTTTTCGCCGAAAATGGTCTCAAACGATTGAGTCCGACTCCCTGATCAAGAATTCGAGGTCAAATTTGGTTCTGTCCGGCAGGCCAGCCGTTCGGCCGGCCGTTGCCACGATAACTTGAGGACTTGAGGTGGCGCATCCCAATAGGACGAACAAGTTCGTTAATGGGCATGATCGAGCCAACGGTGTCCGAGTAATAATTTTGTCTACAACCACTACTAATTCGATCGAATTGAAACTTGGTGAGTAGTTGTAGAATATAAACCTAAGAATGTTTGTGAAATTTTGTGAACATCGTATAGCTAGATAATTTTAAAAACATTATTGAAAACTATTATTTACGTCACGATAACCTACGAACGGAAAGAGATAGCGACTTGAAATTTCTAGGTAGGATTGAGAACCTTAATGCGCCATTTGAGTTCGTTTGTAGGCATATTCAGCAAAATGGTTTCGGAGTTATACCCATCTGAAATTTGGTTGTTATTTCCTCAATAACTCCAAAAATACAAAACCAATCCAATTCAAACATGTTTATTAGTTGAAGAATGGCAACGCGAAAATTCTTGCAGAATTTTGTGAGGATCGTATAACTAAAAATTTTTTAAAAAATCATGGAAAATTATTGAAAAAAATCTATATATCAGAAACTATTCGTCCGATATCACTGAAATTTTGCGAGAACCTTCAGAACCTAACCCTACTACTAAGTTCCAAGTTTGAACATGATCGGATCCATATTGTTGGAGATCCGAGCAGCCTTGTGTGAGTTCAGTAGCTGGATGGGTGAGCGTTGCCTCGACAACTCTCGCACGAAAGGAGATAGGCACTTGCAATTTTCAGGATAGGTTGCACATCTGAATGGAAGAGTTATGTTCGCTGTTGGCCATAATCGGCCCGACGGTTTCGGAGTTATACCCATCTGGAATATTATTTCCTCGATAACTCAAAAAATATAGACTAGATCGAATTTCGAATTGAAGCTTGGTAACTAGTTGTAGAATATCGACATGAAGACGTGTGTAAAATTTTTGTGGGGACCGCAACACTAGAAAATTTCAAAAAAATTACGAAAAGATATTATGTATCTCATGATTCCTCGAGAACGGAAAGAAATAGTGACTTGCAGTTTTCAGGGTAGATTAAGCATCTGAATACATTTGAGTTCGTTAACTAGCATAATCGCCTAATGGTTTTGGAGTTATATCAATCTGAAATTTGGTTGTTATTTCCTCAATAACTCAAGAAATACAAATCCGATCCAATTCAAATATGGTTATTAGTTTTAGAATGCCAACGCGAAAATTCTTACAAAATTTCGTGAGGATCGTAGCACTAGGAATTTTTTTAAAAATCATTGAAAAAAAAATTGGTTCAAGCACTGACGTGAAGTCAGAAGCTTTTGCGCGTATGTTCTCTTGTCCATTATCCTTTAATGGACACTCTTAATCAGACAATAGAATTCACCATGGTAAATTCGGTCAAGAGTGTCCAATTCAGGAGAATGGACAATAGAACATACGCGTAAAAACTCCTGTCTTCACGAAAAAAAAATTGGTTCAAGCACTGACGTGAAGTCAGGAGCTTTTGTGCGTATGTTCTATTGTCCATTCTCCTCAAATTTATATTATATTATGTATTTCCTCAATAACTCGAAAAATACAAAACCGATCCAATTCAAACATGGTCATTAGTTGTAGAACGCCTACGCGAAAATTCTTGCAAAATTTCGTAAGGATCGTATCACTAGAAAATCATTGAAAAAATACTATATATCAGAATAGTGTATTCTAAAACAAGTTTCAGAATGGGCTCCTGTTAAACCACGAATGCGAAATTCGAAAACGAGCGACGAAGGAGCGAGTTTTCGAACGCATGAGTGTTGGAATTGCCTTCTGCAACGAGTATTAGACGATATTTTCTCTATTTCAGGCAAGTTTTGTAAAATACTATCCTAATTTAATGAAAAATTCGGATTATACATCCTAGTGACTTTTGTATTGTATCTTGGTAATTGGTGTGACTGTTACGAAAGTTGACAGATTACGGAATTTGGATTTGAAACGTACGTAGGGCATGGACATTAGATTTAAAACAGTTTCCTAATAGCATGAATGATTCAAAATTAGCAAAAAGGAAATCTGTAGTACCATATTCTTTAATGAAAATAAAACTTTTCCTCAACAATTATTTCACTATATCCTTATTATATTGTATTGTCAATTGACGTGTGTTGAAATTTGATAGGATCGAATGTCAATGCTGACTACCACAAAAAGAAAAATATAAAGAAACAATGCGGGAATGAGTGTATTCCAGCACTGTTTTCAGTGCTGGAATGGACTCATTACGATACTGAAATAGAGAAACTATGTATCCGACATGGC
Organism: Halyzia sedecimguttata; assembly: GCA_937662695.2. Taxonomy (NCBI): domain Eukaryota; kingdom Metazoa; phylum Arthropoda; class Insecta; order Coleoptera; family Coccinellidae; genus Halyzia; species Halyzia sedecimguttata. The sequence goes on from OW569414.2 coordinate 74,991,586, forward strand.
TGAAATTGCGAAAGCCTTCAGGACCTAACTCTACTACCAAGTTCCAAGTTTGAAGACGATCGAATCTATATTGTTGGCGATCCGAGCAGCCTTGTATGTGTTCAGTAGTTGGATGGGTGATCGTTGCCTCGATAACTCTCGAACGAAATGAGAGGGACTTACAATTTTCGGGGTAGGTTACGCATCGGAATGGGAGAGTTAAGTTCTCTGTTGGCCATAATCTTCCCAACGGTTTCGGAGATATTATACGCAACTGGAATTTTATTTCCTCGATAACTCAAAAAATATGGACTCAATCGAATTGAAGCTTGGTAACTAGTTGTAGAATATCGACATAAAGACGTGTGTAAAATTTTGTGAGAACCGTACCGCTAGAAATTTACGAAAAAAAAAATTGGTTCCGCACTGACGTGAATTCAAGAGCTTTTGCGCGTATGATCTATTGTCCAATGCAGGAGAATGGACAATAGAACATACGCGAAAAAGCTCCTGACTTCACGTCAGTGCTTGAACCAATTTTTGGCGCTCTAGTTCCTCGGAACTGAGTCCTTATCAATTTGCCCAAATGTATGTAATTTTCGAATTTTTCGATGAAAATGGTCTTAAACGATTTGGATCGACTCACTGATCAAGAATCCGTGGTCGAAATTCATTCTGTCCGGCCGTCCGGCCGGCCGTAGGCACGATAACTCTCGAACGGAATGAGCTAGACAGTTGGAATTTTCAGAGTAGGTTTGGGAGATAAATATCTCGGCTAACTTCGTTATTGGGCAAAATCGGACAGATGGTTTCGGAGTAACAAAAAAAAAATTTTTTTTTTACAAAACAAATTCCAAATTAAATTTTTCAATAAGCAGTTTTACCATAAGAATCCAACGATATAATTTTTAACTCTAACAAGCTAATACTTTCGGAGATATGATTTTTCAAAATTTCAATAATAAATCGTATTTCACAGAATGATATAATTATTCTATGTATGAATTGTCATAATGTCAACTTATTTTCCTGAGACATGACTTTATCTAATCAATCGAAGAATTATGAGAATAAAGTGTATTCCGAAATGTGAGCGAGGTGAGAAAAATCTCAGTTGTTTGCTCCGAAATTAGTTTTTCTCAGAAAAGTCTTACATTTTGGAACGGAACATGAAGTATTTTAGCGATGCAACGGGGACCTCACCCAAAAATGTTTGAAAATATTACGTAAATATTGAAAGCATAATTCTGTCGTTCGAGAGGGAAGAAAATTTGGTGAACGTAGATCAGGAAATTTTTGATCGATTACAAAAGGTAATTTTTCATTGTTACTCTTCTTTCGTGCATGTTTTATGGAATATCCTTTATTCGCATGGAAAGACCTTTATTCACATGTGAAGTTTTGTATTCACCAGATACCGCAAAGTGTCAAAAAAAAAATTTAAAATTAAAAAAAAAATTTTCTACAATAACTCTCGAACGGAATGAGCTAGGTAGTTGAAATTTTCAGAGTAGGTTAGAGAGATGAATATCTCGGTTGAGTTCGTTATTGGGCAAAATTGGCCAGATTTAATTCGATTTCTTCCATGGTGCAGTCCTCATTCTCAGATTGCTCATTTAATCTTGATAAATAAACTATTATTTGAATTTAATTTCCTTTATGATGCTGTTCTTTCATAAGAATACATTGATTTAATTCCCAACTCTGAGAAACCAATACTTTCGGAGATATAATTTGTCCGTTTGAACTAGAGCGCCAGAAAGCTCCTGTCCACAGGGCTTGAACCCATTTTTTTTAAATATAAATAGGTCAAACATTTTTCAGGTAGTCAAAAGCATATTCCTAGTCCCCAATTAAAAATAGATGAGACGAAGAAGCTTTTATCGAAGTTAAAGTCCCCCTTTTCCTTGTTATTCATCCTCAACATATATGTACGTGTTGAGCGTTTTAATAGAACTAAGGGTATTATTTTACCATGGAAATAGTCATTCTCGAGAATATAATTAGTAACACTGTGAGCCTAGAATTCTATTCAGCATGTCTTTGTTGATTTCGCGGCATTAATGTATGGAAAAATTATAATATTGTGAAGGGTCATCAAAGTGACAGAAATTATTGGTGAACAAATTCTCGAAGATAAAAATCTAATTTCTTATGGAATAAAATGTGTCCTAGTTTCATACGAATCCATGATGTTCACGATAAGGCCTGTTACCCCTTTTTTGCGCGCATGTCCTGTGGAACAGCGTGCTATCATTTTGCCCAAATGTCGACTATTTTGCGGAAAATGGTCCCAAACGATTAGGTTCGACTCCCTGATGCGAATTCGAGGTATATCCAAATGGTTCTGGAGTTATTAGACCAGGGTCGAACCTTTAAAAATGGTAAAAAGTGAAAAAAAATTATAGTAGAATGAAACCCATTGGAAAAGGAAAAGGATATAACAAAATTGATAGGAAGAATAATTTACGGACGATCTGAGTTCGGGAAGGGGAAGGGAGTGAGTTTTTAAGGGTAAAAACGGTTTATCTCGATTTTCGGCAAAACTACAAGTCCTATGGAAAAAAGTCAAATGATGGTCTAAAAAAAAATATACAATACTATGGTAAATTTTCTCAGAAAATGCTAAGAAATTTAATATTTAATAAGTCATCTACAATATTTTGAGAAAGTTCAGAATCAATCATCCTCGGAATCTTCTCTAAATTATATGCGTAGATGCCTATTTGTTGCTTTTTTATGATAACTTATATACCGGAGTAACCTACGAAAAATTTCATTCCATCTAAAAGTTTTTCATAAAGAACTGGGGAAGGGTCTGGTCCTTATTGCCCGTTATTTCTTAGAATTTTCTGGGAAAATGTACCATAGTAATGTATTTTTTTTAGACCATCAGAAAGTAGAGATTTCAACGAACAAAATGCCCACCTACTTTTTTAAAAAAGCAGATATTGTGACGTGAGAATTGTTGATTGAAAATTAGGCTGCTTTTTCGATATTTGTGAAAGGTAAAATTAAAAACCAAAAACGTGGTTATTTCAATTTTCCACATAAATTTTGAGGTTATGTGAAAAAAGTGTAAAAACAAAAGTTGTAGATCTTTTCATTACCTACAACTTTGCAATTTAACTTTTTTCCATAGGACTTGTAGTTTTGGCGGAACTCGAGATAAACCGTTTTTTACCCTTTAAAAATCATCCCCGTCCACTTCCCGACCTCCTCAGATCGCCCGTAAATTAGTTTTCCTATCATTTTTGTTATATTCTCTTCCTTTTACAACGTGTTTCATTCTACTATATTTTTTTTCGGTTTCAAAAATGATCGACCCTGGTCTATATACTCACTGAAATGTTTTTGTTATTTCCTCTATAACTCAAAATATTCAAAACTGATTACTTGTGATTACGGTGATTACTTGTAGAATGCCGACCCACTAATTTTCGCGGAATTTCGTGAATATCGTATTCTGGAGTTACTTGAGGCGTAAGTTTTTTCGTATTTCAATTCCAATAGAATACATAATATGTCAGAATTAAAAATTCTGTGATCTTAGATGATTCTTTGATTACCCAAGTCTGTCATTAAAATGGTATGAAATGTGTTCATATCTCATAAAAGCTGAGAAAACGGTCTTTATCGATGGAAAATTCAATAGAGATGAATAAAACATTATTAACAGTAATTTTGTAGTAGGTTTAAGGTTAAATTTTAATTTTCGCCCGTATGTTCTGGGAAACATCGCGTTATTATTTTGCTCAAATGTCTGTAACTTTCGAATTTTTTGCCGAGAATGTTTTCAAACCACTAGGTTCAACTCACTGATGAAGAATTCTATGTCAAATTTCATTCTGACCGGCCGATGCCTCGATAACTTGATAACGGAAAGAGATAGCGACTTGAAATTTTCAAGGTAGGTGGCGCGTCCCATAAAAGTTCGATAATGAGCATAATCGGCCCAACGGTTTCCGAGTAATAATTTTGACATGAACAGATCCAATCGAATTGAAACTTGGTAGAAAGTTTCAGAATACAAATGCAAATACGTTTGTGAAATTTTGTGAGAATTGTGTCGCTAAAAAATTAAGAAAAGATATTAAAACAATATTGTTTACGTCACGATAACCTGAGAACGGAAAGAGATAGCGACTTGCAATTTCTAGGGTAGGTTATGCATCTGTACACGACATTTGTGTTTAAGTTAATAGGCATAATCGGCTAAACGGTTTTGGATACAATTCAAACTTGGTTACTAGTTGTGAAATGCCAGCAAGAAAATTCTTGCACAATTTCGAGCGAATCGTATCACTAGAAAATTTTAAATGAATATAATCTGCGAAAAAAATTCTATGTATCAGAAACTATTCGCCCGACATCATTGAAATTTTGCGAAAGCCTTCAAAGCCTAACTCTACTGCCAAATTCCAAGTTTGAACACGATCGGATGTATATTTTTGAAGATCCTAGCAGCCTTGGATAAGTTCAGTAGCTGGATGGGTGACCAATGCCTCGATAACTTTCGAACGAAAAGAGGTAGGGAGTTGACATTTTCAGGCTTGGTTTCGCATTGGAATGGGAGAATTAACTTCGTTGTTGGGTATAATCCCAACGGTTTCGGAGTTATACCCATCTGGAATATTATTTTCTCGATAACTCAAATAATACAGACCCGATAGAATTGAAGCTTGGTATCTATTTGTAGAATATCAACATAAAACCGTGTGTGAAATTTTGTGAGGATTGTACCACTAGTAAATTTTACGAAAATTACGAAGACATATTATGTAGGTATCTCACGATAACTTCAGAACAGAAAGAGATAGTAGATTGCACAGCCGAATGGCGGCATTAGAGTTAAGTTCGTTTACAGGCATAATCGGTCCTACGGTTTCGGAGTTATACCCATCTGGAATATTATTTCCCCAATAACTCAAAAAATATGGACTCGATCGAATTGAAGCTTGGTAACTAGTTGTAGAATATCTACATAAACACGTGTGTAACATTTTCCGAGAACCGTACCCCCAGAAAATAAAAAAATGCAAAAAAAATTGGTTTAAACACTGACGTGATGTCAAAAGCTTTTTGCACGCATATTCTATTGTCCATTCTCCAGTATTGGACACTCTTAATCGAATTTACCCTGGTAAATTCAATTAAGAGCAAAAGCTCCTGACTTCACATCAGTGCTTGAACCAATTTATTTTTATATCAATTTTTGAACAACTACCAATTATTCTGTTCATCTCGAGAATGAGTTTCGCCCAATTGAAGGTCCTGTCATTGAGAATTGAAATGAGAATAAATAAGAATGACGTGAAGAAACCGGACTGGATAAATACCTAGACGTCGTAAAATCCGATTTCATTACATATTGTTCTGAAATTTGTGCTTCATTAAAAAGCCTTTACGATCGCATATAGCTATAAACCGAGTGGGCATTCCATTGAGTTGGGAATAAAAGTTCTAGGTATCGTATTACTATCCTCTCTAGACATCCCCCCGTCGTAGAACAAAAAAGGTAAAAACAACATACGAGACCAAGTAAACGCACTTTATACGATAATTGAATAGGGAGAGAAGGTGGTCGTTATGTTCCAATGGAAAACAATTTGTGATAAGTCCACTTTTACTTTACGACACAAGTTTCTTATTTTATGACCTACAGAGATATGCTTTCCTGATAAAATAAACCAAATTGTGTTATCTTAAGCTGTAGATTACTTCTTATCCGTTCAATTACTGTAATTGAAATAGACTTCGAATGAAAATAAGATGGTTTCATTTTGGAATGAAATAACAGGTTGCAATTGAATGGCAATACTTTCAACTATCAAAACGTTTCACCTTCACTTTTTCCCATACATAGGACGGTAATTAATTGAAAAAGGTTGTATTCAAGAAGAGGTAATCAACTGAAGGATACAATTCATCAGTTGATCTCAATAAGGCACTGTTTGCTGTGTGATATCAATATCTCATCAATAGTAGTATATTATAAAACAAGTTGTAGAATAGGCTCCTATTAGAACACGAATGCGAAATTCGAAAACGAACGACGAATGAGCATTACCGCGTTGTTTTTAGTGCTGTAATGAACTCATTACGATACTGAAATAGAGAAAAGCATTTATGACCAAAATATTCTGTTATTCTCTATTAAAACCGGAACTTCCGTTCATAAGCTCAGAATAGTATATTCTAAAACAAGTTGCAGAATGGGCTGATATTCAAACACGAATGCGAAATTCGAAAACGAGCGACGAAGGAGCGAGTATTAGACGATATTTTCCCTATTTCAGGCAACTTTTGTAAAATACTGTTGAAATTTAATGAAAAATTCGGATTATACATCCTAGTGACTTTTGTATTGTATTTTGGTAGTTGGTGTGACTGTTACGAAAGTTGACAGATTACGGAATTCGAATTTGAAACGTTCGTAGAGCATGGAGATCAGATTTAAAACAGTTTCCTAATAGCATGAATGATTCAAAATTAGCAAGAAGGAAACCTCTAGTACCATATTTTTCAATGAAAATAAAACTTTTCCTCAACAATTATTTCACTACATCCAGATTATATTGTATTGTCAATTGACGTGTGTTGAAATTTGATAGCATCAAATGTCAGTGCTGTCTACCACAAAACGAAAAATATAACTAGAAACAATGCGGGAATGAGTTCATTCCAGCACTGTTTTTAGTGCTGAATTGAACTCATTACGATACTGAAATAGAGAAAATTATTATTTAGGCATTTAATTTCTCATAAAATCCAAAACCAAAATTGCCTACTCCTATTTATATAATGAGCATCAAAACTATGAGTAATGGCTTTATTTTCCCACCTTTCAGGAATATCGAAAAATGGGTGATAAGTTATTCATTTTTTTAAGGAACATTTTCCGGTCATTCTTATTTTTCTACCATTTCCGTTGCTAATGCGTGAGAAAATTTTAAAAAAATTATTCAAAAATATTATTTATGTCACAATAACCTGAGAACGGAAAGAGATAGCGACTTGCAATTTTTAGGGTTGTTTTTGCATCTGAAAGTGAATTACGAGTTTGTTGATAGGCAAAATCGACAAAAGGGTTTTGGACTTATACCCATCTGAAATTTGGTTGTTATTTCCTCAACAACTCGAAAAATACGAATCCTATCCAAATCACACATGGTAATTAGATGTAGAATGCCGATGCGAAAATTCTTGAGAAATTTCGTGAGGATCGTATCACTAGAAAATTAAAAAAAAATCATTGAAAATAATTCTATATATCAGAAACCATTCGTCCGACATCGCTGAAATTTTGTGAGAGACTTCAAAACCTAAACTCTACTGCCAAGTGCCAAGTTTGAACACGATCGGATCTATATAGTGTTGGAGATCCGTGCAGCCTTGGGTGAGTTCAGTAGCTGGATGGGTGACCGTTGCCTCGATAACTTTCGATCGAAAAGAGATAGGGACTTGCAATTTTCAAGGGAGGTTGCGCATCCGAGAGCATGGGAGAGTTAAGTTCGCTGTAGGGAATAATCGGCCCAACGGTTTAGGAGTTATACCCACATGAAAAATTATTTTCTCGATAACAAAAATTATGCAGACCCGATCGAATTGAAACTTGGTAACTAGTTGTGGAATGTAGACATAAAGACTTGTGTAAAACTTTGTGAGGACCGTACTACTAGAAAACTCTTTTTTTTTTATTAGGAAAAATATTATGTATCTCATGATAACATGAAAACAGAAAGAGATAGTGACTTGCAATGTTCAGGGTAGGTTGCGCATCCGAATGCGACATTTAAGTTCGTTAATTGGCATAATCGGCCAAATGGTTTTGAAGTTAAACTCATCTGAAATTTTTTGTTGTTATTTCCTCTATAACTCAAAATATACAAATCTGAAATATGAAAACTGTGTCATTATACTTGTAGAATGCCGGCTCACTAATCTTCGCGGAATTTCGTGAATATCGTATCCTGGAGTTACTATGGAGACGTAAGTTTTTAGACTACATATGTCAGAATTAACAACTCTGTGATTACAGACGATTGTCTCGTTGCTGAAGTCTGTCATTAAAATGGTATGAAATGTATTCATATACTATAAAAGCTAAGAAAACGGTATATATCGATGGTAAATTCGATAAAGAGTGTCCAATAGAGGTGAGTAGATAAGAGAACATGCGCGCAAAAGCTTCTGACATCTCGTGAGTGCTTGAACCAATTGTTTATGAGATGTAATGAAAAATATCGTTCGTTACACGACCAAAAAGGCTTTTCTCGAGCTTGCTGGATTTATGATTAATATTGAACACTTGTGTAGACGTTGTTGCAGCGTTTTTAGTAGTCTACAAAATGTATTCCCAGTTGAAAATAATTACTACCGCTATTAGAATGCAGTACCGAACGATAAACGGTTAAAAGTTATGTAAATGACTTTTGATAACAACCAGCACCTTTCAAGTGCCCTTATCATTTTTCACTCATTAAATATTTATGTACGCAGCGATAATGAAAGACAGCTAACAAGAATATTTTGCATTTAATAATGAAGGTATCTGATGATTTTCAACGAACATAATAATAATTCAAATAACCGATTAACAATAAAAAATGTTGCGTCCGTTGGAAGCTTTAGTCCGAAAGTATTAGAGAATAATCATTAAAACTAGTTGGATATTGTCTGAACTTGGTTTTCCGCCATTTGTTCCAATTTTCTGTGATAATTGAACTCAATTGTAATTAAACTAGCGATCGATATTCATGACAAAATTCTATTTCAATTAAAAATTGAGCTATAAATTGCATTCTTGGGGTTCTCAGATGTGCATTGAATGTGATTGAAGGTTCTCGCAAAATTTCAGCGATATCTGACGAGATGTTTTGGCGCTCTTGTTCCTCGGAACAGAGAGGTTAGCTATTTGCCCAAATGTCTGTAATTTTCGAATTTTTTTATGAAAATGGTTTCAAACGTTTTGCTTCCACTCGCTGATCTAGAATCCGAGCTCAAAATCGATTCAGTCCGGCCGTCCGTTAACACGATAACTCTCGATTGGAATGAGCTAGACAGTTGAAATTTTGAGAGTGAGTTTGAGAAATAAATATCTCGGCTGAGTACGTTAGTGGTCAAAATCTGGTGGTTTCGAAGTATCGAAAAAAAAAATCTTGTTTACATTACAAATTTCAAATTCAATTTTTTTTAAGACGCAGCTTCATCATAAGAATCCATCGATATCATTCTCAATTTGACAAAATTAATACTTTAGGAGATATGATTTTTCAAAATTTCAATAATTAATCGTATTTTTATGATTTTTTAAATTTTATTTCTTTAATGATGCACTTCTATCATAAGAATCCACTGATTTATTTCCCAACTCTGATAAATCAATACTTTCGGAGATATGATTTGTCAAAATTTGAAAAGCGCCAAAGCTCCTGTCCACAGAGCTTTCCCACATTCTTTAATATATTTTATTAAATTTTCTAGTCATGTGATCCTCACGAAATTTTGCATAAGTCTTCGTCTCGGTATTTTTCAACTAACTACCGAGATTTAATACGATCAGATCAATATTTTTCGAATTATTTGAAACACAATTTCGGAGGGCTATAACTCCTAAACCACTAGGAGGATTCTGCCCATTAACGAATCTAACCAGCTCATTTTTACTACAAGCCTACCCTGCAATGTTCAACTCATTTCATTACGGCCGGCCGGACAGGATTAAGTTCGGATTCTTCATCAGTGGGTCAAAACTAATCATTGAGACCATTTTCGGCTAAAATCTCGAATGATACAGACATTTGGGCAAATTGATAGGCACTCTGTTCAGGAGAACAAGCACGCCACAAAGATAGCTGTTAAGAACCAATCAACATGAACGTTACAAAAGTAACTACACTCTTGTCCACTACAAATGTTGTCGTCTGGTAACGTTCAACTAACGCTTCGTCTTTGAAGATGGAAACATCGTTACGGAAACATATGTATGTCAGACGACAAAATTTGTAGTGGACTAGAGTTATCACTTTTGCATTGTTCATAATACGTCCATAGTGAACTATACCTAGAATAATCAACATCAACATTGACAAGTAATCATTAAAGGATACTGTAGGAGTTATATTCATTATTAAATGGTTTCTTCCTGGGTTTTCTCTCCCAAACTCTGAAAAATATCTATAAATTAAAAAAATTATTATTTTGTGATTTGCTTCTGCGTAAAAAACACAAGAGATTGGTCAGAAGCAATCAATCGAACAATGTTGCCCAGCAAACAATAACGAAACAACATCAACGATGAAACAACTATATCAGACTCCTTCGTCAGACACTTAACGAAAATCTTAGGAAGTGTATTTTGTTGATTGCTATTCTGAAATTCGAGAATTGTCACTTTGGGCAAGAAATCTGCAGTAGCGAAGACGTAGCCTCCTTGAAGCCATCCCAATGTGACAATTCTCGAATTTCAGAATAGCAATCAACAAAAAAAAATTGGTTCAAGCACTGACGTGAAGTCAGAAGCCTTTGCGCGTATGTTCTATTGTCCATTCTTCTGTATTGGTAACCCTTAATCGAATTTACCATGGTAAATTCGATTAAGGGTGTCCAATACAGAAGAATGGAGATTTCAATATTAATTTAATGGTTGATGGTAACTGCAGGACAATGTTCCTGGATTTACTGGCATCGTTTAACTGTGAACATACAATTCTTAGTCCTACTAGAATAACAAAAACAACTTGTTCTTTAATCGATAACATATTTGTGAATACAACAAATTATAGAAATAATATGAACATACCATCATCTCTTTCAGACCACAATATGTCTCAGTTCATCACAGTAGAAACAAAAATTTCCAATGCAACAAAACCTGTTGAAGCATTTGTAAGGCGTTTTTTCACAAAATCAAAACTAGAAGATTTTTTCTCATGCTTGCAAGATTGTACATGGGAAGAGGTACTCTTGGAACAAAATTCGGACAGACATATGAGCTTTTTTCTTGTACGGTAAGAACTACAATGAACCAGATATTTCCACTTAAGAGGTGTACTGTTAGGAGTAGGAATAGATCATGGCTTACACTAGGGATTAGAATATCAAGTAAACATAAAAGGGAACTCTATGAGAAATTGTTGGAAGGCACTGTTACACAGGACTATTATAAGAGGTATTCCAACATATTAAAACAAGTTATCAAACAATCTAAGAGGAACTCGGAAATTTCATATATAAAAAACTCTGAAAATAAAACAAAAGCCACCTGGAAACTAATTAATAACTATGTGGGAAAAGATTCTTGCACCAAAGAGATATTTTTCAACTCATTTCCTGATAGAGATGAAAGAGACCTACTAAATGAAATAAATTCCTTTTTTATCAAACAGAATGAAATCAATATCAAACATAGTACTGAAGCTGCAGCAAATGTCAAATTGCATGATAAAAGTATATTCCTCAACCCTGTAATAGAACAAGAAATGCTGGGTTACATTATGCAGATGAAAAACAAAATGTCCGTGGGTTATGATGGTATCCCGGTTACACTCCTCAAGACTAGTGCATCAATTCTAATAAAACCTCTGACACACATAATTAATAGAATGCTGGAAACAGGGAACTTCCCACAAGCCCTCAAGGAAGCTTGGGTCAAACCAATTCATAAAAAAGGCAACAGAAACAACTATGAAAATTACAGGCCAATATCATTACTCTCAAACATAAATAAGATCTTTGAAAAAATTATATTTGACAAAACCATAAACTTTTTGGAATCAAATAACATCTTATCCAAACAACAATACGGTTTTAGACAAGGAAAATCCACAATAAATGCGATATATGAGGCATTAAATTCAGCAGTAAAATTGTTAAACAAAAACCATGTAGCAGCAGCACTCTGCCTCGATCTAACAAAGGCCTTTGACAGAGTAAATCATGGGATATTACTGAGGAAAATGGAAAAGTATGGAATAAGAGGTGTGGCACTAAAACTCTACACGTCTTATCTAACTCGAAGAATTCAAAAAACATCTGAAACAACAAAAGATGGTGAACGAATAACATCAGATGCCCTATATGTGGAAAGGGGAGTACCTCAGGGTTCAATACTGGGTCCCCTGTTTTACATTATTTACACAAACGATCTGGTTCAGGAGGCAGATAGTGACACCGTTATGTATGCTGATGATGTTTCTAAGATTTGTGGTGGTGTGACTGCGGATGAGTGTCGGAATGATGTAACGAGTAGTCTTGTAGACATGGATAAATGGTTCCAATCAAATGAACTGGAAGTGAACATCAGTAAAACCAAATTATTAATTTTTAGGGAGAAAAATCAGCGGGCACTGCAGGTGACTTTTAAAAACAGGGATGTAACAGCTGAAGGTTCCATACCTTTCCTTGGAGTTCATATTGACCGCAACCTGGATTGGAGACCGCAGATCAATAATATAGCAATTAGTCTATCAAAATATTGCTATGCTCTTAGAGTGATCACTGACAGAGTTGGGATTGATGCAGCCCTGACTGCATACCATGCCTATGTGCATTCTAGACTTCGGTATGGCGTTATTTTTTGGGCGGTTTCCGTTGAGGCTGACAGAATTTTCAAACTACAAAAAAGATGCTTAAGAACAATCTTCAAGATGAACCAACAAGAAAGCTGTAAGAATGTTTTTATTCAGCATAGAATTTTGACACTCACTTCTTTATACATACATGAATGTGTAATGTACATGGTAAAGAACTATGAGGATTTTAAAACCCTGCTCCTGAAGCATGAGTATGAAACTAGGGGTAAATCTCACCTTTGTGTGGAAAAAGCCAACTTTACCTACTTACAAAGAAACGTACATTATCTCATGATCAAAATCTGGAATATTTTGCCCCCAAGCTTCAAGCATGGCAGTGCAGTGTTGCAGAAGAAAAGCTTGAAAACGTTTTTGCTGAAAAGGGCCTACTACAGTATCAACGAGTTTCTTAGTGAAAAATCTTTTGATGAACTATAATTTAATTCTCAATGTTTTCTGGTGTTATCAGTTTTTTTCTATTTATCGTTGTGTTTTTCATTTTTTTCTTTCTTTTGTGACGTGATCAACAATCTTGTAAGATTCAGGATCAAATAAAGGCTATCTATCTATCTATCATTAGAACATACGCGCAAAAGCTTCCGACTTCACGTCAGTGCTTGAACCAATTTTTTTTTCGTGATTTTTTTAAAATTTTCTAGGGGTGCGGTTCTTAAAATTTTTTTTTCGTCATTTTTTTAAAATTTTCTAGAGGTACGGTTCTGACGAAATTTTAAACACGTCTTTGTGATGATTTTCTACTACTAGTTACCAAGCTTCAATTCGATCGAATATCTATTTTTTGAGTTATCAAGGTAATAATATTCCAGGTGGGTATAACTCGGAAACCGTTTGACCAATTATGCCCAAAAACGAACTCAACTCTCCCTTTCGGATACGCAACCTACCCTAAAATTTGCAAGTCCCTATCTCCTTTCGTTCGAAAGTTATCGAGGCAACGGTCACCCATCTACTGAACTCACACAAGAATGCTCGAATCTCCAACAATATTCAACCGATCGTGTTAAAACTTGAAACTTGGCAATATAGTTAGGTTATGAAGGCTCTTGCAAAATTTCAGCAATTTCAAACGAATAGTTACTGATATATAGAATTTTTTTTTTCAATTTTCAATGATTTTTTTAAATTTTCAATGATTTTTTAAAATTTTTTATAAATACTATCCTCACGAAATTTTGCAAGAATTTTCGCGATGGCATTCTACAACTGATTACCATGTTTGAATTCAATCGGTTTAGTATTTTTCGAGTTAATGAGAAACAAAAAACAACCAAATTTCAGATGGCTATAACTCTGAAACCGTTTGGCCGATTATGCTCATAAAAAAACTGAAATGTCGCGTTCTGGTGCACATCCTAACCTGAAAACTTCAAGCCCCTATCTCTTTCCGTTCTCAAGTTATCGTGACAACAAAAATATTTTTTAATAATTTTTTTTTAATTTTCTAGCCGTACGATTCGCACAAAATTTCACAAGCGTGCCTAGGTTTATTTTCTACAACTACTCATCAAGTTTCAATTCGATTGGATTTATATTGGTTGAAAACAAAATTATCACTCGGAAACCACTGGGCCGATTATTCCCATTAACGAACTTGTCCGTCGTATTGGGATGCGCCATCCACCCTGAAAATTTCAAGTCGCTAGCTCTTTTCGTTCTCAAGTTATCGTGGCAACGGCCGGACGGACGGACGGCCGGCCGGACAGAATCAAATTTGACCTCGAATTCTTCATTGGGGAGTCGAACTAAATCGATTGAGACCATTTTCGTCAAAAAATTCGAAAGTTACAGACATTTGGGCAAAACTATAACGCGATGTTCCCCAGAACATACGCGCAAAAAATAATTCTGAAGATTTTCGTTAAGTGTCTGACGAAGGAGTCTGATATAGACCCCGAAACGTTACGATATAGTTGTTTTTTCGTTGATGTTGTTTCGTTGGTGTTTGTTAGGCAAAATTGTTCGATTGATTGCTTCTGATAAATCTGTGTTTTTTACGCAGAAGCAAATCACAAAATAATAATTTTTTTATTATATAGATATTTTTCAGAGTTTAGAAGAAGAAAACCCAGAAAGAAACCATTTATCAACATTGACGTTTAGTTGATGATTCAATTCTCGTCTTTCTCCAACCAACTTAATATCGTAGATGCTTATAGATGTTATTATCCGAGAGGGCAAGCTCAGGTAGAATAAAAGGGGCCCTTTCAGTACGTATTCTAACCGGATAATTCAGAATGTTGAAAATCAGGCCCCACCTCCTTGTCCTCAACCACCGGACTAGCACATAGCACATACAACTTTCAAATCAAACAGGTGCAGATGCTAGCTTCTCGAACTCCACGCAAACATTTGGTTCGAAGCCACCGTTACGAAAGAAACGTCTTACTTACTCCACGTCATAAATAAATAGATACTTTTTTCCGGGTTTTCTTATGAAACTCATTTCACTTTGATGAATACGCTGAAAGACTGTTTGAGCTGGCTTGCGGCCAATTTCCAACCACGTTTAACTTTAGATCGATATAATGTATGTGTGTATAACTGCCAGCTGACTGTAGATTCACTGGAGCAAAACGAGAACGATGTGTGAGTCATCTGGAAGTTCCCAGTGCAAGGTCAGAGGGGTGTTTTCCCTCCTGGAGAGAAAACGGGACGAAGGGTTGAAAGGATGGCGAATAATTGAATGGCAAATATTATGAAGTAAATTCCATGGCGCGGTAAAAGGTTTTATTCTGGATATATAAAGAAAATCCGTATTTGAAAGAATTGGTGGCAAAACCCGCTGACTGAATATTTCATCTCGTATACAGGGTGTTTCACTGGGAAACACCAATAGTTAAAAGGCGAATAGAGGGCAACGAGGTGGTTCTAGATACATCACATGTCATGAATACATGGCTAAAGGCGAGTTATTCAAAATATTGGTTCAAGCACTGACGTGAAGTCAGGAGTTTTTGCGCGCATTTTCTATTGTCCATTCTCCTGTATTGGACACTCTTAATCGAATTTACCGATTAAGAACCAATTTTTTTTTTCGTAATTTATTTTAACTTTTCTAGGGATACGGTTATCACAAAATTTTACACACGTCTTTATGTTGATATTCTACAACTAGTTACCAAGCTTCAATTCGATCGAATCTATATTTTTTGAGTTATCGAGGAAATACTATTCCAGGTGGGTAATACTCCGCAACCGTTGGGCCGATTATGCACATAAACGAATTTAACTCTCCCATTCGGATGCGCAACCTACCGTGAAAATTGCCAATCAGTTATCGAGGCAACGGTCAACCATTCAGCTACTGAACTCACACAAGGCTCGGATCTCCAACACTATCCGATCGTCTTCAAACTTGGAACTTGGCAGTAGAGTTGAGTTCTGAATGCTTTCGCAGAATTTCAGCGATGCAAAAGAATGGTTTCTGATATATAGAATTTTGTTCAATGATTTTTCAAAAATTTTCTATTGATATGATCCTCACGAAATTTCGCAAGGTTTCGCGTTGACTACAAAACGGTTTGGCATCGGGTTTGACCAATTATGCCTATAAACAAACCCAAATGTCGCATCAAGATGCACAACCTAACCTGAAAATTTCAAGTCGCTTTTCGTTCTCAGGGTATCGTGGCATGAATAATATTTTTTAATTATTTATTCAAAATCTTCTAGTGATACGATTCTCACAAAATTTCACCAACGTCCTTCACTTTGTATTCTACAACTACTCACCAAGTTTCAATTTGATCGAATTTGTATTGGTTGAAAACAAAATTATTACTCAGAAACCATTGGGCCGATTATGCCCATTAACGAACTTGTCCGTCGTATTGGGACGCGCCACCTACCCAGAATATTTCACGGCGCTATCTCTTTCCCTTCTCTAGTTATAGTGGCAACGGCCGGCCGGCCGGACAGAATCAAATTTGACCTCGAATTCTTCATTAGAGAGTCGAAGCAAATTGTTTGAGACCATTTTCGGCAAAAAATTCGAAAATTACAGACATTTGGGCAAAATGATAACGCGATGTTACCCAGAAAACGCGTGCGGAACAAAGAAGATTGTATTTTCGAATAGAGCGAAAAGCGTAAGTTTTGGCGATTGCTGACAAATAGTTTTTAAGGAAAGTAGCACCTTGTGAATCTCCATTCAACAAGTGCACTGACAAATTGAATTATAGAACAAAACATGTTTTTAACTGTTTTTTTCGTGAAATTTTCGATTGGGTGACAATTACGATTTAATTTTCTATATACATATATACGACAAAAATTTTCAGGGTGATGAATACAAAAATATTGCTTCAATTCAGGAATTACAAAAAACTCATTCCAATATTCCAAATAGCAGATATTTTCGAAGAATTGTTGGAACATTCCACTCTATAGATAGCAGCAGGGTAACATGACATTATTGTTATATCATTTTTCGAAAGTTTTCGTTTTGATATTTTTGAACTCTTCAGATTATTCTTATCATCTCGAAATCTTGATGTATATATTTATTTTCCTCAAATACAATTATTTTTGGTCCTGGATTTTTTGGGAGATGCAAACAATATTTTTCACATATTTAATGCTTGTGGCTTCCACTTGATGCAAATCCATATTAACTCAATGACACAGCGACTTCATCAGTATGATGTAGTCGCTGTGTCGACGAAACGCGTCACAATATTAAATAAATTAGTGTAAATCGAATATAATTTTTCATTGAGTTAATATTTTTCACTCAAAAACAAAAATTCAAAACGTAGTCTTGTTTGTAAAATAATTTTCATTCATAGTTATATTAATTTATAATTCATTCTTTATTAAGAAACTATGTAGACTTTATCCATATTTTTGTGTTTTTCGATTTTTGAATGTTTTTGCAAATTAGGGGAGCCAAAAGCCGCTTCTCCCCCTCCTCGGAAAAGCTCTTAACTACGGCACTGACCGGGATGATAACAAGCGAACCACGCTGTATATTTCGAATGATGTACCTATTTAATATGGCAGGATAGTAATATTTCGAGAACTTCACAACACTGCTTTCACTTATTTATTTTCTTCAGAACCCAGCAATCAATAATACCCAATATATGTACTCTCTCATATACTGAAAGAATTCCACATGCCAGCCAGGATAAAATAAAGGAGTCCAATAGGCGCACACTTTCGGAGATTGAACAGTACTTATAGTGTTAATTTGTATCATTAAATAAAAATTAGTTCAAGCACTGACGTAAAGTCAGGAATTTACCATGGTAAATTCACCATGAAATATTAACGAACGGTCTTCATGAATCACCCTGTATATTTTATTAAAGCTAAGAAAACGGTATAATTATACCAATGCTAAATTCGTAGTAGAGTGTCCAATACAGGAGAATGGACAATAGAACATACGCGCAAAACCTCCTGACTTCACTTTAGTTAGAGCTTGAACCACTTTTTTTTTCCTAATTTTTTTTTTAATTCTAGGAGTATAATATTTTTTGAGTTATCGAGGAAATAATAGTCCTGGTGAGTATAACTCCGAAACCGTTGGACCGATTATGTCCAAAAACGAACTTATCTCTCACATTCGGATGCGCAACCTACCCTGAAAATTGCAAGTCCCTATCTCCTTTCGTATGAAAGTTATCGAGGCAACGGTCACGCATCCAGCTACTGAACTCGCATAAGGCTGCTCGGATCTCCAACAATATAGATCCGATCGTGTTCAAACTTGGAAATTGGTAGTATAGAGTTAGGTTCTGAAGGTTTTCGCAAAATTTCAGCCATGTCGGATGAATAGTTTCGGATATATAAAATATTTTTCAATGATCTTTTAAAAATTTTTTAGTGATACGATCCACACGAAATTTTGCAAGAATTATCGCGTTGGCATTCTACAACTAATAACCATGTTTGAATTGGATCGGTTTTGTATTTCTCGAGTTATTGAGGAAATAACAATCCAATTTCAGATGGGTATAACTTCAAAACAGTTTATAAACAAACTCAAATGTTGCATTCAGATGCACAACCTAACCTAAAAATTTCAAGTCGCTATCTCTTTCCTTTCTCACGTTATCGTGACATGAATAATATTTTTTGAATTTTCTTGTGATACGATTCTCACAAAATTTCACAAACTTGCTAAGGTTTATATTCTACAACTATTCGCCAAGTTTCAATTCGATCGGATTTATATTGGTTGAAAACAAAATTATTACTCGGAAACCATTGAGCCGATTAAGCCCATTAACGAACTTGTCCGTCGTATTGGGATGTGCTACCTACCCTGAAAAAGTCGCCAGCTCTTTCCGTTCCCAAGTTATCGTGGCCACGGCCGGCCTGACAGTATCAAATTTGACTCCGAATTCTTCATCGAGGAGTCTCCAGAACATATGCACAAAAATCACATAAAACCACTTGTTGGTATTCAAGTTCTAAAAATTGAGAAAACCCTAATCTAACCTAACAAAAAGGGAACGCGAAGCAGTATATAGATGTTACTATGAATTCTTCAGGAACTCTGCAGATATTACCGTCAGCATTGCTCTAGTGTTCCACGTAAACTGTTATTCAACCACCAAAAGAGTATTCTGATTATTACATTGGCCATAATATTTCAGATTTCTTCAAGTGTTCGAAGAATTAGGAAAAAAGAAGGCAATCATTATAACCTGGCAGCAGTTGTGGAGGAACTCCTGTGATATACGAATATACATTTAAAGAGACATTAAATTAAATTAAAGTTTTTGTAAATTTGAGAGAGCACTTCACTGAAGGTTTTCTTTGATTACTTCTTTCCTTCATGAGCTCTACGAACTAAGTAAATCAAAGTCTGAAATAGAATTTCAAATCATTAAGTTTCTGAATATAAATTATAATACTAAAACGACAAGTCAAAGGGAAATGGCAAAAAATCTTTTCTGTTCCTAGTTGTAATTTAGATCCATAAAACTCACAGCTTACGTAAAAAAAAATTACGTAGTAAAATTTTGGTTCCGATTTTTTTTGTGGAAAAATAAACACTTGAACTATTATTATCATTGCATAAAGATTATAATCTTTTACAAGCTATCACTTTCCAAGTTAAATTAAGACAGAAATAATAAGTCTGCTTAAACACTGCTAAATTTACTCTTCTTCCAAAATAATGTTCCATCATTGAACCCACCTCTCAATGATTCATACTGATGGAGTAATAATAATAACATTATTTTTATTAACATTATATTAATGAAATGATTCAATAACCAATATGGATTCAATAAATGAAAAGTGAGTTTCTTATGGGCTTTTACACCTTGATTGATTCTCCAATGGCTTTGGATAAGGAACTTGAGTTCTAAGATATATTGAGATGCACATGATTATTATGTCAAAGGTTCTTCATCCTGCATTAAAAAAACTATAAAATTTTTGTTCTTTTCTATTATATAAATAATTACTTTTCCAATTCCTTGAAATGGTTTATGGGTATTAACCTCATATTTATGTTTGTTTTATCAGTCTACTGCACTTGAACTTTGGAAAATTATACTTCCAAAATCTAAGGATAAAATGCGTTCGGGATTTGATTTACAAAGTACATCAAGAATGCATTTATAAGGGTCTTCAATTAATTAGAAATAGGAGATAGCATTGGAAATATTCAAGGTTATATTAATAACTAATTTCTCTGGTTACAGAAGAGTAACTTTTTGTAACTAGAAATAAAGCACCAACTACACGTTCAAGGCCTACTTCGATGTCAATATATATTAAACGGACTATAGCATCGTAGTAAAGTTTTTTTCGATGCTTACTTTCTTGATCATTTCGTCACTACGAAGATTGGCTGATGAAATGTATATGGTAAGAGAGGACCAGGCTTTCTGGTTTTTAATACTCTCATTACCTGTTCCTTAGATATTCTGAAAATGGCTTCATGGGCCATTTTGTCTATCACAAGATGAAGTGGTGTGAGATTTGTGATAATCTTAAGTGCCCTTGGTAGGACAGGTTCACATAGCTCCAGTGATACACACACAGGCCAGCCTTTATACTTTGTCGAGGGTTTTCCACGTACTATTCTGGCTTATTTTTGTGAACACTCTAAGAATGCTGTGAAAGAAGATCTCTGATGTAGCACCTGTACTTTATCAAACAATGAATAAAATACACCTCCTATTGCTACTGATAAAAAACAGAAAATTCTTTGCTACACTTCTCAACGATGGATAACTGCTATAATCAATTACCGGCGAAAAAAAGGAATTTTTATGTAATCTCAACAACACAGAAGAAACTCGTATCTGTATCAGTTCGAATTCCTTTGAACTATTATTTCAACGATAATTCGAAACGAATAACATTGTAAAACTCATTGTCTCGTGAATTTAGAAATCGAAACCAACAACGTAATCAACTTGTGGCGTTTAAAAGGTGATCATGTATTGTAGTCGCTTTTGCTTATCAGAGTTGACTAATGTAATGAACAGAAACGGGGAAAATATTTTTCCGGTTATTTTTGGCGCTCTTGTTTCATCTATAGATGAAACTTTAATGTTCTGGAGTTCGAAATTGGGCTCGCTTATGAGTGGATCAGATATGCGACTCATACAGGGTGTCCGGGGAATAACTGTACATACTCTTACCAGATATAGAGTTGGACTAGCTGATTACTGATTGACTATAAAAAATTTATTTCTGGATTTCCCTAGAAAGCTACAGGGTGATTTTCTAACTTCATGGAAATACTTAGACCCTCATAAAATATAAACTTATTGACGGATATTATTGAAACTTGGGAGGTTATTGGCACATGCTAAGGTCGAGTCAGAAAGATATCAATAATTTCATTATTCCAGGGCCGGACTAATTAATCTTCATTTAAAGTGTTCAGGGTAAAAAAAAAACACTTTGTATTTCGAATTACAAATAA
This sequence comes from Halyzia sedecimguttata, assembly GCA_937662695.2. Taxonomy (NCBI): domain Eukaryota; kingdom Metazoa; phylum Arthropoda; class Insecta; order Coleoptera; family Coccinellidae; genus Halyzia; species Halyzia sedecimguttata. The sequence continues at coordinate 75,013,063 of OW569414.2, forward strand.
TTGATTCGCTTTTTAGAAAGAAGCTAAATTATGCTTCAATTTGTGGTATTGCTTAAAGTTGTCACATCAACAATTATTTTTTTATGAATTTTTGAATTTGGATAAAGTTCGAAAAATTGAATTTTTCACCATGAAGAGAACTGAAAATCTCATGTTTGAATATAAAATGCGAAAGTATTAGTAGAAAATTAGTAGAAAATAGTAGAAATTTTCAAAAAAGTTCAGAGCTTTAATAAGGACATTCCATAACGAAACAATAACAAATGAAAGAATCTAAAATACCTACAGTAAAGAGTACCTAATAAAAATAAAAATAGGAACCAATGAATTGCTGAGTCAACGTTATTTCAGAAGTGGTTCGAAATGAAAACCATTAGCTTGTATACAGTTCTCTTGCCGAATGGATACAGCCTTGCGAATCATGTTTTATCTTGCAGGAAATTTTTTTTCTGTGCATTTTTGAGCTCGAATCTTGGAATCTAGTAAGATATTTTGTAACATTCTCCCTATCTGATAATCATATCTTTTTTTTCTCAGAGTACTTCAAAATATTTTATATTGAATAAGTGAACTTTAAAGAAACAGACTAACAAATTCAAAAATCACTACTCATACTCCTCGATTTACTAATTCAGTTAGAGGTTTTTACATTGGAAAAAGTGTCACTATGGTTTATATCTTTGTTGTCGAACATCCGGTATACATACGAATAATTTTGAAATATGCTTATGTATACCTACCCTATACAATTCACCAATTTTTTTTTTCGAAATATACCTTCATTAACTCCATCGCAATGAGATCCGCGTCTGGGGTGGCCACCCAGTATATCTACAAATTATTATAGTCTTCCTCACCTTCGGTGACTTTTTTAATTTAATTTATTATTTATTTTCGACCTCCACAAGATGACTAAGTCCTGTTCAGATAAATAAATTAAAATTTTCGAACTTTATCCAAATTCAAAAATTCATAAAAAAATAAATGTAGATGTGACAACTTCAAGAGATACCACACATTGGAGAATAATTTAGCTTCTTTCTAAAAAGCAAATCAATTATTTGTAATTCGAAATACAAAGTGTTTTTTTTTACCCTGAACACTTTAAATGAAGATTAATTAGTCCGGCCCTGGAATAATGGAATTATTGATATCTTTCTGACTCGACCTTAGCATGTGCCAATAACCTCCCAAGTTTCAATAATATCCGTCAATAAGTTTAGATTTTATGATGTTCTAAGTATTTCCATGAAGTTGGAAAATCACCCTGTAGCTTTCTAGGGAAATCCAGAAATAAATTTTTTATAGTAAATCAGTAATCAGCTAGTCCAACTCTATATCTGGTAATAGTATGTACAGTTATTCCCCGGACACCCTGTATACTATATTCAGAGAATCGGGTACCTACACTTTGCTAAATTGCGGGCTTTGAGATTGCGGGTTTCTGTTGGGAACGACTTTCTATAAAGTTCAATTCGGCCCTGGAATTTCAAGATAATTTGTGCGCCTTGTGTATTAAATGGAATCCAGGATTTAGAACCTGCTCGTCAAATTTAGAAATATAAATGTTTGCCAGAGATAAATAGTATTTCAGTATCGTAATGAGTCCATTCCAACACTAAAAACAGTGCTGGAATGAACTCATTCCCGCATTGTTTCTAGTTATATTTTTCGTTTTGTGGTAGTCAGCACTGACATTCGATCCTATATCAAATTTCAAAAGACGTCAATCATCAATATAATATAATCTGGATATAGTAAAATAATTGTTGAGAGGAAAAGTTTCATTTTCATAAAAAATAAGGTACTAAATATTTCCTTCTTGCTAATTTTGAATAATTTATGCTATTAGGAAACTGTTTGAAATCTGATCTCCATGCCCTACGTACGATTCAAATTCAAATTCCTTAATCTGTCAACTTTCGTAACAGTCACACCAACTGCCAAGATGCAATACAAAAGTCACTAGGATGTATAATCCGAATTTGTCATTAAATTTCGACAGTATTTTACAGAACTTGCCTGAAATAGAGAAAATATCGTCTAATACTCGTTGCAGAAGGCAATTCCAACACTCATGCGTTAAAAACTCGCTCCTTCGTCGCTCGTTTTCGAATTTTGCATTCGTGTTTGAATTGGAGCCCAGTCTGGAACTTGTTTTAGAATATAATTAGAATATAATATTCTCGCGGCAGCTTTTTACGCGCTTGTTCCTGGTCGCTATCATTTCGTCCAAGTCTGTAATTTTTCAGTTTTGATCCGAAATTTGCAGTTTCAATTTACATTACAAATTTCAAATTCAATTTTTTTTGAGATGCAGATTCATCATAAGAATCCATAGATATCATTTTCAACTCTAACAAGCTTTCGGAGATATGATTTTTCAAAATTTCAATAATAAATCGTAATTCTATGTTTTCATAGAATGCTGTAATTGAAAATTTACGTCCGTATTTGTATCTATGAATTTCATGATCTATGGTCATACATGTCATCTCATCTACCGATAGGAGACATGCCATATTTATTTCTGATTCTATTCAAAATTCGTTACTCATTATATAAAATACATCCGGTTCTAGAAAACAAAATATGATTGAATACAAATTGACCAATGAATTAACCTCAGCTATTGCAGAATTGTGAGGATTACAGGATATTATAATTTTTTGGTGATAATATAATGCCCTTGGATAATCGATATGATGATGGAAATTTATTCTCTGGAAAGTTAATAAAATTGGGTTCAGAATATCTTCAGTAAAAACAGAACTGGAATATTGACTAAGTTTCAATTGATATAATATAATTTTCAGAGTAGATTTGAGGAATGAATATCTCGGATAAGTTCGTTATTGGGTAGAATCGGTCTGGTGGTTTCGGATTAAAAATTTTTGGCACTCTTGTTCTTTTTGAATGACTCTTTTTTTGAATTTAATTTCTTTTATGATGCAATTCTACCATAAGAATCCATTGATATCATTCCCAACTCTGAGACCAATACTTTTGGAGATGATTTGTCAGAGTTTGAACAAGATCGCCAAAGCCCCTGTCCACAGGGCTTTTCCTTATTCTTCAACTGACTACCTCGCTTTAATCGGATCAGATCTGTACGAGTTATTGGAAAAACAAAATTTCAGATGGGTATAATTCCGAAACTGCTACACGTATTTTGTTCATCAACAAACTTAGCCAGTGCATTTGGACTGGCTACTCTGAAAATTTCAACTCTGAAAATTTCAACTCTCTAACTCATTGCGTTCGAGCGTTATCGTGCTGACGGCCGGACACAATCAAATTTGAACTCGGATTCTTCATCAGTGAGACTAATCGTTTGAGACCATTCTCGGTCAAAAATTCGAAAATTACAGACATTTGAACCAATTGATAAGCACTCTGTCCACCTGAACACCACGCCAAAAAATAAAATCGAGACAATTTGTAGCTTCGTTTCTATCTTCTAAACTACATTTCCTAAATGCTCAAAATATGAAATTAAAATTTGACCTTTTCTCTAATTCAATAACATCATCAAATATACGATCGAATCACCATCAATCAATTCAGCATTTTATACGATAATTATTGCATGTTGATAGTTGGCCTATGACCTGCTAGCCGTATTCATTCATCTTTTAAATTGATCAAAAATGTATTAGGAATCACGAAAACACAGCAATATGATTAAAGAAATTCAACCGAATGAAAGTACGTATACTGAATTCATGCGGCACAATCGATTTAACTATATAAATATTATGCAAATAATGATTATGAAAGATATCCATGAATTGTTTCCCTATTGTGTCAGTGCATAAATTTCCATTAATTCATTCAATTTAGTTAATTAATCTATCTCCATCAGTAAACATTGATTGGATTATTTTGTAAGTCCATTATCGAAATGAATATGTGAAAATCAATCGATAGTGGGCAATATTTCTTTTGGAAAAAATATACAGGGTTTTTTCAAATTGGTCAATATTAACAGAGAAGATGGTTATTTACGAAAAAATTTCTTCTTCGAAAAACCTCTAAACTAAGTACAGGGTGTCCCAAGTTCGAGTGCCTATTAGACGTTTCTGAAGAACTGGGCATATTTGAAGTCTGAAAATTGGGATTATGATATTGCTTGAAATTCTCTGCAGAGCTAAAATATTTTCGAAGCCCAATCACTTCCGGTTATACAGGGAGTGAAAATAAATTTGACGAAAAAATTTATTTTTCTAGTTTTGGATTATTGGTATGATCAAGTATTCAATGCCGAATATCGCACCTGTCGTGGAATACTGTAACATCTCTGAAAAATTCGATTCTAAGTTTTTCACACCAAATCACTCAAAATTACGTTATCTTTATGTTGTATAAATTTTATTAAATTTAGTTCTTCGGTTGGCCGAAGTCGAAGTCGTTTGTGGAAAACTGTAACAAATCACAAGCTCTTCAAACACCGGACGTACACGAGCTCTCAGATAAGCTGATACATTTTTTCGCGGACAGTTTCAATACGTATTATACTATGTTACGATGTTGTAAGGATGATTATACCCAATTTTGATAAATATTTTTTAAATTATGAATTGTTATTTTGAGTCAAAATTAATAAAAAAAAGGTTCACAGTGGCGCAACAATATATCTATCGATGAGATTTTTTGCATGCGATAATATAATATTGTGCCATATCGCGTCAGTATGAACTGCGCCTAATACAGCCATTAAAGTCGACGAATCAGGAGAAAGCTTCACAGAATACTAAAGGCAACGCCCAACAAGTCTAAGCGTTCTGCCAATACATTTCCATGTCAAAAACAAGAATAAAGAATACACGAACATCGAGGGTAACTTTACCACCGAAGAAAATATTCAGAAGGTTATAGACTGAAGAGTTAAAAGTGCATACAATTCACTTATTCCGATCGCCAAGACCAAGAAAAAGATCTAATGATCTTAGTATATATAACAACTACATCAAACTGACATATTAAGACTTCCACAATTCATTGCAAAATTTCTTATATAAATAACTTGTCTCCATTGTAAAACTATGGTCCATAACGAGCAGGTTTTTAACTTCAAGTTGTTCAAATTGATAAATTAATATTTTATTCCTTTTTTGACGCGCTTGTTTTTGTTTATAATAAATATACCTAGTCAATGATAAACTCACTAGTATTATTAAGATAAGATTATGTGATATCGCAACATTGACGGTGAAATAAAAAATTATATATTAGGTAATTTAACAAAATAAAAGCAAGGTGGAAAAATTTTGACTGATATAGATATGGTACCCAAAGACTCGAGTTAATTATCTTCCAAATTTAAATAAATTATTAATTCAATTTATATTAAATGGCTATATTTCACTTCATTTCCTCAAATATTTAAATATAATAAATAATAATAAAATATATAATAAGTATAACAAGTTACCAGAATAAAAGAAACTGTCCACAAAAAACAGTAACAAAACAAAAACCCAAAGCAAAATTGTCCATGCATGAATGTAACAACCACGAATTTTCAACCAAAACAATTTTTTCCGCGAATTAGAGGATCCAAACTGGAAAAGTGAAAATGAAATCAAAATAAGAATACTTCAGGAACGAATTGTGCACATAAAACCTGCACTCAGATAAAAAACAATAATAAAAAAGATAAATTGAAAAAAGTAAAATCTATAAACGCCATTTCCCGAAAGTTGAGATTTTCGAGATGTTACAGTATTCCAAGACAGGTGCGATATATTTCTGTTAAAACCATTGTATTCATTCGAATAGTTTTCAAAATATCGAAAAAAAAACCGGAAAAAAAGTCAAATATGTTTAGTCAGTATTATGTTCATTATTCTTGTTTTAAACATCCTGAGCGTGAACCGTTTTTAGAACTTCGAATTTGACTTGTGAAATATATGCATAATATACTTATGCATATATTTCACAAGTAAACCCCAGGGGATTTCATTGATTTGCCGAGAAGCAAGAGCAGACGTGAAGCAGACCTTATGAAGCCATTATGAAGACCCTATTGGCAGGAACGCTCTGGACTTGTTGATTTACTAGCGAGTAATTATTCAAACTTTGACAAATCATATCTCCGAAAGTATCGGTTTCTCAGAGTTGGGAATTATATCAATGGATTCTTATGATAGAACTGTATCATAAACAAATAAATTCAAAACGTAGGTCTATGACTTACCTCATATGCTAGATTTACATACATGAGTAAATTATAATTGTGTATTCTATGAAATCCTAAAATTATGAGTACTTATCGAAATTTTGAAAAATCATATCTCCGAAAGTATTAGCTTGTTAAAGTTGAAAATTATATCAATGGATTCTTATGATAAAACTGCATCTTAAAAAAATTGAATATAAAATTTGTAATGTAAAAAATTTTGTTTTCGATTTTGCCGAATAACGAACATAACCGAGATATTTATCTCCCATAGCTACTGTGGAAATTTAAACTGTCTAGCTCATTCCGTTCGAGAGTTTTCGTGTTAGCGGCCGCGAAAATAACAGACATTTGGGAAAATTGATAAACACTCTGTTCCGATTGCCAAAATATGAATACATATTCAAGTTTTTTCATCGAAATCGGTTAACTCTTGAGGATAAAAATCGGGTGTGGAAATGTTAAAAAATATTATTTCTCGATCCTCAATGCACATGTTGACATAATATTCGAAAAATATGTTCCTATACTTATGTCGAATTGATCAAATTTCTCTTAGCAAAATATTTGCATTAAACTAAAAATATCTGTTTGTACATAAGGAAACGATATCTAAAATGAACGACATACCAACGATTAAATTTGGAGACATGATTTTCGTGAAATTAAGTCAGTATTTTCACTTCCTTGATTGTACAGGTTGACCTTTTCACATGAAGTAGGAGAGGTAGTGCAGTTCCGAGTTAGTCGCTCCCTTCACTACCTGTCCCACTTCCTGTCAAAACTTCAATATTCGCAATATGTATAGACGTTCACCGTATTGCTATACGATTATTGCTTAACTAACTATAAATAGATGATAGTATCAATAAGACCAGAGTCAGCGGTTAAGAAAGGAAGATGTGAAATTTAAAGAAATTATTTCGATAAATTTGCAGCGTTTTATTTTCACTTGAATATATCGGCATTACTGGCTTATACAGAGAGGATCACTAACATAAACAGGTTTTCTTAATCGCTTACCAAATCTCCGATATTGTCTCTGAACGCCTGAATCATTGTCGGAGCATTGGCGTGGAACCTTTACGTTATCCAAAAAAAAAAAGATCTGGTTTCCTGCTTGGAATAAACGTCATCCAAGTCCATATCACTAATTTTGGATAAATTATTCAAACTTTAACAAATCATATCTCCGAAAGTATTCGTTTCTCATGGTGGGTTAGACGAATCTTCGATTAGCTTAATTGTGGATTTAATTCGGTGGTTGCATCAAAAATGAACTGGAAATTGACATAGAATCACACCGATTTTGCAATTACGAGCTGTCAAACCTTTGTGACACCCACCGTAAGAGTTGGGAATGATAATAATAATAATAATAATAATCTTTATTGATCCTTTGGGACACTACAATGTGTATAGGATAAGTCAAAATACCAATAACAATACAATCCTACTTACTAAGCTGTTAAAGAGTCAGACAGGAACTCCCCAACCGAATAGAAGCATTTCATTAGTAACAGCTCCTTGATTTCTTTTTGCGCGCGTGTTCCGCAAGGAACAGCGTGCTATCATTTCGTCACAATGTCTGTATTTTTCGAATTTTTTTTCGAAAATGGTCTCAAACGATTGGGTTCGACTCCCTGATGAAGAATTCGAGGTCAAATTCAATTCTGTCCGTCCGGCCGGCCGGTCCGGCCGGCCGGTCCGGCCGTTAGCACGATAACTCTCGAACGGAACGACTTAGAGCGTTGAAATTTGCAGGGTAGTTTCGTAGCGTAAATATCTCGGACAAGTTCGTTAACGGGCGAAATCGACCGAGCGGTTTCGGAGTTAAGGCCGTTTTTAATAAAAACGTTTTTTATGAATATTTCCGGAACCGATCACTCAATCTTTTTGAAATTTGGCATCAGATTGTAGAATCATGACCTTTATATACCTGCGAAGTTTTGTGTTGAACGGACGGCCCTAAAGTGGCAAAAAAAAATTTTGAAAATTTGAAAATTTTGTTTTCACGATAACTCGAAAAATACTGATCTGATTAAATTGAAACTCAGTAGTTAGATGCAAAAGACCAAAGCAAACACTTTTGCAAAATTTCGTGAAGATCACGTGACATGAAAAAAATAAAAAAATTACTACTATTTTGCGGAATACTTTGCTTTTAATGCCGAAACATATGTTTTTGAGGTTCATGCTGCCCTTTCCGGGCATTTTCCGTATTGCGCATGCGCAGATGAGAAGTCCTTTAACTGCTGTAGTTTTCGTCAGAGAGGATTGGGGTTTTGGGGTGGCGGATGCTATTCCTCCATAGAATTCAGATCCCTGATGAGGGTCTGCGCATGCGTAGATTAAAGATGCGATATCTTCCGAACCACTAGTGTTGGAGAATCGGAGTTTTTTGTAAGGTGTGTTATTTTGAGAGGACTTTTAGCCGCCAGTAGATTGCGCATGCGCAGAAGAGAAGTGACTGTTTTTGGGTTGGATGGGTTATGTTGGGAGTGCTGCGTCGATATTATGAGGTTTTAATAGAATATTCATAGCAATTCAGTGCAAGGACAAGTCAGTTTGGGGGATGTAGCGTTGTTTCCGAGTTAAAGTGTCCGTACCGTGGCCCTGGGGCTAATTTTGAAATTGATGTTACCCCTTACAGGCATTTTTCGTTATGCGCATGAGCAGACCATCAGTAATTTAACTGGTGGTGTTTTCGTCAGAGAGGATTAGGGTTTTGGGGTGGCGGATGCTATTCCTCTATAGAATCCCCTGTTGAGGGTCTGCGCATGCGTGGATTAAAGATGTGATATCTCCTGAACCACTAGTGTTGGAGAATCGGAGTTTTTTGTAAGGTGTGTTATTTTGAAAAGGACTTTTAGCCGCGAGTAGATTGCGCATGCGCAGAAGAGAAGTGACTGTTTTTGGGTTGGATGGGTTATGTTGGGAGTGCTGAGACGATATTATGAGGTTTTAAAAGAATATTCATAGCAATTCAGTGCAAGGACAAGTCAGTTTGGGGGCTGTAGCGTTGTTTCAGAGTTAAAGTGTCCGTATCGTGGCCCTGGGGCTAATTTCGAAATGGATGTAACCCCTTACGGGCATTTTTCGTTATGCGCATGAGCAGACCATCAGTGATTTAACTGGTGGTGCTTTCGTCAGAGAGGATTGGGGTTTTGGGGTGGCGGGTGCTTTTCCGCTATAGAATCCCCTGGTGAGGGTCTGCGCATGCGTGGATTCAAGAAGCGATATCTCCTGAACCACTAGTGTTGGAGAATCGGAGTTTTTTGTGAGGTGTGTAATTTTGGGAGGACTTGCAGCCACGAGTATACTGCGCTTGCGCAGACGAGAAGTGAATGGTTTTGGGTTGTTTGGGTTATGTTGGGAGTAATGAGCCGATATTGTGAGGTTTTAAAAGAATATTCATGTCAATTCAGTGCACGGACACAAGTCAGTTTGGGGGAAATAGCGTTGTTTCCGATTTGAATGGTCTGTATGGTGGCCCTGAGGCGAATTAATAAATAACTATATTCGGTAGATCTATATTAAAATGCGTTCGGATTTGGAGAAGATGCAATTTCGTCCCTAACGGAGGACCCACAACCGAATTTTTTTCTGATCTACGGTAAAACTAACAGCCAAACTGTATTGATAGCTATATTTGTTAAAGGAACTTGAAAAAAAAAAAAAGCACTGACGTGAAGTCAGTACTCTTTGGCGCGCGTGTTCACGGTGGCTAATTTGAATTGAATGATTCAAAAATTAACAGTGCTGTATCTAAGCTGCCATCAGGATAGAGTAACAAAGTTGGAAAAGAACACAAGTGACTCTCCTTAGTCGCACAAGCTCCTAGAAGATTTGGGAGGGTCAGTATAATCCTAATCATGTTTATAGCACGCGCGCAAAAGCAGATTGACTTAACAATGAAAGAAAAAGTGTAAAAAGTCAATCTGCTTAGGCGCGCGTGCTATAAACATGATTAGGATTATACTGACCCTCCCAAATCTTCTAGGAGCTTGTGCGACTAAGGAGAGTCACTTGTGTTCTTTTCCAACTTTGTTACTCTATCCTGATGGCAGCTTAGATACAGCACTGTTAATTTTTGAATCATTCAATTCAAATTAGCCACCGTGAACACGCGCGCCAAAGAGTACTGACTTCACGTCAGTGCTTTTTTTTTTTTTGAACATTCGTTTGTTCAAAGATTTGAGATGAGGAGGTAAATGGTTGAACAATTTTATGCTCCGATACATTGGAGATCGTTCGAAACTGTGAGTCCGATGTTTAGGAAACAGAAGCACCTGTGTATTGCGAGTTTTATGTTCTTGCGAACTACCAAGTTTTTTCCAAATACTCTCATTATCCTTCGCGTATATGAGACATTTTAATATATAGATACAAGGCAGTGACAGTAACCTATTGGCAATAAATACAGGTTTGCATGATGCTCGATAATTCATATAAAAAATCAGACGTATTACTCTTTTTTGTGCAACAAAAACTCTTGAGAAGGAACTACAGTCTCCCCAGAGCAAAACATTATATGACATGTGACAGTAAACAAGGCTGTAATAAATATCAATAAGAGAACTAGGTGGTAAGGTACTTTTGAGTCTATTTATAGCGAAATAAGAACTATTTATTTTTTTGCATAAGACGTCAACGTGAGTTGACCAATTAAGACTTTGATCCATATGGATCCCGAGGAATTTAGTACAATATGATGAAATTATAGTTGTACCCAGACAATCTATTTTCAAAAGTCCTTTTTCACTGTTTCTTAAACCGAAATACAGGCAGGATGTTTTGCCTATATTTACAATTAAATTGTTACGACGACACCATGATGTGAATTCTGCCATAATTTTTTCACAAGCTCTCTGGAGCTCATCACAACTTTGTGCCGCGATGATGACAGACGTGTCATCAGCGAATAATATGACCAATAAGCAGGATAAATGAGGAGGCAAGTCATTTATAAACAACAAAAACAACAGAGGTCCTAATACAGAACCCTGTGGAACACCCATATTCGTATTGAATTCCCTGGAATAACATTTGTCATTTTTTACTGACATAGTTCTGTGATGGAGATAACTACGCAGCCAATCGGAAAAAATTCCTCTAAAACCTAAGCTGTAACATTTGTCGATGATAAACTGAAAAGATAAAGTATCAAACGCGCAAGAAAGATCGAAAAAAATCCCCGAAACATGCAAATTCGAATCCAAGCAATCATAAACTGACTCCACGAACCTGAGTGCGGCTGTTTGTGTAGAGCAGCCAACTCTGAAACCATGCTGGACTTTATCTAGAATATTGAATTTACTTAAATATGACATCATCCTCTTGAAAACAACTTTTTCAAAAACTTTAGAAAGAATACTGAGAATAGATATTGGTCGATAGTTGGTTATTTCATTTAAATTCCCCTTTTTATGAATTGGTACGACAACAGATTTTTTTAAAGCATTTGGAAATTCACCAGATGTGACAGACAGATTAATAATATGAGCAAGATGTACACTTATTATGGGAGCAATCTTCTTTGATATTCTCGTTGAGATGTTATCCACGCCAACACATTTTTTATTTTTCAGACTTTTAATAATTTCCTCAATTTCAAAACTTAAAACTGGTTGAAAGAAGAAATTACACACAAGAGGTGGAGAGACTGTACAGGAAAGTGATATGTCGTCACCATAATAGGTGTCCAATTTTTTATTTGCCACTGAGGAGAAATACTCACCGAATAAATCAGCTACTTTGTTAGGTTCAACATATGATATACCGTCAATATCAATGGTAATGGAATTGTTATCTTTCTCGAGTCCTCCCGTGTATGTCTTGACAACATTCCATACCGTCTTATTTCGGTTTACAGAATTAGCAATAAGAGAGGAGTAATATTCAAGTTTTGTCGATTTTAAGAGAGCATTATGTAGGTATTTCGCATTTTTATACTTGTTGTAAGTTTCAGTAGTTCTGGCAATTGAATGAAGCCAATACAAGTTCAGAAGATTTTTCTTGCTTTGGACAATTTCTGGAGTAATCCAGTTAGATCTAGTCGATGCGGAAGTGACCCTCCGCAGGGGACAACACAAATCTAAGCAATATTGAAGGGCGTTACTAAAGGTATCAAAACATTTGTTCACATTAGTTTCAAGAAACATATCAGAAAAATCGTACCCGCACAAACAGTTCACTAAACTGTTAAGATTGTCCTCATTCAATTTCCTTATAATTTGTAATTTAGATGTTTGCATGCGACCAAGATCAATTTTTAATTCAAGAGACAGTGCTCTATGATCGCTTAGATTGGGTTCAAAAACAACAGTCTCACAGTCACGAACTGATTCGAAATTAGTTATAATGTAATCCACTTTAGAAACAGAAGTATAGCCCGTAATGTTAGTGAATACTCTGGTAGGCTCTTTAGATGTAACAGTTAGGTTAAAACAATCAAGTAATTCGATAAACAATTTTGTACTAGGACAATTCATATTCAAATAGTTCACATTAAAATCTCCGCACAGAAAAACATTATCAAAATTATTGAAACAACTCTGAAGTGCACATATCAATGGATTCTTATGATAGAACAGCATCATAAATTAGAGTTAAGAAGTTGTTGTTCAGTTACCACTAATTTTGCCCACCCTATACAACCGTAAGAACCTGGCGATATTTCATGATTAAATTTCTCATATTGGATCGCAAATCACAGAGTTACTTTGTACAGGACAATCTTCAGTGATAAAGCTCAATTTACTAAAGATGGTATGTTTGTTTAATAATCACAATTCACACATACGGGATTTCTTGAAATATTATTAATGAAAATTCCATAAATATTTATTAATACATTCATTTCCAAGAAAATCTCAAATCGAATAGTTTAGATGTGATTCCAACTGACAGAATAATCATAATAATTATCCGTAGGTAACGTTCACAGAAAGTCCATGGGATCATAGACTTTATATCTGTCTCCGTTCGCTATTCTCATGTGGCATTGGTATATTATTCAATCGAGGGGTATGGATTATCTATTTCTTATGAAAACAAATTGATAGGCATTCTGTTCCGAGAAACAAGAGCGCCAAAAATCAAAACAGGATCTAGTTTGTAGCTCTTAAGTTTCATTTCGTTGTATTCTCATCATTACCAAGGAAAATTGAGAATAATTTGAATCAATTTGTAGACGTAATTTTCGCAAATACATAATCGATTTCGAGATTATGTTTTCTTGTATACTGTTAAATATCTACACTGTTTATCTGAAGGTAAAACTATAAGAGATGTGGCTTTGTTTGGAATCCATTGTGTTTCCAACGGAGCGATAATTTCTAAACTTCCATTGATAAAATTGAAAAATTCTTGATAATGAAAACAATAATGAACTATGAAAGCCCAGGAAGTTGGTAAATGATATATCGAAGCATTTATTTCACTCACTCAATGAATGTTAGAGTTAGAGTTATGTATTTTATATTGCAGAAAAATACCTCTCTGAACATTATTAATTTCGAACTAAAGTTTCATAATTAAACTAATCAAATTGAACAGTGGGAAAAAAGTTCCATATTGGGCCATAATAAATCTATTTGAAAATTTGGCCCATTCTATGGAATCAAGGTATTCTAAGGAATCAAGTAATTATTCAATCTTTGACAAATCATATCTCCGAAAGTATTGGTTTCTCAGAGTTGGGAATTATATCAATGGATTATTATGAAAGAAATTAAAATCACTTTGCATCTTATCTTCATACGATGGTCCAATTTTGGTTACAAGTGTTTCAAAACTATCAGGAGTCATTCAGAAAAATTGAGTGAATGAAATAGCCAGTTTTATTTATGAAACAAATCTAAACTCTAAAAATTTTAACCGTCAAGCTCATTCCGTTCGAGAGTTATCGTGTTAAAGGACGGCCGGACAGATTCGATTTCGAACACGAATTCTTGATCGGTGGGTTGAACCAAATCGTTTAAGACCATTTTCATAGAAAAAAAATCGAAAATTACAGACATTTGAGCAAATTGATAAGCACACTGTTCCGAAGAACAAGAGCGCCAAAAACTGAGAACCCTTTGTTGGCATGCAACAAGAGAATATACACAAAACAAACAGTAAACGAATAGAAGTACGGGAGAATCAAATCGATAACTTCAAATGTTGATTCATATCTGTCACAATTTGTAGTTGGATTATGTTTTTCAAGTGTATGTAGAATAGTATATTCTAAAACAAGTTGCAGAATGGGCTCCTATTTAAACGCGAATGAGAAATTCGAAAACGAGCGACGAAGGAGCGAGTTTTCGTACGCATGAGTGTTGGAATTGCCTTCTGCAACGAGTATTAGACGATATTTTCTCTATTTCAGACAAGTTTTGTGAAATACTGTTGAAATTTAATAAAAAATTGGGATTATACATCCTAGTGACTTTTGTATTGTATCTTGGCAGTTGGTGTAACTGTCGAAAGTTGACAGATTACGGAATTTGAAGTTGAATCGTAAGTAGGTCGTGGAGATCATATTTAAAACAGTTTCCTAATAGCGTGAATGATTCGAAATTAGCGAGAAGGAAATCTCTAGTAGGTACCTACCTTATTATTTTAATGAAAATAAAACTTTCCTCTCAACAATTATTTCGCTATAAACAGATTATATTATATATATTGACAATTGGCGTGTGTTGAAATTTGATAGGATCGAATGTCAGTGCTGACTACCACAAAACGAAAAATATAACTAGAAACAATGCGGGAATGAGTTCATTCCAGCACTGTTTTTAGTGCTGGAATGGACTCATTACGATACTGAAATAGAGAAATGTATTTATTTACGAATTTATTTACTATAGTCCGCTCTACAATTTGAACAGCTAGATGACTGATGTATTTCCACATTTCAGGTGTCGTTGAATTCGTTGTGATTTAAGGAGTATCATATGAAATTAGGTGAAAGCGTTATCCAATCAAAAAGGAAAGGGAATACAAAATTTTTATTTAATTTTTCTACCATGGATATCAAATGAAAGGTAATAAATAGAACTTTCCAAATATATATATGCATTATAATACTTCTATGCTTCCTATTGGGTAAAAGAATGTGGGAAAGCCCTGTGGACAGGAGCTTTGGCGCTCTTGTTCAATCTTCAACAAATCATATCTTCGAAAATATTGGTTTCTCAGAGTTGGGAATGATACCATTGGATTCTTATGCATCATGAAGGAAATTCAAAAAAGTGCCAAAAATCATTAATCCGAAACCAGCAGACCGATTCTATCCAATAACGAACTTATCCGAGATAATCATTCCTCAAATCTACTCTGAAAATTATATTATATAAATTAAAGCTTAGGCAATATTCCAGTTTTGTTCTGTCTGGAGATATTCTGAACCCAATTTGATTAACTTACCAAAGTATATACAGGGTGGCCATTTGAAAACGAAACAGACGAGATTACAGACGAAATAAAGTTTTTCGATAGAAATGCTCGGACAGGTCGATTTCTGTTTCGAGGGGGACAACTTAAGATGTAGGTTACGGACGCATAGCGCTTCAACCCTTGCTACTACAGCCCTCACCCCCAAATATTGAATAGGGAAATGGGGTGAGTGATACCTCATTTGAAAGGTATTTTTATACTGATTTCAGCACAGTAATTGTTTTTTCATTTTATGCATTAGTTCTCGAAATATTCATGCGTTAGTTAATTTTATCACTTAAATTAATTTTTTGCGAATAACTGACATTTCGTGCTTCCGAAACACCAAAATTTCCGTACTTGTATTTGAAATTGCTAAACATCTACCACTGGGCAAATGAAGTCATACCGTACGTGTTAATGCTACTAAGGCAAGATGTTCGACTAGCTGTTTTATTCACTGAAATCATTCTCCAACTGTACGGTATCAGAACGATTTGAAGTATTGATCTAAGAAATAAGACTTTTCAAAGTAAAGTAAATAAGTTATCAAAAACTCACATCAATTAATTAAATATTCAAATTGTTCACCATTAGCTTCCATACAATGAAATAAGTTTTGTTCGAAACGATGGCGCACATTTTGCAGCATTTCTGGAGTGATTTGACGACATTCGTTCACTATACTTCTTCTTAAATCCTCTATGGAATCGGGCTGTGTAGAGTAAATTTTACTCTTCAAGTGGCCCCAAAGGAAAAAATCTAGTGGTGACAGATCTGGCGATCTGGCTGGCCATTCAGTGGGATCCCTTCTTCCAATCCACCGATTCGGAAATCTTTGATCCAGATATTCTCGAACTGGTAAGGCGTAGTGTGGAGGAGCTCCATCCTGCTGAAACACAATCTGATCTTCCACATAATTTCCAGCATTGTTTTCAATAATTTCCGTCAAAATTGGATCAATGTGATTTTCCAATAAGTCCAAATACATATCTCCAGTAAGATTACCAGGTAAAAAGAACGGGCCGACAATGTTGTCACCAAATATTCCAGCCCAAACATTGAGTTTTTCTGGTTGTTGAGTATAAACTTCGTGGAACAATCTCGGATTAGCATCGGCCCAATAACGACAGTTGTGTCGATTTACTTTGCCGTTTAGAAAGAACGAACACTCATCGGAGAAACAAACATTGTACAGATAATTGGGATTAGCAGTTACTCGTTCACTCATTGTATCACAAAATTATACACGACGGTCAAAATCATCTTCGTTTAGTGCGTGTGAAAGATGGATTTTGTAAGGATGGAATTTATGATGCTTCAAAATATTTGCAATTCGAGTTCGTGTAAAACCAGATTCATGTGCTAGCTGCCTCGTACTCGTCATTGGATTCAGAGCAATCTGTCCAAGAACAGCTACTTCAGCTGCTTCATTTCTTTCCATGTTTCGTTTTTTATTAGCCACGGACCCGGTTTCTTGAAACTTTGACACTAATTCCAAAACATACTTCCTATTAACATGTTTATCAAAATGTCGTTGATTGAAAAATTCTGCGGTTCTATTCCCACATTGATTGTTTGCAAAAAAAAGTGAAATTATTTCCACCCGCTCTGCAATTGAATAAACCATGTCGAACAATGAATTAGAACACATACAAGTCTCGATTCAAAACTAAGAATAATTCACATGTCAAAGAACCAGTAAGCCAACTTAATGATCTGTTCGTAATAAATAAAAAATTATCGATTCTCATTTTTTTTAAAAAGATATTAATTCAATAATCAACAAAATGAAAACATATTGAAGCCAACTGAGAAAACACTTCATAATTAAGTCGGAAATCGTTTCACGAATTGGGACTGGAATATTTCTGTGGCATCATTAATGATTTGATTTTCTTACCTGGTAATCTGATTAGAGATATGTACGTATTTGGACTTTTTGGAGATTTCTATCGATCCAGTGTTACCGCATGTTATTGGAAATACTGTAAATTTATATCGAAGATAATTTAGATTGAGTTTCAGCAAGATTGAGCTCCTTCGTAATACGCTTTGTTTGTTCGACATCTTGATTAAAGATTTCTATGTCAGTGGATTGAAGGAAGGAAGCCACAGTCATGGTTGTTTTGAAGCTCAAAATGTCGATTTTTCACAAAAAAACACTACAAGTGCCATGAAAACACCACTTCATTTTCAAATACTTAGTTAAGAATATTTCGAGTACTACTGCATAAAATGAAAAAACAATTACTGTGCTGAACTCAGTATAAAAATACCTTTCAAATGAGGTATCACTCACCCCATCTTCCTTATTCAAAATTTGGGGGTGAGGGCTGTAGTAGCAAGGGTTGAAGCGCTATGCGTCCGTAACCTACATCTTAAGTTGTCCCCCTCGAAACAGAAATCGACCTGTCTGAGCATTTCTATCGAAAAACTTTATTTCGTCTGTAATCTCGTCTGTTTCGTTTTCAAATGGCCACCCTGTATTTGCGTCATCATATGGATTATGGATTATCCAAGGGCATTATATTATCACTCAAAAATTATAATATCCTCATAATTCTACGAAAGCTGAGGTTATTTTATTGGTCATTTTGCATTCAATCATACTTAGTTTTCTAGAACAGGAGGGGTATTTCATATCATGAGTAACGAACCAGAAATCAATTTGACATGTCTCTTATAGGTAGATAAGATGATACGTATGAACCCAGATCATGTAATTCATAGATAGAATAATTACAGCATTATGTGAAAACATAGAAGTACAATATTTATTAATGAAATTTTGAAAAATTATATCTCCGGAAACTTCGACTGCCTAGCTCATTCCGTTCGAGAGTTATCGTGTTAACGGACGGCCGGACATAATCAATCTTGATCACGGATTCTTGATCAGTGAGTCGAACCAAAACGTTTGAGACCACTTTCAGCTAAAATTTCGAAAATTACAGACATTTGGGCAAATTGATAAGTACTCTGTTTCGAGAAACAAGAGCGCAAGCATTCTATTTTCGATGAAACGCTGTGTTCACGAAACGCGTATTAATATTAAATAATTTATAGTACAGCGTTTATAATTTTTCATTGAGCACCAATGTGACAGTTAACAAAGTGATAAAGGAATTCGCAGATTATGTATATATTTGCGAATTATCTTTATCGGCAAAAACGTACAACACCTCACATGTATGGGAGTTTTTTGTTATTATTGACAATGTTGATATTGAATTGAATGTACCTTTTGCATGATTTTGCTGTTATAGTGGATTCGCAAATAACCAATGATTATTTTTGGCGCCCTTGTTCCTCGGAACAGAGTGCTTATCAATTTGTCCAAATGTCTGTAATCTTCGAATTTTTGGCTGAAAATGGTATCAAACGATTTGCTTCGACTCACTGATCAAGAATCCGTGGTCGAAATCGATTCTGTCCGGCCGGCCGTTTGTTAACACGATAACTCTCGAACAAAAGGAGTTAGGATTGAAATTTGCAGGGTAGGTTTGGAGCGTAAATATCTCGAACGAGTTCGTTAACAGGCGAAATCCATCTAGCGGTTTCGGAGTTATGGCCGTTTTTACTAAAAACGTTTTTTATGATTATTTCCGAAACCAATCACTCGATCTATATGAAATTTAGCATCAAATTGTAGAATCATGACTTTTAGACGCATGTGAAGTTTTGTATTAACCGGGTTACCGTAAAGTGTAAAAAAAAAATTTGAAAATTTTTAAATTTTGTTTCTACAATAACTCTCGAACGGAATGTTCTAGGCAGTTGAAATTTTCAGAGTAGGTTAGGGAGATAAATATCTCGGTCAAGTTCGCTACTGGCCAAAATAGGCGAGAGATGGTTTCGGAGTAACGAAAAAAAATTTTTTCTTTAACTTACAAATTTCAAAATATTTTTTTTTGAGATGCAGTTTCACCCTAGAAATCCATTGCTATCATTTTCAACTCCAACAAACTAATACTTTCGGAGATATGATTTTTCGAAATTTCAATATTGAATCGTACTTCTATGTTTTCACAGAATGCAATAACTATTATATCTATGATTTATTATATGATCTGTGTTCATACTCGTATATGTCATCATGTTCTATAAGAGAGAGTGAAATTCATTTCAGGTATTTTAATTTGATTTCTTCCATGGTGCAGTTTCTCAGATTGCTCATTTGATCTTGATAAATAAACTATTATTTGAATTGAATTTCTTTTTTGATGCAGTTCTATCATAAGAATACATTGATATAACTCTCAACTCTTAGAAACCAATACTATCGGAAATATAATTTGTCTGTTTGAACAAAAGCGCCAGAAAGCTCCTGTCCACAGGGCTTGAACCAATTTTTCACTGTAAAATTGTGGACTGGAAAAATAATTCAGGAATTCATTCAGTTTAAATCGACGTTAATTTCTCTTTAAAATTTGCCTATATCAACATCACCCATAGTGATCTTGACGTACATTATAATATGAATCATTTCATAGGATATTATGACATAAAGAAAATATAGTCGTAACATAGGTATACAGTGTGGAAAAGCCGAATGGAATAAATTCATTATCTTGGATACTGTACATATCTATGGAAAATCCCGAAACACGTCAAATTTAAATTCTAAATTGTCATTCTTCTTCGTAAAAATGAGGACCCTCCTAAATAGGAACTAGGGACTTGTGTTGTGATACATCGTTTGAAAGGTCTCCTCATTCTCTATTCAGAATTGTTCTCACTTTCATATTTATTTCAAAAAACCAGAAACTGTAGCAAACAGATTATGAATCCTAACCTCAAATAAAAATTTCTTCCAACATTTTTCAACATCTCAGGAGTGATCGACCAAATCGCTAGCGTTATTCGATATTTTACGTGATTCAAATCAAGGGGTTTAGTTTTGTACACAATTATTCACATATCCCCATAAAAATAAATCTAATTGGTTAAGATCAGGGGACCGCGCTGGCCATTCGATCGTTCCTCGCCTTCCTATCCACCAATTTGGGAATATTGCCGAACATTACGTTGGTAATTTGGTGGTGCTCCATCCTGTTTGAATCATATCGTATTCCCTGGAACTTGAGGATTTCTTTGATCAGGACATAAATTTGCCGAATTTGGAACGACATCATTTTGAAATTGGCCTTAACGAAAAAGGGGTCTCTGATATGGTTTCGAACATTTCCTTCTCAAACATTATCCTTTTGAGGGAATTGCGTGTGCTCTTCTCTCATCCAGTGAGGATTTTCGGTACACCAGTAGCGGCAATTTTGTCGATTAGCATGGCCGTTGATAGAAAAAGTGCACTCATCAGAAAACAAAACGTCCACTCATTGGATAATTTTGCTATCCAACATGTCCATAATTTGTTCACAAAAATAAATTCTCCTATCAAAATGGTCTCCAAGAGCTCCTGGGTAGGTATCATTTCATAGGGATGCATTTTATTGTGTTTTAATATGTTTAGATTGGATGTGTGGCTGACATTGTATGTTGTGGGGGCATCTCTACTCGATTTATGTGGATTTTCTTCAAACTCAAGCATCACATCGAATTTCACATCCCCACATAGAGTATTAGCAGCTAAAATAATAATACCTTCTTTACATTTTATTAGCATTTAACGAGAAAATAGAGTATTTATGTTTTGGATGGCGTATGGAACTTTTAGAAATTTTATTTGTGGTTACTTAAATATTTTTGGCGTTCTTGTTCCCCGGAACATTCCTCGGAAGGATCCGTGGTCGAAATCGATTCTGTCCGGCCGTCCGTTAACACGATAACTCTCGAACTAAAGGAGTTAGAAGATTTAAATTTGCAGGGTAGGTTTGGAGCGTAAATATCTCGGACGAGTTCGTTAACGGGCGAAATCCATCAAGCGGTTTCGGAGTTATGGTCGTTTTTACTAAAAACGTTTTTCATGAAAATTTCCGAAACCGATCACTCGATCTATCTGAAATTTAGCATTAAATTGTAGAATAATGACCTTTAGACGCATGTGAAGTTTTGTATTGATCAGGTTACCGTAAAGTGCCAAAAAAAAATTTAAAAAATTTTTAAATTTTGTTTCTACAATAACTCTCGAACGGAATGAGCTAGGCAGTTGAAATTTTCGGAGTAGGTTAGGGAGATAAATATCTCGGTTAAGTTCGCTATTGGCCAAAATAGGCGAGATGGTTTCGGAGTAACGAAAAAAATTTTTTTCTTTAACTTACAAATTTCATTATTTATATTTTCGGATGATTTCAAAGGACATTTGCAGTCCTTTGACAAAAGGACAAAGGACATAGTTTTAAAATAAAGGACTGTCAAAGACTGTCCTTTGAAATAAAGGACGGTTGGCAACCCTAGTCCAAGGCCTTCTGAAAAATTAATTATTTGTCATTTTTACACTGTAGGATGTCTCAACAATGTATTCTTAAGAATTTCTTGGTTGGCATTGACACACAGGAAGGAAATTCGGGCCAATATAGCGATATAAACGATTACAAAATGGGAAAACTTATGCAAATCCCTAGAATAGACCAACACAAGTACAACACGCTAACAATAATAAACACCAGCTATTGTGAACATCCTCAAGTGGATAACAACCAATAAAACACCAATTTAAATACCCCAACGACGGTCGAGCTCCAATATCCCAACGGCATCATCGACCAAGAAAAATTTTCGCGTTGCCAAATCTAGGAAGAACGCACAGTGTTCCAAAATAATCCAAGTGACGATTATCCCAACCACTCCAGCTTTCACAAGATGCAATTTTCAGAAATAACCACCGCGAAAGTCTAAAATTACCACAATGTAAACCGCACGAACTGCCTCGCTGGAGTTCCTACACTTCGCGGGTTCGAAGACGGGGTTGTCCGAAATAAATCGCGGAAAATGGGTTTCGTAGCGAGCCGTGACGCGTCCACCGCCTCGTGCTTGCACGCCGGTGTCGAATGTGCGACTGGCGGTCGGTTAAAGGCCGGCTTGATCGGTCCGTACCTCTGTGTGCGAACTGGATACTGGAATTAGGTATGTGCGAAATGTATTGGTGAATCTTTGTGTTACCTGAGGGGGCTCGATATGAGCAGCTGATACGTTTGATTAATGGCATCATAACATTGCATTCGGTGCTATTAGTTGGGTCTAGTTTGGTGAATGGATTATTATAATGAAGGGTTGGGCTGTGAGGTCCAAAGAATCAAGAATGTCTTGGTATTATAATGGTTTATTGACCGCACAAGAAGCACACATGCAAAAGATCGCTGCCAAATTTCACCAAAGATTTATTAAATCCTTTTCAAAATAAAAATTTACCGATTCTCTCGATTTTTATCAATCGTAGGAGAAGGCGAGGCAGACTCGGGCATGGGGCACATTCGGACAGTTCGGATTTTTTGCCTTAAGGTGCAAATAAAATTCTTAAAAAGTGGGAAAGCCCTGTGGACAGGAGGTTTGGCGCTCTTGTTGAAACATACAAATTAAATCTCCGAAAGTATTGGTTTCTCAGAGTTGGGAATTATGTCAATGGATTCTCCTGTGATAGAATTGCATCATGAAATAAATTAAATTAAAAAAAATTGGTTCAAGCACTGACGTGAAGTCAGATGCTTTTGCGCGTATGTTCTATTGTCCATGCTTCTGTATTGGACACCCTTAATCGAATTTACCATGGTTAATTATGTCGTCCATTCTCCTGTATTGGACACTCTTACTTCGAATTTACCACGGTAAATTCGAATTAAGTGTCCAATACAGGAGAATGGACGACATAATTAACCATGGTAAATTCGATTAAGGGTGTCCAATACAGAAGCATGGACAATAGAACATACGCGCAAAAGCTTCTGACTTCACGTCAGTGCTTGAACCAATTTTTTTTTCGTGATTTTTTTTTTATTTTCTGGAGGCGCGGTTCTTAAAATTTTTTTTTTCGTCATTTTTTTCTAATTTTCTAGGAGTACGGTTCTTACAGAATTTTAAACACGTCTTTGTGTTGATTTTCTACTACTAGTTACCAAGCTTCAATTCAATCGAATATTTATTTTTTGAGTTATCAAGGAAACAATATTCCAGGTGGATATAACTCGGAAACCGTTAAACCGATTATGCCCAAAAACGAACTCCACTCTCCCTTTCGGATACGCAACCTACCCTGAAAATTGCAAGTCCCTATCTCCTTTGGTTCGAAAGTTATCGAGGCAACGGTCACCCATCTACTGAACTCACACAAGAATGCTCGAATCTCCAACAATATTCAACCGATCGTATTAAAACTTGAAACTTGGCAGTAGAGTTAGGTAATGAACGATCTTGCAAAATTTCAGCAATTTCAAACGTATAGT
This sequence comes from Halyzia sedecimguttata, assembly GCA_937662695.2. NCBI lineage: Eukaryota > Metazoa > Arthropoda > Insecta > Coleoptera > Coccinellidae > Halyzia > Halyzia sedecimguttata. The sequence continues at coordinate 75,037,009 of OW569414.2, forward strand.
TACTGATATATAGAATTTTTTTTTTTATTTTAAATGATTTATTAAAAATTTTCTACAGATGCTATCCTCACCAAATTTCGCAAACATTTTCGCGTTGGCATTCTACATCTAATAACCATGTTTGAATTCAATCGGTTCAGTATTTTTCGAGTTAATGAGGAACAAAAAACCACCAAATTTCAGAAAATTTCAGATGGCTATAACTCTGAAACCGTTTGGTCGATTATGCTCATAAACAAACTCAAATGTGGCATTCATATGCACAACATAACCTGAAATTTTCAAGCCGCTATCTACTTCCGTTCTCAGGTTATCGTTACAAAAAAAATATTTTTTAATAATTTTTTTAAAATTTTCTAGCCATACGATTCGCCCAAAATTTCACAAACGTGCTTAGGTTCATGTTCTACAACTACTCACCAAGTTTCAATTCGATCGGATTTATATTGGTTGAAAACAAAATTATTATTCGGAAACCACTGGGCCGATTATGCCCATTAACGAACTTGTCCGTCGTATTGCGATGCGCCACCCACCCTGAAAATTTCAAGTCGCTAGCTCTTTTCGTTCTCAAATTATCGTGGCAACGGATGGCCGTACGGCCGGACGGCCGGACGGCCGGCCGGCCGGACGGACAGAATCAAATTTGACCTCGGATTCTTCATCGGGGAGTCAAACTTGATCGTTTGAGCCCAATTTCATCAAAAAATTCGAAAGTTACAGACATTTGGGCAAAACTATAACGCGTTGTTCCCCAGAACATACGCGCAAAAAGTGTCGTTTAAAAAAAATGCTTCAAAAATTATCTTTAAAAAAAAAGAACAATCTACAATGCTCAAAGCCTTAATGCTTCAAAAATTGTCATTAAATGTATTTATCAAGATTAAATGAGCAATCTGCAATGATTCAACCTCGTGGAATGGGTTGTTGCAACTTACACTCGGTGCATAGTTTTCACAACTCAAAATACCTAAGGAAAGTATCATCGAATATTCCTGATATTTGAGTAGGTAGTGGATTACGAACGAATTATTTTAATAGTTCAAAATATGTTAATAAAGACTATTCTCTTTTCATAATTTAAAATTTAATAGTTCATACCACTAACACATTATTTTCTGTATTATGAACCTTAACTCAAGAAAAAATGATTGATACACAAATATAGATCCATATTTCAGTATTTGTTTGCTAGCAACATTATGAAAATACTGTATATAGGAACATGTCTCACTACTTAAGGAAGTAAAAGGTAATATTAACCTGAGTAGTCAACGAACAGTAATTTCTTTTGATGATTTCATTATGTTCTTCTTTCCTATTGCCTCCATAAACTACATCAAAACAGTCTTGTATATATTCACAAATTCAAGAATCGAATACTTGCTTTCCAAGAGAAAATATACGAATTGAAAATCTCTATTAGCTAGAAAAGATGACATTTATGAATAGTGATCACAGAGAGATTCATAGAACTTACGATGCATTATTGAAACTTTGAAACATCATATATCCGAAAATATTAGCTTGTTAGAGTTGAAAATGATAACAATGGATTCTTATGATGAAATTGCATCTTAAAGAATGAATTCAAAAGTCGTAATGTAAAAAAAAATTTTTTTTTTCGTTGCTCCAAAACTATTAGACCGATTTTGCCCAATAACGAACTTAACCGAGATATTTATCCCTCAAACCTAATCTGAAAATTTCAACTGTCTAGCTCATTCCGTTCGAGAATTATCGTGTTAACGGCCGGACGGACGGCCGGACGGACAGAATCGATTTCGACCACGGATTCTTGATCAGTGAGTCAAACCAAATCGTTCAAGACCATTTTCAGCCAAAAATTCGAAAATTACAGACATTTGGGCACATTGATAAGCACTCTGTTCCGAGGAACAAGAGCGCCAAAAATAGTGTATTTTTGCGCGTATGTTCTGGTGAACATCGCGTTATCATTTTTCCCAAATGTCTGTAATTTTAGAATTTTTTTGCCGAAAATGGTCTCAAACGATTGGTTCGACTGCCTGATGAAGAATTCGAGGACAATTTTCAAACGGAAAAAGAACTAGCGACTACAAATTTTCAGGGTAGGTGACGCGTCCCAATACGACGGACAAGTTAATGGGTATAATTGGACCAATGGTTTCCGAGAAATAAATTTGTTTTCCAATACAAATCTGATCGAATTGAAACTTGGTGAGTAGGTGTAGAATATAAACCTTTTTGACTGTTGTGAAGTTTTGTTTGAATCGTATAACTAGAAATGTTTAAAAAATACTGTTTATTTTACGATAACCTGAGAACGGTAAAAGCTAGCGGCTTTAAATTTTCAGGTTAGGTTGTTCATCTGAATGCGACATTTGTGTTGTTTTATAGCCATAATCGGCCACACGGTTTTGGAGTTATACACATCTGAAATTTGATTTTTATTTCCACAATAACTGGAAAAATACAAAATCGATTAAATTGAATCATGGTTGTTAGTTGTAGAATGTCGACGCGAAAATTTTTGCGAAATTTCGTGATGATAGTATCACTAGAAAATCTTTAAAAAATGGGTTCAAGCCCTGTGGACAGGAGCTTTCTGGCGCTCTAGTTCAAACAGACAAATTATATCTCCGAAAGTATTGGTTTCTCAGAGTTGGGAATTATATCAAAGTATTCATATAATAGAAATGCATCCTAAATGAAATTCAATTCAAATAATAGTTTATTTATCAAGATTAAATGAGCAATCATGAGAATGAGAAAAGCACCATGGAAGAAATCAAATTAAATCTGGCTTATTTTGCCCAATAACGAACTTAACCGAGATATTCATCTCCCTAAACTACTCTGAAAATTTCAACTACCTACCTCATTCCGTTCGAGAGTTATATCTATGTCTATGGATGAAAAGCAGTCTCACTACTCTCAGATCTCTTACTTCATGTTCAGTTCCGAAATGTAAGAATTTTCTGAGAAAAACTAATTTCGGAGCAAACAACTGAGATTTTTCTCACTTCGCTCACAATTCTTCGATAATGTAGGAACATCATTTGACATTATGACAATTCATATTCATACATAGAATAATATCATTCTGTGACAACGTTGAAATACGATTTATTATTGAAATTTTGAAAAATCATATCTCCGAAAGTATTAGCATATTAGAGTTAAAAATAATATGAGTGGATTCTTATGATAAAACTTCTTATCAAAAAAAAATTAATTTGGAATTTGTTTCGTAAAAAAAAAATTTTTTTTTTGTTACTCCGAAACCATCTGTCCGATTTTGCCCAATAACGAACTTAGCCGAGATATTTATCCCCCAAACCTACTCTGAAAATTTCAACTCTCTAGCTCATTCCGTTCGAGAGTTATCGTGCCTACGGCCGGACCGGCCGGCCGGACGGCCGGACAGAATGAATTTCTACCACGGATTCTTGATCAGTGAGCCGAACCAAATCGTTTAAGACCATTTTCATCGAAATATTCGAAAATTACAGACATTTGGGCAAATTGATAAGCACTCAGTTCCGAGGAACTAGAGCGCCAAAAATCATTGAAAAAAAATTCTATATAGCACTAAATATTCGTCCGACATCGCTTCAGAATTCAGAATTCAGAACCTTCAGAACCTAACTCTACTGCGAAGTTCCAATTTTGAACACGATCGGATCTATACTGTTGGAGATCTGAGCAGTCTTATGTGAGTTCAGTAGATAGATGGGAGGATGGGTGACCGTTTCCTCGATAATTTTCGAACGAAAGGAGATAGGGAACCGCACCCCTAGAAAATTATGTAAAAAATTACGAAAAAAAAATTGGTTCAAGCACTGACGTGTAGTCAGGAGCTTTTGCGCGTATGTTTTATTGTTTTTTTATATCAAAGGCTGAATTTTGCTCTAGCTCTATTGTTTGACATTTAATTGCGTTTCGCATGCAAGTGTTAGCTCAAACTTAAACGCGTTCCGCCTGGTTGTAAAATATAATAGTCTGGGGGACAAAAAAATTGGTTCAAGCCCTGTGGACAGGAGCTTTTTGGCGCTCTTGTTCAAACAGACAAATTATATCTCCGAAAGTATTGGTTTTTTAAAATTTTCTAGCCATACGATTCGCCCAAAATTTCACAAACGTGCTTAGGTTCATGTTCTACAACTACTCACCAAGTTTCAATTCGATCGGATTTATATTGGTTGAAAACAAAATTATTATTCGGAAACCACTGGGCCGATTATGCCCATTAACGAACTTGTCCGTCGTATTGCGATGCGCCACCCACCCTGAAAATTTCAAGTCGCTAGCTCTTTTCGTTCTCAAATTATCGTGGCAACGGATGGCCGTACGGCCGGACGGCCGGACGGCCGGCCGGCCGGACGGACAGAATCAAATTTGACCTCGGATTCTTCATCGGGGAGTCAAACTTGATCGTTTGAGACCAATTTCATCAAAAAATTCGAAAGTTACAGACATTTGGGCAAAACTATAACGCGTTGTTCCCCAGAACATACGCGCAAAAAGTGTCGTTTAAAAAAAATGCTTCAAAAATTATCTTTAAAAAAAAAGAACAATCTACAATGCTTCAAAGCCTTAATGCTTCAAAAATTGTCATTAAATGTATTTATCAAGATTAAATGAGCAATCTGCAATGATTCAACCTCGTGGAATGGGTTGTTGCAACTTACACTCGGTGCATAGTTTTCACAACTCAAAATACCTAAGGAAAGTATCATCGAATATTCCTGATATTTGAGTAGGTAGTGGATTACGAACGAATTATTTTAATAGTTCAAAATATGTTAATAAAATACTATTCTCTTTTCATAATTTAAAATTTAATAGTTCATACCACTAACACATTATTTTCTGTATTATGAACCTTAACTCAAGAAAAAATGATTGATACACAAATATAGATCCATATTTCAGTATTTGTTTGCTAGCAACATTATGAAAATACTGTATATAGGAACATGTCTCACTACTTAAGGAAGTAAAAGGTAATATTAACCTGAGTAGTCAACGAACAGTAATTTCTTTTGATGATTTCATTATGTTCTTCTTTCCTATTGCCTCCATAAACTACATCAAAACAGTCTTGTATATATTCATAAATTCAAGAATCGAATACTTGCTTTCCAAGAGAAAATATACGAATTGAAAATCTCTATTAGCTAGAAAAGATGACATTTATGAATAGTGATCACAGAGAGATTCATAGAACTTACGATGCATTATTGAAACTTTGAAACATCATATATCCGAAAATATTAGCTTGTTAGAGTTGAAAATGATAACAATGGATTCTTATGATGAAATTGCATCTTAAAGAATGAATTCAAAAGTCGTAATGTAAAAAAAAATTTTTTTTTTCGTTGCTCCAAAACTATTAGACCGATTTTGCCCAATAACGAACTTAACCGAGATATTTATCCCTCAAACCTAATCTGAAAATTTCAACTGTCTAGCTCATTCCGTTCGAGAATTATCGTGTTAACGGCCGGACGGACGGCCGGACGGACAGAATCGATTTCGACCACGGATTCTTGATCAGTGAGTCAAACCAAATCGTTCAAGACCATTTTCAGCCAAAAATTCGAAAATTACAGACATTTGGGCACATTGATAAGCACTCTGTTCCGAGGAACAAGAGCGCCAAAAATAGTGTATTTTTGCGCGTATGTTCTGGTGAACATCGCGTTATCATTTTTCCCAAATGTCTGTAATTTTGGAATTTTTTTGCCGAAAATGGTCTCAAACGATTGGTTCGACTGCCTGATGAAGAATTCGAGGACAATTTTCAAACGGAAAAAGAACTAGCGACTACAAATTTTCAGGGTAGGTGACGCGTCCCAATACGACGGACAAGTTAATGGGTATAATTGGACCAATGGTTTCCGAGAAATAAATTTGTTTTCCAATACAAATCTGATCGAATTGAAACTTGGTGAGTAGGTGTAGAATATAAACCTTTTTGACTGTTGTGAAGTTTTGTTTGAATCGTATAACTAGAAATGTTTAAAAAATACTGTTTATTTTACGATAACCTGAGAACGGTAAAAGCTAGCGGCTTTAAATTTTCAGGTTAGGTTGTTCATCTGAATGCGACATTTGTGTTGTTTTATAGCCATAATCGGCCACACGGTTTTGGAGTTATACACATCTGAAATTTGATTTTTATTTCCACAATAACTGGAAAAATACAAAATCGATTAAATTGAATCATGGTTGTTAGTTGTAGAATGTCGACGCGAAAATTTTTGCGAAATTTCGTGATGATAGTATCACTAGAAAATCTTTAAAAAATGGGTTCAAGCCCTGTGGACAGGAGCTTTCTGGCGCTCTAGTTCAAACAGACAAATTATATCTCCGAAAGTATTGGTTTCTCAGAGTTGGGAATTATATCAAAGTATTCATATAATAGAAATGCATCCTAAATGAAATTCAATTCAAATAATAGTTTATTTATCAAGATTAAATGAGCAATCATGAGAATGAGAAAAGCACCATGGTAGAAATCAAATTAAATCTCGCTTATTTTGCCCAATAACGAACTTAACCGAGATATTCATCTCCCTAAACTACTCTGAAAATTTCAACTACCTACCTCATTCCGTTCGAGAGTTATATCTATGTCTATGGATGAAAAGCAGTCTCACTACTCTCAGATCTCTTACTTCATGTTCAGTTCCGAAATGTAAGAATTTTCTGAGAAAAACTAATTTCGGAGCAAACAACTGAGATTTTTCTCACTTCGCTCACAATTCTTCGATAATGTAGGAACATCATTTGACATTATGACAATTCATATTCATACATAGAATAATATCATTCTGTGACAACGTTGAAATACGATTTATTATTGAAATTTTGAAAAATCATATCTCTGAAAGTATTAGCTTATTAGAGTTAAAAATAATATGAGTGGATTCTTATGATAAAACTTCTTATCAAAAAAAAATTAATTTGGAATTTGTTTCGTAAAAAAAAAATTTTTTTTTGTTACTCCGAAACCATCTGTCCGATTTTGCCCAATAACGAACTTAGCCGAGATATTTATCCCCCAAACCTACTCTGAAAATTTCAACTCTCTAGCTCATTCCGTTCGAGAGTTATCGTGCCTACGGCCGGACAGAATGAATTTCTACCACGGATTCTTGATCAGTGAGCCGAACCAAATCGTTTAAGACCATTTTCATCGAAATATTCGAAAATTACAGACATTTGGGCAAATTGATAAGCACTCAGTTCCGAGGAACTAGAGCGCCAAAAATCATTGAAAAAAAATTCTATATAGCACTAAATATTCGTCCGACATCGCTTCAGAATTCAGAATTCAGAACCTTCAGAACCTAACTCTACTGCGAAGTTCCAATTTTGAACACGATCGGATCTATACTGTTGGAGATCTGAGCAGTCTTATGTGAGTTCAGTAGATAGATGGGAGGATGGGTGACCGTTTCCTCGATAATTTTCGAACGAAAGGAGATAGGGAACCGCACCCCTAGAAAATTATGTAAAAAATTACGAAAAAAAAATTGGTTCAAGCACTGACGTGTAGTCAGGAGCTTTTGCGCGTATGTTTTATTGTTTTTTTATATCAAAGGCTGAATTTTGCTCTAGCTCTATTGTTTGACATTTAATTGCGTTTCGCATGCAAGTGTTAGCTCAAACTTAAACGCGTTCCGCCTGGTTGTAAAATATAATAGTCTGGGGGACAAAAAAATTGGTTCAAGCCCTGTGGACAGGAGCTTTTTGGCGCTCTTGTTCAAACAGACAAATTATATCTCCGAAAGTATTGGTTTCTCAGAGTTGGGAATTAGATCAATGGATTCCTATGATAGAAATGCATCATTAAAGAAATTAAATTTAAAAAAAGTGTCGTTCAAAAAGAATGCTTCAAAAATTGTCTTATAATAAAAAAGTATTGGTTTCTCAGAGTTGGGAATTATATCAATGGATCCTATGATAGAAATGCATCATGAAAGAAATTAAATATATAAAAAGTGTCGTTTAAAAAAACTAGTGACCGACCGAAAGTTCGGTTTCGTTTTCGGTTTCGGCCAGTTTCGGCCAAGAAATCTAGTTTCGGCCTTAATTTCGGTTTCGGCCCAATATGGCCGAAACTTTCGGCCAGGCCGAAACTAGAATGTTCGTTAATTATCCTGGTCGTTTGGCCAGGAGTTATAAGTAGGTATACGTAATTGTCGTACGAGTTATTGTGATCTATCTTTGTTAAGACTGAGAATTCACTTTAATGATTATTAATTAGATTACATAGGGTGATTCCAAATAAGACGTACAACTTGGAGTATGACACATTAGCTGTTGTTTAATCCATATTTATGTATAACCGAAAATCAACGGTTTTTGGAGTTTGGGTGATTTTCAAAAGATTTCTGAACTTTAGTACATATTTCGTAAATTTTTTCTATTTGACCAAATTTGTTGATAATTTTGGTTTATTTTCATCAGAAAATAATATGATATATACGAAAAAAGCAAAACTATGCTGCAGAAGAGGTTGAAAAAGAATTAGTATGATTTGAAATGTGGTATATGAATAAATGAAAAATCAATTTCTAATATCAATTTGTCTGCAACTTTCGAATTTCACAATTTTGTATACCAAAATTATTTTAAAAACTTGCCAAATTCCTTCTTCATTCTCTAAAATATTTCGTTATATTGCTTAACTGGTTTCGTTTCAGCAGATTTTTTATAAGCAACCTTTTGAATGTCCGGCAATAGTGAATGTGTATCAAAATACAGCGTGAGTAAATTTCAGGCGGAAAATAACAACTGAAGACATCAGAAAGACGGCACGTGCTGGCCTTATGGAATGGTGGAACATAATTTATGAATACTTTTTCTAATGTAATTTCGAGCTTAGTTGCAACAAAAAAATAGTGAATTCGTTATTTTCCTCTATTTGCTTCTTATATCCCCTTTCAAATCATACTAATTCTTTTTCAACAGAACCAGTACTCAAATATCTCAGAAACCGTTGATTTTTGGTCATCAATAAAAATGGCTCAGACCACATCAAATGATCCATACTAACACCTCCTCTAAGGTTCACGTCTGATTTGGAATCACCCTGTATACTTCGACTGATTATTTTGATAACTTGGTAATACCAAAATAATAAATAAAGATCTAAAAAAAAATGTCTTTTTATTTGATTTAACACTCCTTAACTATTTTTATGTATATGCGAATAAAATTGTAAAAATACAGTAGATTTCAGTATGAAATATAAAGTTTCGGTTTCGGTTTCGGCCGAAACTGAGACCCTGGCCGAAAGTTCGGTTTCGGTTTCGGTTTCGGCTGAAATACCAGTTTCGGTCGGACACTAAAAAAAATGGGTTCAAGCCCTGTGGACAGGAGCTATTGGGCGCATGTTCATTCTGGAACACAAATTTTCCATTACAATAATCTTCATCTAGCTTCTATTTAGTATCAATTCCTGTAGAACGTGATCATAATAAGTGTTTTCCATATAATAAAATGTGTTTGAACTTGGTATGTAGGAAATCTGACATCAATTATTGGAATTAATTGATTTGACAAACAGCCGTCAAATGAGGTAAATAGATTTTTGTGACGATTTTCTGTGACCATAGAACGTCAAAACACGCTGGAATGTGAATTTTAAGCAATATCTTCTGGAATTGAGATCGTATCGAACTGAAATTTTGCACACTCGTGTAGAATGCTTGATTTAACGTCGGTACAAATTTTTTTATTAAAAAATTTTCCAACTGCCCGATCCCAACAATACTTAGATAATATTATATCCATAAATTAAGCATTTCATTATTGCATTTCTTGAAATAGGTACCTTTTCAAGTCGATCAACATCGTCCTTCATTCGACGTCTAAACTATGACTTGATTCTTTATGTTTATGTCTTTGAATTTGTTTTCGGTGGAATTCAAAGAGTTCATAGAATAATCGATGAAAATACTGAGAGAGACCCAGGAAATTTGACACATTTTGTCTTATATCTCCAGAAATTGAAATCGTATAGAGCCAAAATTTTGCACAATGTTGCAAAATACTACAATTGACGTTAGTACAAGTTTTTGTTGCAATCTGATGAATAGTTCACGAAAAAAAAATTTTTTTTTTGAAATAATTAAAAGAAATATTTTTTTAAAAATTACCAACATTTCGATCATAACAGAATTTTGCCAAAAGTTGCGCGTTTATATCCTCGAACTGACTACCAAGTTTCGATTCAACATCTTCTTTAGTTCCTGAAATATCAGGGAAATAACCTCAAAATTTTAAATGTCTATAACTCCTAAACCGTCCGGCCGATTTTGCCCGTTAACGAACTTAACCGTCGCATTTTGATCAGAAACCTACCCTGAAAGTTTGAAGTCGATAGGACCTTCGGTGCTCCTGTTATCGTGCCTACGGCCGGAAGTACGGCCGGCCGGCCGGCCGGCCATACGGCACCCAAAAATCTGACACCGGATTCGTGATCAGGGAGTCCGAATTAGTCTATTAGCCAATTTTCAGCTCGAAATTCGAAAATTACAGACATTTGGACGAAATGATAGGACGATGTTCCCCTAGAACATGCGCCCAAAAACATAGAAGTACAATTCATTATTGAAAAATCTAAAAATCATATCTCCGAAAGTATTAGCTTGTTGGAGTTAAAAAAGACATCAATGGATTTTTATGGTGAAACTGCATCTTAAATGAAAATTGAATTTGAAATTTTTTACTTAAAAAAATTTTTTTTTTCGTTACTCCGAAACCATCTGGCCTATTTTGCCCAATAACGAACTTAACCGAGATATTCATCTCCCTAACCTACTCTGAAAATTTCAACTGCCTAGCTCATTCCGTTCGAGAGTTATTTAGAAAATTTTTTTTTTTATTTTCAAAATTTTTTTTTGACACTTTGGTCATGATTCTACAATTTGATACTAAATTTCAGATAGATCGAGTGATCGGTTTCGGAAATATTCATAAAAAATGTTTTTATTAAAATCGGCCATAACTCCGAAACCGCTTGATAGATTTTGCCCATTAACGAACTTGTCCGAGATATTTACGCTCCAAACCCACCTTGCAAATTTCAATCATCTTACTCCTTTCGTTCGAGAGTTATCGTGCCTACGGCCGGCCGGCCGGACAGAATTGATTTCTACCTCGGATTCTTGATCAGTGAGTCGAACCAAATCGTTAGAGACCATTTTCAGCATAAAATTTTAAAATTACAGACATTTAGGCAAATTGATAAGCACTCAGTTCCGAGGAACTAGAGCGCCAATAAAAATAGTTCTATTTACACTTAAAGGGCGAACTTTTCGTTCCGAAAAGAGCCCCTGTGGGACTCAGCGACTCCCTATAGGGATACGCATACAAAGCGTACCGGTTAATCCGCCACTGCTAGCTGGAGTTACGGAAGATTCAAACCGCCGTATTCACAAAGCATTCAATCTCCGTTAAGTCCTAACTGAGGTCTTCAGTTAAGGATAAATAAGAATCGCAACCTCAGTTAACGTATGTAACGGTGCTGAAACAGGCCTGTTTCACTTTAATTTTTACTTAAACTGAGGTTGCGATTCTTATATATCCTTAACTGAGGACCTCAGTTAGGACTTAACGGAGATTGAATGCTTTGTGAATACGGCGGTAAATCTGAACCTGGAACCAGCGGTATTGTATCACTCTTCCCTATCCACTACATCGCTGACAGAAGTAGTTTGCGAACAAAAATATCTTCGTCACTTTTCAGGTGTAGGTACTACCAATATTGGTTATAGATAGTTAATAACCTTGTCAGGTGACATAATGAGGATCAATAATCGAACCAATTCAATACCCACAGTACATGGCGATATATAAAGGTAGGTATAGCCAAAAATGGGACCATATAGGAAGTGGACATAAATAATCATCATTCATGGTTAGTAAATATGTATTCAACTCCAATAACTCCATACATGTTTACTCAAAGTATTTCCACCAAGGTACTGATTAGGATTACGTCATTCTGCGAATCAAGAAAATTTTCGGCAAATAATTCATGAGCTAGGCTTTTGTTCAACTGATGTCGGTATCTATCAATTTTCATGAGAAACTCATAGGTGAACACAGCATGTCGTTATCTATCACCCTTACATAGTTACAGGATGTTTTTCGAAAATGTGCATTTTCGAATTATTGTTGTAACTTTTCTTCTGTTGAAAATTTTCCTTTCTATAAACACAATGTTGTAGCTAGTTTTAACGTAGAACTCAATGAGGAGCAATTACATTTTCTGGAAACTGATATTTTATCTGAGCTCGGCATGAAAATATTTTTTTCAAATGGGACATCCCGTATATTTTTGCATATTTCGATAGAGCTTGGAATATCCATTTCAAAAAAATATACCACTTGATATTTTTCTGAACAAATCAAATTTTAACCTTCAGATAAGTAGGCTCTGGAGGATGCCATGATTAATTAAATAATACAAATTATAGTCTAACGTTTTTTGGCGCTCTTGTTCTTCGAAACAGAGTGCTTATCAATTTGCCCAAATGTCTGTAATTTTCGAATTTTTGGCTGAAAATGGTCTTAAACGATTTGGTTCGACTCACTGATCAAGAATCCGTGGTCGGAATCGATTCTGTCCGGCCGGCCGTTAACACGATAACTCTCGAACGGAATGAGCTAGACAGTTGAAAATTTCAGAGTAGGTTTGAGGGATAAATATCTCGACAAAGTTCGTTATTGGGCAAAATCGGTCTGATAGTTTCGGAGTAACGAAAAAAAAACCATTTTTTTTAAAATACAACTTTTGAATTCAAATTTTTTTAAGATGAGTTTCATCATTAGAATCCATTGTTGTCATTTTCAACTCTAACAAGCTTATACTTTCGGAGATATGATGTTTCAAAGTTTCAATATTACATCGTTCTATGTATTCACAGAATGTGAACACAGAATCTGTATGTATGACTATTCATCAATGTCATCTTTTCTAGATATAAGAGATTGTCAATTCGTATATTTTCTATTGGAAAGCAAGTATTCGATTCTTGAATTTGTGAATATATACAAGACTGTTTGGATATAGTTTATGGAAGCAATAGGAAAGAAGAACACAATGGAATCATCAAAAGAAATTACTGTTCGTTGACCACTGAGGTTAATATTACCTTTTACTTCCTTGAGTAGTGGTAGTGAGACATGTTCCTATATACAGTATTTTCATAATGTTGATTGCAAAAAAATACTGGAATATGGATCTACATTTGTGTATCAATCATTTTTTCTTGTGTTAAGGTTCATAATACAGAAAAGAATATGTTAGTGGTATGAACTATTAAATTTCAAATTATGAGAAGAGGATAGTATTTTATTAATATATTTTGAAATATTGAAATAATTTGTTCGTAATCCACTACCTACTGAAATATCAGGAATAAATGGACAATCTGCTATGATTGTCTCCAGCCTTGCTCTAGACATTTCCATGATACTTTCGTTAGGTATTTCGAGTTGTGAAAATTATGCACCGAGTGTGAGTTGCAACAACCCATTCCACGAGGTTGAATCATTGCAGATTGCTCCGTTAATCTTGGTAAATACATTTTTTTCTTAAACGACACGTTTTTATTCAAATTTAATTTCTTTCATGATGCAGTTCTATCATAGGAATCCATTGATATAATTTCCAACTCTGAGAAACCAATACTTTCGGTGATATAATTTGTCTGTTTGAACAAGAGCGCCAAAAAGCTCCTGTCCACAGGGCTTGAACCAATTTTTTTAAATAGTAAAAGCCCTATTTACTTCGTAACTTCTGTTCAACTTTCGAATCTGTGATGAGATTCAAAAATCATGGAAAATATCAAGTATGCTATATTTTTGAAATTTTAATTTCAAGGCCTAGCAAAAATATATGGGGCGTCCCAGTTGAAAATATTTCCATCCCGAGATCAGATAAAATATCACTTTCCAGAAAATGTTATTAACCTCAATGAATTCTACGTAACTGCAGCTACAATAATGTTTTTACAGAAATGGAAAATTTTCAACAGAAGAAAAATTACAGCAAAATTTTGAAAATGCACGTTTTCGAGAAACTTCCCTTCTATGTAACGGTGAAACAGGAAACACGGTGAAATATTTATTGATTTTAACTCTCAACAAATATTCCGCGTGGCCGGGCTAGACACCTCATCGCTCAGTGTTCCGCAAAGAAGAAAATATCATTCAGAGGCAGACACAAACCCAGGGTTTCATGGCTATTAACAATCGTCAGTTTGACTTAGTCAAACACTAAATGAAAACTGACGGCGTTCTATGAAACTTATATCCATCGGTTGAGAACTGAAAAAGAACCCCACCAGCGCCACCTATGGAGAAATTCAAGAATTGTCACATTGACAGTATTTCACTGTGACAATGTTTGAATTTCACAATAACTATCAACAAACTAATTCTAAAGATTTTCGTTAAGCGTCTGACGAAGGAGTCTGATATAGACTCCGAAACGTTACGATATAGTTGTTTCTTCGTTGATGTTGTTTCGTTGTTGTTTGTTAGGCAACATTGTTCAATTGATTGCTTCTGACAAATATCTTGTGTTTCTTACGCAGAAGCAAATCACAAAATAATTAATTTTTATTTTTTAGATATTTTTCAGAGTTTGGTAGAGAAAACCCAGAAAAGAAAATATTTTAATAATGAGTATACCTCCCACAGTATTCTTTAATGATTACTTGATGGTAATCTTCTTCACTTTCTTCTCCTGATCAACCACAAGGAGCTTCATTTACCATTCCATGCGTTTTCTTGATTATCAATTCAGTTCGAGTTGACAAAATGACAAACCCGTCTGTAATACTGAAAGAATACCGTTCAGACCTTCGGGAGTATCCGGTAGTTGGTCTGATACACGAGAAATACAGAAGTCACTGGCTTGGAGGAATACAAATGAATGAATATTGATGGATAATATGCCTTTTTGCTGGATTAAGATCTTCTACACGAAAATTTATTAATTAATGATATGAATTATTACTCACCGATGGTTTTCTTGGGCAAAGAGGTACTCAAATCACTGAGAGAACTGTGTATACTTTCACCGTTAGTGATTTTGGGAGGTAAGCCTAGTACTCTCGTCCTTGCTCTTCTCCTGAAACAACGAGTTGATATTTCATCCTCATGTTTTCTGATGAATAGTCTAAGGTTACGCAGCAGTCGCCGCTCGAGGCAGCTACAAAGCATAGAGTTCAACTATAAACATTTGAAAAAACTAAAAATTTTCAGAAAGAACTGACATGCAGTGAGGACTTTTTGCGCGCATGTTATTCTGTCTCCTCACGCCTCACACACCATACAAAATACTGCATGAACCTTCAAGCCGTCTACTTGGCGCTCTTATTGTTCCTAAGAACAGAATGCTTATCAATTTGCACAAATGTCTGTAATTTTAGAATTTTTGGCTGAAAAAAATGCATATATGTATAATATAGCAAATCTTGGCGAACAGATAGGATTCTAGTACAAGTCCCACAGATTAGAAACAATGAATGGAAAATAGTTCGCTATCCAAAAAAATGCGAAAGACTCAATGTCAAATTCCCGAACAAATATGTATGGTTCAAAATGAAAATATCTGCAGAAAACGATTTGGAAGATAAATGTCTCGGTTAAGTTCGTCATTGGGCAAAATCTTACTTATTTCTGGTTCTATTCAGAATTCGGTTACTCGTTACTTAATTTCGGAGAAAGTAAATCCAACTTGGAAAATAGTAAAACCAATTTCGGAAAAGGTAAACCCAATTTCGGATAAAATATTCGGAATTAATTCGTACAATTTTGTATGTGTGGGTCATAAGACCCATTGTCATAATGGACATATTTTTTTTGCTTTCCCAAAAGAGGCTAATTGTCCCTTTGAAAGAATTACCCTGTATAAAAGGTCTGATATCTCAGCAAAAAAGTGAGAAAGCCCTGAGGACAGGAGCTTTGGCTTTCTTGTTCAAACTTTGACAATTCATCTCCGAAATTATTTCCCAGAGTTGGGAATGATATCAATGGATTCTTATAATAGAACTGCATCATAAAAGATGCTAAATTAAAATTGAATAACGAACTTATCCGAGATATTCATTCCTCGAATCTACTCTGAAAATTATATTATATATATCAATTAAAACTTAGGCAATATTCAAGTTTTGTTTCCACTGAAGATATTCTGAACCAAATTTGATAAACTTACTAAATTATATATTTTCATCTTCATATAATGGATTATCCAAGAGCATATAGGATAGGGGTAATTATAATATCCTATAATTGGTCATTTTGCATTCAATCACACTTTGTTTGTTAGAATAGAAATACATTTGACATGTCTGTTAGAGGTAGATAAGATAACATGTATGAACAGTGAACACACACAGATAGAATTCGCATTCTGTGAAAACATAGAAGTACGATGTATTATTAAAATTTTGAAAAATCATATCTCCGAAAGTATTATCTTGTTATAGTGGAAAATTATATCAATGGATTCTTATGATGATACTACATCGAAAAAAAAATTTAATTCAAAATTTGTGTTGTAAAAAAATTTTTTAATCGATATTCCGAAACCATCCGGCAGATTTTGCACAATAACGAACTTAACCGAGATATTTATCTCCCAAACCTACTCTGAAAATTTCAGCTGACTAGCTCATTCCGTTCGAGAGTTATCGTGTTAACGGACGACCGAACAGAATCGATTTTGACCACGGATTCTTGATCAGTGAGTCGAATCAAATCGTTTAAGACCATTTTCAGTCAAAAATTCGAAAATAACAGACATTTGGGCAAATTGATAAGCACTCTGTTCCGAGGGACAAGAGCGCCAAAAATGGTCATATCGTGGTTTAAAAGAACTAGTTGGAAAAGCACTGTGGCCAGCAGTTTGGCACGCTTGTTCAAATTTATAGCCAGTGGGGTCACCCATCCAGGTACTGAACTCACCCAAGGCTACTTAGCTCCAGAAAAAAAATAATATTTCCAAGAATGTAATTCCGACTGTAAAAACAATCCTTAAAAAACAGGTAGGTACACTTTTTTTGTGATTTTTCTGTATTTCCCAAATATCCTCTACAATATAGATCCGGTTGATTTCGAATCTAGAACTTTACTATAAAATAAGGTTTTGAAGGTTCTCGCAAAATTCAACGATATCGGACGGATAGTTTCTGGGATACAGAATTTTTTAATCATTTTTTAAAAAAATTTCGAGTCATTATATCCTTACGATGTGTTTTAATTCGATCTGATCAGTATTTTTCGAGTTATTGAGAAAACAAAATTTAAGATGGCTCTAATTCCGAAACTACTCGACGAATTTTGTCCATTAACGCACTCAGCCAGCGCATTTGGACTCCAAACCTACTCTGAAAATTTCAACTCTCTAGCTCATTGCGTTCGAGCGAAATCCTGCTGACGACCGGACATAATCAAGTTTGACCTCGGATTCTTCATCAGTGGGTCGAAACAAATTGACAAACCATTCTCGGCCAAAAATTCGAAAATCACAGACATTTGGACGAATTGCTAGCTACTCTGTTCGGTGGAACAGCTCGCCAAAAACCTTCTAAATTTTACTTGTCAAATGTCATTACAATGTCAGTTTTACTTTGACAGTTTAAAGATGGTACCAAAAATAAGACGCACCCTTTATTGAAAGACTCTTTTGAATAGAAATATCGAAGTTTCGTTTCTGCTGGTAAATCGAGCACATTAACAGAACTAGTGAAAAATTTACAAACTTACAACTTGTTGTTTGGTGTCTTCTGATTGTTGACCTGCCGACTATTCGATTTTTTCGCATCACACGGAGAGTTCGTATTGGAACCAACGCCATTGAAAACCCGTGATTTCACTTCTTGAAAATTCGTCTTGCTATCACTTTTCGAAATTTTATTCATCACGGCATCCCATCTACCGGCCGGCTTCTTAAGGATCTTCTTTTCTTGTTTGGACGCATTGTTATTGTCTAAATGTGCCTTGACTTTGGACTGCACTTCCCTCTTCAGCGTCTTGTACTTTTTGGCACAATCGTCCCTAGGAAGATGCCGTGGAGAGAGAGTGCTTGATGTGTTGGATATAGCTGGACTAGGCGTGGCACGCTTCTTCGCGTTTTCTGTAAGTGTTTCTTTTTTTTTAGCTTCGTTGCTAGCTACGTTTTTCGCTATTATCTCTTGTACGTTGCTCTGACTATTTTCCGAAAGGGTTTTAGTGGAGGTATCGCTAGGAGAAATGTCGATTTTTTCGTCAATTAACATCTCCTCTGCTCTCGTGTTAGATTCTATGTCGGTGAAGATGCCACTGGAGTCCATGTTTTCCCTGTTATTTACATAGATGTCGGCCGCAGCTTGTGGATCCACGCCGTACAAGGTTCCGTCGATTATTTGAGCTTTTCTATCGCCCTTCAGGACGTTTTCGTCATGATTATCAGCGTCACTTTCGGTAAAAAAATCAGAATCAGTCATGGCCTCGGTTCTTCTTGGTGGTCTTGGCAGAGGACGTCTGGTCAACGGTGAGTTGTCAGCCCCTCTACTGCCAGGTCTGGACATCTCTCCATCGCCTTGATAACCTGTGTCTAGACTCGTTATACTAGTGATGCTTGTGATGAAACTGTTCGATTTCGATTTTGTGCTTTCCGCCTTTGGTTCAATCCCCACGATCGGTATCGGGTCCAAGGGCAGTTCTTCCGGCGAAGGCGTCTCTTCCAGACGAGTAAAATGGAAATTCTTAGACTTATCCGTGGTGTCTAAGGTCAATTCGAGATTGATAGTCGTGTCGCTGATCAAGGTGACGTTCTCTTGGAGCATCAATTCGAAGTTTGAGATTGGCAGAGCTGAAGTGAAGGGGTTCTTCTGTTCGGACATGTCATCGAGGACGAAGGCTGATTCTGCGTTCGAAAAACCGTCGTTCATCTGACTGACCGTGAGGATCTCCAGAGATTCGTCGAAGTCCAAGGAGTCTCGCTTGTTCTCTTCTTCTTGTGAACTAAAAATGAAAGTCCTCACGTTTTGGTGTTCCGGTGCTTCTTTAGCGTCGATATTCTGTTTGTCAGTCGTATCACTCTCTGAAGTCTGGTTTGCCCTATTTTCTTTGATTGTTGAATTGATACTTTCGTCTGATTGGTTCGTTTTTTCGTTCGTCCGGAAAACATTGTTCATTTGATACGAAACATTATTTTTCGATGTATCCCTATGATGTTCACACCTGGTATTAAAAATTTCAGCGAAATTTCTTTTATCGAACCGAGCTGTTGAAGCAGAAGGGGTGGATGTAACGTGCGGGGCTTCAATAGTCCCTCCTTGATAACTGAAAATTTTATCTTCACAAGAAGTTATTATTGAACTACGTTTCTTAGAAATATTGTTATTTACATAAGATTCACTCCTTTTCAGTCTATTCTCATTTCGATCATATACCGATAGCCTTGGACCTTCATCGTCTTTCTTTCCTTGGTCAAAAGTGTTTCCTCTCCTCAGCACGTTCGGCGTTTTGAGCTGAATACGCTCCTGTCTTATCCCATAAGTCTCATCTTTCTTTTCGATCCCAGCGCCCTCTAGTGTCGTGTCGTGTAAATCCGAGGCATCGAACGTTTCATATCTGGGTAAACTGTTACGGCTAGAGATAGAGCGCGAACTATCGGACTTCACCATGTGATTACTCTCGTTTGCGATGGTCACTTTAGACAGTGGCGTCATCAGGCCGCGGCCACGAGAACAAGTAAAATACCGGACGCCTTCAATCGAGCCATCGTTCTTACCGACATCCACCTCTAGTTCGATCCCGCACCACACGTCACTAGCGAAGTGGACTTCGCCGACGAAACGGAGAATTCCTACTTTACCGGCGGCAAGAACGCGTCTACCGACATCTGCCGGCGTGATGGGTGGAGCTTCGACGTCTTCGTTCGCTCTCAACGTTGATCCGGGCTGGATTATTCTGGTTCCGAACGTTGGTATCCTTGAAGGACCCGGCAGCTGAAAAGAATAAAAAAATTAATATACTTCGTGGATCCGGGACAGACGAAATTATTGAGATTATTAACATGAAATTGAATCGACCATTATGGCTTAACGTAGATCCATTTATAGAATGAGGTGAACTATAGCCAATTCCCAATAACTAAAAAACTTTGACAAATCATATCTTCGAAAGTATTGGTAAGATCATCATAAAAGAATTTAGATTCAACAAGAGAGCCAAAAATCATTAGTCCAAAACCAACAGACCAATTTTACCCAATAACGAACTTATCCGAGATTTTCATTCCTCAAATCTACTATGAAAATTATATTATATCAATTGAAACTTAGCCAATATTCCAGTTTTGTCTATACTGGGAATATTCTGAACGCAATTTACTTACCAAAGTATACATTTCCATCATCATAATGGATTATCCACGGGCATTAGGTTTATTAACACCTTAAAAGTATAATATCATATCATCCTCATAATTCTACGATAGCTGAGGTTATTTCATTGGTCATTTTGCATTCAATCATACCTTGTTTTATAGAACAGGAGGGGTATTTTATATCAAGAATAACGAACCATGCAGAAATAAATTTTTTGGCGCTCGAGTTCCTCGGAACAGAGTGCTTATCAATTTGCCCAAATGTCTGTAATTTTCGAATTTTTGGCTGAAAATGGTCTCAAACGATTTGGTTCGACTCACTGATCAAGAATCCGAGGTCAAAATCGATTCTGTCCGGCCGGTCCGTAGTTCCGGCCGTAGGCACGATAACTCTCGAACGAAAGGAGTATTGAAGTTTGCAAGGTGGGTTTGGAGCGCAAATATCTCGGACGAGTTCGTTAATGGGAAAAATCCATCAAGCTGTTTCGGAGTTATAGCCGATTTTATTAAAATCATTTTTTATGAATATTTCCGAAACCGATCACTCGATCTATCTGGAATTTAGCCTCAAATTGTAGAATCATGACCTTTATACTCAAGTGAAGTTATGAATTGACCAGGATACCGCAAAGTGTCAAAAAAAAAATTTTGAAAATTTTAAAAACAATTTTCTACAATAACTCTCGAACGGAATGAGCTAGGCAGTTGAAATTCTCAGAGTAGGTGAGGGAGATGAATATCTCGGTTAAGTTCGTTATTGGGCAAAATAGGCCAGATGGTTTCGGAGTAACGAAAAAAAATTTTTTTTAGTACCAAATTTCAAATTCAATTTTTATTTAAGATGCAGTTTCACCATAAAAATCCATTGATATCATTTTTAACTCCAACAAACTAATACTTTCGGAGATAAGATTTTTCGAAATTTCAATAATGAATCGTACTTCTATGTTTTCACAGAATACTATAATTACTCTATCTAAGCTTTATTATATGCTCTGTGTTCATACTCGTACATGTCATCCTGTTCTATAAGAGAAAGTCAAATTCATTTCAGCTATTTTAATTTGATTTCTTCCATGGTGCAGTTCTCATTCTCAGATTGCTCATTTAATCTTGATAAATAAACTATTATTTGAATTGAATTTCCTTTATGATGCAGTTCTATCATAAGAATACATTGATATAATTCCCAACTCTGAGAAACCAATACTTTCGGAGATATAATTTGTCTGTTTGAACAAGAGCGCCAGAAAGCTCATGTTCATAAGGCTTGAACCAATTTTTTCTTAAATAATGAAAGAAAACGTTGTCTTTCGCTTTGGTTGAATATTCAACTACCTACTTAGTAATACCTATTCGACTTCTTCTTACTCTCCATCACTAATAAAAACGTGAAAATCTTGAAACAAGCGAGTAGGTAATAAAAAATTTACGTTAATTAGGTACCTAGGAGTTATTATTTACCCCAATTCCTCTAGTTCACAAGAAGTGGCAGCAGTGTTGTTTTCGATCGCCTATTCGACACAAAACTCTACATGTGGTAACAAAATGGAGAATGCGAAAACAGACTCGCCGCGCAGGCATTATCTTGCGCATTCGCCATTCTGTAATTTGTCAATTATGTCGCGTTATCATGTTGTCCAAATGTCTGTAATTTTCGAATTTTTTGCCGAAAATGGTCTCAAACGATTGGGTTCGACTCCCTGCTGAAGAATTCAAGGCCTAATTTGATTATGTCCGGCCGGCCGGCCGTCACCACGAGAACTTGAGAATGGAAAGAGCTATCGCGACTTGAAATTTTCAGGGTAGGTGGCGCATCCCAATACGACGGACAAGTTCGTTAATGGGCATAATCGGCCCAATGGTCTCTGAGTAATAATTTTGTTTTCAACCAATATAAATCCGATCGAATTGTAACTTGAAATTTTCAGGTTGGGTTTGTGGATCTGAATGCGACATTTGAGTTTGTTTATAAGCATAATCGGCCGAACGGTTTTGGAGTTATACCCATCTGAAATTAGTTGTATACAACTACTAATTATAGGTTGTTAATTCCTCAATAACTCGCAAAATACAAAACCAATCCAATTCACACATGGTTATTAGTTGTAGAATGCCGACGCAAAAATTCTTGCACAATTTCGTGAGGATCGTATCACTAGAAAATTTCAAAAAAATCATTAAAATTATTGAATAAAATTCGATAGATCAGAAACTATTCGTCCGACATCGCTTTCCTAGGTCACGATTATACATTCATTATTCCTTATTATAAACATAATATTCTTTCATTTTGATTTTACTTATTCGCACATTCAATAGCACACATCCAGGTTCTGATAGTTCTTCTCCTGAAAATCTCTAATCAATCTATAAAACGAGCTACATAACTCCCAGAAGAATTATAGTAGAGTAAAAAAGGTTACCTTTTCTCAAATGTGGATACTTTATCTAGAAAGTTCAAGAGTAGTTTGATCTAGGACGAAAAAAATATTTGATGATTTTTTTACGAAATTGTCGTTTTCGCGAAAAAAAAAATGTCTTCGATTGATATAAAAATAATAAATTCATCGAATCGAGCCCGTAGAATAAGAAAATGTGATCAGATATAAAAAAAAATCAGTTTTCAAATGGCGCATCTTGGAAATGAAATTTAACAAAATATAACCTCACTTTCAAGAAGCGCTACTCTTTAATTAGTGAAGCATAGATGCATAGAATACATGGTGAAGACACTCTTTGACATATTTTCGGACGAATTGCGGTCCAAATACTGTCAAAATACAAGGATTTTGTTCTATTTCAGTTTTCGCCGATAGATGCCGGCAGTAGAAATTTTATGGACAAAATTATCGACATGTCAAATTCAATTTGTATCTTTTGCTCGTATGTTCTGGGAACAACGCGTTATGTTTATTCTTGTTTCTTGTGGAAAGTCGTACCGTTTGCTGAAATTTAGTATTTTGTTCAACGTCCTTGTTTTCCGCGCCGAAAGTAAGCAAAATGTTTGCTTTGTGAACTCTGAACGAGTATCCAGAACCATTTCAATCAAATACTTCGTTTTTATGTGAATATAGTTTTTTTAACAATTGTTTTTGCTTACCGGATCAGGGGCAGATTTCTAGTATCAAGATAGGTATTAATTATAATATTATAATATTGAAAGATCGCTGATACCGTTAATTGTTAATAAATCAACATAGGAGAACGCTTAGACTTGTTGATTTATTATAATCTCTCCGTTTGATTAACATAAACAGTTTTAACAGTTGAAATATTAAGGTATAACTCTTAATTAATAATTATATTCATTATATAGTAGTGCGGTTGGCTCAGTGGTAGAGTAATTGACTTGGGAGCGGAAGCCCCTAGTTCAATTCCGAGGCTAGGAAAGAAATTTTCTAGTCACGGTAATCGCCACCATTCGCTGTTGGGTTGAAAATTAACAGTGCTGTGCCTAAGGTGGCGTAAGGACACAGTAACAAAGCCTTCACAGAACACAACTGGTTCTCCTAACTCAGGTCAAGCTCTTAGAGCTTATGAGGGGTCTCCTTGTGGAAGACCCAGGAGGATCAGTATAATAATAATAATATAATATACAATTCAGTTATATATTGAGAAGGATTGTTATGAAAACTAACAATATTATTTGTCAACGATGAAAGTACTAGCAGAGAACAAAGTTCAGAGCAACCACACAGTGTGATTTCATCAAAGTTGAATAGCTTTCCCAAAGCGTCATTCTTTTTGGCACTCTTATACTATAATATATTATTTGTTTCAAGGATATTGCTACACGACAAGAATGGCAACTGGCTTGTGGTAGAGGAAGGGTATTGAAAATTAGAACATTTGTTTGTTCAAAATATTTTTCTAGCGAATATATATTGAATAAAAGATTGGAACGTGTATACTACCATCTATTTGGTTTGTTTATCAATTTAATGAATCATTTTTCGATATTTCATTAGTATACTTAGTTCTGAATAATAGCTATCGAATCAAATATATTTTGCAATCTAATTGCTGAGAACATAAAAAGTTGTCAAGGGGCATTGGGTGACTGAAAAAATGCTGTATACATGAGAATGTTTTGATGAAGTTTCAAATTATACATCGAAAATAATAAGTGAAATGCTCAATTTAAATGAGCCTTACATGATAATAGTATATTATTTAACGAGCGGTAATGTAAGTCATAACTCACGCAGATGAAGTTTGCAGCGCGAGCCGGAGGCGAGTGCTGTAATTCATCAAGTGAGTTATGGCCATTACAGCAAGTTGAATACTATACTTTATCTACGACTATAACAATAAATACAAAATCTAAAATAAATTATGATATTAACTAGATGATGAAAACGATTGAATTATTATGAGATCTACTACCTTTGTTGCCATATATTTCTGATCAGGAGCTTCATTTATGAAATCATTTAGTTGTTCTGGCGTAAAACTTTCTGCCTTTTTAGCTACATGTTTCTCTGATTGACGTTTAAGAAACGCACGTAATTTTAAAAAATTGGTTCAAGCACTGACGTGAAGTCAGAAGCTTTTGCGCGTATGTTCTATTGTCCATTCTTCTGCATTGGACACCCTTAATCGAATTTACCATGGTAAATTATGTTGTCCATTCTCCTGTATTTGACACTCTTAATTCGAATTTACCATGGTAAATTCGAATTAACTATTAACTATTAGCTGCTTCTCTTATTTCTGGAGGTGCACATAATAATTCATCTTCACTATCAGAATTAATCGTTTTCAGCAAAATATTCATGGTAATTAGGTATCAACTCAATTTCAAAACGTCAAAATTATTCAGGTGACAGAAGCACAGACCCACCTTGATATTCAACTGGTGAATAATTCCACGAATAGTAGTGAGTTATAGCGGTGAGTTATTATTACTCACGGTGTTTGTTTATAGATACTATTAATTGAATGAAAGCAATTGAATAATGAATATATTATTTAATAGGAGTAGATAAAGGTAATTAATACATTTGAATAATAATATGATATCGAAAGATATTATGTAGAGGTATTACAGAAAATTCTGTATTATTCAATGTATTTCAAAATACATAAATCAAATGCTTGTATTCTAATGACATTGGATGTGATCTTTTGTAATGGTAAAATAATGATTCCACATATTTCTTCATTCACAGTTCCATTCAAAACGTTCCAAAGAAACTCCTTTACTGATAAATCCCTTATTTGACCTCATTATAGACCAGGGTCGATAATTTTTGAAACCGAATAAAATTCTAGTAGAATGAAACCCATTGTAAAAGGAAGAGAATATAACAAAAATTATAGGAAAAATAATTTAGGGGCGATCTGAGGTCGGGAAGGGGAAGAGGGCGAGTTTTTAGGGGTAAAAAACGGTTTATCTCAATTTCCGGCAAAACTACAAGTCCTATGGGGAAAAGTTGAATGGCAAAGTTGTAGGTAATAAAAAGATCTACAACTTTTGTTTTCACACTTTTTTCACATAACCTCGAAATTTATGTGAAAAATTCAAATAACCACGTTTTTGGTTTTTAATTTTTATCTTTTACAAAAAAAAATATTTTTTCACCAAATTTGGCAAAAACTTACCTTTTCATGTCCCAAATACACTGTAATTTTTTGGATTTGAAATATTTTTGTTTTCACCTTAATTTGACTTAATATCGAAAAAGCATCCTAATTTTCAATTAAAAATTCTCACGTCAAAATATCTGCTTTTTATCTTTCTATTCGTTAAAATCTCTACTTTCTGATGGTCTAAAAAAAAATACATTACTATGGTAAATTCTCCCAGAAAATGCTACGAGGCAGTAAGGCGCAGACCCTCATAGCCCCTTCCTCACTTCCTTATGAAATAACTTTTGATGGGCTAAAATTATCCGAAGGTCACTCAGGTATACAAGCTATCTCAAAAGACCAATAAATAGGCATCTACACATATAATTTAGAGAAGATTGTACAACTTTCTCAAAATATTGTGGATATCTTATTAAATATTAACTTTATTAACTTAGCATTTTCTGAGAAAATTTACCATAGTAATGTATATTATTTTACACCATCAGAAAGTAGAGACTCCAATGAACAAAAAACCCACGTACTTTTTTAAAAAAGCAGATATTTTGACGTGAGAATTTTTGATTGAAAATTTGGGTGCTTTTTCGATATTAAGTCAAATTAAGGTGAAAACAAAAATATTTCAAATCCAAAAAATTACAGTGTATTTGGGACATGAAAAAGTAAGTTTTTACCAAATTTGGAGAAAAAATATTTTTTTTTGTAAAAGATAAAAATTAAAAACCAAAAACGTGGTTATTTGAATTTTTCACATAAATTTTGAGGTTACGTGAAAAAAGTTTGAAAACAAAAGTTGTAGATATTTTTATTATTACCTACAACTTTGCTCATCAACTTTTCCCCATAGGACTTTTAGTTTTGCCGGAAATCGAGATAAACCATTTTTTACCCTTAAAAACTCGCCCTCTTCCCCTTCCCGACCTCAGATCGCCCGTAAATTATTTTTCCTATAATTTTTGATATATTCTCTTCCTTTTCCAATGGGTTTCAATCTACTATAATTTTCGTCACTTTTTATCATTTTTAAAGGTCTATTATGTCTTGGCAAGATGAAATTTCTGTTCCAAACAAATGGGATTTACATATAATGTCCGAACAGATGTCTGATTAATCAAAAATTGAATTGATTTTTCAATAAACTGCTTCATTATATTCTTTTAATTTGGATTTATGAACAAGCAACGGTGGAAAGTGAACTTTGTCTCTTGTCAGTTTTAATTTATTCGCTTGTCAGAATCTTCGAAATCGTTAATAAAGTGAAGTAAATGTTCTCTAGCACAGACTGATTTATTTTTATTCAGGATAGATAAACATATAAAGAATACGTCCTGAAACTTTCAAATTGACACATGGACTAGTTTCGACGTACCGCTCCTTCAACTTAATTAACTTTTTGATTACCGATTTAAGAAGATCATCTTCCGACCTTCATAACTGCCAAAGAAATTATAGTAGGACAATAAGAGTTACCTGTTCTTAAAGGTAGATCTTTTGCCTACAAACTACCAGAATATGTTTGATCTTGGACGAAAAAATTTGCGAATATTAGCAGACCTATCAAGAATGGGACGGAGAGGGAAAACAGCTATAAAAACCGAACAACTGGACCGATTTTAATAAACGATATATTTTTCTGGATTGGCATGAGACAAAGAATTCAGAAATAATAATAATAACACGACGACAGTAACTAATTCAGAGATGGCAACGTATTTTTGGAGATTTTAGTCTACTAACGAAATTAATGTTCAAACAGTAGTAATTCCTAGAATATCCATCGTGCAGACTAATTATTCAAAAAAAATACAGACATATTGAATAAATACTGAAAATCTCAAAGTGATCCATTATCAGGTTTAGAAATGACAGATTTTGTCAGTGCTTTTCATGGATTTATAGAATCTGTTCTTCACCACACACTGATTTAATTCATTCAATTATTTTCCAAACACATTGTATGTAAACTAAAGACGGTTGATATAAACTCCATATCACTTATACACTGTTCCTTTTATTTGAAGTCGCCAAGTTGTAGACTACTGCTCTCTACAACTTATGTTATCAGGGTCATTAGCGCCGTTTGTATTCAGTGAAATGGAGAGAAGAAATCTTTGAATGTTCACTAGTTTATGATATGGCTATTCCCAAACATTAAAGTCTCCGCGAAAAATTATTATCCCATACGACAAATCCGTGTTCAGAGCTCTAGGTGGTAAATTGGTTAATGAACCAGCACATGTTGGCAATTAATTTTCATTATTTTATTGATAAGACTGTCTTATACACTTATAGGCGTCAGCTAAAAGGTGCAGAATGCGGAAAATACATATAATAGAACACGTTAAGTTGAGAAGACAGAGGTGGATCCGGCAGTTGGTTGAGAGGACCGACTCAGAATTGTGTATTTAATAATTTTTATTTAATTTTTAATAATTTCCAAAATTTCATCGATATTCAACTCCATCACGATAACATTTATTTAATCGACTTGTTGTAACCTGTAACTATGTGACGGTGATAGATAACGACATGCGGTTATCACCTATGAGTTTCTCATGAAAATTGGCAAATCGGCAAATTGGTAATTGGAAAACAAGTATCCGATTCTTGAATTTGTGAATATATACAAGACAAATAATATTGACTGGTTGCATATTGAATAATTTACGTGTCTAAATTCGGGATGATGTTTGAGAAGATTTAGAATTAGATCATTTCAATGATGTAGTTTATGAAAGCAATAGGAAAGAAGAACATAATGGAATCATCAAAAAAAATTACTGTTCGTTGACCACTGAGGTAAATATTACATTTTACTTCCTTAAGTAGTAAGACATGTTTCTATATACATTTTTTCATAATGTTGCTAGTTAATATATTTTGAAGTATTAAAATAATTAGTTCGTAAGCCTCTACCTACTCAAATATCACGAATAAATGGACAATCTGCTATGACTGTCTCCAGCCTTGCTCTAGACATTTTGATGATACTTTTCTTAGGTATTTCGAGTTGTGAAAACTATGCACCGAGTGTAAGTTGCAACAACCCATTCCATGAGGTTAAATCATTGCAGATTGCTCATTTAATCTTGATAAATAAATGTAATGACAATTTTTGAAACAATTTTTTTAAACGACACTTTTGGCGCTCTAGTTACTCGAACAGAGTGCTTATCAATTTGCCCAAATGTCTGTAATTTTCGATTTTTTGGCTGAAAATGGTCTCAAACAATTTGGTTCGACTCACTGATCAAGAATCCGAGGTCGAAATCGATTCTGTCCGGCCGGTCCGGCCAGTCGTTGGCACGGTAACTCTCGAACGAAAGGAGTAAGAGGATTGAAATATTCAAGGTGGGTTTGGAGCGTAAATATCTCGACTTGTTGATGGGCGAAATTCATCAAGCGGTTTCGGAGTTATGGCCGATTTTAGTAAAAACATTTTTATTGATATGTATTTCCGAAACCGATCTATCTGAAATTCAGCATCAAATTGTAGAATCATGACCTTTATACGCATGTGAAGTTTTGTATTGATCAGGTTACCGCAACGTGTCAAAAAAAAATTTTGAAAATTTCAAAAATTTTTTCTACAATAACTCTCGAACGGAATGAGCTAGGCAGTCGGAATTTTCAGAGAAGGTTAGGGAGATGAATATCTCGGTTAAGTTCGTTATTGGGCAGAATAGGCCTGATGGTTTCGGAATAACAAGAAGAAATTTTTTTTTTTAAGTAACAAATTTCAAATTCAATTTTTATTTAAGATGCAGTTTCACCATAAACATCCATTGATATCATTTTCAACTCCAACAGGCTAATACTTTCGTAGATATGATTTTTCGAAATTTCAATAATGAATCGTACTCCTATGTTTTCACAGAATGCTATAATTATTCTATCTATGATTTATTATATGATCTGTGTTCATACTCGTACATGTCATCCTGTTCTATAAGAGAGAGTCGAATTCATTTCAGCTATTTTAATTCGATTTCTTCCATGGTGCAGTTCTCATTTTCACATTGCTCATTTAATCTTGATAAATAAACTATTATATGATGCAGTTTTATCGTAGGAATACATCGATATCATCCCCAACTCTGAGAAACCAATATTTCGGAGATATGGTTTGGGAAAGTTTGAACAAGAACGCCAAAGCTCCTGTCCACAGGGCTTGATTTGAATTTATTTTCTCTTATTTTATTTCAAGTTCTAATTTGCTGAGGAACAAATGTGCTAAAAAGGGGAAGGGGGGGGGGGGGGGGGTTGGACCCGTGAACGTACCGAAAGTTTGTTTATAATGTTTACTTTTAAAAGAATGTTAACGCTCCATGCAAAGCAAGGTTAACATCAAGTACTCATTAATTTCTATTTGGGGAAGATCTTAACTAGAAAAATATTCTTTAAAATTTTCAATTGTGATTTTAACAAGGATGTTTACTTTTAAAAGAATGTTAACGGTCCATGCAAAGCAAGGTTAACATCAAGTACTCATTAATTTCTATCTGGGGAAGATCTTAACTAGAAAACTATTCTTTAAAATTTTCAATTGTGATTTTAACAAGGGTGTTCGGAAATAATTAAACTACAACCCACGAAATGAAGCGGTCTTTATCATTGATTAGAGAATATTGAGGAAAAATGTCAAATAATATCGAGAATAATATTCATTTCAATGAAACATTAAAATGAACCAAAATCATAACGCCAGATAGTAAGCAATTGAAATTGGAAAATTAAATTGAGAACACACAAAACACCTGGATGCGTTTCTGCACCACATACTACAATTACGGAACCACCGTTGATCAATCTGAAGATAACAAATTGAAAATGAAACGCCAAGCATGGCGTCGTTAACAGAAGAATTGCTTGACTTCAGAGAATACCAGCGAAGAACCATCCGGATTCATAAATTTATTAGGTATAATATACACTGCTCATAAATAGGAATGAGCGTCGCATCAGGTGAATATTGTCAAGAATAATTACTCCGCTTTATTTGTAAGCATGATAACATTAGGCGCCAAGGGTTTCCGAGATGTACAGGATGTCTCTGTATTGACGCAAAAGATTTTAGTAGGTGCTACTTTGATATAATTTTTGCGCGTATGTTCTGAAGAACATCGCATTATCATTTTGTCCAAATGTCTAATATTCATGAATTTTTCGCCGAAAATCGTACAAACGATTGGGATCGACTACCTAATCAAGAATTCGAGGTCAAATTTCATTCTGTCCGACCGTCTGTTGCCACGATAACTTGAGAACGGAAAGAGACTTGAAATATTCAGGGAAGGTGGCGCATCCCAATACGACGGACAAGTTCGTTAATGGGCAGAATCGACCCAATGGTTTCCAAGTAATAATTTTGTTTTCAACCAATACAAACCCGATCGAATTGAAACTTGGTGAACAGTTGTAGAATACAAATCTTAGGACGTTTGTGAAATTTTGTGAGAATCGTATCACCAGAAAATTAAAAAAAATTATTGAAAAATATGTTTTATGTCATCATGACATAAGTCGTAATTTGTCCGGCACATTTTTTCATTCTTTTATACAATATAAAGTAAAATATATATATATCTATGGGAGATGATAGCCCTTCTTAAGGGCCCTGTAGCGGACTTCGAACTTCTGAAGTTCTGAATAATCATCGCTTGGACTTGGACCGGTCAGACCTGGTTTTGAAAGAGACCCTCCTGACCTTACGAGCAACATTTTCATTTTTGAATTCAAATATTGAAGGGATTTCAGGAGTGAATATCTTCGAAAACTAGCGGAGGCGATTCTTCTCCACGAGATCCCATTCGCCTACAGAGAAGTATTTTTGTGAGAGGAGACTTTTGAAAGGTTATGTATTATTTTTAATTTGTTCGTTTTCTCCTCTTGTCTTTTCATTTTTCAGGTTGAGTTTCGGGTACCTTGGAGAAACCTTTCCGTTTTTTGACGAGGAAATCCACATTGAAGAAATATATCCCCATCAATATTTTTAAATTTCAGCAAATTTTGTAAACAATAGTTACAAATCAACACACTCACGGGGAGAAAGGTTTTTTTGCTGAGGTTTTTCCCTAAGCTCTTCTATCATACGTCGAATTGTATGGTACCCCGTTACACCAACCTCTGCTAACACATATACAGCTCTCAGTCAAAAGAATATATATATATATATATATATAATCAGGTAACTAAGGGTATTAGACTCAATTGGTAGTAGGAAGTAAAACTCTTGTTTCTTTGCCAAGCTTTCGCAATCAGTTTTATTGCATCCTCAGGGCTTCTAAAATTACAAACAACATTACAATATCTGCTCCACAATCACATATTTGCTCTTACCGAATTTGAGGTTTTCCTTAAAATTAACATCTACGTGAATACATCCAATTAAATTTGTTTTAAAACATTCATACAAAACTATCATAACAATCTCGTCGTGGTCGCGTCAAAGGTTAGAAAAATCAGGTTGGAGTTACTCCTTCACATGTTAGTCAGTGTTCTCGCTGGTTTAGTACGTTAATGGTCTCAGTCATTCCGTCATCCGTCCAATGGCCCGTCATAAAGTGTCTCAATGTAAGTTGTCCTCAACTTTGACAACAAAGATGAATAAATATTACTGAGATTTTGAGTGTCTGTTTTTTTGTTAATCGTGGCTTCCCTTTTATTTATCTGTATCATCTCTTGTACAATTCTTTTTCGGTAGTTATTCTCTTTGATCAGAATTTCTACATTTTCAAAATCTACGCGATGATTTAAATCATGCGCATGAGTGGCCAGTGCACACCTATCTTTGTATTTAGTAATATCACTTTTATGGATCGCAATTCTGCTCTTTAGCCATTGGGACGTCTGTCCTATGTATGTACCATCGCATTCTGCGCAGTTTATTTGATAAACAACGTTGCTGCACAGTTGCGCCGGCACTTTGTCTTTTAACCGCGAATATAAAGATGACACTGTCCTGCTATTGTAAATTGCTATTTTTACATTCTCTTCTCTGAATAAATTTATAATTTTAGTGGTTAAATTTTTTATATTCGGTAGCGATCCATAATGTGGTTTAATTTGGCTTTGATCTTGTGGACTCGAATTATCTACTTGAATTTCCCTAGTATCCTGTGTTATTGTGGATGAGTACAACAATTTTTTTAACATATTTGGTGGATACGCATTTTGACATAATGTTCTGTAGAGTTTGTCGAGACTATTTTTTAGAAAATCCGGGTGGCATATTTTTTCTATTCTATTGCGCATACCTTTTATGAAATTAATTTTTATATGAATTGAGTGACTCGAATGGTAATTAATGAATTTATCTGAATTTGTTATTTTCCTATACCAATGTTGTGGAGCAGATATTGTAATGTTGTTTGTAATTTTAGAAGCCCTGAGGATGCAATAAAACTGATTGCGAAAGCTTGGCAAAGAAACAAGAGTTTTACTTCCTACTACCAATTGAGTCTAATACCCTTAGTTACCTGATTACAATAGTAAAGACTCTGAATCTTTTAATGTATATATATATATATATATATATATTTCAGTTTATTTATAGGCATAACCAGCCATACGGTTTTGGAGTTATACCCATCTGAAATTTGGTTGTTATTTCCTGAATAACTCGAAAAATACAAAACCGATTAAATTCAAACATGGTTATTGGTTGTATCATGCCAACGGGAAAATTCCTGCAAAATTTCGAGAGGATCGTATTACTACAAAAATTTTTGAAAAATCATTGAAAATTGTTGAAAAAAATTCAGGAGCTTTTACGCGTATAACGCATATTAATTATATTGTCCATTCTCCTGTATTGGACACTCTTAATCGAATTTACCATGGTAAATTCGATATAATAAGCATAAATAAATAAGCATTTTAGAGCATAGTATGTATAACACTTATACACTATTTTTAGGCTGGTTTTCCTGTCACGCTGACGGTCGGCGCTGACGGTCAGCGCTGATCGGTCATCTCGGATCACGCTGATCACATTGAGAAATAGAAGGATGCTATTGTCTCTGGCTCACTGAATGTGGAGGCTTGTCGGCGCCAGCTGGTCAGCGGCGCCGACGCGCCGGCACGTACGTGCGCGAATATAGCTCAGCGCTGACAGCCGTCAGCGCCGCGTGACTCGAAAACGCTACCTATAGCTACATACATATTGACCCATCAGCGCTGACCGTCAGCGTGACAGGAAAACCAGCCTTAACGTAGATTCCAGCTGACCAATAAAAAAAATGGGTTCGCATCTGAAAAAAATAAGTTGCGACGTTTTTGTCGTGACTGACTTTGACATTGAAATAGAGACAACCTGTATGTTCAATTGGATTTTAATTAACGATGGAGAAGCATTGGTATTTCTTCTCATATAAGCTAGAAAATTAGGAATTTTCATGCAAAAATCTACAAGTTATCAACATTGGAATGAAGTCCTATTTGTGAAAATTTAAAGGGTTTTTTCAGATTTCACACGAATTTTCTGAGAAAAATCTGTAAGTGACACATTAAAACAATATATGATTCAACGGATAATCTGATTATCAATGAAAAAATGGGTTCAAGCCCTGTGGACAGGAGCTTTCTGGCGCTCTAGTTAAAACAGACAAATTATATCTCCGAAAGTATTGGTTTCTCAGAGTTGGGAATTAAATCAATGTATTCTTATGAAAGAACAGCATCATAAAGGAAATTAAATTCAAATAATAGTTTATTTATCAAGATTAAATGAGCAATCTGAGAATGAGAACTGCACCATGGAAGAAATCAAAGTAAATAGCTGAAATGAATTTGACTCTTTCTTATAAAACAGGATGAAATGTACGAGTATGAACACAGATCATATAATAAAGCTTAGATAGAATAATTATAGCATTCTTTGAAAACATAGAAGTACGTACGATTCAATATTGAAATTTAGAAAAATCATATCTCCGAAAGTGCTTGTTGGAGTTGAAAATGATATCGATTGATTTTAATGGTGAAACTGCATCTTAAATAAAAATTACAGACATTTGGGCAAATTGATAAGCACTCAGTTCCGAGAAACTAGAGCGCCAAAAAGTGTAATTCCCTTTCCGGGATTTGAGCCCGTTCTCTCGTTCCGAAACCGGAAAGCCCGACTGACTAGACAAAACAGCTATCGGGCTCCTCGTACGATCTTGTCGATCTCCGGTATTAGAATAAAACGTCGGTACTTACCTGGGATATACAGGGTGAGTCTTTGACCACTGCATTAATTTTAACCAAAGATTCCTCTCATCAAATGAAATACTTTTTTCATTTAACATTTTTCCAAATTCAGCTCAGGTAAAAAGATACAGGCTGTTGAAATTTTGAAAAAAAAATCAGTTTTTATTTTGTAGCTTTGACATCCTTTTTTCGAATAAATTGAATGTTGGCGTAAAGTTTCCTATAACTATGATACATATTTTCCAACTATTAGATATTTTCTACTTCTACTGGTTTTCAAGTTATGGACTCGTGGATTCATAAAACTAAACGAAATTAGCATAAAGAAAGCATATAAAGTTTTTCTTGAGTCATTTCAAGAATATTCCATCGTTTTAGAACATTATATTATTCCTCATCATTTCTCCTTAAACACACCGTTTTCGAGATATTCTTCATTGAATGTTTTAAAATGGAAAACTCCAGAAATTCCACTACTTTCATGGATCCGTCCCTGAGCGTTGGAATCCCGAATCAAGCTGTAAACCACGTTACCATGCCTTATTCTCGTCCGCCAACAATGTCATAGATAATTTATATGCGGGGGTGTATTAGCACATTGTGAAATCTTTAAACGCTTGTAACTTTTTACCTGAGCTGAATCTGGAAAAATGGTAAATAAAAAGTGTTTCATTTGATGAGAGGAATCTTTGGTTAAAATTAATGCAGTGGTCAAAGACTCACCCTGTATATTCTTAATTTTCACTTTTCGACATAAAATCGCCACATGGGGGTTTATTTGACGGGTTTTTACCCATGTCTCTCTAAGTCGATGTTGACGTTTCTCGAACCCACTATTAGCAAGGAATTAGACAATGTCATGTCTCAGGAAAATAAGTTGACATTATGACAATTCATACATAGAATAATTATATAATTCTGTGAAAACGTAGAAATACGATTTTTTAATGAAATTTTGAAAAATCATATCTCCGAAAGTATTAGCTTCTTAGAGTTAAAAATGATATCATTGGATTCCTATGGTAAAACTGCTTACTGAAAAAAATTTAATTTGGAATTTGTTATGTAAAAAAAAAATTTTTTTTGTTATTCCGAAACCATCTGTCCGATTTTGCCCAATTACTAACTTAGCCGAGATATTTATCTGCCTAACCTACTCTGAAAATTTCAACTCTCTAGCTCATTCCGTTCGAGAGTTATCGTGCCTACGGCCGGCCGGCCGGCCGGACAGAATGAATTTCGACCACGGATTCTTGATCAGTGAGTCGAACCAAATTTGCCATTTGGGCAAATTGATAAGCACTCAGTTCCGAGGAACTAGAGCGCCAAAAACTGGGTATTACATTTAAAAAAAAATGCACTGACGTGAAGTCAGTACTCTTTGGCGCGCGTGTTCACGGTGGCTAATTTGAATTGAATGATGAGTACTTCAAGCTCAGTGGATAGAGCGAGCCGAAGATCTACCCAAAGGATAGTGGACACCATTCACTGTCGGTTCAAAAATTAACAGTGCTGTATCTAAGCTGCCATCAGGATAGAGTAACAAAGTTGGAAAAGAACACAACTGACTCTCCTTAGTCGCACAAGCTCCTAGAAGATTTGGGAGGGTCAGTATAATCCTAATCATGTTTATAGCACGCGCGCCAAAGCAGATTGACTTTTTACACTTTTTCTTTCATTGTTAAATCACTCTGCTTTTGCGCGCGTGCTATAAACATGATTAGGATTATACTGACCCTCCCAAATCTTCTAGGAGCTTGAGCGACTAAGGAGAGTCGGTTGTGTTCTTTTCCAACTTTGTTACTCTATCCCGATGGCAGCTCAGATATAGCACTGTTAATTTTTGAACCGACAGTGAATGGTGTCCACTATCCTTTGGGTAGATCTTCGGCTCGCTCTATCCACTGAGCTTGAAGTACTCATCATTCAATTCAAATTAGCCACCGTGAACTCGCGCGTCAAAGAGTACTGACTTCACGTCAGTGCATTTTTTTTTCAAGTTCATTTAACAAATATAGCTATCAATACAGTTTGGCTGTTAGCTTTACTGTAGATCAAAAAAAATTGCGGTTGTGGGACCTCCGTTAGGAAAGCAATTGCCTCCAAATCCGAACGTATTTTAATACAGATCTACCGAATACAGTTATTTATAAATTTGCCTCAGGGCTACCATACAGACATTTCAACTCGGAAACAACGCTATTTCCCCCAAACTGACTTCTGACCGTGCACTGAATTGACATGAATATTCTTTTAAAACCTCACAATATCGGCTCATTACTCCCAACATAACCCAAACAACCCAAAACCATTCACTTCTCGTCTGTGCATGCGCAATATACTCGTGGCTGCAAGTCCTCCCAAAATTACACACCTCACAAAAAACTCCAATTCTCCAACACTAGTGCTTCAGGAGATATCGCTTCTTGAATACACGCATGCGCAGACCCTCACCAGGGGATTCTATAGAGGAATAGCATCCGCCACCCCAAAATCCCAATCCTCTCTGACGAAAGCACCAGCAGTTAAATCACTGATGGTCTGCTCATGCGCATAACGAAAAATGCCCGTAAGGGGTACATCAATTTCGAAATTAGCCCCAGGGCCACGGTACGGACACTTTAACTCGGAAACAACGCCGCATCCCCCAAACTGACTTGTCCTTGCACTGAATTGCCATGATTTGCCATGAATATTCTTTTGAAACCTCTCAATATCGGCTCAGCACTCCCAACATAACCCATACTACCCGAAAACAGTCAATTCTCTTCTGCGCATGCGCAATCTACTTGCGGCTAAAAGTCCTCTCAAAATCACACACCTTACAAAAAACTCCGATTCTCCAACACTAGTGGTTCAGGAGATAGCACATCTTTAATCCACGCATGCGCAGACCCTCAATAGGGGATTCTATGGAGGAATAGCATCCGCCACCCCAAAACCCCAATCCTCTCTGACGAAAACACCATCAGTTAAATCACCGATGGTCTGCTCATGCGCATAACGAAAAATGCCTGTAAGGGGTAACATCAATTTCAAAATTAGCCCCAGGGCCACGGTACGAACACTTTAACTCGGAAACAACGCTACATCCCCCAAACTGACTTGTCCTTGAACTGAATTGCTATGAATATTCTTTTAAAACCTCACAATATCGACTCAGCACTCCCAACATAACCCATCCAATTAAAAAACAGTCACTTCTCTTCTGCGCATGCGCAATCTACTCGCGGCTAAAAGTCCTCTCAAAATAACACACCTTACAAAAAACTCCGATTCTCCAACACTAGTGGTTCGGGAGATATCGCATATTTAATCTACGCATGCGCAGACCCTCATCAGGGATCTGGATTCTATGGAGGAATAGCATCCGCCACCCCAAAACCCCAATCCTCTCTGACGAAAACTACAGCAGTTGAATGACTTCTCATCTGCGCATGCGCACAACGAAGTTGTCCGAGATATTTACGCTACAAAACTACCCTGCAAATTTCAACGCTCTAAGTAGTTCCGTTCGAGAGTTATCGTGCTAACGGCCAGCCGGATCGGCCGGCCGGCCGGACCGGACGGACATAATATAATTTGACCTCGAATTCTTCATCAGGGAGTCGAACCCAATCGTTTGAGATCATTTTCGAAAAAAAATTCGAAAAATACAGACATTGTGACGAAATGATAGCACGCTGTTCCTTGCGGAACACGCGCGCAAAAACGAAAGTTGGCATAACCGGTCAAACCGGAAGTCGAACGAATCTGAAATTTTTTCCAAGAATTCTTCTCTCCTATCAAGGCTCAACTATAAAATTTCAAGTGTTTATCTCGAGTTTTACTTTAAAATATTCTAACGGACGGTCTTCGTGAATCACCCTGTATTATTAGATATTTAACGAATTTCAATTCCGATAGGATACAATTCGTGGAATCGCATGCGACT
This sequence comes from Halyzia sedecimguttata, assembly GCA_937662695.2. Lineage (NCBI taxonomy): Eukaryota > Metazoa > Arthropoda > Insecta > Coleoptera > Coccinellidae > Halyzia > Halyzia sedecimguttata. Next base: position 75,076,125 of record OW569414.2, read on the forward strand.
TCGGGGGTAGATAGCAGCCCTATCATGCATATTTTATAGATACGATTTTTGGTGTAATAATTTATTTTGATTAGTTCTACCTTCTGTTAAAAAAAGACTCACCTTTGAAAACACCCTGTATATGAACGATGATTAAGGATGTTGAAATTTAGAATTGATTTTTGGTGCGATTTACATGAAAATAAAAAATCTACAGAGATAAAAAATGAGATGTGTGGGATCGGGATCATCTCGGAAATGATAACAATACTATTTTTGGCGCTCTTGTTCCTCGGAACAGAGTGCTTATCAATTTGCCCAAATGTCTGTAATTTTCGAATTTTTGGCTGAAAATGGTTTCAAACGATTTGGATCGACTCACTGATCAAGAATCCGTGGTCGAAATCGATTCTCTCCGGCCGTCCGTTTACACGATAATTCTCGAACGAAAGAAGTTAGAGGATTGAAATTTGCAGGGTAGGTTTGGAGCGTAAATATCTCGGACGAGTTTGTTAACGGGCGGAATCCATCAAGCGGTTTCGGAGTTATGGCCGATTTTAGTAAAAACATTTTTTATGAATATTTCCGAAACCGATCACTCGATCTATCTGAAATTGAGCATCAAACTGTAGAATCATGACATTTGGACGCATGTTAAGTTTTCTATTGATCGGGTTACCGTAAAGTGTCAAAAAAAAAAATTGAAAATTTTAAAATTTTATTTCTACAATAACTCTCGAAAGGAATGAGCTAGGCAGTTGAAATTTCCAGAGAAATTTCCATGAATATCTCGGTTAAGTTCGCTATTTGCTAAAATAGGCGAGATGGTTTCGGAGTAACGAAAAAATTTTTTTTTTGAACTTACAAATTTCAAATAAATTTTTTTTTCAAGATGTAGTTTTCCCCTGAAATCCATCGATATCATTTTCAACTCAAACAAGCCTATACTTTCGGAGATGATTTTTCGAATTTTCAATAATGAATCGTACTTCTATTTTGCCACAGAATGCTATAATTATTCTATCTATGATTTATTATTTGATCTGTGTTCATACTCGTACATGTCATCCTGTTGTATAAGAGAGAGTCAAATTATTTCAGCTATTTTAATTTGAGTTCTTCCATGGTGCAGTTCTCATTCTCAGATTGCTCATTTAATCTTGATAAATAAACTATTATTTGAATTGAATTTCCTTTATGATGCAGTTCTATCATAAGAATACATTGAAACATACATTATTGAAAATCTCCGATGATATTTTGACAGCTCTTGATAGGAGTAAATTAACTCTGTTGTTCTTGTTTGACTACTCGAGAGCATTTGATACGCTTAATCATAGTTTACTCTTTTCAATCTTATCATATAATGGTTTGGATACTAAAGCTGTGGATTTGTTTAGATCTTACCTATCTGGGAGAAGTCAAGCTGTGAAAAATCAGGAAAGTGTATCAAGTTTTTTATCTGTGACTACCGGAGTTCCCCAGGGGTCGATATTGAGCCCTATACTCTTCTCTGTTTATACTTCGAATTTTCCGGATGCTTTCTTCTCGTGTTTACAACATTACTACGCTGACGATACGCAGTTATGTGTGTCTTTTTCCTTGGATGAGGCGAAGCAGGCAGTAACTGCTATTAATTATGATTTACATAATCTGTATACATTTTCAGTTAATCATTGTCTACAACTAAATGCATCTAAGACCAATGCAATTACTTTTGGAAATAAGGTTGATTCGCAGAAGTTCAAGCGAGAATACTCATCGGATGTAATAGTTAATGGTCATAGTATACAATTCAGCGAAAAAATTAAAAACTTGGGAGTGTGGTTTGATGTAACCTAAGATTTTCGTTTCATATTAGTAACTGTTTACAAAAAGCTTACGCAGCCCTAAAAGTCATATTTCAATCTCGCCACGTGTTGGATAGATCGGTTAGGGTGCTGCTTTGCGAGTCTCTGGTGTTGTCTAAACTGAATTTCTGTGATATTTTATATAATTCTTGCATAACTTCATTTGATATAAATAGAATACAAAAATTGCAAAATTCATGCCTCAGACTAATTTTTGGTATTCGCAAGTTCCAGCATGTTAGTCATACGTTCAGAATTACTAAATGTTTACACATGAAAAATCGTCGAGAGTTGCATTCTGTCATGTTTTATATTAGGCTGCTAAGAGAGGGTTCTCCACCATATCTGTATCACAAAATAAAATACCGAACCGATGTTCATTCTCTAAACTTAAGACATAGGAATACTCTTACTATACCTCGTCACCATACTGAATCGTTTTCTTATTGTATCGTCCACCGCCTCAATCGCTTGCCTCACGATTTCAGTCACTCTTCACTACATAAACTGAAACGAGTTCTTTTCGACTATTTTTTCTCTCAACAATGATTAACTTTCCAGATTAAGAATTTATTCCCTTGGTTGATTAGCCGTTGAACTATGTATTATCCTTTCTCTATAAATTTGAATCATTCATTTATATTCTATTTGTTGTCTTTGACTTCTTTTTTGGGGTTAGATGGAAGAGCAGATGTATGTTAATTTCCAAATATATATTTCATATTGTACTTTATTCATTATTACATACAAATTGAATCTCGCCCTAACTATATATGAACAAAATGTAATTTTCTCTTTTATTGGTTGTTAATAAAGACATTTATTATTATTATTATTATTATTATTGATATAATTCCCAACTCTGAGAAACCAATACTTTCGGAGAAATAATTTGTCTGTTTGAACAAGAGCTCCAGAAAGCTCCTGTTCACAGGGCTTGAACCAATTTTTTATTTAATAAATAAAACAGAAGAAACCAATATTAATACTCTATCTAATTGTTGAGTAGTCTATTTCACTTGAAGCACTTCCGTTAATCTCCTTCCTCGACAATGAGGTTTCACGAGCAGAGGTAGTATTATGCAAATATTAATATCAATTTTTCGTTATGGTGATTATATGTTTGTTTATACTTATTTTATTACCGTTAGTAATTGTTTCGAGGCTTAAGCTTCAATTTGTTGTGTGTTAACGTTCGATATAATTCAGATTTTCTGGACCGTTATCATCCGTAAGAGATGCATGAAATGAAATGATTAATGGTGATACTTCCGACAAGAGCAGGTGGATGACTTGTAGTGGAAATTTTCTTCCTCAGGGGATTATAGGTCGGCAATATAAATACCTCATATTTCATTTGTACGCGCATACATTTTAAATGTGATAAAGAGTGAAACAAATAATAAATTGCCATTGTAAATAATCCTTCGTAGAGTCAGAATGGTACTCAATATATATACAGGGAGAGTGTTTAAGTTGTCGGCTGGTCGGTCGTCATCACGATTACGCTCGAACGCAATAAGTTAGAGAGCTGAAATTTTCAGAGTAGGTTTGGAGTCCAAATATGCCAGCTAAGTTCGTTAATGGGCTAATTCCACCATGTGGTTTCAGTGTTATAGCCACGAACTAATGGTTTCTTAGAGTTGGGAATGATATCAATGGATTCTTATGATAGAACTGCATCATAAATGATTAAATTCAAAACGTAGGTCTATGACTCCCTTCAAATTATAATTAGAGCATTCTATGAAATCATACGATTAATTATTGAAATTTTGAAGAATCATATCTCCAAAAGTATTAGTTTGTTAGAGTTGGGAATGATATCAATGGATTCTTGCTGCGTATATATTAACGTCAAAGAATGTCCACTCCATGTATTCTATGCATCTATCTCTTGATATTATTTCGGGTCACCGAAAAATATCAATAGACCTTCTTTGACGGATTAACTAAAGTGGATTAGAATTAGAAATCTATAGATTTGCTTAGGAATATTACGTTTCTGTGCGCATGTTCTGGGGAATGTCTGCAATTTTCGATTTTTTCAAAGAAAATGATCTCAAACGATTTGGTTTCACTCTCTAATGAAGAATTCGAGGTCAAATTTGACTCTGTCTGGCCGTCCGATAACATTGAAATTTTCAGGGTAGGTGGCGCATCCCCAATACGACGATGATGTTCGCTAATGGGCATAATCGGCCCAATGGTTTCCGAGTAATAATGTTGTTTTCAGCCAATACAAATCCGATCGAATTGAAACTTGGTGAGTAGTTGTAGAATACAAATTTGAGAACGTTTGTGAAATTTTGTGAGAATCACTAGAAAATTTTAAAAAAATTATTAAAAAATATAATTTATGTCACGATATCCCGAGAACGGAATGAGATAGCGACTTGAAACTTTCAGGTAAGGTTGAGAATCTTAATGCGCCATTAGAGTTCGTTTATAGTCATAATCGGCAAAACGGTTTTGGAGTTATACCCATCTGAAATTTGGTTGTTATTTCCTCAATAACTCGAAAAATACTAAACCGATCCAAATAAAACTCGAAAATTCTTGCAAAATTTCGTGAGGATCGTATCACTATAAAATTTTAAAAAAATCATTGAAAAAAATTCTATATATCAGAAACTATCCGTTCGACTTCGGTGAAATTTTGTGAGAGTCTTCAGAACTTAACTCTACTGCCAAGTTCCAAGTTTGAACACGATCGGATCTATATTGTTGGGGATCCGAGCAGCCTTGTCTGAGTTCAGTAGCTAGATGGGTGACCGTTGTCTCGATAACTTTCGAACGAAAGGAGATAGGGACTCGAAATTTTCAGGGTAGGTTACGCATCCGAATGGTAGTTCGTTTTTGGTCATAATCAACCCAACGGTTCCGGAGTTATACCCACCTGGATTATCATTTCCTCGATCAAAAATTATTGACTGCACGTCAGTACTTGAACCTATTTTTTTTAATGTTTAATGAGTTTTTGTATTTGACCGAATCCATATTTTAAAGAAATTACAGAATATACCGAGATTTTGTTTCATTGGTATAAGGCTGACCTTAGGCAGACCTCATACGGCCGGAATGTCTCTCTGAATTCATTTTCTTAATTCATATTCTGAATTCTAGAAGCTTGCAAAATCTGAAAATTAATACTATAGAAAAATCAGAACGTATGAGGAGAATAGATAATTAGTATGCATTTCCGTGCTGTCTGAATTAGTAATATGAATTAAAAGTATGAATTCAGATAGACGTTCCGACTGTATAAGCCCAGCCTAACTCATCTCTCTAATAACCATAGATATCAGTAGAGTTCGTTGTTACAAATTAGTGAAAAATAATGATAATTAAGTATTAAGTAAATCTCCTGCCATCAAGTGAGTCATTCCAAAATTTCCCTCTATTTAGGTAGGGTTCTGTAAAACACCTCTTTCTTCCTCTTGTGATCTAATACTAGAGGAATCGAACATTTCAACACAAAATCGAGAGTAATATTTACATCACTAATCGTGCATCTAACCCACCTTGAACTTTACACCGATATCTCGCATCTAAAAGGCTTAAATCATCTGACTGAAATAACCAGCCAATTGGTATTCGCATTAAATAGTGAATTTAATTAATTATCCTCATATCTATCAATCGATCTCGTATAATACTATCACGTCTATCAAGTTACGTCATCTGCACTTGATCCCAGAAGAGTTTACTTCTGGCCGTGAGAAATAAACTAGACGTTTATACTTACTTGGATTCTCACAATTCTTCACAAAAAATTTATACAATTTTCTCAAGAATAATTATAATTGATGAATGGGTGTGATGCATATTCTATATCCTGTTAAGATTAACGCAGTCTAACCTAGATTACATTGGCGTAGCCATCAGGGAGAGTAAGTTTATACTGGCATGGATAAAAAATCATTAAAATTTCCAAAAGACTGCCAATGATACGATGACCTTTTACAACACTCACGTGACGTCAGCAGCTTTGGTTATTAAATATGATAATAGAGAAATAGTTTTTTGCAAAGCCTCCTTGAATTTAATAAACAAAATCATATCTAGGTCTCCAAATCAAGGCATACTGTCACAATACAGAAAGAAATAAACGGAAAAGAATTAACATAAAACATGCTGTAGATCACTAATGGTTAAAAATGAAAAATAAAATGGTATTTGGAAAAAAAATGGGTTCAAGCCCTGTGGACAGGAGCTTTCTAGCGCTCTAGTTCAAAAAGACAAATTATATCTCCGAAAGTATTGGTTTCTCAGAGTTGGGAATTCAATTCAAATAATAGTTTATTTATCAAGATTAAATGAGCAATCTGAGAATGAGAACTGCACCATATAAGTAATCGAATTAAATCTGGCCAATTTTGCCCAATAACGAACTTAACCGAGATATTCATCTCCCCAACCTACTCTGAAAATTTCAACTACCTAGCTCATTCCGTTCGAGAGTTATTGTAGAAAAACTTATTTTAAATTTTCAAAAATTTTTTTTACCTTTTGCGGTAATCTGGTCAATACAAAACTTCACACGCGTATAAAGGTCATGATTCTACAATTTGATGCTACATTTTAGATAGATCGAGTGATTGGTTTCGGAAATATTCATTAAAAATATTTTTACTAAAATCGGCCATAACTCCAAAACCGCTTTATGGATTTCTCTCATTAACGAGCTCATCCGAGATATTTACGCTCCAAACCCACCTTGCAAATTTCAATTCGCTAACTCCTTTCGTTCGACAGTTATCGTCCCTACGGCCGGCCGGACAGAATCGATTTCGACCTCGGATTCTTGATCAGTGAGTCGAACCAAATCGAACCAAGTCGAACCAAGATCATTTTCATCGAAAAATTCGAAAATTACAGACATTTGGGCAAATTGATAAGCACTCAGTTCCGAGGAACTAGAGCGCCAACAAGTTTCGTATGACAATTGCCCAAAACAGGTTTAAAGTACCTACAAATAGTAGATTTTTCATAAAACATGTATCAAAGAAGAGTAATAATGAAAAATTACCTTGTAATCGATCATACATTTCCTGATCTACGTTTACCAAATTTTCTCCTCTCTCGAACTGCAGAATTATGCTTTCAATATTTACATTCTATTTGCATTCTATGTCTATGGATGAAAAGCAGTCTCATTACCCTCAGATCTCTTACTTCATGTACCGTTCCGAAATGTAAGACTTTTCTGAGAAAAACTAATTTCGGAGCAAACAACTGAGATTTTTCTCACTTCGCTCACAATTCTTCGATTGATTAGATAATGACATGTCTCAGGAAAATGAGTTGACATTATGACAATTCATACATAGAATAATTATATCACTCTGTGGAATACGATTTATCATTGAAATTTTGAAAAATCATATCTCCGAAAGTATTAGCTTGTTAGAGTTAAAAATTATATCATTGGATCCTTATCGTAAAACTGCTTATTAAAAAAAATTTAATTTGGAATTTGTTCTGTAAAAGAAAAATTTTTTTTCGTTACTCCGAAACCATCTGTCCGTTTTTGCCCAGTAACGAACTTAGCCGAGATATTTATCCCCCAAACTTACTCTGAAAATTTCAAATGTCTAGCTCATTCCGCTCGAGAGTTATCGTGCCTAGGGCCGGCCGGACAGAATGAATTTCGACCACGGATTCTTGATCAGTGAGTCGAACCAAATCGTTTAAGACCATTTTCATCGAAATATTCGAAAATTACAGACATTTGGGCAAATTGATAAGCACTCAGTTCCGAGGAACTAGAGCGCCAAAAATGAATGAAATCATCTTTCGAATGCCTTGATTAAAATCACTGACGTGTAGTCAGGACCTTTTGCGCGCATATTCTATGGTCTATTCACCTATAATGGACACTCTATTACGAATTTAGCATCGATATATACCATTTTCTCAGCTTTTATGAAATATATGTATATATTTCATACCATTTTATATTTTAATGACATGCTTCCGTAGAGAATCGTATATGATCACAGAATTTTTAATTGTGACATATATAGGATACATAAGTATCCTATTGGAATTGATATAAGAACAAACTTACGCCTCAAGTAACTCCAGGATACGATATTCCTCGAAAATTAGTGGTTCAGCATTCTACAAGTAATCACCAAGTTTTAATTGAATCAGATTTTTGGGCGCATGTTCTAGGGGAACATCGTCCTATCATTTCGTCCAAATGTCTGTAATTTTCGAATTTCGAGCTGAAAATTGGCTAATAGACTAATTCGGACTCCCTGATCACGAATCCGGTGTCAGATTTTAGGGTGCCGTACGGCCGGCCGGCCGTACTTCCGGCCGTAGGCACGATAACAGGAGCACCGAAGGTCCTATCGACTTCAAACTTTCAGGGTAGGTTTCTGATCAAAATGCGACGGTTAAGTTCGTTAACGGGCAAAATCGGCCGGACGGTTTAGGAGTTATAGACATTTAAAATTTTGAGGTTATTTCCCTGATATTTCAGGAACTAAAGAAGATGTTGAATCGAAACTTGGTAGTCAGTTCGAGGATATAAAGGCGCAACTTTTGGCAAAATTCTGTTATGATCGAAATGTTGGTAATTTTTAAAAAAATATTTCTTTTAATTTTTTCGAAAAAAAATTTTTTTTTTCGTGAACTGTTCATCAGATTGCAACAAAAACTTGTACTAACGTCAATTGTAGTATTTTGCAACATTGTGCAAAATTTTGGCTCTATACGATTTCAATTTCTGGAGATATAAGACAAAATGTGTCAAATTTCCGGGACTCTCTCAGTATTTTCATCGATTATTCTATGAACTCTTTGAATTCCACCGAAAACAAATTCAAAGACACAAACATAAAGAATCAAGTCATAGTTTAGACGTCGAAAGAAGGACGATGTTGATCGACTTGAAAAGGTACCTATTTCAAGAAATGCAATAATGAAATGCTTAATTTATGGATATAATATTATCTAAGTATTGTTGGGATCGGGCAGTTGGAAAATTTTTTAATAAAAAAATTTGTACCGGCGTTAAATCAAGCATTCTACACGAGTGTGCAAAATTTCAGTTCGATACGAACTCAATTCCAGAAGATATTGCTTAAAATTCACATTCCAGCGTGTTTTGACGTTCTATGGTCACAGAAAATCGTCACAAAAATCTATTTACCTCATTTGACGGCTGTTTGTCAAATCAATTAATTGCAATAATTGATGTCAGATTTCCTACATACCAAGGTCAAACACATTTTATTATATGGAAAACACTTATTATGATCACGTTCTACAGGAATTGATACTAAATAGAAGCTAGATGAAGATTATTGTAATGGAAAATTTGTGTTCCAGAATAATATTAAGGTATTCAACATGATACTGCTTTTTTTCTTTACTGGTCAGTACGGGCCACAAGGAAGATGAACATGCGCCCAATAGCTCCTGTCCACAGGGCTTGAACCAATTTTTATATTTTGAGTTATAGAGGAAATATCAACAAAATTTCAGATGAGTATAACTCCAAAACAATTTGGCCGATGATGCCAATTAATGAACCTAAATGTCGCATTCGGCTACGCAACCTTCCCTGAGAATTATTATTATTATTATTATTATTATACTGATCCTCCTGGGTCTTCCACAAGGAGACCCCTCATAAGCTCTAAGAGCTTGAGCGAGTAAGGAGACCCAGTTGCAAGTCACTACCTCCTTTCGTTCATAAGTTATCGAGTAAACGGTTCCCCTCTAGCTACTGAACTCACACAAGGCTGCTTGGATCTCCAACAATATAGATTCGATCATGTTCAAACTTGAAACTTGGCAATAGAGTTAGGTTCTGAAGGCTCTCGCAAAATTATCACTCGGAAATGGTTGGGCAAATTATACCCATTAACGAACTTGTACGTCGTATTGAGTCGCGCCACCTACCCTGAAAATTTCAAGTCGCTATCTCTTCCCGATCTCAAGTTATCGTAAGATAAATAATATTTTTTCGTAATTTTTTAGAAATTTTCTAGGGGTAAGGTCCTCACAAAATTTTACACACGTCTTTATGTTGATATTCTACAACTAGTTACCAAGCTTCAATTCGATCGGGTCCATATTTTTTGAGTTATCGAGAAAATAATATTCCAGATGGGTATAACTTCGAAACCGATGGTCCGATTATGCCCAACAACTCTCCCATTCGGATGCGCAACCTCCCCTCAAAATTGCAAGCCCCTATCTCTTTGCGTTCGAAAGTTATCGAGGCAACGGTCACCCATCCAGCTATTGAACTCACCCAAGACTGCTCGGATCTCCAACAATACAGATACGATCGTGTTCAAACTTGGAGCTTGGCAGAAGAGTTAGGTTTTGAAGTCTCTCGCAAAATTTCAGCGATGTCGGACGAATAGTTTCTGATATCTGGATTTTTTTTTTAATTTTCTATTGATACGATCATTACGAACATTTTCAAGAATTTTCGCGTTGGCATTCTATAACTAATAACCATGTTTGAATTGGATCGGTTTCGTATTTTTCGAGTTATTGAGGAAATCACAACCAAATTTCAGATGGGTATAACTCCAAAACCGTTTGGCCGATTAAGGGCCGGTTTCTGAGGAATATAGCATGTGGTTTATACTTCAGTAGATAAATGCGACAGAAACAGGCCCTATGTCTATTAACAAACTCAAATGTCGCACAACCTACCCTAAAAATTACAAGTCGCTATCTCTTTCCGTTCTCAGGTTGTCGTGACATAAATATAAGTTTTCAATGAATTTTTTTAAATTTTCTAGCGATACGATTCTCACAAAATTTCACAAACATCTTTAGGTTCGTATTCTACAACTATACTCACTAAGTTTCAATTTGATAGGATTTGTATTGGTTATTGACAACCGTTGGGCCGATTATATCCATTAACGAACTTGTCTGACGTGTTGGGACGCGTTATCTATCCTGAAAATTTCAGGTAGCTGTCTCTTTCCATTCTCAAGTTGTCGTGGTAACGGCCGGCCGGACAGAATCAAATTTGACCTCGAATTCTTCATCAGGGAGTCGAACCCAATCGTTTAGGACCATTTTCGGCGAAAAATTACAGACATTTGGGCAAAATGATAACACGATGTTCCACAGAACATACGCTCAAAAAGGTAAATTCATAGCAAAGAAATTTTGACGGCGCCGTCTTTATTCTTTTCGCTGACTTTTAAGCGAATCTCAAGTCAACATTGACTTGTACAAAACGCCGTTTACGGATTTAAAGAGTGGGAAAGCCCTGTGGAAAGGAGCTCTGGCGTTCTTGTTCAAACTTTAACAAATCATATTTCCGAAATTATTGGTTTCTCAGAGTTGGGAATTTAATAGAAGTGCATCATAAAAGAAACTAAATTAAAATTAAACAACGAAGTTATCCGCGATATTCATTCCTCAAATCTACTCTGATAATTATATTATACTAGCTGACACGCAACTTCACCTGCGCCAAATCGGTTATTGCGGTTGCAATTTTATTTCCAAATGCGAAAAATCTTAAAAGAAAAACCTAGAACCCGATTGCAGCGCCTCCTACCGGGACAATTGAATTTTCAAGTTATCCAGGGACCCACTCAAACACGTAATTCTAAAAAATACCTAGAGCCCGATTGCGGCGCCACCTACCGGGTTCAAGTGCGAATACGAACTACCCACTCAATCGTATCTGGTTAAGAAAAGTGAGAAAAGGTGAGAAAGACAGGAGACCGGCTTCGTTCTCATCCCTACTCCCTGCTGTTTACTGGGACGGGACACCGATATAGTCTGGCAAATGAGTGTTGGTCCAGAAAGACGCGGAAATTTTAAAAAATCTAGCACTAAGTATAGCAGGAATAAACTGCCTTGATACTTTAATAAAAATAAATATAAAAATTTTAGCTTTGCCAAAAATTCACAAAAAATACGGCGACTTGGTTTTAATTAGCTCTTTCTCTGGGATAACTTACCAAGTGATAATTGATGAGTTATCGAGCGGGATGAAAAATGATTAATTACTAAAATGACTATTAAAAAATAGGGGTTGGTGATAGAAGGGTGAAAATTTAGAGAGTTGTATGTATTTTGTAATGCCACATTATAAAAAAATAAAAACAAAAAATTTCATCCGAAAATAAAAAAAAAATTTAAGGGTGAACAACCTTTATCACGTAGGGGTATGAAAAATAGATAGTAGCCAATTCTCAGACCTACTGAATACGCATATAAAATTTGGTAAAAATCGGTAAAGCCGTTTCAGAGGAGTACGGTAATTAACATTGTGACATGGAAATTTTATATATTATATAGATTAATTGAAACTTAGCCAATATTCCAGTTTTGTTTTTATTGCAGATATTCTGGACCCAATTTGATTAACTTACGAAAGGATATACATATTTCCATCATCATATGGATTATCCAAGGGCATATAGGCTAGGGCCGCTAGGGGTATATCACCCAAAAATTATAATATCCTATAATTGGCCATTTTGCATAAAAATAATAATAATATAATAATAATAATAATGTTTATTCATCTAGCGAGAAATAAACATGGTTTGCGTTACAGAGATCATAGCAGATAATATAGTATAATCTGTGTGTAACTGTTAATTATAACTTAATTTAATCTTACAATATATAATCTCAAACTTAAATAAATCTTTCCCAACTTGAAAAAAAAAGAAAAACATTCACTTCACTGTGAAGGCACTCCTTGCTCTAAGTCAAAAGTTCAAATCGGGTTTTACGTTGCTCATAATCGGTGTGTATTTTTGTTCTAGTCGGTGAGTATATTTTGTCATAATCGGTGAGTATGTTTTGTCATAATCGGCGAGTACTTTGGCATTATAATTGGATATTCTGGTGTCAATTTTGTTTCATTCATTGAATTTATTAATTAAATCATTTGCTTCTTTTGTCTTCAACTCAACTAGCCATTCTCTGGTTTTCCTCTTAAATTTTTTAAAGTTTCTAATTTTTTTCAACTGAGCATTAAATCTTTGTTTTCTAGATCAGAAATAAATTTGACATATCTCTTATAGGTAGATAAGATGACATGTATGAACAGTGAACACAGATAGAACACATACCGATAGAATTTGCATTCTGTGAAAACATAGAACAATGTGTTATTGAAATTTTGAAGAATCGTATCTCCGAAAATGTTAGCTTGTTAGAGTTCAAAATTATATCAGTGGATTCTTATGGTGAAACTGCATCATGAAAAAAATTGAATTTGAAATTTGTAATGTAAACAAATTTTTGTTTTCCGTTACTCTGAAACCATCTGGTCAATTTTGCCCACTAACGAACTGAACCCAAACCTACTCTGAAAATTTCAACAGTCTAGCTCATTCCGTTCGAGAGTTATCGTGTGAACGGCCGGACAGAATCGATTTAGACCACGAATTCTTGATCAGTGAGTCGAACCAAATCGTTTGAGACCATTTTCAGCCAGAAAATCGAAAATTACAGACATTTGGGCAAATTGATAAGCATTCTGTTCCCAGGAACAAGAGCGCCTAAAAATATTCGTCTATTTCCGAGGAAATTAGGGTTCCCAATATAAATAAATCACCCTGTACGAAAAATGTGAAAAAATCAGATGGGGCTACGCAATTTTTTTCGCTGCACTATTCCAACCGTTTACATTTCGAAAAAAAAAATAAACCAAAAGCAATTAAGTATGTATATCGAAAGTGTGAAGCAACATCAGGAAACACTCAAAATAATCTATAAACAAACGTCCAATCCGAAAAAGTAGTCTCCTTATTTCGGTCCCATCATGCAACAACCATCAATTAGCACATTCATAAACAGACTAATGAATGTTATGCCATCGATTGTTTGTTCAAAGACCCCTTGCTGACTTGTTCTATCAGAAATGGCCATTAAAACTTTTAAAAAAAGAATTACTTCCAATTACCGCTTTGTCCAAATGACGTATACAGTTTTACGAAAACGAACTTGAACTATCGACTCGCATCCGCTACAAAAAGTAACAAAGCTTGATTTGTTGATGGGATATTCGGTTTTTATTGCAATAATTGTGGGCTGAGTATAATTTTATGTGAGAAATTGTCTCCAATTAGAAGAGACGTCGGGAGGTTTAAACTTACTACTGCTTGCCGTATGATAGACAATATAATGTAGGTGTTGAAGAATACTTGCAATTGCAGGATGTGTATGATTAAATTATAAAGGTGAATTGAATTCGTTCGTCTGCAATTCTTCGAGGCATATCGACCAAAACAAAATTTAACGATCCCTGAAATCGAATTTTGTCCGTCGTCAATGCTTAAACATTTTTTGAAGGATTCACATGAGAGTTTGAACATGTTTTTGGCGGTCTTGACCATCGGAACAGAGTGCTTATCAATTTGACCAAATGCCTGTAATTTTCGGGTTTTTGCATGAAAATGGTATTAAAATCATTCGGTTCGAGTCACTGATCAAGAATCCGTGTTCGAAATCGATTCTGTCTGGCCGTACGTTAACACGATAACTCTCGAACGGAATGAGCTAGACAGTTGACATTTTCAGAGTAGGTTTGGGACATAAATATCTCGGTTAAGTTCGTTATTGGGCAAAATCGGCCGGATGGTATTGGAGTAGCATAGTTTTTTTTTACATTACAAATTTCGATTTATTTTTTATTTAAGATTCAGTTTCGTCATAAGTATCCATTGATATTATTCTCAACTCTAACAAGCTAATACTTTCGGACCTATGATTTGTCAAAATTTCAAAAATACATCGTACTTCTATATGTTTTCACAGAATGCGAATTCTATTTGTCTGTGTTCTATCTGTTTGCGGTAGCTGTGATTTGGTCCAGTTTGAAAGATAAACGTCATTAATGTCAAACGAAACTGAAAGTGTATTTCTGGAGAGTTTGGTTGATGTAATCATGTAAACAATTTGAAATTTGGATTCGCTAAGTTCATAGGAAGAGTTTTTTGGTTAGTGAGTCGAAAATGAAGGATGCAAGGAAGTCTAGCATAATGTACGAGTCATTCTCTAATTATGGAAGATTAAGAACGGGATTTCCAACTAATGTACATGTAGTTATTCCTTAAAAATACTCTTTAAGATTTCCTACATAAGTATTCTGGTTTTGGGTTCTCTCAGGACTGATTACACTAAATTTATTTCATAAATAAAACTGGCCCAGAGTAGGTTTGGCAGATAATATCTCGGTTAAGTTCGTTAGTGGGCAATCGGCCTGTTTTGTTTACATTACGAATTTCAAATTGTTTTAAGATGTAGTTTCATCATAATAATCCATTGGTATCGTTCTCAACTCTAACAAACCAATACTTTCGGAGATATTATTTTTCAAAATTTCAATAATTAATCGTAATTTGATGATTTCATAGAATGCCCTAATTATAATTTGCATGTACGTAAATCCAACATATGAGGTGAGTCATAGACCTACGTTTTGAATTTAATTTTTTATAATGCAGTCCTATCATAAGAATCCATTGATATCTTTCCCAACTCTGAGAAACCAACAAGAGCACCAAAGGACCTGACCCACCCCCCCTTTTGGTTTTTCTATTTGGTCATAATTGTGAAATTTTCTTACCTCTGTTATAATGTACCTTGGTGTTTATTCTTGTATGTTCTTGCATAATATTTTTGTTACATAATTTAATCATTTGTGAGCATTCAATTGATATGAGTTATGAGCTTCCAGGAAGTTAAGTGTAATAATCTAGCTAAACTTTGCTTCTCGAGGGCTCACGAAATTATGTGTAAAAAAAAAAAGCACTGACGTGAAGTCAGTACTCTTTGGCGCGCGTGTTCACGGTGGCTAATTTGAATTGAATGATTCAAAAATTAACAGTGCTGTATCTAAGCTGCCATCAGGATAGAGTAACAAAGTTGGAAAAGAACACAAGTGACTCTCCTTAGTCGCACAAGCTCCTAGAAGATTTGGGAGGGTCAGTATAATCCTAATCATGTTTATAGCACGCGCGCCAAAGCAGATTGACTTTTTACACTTTTTCTTTCATTGTTATGTCAATCTGCTTTTGCGCTCGTGCTATAAACATGATTAGGATTATACTGACCCTCCCAAATCTTCTAGGAGCTTGTGCGACTAAGGAGAGTCACTTGTGTTCTTTTCCAACTTTGTTACTCTATCCTGATGGCAGCTTAGATACAGCACTGTTAATTTTTGAATCATTCAATTCAAATTAGCCACCGTGAACACGCGCGCCAAAGAGTACTGACTTCACGTCAGTGCTTTTTTTTTTTTTTTTTTCAAGTTCCTTTAACAAATATAGCTATCAATACAGTTTGGCTGTTAGTTTTACCGTAGATCAGAAAAAAATTCGGTTGTGGGTCCTCCGTTAGCGACGAAATTGCATCTTCTCCAAATCCGAACGCATTTTAATATAGATCTACCGAATATAGTTATTTATAAATTCGCCTCAGGGCCACCATACAGACCATTCAAATCGGAAACAACGCTATTTCCCCCAAACTGACTTGTGTCCGTGCACTGAATTGACATGAATATTCTTTTAAAACCTCACAATATCGGCTCATTACTCCCAACATAACCCAAACAACCCAAAACCATTCACTTCTCGTCTGCGCAAGCGCAGTATACTCGTGGCTGCAAGTCCTCCCAAAATTACACACCTCACAAAAAACTCCGATTCTCCAACACTAGTGGTTCAGGAGATATCGCTTCTTGAATCCACGCATGCGCAGACCCTCACCAGGGGATTCTATAGCGGAAAAGCACCCGCCACCCCAAAACCCCAATCCTCTCTGACGAAAGCACCACCAGTTAAATCACTGATGGTCTGCTCATGCGCATAACGAAAAATGCCCGTAAGGGGTTACATCCATTTCGAAATTAGCCCCACGGCCACGGTACGGACACTTTAACTATGAAACAACGCTACAGCCCCCAAACTGACTTGTCCTTGCACTGAATTGCTATGAATATTCTTTTAAAACCTCATAATATCGTCTCAGCACTCCCAACATAACCCATCCAACCCAAAAACAGTCACTTCTCTTCTGCGCATGCGCAATCTACTCGCAGCTAAAAGTCCTCTCAAAATAACACACCTTACAAAAAAACTCCGATTCTCCAACACTAGTGGTTCAGGAGATATCACATCTTTAATCCACGCATGCGCAGACCCTCAACAGGGGATTCTATAGAGGAATAGCATCCGCCACCCCAAAACCCTAATCCTCCCTGACGAAAACACCACCAGTTAAATTACTGATGGTCTACTCATGCGCATAACGAAAAATGCCTGTAAGGGGTAACATCAATTTCAAAATTAGCCCCAGGGCCACGGTACGGACACTTTAACTCGGAAACAACGCTACATCCCCCAAACTGACTTGTCCTTGCACTGAATTGCTATGAATATTTTTTTAAAACCTCATAATATCGACTCAGCACTCCCAACATAACCCATCCAACCCAAAACAGTCACTTCTCTTCTGCGCATGCGCAATCTACTCGCGGCTAAAAGTCCTCTCAAAATAACACACCTTACAAAAAACTCCGATTCTCCAACACTAGTGGTTCAGGAGATATCACATCTTAAATCCACGCATGCGCAGACCCTCAACAGGGGATTCTATGGAGGAATAGCATCCGCCACCCCAAAACCCTAATCCTCTCAGACGAAAACACCACCAGTTAAATCACTGATGATCTGCTCATGCGCATAACGAAAAATGCCTGTAAGCGGTAACATCAATTTCAAAATTAGCCCCAGGGCCACGGTACGGACACTTTAACTCGGAAACAACGCTACATCCCCCAAACTGACTTGTCCTTGCACTGAATTGCTATGAATATTCTTTTAAAACCTCATAATATCGACTCAGCTCTCCCAACATAACCCATCCAACCCAAAAACAGTCACTTCTCTTCTGCGCATGCGCAATCTACTCGCGGCTAAAAGTCCTCTCAAAATAACACACCTTACAAAAAACTCCGATTCTCCAACACTAGTGGTTCAGGAGATATCACATCTTTAATCCACGCATGCGCAGACCCTCAACGAGGGATTCTATAGAGGAATAGCATCCGCCACCCCAAAACCCTAATCCTCTCTGATGAAAACACCACCAGTTAAATCACTGATGGTCTGCTCATGCGCATAACGAAAAATGCCTGTAAGCGGTAACATCAATTTCAAAATTAGCCCCAGGGCCACGGTACGGACACTTTAACTCGGAAACAACGCTATATCCCCAAACTGACTTGTCCTTGCACTGAATTGCTATGAATATTCTTTCGAAACCTCATAATATCGACTCAGCACTCCCAACATAACCCATCCAACCCAAAAATAGTCACTTCTCTTCTGCGCATGCGCAATCTACTGGCGGCTAAAAGTCCTCTCAAAATAACACACCTTACAAAAAACTCCGATTCTCCAACACTAGTGGTTCGGAAGATATCGCATCTTTAATCTACGCATGCGCAGACCCTCATCAGGGATCTGAATTCTATGGAGGAATAGCATCCGCCACCCCAAAACCCCAATCCTCTCTGACGAAAACTACAGCAGTTAAAGGACTTCTCATCTGCGCATGCGCAATACGGAAAATGCCCGGAAAGGGCAGCATGAACCTCAAAAACATATGTTTCGGCATTAAAAGCAAAGTATTCCGCAAAATAGTAGTAATTTTTTTATTTTTTTCATGTCACGTGATCTTCACGAAATTTTGCAAAAGTGTTTGCTTTGGTCTTTTGCATCTAACTACTGAGTTTCAATTTAATCAGATCAGTATTTTTCGAGTTATCGTGAAAACAAAATTTTCAAATTTTCAAAAATTTTTTTTTGCCACTTTAGGGCCGTCCGTTCAACACAAAACTTCGCAGGCATATAAAGGTCATGATTCTACAATCTGATGCCAAATTTCAAAAAGATCGAGTGATCGGTTCCGGAAATATTCATAAAAAACGTTTTTATTAAAAACGGCCTTAACTCCGAAACCGCTCGGTCGATTTCGCCCGTTAACGAACTTGTCCGAGATATTTACGCTACGAAACTACCCTGCAAATTTCAACGCTCTAAGTCGTTCCGTTCGAGAGTTATCGTGCTAACGGCCGGACCGGACGGACAGAATTGAATTTGACCTCGAATTCTTCATCAGGGAGTCGAACCCAATCGTTTGAGACCATTTTCGTAAAAAAATTCGAAAAATACAGACATTGTGACGAAATGATAGCACGCTGTTCCTTGCGGAACACGCGCGCAAAAAGTGGAAAAGCCCTGTGAACAGGAGCTTTGGCGCTCTTGTTGAAACTTTGAAAAATCATATCTCCGAGAGTATTGGTTTCCAGATTTAGGAATTATATCAATGGTTTCTTATGATAGAACTTCATCATAAAATAAATAAAATTCAAACATCATAAAGGAATTTAAATACAACAAGAGTGCCAAAAATCATTAATCCAAAACCAACAGACCAATTTTACCCAATAATGAACTTATCCGAGATATTCATTCCTCAAATCTACTATGAAAACTATTTTACATCAATTGAAACTTATCCAATATTCCAGTTTTGTACATACTGGAAATCTTCTGAACCCAATTTACCTAGCAAAGTATATATTTCCATCATCATATGGATTATCCACGGGCATTATATTATCATTTTAAAAGTATAATATCATATCATCTCCTTGATTCTACGATAGCTGAGGTTATTTCATTGGTCTCTCATTTTGCATTTAATGATACTATGTTCTCTATAACAGGAGGGGTATTTTATATCAAGAACCAGAAGTAAATTTGAAATGTCACTTACAGCAAAATTAGATGATATATATTATATATATATATTATATTATAATTATTATACTGATGAACACAGATCATAAAATAATTCATAGTTAGAATAATTAAGTACAGCATTCTGTGAAAATACAGAAGTACGATTTAAGTTTTAAATTTTGAAAAATCATATCTCCGAAAGTATTAGCTTGTTAGAGTTGAAAATGATATCGATGGATTCTTATGACGAAACTGCATCTTAAAAAAATTGAATTGAATTTGAAATTTGAAGTGTAAAAACAACTCAGAAACCATCATACCAATTCTGCCCAATAACGAACTCAACCGAGATATTTATCTCCTCAACCTACTCTGAAAATTTCAACTGCCTATAGCTCAATCCGTTCGAGAGTTATCGTGTTAACGGAGGGCCGGCCGGACAGAATCGATTTTGACCACGGATTCTTGATCAACTGTCCAGCTCATTCCGTTCGAGAGTTATCGTGCCTACGGCCGGCCGGCCGGACATAATGAATATCGACCACGGATGCTTGATCAGTGATTCAAACCAAATCGTTCGAGACCATTTTCATCGAAAAATTCGAAAATTACAGACATTTGGGCAAATTGATAAGCACTCTGTTCCGAGGAACAAGAGCGCCAAAAAGGCATTTTAATAATCTAAGGAATCAGGCCGGAGAATATCTACATAGAACTTAAGATTACTTACGCATTGATTTCTAAATTGAGGATTTTCCAATGATCTGAATAGACTGAGGGGAATTATTCTATCTTCATTGCTTAGGATAATTATGAAATCATACTCCAGGTAATGTTGATCTAACTTTACTAGAGTGTATAACTTCCCAGATAGCAGATTTTTTTTAAGAAGATAAACGAATCTCGCCAATTAGTTATTCTCAGTTGATCCTCACAAGCAATATACATATATATCTATTGTGTCAATAAAGTCAATAAACCTTGTCAGTGTACCGACCACAAATGCTTTCAAGAATGGATATGACCGGTGGATCGCTAGCCAGCAGGAATCACTAAGTCGGCCTATTTCTACAATCCTAACACCATTTGTCTAAGCTGTGCATATTTCTAGTAATGTAATTTTACATCTATTTTTAAGGTTTGAGTTTATAGGTATATGTGCCTCAACTCTTATTAAATATATAATAATAATAAAGGGGGTCGTTAAAATATCAATAATTCTTCATTTGATGACATAACATTATGCAATGGAATATTCCATAAATTTGGATATAACCACACAAAAATAAATATTGTAATGTTGGTTAAGAACCAGTAATTCCACAACCACATATTCCGCCGTATTCACAAAGCATTCAATCTCCGTTAAGTCCTAACTGAGGTCCTCAGTTAAGGATAAATAAGAATCGCAACCTCAGTTTAAGTGAAAATTAACTTGAAACAGGCCTGTTTCAGCACCGTTACATACGTTAACTGAGGTTGCGATTCTTATTTATCCTTAACTGAGGACCTCAGTTAGGACTAAACGGAGATTGAATGCTTTGTGAATACGGCGGATTATCTCCGAGATATTTAACTCCTAAATCTACTTTGAAAATTTCAACTGTCTAGCTCATTCCGTTCGATAGTTATCGTGTTAACGGAGGGCCAGCCGAACAGAATCGATTTCGGTCACTCAATATCAGGAAATTCCGTCAAATTGTTGAAAAATTCCAATAAAGTGTACTTCGGAGCACTTGAAGGTATCGAAATGTATAAGAGAAAGGACATTTTACTCAATAATGATCTAACCCCAATTAACAACCCATTATTCTCACTAATCGGGTTATGACTAAGGGTATAATGTCGACGCATACTTGAGTGTAGAAATTGATAGCATGCTTAAGTAACGCTTCGTCTTTGAAGATGGAAACTTTGTTTCCGAAACATATGTCAGATGACGCAAACTGTAGTGGACAAGAGTGTAGTTACTTTCGTAGTGTTCATAATCCACAGTGAACTCGAAATAGAAAAGTTATTGGAAGATAATATATTGTATATTGTTGTAGGGGGGTAACGTTGCACTGCGACCTTAAGGTGCCCCCCTTCAGAGCTGTCGATGTCATTACCATCTACAGCTCGCCTTCCAGTTATAGAGTTCTGATGAACTCCAGTATCTGGGATGGCGTCAAGGTGGCTAGGTCTTCCTGCAGATTTCTTGCCCAAAGCATTCCTTGCGTTGGTTTGAGATGGCGAGGCATTCCGTTGTCAGGTGATTAGGAGTTTCATCCTCCTCCAAACAGAATCTGCACTCGTCAGTTTCTGCTAGCCCTAATCTCATCATATGCTTCCTAAGGCCGCAGTACCCTGTGAGGAGGTGCAGCGTGTTCTTACTGAGGTCCAAGTCTTTCTTGGATCTGACAGTATCAAAGTGCCGGAGGAATTTTTTGGAGTGATGTATTCCGGGGACAGATCCCCAGAAAGTACCTCTCTCAGTTTCTTATTTCGTCCGGAATTCACTTTTGTAGGTGTGTCTACCAACCCCACAATAAGGTTCCGGGCCAATAAAGGGAGTTTTGCTCCTTTCTTGGCTAGTGTGTTGGCCTCCTCATTTCCTATGATTCCCGCGTGACCAGGAACCCAGACCAAGGAGACCACGTTGTTCTTGCCTCCTTCATTGAGTTTTCTTCGGCACTCCCAAATTTGCTTGGACTTGATAACATGGGAGCTCCGAACTTTAATAGCAGCTTGACTGTCAGAGTGGATTGCTATATCACAACTCTATCAATGCCCTTTCCGGGCATTTTCCGTATTGCGCATGCGCAGATGATAAGTCCTTTAACTGCTGTAGTTTTCGTCAGAGAGGATTGGGGGTTTTGGGGTGGCGGATGCTATTCCTCCATAGAATTCAGATCCCTGATGAGGGGCTGCGCATGCGTAGATTAAAGATGCGATATCTTCCGAACCACTAGTGTTGGAGAATCGGAGTTTTTGTAAGGTGTGTTATTTTGAGAGGACTTTTAGCCGCCAGGAGATTGCGCATGCGCAGAAGAGAAGTGACTGTTTTTGGGTTGGATGGGTTATGTTGGAAGTGCTGAGTCGATATTGTGAGGT
Organism: Halyzia sedecimguttata; assembly: GCA_937662695.2. Classification (NCBI taxonomy): domain Eukaryota; kingdom Metazoa; phylum Arthropoda; class Insecta; order Coleoptera; family Coccinellidae; genus Halyzia; species Halyzia sedecimguttata. Next base: position 75,098,821 of record OW569414.2, read on the forward strand.
TTCAAAAGAATATTCATGGCAATTCAGTGCAAGGACAAGTCAGTTTGGGGGATGTAGCGTTTTTTCCGAGTTAAAGTGTCCGTACCGTGGCCCTGGGGCTAATTTTGAAATTGATGTTACCCCTTACAGGCATTTTTCGTTATGCGCATGAGCAGACCATCAGTGATATAACTGGTGGTGTTTTCGTCAGAGAGGATTAGGGTTTTGGGGTGGCGGATGCTATTCCTCTATAGAATCCCCTGTTGAGGGTCTGCGCATGCGTAGATTAAAGATGCGATATCTTCCGAACCACTAGCGTTGGAGAATCGGAGTTTTTTGTAAGGTGTGTTATTTTGAGAGGACTTTTAGCCGCCAGTAGATTGCGCATGCGCAGAAGAGAAGTGACTGTTTTTGGGTTGGATGGGTTATGTTGGGAGTGCTGAGTCTATATTATGAGGTTTTAAAAGAATATTCATAGCAATTCAGTGCAAGGACAAGTCAGTTTGGGGGATGTAGCGTTGTTTCCGAGTTAAAGTGTCCGTACCGTGGCCCTGGGGCTAATTTTGAAATTGATGTTACCCCTTACAGGCATTTTTCGTTATGCGCATGAGCAGACCATCAGTGATTTAACTGGTGGTGTTTTCGTCAGAGAGGATTAGGGTTTTGGGGTGACGGATGCTATTCCTCTATAGAACCCCCTGTTGAGGGTCTGCGCATGCGTAGATTAAAGATGCGATATCTTCCGAACCACTAGCGTTGGAGAATCGGAGTTTTTTGTAAGGTGTGTTATTTTGAGAGGACTTTTAGCCGCGAGTAGATTGCGCATGCGCAAAAGAGAAGTGACTGTGTTTGGGTTGGATGGGTTATGTTGGGAGTGCTGAGTCGATATTATGAGGTTTTAAAATAATATTCATAGCAATTCAGTGCAAGGACAAGTCAGTTTGGGTGATGTAGCGTTGTTTCCGAGTTAAAGTGTCCGTACCGTGGCCCTGGGGCTAATTTTGAAATTCATGTTACCGCTTACAGGCATTTTTCGTTATGCGCATGAGCAGACCATCAGTGATTTAACTGGTGGTGTTTTCGTCAGAGAGGATTATGGTTTCGGGGTGGCGGATGCTATTCCTCCATAGAATCCCCTGTTGAGGGTCTGCGCATGCGTGGATTAAAGATGTGATATCTCCTGAACCACTAGTGTTGGAGAATCGGAGTTTTTTGTAAGGTGTGTTATTTTGAGAGGACTTTTAGCCGCGAGTAGATTGCGCATGCGCAGAAGAGAAGTGACTGTTTTTGGGTTGGATGGGTTATGTTGGGAGTGCTGAGTCGATATTATGAGGACTTAAAAGAATATTCATAGCAATTCAGTGCAAGGACAAGTCAGTTTGGGGGATGTAGCGTTGTTTCAGAGTTAAAGTGTCCGCACCGTGGCCCTGGGGCTAATTTTGAAATTGATGTAACCCCTTACGGGCATTTTTCGTTATGCGCATGAGCAGAACATCTGTGATTTAACTGGTGGAGCTTTCGTCAGAGAGGATTGGGGTTTTGGGGTGGCGGATGCTATTCCGCTATAGAATCCCCTGGTGAGGGTCTGCGCATGCGTGGATTCAAGAAGCGATATCTCCTGAACCACTAGTGTTGGAGAATCGGAGTTTTTTGTGAGGTGTGTAATTGTGGGAGGACTTGCAGCCACGAGTATACTGCGCTTGCGCAGACGAGAAGTGAATGGTTTTGGGTTGTTTGGGTTATGTTGGGAGTAATGAGCCGATATTGTGAGGTTTTAAAAGAATATTCATGTCAATTCAGTGCACGGACACAAGTCAGTTTGGGGGAAATAGCGTTGTTTCCGATTTGAAATGTCTGTATGGTGGCCCTGAGGCGAATTTATAAATAACTATATTCGGTAGATCTGTATTAAAATACGTTCGGATTTGGAGAAGATGCAATTGCGTCCCTAACGGAGGACCCACAACCGCATTTTTTTCGATCTACGGTAAAGCTAACAGCCAAACTGTATTGATAGCTATATTTGTTAAAGGAACTTGAAAAATAAAAAAAAGCACTGACGTGAATTCAGTACTCTTAGGCGCGCGTGTTCACGGTGGCAAATTTGAATTGAATGATGAGTACTTCAAGCTCAGTGGATAGAGCGAGCCGAAGATCTACCCAAAGGATAGTGGACACCATTCACTGTCGGTTAACTTACAGTGCTGTGTGTAAGCTGCCATCAGGATAGAGTAACAAAGTTGGAAAAGAACACAAGTGACTCTCCTTAGTCGCACAAGCTCCTAGAAAATTTGGGAGGGTCAGTATAATCCTAATCATGTTTGTAGCACGCGCGCAAAAGCAGATTGACTTAACAATGAAAGAAAAAGTGTAAAAAGTCAATCTGCTTTGGCGCGCGTGCTATAAACATGATAAGGATTATACTGACCCTCCCAAATTTTCTAGGAGCTTGTGCGACTAAGGAGAGTCACTTGTGTTCTTTTCCAACTTTGTTACTCTATCCTGATGGCAGCTTAGATACAGCACTGTTAATTTTTGAACCGACAGTGAATGGTGTCCACTATCCTTTGGGTAGATCTTCGGCTCGCTCTATCCACAGAGCTTGAAGTACTCATCATTCAATTCAAATTTGCCACCGTGAACACGCGCGCCAAAGAGTACTGACTTCACGTCAGTGCTTTTTTTTTCATAACAAGCATTGTAGTAAAGTTCTTTTCGATGCTTACTTTCTTGATCATTTCAGATTGGCTGATGAAATATACTTGGTAAGAGAGGACCAGGCTTTCTGGTTTTTAATACTCTTATTACCTGATCCTTTCCTAGATATTCCGAGAATGGCTTCATGGGCCATTTTCTCTATCACTAGATGAAGTGGTGTGAAATTTGTTATAATCTCAAGTGTCCTGGTAGGACAGGTTCCCATAGCTCCAGTGATACACACACAGGCCAGCCTTTGTACTTTGTCGAGGGTTTTCCTCGTACAATTCTGGCTTGTTTTTGAGTACCAAACTACAGCCCCATACGTATTATGGGTCTCGCAATCATGACGTACATCATTGAAGATAATAGGTCAAGACCATTATTTTAGAGCCACCGTTGCAGAGGGCTCTATATTTCTTGAGGGTCACTTTGGGGAAACATTTTCATTAACGTTTTGTTCATTTCAGAATAACTTTGTATACAGGGTGAGCCTGTTGTACATTAATATTTACCATAGATTCTTCTCATCAAATAATTCATACATTTTTTTTTTCACTATTAATTATCAACATACATCAAGGTTTGCCACCGAATCTTCCAAACCGAATGATCAAATAATATTATGAAAGCTATTTAAATCAGTGCCATTGTTTTCCACGATGAATATTTCAATGCTTCATCCTCATTGTTCCGTAAACAACGTTTGATATTCAACAGCACACAGTGGCATGCATAAATATGCAAGCTACTTATCTATCTCTCTAGATCTCCACCTAAATAAACTAATTCGATATCGATCCAGAACAGAGTGCTTATCAATTTGCCCAAATGCCTGTAATTTTCGAATTTTTGGCTGAAAATGGTCTTAAACGATTTGGTTCGACTCATTGATCAAGAATCCGTGGTCAAAATCGATTATGTCCGGCCGGTCCGGCCGTAGACACGATAACTCTCGAACGGAATGAGCTAGACAGTTGAAATTTTCAGAGTAGGTTTGAGTGATAAATATCTCGGTTGAGTTCTTTATTGTTCAAAATCGGCCAGATGGTTCCGGAGTAACGAAAAAAAATAATTTTTTTTACATTACAACTTTTGAATTCAATTTTTTTCAAGATGTAGTTTCATCATAAGAATCCATTGATATCATTTTCAACTCTAACAAGCTAATATTTTCGGAGATATGATTTTTCAAAATTTCAATAATACATCGTGATTCTATGTATTCACACAATGCGAATTATATCTGTCTGTCTTCACTGTTCATAAATGTCATCTTATCTCATATATTAGTGTCCTGTGATCTTATCTAGCTATTAGAGACATGTTAATTCGTAGTTTGAAAATATTTTCTGTTGGAAAACAAGTATCCGATTATTGAATTTGTAAATATATACAGGACTGTTTTGAAACCGAAAATAATATTGACTGGTTTCATATTGAATAATTTATGTATAAATATTGGGGATGATGTTTCAGAAGATTCAGAATTGGATCATTCTAATAATGTAGTTTATGAAGGCTATAGGAAAGAAGAACATAATGGAATCATCAAAAGAAATTATTGTTCGTTGACCACTGAGGTTAATATTACCTTTCACTTCCTTAAGTAGTGAGACATGTAAAGTATTTTCATAATGTTGCTGGCATAAAAATGCTGAAATATTGATCTACATTTGTTTATCAAATATTCTTTCTTGAGTTAAGGTTGCTAATACAGAATGAATGTGTTAATGGTAAGAACTATCAGATTATGAAAAGAGGGTTGTATTTTATTAATATATTTTGAACTATTAAAATGACTTCTTCGTCAGCTTATAACTATTCAAATATCAGGAATAAATGGACAATGTCCATGATTGTCTCCAGCCTTGCTCTAGACATTTCGATGATACTTTCCTTCACAGAACATATCGTTAGGAGAAGTGAGAGCTACATAGAGTTGGATTGGAAGCGTAAAAAGCGACCCCAGGGAGCCGGGTGCAGAACTAAACGTCAGACGCGCCAAATTTAAACTGTGGCGCCTTTTTCAGTTTCACTACAATTTCAAATTTAATTATTATTCCAAGAACTGTAATCTTCAACGATAATTGGATTATCGTTGAAGATAACAGTTCTTCGAAATAAATAATTGCCAAAGTAAATGAAGAAATAACACCTTATTCTTAATTTTTTTTTGGGAAAATAATTTCATCAATTATAATTAATTTATTAATAAAACAATAATTGTTGAATAAGAAACAAGCAGTAAAACACTTTATTTCTGAAAAGGAAATATATTTTCAAGAAGGTCCTACAGTCAATATAACAAAAACTTTTCTATAACAATATATAAAAAATATCTCAAATGTCTTCCTTCCATTCCTTCTAATCTTTTCCATGTCTTCCAGTTGGAGGTAAATTATCTGTCAAAAAATTGAAATCACCAGAATTGTTTTTATCTGAAGCAGTGAAGCAGCATTGTGCCTCTACATCAGAAATTTCAAAATCAGGAAAGTGTTCTTCTTGATTAACATAAGAATGATCATGAAAACCTAAGATGTTGACATGATCATTCTGAACATATTCTTGACTTTCAGAACATGCTTGTGGGGAAAAGTTGTGCTGTGCATAATAATAATGATCTAGAGTGGAAGCATGATTTACAGGAGGCATTGATGGGCAGGCTCCTTTTAACAACCTTGCTTTACTTTACTTGTGTTATAAAAATCAATTTCAACACAGTGATCTTAAACAATCTCAAGATGAAACAGTTTGTGGATTCTGGAATCAAACAAAATTGTTTCCAAGTTTGGCCACTTACATTCGTCAGAAACTTGATAAAGTGCATTCCACTCAATCCAGGATAGTATTGATTCTTGCAAGTAGGGTAATTGCAAGAATACTTTGGTGTCCCGACAAGCATATTGTTAATGAGATTTTATATGTAGCGAGTATACTTAGCTTTTCTCCTTTGATCGATCTATCCTGTCCATGTAAGTCTTAGATGGTCCTTATAGTTGTCGCATTACTGAAAACAATTTCATATAAATTTTAATTGAATTCTTAATTAAATATGAATAATACTCACCTATAATATATATTATAAAACAAGTATTCGTTTATGCTTTTACATATTACAACCATCATAACCATACATTTATTTATTTACTTTATTTGACATATGGTAAAATTGGTAAATAAGGATCCTGTATCCTGTAGAATAATGCTCGAAGCTCCATCTAAGAGCCGGGTGCGAACTATATAACGTCAAAAATAAACTTCCAATTTTAGACCAAAGCTTTCACTTCTCCTAACGATATATTCTGTGCTTTCCTTAGGTATTTCGAGTTGTGAAAACTATGCACCGAGTGTAAGTTGCAACAACCCATTCCACGAGGTTAAATCATTGCAGATTGCAAATTTAATCTTGATAAATAAACTATTTTTTGAATTTAAATTCATTTATGATGCAGTTCTACTATAAGAATCCATTGATATCATGCCCAACTCTGAGAAATCAATATTTTCGGAGATATGGTTTGTCAAAAATTGAACAAGAGCCACAGGGCTTTCCCCCTTTTTGGCGCTCTTGTTCCTCGGAACAGAGTGCTTATCAATTTGCCCAAATGTCTTTAATTTTCGAATTTTTCGATGAAAATGGTCTCGATTTGGTTCGACGCACTAATCAAGAATCCGTGGTCGAAATTCATTCTGTGCGGCCGGTCCGGCCAGCCGTAGGCACGATAACTCTCGAACGGAATGAGCTAGACAGTTGAAATTTTCAGAGTAGGTTTGGGAGATAAATATCTCGGCTAAGTTCGTTATTGGGCGAAATCGAACAGATCGTTTCGGAGTAACAAAAAAAAATTTTTTTTTACATAACAAATTCCAAATTAAATTTTTTTCAATATGCAATTTCACCATAAGAATCCATTGATATCATTTTTAACTCTAACAAGCTAATACTTTCGGAGATATGATTTTTCAAAATTTCAATATAAATCGTATTTCTATGTTTTCACAGAATGATATAATTATTCTGTGTGTATTCTATGAATTGTTTTAATGTCAACTTATTTTCCTGAGACATGACGTTGTCTAATTCATTCCAGCAATTGAATTTAAATTCTTCTATGATGTTTGAATTCAATTTCTGCTAAGATGAAGTTCTTTCATAAGAATCCAATGATATAATTCCCAACTCTGAGAAACCAATACTTTCGGAGATATAATTTGTCTGTTTGAACAAGAGCGCCAAAAAGATCCTGTCCACAGGGCTTGAACCAATTTTTCAGTGATGATATCAATGGTCACTTTCTCACAACCAGTCCATGTTATTCTATGTTTATGTGTGTGCCGGATATTTTCCATGAATGCTACGATCTCAGAAAAATGCATAGATAAAGAAATATATATAGGAATAGATTCAAAGTTATTCTGACAAAGCGCGCTTGTCACTTCCTATCCAGAAGGGGAATCGAAACCGAAATCGGAAGGTAAATCGAAGCGTGTATGATCGTAGATCTGTGCAGATTTATAAATCGAACGTTTGATTGTCCATTTCAAATCGAACGATGAATCTTTACGTGAGTGGTTGGCATAAGAAAACCCTTGAGTTTCACAGAGGCACGCAGTTTTCCTGACACCCAACTCAATATCACCCAACAACAACTATCGATTTTACCCACATGAGTAGCAGATAACACGAATACGTCGAATACGAACTATTGCGTGTACTTTTTACACAAATTGCACCAGGTAACGTGGTTCAATGAACTCGTTGAAAACTGGTTGGGAAACTAACAGGAGGTAGATGACGGGAAAACGGATAAATTGTTTGCCATTTTTCATTTAATCAAGGAAGCCATTGCATGTTACATATCTGCATTCGTGCCATAAACAATATATCATTTGTGAAAGCTGCTCTTCCTTTTTCTTGGCAATTGATGGATTGCGAAATGCTGGATTCCGTTACGCACATCAAATGGAATTGAAAGTGGACTAATAGAACGTATTGTATTGTTTAGAATCTCTGCTCATACATCTCATTCATTTTTGGCGTTTTTGTTCCTCGGAACAGAGTGCTTATCAATTTGCCCAAATCTCTGTAATTTTCGAATTTTCCGATGAAAATGGTCTTAAACGATTTGGTTCGACTCACTGACAGGGTTGCCAATAGTTACAATTAGTAACCTACTGAACGACGGAATTTATTCTACCAGAATTCTACTAGAATTGAAATTGAACGTCTTCACCTGGATCTTCCACATTTCTACTAACTTTTTTCACGTTCTGGAAGAAATCATAAAAATTGGTTCAAGCCCAGTGGACAGGATCTTTGGCGCTCTTTTTCAAACATTGACAAATCATATCTCCGAAATTATTGGTCTCTGGGAATGATATAAATGGATTCTCACGATAGATCTGCATTAGGAAAGAAATTAAATTCGAACAGACCGATTCTCTCCAATAACGAACTTATCCGAGATATTCATTCCTCAAATCTACTCTATAATATATTATTTCCATCATCATATGAATTATCCACGGGCATTATATTATCACCCGAAATTATAATATCCTATAATCCTCATAATTCTACGATAGCTGAGGTCATTTAATTGGTCATTTTGCATTCAATCATACTTTTTCTAGAACAGGAGGTGTATTTTATATCAAGAATAACGAACCAGAAATAATTTTGATATTCATCTCTCATAGGAAAATAAGATGACATGTAAGAACAAAAATCATATAATAATTCATAGATAGTAGAAAGAATAGTTAATAAGTACCTATTTAAAGTTTTCTTTCTAGGTTTTCTCTCCCAAACTCTGAAAAATATCTATAAAAGAGAAAAATAATTATTTTGTGATTTGCTTCTGCAGAGTTTGCGAGAGAAAACCCGGAAAGAAACCTTTTAATAATGAGTATACCTCCCACAGTATCCTTTAATGATTACTTAGAATAATTATAAGTACAGCATTCTGTGGAAACATAGAAGTACGATTTCTTATTGAAATTTTGAAAATTCATATCTCCGAAAGTATTAACTTGTTAGAGTTGAAAATAATATCAATGGATTCTCATGGTGAAATTGCATTAAAAAAAAATCAATTCGAAGTTTGTAATGTAAAAAAAAATTTTGTTGTTTTCGTTACTCCGAAACAATTTGGCTGATTTTGCCCAATAACGAACTTAACCGAGATATCTGTCTCCTAAACCTACTCTGAAAATTACAAATGTCTAGCTCATTCCGTTCGAGAGTTATCGTGTTAAAGGAGGGCCGGTCAGACAGAATCGATTTTGAACACGGATTCTTGAACAGTTTGTCGAACAAAATCGTTTAAGACCGTTTTCATCAAAAAATATGAAAATTACAGACATTTGGGTAAATTGATAAGCACTTTGATCCGAGGAACAAGAGCGCCAAAAATGAAAACCCTATATTTTTGTTTGAAAAATATATTGACTCGGAACAACACCTCCTACGCTTTTAAAGCCGCTTTACACTATGCAATATTGGTGCAATGCAAGAGCAATGCAATGTGAAATGACCCAACGGCGCATGCGTGACGGCAATTTTCTGATCAGCTGATGCAACTCTTAGAATTAGAGCAGGGGCTATTTTTCATGCAATTATTTGGCAATTCTGCTTTGTTTTTTAGTGACTTTAATGGAAGCCAACATGAATATGATATGATAAAATTCACTAGGTGTTTGACTTAACCTATAATTCGAAACTTTTTTCTGCTCTATCTATTTTCATCAATATTATATGATTGGAATTTCTTTTTATCACTCGATGAATTAAGCATGAAGGTATGGGTTCTCAAGTATGTTTAGTCTACAGAAACAGAACAAGTTTAATACTATTGCATGAAAAGCATGCTCGCTTATATTCCATCAAGTCTGATGATTATCGTAATAAAATAGCACGTTCGAGAGCACTGACTGATATTGCCCAAAACTTAAATAACTTTTTATATAATCCTATTCAATAAAAGCTCGCGGAATGTCCAATTATCCATAACTTCTATTAATCGAATGACCCACCTCAGCATACCTTTTATTTGTTGACATATTTTCTTCTTACATAAAACACCGTTATAATAATTGAAATTTCCTCTGATCTCATAATGCAAGTTAATGTTGTCGCAATATAAAAGCTGTGATAAAAGTATAAATGCAAAAGTGCCTTTAGTTTTCTTTAAGTTGGTCGTACAAGTCCTTGAAAATAGTATTGCACTTAAATTGCAGTATAGAATAATCATATTCATGCAATGCAATGCGTTGCATTGCTATTGCGTTGCATCAATATTGCCTAGTGTAGAGCGGCTTTTAGGATATGTTACTCGGAAAACATAATAAGAACGTCAATAAAAAATGATGTTGTCATTTATTGTGCACTGTTGAAATTTTCAGAATAGGTTTGAGGGATAAATCTCTCGGTTAAGTTCGTTATTGGGCAAAATCTGTCAGGTGGTTTCGGAGTAACGAAAACAAATTTTTTTTACATTACAAATTCCAAATTAATTTTTTTTCAACATGCAATTTCATCCTAAGAATCCATTGATATCATTTTCAACTCTAACAAACTAATACTTTCGGAGATATGATATTTCAAAATTTCAATAATACATCGTATTTCTATGTTTCCACAGAATTCGAATTCTATCTGTCTGTGTTCTATCTGTGTTCACTGTTCATAAATGCCATCTCATATAACTATTAGAGACCTGTCAGTTCATTGTTTGAAAATATTTTCTGCTGGAAAACAAGTATCCGATTCTTGAATTTGTGAATATATACAGGGTGAGTCTTTGACCACTGCATTAATTTTAACCAAAGATTCCTCTCATCAAATGAAACACTTTTTTCATTTACCATTTTACCAGATTCGGCTCAGGTAAAAAGTTACAAGCGTTTAAAGATTTCACAATGTGCTAATACACTCCCGCATATAAATTATCTATGACATTGTTGGCGGACGATAATAAGGCATGGAAACGTGGTTTACAGCTTGATTCGGGATTCCAACGCTCAGGGACGGATCCATAAAAGTAGTGAAATTTCTGGAGTTTTCCATTTTATTACATTCAATGAAGAATATCTCGAAAACGGTGCGTTTAAGGAGAAATGATGAAGAAAAATATAATGTTCTAAAACGATGGAATATTCTTGAAATGAATCAAGAAAAACTTTATATGCTAATTTCGTTTAGTTTTACGAATCCACGAGTCCATAACTAGAAAACCAGTAGAAGTAAAAAATAACTAATATTTGGAAAATATGTATCATAGTGAGGTGTTCTAAGTGGTTTTCTATTGTCGGTTCGGGCAGGAAGAAATATTAATACTTTCATTAATTAACACGTGTATTTTCTTTATCTTTATTCTTCACTATTGTACATCGAACTGCACTCTCAAGTAACAATGATCTTCAGATATCTAACAATATTTAGGGAGGGGAGATGCGCAATTAACACCATGAGTTGAATCTGGAAAAATGTTAAATGAAAAAAGTGTTTCATTTGATGAGAGGAATCTTTGTTTAAAATTAATGCAGTGGTCAAAGACTCACCCTGTATATAAGACTGTTTTGAAACCGAAAATAATATTGACTTGTCGCATATTGAATAATTTATGTGCAAATATTGGGGATGATGTTTCAGAAGATTTAGAATTGGATCATATTAATGATGTAGTTTATGAAGGCAATAGGAAAGAAGAACGTAATGGAGTCATCAAAAGAAATTACTGTTCGTTGACCACTGAGGATAATATTATCTTTTACTTCCTTAAGTAGTGAGACATGTTCCTATATACAGTATTTTCATAATGTTGCTAGCAAAGAAATGCTGAAATATGGATCTACATTTGTGTATCAAATATTTTTTCTTGAGTTAAGGTTTACAATACAGAATGAATGGTTTAGTGGTATGAACTATTAAATTATGAAAAGAGGATTGTATTTTATGAATATATTTTGACCTATTAAAATAATTTGTTTGTTAGCCTCTACCTACTCAAATATCAGAAATAATTGGACAATCTGCTATGATTGTCTCCAGCCTTGCTCTAGACATTTCGATGATACTTTCAAATTTTCAAATGATAATTTTTGAAGCATTAAAGCATTGAAGATCACTCTTTTAATCTTGATAAATAAACTATTATTTGAATTGAATTTCCTTTATGATGCAGTTGTATCATAAGAATCCATTGATATAATTCTCAACTCTGAGAAACCACTTTAGGAGATATGATTTGTCAAAGTTTGAACAAGATTTGGCGCTCCTGTCCACAAGTCTTGAACCAATTTTTATATTTTTAAGTTGATATTCATACTAACCGATGAGCCAATAAAAATATAAGTAGTCGTGTCCGAGGATTAATTATCACACTGAATTTTCTAGCAAATTGATATAATACTTTTAGGGAGCACTGTGTAATTAACTTCTGGAATCGCGCAGCAAAAAAATTAATCGATCATGATACGTGAAATATGTCACATTGTCCCAGACCGAGACCTCGATACCTAGCACCACCTCCCATGTCATCAGTTATTTTATTTGAATTATTAGTGCTAGTAACTTAAACGCGCCACTCCCCCCTGTTTGCGGAATCAGTGACGTGCATCCAAACGGATTAATTTATATTCGATCCGTCTGCGACACGGTCCGCCGACCAGACCATGATATGATTTTCGTCATATCCTCCTGTTCTTTGAGAATTCTGAAACGCCAATGTTTTTCCAGTAGTTTTGCATTTTTCAGGGCTCGATCTAGCTGGTTTGTCGCTTTAGATCAGGATCGATAATTTTTGAAACAAAAAAAAATAATAGTAGGAAAGGAAAAAAATAATAGTAGGAAAGGAAGAGAATATAACAAAAATTAAAGGAAAAATAAAACACGGGCGATCTGAGGTCGGGAAGTGGAAGGGGGTGAGTTTTTAAGGGTGAAAAACGGTTTATCCGGCAAAAGTACAAGTCCTATGAGAAAAGTTCAATGGCAAAGTTGTAGGTAATACAAAGATTCACAACTTTTGTATTCACACTTTTTTCATATAACCTCAAAATTTATGTGTAAAATTCAAATAACCAAGTTTTTGGTTTTTCATTTTTATCCTTTCCCAACAGTTTTTTTTCTCATAATTTGGTGAAAGCTTACAATAGTTAACTAAAAGTATATTTCACAAAAATTTCGTTCACGAAATTTGGTTAAAACTTACCTTTGTATATCCCAAACACACTGTAACTTTTTTGATTTAAAATACATATTTATTTTTCCACCTTATTTTGACTTAATATCGAAAAAGCAACCTAAATTTCAATCTAAAATTCTCACGTCAAAATATCTGCTTTTTTGAAAACGTCGGTAGGCTTTTTGCTCGTTGGAATCTCTACTTTCTGATGGTGTAAGTATAAGAAATATACAATATTATGGTAAATTTTCCCAGAAAATGCTAAATTAAAAAAGTTAATATTCAATAAGACATTTACAATATTTTGAAAAAGTTGCAGAATCTTCACTAAATGATATGCGTAGCTAATTATTGCTATTTTAAGATAACTTATATACCTGAGTGACCTACGGAAAATTTAAGCCCATCAAAAATCAAAAGGTATTTCATAGAGAAGTGGGGAAGGGGCTCGGATGGTCTGGACCAGGGGGGTGGTACTTCGCCTTTTGTGGTCCTTAGCAACCAAATAAGATGGCGGCTTCGGCATAAACCGAAGATATCCGATTGAATCCGATTCAACTGTTATGAAGGTAAGCAATAAACATTCACTGACATTCAGCCTCAGCGGTTCAGCCATTTTACAAATATGATATTTTTGGGAGATATCGAGAAAAATATCTGAAATTATTGAAAATCTAAAGGTGGGTTTGTTGATATAAGTATATTCTATTAATTTGATTCTTTTGTTATGCGTTGCCATTTTTGGCGCTCTAGTTCCTCGGAACTGAGTGCTTATCAATTTGCCCAAATGTCTGTAATTTTCGAATTTTTGGCTGAAAATGGTCTCAAACGATCTGGTTCGACTCACTGATCAAGAATCCGAGGTCGAAATCGATTCTGTCCGGCCGGTCCGGCCAGCCGGCCGGCCGTAGGCACGATTACTCTCGAACGAAAAGAGTTAGAGGATTGAAATTTGCAAGGTGGGTTTGGAGCGTAAATATCTCGGTTAAGTTCGTTAATGGGCAGAATCCATCGAGCGGTTTCGGAGTTACGGCCGATTTTAGTAAAAACATTTTTTATGAATATTTCCGAAACCGATCACTCGATCTATCTCAAATTTAGCATCAAATTGTAGAATCATGACCTTCATACGTATGTGAAGTTTTGTGTTGACAGGTTACCGCAAAGTGTCAAATAAAATTTTTGAAAATTTAAAAATTTTTTTTTTATAATAACTCTCGAACGGAATGAGCTAGGCTGTTGAAATTTTCAGAGTAGGTTAGGGAGATGAATATTTCGGTTAAGTTCATTATTGGGCAAAATAGGCCAGATGGTTTCGGAGTAACGAAAAAAAAATTTTTTTTTAAGTAACAAATTTCAAATTCAATTTTTATTTAAGATTCAGTTGATAAATAAACTATTATTTGAATTGAATTTCCTTTATGATGCAGTTCTATCATATGAATACATTGATATAATTCCCAACTCTGAGAAACCAATACTTTCGGAGATATAATTTGTCTGTTTGAACTAGAGCGCCAGAAAGCTCCTGTCCACAAGGCTTGAACCCATTTTTTTTAAATACTTATTTTTAATTAGTGATAAATTTATTTTCAATTAGAAAAATGATTTTCAGGTACCATGGAAATCCACTAGATAAGGAGAAGCTATCATATTTCTGTTTCGTGTAATTGGGTGAGGGTAAACATGTTTACCTTGGGAGAGTACAACCAATATTGCTCATTGTTTTTTCCTATTCCTTCTATTTTACATAATAAAATGTCAAAAGATACAGTCGTATCTCCATGTTCTAGGATTGTCGCCTATTCTGGCAAGTCTTCCGGATGAGAGAATGCATAATCATTCCGATGTTTCTGTAGGTTTCAATCAGAAGAAATCTTTTCGATTTCCAGGGTATACTTCTCGATAAGCTGCTTGGAAGCGAGTTTGCTCTATCAATTCAACAAACATCTCTGAAAGTTATTGTTATAAATAATTCCACCCCTCCTATTTTGAAATCACATAAATGTGGAAACCATTTCTGTCAAGATTTAGGTTATTTTGGATATTTAATTCAAAAACTTGCAATCACTAATGACAACATCGTAGGTGAAGATTTCACTTGTTTGTCCTGATATCATTGATGATGGAGATGATATGACCGAGATAAATTATGCCATTAATAATGTAGAATTGTTAACACATTCCAATGTTTTGCTTTTTATGAATTCTGATACTGCTTTTTTTCAAAAACTCTTTCGATGAGAATAGGAATGGAAAATGCCTGATTGCAACAAATACTGTGATATTACCTATATTATTTTGTTTTATTGTCCAAGCCTTATTGTTATATTATGTATATAAACTCTATATGAATGAAAACGATTATTATTATTGAATTAGAAAATAAATAAATTACATTCTTGAAATTTATTGTTGCATTTTTACAACTCTAATTCAACTATTCAGTTGATCAGATTTAATGAAACAGAGTTCTGAATTTACCTTGAAGATGAATAAATACAATGCCTCAGAAAGTGCAATTGTATGGTATAAGGTATCTTGAGAACATGCATATATTCAAAATTCCCGCCGTTTGAATTATCCCTCAACCAAAAAAGATGGCGGCTTTGACGCCATCTTTGTTGCCTCGAATTAGTACTAAGCTTTCACTTCTTATATATTAGTGTTCTGTGGTCTGAGCCTTACACCTGTAATTTCGTAGCATTTTCTGAGGAAACTTAACATAGCAATTATATATTTTTTAAACCATCAGAAGGCAGAGATTTCGACGAACAAAAAGACCCCCAACTCTTATGAAAAAACAGATATTTTGACGTGAGAATTTTCGATTGAAAATCAGGTTGCATTTTCGATATTGAGTCAAAATGAGATCAAGAAATAAATATTTTAAATAAAAAAAATTGGTTCAAGCCCTGTGGACAGGAGCTATTGGGCGCATGTTCATCTTCCTTGTGGCCCGTACTGACCAGTAAAGAAAAAAAGCAGTATCATGTTGAATACCTTAATATTATTGATTATTATATAATAATTTAGTATAGTCGAGTGTTTTTTATTGTTTTATTTACGATATAATAATCGATGAAAATACTGAGAGAGACCCAGGAAATTTGACACATTTTGTCTTATATCTCCAGAAATTGAAATCGTATAGAGCCAAAATTTTGCACAATGTTGCAAAATACTACAATTGACGTTAGTACAAGTTTTTGTTGCAATCTGATGAATAGTTCACGAAAAAAAAAATTTTTTTTCGAAAAAATTAAAAGAAATAGTTTTTTAAAAATTACCAACATTTCGATCATAACAGAATTTTGCCAAAGGTTGCGCGTTTATATCCTCGAACTGACTACCAAGTTTCGATTCAACATCTTCTTTAGTTCCTGAAATATCAGGGAAATAACCTCAAAATTTTAAATGTCTATAACTCCTAAACCGTCCGGCCGATTTTGCCCATTAACGAACTTAACCGTCGCATTTTGATCAGAAACCTACCCTGAAAGTTTGAAGTCGATAGGACCTTCGGTGCTCCTGTTATCGTGCCTACGGCCGGAAAACCGGCCGGACGGCACACAAAAATCTGACACCGGATTCGTGATCAGGGAGTCCGAATTAGTCTATTAGCCAATTTTCAGCTCGAAATTCGAAAATTACAGACATTTGGACGAAATGATAGGACGATGTTCCCCTAGAACATGCGCCCAAAAATTACAGTTCATGTGAGATATAAAAAGGTAGGTTTTCACCAAATTTCATGACGTGAAGTCAGGAGCTTTAGCGCGCATGTTCTATTGTCTATTCAGGCCTCATACGAAGTCAATCGAGCTCAAATTCGGTACTCATTTGTAAAATAGTGGCTCAAAGTGATGTGCAGAATTGGAGCTGGCTAATTTACTGTTAATATTATTTTATTAACTTCTATTGGACACTCTTAATCGAATTTACCATCGATTTAGACCGTTTCCTCAGCTTTAATAAGATATTAATGCATTTCGTACCACTTTAATGACAGACTTAAGCAATGGGAGAATCTACTAGGGTCACAGATTTGTTAATTCGGACATATTTATTCTATCGGAATTCAAATTCGTTAAATATCTTCCGCAAAAATTAGCGCGTCGGCATTCTACAAGTATTTACCGAGTTTCAATTGTATCGGATTTGTATATTGAGTTATAAAGGTTATTTCGAAAATTTCAGATGAGTAAAACTTCAAAACCGTTTGCCGATTAACCAACTTGAATGTTGCATTCGGATGCGCAACCTGCAAAATTGCAAGTCGTTATTTATTTCGTTATCGAGTTATCGTGAGATTAATAATATTCTTTCATAATTTTTTTTAAATTTCCTAGGCATACGATTTTCACAAAGTTTCACATACTTCACATCTTTATGTTGGTATTCTACAATTAGTTACCAAGTTACAATTTGATCATATTTGTATTTTTTGAGTTATCGAGAAAATGATATTGCAGATTCCTGGGCGAGTTCAGTACCTGGATGGGTGATCACTCTGGCTGTGAATTTGAACAAGCACGCTAAAGCAAACTGACCTCACGTCAGTGGTTTTTCAACTTTTATTTATATAGTTTTTGGCGCTCTAGTTCCTCGGAACAGAGTGCTTATCAATTTGCCCAAATGTCTGTAATTTTCGAATTTTTGGCTGAAAATGGTCTCAAACGATTTGGTTCGACTCACTGATCAAGAATCCGAGGTCAAAATCGATTCTGTCCGGCCGGTCCGGCCAGCCGTAGGCACGATAACTCTCGAACGAAAGGACTTAGAGGATTGAAATTTGCAAGGTGGGTTTGGAGCGTAAATATCTCGGACGAGTTCGTTAATGGGCGAAATCCATCAAGCGGTTTCAGAGTTATGGCCGATTTAGGTAAAAAACATTTTTTATGAATATTTCCGGAACCGATCATTCGATCTATCTGAAATTTAGCATCAAATTGTAGAATCATTACCTTTATACGCATGTGGAGTTTTGTATTGACCAGGTTACCGCAAAGTGTCAAAAAAAATGTTCAAAATTAAAAAAAAAAATTCTACAATAACTCTCGAACGGAATGAGCTAGGCAGTTGAAATTTTCAGAGTAGGTTAGGGAGATGAATATCTCGGTTAATTTCGTTATTGGGCAAAATAGGCCAGATGGTTTCGGAGTAACGAAAAAAAAACAAACAAATTTCAAATTCAATATTTATTTAAGATGCAGTTTCACCCTAAAAATCCATTGATTTCATTTTCAACTCCAACAAGCTAATACTTTCGGAGATATGATTTTTCGAAATTTCAATAATGAATCGTACTTCTATGTTTTCACAGAATGTTATAATTATTCTATCTAAGCTTTATTATATGATCTGTGTTCATACTCGTACATGTCATCCTGTTCTATAAGAGAGAGTCAAATTCATTTCAGCTATTTTAATTTGATTTCTTCCATGGTGCAGTTCTCATTCTCAAATTGCTCATTTAATCTTGATAAATAAACTATTATTTGAATTGAATTTCCTTTATGATGCAGTTCTATCATAAGAATACATTGATTTAATTCTCAACTCTGAGAAACCAATACTTTCGTAGATATAATTTATTCTCTGTTCAACCACTGTCAATTTTTCCGCCCCTTATTTTTGTCGCTCTGGGCATTTCCCGGATTGGCGAGCCCTGACGGTTTTCCCTTTAGTTTACAACCAGTTCTCCCTGCCGGAATTCAAGGAAGCGTCCAAACTCGACATCTTATTAAAATTCATAGCTCCATCCGAACGCTTTAAATTCGGCCCTGAATTTGCGAGTAGTTTAACTGGAGGAATACTGAATCGTGAACTACTGGGTCTGGCCTATTGAAACATTTTTTTTCGGTTCAGAGTTTGCATAACAGTGGCGCAGCCAGAGTTGTTTCATTGAGAAGAATATTGGATTGAAATCGCGCAAACCGAAAAAAAAAAGAAAATAACAATATTTCGTAATTAATTTTAACAGCCTGCATATAAAATAATATATCAATAGATTCTTATGATGCATCACAAAAAAAAATCAAAACGTAGGTCTATGACTCACCTCATATGTTGGATTTACATACATCAGCCAATTATAATTAGAGCATTCTAAGCAATCATAAAATTATGATTAATTATTGAAATTTTGAAAAATCTTATCTCCAAAAGTATTTGTTTGTTGGAGTTGAGAATGATATCAATGGATTATTATGATGAAACTGCATCTTAAAAAATATTTCATTTGAAATTTGTAAATAAAAAAAAATTTTTTTCGTTACTCCGAAAAAATTTTTTCTTTGATAACGATTTTCACCGAGATATTTATCTACCAAACCTATTCTGAAAATTTAAACTGTCTAGCTCATTCGGTTCGAGAGTTATCGTGTTAACGGCCAGACGGGCGGACAGAATCGATTTTGACCATGGATTCTTGATCAGTGAGTCGAACCAAATAGTTTAAGATCATTTTCAGCCAAAAATTCGAAAATTACAGACATTTGGGCAAAATGATAAGCACTCTGTTCCGAGGAATAAGAGCGCCAAAAAACAATTTTTCATAATAAATTTTAACAGCTTGTATGTCAAAAATAAAGCAAAAACTGTTCAGGGCTCTAAAATGAACACAAAATTTTTCTATATAGTACACATTATTAAACTAACAAAAATTTTTTTTTTTAAACGATTGTATATAAATAATATCTAAAGTTGTCTAGACAAAGAAGCAATATCACAATCAACAAAAAGCAGCAATTAATCTATCCTATCAACAGTCAATATTTATATTTTCAATTTTGACGAACAAATACAACTCTAATAACGGTGGGTTTCACGAAGCTTTGACAGCTCTTAATTGCCGAATTAGTGCGATTCTATGTCGATTTTCAGTTCATTTATGATAAAACCATCGAATTAAATCCACAATTAAGCTAATCGAAGCTTCGTGAAACCCAATGTTAGAATATCTGTGGGAGTTGCTTTTGTTCGTCAAAATTGAAAATTAAAATATTGACGGTTGATAGATTAATTGCTGCTTTTTGTTGATTGTGATATTGCTTATTTGTCTAGACAACTTTAGATATTATTTATATACAATTGTAATCTCTCCGTTTAAAAAAAATTTTTTTGTTGTTAATATAATAATGTGTACTATATAGAAAAATTTTGTGTTCAGTTCAGAGCCCTGAAGAAGGTTTTAGAATGAAACCGAAAAATGTCGGCGTTGTTTTAAGAAGTGGTTTTTTGATCAATACCCAGACCTTCATCCTGTAAACGAACTTCCATAAATTTCAGAGTAGATTTGAGGAATGAATATCTCGGATAAGTTCGTTATTGGGAGGAATCGGTCTGGTGGTTCCGGATTAATAAATTTTGGTACTCTGGTATTTTTTAAATGACACTTTTTTTAATTTAATTTCTTTTACGATACAGTTCTATCTAGGGCTTCATGCGAGAGCGAGATTTTTCTCGTCTCGTCTCGTTCTCGTCTCGTAAAAGCGAGACGAGACGATACGAGACGTTTTCAAAAATATTATAGGCGGTACCGAGATCACATACAGCGCAACACGAGAGTCTCGTTTTTGGTCTCGTTAAATTTTAAGAATGAAGGTTTATATACGACTTTTTTCAACATCTACAGAAAACAATTGAATATGAAGAGTTTCCACTATAATTACCAATATATTTTGTCTATATTATGCATCGATCGTTCAAGAAATACACGATTTTTTAGAAGATTATTAATTCGTTGTGACCTTGCGATAATTGAGATTATTTTTCAAGATAAAATACAATTCACAACCATAAAAATGGATGCCATTATGAATTCAATACTTAAAGGACAACTTTTATTGCCCCTAAATCCCAATGCTTTGAAAATTTCGTATCTATCTGAACATCTGGAGAAATGTATTCTGTTGTGCTACTTGTAGTGAAGATGTGAACAATTATTGTATACATCTCTGTGGAACTACGTATAATAAAACTGGTAAAGAAATGAAGCTATTCAATGTTTCGAAAAGTGTTATGAGGAATACGCCAAGAACACCCTCAATGATCTACCCACTGGGAAGGTATTCTTTGAAAACTATACCAAATTGTTCAATTCTATTAAAATATGTATCGACATCGATAGCCTATTTAAAATTGAAAGGTTTTTTTCTGGTTTTCTCTCCCAAACTCTGAAAAATATCTATAAAATAAAAATTAATTATTTTGTGATTTGCTTCTGCGTAAGAAACACAAGATATTTGTCAGAAGCAATCAATTGAACAATGTTGCCTAACAAACAACAACGAAACAACATCAACGAAGAAACAACTATATCGTAACGTTTCGGAGTCTATATCAGACTCCTTCGTCAGACGCTTAATGAAAATCTTTAGAATTATTTTGTTGATAGTTATTTTGTGAAATTCAAAAATTGTCACATTGACAGTATTTAAAAATCATAGCTAACATCATTTATTTCGCATAGAAATTTCCAAGTTCCAACTACTTTTTCAATAAATTTAGCCAAATATGGTCAATACCAATTGAGCAATTTACAAAATTGCATTATCTGTTCAATAAAATACAAGTTGACTCCTTAAGTTTCCTTTTAATATAATCAGGTTCTGTCATTAGAATCTTTGTATTACTCCAATCCATCATGTGATCTCCTTGGATTGTACATACATGTTCTGCTATTTTTGATTTATGTATGTCTCTATTTCTAAAGTTATTCTAATGCTCTGACTTTCTTACTTCTAGTGATCTTGATGTTTCTCCTGTGTATGATTTACCACAAATACAAGGAATATTATATACACAGTTTTTTTATTTTTGTTTTTCATTTATGTTTTTTGAAGAATTCAAATTTAAACCAAAATGACATTCTAGTGAGCTTTGATGTTGTCAGTTTGTTCCCCAATGTTCCTGTCGATAAGTCGCTTCAAATAGTTCGAACGAAATTAGAAAATGATTAGTCGATAATTAAAGATTCAAAATTTAATGCCAATGATATTATGGAAATGCTTTATGTTTGTTTGAATACCACCTATTTCCAAATAGGAGATGTTTTTTATCGATAAAATTTTGGAATGGCAATGGGTTCGCCTTTATCACCTGTCATGAGTAATATATTCATGGAAAATTTTGAAGAACAATTTGTGGATACATATTTGTTGAAACCAAAAGCTTGGTGGCGATATGTTGACGATATATTTGTAATTTGGAACATGGTAGAGAAGAGTTAGGCAAATTTTTTGATTTCATAATTCAAAGGAACCTACAATAAAATTCACTTTGGAAATAGAGAAAAATAATCAGCTTTCTTTTCTGGATGTTTCGATAATTAAGTATCCGAAACATTTCGAAACGAGTGTCTTCAGGAAGCAGACACATACAAATAGATATTTAAATTTCTATTCAAACCATCAGCTTAGTTTGAAAAGAGGTGTTATTAAAACACTTTATGATAGAGCAAACCTAATTTGTTCTACTCTTGAAATTCGAAATAATGAAATTGATTTCATTAAAAAATTTCTTGAAGAAAATGGATATCCGAGGCAATTCATAAATACATGTATCATGAAATTAGATAGAAGAGCAAATAATCAAGAACATGATGAAAAACAAAAATCAAAAAACTGTTTATATAATATTCCTTGTATTTGTGGTAAATCATACACAGGAGAAACATCAAGCCCACTAGAAGTAAGAAAGTCAGAGCATAAGAATAACTGGAGAAATAGAGACACATACAGAAATCAAAAATAGCAGAACATGTATGTACAATCCAAGGAGATCACATGATGGATTGGAGTAATACAAAGATTCTAATGACAGAACCTGATTATATTGAAAGGAAACTAAAGGAGTCAACTTGTATTTTATTGAACAGAGAATGCAATTTTGCAAATTGCTTAATTGGTATTGACCATATTTGGCTAAATTTATTGAAAAAGGAGTTGGAACTTGGAAATTTCTATGCGAAGTAAAACTATGTTAGCTATGATTTTTAAATACTGTCAATGTGCAAATTTTTGAAATTCACAAAATATCTATCAACAAAATAATTCTAAAGATTTTCATTAAGCGTCTGACGAAGGAGTCTGATATAGACTCCGAAACGTTACGATTTAGTTGTTTCTTCGTTGATGTTGTTTCGTTGTTGTTTGTTAGGCAACATTGTTCAATTGATTGCTTCTGACAAATATCTTGTGTTTCTTACGCAGAAGCAAATCACAAAATAATTAATTTTTATTTTATAGATATTTTTCAGAGTTTGGGAGAGAAAACCCAGAAAAAAACCTTTCAATAATGAGTATACCTCCCACAGTATCCTTTAATGATTACTTAGTCTATTTAAAACATCAACAAAACTTTCGAAATATTGGAAAGCTGAGTTTGAAGAACATTCGCTGTTAGAAATAGCAAATAGGTATCAAAATATTTTAGGGTGGTGGAAATTGATGAAAAAGTTCTTCCTACACTTTCCAAGATGGCCGATGATTCATTAATGGCTACATCCGTACCTGTTGAAAGATTATTTTCCACAGCAGGTTTGGTCATGGCAAAAAAACGTACATCATTGAAAAATGATGTGACGTAACCGTGATTATGTTTGAATTCTTGGTCATCGAGTAATTTACAAGTTGAAATTATCTGTGTTTAAAATTAAAAATGATATCTACATGTACTTACAAATATGTTTGTATAAGAGCGTAATAAATATAGCTTTACAAAATTATTCATTATTGTATACCATTTCGTTTATATATTATAATATTCATTATCGTTATTCAGAATTAAGCGAGACTAGACAAGACCAGCAACTGAAAATTACTACGTTTACATGCATCCTCTCGAACCGTTTTAAGCCAATGCGTATTCCGTAATGCGCATTGAAAACGCATGTAAACATTTTTTCAATTCGAATTGAATACTCAAATGCGAATTAGTAAATGCGATTTGAAAAGGTGGATTGAGTTTTTCCAAACCGATTTAATGTGCATGTATACACCAAATACGCATTGAGAGTAGTTTTAAGAGAAACAAATTTCAGAATTACCAACACCAAGTTTATTAATTTGACAAATCTGATAATCTAACCAACCTGCTTTGGGGTTACGTTAATCGTAATCACAGAACACTAATATATCGTAATTCCTAAGCTGGAAGGTCGAAATAAATCTCTTGAGATAAAATGAAATCATATATATAGTTCGAGGTAACTTTTTCTATTATCTTTAATCATTTTCATCCAATTTTCTGGATTAATTTTTCACGATTTGCTCTTTCAATCGTTGTAACCACCCAGAAGAGGTTAATTCCTTGCAAAATTATGGTGTTCTTCATCATTTTGTAAGATATTTAGAATGATTTTCTTTTCTCAATTTCCATTTTTAATTTTTTTCAATCTTCCCATGTTGGCTACGCGAGCTTAGAATAAAGCCGAATTACAGAAAACTAGTTTCAGATAAGGCATGTAAACTCTCAAACCATATTTCATCTAATTCGCATCAAAACATGCGCATTGGTTCAAAACGGATCGAGAAGATGCATGTAAACGTAGTAAATGAGACGAGAACGAGACTTAAACGAGACTTAATTCTTTGGGAATTAGCGAGAGCGAGACGAGATTTTTTATAATCTCGCCTACTCTCGTCTCGTGTGAAGCCCTAGTTCTATCACCAGAATCCATTGACATAATTCCCAACTCTGAGAAACCAATACTTTCAGAGATATGATTTGTCAAAGTTTAATCAAGAGCGCCGAAGCTCCTGTCCACAGGGCTTTCGCACATTTTCTAAATACTTGATAGGAACATTTTCCACTGAGATACAGCTCGTCAAAACTCACTGAAAAGTTTAAAATTTTTTTGTTCAGTTAATTTTTGGAGTAGCGTACATATGTAGGTAGGTATATGCATACAAAAACAAACAATACTCAATTATGTGTTACAATGAAAGTCTGCATATAGCGCAGTCACATAATAATCCAAATATCGAATGAATAAATAAATGGGCAGCAGTATCTAATTAAATGAAATGAAAAATACATCGTTATAGTTGCTGGAACAGTCAAGTAAAAGTTCTTTAATGATAGGTTTTTGCTAGAACAGCATTTTATAGATGGATAATTTATACAGAGGACGACCAAAAGGAGAAAGTAAATATCATCATCTATCGACGTCTAATCGAACCCATTTTTCTGCATCAAAAGAAGAAAGTCGTCATAATTCAAAAGATCTAACATAAATTAAAACGCGGGCAATATCTAATGACCTACTCCCTGTTTTCTCTGGAAATTATCGAGATATTATTGGTGCAATTAATTAGAAGATTTGATATAAGTCATCTGATGTTGAACGCGACTTATTATTCTTGGACTTGAAGACTTTCCTGGAAACGTGAGCTAATTTCTATCATCGCAGAATAAGACCGGCCTCATACGTCCGGAATGTCACTTTGAATGCATCCTATGAATTCATATTATTAATTCAGAAAGCACCGAATTGAATACTAATTCACTATTCTCCTCCCACACTCTGGTTTTTTCAGAGTATTAATTTCTAGATTTTGCAAGCTTCCAGAATTCATATTATGAATTTAAGAATATGAATTCAGAGACGTATGAGGCCGAACGAATACAAAGCTGCTCTGATATGAGTAATAAAATCGAATGTAGTTGATCAATATTTCAATGCATTCAGACGATAGAATGAACCGTTCACTATTGGGTCGAAAATGCTTAGTGCTGTTTCTAAAGTGGACCAATACAAGGAAAAACAAAAAATTTGGAAAAGCCCTGGGGACAGGAGCTTTGGCGCTCTTGTTCAAACTTTGACAAATCATATCTCCGAAAGTATTGATGATATCAATAAAATCTTATGATAAAACTTCATCATAAAATAAAATAAATTAAATAAGAATCCCTTGATGTCATTCCCAACTCGGAGATTCCAATATTTTCGGAGTTATGATTTGTCAAAGTTTGAACAAGAGCGACAAAGCTCCTGTTCACAGGGCTTTCCCACTTTTTCAATTTGGCTTATGTGCGTAAATTCTCAAGAATTTTCGTAATTAAATTCAAAACGTAGGTCTATGACTCATCTCATGTTGCATTTATATACATCAGGAAATTATGATTAGAGTATTCTATGAAATCATATAGAATTGAGAATAATTATTGAAATTTTGAAAAATAATATCTCCGAAAGTATTAGTTTGTTAGAGTTGAGAATGACATCAATGGATTATTATGATGAAACTGCATCTTGAGAAAAATTGAATTTAGAATTTGTAATGTAAAAATTTTTTTTTTTTATACTCCGAAACCACCTGGCCGATTTCGCCCAATAACGAACTTAACCGATATATTCATTTCCTACACCTACTCAGAAAATTTCAACTGTCTAGCTCATTCCGTTCGAGAGTTATCGTGTTAAGGGCCGGACGAACGGCCGGCCGGACAGAATGAATTTTTATCATGGATTCTTGATCAGTGAGTCGAACCAAATCGTTTAAGATCATTTTCAGCCAAAAATTCCAAAATTACAGACATTTGGGCAAAGTGATGAATGAGCACTCTGTTCCGAGGAACAAGAGCGCCAAAAATTGGTTCAAGCACTGCAGTCTTAATCGAATTTACCATGGTAAATTCGAGAGTGTCCAATACAGGAGAATGGACAATAAAACATGCGAGCAAAAGCTCCTGATTTCACGTCAGTGCTTATTGTGAGTTATCGTGAGATAAATAATACATTTTTGTAATTTTTTGGTAATTTTCTAGTTTCTAGTTACCAAGCTTCAATTCGATCGACTCTATTTTTTGAGTTATCGAGGAAATAATATTCCAGGTGGTATAACTACGAAACCGTTAGACCGATTATGCCCAAAAACGAACATAACTCTCCCATTCGGATACGCAACCTACCCTGAAAATTGCAAGTCCCTGTCTCCCTTCGTTCGAATGTTATCCATGCAACTGTTACCCATCCAGCTACTGAACTCACACATGGCTGCTCGGATTTCCAACAATATAGATCCGATCGTGTTCGAACTTGGAACTTGGCAGAAGAGTTAGGTTCTGAAGGCTCCTGCAAAATTTCAGCGATGTCGAACGAATAGTTTCTGATATATATAGAATTATTTTCAATGATTTTAAAAAAATTTCTAGTCATCACGAATTTTTGCGACGATTTTTGTTTTGGTATTCTACAACTGGTAAACATGTTTGAATTGGACCAGCTCTGCATTTTTCGAGTAATTGACGAAATAACAACCAAATTTCAGAGAGGTATAACTCCAAAACCATTTGGCGGCTTATGCCTATAAATAAACTCAAATGTCGCATTCAGATGCGATCTCTTTCCGTTCTCAGGTTATCGTGACATAAATAATATTTTTTTTTTAATTTTTTACAGATACGATTGTTACAAAATTTCACAATCGTCCTTAGGTTTGTATCCTACAACTACTCACTACTCACGATCGGATTTATATTGGTTGAAAACAAAGTTATTACTCGGAAGCCGATTATGCCCATTAACGAATTTGTCCGTCGTATTGGGATGCGCCACCTACCCTGAAAATTTCAAGTTGCTATCTGTCTCCGTTCTCAAGTTATCGTGGCAACGGCCGGACAGAATTAATTTTTACCTTGAATTCTTGATCAGGGAGTCGAACACAATTGTTTAAGACCATTTTCGGCAAAACATTCGAAAAATACAGACATTTGGGCAAATGGTAACGCGATAACAACCACAGGGGAATTTTTCAACATAAACATAAGTCATATAACTACGCCCCTGAATATAATATTGTGTAAATTTTAATTGGAAAAGATTGAAATGCAACTGGAATATCCAGAACAATATACCTTCATATTTTCGAAAATTCCTTCAAACATAATACCCTTCCTTATTGGTGTATTGAATAAATTGATGATCACTTTTAAATTGAATCAATTAACACAGTGTAATATTTTGTGGGTTCAATCTACTAATGGAGGTTAACTTAATACTGACCCCTATTATTCATCTATAACTTATTCAGCTAATTCCAAGCAATCTGTTTATGTCAAGCGGACTGAAATAACAAGGAAATACACCATAACAATAAAAAATGGGTTCAAGCCCTGTGGACAGGAGCTTTCTGGCGCTCTAGTTAAAACAGACAAATTATATATCCGAAAGTATTGGTTTCTCAGAGTTGGGAATTATATCAATGTATTCATGTGATAGAACTGCATCATAAAGGAAGTTCAATTCAAATGATAGTTTATTTATCAAGATTAAATGAGCAATCATGAGAATGAGAACTGCACCATGGAAGAAATCAAATTAAATCTGGCCAATTTTGCCCTATAACGAACTTAACCGAGAGATTCATCTCCCTAACCTACTCTGAAAATTTCAACTACCTAGCTCATTCCGTTCGAGAGTTATATCTATGTCTATGGATGAAAAGCAGTCTCACTACTCTCAGATCTCTTACTTCATGTTCCGTTCCGAAATGTAAGGCTTTTCTGAGAAAAACTCATTTCGGAGCAAACAACTGAGATTTTTCTCACTTCGCCCACAATTCTTCGATTGATTAGATAATGACATGTCTCAGGAAAATAAACTGACATTATGACAATTCATACATAGAATAATTATTTCATTGTGTGACAACGTTGGAATACGATTTATTATTGAAATTTTGAAAAATCATATCTCCAAAAGTATTAGCTTGTTAGAGTTAAAAATGATATCATTGAATTCTTATGGTAAAACTGCTTATTGAAAAAAATTTAATTTTGAATTTGTTTTGTGGAAAAAAAATTTTTTTTTTGTTACTCCGAAACCATCTGTCCCGTTTTAGCCAATAACGAACTTAGCCGAGATATTTATCTCCCAAACCTACTCTGAAAATTTCAACTGTCTAGCTCATACCGTTCGAGAGTTATCTTGCCTACGGCCGGACGGCCGGACCGGCCGGACAGAATGATTTTCGACCACGGATTCTTGATCAGTGAGTCGAACCAAATCGTTTAAGAACATTTTCATCGAAAAATTCGAAAATTACAGACATTTGGGCAAATTGATAAGCACTCAGTTCCGAGGAACTAGAGCGCCAAAAAATGTGATAACTATTCATTTCCCAATATATTGATCATTAAATAAACGAGCACGTTAAATCTTTTGATCCCACGTCAGTCCTTTAGTAATTTTTTCAAGATTTTTTTTGTTTGAAAAGTTACTGAAATAGTTTTCCGATTTGTTTATATTTATTATTGTATTTCCAACGCTCAGGTACATATTATGATTCTCTGCCAAATATTATAATTATCATAGTTGATTTCATATTTCTCAACATAAATAATCTCAAAACTACATATGTCATATTAATTCTAGATAAAATTTTATGGTTCTTATGATTAGGATCTGTGATTCCCAATATCAGAGTAGATTTCCGGACTTAATCAATTGATAAATTGTGTAATAATAACGAGTTATTTGATTTAAACAGTATTTTTATGCACCAACAATTTTGTCATCGTAGTTTATATACAAATAAAAAAATGTGTTATCTTGAATTCCATGGATATATGAACTAAAATTCTTAAAAAGCACTGACATAAAATCAGAAGCTTATCCGAGTACTAGATTTCAATACGATCGGATTAGTATTTTTGGCGCTCTTGTTCATCGGAACAGAGTGCTTATCAATTTGCCCAAATGTCTGTAATTTTCGAATTTTTGGCTGAAAATGGTCTTAAACGATTTGGTTCGACTCACTGATCAAGATTCCATTGTCAAAGTCGATTCTGTCCAGCAGTCCGTCCGTCCGTTAACATGATAACTTTCGAACGGAATGAGCTAGACAGTTGAAATTTTCAGAGTAGGTTTAGGAGATAAATATCTCGGTTAAGTTCGTTATTGGGAAAAATAACAAAAAAAAATGTTTTCACATTGAAAATTTTAAATTCAATTTTTTTTACGATGCAGTTTCATCATAGAAATCCATTAATATCATTCTCAACTCTAACAAACTAATACTTTCGGAGATATGATTTTTTTAAATTTCAATAATTATTCCCAATTCTATAGAATACTCTAATTATAATTTCCTGATGTATATAAATCCAACATGAGATGAGGCATAGACCAACGTTTTGAATTTAATTACGAAAATTCTTGAGAATTGACGCACAGAAGCCAAATTGAAAATTTGGAAAAACCCTGTGGACAGGAGCTTTGGCGCTCTTGTTCGAACTTTGACAAATCATAACTCCGAAGGTATTGTTTTCTACGAGTTGGGAATGATATCAATGGATTCTTATTTAATTTATTTTATATTATGATGCAGTTTTATCATAAGATTCCATTAATATCATTCCCAACTCTGAGAAACCAATACTTTCGGAGATATAATTTGTCAAAGTTTGAACAATAGCGCCAAAGCTCCTGTCCACAGGGCTTGAATCAATTTTTTGAAATACATATTGTTAAAATAAGATTTAACTTGAAGGTTTGTGCGGAATTTCTGGGGAATCTGGCAAATAATATTGTTTATGACAAATATTATGTGTTTCTTTCGCAGAAGCAATTCACAAAATAATTTTTTTTTTATTTTATAGATATTTTTCAGAGTTTGGGAGAGCAAACCTCAGATTTGTATTGGGTTGAAAACATAATGATTACTCGGAAACCATTGGGCCGATTATGCCCATTAACAAACTTGTCCGTCGTGTTGGAGCGCGCCACCTACCCTGAACATTTCAAAGCGCTATATCTTTTCGTTCTCAAGTTATCGTGGCAACGGCCAGACAGACAGAATGAAATTTGATCTCGAATCCTTCATTAAAGAGTCGAACCAAATCGTTTGAGACCATTTTCGGCGAAAAATTCGAAAATCACAGACATTTAGGAAAAATAATAACAGCGATAATTAAATATTAGAAACGCAAATTTTTCGATGATGTTCCAACTTCAAAGCCATCATTATCGCTTGTTTATATTTACACACGCGTCAGAATTAATTTAATCGGAATTAATAATATTGTTGAAATTATAATATGTATTTACACAAACATAAGGAAAATTACGCATAAATATTGAATTTCTGATGGGTCATTTATATTCGTACCGATAAACTGTTGTAGCAAGATTAACAACCGGTGAAAAATAATTTGTATGGAGAATTTTGCCAAATAAAGTTATACATTCAAAATGGAAAAGTTTACCTGATTGTTAAACTCTGATAATGGTGGCGCCAACCGGAAAATCGTTCAACATAGGACTGCAATTCTAACATAACTGAAATGATAAGAAATCGAGTTTCGAAGGTTAGATTTTGAGCAACATTTTCAAATAGCTATTGAACCCAGGTATACAGTGTGAGGATTAAGTATAATTAAATTACAGCATTTGAGAAACATACAAGGAAGAAGGTCTAACATTTCGAAATTTGACGTAACTTGATCTCACTGTCTATGTTTTTTTGTTTAAATTTGAAGTTTGTAGGAAATTGTTTTTGTGCGTATTTTCTGGGGAACATCGCGTTATCATTTTGCCCAAATGTCTGCAATTTTCAAATTTTTCGCCGAAAATTATATCAAACGATTGGGTTCGACTCCCTGATCAAGAATTCGAGGTCAAATTTGATTCTGTCCGCCCGTCCGACCGTTGCCACGATAACTTGAGAACGGAAAGAGCTAGCGACTTGAAATTTTCAGGGTTGGTGGCGCATCTGAATACGACGGACAAGTTCGTTTATGGGCATAATCGGCCCAATGGTTACCGAGTAATAATTTTGTTTTCAACCAGTATAAATCCGATCGAATTGAAACTTGGTGAAAAGCTGTCGAATATAAACCTTAGCACTTTTGTGAAATTTTGTGATAATCGTATCAATAGAAAAATTTAAAAAAATTATTAAAAAATATTTTTTATGTCTCGATAACCTGAGAACGGAAATAAATAGCAACTTGAAATTTTCAGGTTAGGTTGTGCATCTGAATGTCACATTTGAGTCTGTTTATAAGCATAATCGGCCAAACGGTTTTGGAGTTATCCCCATCTGAAATTTGGTTGTTATTTCCTTAATAACTCGAAAAATACCAAACCGATCCAATTTAAATATGCTTATTAGTTGAAGAATGCCAACACGGAAATTCTTGCAAATTTTGTAAGGATCGTATCACTAGAATTTTTTTTAAAAAATCATTGAAAATGCTTGAAACAAAATTCTATATATCAGAAACTATTCATCCGACATGGCAGATATTTATCGAGAGCCTTCAGAACCTATCTCTACTACCAAGTTCCAAGTTTGAACAAGATCGGATCTATATTGTTGGAGATCTGGGCAGCCTTGTGTGAGTTCAGTAGCTGGATGGGTGACTGTTGCCTCGATAACTCCCGAACGAAAGGAGATAGGGACTTGTAATGTTCAGGGTAGGTTGCTCATCTAAATGGGAGAGTTAGGTTCGCTGTTGGCCATAATCGGCCAAACGGTTTCGGAGTTATACCCGTCTGGAATATTATTTCCTCGATGACTCAAAAAATATAGACCCGATCAAATTGTAGCATGCTAACTAGTTGTAGAATATCGACATAAAGACGTATGTAAAATTTTGTGAGAACCGTACCCCTAGAAAATTTAAAAAAAATTACGAAAAAAAAAATTGGTTCAAGCTCAAGTCAGGAGCTTTTGCGTGTATGTTCTATTGTCCATTCTCCTGTATTGGACACTCTTGATCAAATATACTCTCTTAATCGAATTTAGCATGGTAAATTCGATTGAGAGTGTCCCATACAGGAGAACGGACAATAGAATTCATCATGGCATATTTGATTAAGAGTGTCCAAAACAGGAGAATGGACAATAGAACATTCGCGCAAAAGCTCCTGTTTTCACGTCAGTGCTTGAACCAATTTTTTAATCTGCCTTACATGCCCAAATTCGCGAAACTGCTTCTCTATTTTACTTATTGTCGCAAGGGCGTAGCCAGGGGGGGGGGGTTTTGAGGGTTCAAACCCCCCCCGAAATGTTATTTTTCTCTTAAAAAAAATTTTTTTGCTACAAAAAGTGACCCTTACACCCCCAAAACTTCCCCCCGAAATTAATTCTTATTTCAAAACCCCCCCCGAAATTAATTCCTGGCTACGCCCTTGCCTTGGGTTATAAGCGGCAAATTCGGAAATTTCTCATGAAACAAGCGACTGACTTCTTTTTGTGTTCGGGTGTTATCTCCGTAATCAATCATTTGTAAAATTGTTATTTTGTGCATTTCCGTTAATCGAACCATTATTCGAAATTGAAGTTAATGAAATTCAAAATCAAATTAGACAATTTAAAAATACAGAAAGTGTTTTACGTAGTTTTCATGGTACCATCTGGAAAACTCAATGTTATGGTTTTTTTTTCATTTTCTTTCTATCACATCTTGCAGGTAAATAAGTTTAGTAATATTGTAATAAGATTTGGGAATATTCGAGGGTCTATTATAATGAATTTGTTAATCACATGATTTTATTTTTTTCTGTTTTGACTTTTGCAAAATAAACATGAAAGTGACAACGTTTCTGAGTAGAACGCGACCTTTAAAACGATGTATCACAAGCCCATACTTCCTATTTGAATAATTGGGGGTTGTACCTGTCTTTCGAAGTGGGTTGAAAGTAGGATTCGCATTTTTACGAAGAAGAAAGAAAATTTAAAATTTGAATTTGACGTGTTTCGCGATTTTCCATAAATATGTACCTGCAATAACCAAGATAATGAATTTATTCCATTTGGCTTTTCCACACTGTATATTCTGCTTCTGGTTCTGACAACAGACAATTATCTATTGTTTCCAACGCTGAAGCAATTACAAAACAATTAAAATTTTTATTTGATAAATAATTCTCAGGGTTTGGAAAAGAAAACCCAAAAACTTCCATTGAAGATGATGATTGCACAGTTGGGAAATTTAGGAAATATTCCGGTTTAAAATTTTACTAGTGAAAAACCCCTCGAGTTCAAGAGGGACAAGGGCGAGGTACGACAATTTTTTCTTATTCGATTCTTCAATTTTACACGGAAACCGTAAGGGGAAAACTGTCAGGGGGTTGAAAATTGGTTCAAGCACTGACTTGAAGCCAGAAGCTTTTGCGCGTATGTTCTATTGTCCATTCTTCTGTATTGGACACCCTTAATCGAGTTTACCATGGTAAATTATGTTGTCCATTCTCCTGTATTAGACACTATTAATTCGAATTTATCATGGTAAATTCGATTAAGGGTGTCCAATACAGAAGAATGGACAATAGAATATACGCGCGAAAGCTTCTGACTTCACCTCAGTGCTTGAACCAATTTTTTTTTCGTGATTTTTTAATTGTCTAGGGGTACGGTTCTTAAAATTTGTTTTTTTCAAATTTTCTAGGGGTACGGTTCTTACAAAATTTTAAACACGTCTTTATCTTGATTTTCTACTACTAGTTACCAAGCTTCAATTCGATCGAATATTTATTTTTTGAGTTATCAAGGAAATAATATTCCAGGTGGGTATAACTCGGAAACCGTTTGACCGATTATACCCAAAAACGAACTCAACTCTCCCATTCGGATACGCAACCTACCCTGGAAATTGCTAGTCCCTATCTCCTTCCGTTCAAAAGTTATCGAGGCAACGGTCACCCATCTACTGAACTCACACAAGGCTGCTCGAATCTCCAACAATATTTAACCGATCGTGTTAAAACTTGAAACTTGGCAGTAGAGTTAGGTTCTAAAGGCTCTTGCAAAATTTCAGTAATTTCAAACGAATAGTTACTGATATATAGAATTTTTTTTTTCAATTTTCAATGATTTTATAAAAATTTTCTACAAATACTATCCTCATGAAAGTTTGCAAGAATTGTTTGAATGTTTGAATTCAATCGGTTTAGTATTTTTCGAGTTAATGAGGAACAAAAAACAACCAAATTTCAGATGGCTATAACTCTAAAACCGTTTGGCCGATTATGCACATAAACAAACTGAAATGTCGCATTCTGATGCACATCCTAACCTGAAAACTTCAAGCCGCTATCTCTTTCCGTTCTCAAGTTATCGTGACAACAAAAATATTTTTTAATAATTTTCTAGCCATACGATTCGCACAAAATTGCACAAACGTGCTCAGGTTCATATTCTACAACTACTCACCAAGCAATTCGGTCGGATTTATATTGGTTGAAAACAAAATTATTACTCGGAAACCATTGGGCCGATTATGCCCATTAACGAACTTGTACGTCGTATTCGGATGCGCCACCCACCCTGAAAATTTCAAGTCGCTAGCTCTTTTCGTTCTCAAGTTATCGTGGCAACGGCCGGACGGCCGGCCGGACAGAATCGAATTTGACCTCGAATTCTTCATCGGGGAGTCGAACCAAATCGTTAGAGACCATTTTCGTAAAAAAATTCGAAAGTTACAGACATTTGGGCAAAATGATAACGCGTTGTTCCCCAGAACATACGCGCAAAAAGTATTATCGGTGATCGATTCCAAAGGTTTATATGTACTCAATTCAAGAAAATATTCAACCAAATAAGTATCCAGACTCACCTAAGAATTGATTATTATTCCATTGATTAAATCCAAAAGAGCACAGCAATTTAT
Organism: Halyzia sedecimguttata; assembly: GCA_937662695.2. Classification (NCBI taxonomy): domain Eukaryota; kingdom Metazoa; phylum Arthropoda; class Insecta; order Coleoptera; family Coccinellidae; genus Halyzia; species Halyzia sedecimguttata. The sequence continues at coordinate 75,134,310 of OW569414.2, forward strand.
ACATAAACAAGCACCGTTTCGATTTGGAAAATTGTCGTTCGATAACAGATAATATACTCGTTAGTTCGGTTCGATCGTGATAAACATAACCTATAGCGCTAGTGCCGCTAACCAGTCGCGATCGCGGTCACTAATACATCAGAGTTTACACACTGACTGACTGAGGAGAATCGTTTTAAAAAGTTGATTACGTTCAACTATTCATGTTGGGATGGGTTTGTTCAAACGTGCGATGATAGAATTGTTGGGCAGCGGCGTGCCTGGTGCCCACAAAAAAAAAATGACGACTGTCACTGTAGTGCCGGGGATGTTACCTGAACCGGATCTAATTATCTAATTATTTTCCATCCTTACATTATAAAGTATTTTTGCTGGATCTAATTGTTTCAGACCAGCGGCGCAGATTAAAGGTTGGTTCATTTTCACTACAAAAGTAACTATACTATTGTCCACCAAAGTTTTTGTCGTCTGACATATTTCGGAAAGAAAGTTTCCACCATCAAAGACGAATTGTTACTAAAGCATGCACTCAATGTCTACATTCCAGTACGGGTTGACATTATACCCTTATTCATAAACCGATTAGTGAGAATATTGGGTTGTTAATAGAGGTTAGATCATTATTGAGTAAAATATCCTTTCTCTTATACATTTCGATACCTTCAAGTGTTCCTAAGTACACTTTATTGGATATTTCAACAATTTGGCGGAATTTTCTGAAATTGAGAGGCCAGTTGTTTAAAAACAGCAGATTTATCGATGTTGTTGTTCCGAATGTGTCCCGTATGCTCTTTATACCGTGTGAGAATGTTTCTGGTTGTTTGCCCGACGTAACACGTGTTGCAATCTAAACATTTAATTTCATATACAGGGTGTTCCTAAATTGAACGTACAAACGAAAAGGGGAGATTCCTTAAGTGAGTTTAAGAAAAAAAGTCCCATAAACATGGGGTCGCAAACGTTTCGTTTTCGAGATACAGAGTGTTGAAGTTTGAATTTTTTTCAAGTTTTTTTCTCATAGTATCTACACTTCACAAGATATTCAACTGAAATTTGGCATAGATATTACATTTGAGAGTTCTCACCACGTGACATGGCAATTTCGATAGAAGATCTACAGGGTGATATTTTTTCTGGAACACTGCCACCTGTTCTTCGACAGAACTTTTTTTTGGTGAGCAACTGTTAATTTGAAAAATGTAAAAGGAAGCTTTGTTCTTATACTAAACTTTTCGGTCTCTTGTAGTTTTGTCGTATCTACCAACGATTTCGAGAAAAAAAATTTTGAACGATTCTCTCGAAATTCTCGTAACTATGATAGGAAGGCCAGTTTGTAATCTGTGGTGAATGAATTCAGTGCCAGTTTTGACACATCAAATTATTGAACGTTTGTTTTTTTTTAAAAGTGAAGGTGGTTGCATTTGTGGCTATTTATTTTTTTGAATGAAGTTAGACTACTATTTTCATTACGATTTTTATGACTGTCACAACAATATTTGATATGAAATTAGAACCTCTACACCTTTCAATATCAAAACATGCCGAATTTCACGAATTCCGAAATGACTGATATGCATTTCATGTATGGTCTTGCAAATGGAAATGCAAGAGAAGCTAGGCGTATTTACATGGAACGCTATCCCAATAGAGTGATACCAAATCATCGAATGTTCTCTGATATTCATAGGCGTCTTTCAGAAGCTGGATCTTTTTCCACGAAAAGAATTAATGCTGGGAGACCACGCAGAGGCAGTTGTGAACGAAATAGAACAACATCCAAGAACCAGTACAAGAAAAATTAGTGTACTTTTGAATGCAAGTCATCAAGTTGTTTGGCGGATCTTGCGGGATTCTCTGCTATATCCTTATCACATTCAGAGGGTGCAAGCTCTTCTGCCTCGAGATTTTCATCCGGGTTAGTTTTTGTCAGTGGTACCTCAGTAGACTATTGATGAATCCTAATTTTGATTGCAAAATTCTATTCACTGATGAAGCCTGCTTCTCAAGGACTTCAATTATCAATTTTCATAATGAACACGTATGGGCTGAGGAGAATCCGCATGGATATGTAGAAACCCATTTTCAAGAGCAATTTTCACTAAATGTGTGGGGTGGTAATATTGGTGATGATTTGATTGGTCCTTTCTTCTTGCCAGGTCGACTAACAGGTCAATCATACAGACATTTTTTAGAAAACGATTTGCCCTTGTTATTGGAAGATATACCTCATTTGCTACGACGAGAAATGTGGTTCATGCATGACGGTGCTCCTGCTCATTTTTCAGTTTTGGCAAGGGAGTATTTGGACGAAAATTATGAAAACAGGTGGTTGGACGGGGGGGTCCTCAGTCATGGCCCGCCAGATCCCCAGACTTAAATAGTTTAGAATTCTTTTTATGTGGCCACCTGAAATCTCTAGTATACTCGACACCCGTGAACACCGTAGAAGAGCTGATAAATCGTATAATAGGCGCATTTGATACAGTTAGGAATACTCCGGGAGTGTTTGAAAGAGTTCGATCGTCTATGAGACGAAGAACAGAAGCTTGTATAAGAGTTGGGGGAGGACATTTTCAACATTTGCTGTAGTTCAGTCCTTTGCGGTTACTTAGTTTTCTTGTTATGATTTTTTTTTCAGTTTTACGTTTCTTGTTGTAATACATTTTTATTGTGTTGATTATACGAGTTTATCGAATCTTTATGAATCATCGCTACAGATCAGGAAAATTTCCATAAAAACTGACACTGAATTCATTCACCACAGCTTACAAAGTGGCCTTCCCTTCATAATTTGGATTTTCACGAGGATTTCGAGAGAATCATTCAAAATTTTTTTTCTCGAAATCGTTGGTAGATACGACAAAACTACAAGAGACCGAAAAGTTTAGTATAAGAACAAAGCTTCTTTTTACATTTTTTTCAAATTAACAGTTGCTCACCAAAAAAAAGTTCTGCAGAAGAACAGGTGGCAGTGTTCCAGAAAAAATATCACCCTGTAGATCTTCTATCGAAATTGCCATGTCACGTGGTGAGAACTCTCAAATGTAATATCTATGCCAAATTTCAGTTGAATATCTTGTGAAGTGTAGATACTATGAGAAAAAAACTTGAAAAAAATTCAAACTTCAACACTCTGTATCTCGAAAACGAAACGTTTGCGACCCCATGTTTATGGGACTTTTTTTTCTTAAACTCACTTAAGGAATATCCCCTTTTCGTTTGTACGTTCAATTTAGGAACACCCTGTATACCCGATTTTAACATGTCCGGAGTTTTATCGAATATATTTCCTAGAAGTTGTTTAATTTTCGTGGAAGTTTTGACTGCCAGTTTTATATTAACTTATTTAAAAATATAAGCGTAGAACAGTCCATCAAAAAACAAACAACAAACTCCATAATATTCTTAAAAAGTTTAATATAAAACTGGCTTTCAAAACTTCCGCGAAAATTAAACAACTTCTAGGAGATACATTCGATAAAACTCCGGACGTGTTAAAATCGGGTATATATGAAATTAAATATTTAGATTGCAACAAGTGTTACGTCGGGCAAACAACCAGAAACATTCTCACACGGTATAAAGAGCATACGGGACACATTGGGAACAACAACATCGATAAATCTGCTGTTGCAAATCACGTTTTAACAACTGACTAATCAATATCAGAAAATTCCGTCAAATTGTTGGAAAATTCAAATTAAGTGTACTTAGGAACACTTGAAGGTATCGAAATGTATAAGAGGAAGGATATTTTACTCAATAATGTATAATCTAACCCCTATCAACACCCCATTATTCTCTCGAATCGAATTTACCATGCTAAATTCGATTAAGAGTGTCCAATACAGGAGAATGGACAGTAGAACATACGCGCAAAAGCTCCTGACTTCACGTCAGTGCTTGAACCAATTTTATGTGATTTACAGCAGTTTGAATAAATGCACAAAACTTCTAAGGTATCCCATTTTGGTGGAAAATGTTAAAAGGTCTTGGAATGACTACCAATTTCGCATATCGGAAAAACAATACCAACTCCATTGAAATTTCTCCAACTGCTTCGAAATTTTTGCCAACTCCATCGAAATTTTTTTCAACTCCTACTTCGAAATTTTTTCTAAAAACTTCGAAATTTTTCCTAAAAACATCGAAATTTTTCCAATAGAATTCGTATTCTAGGAAAAATCATATCTCCGAAAATATTAGCTTGTTAGAGTTGAAAATGAGTGAATTTTTATGGTGGAACAGCAACTCGATTGAATTTGATATTTGTAATGTAAACATTTTTTTTTCGTTACTCCGAAACCATCGAATTTCACCGAGATATGTATGTCCCGGACCTACTCTGAAAATTTCAACTGTCTAGCTCATTTCTTTCGAGAGTTATCGTGTTAACGGACGGCCGGATAAGATCGATTTCGCCCACGGATTGTTGATGAGTGGGTCGAACCGAATCGTTTGAGACCATTTTCATAAAAAAATTCGAAAATTACAGACATTCGGGCAAATTCATTAGCACTCTGTTCCAAGGAACAAGAGCGCGAAAAATATTAATTTTATCGCCCAAACCTGTATATTATCTCTGAAGGACATTTAACGAGTTTCATAGTTCATCTCCCCTAATTGCTCTTTTTGCGATGATTTTTCAACGTCCTATATCTTCGGTCTAATTTTGGCAGATTGAGGATGCAGATATTACCCAATTTGCAATCCAGCGCTCTAGAACTATACGATGCGCCGCCGGATATAAATATCCGACCCGGAAAATGGAACGATCGATGTCGGTGCATTTCTTTCTCCTTTTGTTTTATCGTCTTTTCTAAGACGTCCCGATTTATGTTGTCAGCATAACTAGGGCATTAATGCCCTAGTTATGCCGGGACACCCTGTATGGATAGATTTGAAAATATTGAAGAAATTGAATCGTATTAGTTTAGAACTAGTTAAATTGGTTCAAGCACTGACGTGAAGTCAGAAGCTTTTGCGCGTATGTTCTATTGTCCAATAGAACATACGCGCAAAAGCTTCTGACTTCACGTCAGTGCTTGAACCAATTTTAGAACTAGTTAAATTGGTTCAAGCACTGACGTGAAGTCAGAAGCTTTTGCGCGTATGTTCTATTGTCCAATAGAACATACGCGCAAAAGCTTCTGACTTCACGTCAGTGCTTGAACCAATTTAACTAGTTCTAAACTAATACGATTCAATTTCTTCAATATTTTCAAATCTATCCATACAGGGTGTCCCGGCACTACGTGACTCTGTCTCAGGTGTAAATAAAGTATTTAAAGACGAGGCAGGAATGCTAAAAAAAATTCCTTCGACGCCCCCCTGCGAAGATATGTGCCTCCAAATGGTATTCCCATAATTCAGTTTTCTTGTGATATCTTCCGAACAATTCAACCGAATCTGGTAATTTTTCGAATTTGTATCAATAACAAGCCCTGTGGACAGGAGTTTTCTGGCGCTCTTGTTCAATCAGGAATTATAGCTCCGAAAGTATTGGTTTCTCAGAGTTGAGAATTATATCAATGTATTCTTATGATAGAACTGCATCATAAAGGAAATTCAATTCAATTAAGAGTTTATTTATCAAGATTAAATGAGCAATCTGAGAATGAGAACTGCATCATGGAAGAAATCAAATTAAAATTGCTGAAATAAATTTAACTCTCTCTTCTAGAACAGGATGACATGTACGAGTATGAACACAGATCATATAATATTTCATAGATAGAATAATTATAGCATTCTTTGAAATCATAGAAGTACGATTCATTATTGAAATTTCGAAAAATCATTTCTCCGAAAGTATTAGCTTGTTGGAGTTGAAATGATATCAATACAAATTTTGAAATTTGTGGGTTAAAAAAATAATTTTTTTTCGTCACTCCGAAACCATCTGGCCTATTTTGCCCAATAGCGAACTTAACTGAGATATTATCCCTAACCTACTCTAAAAATTTCGAATGCCTAGCTCATTCCGTTCGAGAGTTATTGTAGAAACAAAATTTAAAAATTTTCAATTTTTTTTTTACACTTTACGGTAACCCGATCAATACAAAACTTCACATGTGTCTAAAGGTCATGATTCTATAATTTGATGCTAAATTTCAGATAGATCGAGTGATCGGTTTCGGAAATATTCATAAAAAATGTTTTTACTAAAAACGGCCATAACTCTGAAACCGCTTGATGGATTTCGCCCGTTAACGAACTCGTCCGAGATATTTACAGTCCGAACCTACCATGCAAATTTCAATCCTCTAACTCCTTTCGTTCGAGAGTTATCGTGTTAACGGACGGTCGGACATAATCGATTTCTACCACGTATTCTTGATCAGTGTGTCGAACCAAATCGTTTGATACCATTTTCAGCCAATAATTCGAAAATTACAGACATTTGGGCAAATTGATAAGCACTCTGTTCCGATGAACAAGAGCGCCAAAAATATCAGTAATGATTTGTTTCCAACACCTTCCCCATAATGGTTAAAAACTTTTTTTTGGTTGAAGATATCAGCGAAGTTCCTCCATTTATGTATTTTTTTATCATTAATTCTGCAAAAAAAGGTATACCGGTGCAACATTGAATAAATGCACCGTTTTCGAGTTACAACTATTTTTATGATTGAACATTAAAATATTTGATAACAGAGTGATCACTCATCCAGATTCTGAACTCGCCCAAGTCTGCTCAGTTCCAAAAAAAATAACAATATTCCCAATATTAAGATATATGTATATATTAAGAATATGAATCCGACTGTAAAAACGAGCGTCCAAAAAAACTGGTCCACTTTATGGCCGATAATGGTATCGAACTAAGTATTAGTTTCGACTCAAATACATATACATTCATTGTTGGGTCGAAAATAAACAGTGCTGTGTCTGCGGTGGCGTGAGGACCCATTCATATACATACATTCACTGTTGGTTCGTAAATGAACAGTGCTGGGTCTGCGGTGGCTTAAAGACCCATTCGAATCCGTACATTTACTGTTGAGTCGAAAATAAACAGTGCATTGTTTGGGGCGGCGTAAGGACACATCAGTTGAATCGTACAATGGAGCACTGTCAGCTGACGTCACAACATGGCTGTGAAAAAGTTAGGGGGACAAACAACCCCGTCTTCTATAGGATTTGGTGGATGATTTTACATCGGTAAAGTGAACTATACGCGAAAAAAAAGCGTTTTAAGACTTTTTTTGGAACAAATGTCATTGGTCCATTGTGAATACTGTGAAGTAAGTAAGAAGAGGAACAAGAGCGCCAAAAACGGACAAAAATGAACATGTTCTACGCTGGTTCAGTTTGATAAAGAGCATATTGTGAAAGGTTATGTCATTTTTCATTATGCGCGCATCCACATTTATCGATAATAAAACAAATGGGTGAATTTGGACAGTATGTTGAATTTTCCAGGCGGTTTCCCCTCTTAAATTCTATTTTTGATCGTGATTTCCAAACGGTAAGTTGACTTCGAAGATCTCTTCGTGAGGTTTTCTTCTGTTATTTACAATGCTACGAGCCAGAAGATCAGATGTTTCATAACGAAGCCGTAATGCGATTAGACTTCGGAATATTAAGAATCAATCCACCGCAAATTTTGAACTAACAGAGGTTAGTGTAACGGGGTACCATAGAATTCAATATACGATGCTAGAGCTTAGGGAAAAACCGCAGCAAAAAAACCCTGTCTCCCCGTTAGTGTTGTGATGTATGAAAATTGAAATTGTTAACAAAATATGCTGAAATATAAAATATTGAAGGGCATCTTTTTCTTTAATATCAATTCTCCCTTCAACAAGCAGAGAGCTTTCTCCAATATACCCGAAACTCAATCTGGAAAAGGAATAGACAAAAGAAGAAAACGAAGAAATCAAAAATGGAATATTCCATGTTTTATTAAACCGGCGTGAAGTTGGCAGCCACTTATGAGCGCGATAGCTGTCGATTCACCAGTGGCGTCGGTGTAAATACATTACATGGCGTAACTTCCGTTTGAAACATGGCTGGTATTTAAAATTTGCAGCAAAGTTTATTGTGGACCAATGAAATAGTTGTATTAATCGTATTCACTTCAGATGGGTCTAAGGGGTGGAAATTGGAACCGCCCCCTGAATAGATATTTACATACTTTCATAACTCGTTGAAAAAAATATCCTCTACAGATGAAAATCACATAGAACGTTTATTTTGGACCAATGAAGAATTCATATAAATTTTATTGACTTCGGATGAGTCCGAGGGGTGGAAATGATAACCACCCTCTACTTTTCATATACCTTCATAACACATTGAAAAAAATATCCTCTACAAATGAAACTTACAGAAAATGTTTAATGTGAACTCAAGAACAATACTTATTAATTTTATCGCTTTCGGGGGGGTCTGAGGGGTGGAAATGGAAACCGCCCCCCAATTGATGTCTACCTCCATAACACGTCGAAAAAAATGGCCTCTACAGATGAAATTCACAGGAAACGTTTATTGTGAACTCATGAACAATACTTATTAATTTTATCGCCTTCGGAGGGGTCCGAGGGGTGGAAATGGTAACCGCCCCCCAATTGATGTCTACCTTCATACCAAGGCGAAAAAATGGCCTCTACAGATGAAATTCACAGGAAACGTTTATTGTGATTTCATGAACAATACTTATTAATTTTATTGCCTTCGGAGGGGTCTGAGGGGTGGAAATGGTAACCGCCCCCCAATTGATGTCTACCTTCATAACACGTCGAAAAAAACATCCTCTACAAATGAAACTCACAGGAAACATTCACTGTGGACTATTGAACAAGTCCTACCAATTTTATCGACTTCGGACGGGCCTGAGGGGTGGAAATGGTAACCGCCCCCGGAGTGCTTTCTATATACCTCCATAACTCGTCGAAAAAATTGGTCCAAAATAAACGTTCTATGTGACTGTCATCTGTAGAGGATATTTTTTTCAGCGAGTTATGGAGGTATATAGAAAGCACTGCGGGGGCGGCTCCCATTTCCACCCCTCAGGCCCTTCCGAAGTCGATAAAATTGGTAGTACTTGTTCAATAGTCCACAATAAATGTTTCCTGTGAGTTTCATTTGTAGAGGATATTTTTTTCGGCTTGTTATGAAGGTAGACAACAATTGGGGGGCAGTTCCCATTTCCACCCCTCAGACCCCCCCGAAGGCAATAAAATTAATAAGTATTGTTCATGAGTTCACAATAAACGTTTCCTGTGAATTTCATCTGTAGAGGCCATTTTTTTCGACGTGTAATGGAGGTAGACATCAATTGGGGGGCGGTTCCCATTTCCACCCCTCAGACCCCCCCGAAGGCGATAAAATTAATAAGTATTGTTCCTGAGTTCACATTAAACATTTTCTGTAAGTTTCATTTGTAGAGGATATTTTTTTCAATGTGTTATGAAGGTATATGAAAAGTAGGGGGTGGTAATCATTTCCACCTCTCGGACCCATCCGAAGTCAATAAAATTTATATGAATTCTTCATTGGTCCAAAATAAACGTTCTATTTGATTTTCATCTGTAGAGGATATTTTTTTCAACGAGTTATGAAAGTATGTAAATATCTATTCAGGGGGCGGTTCCAATTTCCACCCCTTAGACCCATCTGAAGTGAATACGATTAATACAACTATTTCATTGGTCCACAATAAACATTTGCTGCAAATTTTAAATACCAGCCATGTTTCAAACGGAAGTTACGCCATATAATGTATTTACACCGACGCCACTGGTGAAACGACAGCTATCGCGCTAATAAGTGGCTGCCAACTTCACGCCGGTTTTTATTAAATAGATTTGAAATTCGCTACCCATTCTAAAAAAGATCCAGAAACTTTATTAATAGCTCATAAACTATCCCAAAATCTATATGGGACAATTATTAACTAAATGATCTATGGTTTCCTCAGCTTACCCGCATTCACAACTTTGGCTCTCAACTGAGTTCCATCTGAAAAGCATGCGGTTGCAACGACCATGACCGATTCCTAAACGATTCAGAATAGACCATATTTTCCTTGGAAGATCAAACCCCGGAACTCTTTATGAAGGATCAGAAATTAAATCTTTGTTGAATAAATTGCAAGAAATCCATTCAGACCGCCAAACTTCCTTGTCACTTTTATTCAAATTGAGAAAACAGTTCAACCATAAAGGGTTACATGACTTCAATCTGGGAATTCTATTGTCTGGAATGTAGGAGAGAATCGGAAATGAATTCGGAAAATAATGAAATTTATTCCAAGAATTTGAAGCAGTCTGCCTGCGAATGTGGGGCGGGACAATGTTTGAAAGAACTGACAACCAATGAATAGATGTAGTGTGACGACCTTTTCTACCCTACGGACTTTTCCTCGGGCGCCAGTTGCAAGTTTTGTTCCAAGGTTGCAACTCCTTGTCGTACACTTCCCTTTTCCCCAGGTAGCCTTTACACAGTTGGAGAAGGGTTCACTGCAATATATGGTGTAAGCGATTGAGTGGTACCAGTTTCTTTCGGATAATACGGTCTTGATAAATATTGTAATAAAACTCAGTATAACTATGTACAAATATATTACAATATCACTACCATTCACTGTCTGAAATACACTACAATGATGTCAATCTCAGTATATGTTTACAAACGGAAATGTCTGAAAGAAATGAGCAAGACAGGAGAAATTATGATCGAATATTTCTACTTGATGTTAAATTTGTTACTGACTGGCCACCAAAAGAATATATACAGTATACACAGTCAAAGGCAGATGATAAATGCGATGTAAGGTATACTACAGCAGTGAAGGTCAACGGTGATTGCGGAGGTGAGAATAGCGAGCAGAGCAGGTAATATAAGCAGTAAGAGCATCAACAGGAATACAGGACAGACAATGAGAGCATACAGTACCAAGTGAAAGTGCTGAAGGAAATAAAAATTGAGGTCCCTTTGGCTATAAAAAAATATATGCTTGTGTTCCCAACCCAATAACGTCTCAAAATAATCTGTACTTAAGTTTCGAACGGTTAAATGTCTTGTTCACGGTTCGGCAATTCAAACCCGAATACCAGACCGAGTAACCCACCTCGTGCTAGCACGATATGGACATTCACCTCAATCCAATTATTCGAGGATGCCTCAGACGCAACACCGCTTCTAGTTCAACCCCTAAAATGCCAGGGCTTGGTCGCTGAAACACTAGGGTCTGAACGGTAAGTTTGTCGGAGTTACGTCCTACAACGCTCACAAAGATAACAAATCAAAATATAATACCGGACAATTCAATAAAATAATAAACAAGCGGGGTGTCGGAGGGTTGTTACCCTTGTTCACAGCTCGGCAATCAAACTCGAATACTAGACCGAGTAACCCACCTCGTGCTAGCACTATAGGACATTGACCTCAATCTAATTGTTCAAGGATGCCTCAGACGCAACACCACTTCTAGTTCAACCCCTAAAATGCCAGGGCTCGGTCGCTGAAACACTAGGGTCTGAACAGGAAGTTTACCGGAGTTACGTCCTACAATGTTCGCAAAGATAACAATCAATTCAAAATAAAATACCAGACACTTCAATAAAATAATACAACAATGGGGTGTCAAAGGGTTGTCACCCTTGCTCACAGTTTGGCAATTCAAACTCGAATACCAGACCGAGTAACCCACCTCGTGCTAGCACGATATGGACATTGACCTCAATCTAATTATTCAAGGATGCCTCAGACGCAACACCACTTCTAGTTCAACCCCTAAAATGCCAGGGCTCGGTCGCTGAAACACTAGGGTCTGAACGGGAAGTTTACCGGAGTTACGTCCTACAATGTTCGCAAAGATATCAATCAATTCAAAATAAAATACCAGACACTTCAATAAAATAATGCACCAATGGGGTGTCAAAGGGTTTTCACCCTTGCTCACAGTTCGGCAATTCAAACTCGAATACCAGACCGAGTAACCCACCTCGTGCTAGCACGATATGGACATTGACCTCAATCCAATTATTCAAATAATCGGAAATCTATCTAACAGGCTTCGACGTGTATAACTCGGAAATCTACCAAAAAGTTCCCAATTTTGACTCGGAAAGCCCTTATATAGACTCGGTCGGATGACTTGTCACATGATCTCAAATTATTATTATTATTATTACAAGTAGAGAAGAGTTGAGAAAAAAATTCTATAAACTCACAAATACAAACTTTACAATGAATGAAATGTCACAGTATTGGATTAATAAAAAAGCAATGAACAATCAACGAGAAACTACACCCGCGAACCAACGGTCCAGAGAGTTCTTGAACCCATTCACCGACGCTGCGTTCACCACAGCATCTGGCAGTGCATTCCACGTAGCAAAAATCCTGTTCGGCAAAAAGTGCTCCTTCCCAGCGGTCCTGAACCTCTCCCTTGCCAACTTCAGACCATGACCTCGCAAATGATTCAGCGGATTACGGTTGAATAGATCTGACAAATCCACACCGAAAAAACCGTGGAAGGCTCTGTATGTCGTAATCAGGTCCCCCCGCAAACGGCGAGCCTCGAATGACGTGAGGTGCATCACGGACAATCTTTCCTCGTAGGGAGGTCTCTCAAAGCCGTACGCCATCCTAGTAGCCCCCCGCTGGACCGATTCAAGTAAACGGGCATCTCGGCGCAGAACAGGTGCCCACACAGGACCAGCAAATTCGAGGATTGGTCGAATAAAAGTAGTATGTAAGATTCTGCAGGTCTGAGGGTCACATCGTCCAAAACTCTTCCGGATCATGTAAAGCATTCGTTTGGCCCTGTTGGTAATAGCCACAATATGCTCTGACCAAGACAGGTCCTCAGTGATAACCACTCCAAGATCACGGTGGGAGGAGACAGATTCGATGACATGATTGGATAAATGGTATATTTGTCGTGGGTTATCTTTACCCATGTGAAGAACTCTACACTTTTCTGTATTGAGACGAATCATCCACGTGTTGGACCACCTTGTAATTACGTCGAGATCATCCTGTAATACGTGCGACTGAGTGAAGGGATTTCCGTAGATTTTGGCATCGTCGGCAAACAAAGAGCAAGCTGATTTCACTTCGGAAGGAAGATCTGTTGTGAACAATAAGAAGAGGAGCGGGCCTAGAACGGAACCCTGCGGGACGCCACTCACCACCCTCCTGCAGAAGACAATGAGTTACCAACGCGGACCCGAAATGTTCTATCGGAAAGAAAAGCCTCGATCCATCGGAGCAAATCACCACGAATTCCAAGGCTCTCGAGTCAAAGGCCTTGGAGAAGTCGAGATAAAGAACATCCACCGGGAGATGAGCATCGAGCATCCTGCCCCAATCGCTGGTACACGACAGCATGTTGGTGATCACGTCTAATTTTGAAGGGAGATGGATTTTGGACGTCTCTGATTGGTCCGACATTATGTCATTTATTCTATATAGAAGGAATTCGAACACTCGAGAGCATAAACAACGGACCTCCAGTTTTTGCGCCTTTTCATCGTAGATATGAATCTGAATCTGAATCTGAATTATGCTTCCGTTGTGTGGAATCCATATTTCATTGTTCAAATTGACCGCCTAGAAAAAATTCAGCGCAAATTCCTGCGTTATCTGGCCTTCAGATGTAATTACGTGTTGGACAGGGGTGACCCCAATAACTATAGTTTGAGACTCAAATTTTTCAAAATGCTCAGCCTTAAGGATAGGAGAACTATTGGGGACGTACTATTCATTAGTAAATTGATCAACAATAAGCTTGAGTGCCCCAATGCTATGCCTAAGTTGCAATATTATGCTCCCGTGAAGAGATTCAGACGATTGGATACCTTCTACTTACCAACTAGACGTACCAGTAGTGCACTGTTCTCCCCCTTTTATAGAATGCTTGCACACTGTAATGATTTCAAAGACATTATAGATGTATATTCTCACAGTACCACCTCTTTGAAGAAAATAATGAAAAATCACTTCCTCGCCACTTTATGATTTAATGTCACCATGGCTTTTTGTTGATTTCTTGTATCATCATTGTTAGTTTAGTTACTAGTTTGAGTTGTTGTCTCTATCTAGATTGATTTAGCTGTATTTAGAAATAGGATACCTAATTTAAGTTACATTTCTGTTAGAATTTGTTTTTACTTTTACTCTGTGAACACATTTTTTCTGGGTATTGAATTACCTGTATGTGCTCCATATGTGAAATAAATAAATAAATAAATAACTAAATATCTGTCCACATCTGGCAAAAAACGGCGATAAGCGATAAACTGGAGTAGACGGAGTTTTTCTACATAGGCTGCGAATTTAGAATGCATCCGAATAATCCGAATGATTTTAAATTCCCTATATGAATATTTCTCGATATAATTAATTCTCTCATTTACATTATATGGAAACGGACTGATCTAAAAGTTCCAGTGAAGATCCTCATAGATTAATTCAACTGTGCATCAATTTTTTGAGTATGAGCACTATTAAACCAGACGGGGCAACAATATTCAGCGGTAGAAAAAGCAGCATCCGCACCTCATGAAGTACCAAAGAAAAATAAATGAGTATTTAAATAAATCACATTATCCAATTATAAAAATGGGTTCAAGCCCTGTGGACAGGAGCTTTCTGGCGCTCTAGTTCAAACAGTCAAAGTATATCTCCGACAGTATTGGTTTCTCAGAGTTGGGAATTTTTTTTCGTTACTCCGAAACCATCTGGCCTTTTGTGCCCAATAACAAACTCAACCGAGATATTCATCTCCCTAACCTACTCTGAAAATTTCAACTGCCTAGCTCATTCCGTTCAAGAGTTATTGTAGAAAATTTTTTTTTTAATTTTGAAATTTTTTTTTTACACTTTGCGATTTCGGCAGCCAGACAATATCTCCGGATCTCCTGGCTACTATACATGGATTCACATACTTCAATGTAGGTATTTTATCGTTATTGAAATATGGTTATTTCTTGTATTGCTTATAATCGGTAGATCATATCAGAGATATTTTTGCGCGTATGTTCTGGGGAACATCGTGTTATCATTTTGCCCAAATGTGAAATTTAATTACCTCCATAAAGTTAGCAGAGCCACTTGCGAAAATTTCAATGAAACCTATTGCATTAATTGTCGAATATTTGTCGAGAATTTGTCGTGAAAGAAAAAAATTTGTCGCGCGCTTAGTTTTTTTTTATATGGGGTGGCTCTGCTAACTTAATATTAAGTTAGCAGAGCCACTTGCAACAATTTCAATGAAACCTATTGCATTAATTGTCGAATATTTGTCGTGAATTTGTCGTGAAAGAAAAAAGTCTGTCGCGCGCTTAGTTTTTTTTTATATGGGGTGGCTCTGCTAACTTAATATTAAGTTAGCAGAGCCACTTGCAACAATTTCAATGAAACCTATCGCATTAATTGTCGAGTATTTGTCGTGAATTTGTCGTGAAAGAAAAAAGTTTGTTGCGCGCTTCGTTTTTTTTGTATGGGCTAAATTAATATTTGGCTAAAGGGGCCACACACAAATCACGTACGTTGGTTAATCGTATTTTTTTTCAATCAGAAATGAGCTGAATTATTGTCGTACGACCCAAACATATTCGTCGTGACAGAAAAAAGTTTGTCGCGCGCTTAGTTTTTTTTATATGGGGTGGCTCTGCTAACTTAATATTAAGTTAGCAGAGCCACTTGCAACAGTTTCAATGAAACCTATCGCATTAATTGTCGAGTATTTGTCGTGAATTTGTCGTGAAAGAAAAAAGTTTGTCGCGCGCTTCGTTTTTTTTGAATGGGTTAAATTAATATTTGGCTAAAGGGGCCACACACAAATCACGTACGTTGGTTAATCGTATTTTTTTTCAATCAGAAATGAGCTGAATAATTGTCGAACGACCCAAACATATTCGTCGTGGCAGAAAAAATTTTGTCGCGCGCTTAGTTTTTTTTAAATGGGGTGGCTCTGCTAACTTAATATTAAGTTAGCAGAGCCACTTGTAACAATTTCAATGAAACCTTTTGCATTAATTGTCGTATATTTGTCGTGAATTTGTCGTGAACGAAAAAAGTTTGTCGCGCGCTTCGTTTTTTTTGTATGGGCTAAATTAATATTTAGCTAATGGGGCCACACACAAATCACGTAAGTTGGTTAATCGTATTTTTTTTTCAATCAGAAATGAGCTGAATAATTGTCGAACGACCCAAACATATTCGTCGTGACTGAAAAAATTTTGTCGTGCGCTTAGTTTTTTTTTAATGGGGTGGCTCTGCTAACTTAATATTAAGTTAGCAGAGCCACTTGTAACAATTTCAATGAAACCTATTGCATTAATTGTCGAATATTTGTCGTGAATTTGTCGTGAAAGAAAAAAGTTTGTCGGGCGCTTCGTTTTTTTTGTATGGGCTAATTTAATATTTGGCTAAAGGGGCCACACACAAATCACGTACGTTGGTTAATCGTATTTTTTTTCAATCAGAAATAAGCTGAATAATTGTCGAACGACCCAAACATATTCGTCGTGACAGAAAAATTTTTGTCGTGCGCTTAGTTTTTTTTAAATGGGGTGGCTCTGCTAACTTAATATTAAGTTAGCAGAGCCACTTGTAACAATTTCAATGAAACCTATTGCATTAATTGTTGAATATTTGTCGTGAATTTGTCGTGAGAGAAAAAAGTTTGTCGCGCGCTTCGTTTTTTTTGTATGGGCTAAATTAATATTTGGCTAAAGGGGCCACACACAAATCACTTAAGTAGCTTAATCGTATTTTTTTTCAATCAGAAATGAGCTGAAAAATTGTCGAACGACCCAAACATATTCGTCGTGACAGAAAAAATTTTGTCGCGCGCTTAGTTTTTTTTTAATGGGGTGGCTCTGCTAACTTAAGTTAGCAGAGCCACTTGTAACAATTTCAATGAAACCTATTGCATTAATTGTCGAATATTTGTCGTGAATTTGTCGCGAAAGAAAAAAGTTTGTCGAGCGCTTCGTTTTTTTTTGTATGGGCTAAATTAATATTTTGCTGAAGGGGCCACACACAAATCACGTAAGTTGGTTAATCGTATTTTTTTTCAATCAGAAATGAGCTGACTAATTGTCGAACGACCCAAACATATTCGTCGTGACAGAAAAAATTTTGTCGCGCGCTTAGTTTTTTTTAAATGTAACAATTTCAATGAAACCTATTGCATTAATTGTCGAATATTTGTCGTGAAAGAAAAAAGTTTGTCGCGCGCTTCGTTTTTTTTTGTATGGGCTAAATTAATATTTGGCTAAAGGGGCCACACACAAAACACGTAAGTTGGTTAATCGTATTTTTTTTCAATCAGAAATGAGTTGAATAATTGTCGAACGACCCAAACATATTCGTCGTGACAGAAAAAATTTTGTCGCACTTGTAACAATTTCAATGAAACCTATTGCATTAATTGTCGAATATTTGTCGTGAATTTGTCGTGAAAGAAAAAAGTTTGTCGCGCGCTTCGTTTTTTTTGTATGGGCTAATTTAATATTTGGCTAAAGGGGCCACACACAAATCACGTACGTTGGTTAATCGTATTTTTTTTTCAATCAGAAATGAGCTGAATAATTGTCGAACGACCCAAACATATTCGTCGTGACAGAAAAAATTTTGTCGTGCGCTTAGTTTTTTTTAAATGGGGTGGCTCTGCTAACTTAATATTAAGTTAGCAGAGCCACTTGTAACAATTTCAATGAAACCTATTGCATTAATTGTCGAATATTTGTCGTGAATTTGTCGTGAAAGAAAAAAGTTTGTCGCGTGCTTCGTTTTATTTGTATGGGCTAAATTAATATTTGGCTAAAGGGGCCACACACAAATCACGTAAGTAGGTTAATCGTATTTTTTTCAATCAGAAATGAGCTGAATAATTGTCGAAAGACCCAAACATATTCGTCGTGACAGAAAAAATTTTGTCGCGCGCTTAGTTTTTTTTAAATGGGGTGGCTCTGCTAACTTAATATTAAGTTAGCAGAGCCACTTGTAACAATTTCAATGAAACCTATTGCATTAATTGTCGTATATTTGTCGTGAATTTGTCGTGAAAGAAAAAAGTTTGTCGAGCGCTTCGTTTTTTTTTTTGTATGGGCTAAATTAATATTTGGCTAAAGGGGCCACACACAAATCACGTAAGTTGGTTAATCGTATTTTTTTTCAATCAGAAATGAGCTGAATAATTGTCGAACGACCCAAACATATTCGTCGTGACAGAAAAAATTTTGTCGCGCGCTTAGTTTTTTTTAAATGGGGTGGCTCCGCTAACTTAATATTAAGTTAGCAGAGCCACTTGTAACAATTTCAATGAACCTATTGCATTAATTGTCGAATATTTGTCGTGAATTTGTCGTGAAAGAAAAAAGTTTGTCGCGCGCTTCGTTTTTTTTTGTATGGGCTAAATTAATATTTGGCTAAAGAGGCCACACACAAATCACGTAAGTAGGTTAATCGTATTTTTTTTCAATCAGAAATGAGCTGAATAATTGTCGAACGACCCAAACATATTCGTCGTGACAGAAAAAATTTTGTCGCCCGCTTAGTTTTTTTTTAATGGGGTGGCTCTGCTAACTTAATATTAAGTTAGCAGAGCCACTTGTAACAATTTCAATGAAACCTATTGCATTAATTGTCGAATATTTGTCGTGAATTTGTCGTGAAAGAAAAAAGTTTGTCGAGCGCTTCGTTTTTTTTGTATGGGCTAAATTAATATTTGGCTAAAGGGGCCACACACAAATCACGTAAGTTGGTTAATCGTATTTTTTTTCAATCAGAAATGAGCTGAAAAATTGTCGAACGATCCAAACATATTCGTCGTGACAGAAAAAGTTTTGTCGCGCGCTTAGTTTTTTTTTAATGGGGTGGCTCTGCTAACTTAATATTAAGTTAGCAGAGCCACTTGTAACAATTTCAATGAAACCTATTGCATTAATTGTCGAATATTTGTCGTGAATTTGTCGTGAAAGAAAAAGTTTGTCGCGCGCTTCGTTTTTTATTGTATGGGCTAAATTAATATTTGGCTAAAGGGGCCACACACAAATCACGTAAGTTGGTTAATCGTATTTTTTTTCAATCAGAAATAAGTTGAATAATTGTCGAACGACCCAAACATATTCGTCGTGACAAAAAAAAATTTGTCGCGCGCTTAGTCTTTTTTAAATGGGGTGGCTCTGCTAACTTAATATTAAGTTAGCAGAGCCACTTGTAACAATTTCAATGAAACCTATTGCATTAATTGTCGAATATTTGTCGTGAATTTGTCGTGAAAGAAAAAAGTTTGTCGCGCGCTTCGTTTTTTTTTGTATGGGCTAATTTAATATTTGGCTAAAGGGGCCACACACAAATCACGTACGTTGGTTAATCGTATTTTTTTTCAATCAGAAATGAGCTGAATAATTGTCGAACGACCCAAACATATTCGTCGTGACAGAAAAAAGTTTGTCGCGCGCTTAGTTTTTTTTAAATGGGGTGGCTTTGCTAACTTAATATTAAGTTAGCAGAGCCACTTGGAACAATTTCAATGAAACCTATTGCATTAATTGTCGAATAACTGTCGTGAATTTGTCGTGAAAGACAAAAGTTTGTCGCGCGCTTCGTTTTTGTTGTATGGGCTAAATTAATATTTGGCTAAAGGGGCCACACACAAATCACGTACGTTGGTTAATCGAATTTTTTTTCAATCAGAAATGAGCTGAATAATTGTCGAACGGCCCAAACATATTCGTCGTGAAAGAAAAAAATTTGTCGCGCGCTTAGTTTTTTTTATATGGGGTGGCTCTGCTAACTTAATATTAAGTTAGCAGAGGCACTTGCAACAATTTCAATGAATCCTATTGCATTAATTGTCGAGTATTTGTCGTGAATTTGTCGTGAATCTGTCACGCGCTTAGTTTTTTTATATAATACGATTAACCAAGTTACGTGATTTGTGTGTGGCCCCTTTAGCCAAATATTAATTTAGCTCATACAAAAAAAAAACGAAGCGCGCGACAAACTTTTTTCTTTCACGACAAATTCACGACAAATATTCGAACATTAATGCAATAGGTTTCATTGAAATTGTTACAAGTGGCTCTGCTAACTTAATATTAAGTTAGCAGAGCCACCCCATTTAAAAAAAACTAAGCGCACGACAAAATTTTTTCTGTCACGACGAATATGTTTGGGTCGTTCGACAATTATTCAGCTCATTTCTGATTGAAAAAAAATACGATTAACCAACGTACGTGATTTGTGTGTGGCCCCTTTAGCCAAATATTAAATTAGCCCATACAAAAAAAACGAAGCGCGCGACAAACTTTTTTCTTTCACGAAAAATTTACGACAAATATTCGACAATTGATGCAATAGGTTTCATTGAAATTGTTACAAGTGGCTCTGCTAACTTAATATTAAGTTAGCAGAGCCACCCCATTTAAAAAAAACTAAGCACGCGACAAAATTTTTTCTGTCACGACGAATATGTTTGGGTCGTTCAACAATTATTCAACTCATTTCTGATTGAAAAAAAATACGATTAACCAACTTACGTGATTTGTGTGTGGCCCCTTTAGCCAAATATTAATTTAGCCCATACAAAAAAAAACGAAGCGCGCGACAAACTTTTTTCTTTCACGACAAATTCACGACAAATATTCGACAATTAATGCAATAGGTTTCATTGAAATTGTTACAAGTGGCTCTGCTAACATAATATTAAGTTAGCAGAGCCACCCCATTTAAAAAAAACTAAGCGCGCGACAAAATTTTTTCCGTCACGACGAATATGTTTGGGTCGTTCGACAATTATTCAGCTCATTTCTGATTGAAAAAAAATACGATTAACCAACGTACGTGATTTGTGTGTGGCCCCTTTAGCCACATATTAAATTAGCCCATACAAAAAAAACGAAGCGCGCGACAAACTTTTTTCTTTCACGACAAATATTCGACAATTAATGCAATAGGTTTCATTGAAATTGTTACAAGTGGCTCTGCTAACTTAATATTAAGTTAGCAGAGCCACCCCATTTAAAAAAAACTAAACGCGCGACAAAATTTTTTCTGTCACGACGAATATGTTTGGGTCGTTCGACAATTATTCAGCTCTTTTCTGATTGAAAAAAAATACGATTAACCAACTTACGTGATTTGTGTGTGGCCCCTTTAGCCAAATATTAATTTAGCCCATACAAAAAAAACGAAGCGCGCGACAAACTTTTTTCGTTCACGACAAATTCACGACAAATATTCGACAATTAATGCAAAAGGTTACATTGAAATTGTTACAAGTGGCTCTGCTAACTTAATATTAAGTTAGCAGAGCCACCCCATTTAAAAAAAACTAAGCGCGCGACAAAATTTTTTCTGCCACGACGAATATGTTTGGGTCGTTCGACAATTATTCAGCTCATTTCTGATTGAAAAAAAATACGATTAACCAACTTACGTGATTTGTGTGTGGCCCCTTTAGCCAAATATTAATTTAGCCCATACAAAAAAAACGAAGCGCGCGACAAACTTTTTTCTTTCACGACAATTTCACGACAAATACTCGACAATTAATGCGATAGGTTTCATTGAAATTGTTGCAAGTGGCTCTGCTAACTTAATATTAAGTTAGCAGAGCCACCCCATATAAAAAAAAACTAAGCGCGCGACAAACTTTTTTCTGTCACGACGAATATGTTTGGGTCGTTCGACATTAATTCAGCTCATTTCTGATTGAAAAAAAATACGATTAACCAACGGACGTGATTTGTGTGTGGCCCCTTTAGCCAAATATTAATTTAGCCCATACAAAAAAAACGAAGCGCTCGACAAACTTTTTTCTTTCACGACAAATTCACGACAAATACTCGACAATGAATGCGATAGGTTTCATTGAAATTGTTGCAAGTGGCTCTGCTAACTTAATATTAAGTTAGCAGAGCCACCCCATATAAAAAAAACTAAGCGCGCGACAGACTTTTTTCTTTCACGACAAATTCACGACAAATACTCGACAATTAATGCAATAGGTTTCATTGAAATTGTTGCAAGTGGCTCTGCTAACTTAATATTAAGTTAGCAGAGCCACCCCATATAAAAAAAACTAAGCGCGCGACAAATGTTTTTCTTTCTCGACAAATTCTGGACAAATATTCGACAATTAATGCAATAGGTTTCATTGAAATTTTCGCAAGTGGCTCTGCTAACTTTATGGAGGTAATTTAATTCTGTGGTGTCGTCCGGCCGTTGCCACGATAACTTGAGAATGGAAAGAGCTAGCGACTTGAAATTTTCAGGGTAGGTGGCGCATCCCAATACGACGGAAAAATTCGTTAATGGGTATAATCGGCCCAATGGTTTCCGAGTAATAATTTTTTTCAACCATAATAAATCCGATCGAATTTAAACTTGGTGAATAGTTGTAGAATATACACCTAAGCACGTTTGTCAAATTTTGTGAGAATCGTGTCACTAGAAAATTTTATATTAATTATTAAAAAATATTATTCATGACACGATAACCTGAAAACGGAAGGAGATAGCGGCTTGAAGTTTTCAGGTCAGGTTGTGCATCTGAATGCGACATTTGAGTTCGTTTATAAGCATAATCGGTCAAACGGTTTTAGAGTTATAGCCATCTGAAATTTGGTTGTTTTTTGTTCCTCATTAACTCGAAAAATACAAAACCGATTGAATTCAAACATGGTTTTTAGTTGTAGAATGCCAACGCGAAAATTCTTGCAGAATTTCGTGAGGATGTTATAACTAGAAAATTTCAAAAAAATTATTGAAAATAATTGAAAAAAAATTCTATATATCATAAACTATTCGTCCGGCATGGCTGAAATTTTGGAAGAGCCTTCAGAACCTAACTGTCCATATTGTTGGAGAACCGAGCAGCCTTTTGTGAGTTCGGTAGCTGGATGCGAATCGTCGTATGATATGTTGTCTATGGTCGTATTTTTGCGAGAACCTTCAAAAATATGAATGTCATGATGACATATTTTTGCGCGTATGTTCTTGGGAAAATCGTGTTATTTCATCACAAACCTATGGGAGATGATAGCCCTACTTTAGCGGTCAGACCTGGTTTTGAAAGAGATCCTCCTTAGGAGGAGGCACCTGAATATTGAAGGGATTTCTATGAACAAGAGTGAATATCTTTGAGAAATAAAGAAGGCGATTCTTCTTCAAGAGATCCACGAGCCTTCAGAGGAGTATATTCGTGAGAGGGGACTTTTGAAAGGTTATGTATTATTTTTAATATGATATCGCTGAAATTTTGCTGCAGGCTTCAAAACTTAACTTTAAATTAACCACACTTTCTGATCTTGTAAGGTGAGAGGCTCAAATGTGGATATTAAATCTCGTGATGGGTAGAGAGGATTCTTAGGCCAGTTGTTCTATCACTAATGAGAATATATCTTTATGTTTCACCTCATCACCTTTAGATCTATCAATGGACATTTATTGGTTAAGAATAAGTAATTGAATATTACTGGAATTCAATTGAATTTCATTCAATATGTTAATATCTAAACTTATAATTTTCTTTACTTTGATTATTTGAATATGACATTAATTCCAGTAATATTTTTCAAGAATAAATATGTATTCTTCTCCTAAAGAAGAATTGAAGGTAGACAATATTGTGTTAATTTTTTCATCATTGCTTTCTATCCTGACTTCAACGAAAAAAAAATTGGTTCAAGCACTGACGTGAAGTCAGGAGCTTTTGCGCCTATGTTCTATTGTCCATTCTCCTGTATTGGACACTTTTAATCTATTTTACCATGATGGTGAATTCTATTGTCTATTGTCCTGTATTGGACAGCCTTAATCGAATTCACCATGGTTAATTCGATTAAGAGTGTCGAATACAGGAGAACAGACAATAGAATTCACCATGGTAAATTCGATTAAGAGTGTTCAATACAGGAGAATGGACAATAGAATATACGCGCAAAGGCTCCGGACTTCACGCAAAAAAAATTGGTTCAAGCACTGACGTGAAGTCAGGAGCTTTTGCGCGTATGTTCAATTGTCCATTCTCCTGTATTGAACACTCTTAATCGAATTTACCATGGTGAATTATATTGTCTGTTCTCCTGTATTGGACACTCTTAATCGAATCTACCATGGTGAATTCGATTAAGGCTGTCCAATACAGGAGAATAGACAATAGAATTCATCATGGTAAATTCGATTAAAACTGTCCAATACAGGAGAATGGACAATAGAACATACGCGCAAAAGCTCCTGACTTCACGTCAGTGCTTGAACCAATTTTTTTAATTAGTAGTTTATGTGGATAAATAGAAAAATTCATTAATCAACACCTTGTCACCTGATTCTTCCACATTCCCAGCTCATAGAAATATGTACCAAACAATTCAATCTCAAATTCCATACCTTTGACATTTTGGCGCCTATATAATCCCGGACACTGCAGAAAAACAACATTCACAAAAAATTCACATGCTATGTCCGCGGGGAAAACGATCTTTGATCATATTTAAAACAGTTAGTTAAAGGTACACACACTATCACTTCGGAGCACTATGGATATCGCGATCAATAACAGCGGAGGCATGCAGAAGTCGGCTTCTACCGCGCATCGAATAAAGATACGATGTGGGAGTCGAGATTTCCGAGCATACGCGAAATTTTGATGATACCGGACTCTTGGATCCTTTGAAATTTTCGATTTATTTGGTATTTAGATTATCGCATTTATTACACGTTCTATGCAAATATATGAGAAGCAACTTTTCAAAACGCATTAAGTCCAAAAACCATTTTATTGGGAATCAACGAAAAATGATTTTTTCTTCTACCCTGGCTTATAATTTGAGTATGTCGAGTTTGTTTGATAGAAATTTACATCTAAAAGTCATAACTAATCTCATTTAAATCAATATTGATCAGATATACACAGAAAATGTAAAAAGCGTTTGGACTTAATGCGTTTCGATTTATCTCATTGTATATAATGAGTTTTGATGTGGTTGAAATTGAAAATAATGTTTTTGTTGCGATTTTTTATACATTTAGAGAAAACAGTCTGTACAGTAAGTGTACTAATAATAATTTATTTTCCAGTAAGACACAATTACATATGTATAGGAATAGTCACAAAGAAAAAAAGCAAAACGGAACAGAACAACATGTTAAGACATCACCTGTTAAAATATTCTTCCAAAGAATAAAAACAATTTTTAATTGGGAACTTTTTCAGCGCTGTGCAAAACTTTCTATTTTCAATAGAATTTTTTATTTCATGTGGCAGTCTGTTATATATAGTCAAACCTAAAGATGCAAGTGAGTTTTGCGAAATTTTATATTTATAAAAAGGAATGTGGAAATTATTCCTTTGTCGAGTATTCACATTATGCAAGTCTTTATTCAGAGTGAACTTAGTTTTGTTCATGAACACAAAAGTACAGATTTCATAAATATACATAGAAAAAAGTGTCATTACATTAAATTTGACAAACAATCCCCTACAGAAGTAGGATGAAGAAACGCCTGCCACTACTCTCATTATCCTTTTTTGCAAAATAAACACGTCATTAACAGAAGTGGAGTTACCCCACAAACATAAACCATACCTAATTCGGGACGCCACCTGAGAGTGGTACAAGGCCAATAGTTGGGGCTCCTCCAAGACTTGTCTGAGACCCCTGAACAAATAACATAAAGAATTCAACCTCTTGTTCAGGCATATGCAATTACTTTTCCAGTTGACATTTTCATCAATCACCAGACCCAGGAATTTGGTCACATTTGTGTTGTTAATTGATACGTCATTAACGCAGATTGATATTGGTAGACAATTTTTTTGCCAATTATGGAATTTAACTATTTGCGTTTTAGAGGCATTCAGGTATAAAAAATTCAAGCTGCACCAGTTGTTTATGGAGTTCAAGAGTTGTTCACTTTTCCGTTATGTTTTTATTTCGTCCTTATCCGAAGCTATTGAGGAGGTATCATCAGCAAACATTGTTATATGAGTCTGTGTCAAGCGGTCACCAAGATCGTTGGTGTACAACAGAAATAGAATTGGACCAAGTATTGATCCCTGCGGGACTCCCATGTTGACCACCTTAGACTCAGACCTGGTTACTGTGCGTGTTCTAGAAACGAGTTCTGGCAAGCTCACGTATTGCAGTCGGTTGAACAGGAAGGAAGAAATCCAACTAAGAGCTGGACCCCTAACTCCGTAGCTATACAACTTCGTTGACATAATCTGGTGATCAACACAGTCGAACGCCCTGCTGAGGTCACAAAATATCCCCGCAGGGCACTCACCTGCTTCCAGAAACTCCACTATCTTCCCGAAGAACGAAGTTGCAGCCGTATTTGTGGAATGACCGACTCTGAATCCATGCTGATATTTGTTCAAAATATCGATTTTTTTCAAGAAATTTAAGAGGCGATCTAAAAATGAATATTCAAAGATATTTGAGAAACTTGGCGTAATTGTTATTGGTCGATAATTATCGATCAAGTTGGCAGGACCCTTTTTATGGAGGGGAATAATTTTACCTGTTTTAAGGGTATCCGGAAATTTGCCTGTTGAAAAAGACAAATTCACCAAGAAGGTAACGGGTTCAATTATACTATTCAGACATTTTTTCAGTAGAAATGATGGTATGTCATCATTTCCCGCCGAATGTTTATTTTTTAGTTTAGTTCTCAGTAACGTTTCCAGTTCTATAGCAGCAAAGGGGCTGAGAAAAATAGAAAACAATTCATTTCAATTTTTGGATTTTTCATTTCTTTTTTATTTTTTTTTTACTTTGATCAATCTTGTTAATTATTTCCTTCGGAGCATTTATAAAATGATTGTTGAACAAATTTGACACTTCACGAGCATTTTCATATATTACTCCTGTGTTGGCCTGTAACCTAATTAACATGAGCAAATCGATAAAAAATGTTTTTGGTTATATTTTATTTGTTTTAAAAATTCAAACGTAAACATTATTCATTGCGATGCGGCTTACATACTTTGGATTTGAATTACAAAGGAACATTATGCCATTTGGAAGGGTTTTGTTTACATATGGCTATAGAGCAATAGAAATCATTTCTGAATCCGCTTCAAACTCAATTTCGCCCAAATTGGACATAATGCGTTTTGAAAAGATACTCCTCATTTCACCTGCTGTACTCAAAAGAGAGGTTGGGGGGCTCTTAAACTTAGTGTAGGACGCAAATATTATTTATATTGTAATATGGAAAAGACTAGGTAAATTACTCAATGCTTCTTTTCTGGGTTTTCTTTCCCAAACTCTAAGAAATATCTATAAAATAAAAAATTAATTATTTTGAAAATTACTTTCACAAGATATTTGTCAGAAGCAATATACAGGGCGTTCCGGCACTATATGTTACTCTTTCTCAGGTGTGAATTAAGGACATAAAGATGAGTCATTAATGTTTTAATTTTTCTCCTACGACGCCCCCCTGCGAAGATATTGGTCCCTAAATGGTACTCCCATAATTCAGTTTTTTGGCGCTCTTGTTCCTCGGAACAGAGTGCTTATCAATTTGCCCAAATGTCTGTAATATCCGAATTTTTGGATGGATCAAAGACTTCGAGAAACTGGTAAATCATTTCATAATGGAAATTATATCTCCGAAAGTATTGGTTACTCAGAGTTGAGAATTATATCAATGTATTCTTATGATAGAACTGCATCATAAAGGAAATTCAATTCAAATAATAGTTTATTTATCAAGATTAAATGAGCAATCTGAGAATGAGAACTGCACCATGGAAGAAATCAAATTAAAATAGCTTAGATGAATTTGACTCTCTCCTATAGAACAGGATGACATGTACGAGTATAAACACAGAGCATATCTTAATATATATATTTCTTGTGTGCGTGTGTATGTGACTGAACTCCTCCTAAACGACTGGACCGATTTTGATGAAATTTTTTGTGTGTGTTCGTGGAGATTCGAGAATGGTTTAGATTTACAATTTGGTCTACTGGAAAATGTTTTTGGCGTTGGAGTTTGAGTTGGCGTTGAAGTTGGCGTTGGGGTTGGAGTTGAAGTTGGAGTAGGTATTGTGGTTGGCATTGGTTATGGAGTTGGCGTTGTAGTTGGAGTTGTAGTAGTTGTAGTTGGATTGGAGTTGGAGGTGGAGATGGAGGTGGAATTGGAGATGGAGGTGGAAATGGAGATGGAGGTGGAAATGGAGATGGAGGTGGAAATGGAGATGGAGGTGGAAATGGAGTCGGAGTCGGAGTCGGAGTAACCTATCATGTCCTACTCAGTAGTCTTTACAACTACGAGAAATTCCTAATGGTTCCAGAACGCTGCATTTCATTACATGTAAGTGCAAGTGAGGTAGATTAAGTATGACCTCAAGTCGGAGTCGGAGTCGGAGTCGGAGTCGGAGTCGGAGTCGGAGTCGGAGTCGGAGTCGGAGTCGGAGTCGGAGTCGGAGTCGGAGTCGGAGTCGGAGTCGGAGTCGGAGTCGGAGTCGGAGTCGGAGTCGGAGTCGGAGTCGGAGTCGTCGGAGTCGGAGTCGGAGTCGGAGTCGGAGTCGGAGTCGGAGTCGGAGTCGGAGTCGGAGTCGGAGTCGGAGTCGGATTCGGAGTCGTCGGAGTCGGAGTCGGAGTCGGAGTCGGAGTCGGAGTCGGAGTCGGAGTCGGAGTCGGAGTCGGAGTCGGAGTCGGAGTCGGAGTCGGAGTCGGAGTCGGAGTCGGAGTCGGAGTCGGAGTCGGAGTCGGAGTCGGAGTCGGAGTCGGAGTCGGAGTCGGAGTCGGAGTCGGAGTCGGAGTCGTAGTCGCAGTCGGAGTCGGAGTCGGAGTCGGAGTCGGAGTCGGAGTCGGAGTCGGAGTCGGAGTCGGAGTCGGAGTCGGAGTCGGAGTCGGAGTCGGAGTCGGAGTCGTAGTCGGAGTCGGAGTCGGAGTAGGAGTCGGAGTCGGAGTCGTAGTTGGAGATGGAGTTGGAGTTAGAGTTGGATTTGGATTTGGAGTTGGCGTTGGGCAGGCGTTGAGGAGGCAGTACGAAGTCTGCCGGGCCAGCTAGTAATATATAATAAAGCTTAGATAGAATAATTATAGCATTGTGTGAAAACATAGAAGTACGATTCATTATTGAAATTTCGAAAAATCATATCTCCGAAAGTATTAGCTTATTGGAGTTAAAAATAATATCAATGGATTTTTATGGTGAAACTGCATCTCAAATAAAAATTTGATTTGAAAATTGTTACTTAAAAAAAATTGCTTTCGTTACTCCGAAACCATCTGGCCTATTTTGCCCAACTCAATCGAGATATTCATCTCCCTAACCTACTCTGAAAATTTCAACTGTCTAGCTCATTCCGTTCGAGAGTTATTGTAGAAATTTTTTTTTTTAATTTTCATAAATTTTTTTTGACACTTTGCGGTAACCTGTTCATTACAAAACTTTACATGCGTATAAAAGCCATGATTCTACAATTTCGGAAATATTCATAAAAAATGTTTTTACTAAAATCGGCCATAACTCCTAAACCGCTTGATGGATTTCACCCACTAACTATCTTGTCCGAGATATTTACGCTCCAAACCCACCTTGCAAATTTCAATCCTCTAACTCCTTTCGTTCGAGAGTTATCGTGACTACGGCCGGCAGGACAGAATTGATTTCGACCTCGGATTCTTGATCAGTGAGTCGAACCAAATCGTTTGAGACCATTTTCAGCCAAAAATTCTAAAATAACAGACATTTGGGCAAATTGATAAGCCCTCTGTTCCGAGGAACTAGAGCGCCAAAAAACAAACCATGAACATGGAAAATCTTCAAAGTCCATGTTCAATATGTGCACCGCGAAATCCAACACATTTCCTCTGGTGCCGCAGGCATGATCGTTGAACTCGAAACATAAGTTCTGGTTTATTTCTTATCGCCTCTCAGTGAAAATTTAATATTTTCACTGAGAGTTTTCAATGAGCTCTTCTTGGGTGTTGTTTTGTAATGTAGACCAAATCTTTCAGAAGGCCTCACAAAAAAGAATTTCAGTGGATTGAGGTTCAAATGTTGCCTGACATGTTGTCCAAAATGGAAGTTTCAGATTAATGAAATCACAGAAAGAGAAGTTTTAGTAAACATATCAAAAATAAACAGCCTTTTGACTGAAGATGGTCTTAAACGATTTGGTTCGACTCACTGATCAAGAATCCGTGATCGAAATCGATTCTGTCCCGCCAGCCGTTAACACGATAACTCTCGAACAGAATGAGCTAGACAGTTGAAATTTTCGGAGTAGGTTTGGGAGGTAAATATCTCAGTTGAGTTCGTTATTGGGCAAAATCGGCCGGATGGTTTCGAAGTAACGAAGAAAAAATTTGTTTTAAGTTACAAATTTCGAATTCAATGTTTTTTAAGATGCAGTTTCATCATAATAATCCATTGATATCATTTTGAACTCTAATAAGTTAATACTTTCGGAGAGAGGATTTTTCAAAATTTCAATATTACATCGTACTTCTATGTTTACACAGAATGCGAATTCTATCTGTCTGTGTCCTATCTATGTTCACCATTCATACATGTAATATTATTTTCCTATTGCTTCTGCGTTAGAAACACAAGATATTTGTCAGAAGCAATATATTATTTCCTAATAAACAGTAACGAAACAACACCTCTGATAAAACAACTATTTCGTGACGTTTCGGAAACTAAATCAGACTCGCGAAAATCTCCAGAATTATTTTGGCACTCTTGTTCCTCGGAACAGAGTGCTTATCAATTTGCCCAAATGTCTGTAATTTTCGAATTTTTGGATTTAAATGGTCTTAAAAGTTTTGGTTCGACTAACTGATCAAGAATCCGTGGTCAAAATCAATTCTGTCCGGCCCCGGTCCGCCGTTAACACGATAACTATCGAACGGAATGAGCTAGACAGTTGAAATTTTCAGAGTAGGTTTGGAAGATAAAAATCGCGGTTTAGTTCTTTATTATGCTAAATCGGCCGGATGGTTTCGGTGTAACGAAAAAAAAATTTGTTTTCATTACAAATTGCAAATTTTATTTTTTTCAAGATGCAGTTTCATCATGAAAATCCATTGATCTCATTCTCAACTCTAAAAAGCTGATATTATCGGAGATATGATTTATCAAATTTTCAATATTAAATCGTAACTCTATGATTTCACAGAATACTGTATCGCAAATAAACGTGCGTATCTATGAATATCATCTGTGTTCATACATTTCATCACTGTCATCTCATTTGCCGATAAGAGACATGTCAAACAAAGTATGATTGAATGCAAAATGATCAAGGCAAGGGCGTAGCCAGGGGGGGGGTTTTGGGGTACTGGCCAGCTGGCCGTAAGCACTATTAATCTCGAACTCAATGAGTTTGACTCGGAGCCCCAAGTTCAATTCCGAGGCTAGGAAAGAAATTTTCTAGTCATGGCCGGTAATCGCCACCATTCACTTTTGGGTCAAAAATTAACAGTGGTGAGCTTAAGGTGGCGTAAGTACACAGTAACGAAGCCAACGAGATAATGGGCATGCGATCGGACGTATTTAAAACCATAACCTACAAAGAGTGGCCCTAACGAGTCGTTTTTCCCAGCAGAGACGACTGGGCCGTCTCTGAGACCCAACTGCTTGAGGGTCCCTGCTGGTTCACAGATGGCTCCGCTACCACCCAAGGGGTGGGAGTGGGAGTCAGCGGTTGAAGAATTGCTAGGGGTGAATCCATCAGCCTGGGTAGTTTTGCGACTCTCTTTCAAGCAGAAATTCTCGCCATTGATCACTGTGCGAAGCTCATACTTGAGAAGGGTTGGACTCACGGATCAATCAAGATCCTATCGGATAGCCAAGCTGCCTTGAAGGCCTTGACTTCATACAACTGCAAATCCCTGCTTGTGCAGGATTGCCGGACCACACTCGCTGAACTTGGAGGGCGCTGCAGGCTGCAGCTCTTGTGGGTCCTGGGCCACTCGGGCATAAAGAGTAATGAGATGGCGGACTCATTGGCGGCACGGGGGGCTTCCATGGGGCTCATTGGACCTGAACCGGCCTGCGGTATCTCTCTCAGAGCAGCGGTGAAGGAAAACAACAGATGGGTGGACTAAAAGGTCCAAGAAATCTGGAGAAGCATACCTGGACACAGACATGCTCGCTCAACAATTACTGGCCCATCAGCTGAATGAGCCAGAAAATGGCTCAAGTTCTCTAGGGTAGACCTGAGAATCCTTACAGCTGTATACACGGGCCATTGTGTCCTCAGGAAACGCCTCAATACGCTGGGGTTGACTGAGGAGTGCCGACTTTGCCTAGAGGACTACGAGTCTATCAGACACATCATGTGTGACTGCCCCGCTGGCGACAGGATCAGATTGGAGGAACTAGGAGTCCAGAAACTGGCACTGAGGGAACTGGACAAGTTCTCACCCTCCAGACTCATGTCCGTCATCAGGAGACTTGAGCTTGTGGGTGAAGTATAGATTATATACTACAGGTGTGCCACAATAGACCGATTGGTCGCAGTGGAGGGGCGGGTTTCGTCTGCCCAGCACAACCCATATATTAATAATAATAAAGCCTACACAGAACATAACTGAATCTCATTACTCGCTCAAGCTATAAAGTGTATATGAGGGTCTCCTTGGGGAAGACCTGGCAGGATCAGTATAATAATATGAAATACGATTTATCAAAGTTTGGATAATTACTCGCTAGTAGTTTGACAAGAGTGCCAAAGGCCCCGTCCGCAGATCTTTCCCACATTTTTTCAACCGATTCAGTGGCGGATTAACCGGTACGCTTAGTACCAACGCTTAATCGTAGGGCCCCGAGCTCCACTGTTCGAATCAACATTTCTGCATGTGAAAATGACAAAATAATGAAGAACGTGTAAATTGTCAGTCACACGAAACGAAACGCAACCTGCCCTAGAGCAACATTCAGCTGTCAGTAATAAAATAACATCAAATCAAAGGTCCGGCTTCCGCGTGTTTTCTCCAATTATTCTTATCTGCCTGTAAAAAAACTCCGCAACGGTGGCAGAAGAATTGTCGGCATCCCTTTGAAATCTAGGTACATGCCACTGTTGATATTGTGTGGGAGGGAGGGGTGCGAAGAGCCAGTCACTTGTTTGGCATTTCTTAGTTCTGAATATTTGTCATATTCATTTTGTAACCCTAAGGAAGATAGGAACAGTGTTGATGGTGATGAACGAGTTTTATTCTTCGTTCTACTTGCATTTCATATGAGAAAGTATTGTGGAATACTGAACAGTGTTGCTGTGAATGAACAACTTCTTTTCATCTTTGAACTAATTTCTAATTCGAGTGATAACATATTCTTTCTAACTCTTTTCTAACTAAAAAAGATAAGCTTTATTTCCAGGTTTCTTCGATATTTCAAACATAATTGTTTACTCTCCAATCAGGGAATTGTTTTCAAACAGGGGGGAAATATTTCATACAATCTGTCCACAATTCCCAGATTAGGAGGATTTATCCACCCCCAGGAAGATCCATTGTTAGGTCCAAAAGTGTGAAATTTGATAAAAGCGAATTCTCAAATTAAAGGTAAAATCCAAGGGAGCTAGTTATCCCCCTAAGATAAATGTCTGGGTACGCCACTGGGAATGAGCTAGACAGTTGAAAATTTCTGAGTAGGTTTGGGAGATAAATATCTCGGTTAAGTTCGTTATTGGGCAAAAACTTTCTTAGTAACGAAAAAAAATTGTTATACATTACAAATTTCGAATTCGTTTTTTTAAGATGCAGTTTCATCATAAGAATCCATTGATAACATTCTCAACTATAACATTGTAATACTTTCGGAGATATGATTATTCAAAATTTTAATAATGAATCGTAATTTTATGATTTTTTGAATTATTTTTCTTGTGATACGATCCTCACGAAATTTAGTGCAAAAATTAGTACGTTGGTATCTCTTTCCGTTCGAAAGTTATCGTGTGGCAATTGCCGGTCGGCCGGACAGGAGATTTTGTGCGCATGTTATTTTGTCTATTCACGCCTCGCACACACTCACGAAATGCTACATGAACCTTCAAGCTACCTCTTATCAACCGAGTGAATAAATGAGTCTGTATTTTTGAAAATATAGGAAAAATAAAATTCGGCTTGAAGGCTTGTGCGGAATTTCAGCGGAATCTGACAAATGAAAAAAAAATACTTAAATAATTTCAGATGAACAATTTGAAATTTTAATGACAAAATATTTTTTTCTAGTGATCGATTCTCACGAACTCTACAACTCTACAGCTCTACAACTAATTGCCAAGTTTCAATTCGAACGGATTTGTATTTTTTGAGGAAATAACTAACGAACCGGTATCTACCTACTCCTGAAATTTCAATTCATGTAAATTTGGGATCAGAAATAAGTCTTCTATAGCCGCGATGTTAGCGTTATTTTTTAGAATATTGATTTTTAAATTTTCCAGTTCCGAAGTATGATTTTCCCTCTTTTGGTTTGGTATTTTTGAAATCAATCCTCTGAATCTGAAGTCAAATTCGCTTATTCCGTTTCAAATAGGAAAATAGATCTTGGTTGAGGATAATTTGTGAATCATACTTAGGCAACAAATCATACATTAATAATTATAATAAATACATTAATAATAATATCAACAATTTTCTACCGTGATAGCATACAGACATAAGACAATAGCAACACCGCGAAAGTTGGGATCATAGATCAAGATAAGAACAGAGAAATAGAGGGGTTCCCTCTATTTCTCTGGATAAGAAACACCATCTTGCAACACCGCAGATACACTAGGTCCGAACAAAATTTCATGGCGGTCAGCGTTTTCTAAGTGAACAAATGTATTAAATAGTAATTTATTAACCAGAAAGTGCTAATTGATTATAATCCGATAGATTAGAATAGTAGTATCCGATTGTAAGGGCGGTAAGTTCATTTTTATCACAAGTTAAAGCTTCTGGATGTGTTGTTATTGTTCTGATGGCTTGACCCATGTCCGTATCTGGTTTTATTTTTGTTTGACTATTAAAAAACGACTCTCCTTCCTTCTTGATAAATACTGGGATACGATGTTATAACTGTTAGTAAATAAGTTCGTTCAGATTAGAATAGTTCGAGGATACATAAACGTTTAGTTTTATAGTGTTATTATGGATTATCAGTATTTTCTGACTCATTTCAACAACTTGTGAGTCACTTTGTTGTATCACAAACTCACATTGAGTTGTTTAAGCCTTACTCTAGTTTCCAAAGTGCCTTAAAAAAATTGTTTGTACATACTCCTTTCATTCA
This sequence comes from Halyzia sedecimguttata, assembly GCA_937662695.2. Classification (NCBI taxonomy): domain Eukaryota; kingdom Metazoa; phylum Arthropoda; class Insecta; order Coleoptera; family Coccinellidae; genus Halyzia; species Halyzia sedecimguttata. Next base: position 75,169,548 of record OW569414.2, read on the forward strand.
TATGGCTTCTTATGACATCCAGTAAACAGGAAATAGGCACTTGAGATCTTATTTGAACTAATATGTTGCTAGCAAAGAAGGAATATTTATCAAGGCCTCCTGAATATTAAGAATATGCAATATACATATATATATATGATATTATGATATATATGATATTTTACAGTAATTACTTGTGGTTTTTATAAGAAATAATTAGTTGATTGAAATTATCACTATTTAATTTTTTTCAGGGTGAATATGGACATAGAAGAGGGAGAGTCTTCTAGTAGTGGTCCATTATCAACCCTAAACAGTCTGTTTTCGTTCACAAGCCCTGCAGTCAAGAAATTGCTTGGCTGGAAACAAGGTGATGAAGAAGAAAAATGGGCTGAAAAAGCAGTCGACAGTTTAGTGAAAAAATTGAAAAAACGTAAGGGTGCAATTGAAGAATTAGAACGTGCCTTATCATGTCCGGGAACGCCAAGTAAATGTGTGACAATACCCCGTAGTTTAGATGGAAGACTTCAAGTTTCACATCGTAAAGGATTACCCCACGTCATATACTGTAGAGTTTGGAGATGGCCAGATTTGCAAAGTCATCATGAGTTGAAACCGTTGGAACATTGTCAATACCCATTTTCTGCCAAACATAAAGAAGTTTGCATAAATCCGTACCATTATAAAAGGGTGGAAAGTCCAGTTTTACCTCCTGTTTTGGTTCCCAGACACAACGACTTTGTACCTGGTCACTCATTACTTCCTTTCCAACAGCTTGTAGAGCCTAATATGCCCCAAAATGTAAGTTATTCCACGAACGGTTTCAATTCGAATCAAATGAGTCCAAGTTCACCGTTATCAAACGTGCCATCTCCGGGAAGCGTTTCCTCTAATCCTCAGTCTCCTTACGCTAATTTAGCAGAAACCCCTCCTCCTGCATATAGCCCTACCGATGAAAATAACGTGAACCCGAATAATAATCAGAATCCTGAACCAACTTTGGCTAGTGATGTTCAACCAGTGGCTTATCAAGAACAACCGTTTTGGGCCTCTATAGCATACTATGAATTGAACAGTAGAGTAGGTGAGGTGTTTCATTGTCATTCCACCTCAGTTATTGTCGATGGATTCACAAATCCCAGCAACAATTCGGATAGGTTCTGCCTCGGGCAGCTAAGCAACGTTAATCGTAATTCCACGATTGAAAATACAAGGCGGCATATCGGGAAGGGGGTTCACTTATATTACGTAAACGGAGAAGTTTACGCAGAATGTCTTTCAGATTCTCCAATATTTGTGCAGTCCCGAAACTGCAATCATCACCACAATTTCCACCCATCGACGGTTTGCAAAATACCAGCCGGCTGTTCGTTAAGAATATTTAACAACGCAGAATTTGCTCAGCTTTTATCCCAGTGCGTTAACCACGGTTTCGAAGCTGTTTACGAACTAACCAAAATGTGTACTATCAGGATGAGTTTTGTGAAAGGATGGGGCGCTGAGTACCACCGTCAAGACGTGACAAGTACCCCCTGCTGGATAGAGATACACCTCCACGGACCTCTGCAATGGTTGGATAAGGTGTTGACACAGATGGGGGCCCCTCACAATGCAATTAGTTCGGTATCGTAATTCAGTAAGTGAACATACTGATTCTGTTTTTAAAATTATGGATTGAGTCATTGTTTAGTGATTTCTCTCTAAGCACCAAATTTTTAATTTTTAGACGTGTAAACATTAGTTCTTTGTACATGATAATTTTAATGTTTTGCATCATTGTTGTACGGTGAAATCTTTCTTCGATGGACCCCAAAGGGACCGCAAAAAATTGTCTGTTCGAGAGAGGTGTCTGTGGAAAGGAATCCTCCGATTTTTTAAAATTGATTGAAATTGTTAATTTTTTTTATTTATTTCATTCGGATAACGTACAATATCTTGAGAAAGAGAAATATCACAATATGAACATTATAAAGGAATACAGAATATGTTCACGTTTATACCATAAGTAATTATGTGACATATTTCCAAAAAGACGCATTATTTGACTTCGATGAAAGTCTACCTGTTCTTCTCCTTAAAGATGACTTCTTGGAAATGTAATTGAAGGCTGGTAAGAAGTTTCAAAGCTGCATTATCTCTCTGGCATTCTGCAAATATTTTAAGACGTTTGGTAAAATTCATAGCTTCATTATAACTTGATAATTCTTCTTCGACTTCTGCTTTATCTTCTTCAGATTCTTCGGAAATTTCTTGAAGTATTTCAGTAATTACATGATAATCTAGTCAACAAGTGCTTTTTAGGTCGAAATTTTTGCGTATTCTCCGAAAATTATGATTGAGGTGTCATTCGATTCGGAATGGCATGTAGATAGTTTTTGGGAAAATGCTAAGACCACTCGCAAAAATTGCAATAGTTATAAACAATTAAGTGAAAAAAAAAGGAGGTTTAGTTTTTCGCCAAAATCTCAGAAACTATTTGAGATCATTCGAATTTGAAAAAAGATTCGAATAGAGGAAGAAATTTCCTGGAAAAAGGTCCAACTGCCGGAACTGTAGGACCAATATACATAATTTTCCTAAGGGTTGAAAATACACCCGAAAACGGGTACTCCGGCTTGCGTAAGCCTCGCCCCCTTCGGACCTATCATGAATAAATATTATTTAAACTTATTAAATATAAAAATAAAAAACTGAAATAATTCAGGCGTCGGCAGGATAGATCGATGAACATTAATCCGTGGTCCAAAAATGTTTATCGCGATTTTTCAATTAGTGATTTAGCAATTTTTTACAGCACGAACATTAACATTGCAAGTATGATAATTGTTAAACTATTAATCTGAGAATTTTTTCCTTTCGTGGAGCTATTTTTCAAAGGTCTCGGAATAGATTCCTATTGGAATATTTTAAAAATTGTTTATTTTCATTTTGTTATGAACAATTAACTTAAGTGAAAAATTATAAAGCTTCAATTTATAATATTACTATTGATCCTTTTTCTTATGATCGGAAACTACTTAAAAATGCTTTTTAATAATTATTATATCCTATTGTTTAAAAAATTGTTATAAACCAATGCGTTGTTTATGAGATAATTTAAAATTTTCTTTTGAAAACATAATTGAAGCTTTATAATTTTTCACTTCAGTAAATTGTTAATAACAAAACGAAAATTAAAAATATTTCAAATTTTCCTATGACAAATAGCTCCACGAAAGGAAAAAATTCACAGATTAATAGTTAAACAATTATCGCATTTGCAATGTTAATGTTCGTGCTACAAAAATTGTTAATTAACTAATGGATAACTAATTGAAAAGTTGCGACAAACATTTTTGGACCACGGATTATTGTTCATCGATCTATCCTGCAGACGCCTGAATTTTTTCAGTTTTTTATTTCCATATTTAATAAGTTTAAATAATATTTCTTCATGAGAGGTCCGAAGGGGGCGAGGCTTACGCAAGCCGGAGTACCCGTTTTCGGGAGTATTTTCAACCCTCTGTAAAAATTATAAATATTGGTCCTAGTTCCGTAAGTTGGGACTTTTTTCTAGGACATTTCCTCCTCTTCTTGAATCTTTTTTCAAATTTGACTTATCTGAGATACTTTTTGAGATATTGGCGAAAAACCAAACCCCCTTCTTTTTTTTTCACTTAATTGTTTATAACTGCAATTTTTGTGAGCGGCCTTAGCATTTTCTCAAAAACTATCTACATGCCATTCCGAATCGAATGACACCTCAATCATAATTTTCGGAGAATAAGCAAAAATTTTGAACTAAAAAGCACTTGTTGACTAGACTATGAGACCTGGAGTTCATTAGACCTCCAGGTAGCCTGTAATTCAACCAAATTTAAATTTTTAAAAGCCAAGCTTGGCTTAGTTGACTTGCCAATAACCAGAAGCTTTTATTTATTACCAGCCATGTTTGCGCAATGTAATTTTTATTCGGTAGAGCTCTGAAGTCCGCATTATAAATATTTCTCTGTAAGTAATCTTTAATTGTAAAATATGAAATTGTACCGAAAAAGAGAACCAGTGGTAGCTATCCGTTGAAAGAATTCTGACACTGCGAGCCACAGACCAAGTCAAATTGTCTGTTTGAAAGGGGTGTCCGTTATAGGAGATTTCACTGTATTGAATTTACAATTTAAAATATTGCATCTATTCTGTTGTTTAATTTTTAAGATCCATAAAAGTTAAAGAATTTATGGCCATATAAGTTTATTTGTAAATATTTTATTTCTCAATTTATCGAAAAATCTAACCCTGGTGTTTAAAATTTCGGGATAAATAGAAAATATTTAAATTGTTCAATTATAACTTTATTGGTTAAAAGTTTATTACCCCAATGTTCGTTGATAAATGTGCAATATTCGTTTTAAATTGCAAGAATTCTCTGTAGTGATAGAACAGTTGAAATAATATTGTCTGAATATGTTTTTTCTTCAGGGGAGATCCCACAAATATTTGGAGTATCGTATTATTCTAGAATGATACGATTACTACACTACCTTTTTTCAAGACAGGCTGGTCCGACAAAATTATAATGACATTAACTAGAAAACATAAAATTTCTCCATTAATTTTTGAAAATATTTTTTCTATATAGTATATTACTTCGAATCCAGTATGAGCTCCCCTGACGAACATAAAATCAAATAATCACCTCTAAAAAGAATATGAAATAATTGGTTGCAGCTTCCATATAACTCACAAGATACTTCTCAACTTATTTTTTTATATTTTAAGTTTTTTCAAAGGTGCTTCTATGATCTCTTAAGTGAATTATTAGATGTTAAATGATATATCAAGAGGCCATATTTTCTCATTGAATTTTCATATGCCGGAAGGAAGCCTATTAAATGTAAATTTGTAAATAGTCTCTATTTTCTTGACTATGGCAGATGAAAATTGATAAGATTGTATCCATGAAAAATTAAAATAAATATAAAATAATTAAAATATGTTTCAATAAAATATCTCAAAGTTTGTCTCTAGTACACATTTTGGCTTGTTAGAAATAAATTCTTGATAAAGTTAAATTATTCGATTCTTACACGTGAGTTTAGGTATTTATAGATGAATTTCTTTATTATTCCAATTATTTCTAATACAAGTGTTACTTAGATAAAGAAAGTTTTCTGTACCTAGAATATAATTAATGTTACTTCTCAGTGAAAATTTTCGAAATTCAGAAGAAATATTTATAAAATAATCAAATGATGATTTATCTTGCTTGCCTTTATTTTCATTGAAAGAACTCTCATTTTGAAAGAAATTTTGGATTGCGTGATTACGATATTTTCGATAGATAATTCAAAGAGTACTATGTGAAAGTGTTCAAATAACAGTAGTGAGACAGTAAACTGGGAATAGGGAATTGTCGAATTGTAAACTCTGGAGATAACATATAACTATGTCCTATTCAACTAATTGACCATAAATTTCTTGTTCTTTAATTTGTAATCCAAATTACCTATACTTATTTTTTCTATGAAATTACTTGTGACCAAAATTCATTTTTATGAATAAAATTTAATATACACAATCACTATATTTTAATGAGAATTTAGTTTGATTCCATTACTTTTAGCGTCATATTAAATTCCATAATGTCATTTGGCTGGCTCTTACTAAACTTTTGTATTATGATGTTCTGACATATTTTTATTCGCAAACTTCTTGTTAAATTCTCAAGGTACTCGAAGGCTTTTTAAGACAAAATGAAATTATATTGGTGCTATAGCATATATGCATTTGCGAATGTTTAAATACCATCTGTTACTGCATTCATATGACAAAATTCGATTTGTTGAACGTAAGTCTAATAAATTGATTTCCACAAAAGCTTTCATAGTCTAATCAACAAGTGCCTTTTAGGACAACACTTTTTAGAGTTCTCTGAAAATTATGATTGAGGTGTCATTCGAATCGCAAGGGCATGTAGATATTTTTTGAGAAAATTCAAGTGCCTCTCGCAAAAATTGCAAAAGTTATAAACAATTAAGTGAAAAAAATGGGGGTTTGTTTTTTCAATATACCAAAAAAAACTATTTCAGATTATTCATATTTGAAAAAAAAATTAAAAAGTGGAGGAAATTCCAAAAAAAATTCCAACACCCGGAACTGTAGGACCAATATTTATAATTTTCCCAGAGGGTTGAAAATACGACCGAAAACGGGTACACCGGCTTGTGCAAGCTACGCCCACTTCGGACCATTGATGAATAAATATTATTTAAACTCATTAAATGTGAAAATTAAGAACTGAAAAAATTCAGGCGCGATTTTTCAATTAGTTATCCATTTGTTAATTAACAATTTTTTGAAGCACGATCATCAACGGTAAAAAAAATATTTATTGCTTGAAAATGGATTTGTTAATCAACAATTTTTTTCTACCACTTGTAATTAATATTAAGGTATCATTTTTTAAATCATTATTTATCTTGGTCTTTGATTTAAAAAAAACATATTATTTGAATTTTCATTATTTATTTAATAAACAATTCGTTATAGACAAATAAATTATCTCCTTATTTTTTTTCTATTTCTACTTGAAAAAACATAAACAATCATGTATTATTTAAAAAACCAAAAAAATATGTGTGTTATTATCTTTTAATTTAAAATCTTTTTTTTTAATAATACACACATGATTGTTTTTGTTTTTTCAAGTAGAAATAGAAAAAAAAAATACAGTGTGACAATTAATTTGTTCATAACAAATTGTTTATTAAATTCACAATGAAACTTTGAATAATAATCGATGTTTTTTATATCAAAAAACCAAGATAAATAATGATTTAAAAAAAATTAACCCTAAATATTAATTACAAGTGGTAGAAAAAAATCGATAATTAACAAATCGATTTCAAGCAATACAAATTTTTTTTTAAATCATAATTTTTATCAAAGATTATGTTTCCAAAGAAATATTTTAAATTATCTTATAAAAAACTTATTTGTTTATAACAATTTTTTCAACAATAAGAATAAGAATTATTAAAAATCATTTTTAAGTAGCTTATTCTTATCATGAGAAAACGGATGAATAGTAATATTATAAAATAAAATTGGATTCAATGTTTAATCAAGCTTTATGATTTTTAACCTGGGTAAATTGTCAATAACGAAGCGAAAATTAACAATTTATTAATTTTTCCAACGGGAATCTATTCTAAGGCCTTGGAAAAATTGCTCCACGAAGGAAATTGTCAGATTAATAGTTTAACACTTATCGCACTTGCAATGTTAATGTTCGTGCTACAAAAAATTGCTAATTAAGTAATGGATAACAAATTGAAAATTCGCGATGAAAATTTTAGGACCACGGATTATTGTTCACTGATCTATCCTGTAGGCGCATGCATTTTTTCAGCTGTTAATTTTCATATTTAAAAAGTTTGAATAATATTTATTCCTTAAAGGTCAGAAGTGGTTTGCGTGGTTTGCGCAAGCCGGAGTACCGGTTTTCGGGCGTATTTTCAACACTTTGGGAAAATTATAAAAATTGGCACTAAAGTTGGAAAATTTCTTCCTCCTTCTGAATCTTTTTTCAAATTTGAAAAACCTCAAATAGTATTTGAGATATATGCAAAAACCAAACCCCCTTTTTTTCACTCTATTGTTTTTAACTTTTGCGAGCGGCTCTTGAATTTTATCAAAGAATATAAACAAGCTATTACGAATCAAATGACACCTCAATCATAATTGTGGACAACTCTGAAAAGTTTTGACCTAAATGACAATTTGTTGACTAGACTATCAGAGATCCCTCGAATAGTGATTTATGAACAAATGCCGAAAAAATTATTTTATCCTTATTAACTGATTGATTTAAAGTATTAAATGCAATAATTTCTGATTCACAATTAATATTATATTTTTTAGTGATTTTTATTTATTTGGCATTTCGCAGTATTCGATCGAATATTGTGCCATCCCTCTCATCTTGTTTTTCATAAATTCCCGGTTATTAGTGAAACAACAAAATGACTCATTTTATTATTAACCTGAAAACATTTAACAAATGAATACTGGTGAAAAAATATTGCTCAATGAAACCTTCATAATATTTGTTTTGGAATTGGAGAAGCTAATAGAAAATGCAACCCTTGCTATACAACATTTTTCAAACTGTCAGACATTAATTCTGGGAAAATCGTATGAATTATTCCTAAAACTTTTTATTTCTTCTCGTTACATCAAATAAGTATTGGGCAACTTAGACATAAGAGTCTGTTAATAAGTATGCCAAACAATGATTTTGAGACAAAAAATTGGTTCAAGCCCTGTGGACAGGAGCTTTCTGGCGCTCTAGTTCAAACAGACAAATTATATCTCCGAAAGTATTGGTTTCTCAGAGTTGGGAATTATTAATGTATTCATATGATAGAACTGCATCATAAAGGAAATTCAATTCAAATAATAGTTTATTTATCAAGATTAAATGAGCAATCATGAGAATGAGAACTGCACCATGGAAGAAATCAAATTAAATCTGGCCAATTTTGCCCAATAACGAACTTAACCGAGATATTCATCTCCCTAACCTACTCTGAAAATTTCAATTACCTACCTCATTCCGTTCGAGAGTTTACTATGTCTATGGATGAAAAGCAGTCTCACTACTCTCAGATCTCTTACTTCATGTTCCGTTCCGAAATGTAAGGCTTTTCTGAAAAACTAATTTCGGAGCAAACAACTGAGATTTTTCTCACTTCGCTCACAATTCTTCGATTGATTAGATAATGTCATGTCTCAGGAAAATAAGTTGACATTATGACAATTCATACACAGAATAATTATATCATTCTGTGACAACGTTGAAATACGATTTATTATTGAAATTTTGAAAAATCATATCTCCGAAAGTATTAGCTTGTTAGAGTTAAAAATGATATCATTGGATTCTTATGGTGAAACTGCTTATTGAAAAAAGTTTAATTTGGAATTTGCTTTGTAAAAAAAAATTTTTTTTTTGTTACTCCGAAACCATCTGTCCGATTTTACCCAATAACGAACTTAGCCGAGGTATTTATCTCCCAAACCTACTCTGAAAATTTCAACTGTCTAGCGCATTCCGTTCGAGAGTTATCGTGCCTACGACCGGCCGGACAGAATAAATTTCGACCACGGATTCTTGATCAGTGAGTCGAACCAAATCGTTCAAGACCATTTTCATCGAAAAATTCGAAAATTACAGACATTTGGGCAAATTGATAAGCACTCAGCTCCGAGGAACTAGAGCGCCAAAAAACATAAAGAAGGTTCGGTAACAACTTCTTTATCAAGAAAATTTATTTTTCTGGGACTCGTAAAAAAATTGTTACATAATTTTTGCGCGTATGTTCTGGGGAACATCGCGTTATAGTTTTGCCCAAATGTCTGTAACTTTCGAATTTTTTGACGAAAATGGTCTCAAACGATTAAGTTCGACTCCCCAATGAAGAATTCGAGGTCAAATTTGATTCTGTCCGTCCGGCCGTACGGCCGTCCGGCCGTTGCCACGATAACTTGAGAACGAGAAGAGCTAGCAACTTGAAATTTTCAGGGTAGGTGGCGCATCTCAATACGACGGACAAGTTCGTTAATGGGCATAATCGGCCCAGTGGTTTCCGAGTAATAATTTTGTTTTCAACCAATATAAATCCGATCGAATTGAAACTTGGTGGGTAGTTGTAGAATATGATCTTAAGCACGTTTGTGGAATTTTGTGCGAATCGTATGGCTAGAACATTTTTAAAAAATTATTAAAAAATATTTTTGTTGTCACGATAACTTGAGAACGTAATGAGATAGCGGCTTGAAATTTTCAGGTTAGGATGAACACCAGAACGCGACATTTCAGTTTGCTTATGAGCATAATCGGCCAAACGGTTTCAGAGTTATAGCCATCTGAAATTTCGTGGTTTTTGTTCCTCATTAACTCAAAAAGTACTGAACCGATTGAATTCAAACATGGTTATTAGTTGTAGAATGCCAACGCGGAAATGTTTGCAAAATTTGGTGAGGATAGCATTTGTAGAAAATTTTTAATAAATCATTGAAAATAAAAAAAAAAAATTCTATATATCAGTAACTATTCGTTTGAAATTGCTGAAATCTTGCAAGAGCCTTCATAACCTAACTCTACTGCCAAGTTTCAAGTTTTAATACGATCGGTTAAATATTGTTGGAGATTCGAGCATTCTTGTGCGAGTTCAGTAGATGGGTGACCGTTGCCTCGATAACTTTCGAACGAAAGGAGATAGGGACTTGCAATTTTCAGGGTAGGTTGCGTATCCGAAAGAGAGTGTTGAGTTCGTTTTTGGGCATAATCGGTCAAACGGTTTCCGAGTTATACCCACCTGGAATATTATTTCCTTGATAACTCAAAAAATAAATATTCGATCGAATTGGTGCTTGGTAACTAGTAGTAGAAAATCAACATAAAGACGTGTTTAAAATTTTGTAAGAATCGTATCCCTAGAAAATTTGAAAAAAATGAAGAAAAAAAAAATTTCAAGAACCGTACCCCTAGAAAATTTTTAAAAAGTCACGAAAAAAAAATTGGTTCAAGCACTGACGTGAAGTCAGAAGCTTTTGCGCGTATGTTCTATTGTCCATACTTCTGTATTGGACACCCTTAATCGAATTTACCATGGTAAATTATGTTGTCCATTCTCCTGTATTGGACACTTAATTCGAATTTACCATGGTAAATTCGAATTTACCATGGTAAATTCGAATTAAGTGTCCAATACAGGAGAATGGACAACATAATTTACCATGGTAAATTCGATTAAGGGTGTCCAATACAGAAGTATGGACATTAGAACATACGCGCAAAAGCTTCTGACTTCACGTCAGTGCTTGTTAATTAATTTATAGTTACAAATTTGTTTACGTTATCATGAACTTGTTAGCATGCTCATAATTTATGAGCAGTCCGTGTTCGTGCTACAAAAAATTGTTAATTAACTAATGGATAACTAATTGAAAAATCGCGATAAACATTTTTGTACCACGGATTATTGATAATTGATCTATCCTGCAGGTGCTTGAATTTTTTCAATTTTTTGTTTTCATATTTAATAATTTTAAATAATATTTATTCATCAAAGGTACGAAAGGGGCGAGGCTTGCGGAAGCCAGAGAACCCGTTTTCGGACGTATTTTCAACCCTTTAGGAAATTTTTTAATATTGAGAATACAGTTCCAGCAGTTGGGACTTTGGTTTAGGAAATTTCCTCCTCTATTTTAATCTTTTTTCAAATTTGAATTATCTCAAATAGTTTTCGAGATGTTGGCGGAAAACCTAAACCTCCTTTTTGCGCGTTGCGCGTTGCGATGTTCTGGGGAACATCGCGTTATAGTTTTGCCCAAATGTCTGTAACTTTCGAATTTTTTGAAAAAAATGGTCTCAAACGATTAAGTTCGACTCCCCAATGAAGAATTCGAGGTCAAATTTGATTCTGTCCGGCCGTTGCCACGATAACTTGAGAACGAAGAGAGCTAGCGACTTGAAATTTTCAGGGTAGGTGGCGCATCTCAATACGACGGACAAGTTCGTTAATGGGCATAATCGGCCCAGCGGTTTCCGAGTAATAATTTTGTTTTAAACCAATATAAATCCGATCGAATTGAAACTTGGTGAGTAGTTGTAGAATATGAACCTAAGCACGTTTGTGAAATTTTGTGCGAATCATATGGCTAGGAAATTTTAAAAAAATTATTAAAAAATATTTTTGTTGTCACGATAACTTGAGAACGGAATGAGACAGCGGCTTGAAATTTTCAGGATAGGATGAGCACCAGAACGCGACATTTCAGTTTGTTTATGAGAATATTCGGCCAAACGGTTTTAGAGTTATAGCCATCTGAAATTTTCAGAAATTTCGTGGTTTTTGTTCCTCATTAACTCAAAAAGTACTGAACCGATTGAATTCAAACATGGTTATTAGTCGTACAATGCCAACGCGGAAACGTTTGCAAAATTTGGTGAGGATAGCATCTGTAGAAAATTTTTAATAAATCATTGAAAATAAAAAAAAAATTCTATATATCAGTAACTAATCGTTAGAAATTGATGAAATTTTGCAAGAGCCTTCATAACCTAACTCTACCGCTAAGTTTCAAGTTTTAATACGATCGGTTTAATATTGTTGGAGATTGGAGCATTCTTGTGTGAATTCAGTAGATGGGTGACCGTTGCCTCGATAACTTTCGAACGAAAGGAGATAGGGACTTGCAATTTTCAGGGTAGGTTGCGTATCCGAAAGGGAGAGTTGAGTTCGTTTTTGGGCATAATCGGTCTAACGGTTTCCGAGTTATACCCACCTGGAATATTATTTTCTTGATATCTGAAAAAATGAATATTCGATCGAATTGAAGCTTGGTAACTAATAGTAGAAAATCAACATAAAGATGTGTTAAAAATTTTGTAAGAACCGTACCACTAGAAAATTCGAAAAAAATGACGAAAAAAAAAATTTTAATAACCGTACCCCTAGACAATTTAAAAAAAAATCACGAAAAAAAAAATTTGTTCAAGCACTGACGTGAAGTCAGAAGCTTTTGCGCGTATGTTCTATTGTCCATTCTTCTGTATTGGACACCTTTAATCGAATTTACCATGGTAAATTATGTTGTCCATTCTCCCGTATTGGACACTTAATTCGAATTTTAAAGCGTTTATTGACTAGATTATTAGAAGGTCCCAGAAACTACCATTATCCTGAAATGTCCTAGTCCAAGAGCTGGCGACAAAAATCTGTAAGAGCTTTGTGAAGGCCCATAACTCTACATGATTGAATTTTGAGGGTGTACACAAGCATATATGATCTTTCAAAATTTCAATAATTAATCGTAATTTTATGATTTCATAGAATGCTCTAATTATAATTTGCTGATTTAATGTATGATGTATGTAAATCCAACATAAGAGGTGAGTCATACACCTACGTTTTGAGTTTAATTTTTTATGATGCAGTTCTATACAAAAGTCCATTGATATCATTCTCAACTCTGAGAAACCATCAATACTTCTGGATATATTTTTTGTCAAAGTTTGAATAATTACTCGCTATAGTAGTTTGAACAAGAGCGCCAAAGTCTGTGTCCACAGATCATTCCCACATTTCATTGAATAAATTTAAATAAAACATGTTGAATGATAAATTGATATAGTACTCGATATCCGCACTTTAATCATATTTTTTTTTGTCGCCAGCTCTTGGACTACCCGCTCTCATCCAAAAGTTAATTTTGCATTACTTGATACTGTAGGAAGAAATTAATCATATCGCTGCATTTGCGGAATTGTTTGTGAAGTGAAACAGCCTGTATATATTTATGAACTTTCACGTCCATCTATAAAACCATCTCTATGTAAACTTTATTTCTTGAAATCTAACAGATTTATCCCTTAAGTTTGTCCACATACTTATTCAACACTACATTAGATCATTCTCCATCAAAAGAAGAAATCAATTACAGATTTACACTCCGATGTGCTCTTTTTACGATGTAACATCAACGAACCATAATATTTACATCTAGAGAGCATTACGTTAATTGATAAAAATGTTGAAACCTGTTGTGTATGTGTGTATGTGAACTTCTTAGACTGGTTTTGAAAAACAGTAACAAGATTGGATATTTGCTTGGGTTTTGCAATTATTATAACTGTACATCTGATGTCTGCTGCAGTAATATGTAGATTGAGTATAAGTACTTTATATATTACTTGATAGTTAGCATCCTCTTCCTGATTCCTCCTAAGATACAGACTGATTTTCCTGACATTTAGTTAATTTGCGAATGTTGTGACTTATTCCAATTACTACATTTAGGTACTTGGAACTTCAATTTGTTTATGTATACTTATCTACATATGCATGACATTTCTTTTTTACAATTAAATGCAAATTAATTATGTAATTGTGGATGTTTCAAACAAAAAATAATTCTACCAGAGTTGAGTCATCTTGATAGGCTACAATTCGAAGCTATGCATAACTAATCTGCTTTTCTGACAACAAAATTTTTCAAAAATTTATAGTGACTGTACCCACTGCGCGAAAATTATCGGAAAACATCAAGGTGTTACAATTAAACTATAAATATTATTCTTTACCCCTTGAAGGAATTAAACTGAATTTTATAACTCTTATTATAATTAGACCAAGGTCAATAATTTTTCAAAAAAAAAATAGTAGGATCAAAAACCCATTGGAAAAGGAAGAGAATATAACAAAAATGAAAGGAAAAATAATTCACGGGCGATCTGTGTTAGGGAAGTGGAAGGGGGTGAGTTTTTAAGGGGAAAAATTGCTACATCAACAAAAAATAATTCTGAAGATTTTCGTTAAGTGTCTGACGAAGAAGTCTGATTTAGACTCCGAAACGTTACGAAATTTAGTTGTTTCATCGTTGATTTTGTGTCTATATTGTTTGTTAGGCAACATTGTTCGATTTATTGCTTTCGACAAATGTCTAGGTTTTATTACGCAGAAGCAATTCACAAAATGATTTTTATTTAACAGATATTTTTCAGAGTTTACGATAGAAAACCCAGAAAGAAAGTCCTATGGAGAAAGTTAAATGGCAAAGTTGTAGGCAATAAAAAGATCTACAACTTTTGTATTCACATTTTTTTCACATGACCTCGGAATTTATTTGAAAAATTCAAATAACCAGTCTTTGGTTTTTATTTTTATCTTTTACAAAAAAAAAATTTTTTCGCGAAATCTTGTGAAAACTTCCTTTTTTATGTCCCAAACGCACTGTTATTATTTTGATTTAAAATATTTATTTTTCACCTTAATTCGACTTAATATCGGAAAAGCAGCCTAATTTTTAATCGAAAATTCTCCTGTCAAAATATCTGCATTTTTAAAAAAGTCGGTGGGTTTTTTGTTCTATGAAATCTCTATTTTCTGATGGTGTAAAAAAATATATATTATTATGGTAAATTTTCTCAGAAAATACTAAGTTCATAAAGTTAATATTTAAGAGAGTATTAAATAGAGAATTGAGGCTAGGAGATGCTTTTTCGATATTAAGTCGAAATAAGGTGAAAAAAAATGAATATTTTAAATCAAAAATATTACAGTGTGTTCAGGACATAAAAAGGTAAGTTTTCACAAGATTTCGTGAAAAAAAAATATATTTTTGTAAAAGATAGAAATAAAAAACGAAAAACTTGGTTATTTGAATTTTTCACATGATTCTGAGGTTATGTGAAAAAAGTGTAAATGAAGGGGTCAATGCAAGAAGTGCCTAAGTCACAAATATAAGTGATTATGAGATAATAAGGTGTGAAAGTTTATGTTTGATTACGAAATATTACACAAACTGTTTTCATCAAAATATGTGTGGTATTGTATTACTTATATGGAGAAAATGGATTCTACTTTCACGATTAAACATAAAAAAAGTTTTTTTTTATTACATAAAAAAATAATAATAATAATAATAGTTTTGGACTGGGGCACTTATCTTATCTATTTATATTATTGAAAAAAGGGCCAAACTGAGTACTCACATACGAGAGCTATCCGCTTTGGGATAACGCAATATTATGATAAGTATTATTTCTCGCCGGCTGCACACATTGTGCCGAAAACTATTGAATATTGAATTTACGGCAACAGGAATGTGTGCAAGGTTACATGGTGTTATTCCATGTTATCCCGTCCCTATTATCTGCCTGCTTTGCATTTATCCGGTCAGGCGGTCAAATTCCTTCACATTTTATAACAATTTTTTCGGAAATATTCCAACTCCATTGATGTTTTTCCAACTGCTTCGAACTTTTTCCAACGCATTCGAAATTTTTTCCAACTCCTTCGAAATTTTTCCCAACTGTGTTGAAAATTTGTCTGTTTCCAACATTGGGGAGGGATAAACACCCCATCCCCACCGTTAGGCCCGTGCCTGGAACCTCAGATTCTTTAATGGAACGCAATCTGAAATAGAGCATCGAGCGTCAACAAGTAGCGTTAAAACTAAATATGTTTAGCTTTATCGCTAGACGCTAGACGCTTTATTTCAGATGGTGTTCATCACAGAATCTGAGATTTCATTCTAAAACGTACCACGTGACCGCAATTTGCGCTAGCGCCGAGCGTCAACATGAATAAATGCAACTTTTGGCACATGTTGCACTGTATCTGTCAAGTCTGTGACTTAGGTACTTCTTGCATTGAAAACGAGTAGGGTGCACGACACGAAAGACTCATTGCACAGAAGCTCGACTGCATCGAACTTTACTGCATCGAAGAGTCACCACATCGAAAAACCCCCCACTTTAGAAAGTGGGCGGCACTCGTTTATCGATCGTCTTCGACGATAGTTTCGCTCGATGAGCAGCGATGCCAGATGTACCATAATTATGGAATTGTACCATAATTTATACCTCAAATTTAGAGCATTCCATAATTGTACCATAATAAATAATTGTACCATAATTTCCATCGATTCTTCCATACAATATTAACTGAGTAGAGTAATATTTACTCTATAGACCACATTAGTTAGGTTAGGCGAGAAATTAGAATTACGATCCATCCGTGGATCCGAGCACTAAATTCCTCATGCATTTCTTATGGACCTAAAATTTACGCGAATTTCTCGCCTGGTTTTAGATACTTTGGCTAATTTCTGAAGGTTTATTTTGGTTAAAATAGATTCTGTGAACCTTTCTCAACCATCTAGAATCAAGTTTTCAAAACAAAATTGTATATTTCCAAAATAATTAATAAATATAAAAGTGTTCACCAAATTCGATTGACGTATGTCTTAGCTCACTCGAAATCAGTTAAAAATAATAACATAACCCTAAATCGGCCTTGTGATGACGCACAACAGAAGTCATCTACGACATACGGATATCTTTCGAACTAGAATGGTTTCAATTTTGATTTAAGAATAAATAGAAGTAGATTTTAATGTGGAAATAACATGAAAACATGCACTAATGATAAAGGTACCCAATACTTGTTGTCTCTGTACTAACATTCTCTTTTAAATAGGGTGGTTTCATCTCAAAGTTGAAATTCCTTGTTAAAAGATTTGAATATGGATCTCCCGCCAAGCGACTGATTCTAACCTAACTAATGTGGTCTATTGCGTTCGAAAACTGAAAAGTTGAGTAAATTTTACTCTGTGACTGTCGTCCGAAATGTCGGAGTATTCGACTCCGAGTTCATTTTACTCCTGTCAAAATTTACATAACTCATGGGACGGCAAATCTAGTATCTTTGTCTCACTGTTTATGAATGTTCTGTGAGGTTATTTAATAGTTTTAATACTGCTCACAATATATATTTATAATTAGAGTTACATATATGTGAAGAAAACAATAATAATAGGTTCTTTCTTAAACCAACATAACCTATTTTCCGATATTGGAACAGAACTGTGCCAGTGTCAGTGTCAGAGTTAACTACAGAGTAAATCTGTCAAACCTTCAAAAACTCTACTCTACTCCGTGGAGTTAATTTTCGAACACAACCCTGGCACAGCTGCTCAGACCTTGCGTTCCGAAATTGCTGGCATTACTGGCCACAGTAAGCAATATCGGAACGCTTTTCAGTGACAGTAATCTCAAACTGTTGTTAATTTTCGGAACGTTCGAGCAGTAACAAACGAAGCTTTGAACGAAGGAACAACATAACCTATAATTTTCATATTTGAAGTCCTTTTAAATGTTAGGTCTGTAATCGGTGGGTGAAACGATGGCTGAAATTAACCAAGTCTTATTGAATTCAATACTCAGGGATAGCGATTTTACAGTTTTGATGTTGATTAGTACTAAAAGAGACTCATAACCTAAACTATTTGAATTTGGGGAAGGAATACTGGCAGTACTGGCACTATACGACCACTTCTGTGGCAGTAGAAAATTAACTCCGTAGAGTAATATTTACTCCATTGCGTTCGAAAACTGAAAGGTTGAGTAAATTTTACTCTGTGACTGTCGTCCGAAAAGTCGAGTATTCGACTCGGAGTTCATTTTACTCCTGTCAAAATTGACATAACTCATGGGAAGGAAAATCTAGTATCATTGTCTAACTGTTTTATGAATGTTTTGTGATGTAATTTAATAGTTTTTATACTGCTCACAATATATATTTATGATTAGAGTTACATATATGTGAAGAAAACAATAATAATAGGATCTTTCTTAAATAACAAGTACTGTGATATTTTTCGGAATTTGAGAGAAAAAACCCAGAAAAAAGCGGTTTAATGAGAGGACTTGACATATTCGCTGAATAGTTTTGCGAATAATATTGAATGGAAGAATCGATGGAAATTATGGTACAATTATTTATTATGGTACAATTATGGAATGCTCTAAATTGGAGGTATAAATTATGGTACAATTCCATAATTATGGTACATCTGGCATCGCTGTCTCTCATCGAGCGAAGCTATCGTCGAAGACGATCGATAAACGAGTGCCGCCCACTTTCTAAAGTGGGGGGTTTTTCGATGTGGTGACTCTTCCATGCAGTAAAGTTCGATGCAGTAGAGCTTCTGTGCAATGAGTCTTTCGTGTAGTGAGGCGCACCGTTGAAAACAAGGTAAACTCCTATCGGAGACAATGTAAACTCGGGCACTTAGGTACATATTCCTGCTAATTTGAATATCCCATCAGAAAGCCTATGAAAAATACCTCTATATGGTGGCACATCCCTTCAAATACAAAAGTTTTAGAGCTTTTTATTACCTACAACTTTGCAATTTAAGTTTTGTCCATAGGACTTGTAGTTTTGCCGGAAATCGAGATAAACCGTTTTTACCCTTAAAAACTCACCCCCTTCCACTTCACCTCAGATCGCCCGTAAATTATTCTTCCTTTGATTTTTGTTATATTCTCTTCCATTTCCAATGAGTTTCATCCTACTATTATTTTTTTTTCTATTTTTACCATTTTCATAAACTGCTCTAAATGGACTGACTACCCCAGTCTGCACTGGCAGGGTTCTGTAACTTTAATATGTCCAGAACAATCTGAAAGTGATATTTTTGCAAAGATTCCGTGCCTGCTTGAAAAATATTGAGGCTTTTACTGCTGTGCCTTCAAAAATGATAGTATACACTTATGGTATTTTGGAGAGAATACGTTTTTTTAATAACGATTTTCCAAATGTACTGCAATTGTTAATTTTATTGATTAATCATGCAACACGCATTCAAATGCATTTTATTGTTCCATCTGAAATTATGCATTGCAATTATTTTTTTACAAAGGGCACTGTAAAACTGTCTGTTGTATAGATTGGGCAACATTGTTATAACAAGCATAATGTGCCATTTTCTCTAAAATTATGAGAGGGAATTCCAAAGTTACAAGTTGTCCGTTTTGTATTGAGAAAATTGTGTCCAATCGTAAACTTTGTCTTCTAATTTTCCCGTGTAGCTTCAAAGATTTCTCAAATAAGTGATATGTGTTCTTGCTTAATTGTAAGTATAGTTGTAATATATTCATTTTATTCAAATTGTAATGTTTCGAACACTCTGTTATTGATGTTTTCTATTATTGGAATATATACCTATCAGTACAGCCTTTTTCTTTGATGACACAGAAATAGTATATTTAGAGTTTTCTTAGCTTCAACATCAACATGTTGAAGTAACCGTAGAAAATATTTTCTCTATTTCGGTATCGTAATGAGTGCATTCCAGCATTGTTTCTAGTTATATTTTTCGTTTTGTGGTAGTCAGCACTGACATTCGATCCTATCAAATTTCAACACACGTCAATTGACAATACAATATAATCTGGATATAGTGAAATAATTGTTGAGGAAAAGTTTTATTTTCATTAAAAAATTTGGTACTAGAGATTTATTCCTTCTTGCTTATTTTGAATCATTCCTGCTATTAGGAAACTGTTTTAAATCTGATCTCCATGCCCTACGTACAATTCAAATTCCGTGATCTGTCAACTTTCGTTACAGTCACACCAACTACCAAGATACAATACAAAAGTCACTAGAATGTATAATCCGAATTTTTCATTAAATTTCAACAGTATTTTGCAAAACTTGCCTGAAATAGAGAAAATATCGTCTATCGTCATTGTGTAATATTCGTGAGTTAGTGCAATACAATTGATATCTATTCTGTGATTAAATAGCTATTGTTTGTGAATCAAATGCGCTCAAAAATCGTCTGGACTAATGTTTCGGACCGGCGTGAACTTAGCAGGTTAAACTGGCAGGTAAAAGTTACGGAAATGCCCTATCGCGATCTTCATTGGCGTGCATGCATATATTTCTACTTGAGTATTCAGAAGAATGATAAGAGGATGTAATTCGAAGTGAGCCCGCATTCCTATAGTACCTATATCAGATTTCAAACCCAGAAATTGAGCGTAGGAATGATCAAATTTGAACGTTCATTGTAAAGAAGAGGTAATATATATCTGCATATGCAATATAGATAATATCCCATGACAATTTTCAAAGCATATAACATACAGAAATCAGCATCAAATTTTTCCAAAATTTTCGAATTGAATCATTGTCAATAAAGACAATCCTGAAAATTAAAAATAAGAATAATGAAATAATAAAAAATTCTAGAGTAAGTATCAGGAAACTATGTGGAACTTTTTAACTTAGTTAAGGATTAACAGTATTTTATAAGGTATCTATAATTAAAAGCAGAATAACTGCCAAAGAGTATAAAGGGTGGAGATCAACCCTCGGAATTATGTAAGTAAAGCTATACCAAATAACACTTTTTAATAAGGGATTATCGAAACTGTATAATAAAACGAATCTACGTCCGAAGCAGAATAACTTCCCAAGGGTCTAAGGGGTGGAAATAACCCCTCGAATATATACATATAACTATCCAAAATGGGTCTTGGGGAAAAAAAGAACACTTTTCTATATGGAATTATCGGAACTGTATAACATAACGAATCTACGTTCCAACGCAGAATTACTTCCAAAGGGTCTAAGGGTTGGAAATCACCCCTCGAATATATACATAAAACTATCCAAAATGGGTCTTGGGGAAAAAAAGAACACTTTTCAATATGGAATTGTCAAAACTGTATAACACAACGAATCTACGTTCCAAAGCGGAATTACTTCCCAGGGTCTAAGGAGTGGAAATCACCCCTCGAATATATACCTAAAACTATCCAAAATGGGTCCTGGAGAAAAAAGAACACTTTTTAATATGGAATTGTCGAAAGTGTATAACAGAACGAATCTACGTTCCAAAGCAGAATTACTTCCCAAGAGTCTAAGGGGTGGAAATCACCCCTCGAATATATACATAAAACTATCCAAAATGGGTCTTGGGGAAAAAAAGAACACTTTTTAATAAGGAATTGTCGAAACTGTATAACATAACGAATCTATGTTCCAAGCAGAATTACTTCCCAAGGGTCTAAGGGGTGGAAATCACCCCTCGAATATATACATAAAACCATCCAAAATGGGTCTTGGGGAAAAATGAACACTTTTTAATATGGAATTATCGAAACTGCATAACATAACGAATCTACGTTCCAAAGCAGAATTACTTCCCAAGGGTCTAAGGGGTGGAAATCACTCCACGAATATATACATAAAACTAACCAAAATGGGTCTTGGGAAAAATAACACTTTTTAATATGGAATTATCAAAACTGCATAACATAACGAATCTACGTTCCAAAGCAGAATTACATCCCAAGGGTCTAAGGGGTGGAAATCACCCCACGAATATATACATAAAACTAGCCAAAATGGGTCTTGGGGGAAAAAAGAACACTTTTTAAAATGGAATTGTCGAAACTGTATAACAAAACGAATCTACGTCTAAGGGGTGGAAATCACCCCTCGAATATATACATAAAACCATCCAAAATGGGTCTTGGGGAAAAAAAGAACACTTTTTAAAATGGAATTGTCGAAACTGTATAACAAAACGAATCTACGTTTCAAAGCAGAATTACTACCCAAGGGTCTAAGGCGTGGAAATCACCCCTCGAAAATATACATAAAACTATCCAAAATGGGTCTTGGGGAAAAAAAGACCACTTTCTAATATGGAATTGTCGAAACTGTATAACATAACGAATCTACGTTCCAAAGCAGAATTACTTCCCAAGGGTCTATGGAGTGGAAATCACCCCTCTAATATATACCTAAAACTATCCAAAATGGGTCTTGTGGAAAAAAAGAACACTTTTCAAAATGGAATTGTCGAAACTGTATAACAAAACGAATCTACGTTTCAAAGCAGAATGACTACCCAAGGGTCTAAGGGGTGGAAATCACCCCTCGAATATATACATAAAACTATCCAAAATGGGTCTTGGGGAAAAAAGAACACTTTTTAATATGGAATTGTCGAGACTGTATAACAAAACGAATTTACGTTCCAAAGCAGAATTACTTCCCAAAGGTCGAAGGGGTGGAATTCCCCCCTCGAATATATACAATAAACAATCCAAAACGGGTCTTGGGGGGTAAAAAAGAACACTTTTTAATATGTAATTGTCGACACTGTATAAAATAACGAATCTACGTTCCAAAGCAGAATTACATCCCAAGGGTCTAAGGGGTGGAAATCACCCCACGAATATATACATAAAACTAGCCAAAATGGGTCTTGGGGGAAAAAAGAACACTTTTTAAAATGGAATTGTCGAAACTGTATAACAAAACTAATCTACGTTTCAAAGCAGAATGACTACCCAAGGGTCTAAGGGGTGGAAATCACCCCTCGAATATATACATAAAACCATCCAAAATGGGTCCTGGGGAAAAAAGAACACTTTTTAATATGGAATTGTCGAGACTGTATAACATAACGAATTTACGTTCCAAAGCAGAATTACTTCCCAAAGGTCTAAGGGGTGGAATTCACCCCTCGAATATATACATAAAACAATCCAAAACGGGTCTTGGGGGGTAAAAAAGAACACTTTTTAATATGTAATTGTCGACACTGTATAAAATAACGAATCTACGTTCCAAAGCAGAATTACATCCCAAGGGTCTAAGGGGTGGAAATCACCCCACGAATATATACATAAAACTAGCCAAAATGGGTCTTGGGGGAAAAAAGAACACTTTTTAAAATGGAATTGTCAAAACTGTATAACAAAACGAATCTACGTTTCAAAGCAGAATGATTACCCAAGGGTCTAAGGGGTGGAAATCACCCCTCGAATATATACATAAAACCATCCAAAATGGGTCTTGGGGAAAAAAGAACACTTTTTAATATGGAATTGTCGAGACTGTATAACATAACGAATTTACGTTCCAAAGCAGAATTACTTCCCAAAGGTCTAAGGGGTGGAATTCCCCTCTCGAATATATACAATAAACAATCCAAAACGGGTCTTGGGGGGTAAAAAAGAACACTTTTTAATATGAAATTGTCGACACTGTATAAAATAACGAATCTACGTTCCAAAGCAGAATTACATCCCAAGGGTCTAAGGGGTGGAAATCACCCCACGAATATATACATAAAACTAGCCAAAATGGGTCTTGGGGGAAAAAAGAACACTTTCTAAAATGGAATTGTCGAAACTGTATAACAAAACGAATCTACGTTTCAAAGCAGAATGACTACCCAAGGGTCTAAGGGGTGGAAATCACCCCTCGAATATATACATAAAACCATCCAAAATGGGTCTTGGGGAAAAAAGAACACTTTTTAATATGGAATTGTCGAGACTGTATAACATAACGAATTTACGTTCCAAAGCAGAATTACTTCCCAAAGGTCTAAGGTGTGGAATTCACCCCTCGAATATATACATAAAACAATCCAAAACGGGTCTTGGGGGGTAAAAAAGAACACTTTTTAATATGTAATTGTCGACACTGTATAAAATAACGGATCTACGTTCCAAAGCAGAATTACATCCCAAGGGTCTAAGGGATGGAAATCACCCCACGAATATATACATAAAACTAGCCAAAATGGGTCTTGGGGGAAAAAAGAACACTTTTTAAAATGGAATTGTCGAAACTGTATAACAAAACTAATCTACGTTTCAAAGCAGAATGATTACCCAAGGGTCTAAGGGGTGGAAATCACCCCTCGAATATATACATAAAACCATCCAAAATGGGTCTTGGGGAAAAAAGAACACTTTTTAATATGGAATTGTCGAGACTGTATAACATAACGAATTTACGTTCCAAAGCATCATTACTTCCCAAAGGTCTAAGGGGTGGAATTCACCCCTCGAATATATACATAAAACAATCCAAAACGGGTCTTGGGGGGTAAAAAAGAACACTTTTTAATATGTAATTGTCGACACTGTATAAAATAACGAATCTACGTTCCAAAGCAGAATTACATCCCAAGGGTCTAAGGGGTGGAAATCACCCCACGAATATATACATAAAACTAGCCAAAATGGGTCTTGGGGGAAAAAAGAACACTTTTTAAAATGGAATTGTCGAAACTGTATAACAAAACGAATCTACGTTTCAAAGCAGAATGACTACCCAAGGGTCTAAGGGGTGGAAATCACCCCTCGAATATATACATAAAACCATCCAAAATGGGTCTTGGGGAAAAAAGAACACTTTTTAATATGGAATTGTCGAGACTGTATAACATAACGAATTTACGTTCCAAAGCAGAATTACTTCCCAAAGGTCTAAGGGGTGGAATTCACCCCTCGAATATATACATAAAACAATCCAAAACGGGTCTTGGGGGGTAAAAAAGAACACTTTTTAATATGTAATTGTCGACACTGTATAAAATAACGAATCTACAGCAGAATTACTTCCAAGGGTCTAATGGGTGGAAATCACCCCTCGAAAATATACATAAAACTATCCAAAATGGGTCTTGGGGAAAAAAACACCACTTTTCAATATGGAATTGTCGAAACTGTATAACATAACGAATCTACGTTTCAAAGCAGAATTACTTCCCAAGGGTCTAAGGGGTGGAAATCACCCCACGAATATATACATAAAACTAGCCAAAATGGGTCTTGGGAGAAAAAAGAACACTTTTTAATATGGAATTATCAAAACTGCATAACATAACGAATCTACGTGCCAAAGCAGAAGTACTTCCCAAGGGTCTAAGGGGTGGAAATCACCCCACGAATATATACATAAAACCATCCAAAATGGGTCTTGGGGAAAAAAGAACACTTTTTAATATGGAATTTTCGAAACTGTATAACATATCGAGTCTACGTTCCAAAGCAGAATTACTTCCCAAAGGTCTAAGGGGTCGAATTCACCCCTCGAATATATACATAAAACTATCCAAAATGGGTCTTGGGGGGTAAAAAAGAACACTTTTTAATATGTAATTGTCGAGACTGTATAAAATAACGAATCTACGTTCCAAAGCAGAATTACTTCCCAAGGGTCTAATGGGTGGAAATCACCTCTCGAAAATATACATAAAACTGCCCAAAATGGGTCTTGGGGAAAAAAAACAATTTTCAACATGGAATTCTCGAAACTGTATAACATAACGAATCTACGTTCCAAAGCAGAATTACTTCCCAAGGGTCTAAGGGGTGGAAATCACCCCTCGAAAAAATATATAAAACTATCCAAAACGGGTCTTGGGGAAAAAAGAACACTTTTTAATATGGAATTATCGAAACTGCATAACATAACGAATCTACCTTCCAAAGCAGAATTAGAACCTTGGGAAGTAATTCTGCCTTGGAATGCAGATTCGTTATGTTATACAGTTTCGATAATTCCATATTAAAGAGTGTTCTTTTTCTCCCCAAGACCCATTTGGATAGTTTTATGTATATATTCGAGGGGTGATTTCCACCCCTTATACCCTTGGGAAGTAATACTGCTTTGGAACGTAGATTCGTTTTGTTATACAGTTTCGATAATTCCATATTAAAGAGTGTTCTTTCTTTCCCCAAGACCCATTTTGGATAGTTTTATGTATATATTCGAGGGGTGATTTCCACCCCTTAGACCCTTGGGAAGTAATTCTGCTTTGGATCGTAGATTCGTTATGTTATACAGTCTCGACAATTACATATTAAAAAGTGTTCTTTTTTTCCCCAAGACCCGTTTTGGATAGTTTTATGTTTATTTTCGAGAGGTGATTTCCACCCCATAGACCCTTGGGAAGTAATTCTGCTTTAGAACGTAGATTCGTTATGTTATACAGTTTCGACAATTCCATATTAAAATGTGTTCTTTTTTTCCCCAAGACCCATTTTGGATGGTTTTATGTATATATTCGAGGGGTGATTTCCACCCCTTAGAACCTTGGGTAGTAATTCTGCTTTGTAACATAGATTCGTTATGTTATACAGTTTCGACAATTCCATATTAAAAAGTGTTCTTTTTTTCCCCAAGACCAATTTTGGCTAGTTTTATGTATATATTCGTTGGGTGATTTCCACCCCTTAGACCCTTGGGAAGTAATTCTGCTTTGGAACGAAGATTCGTTATGTTATGCTGTTTCGATAATTCCATATTAAAAAGTGTTCTTTTTTCCCCAAGACCCGTTTTGGATAGTTTTATGTATATATTCGAGGGGTGATTTTCACCCCTTAGACCTTTGGGAAGTAGTTCTGCTTTGAAGCGTAGATTCGTTATGTTATACAGTCTCGACAATTACATATCAAAAAGTGTTTTTTTTTCCACGGGACCCATTTTGGATAGTTTAAGGTATATATTCGAGGGGTGATTTCCACTCCTTAGACCCTTGGGAAGTAGTTCTGCTTTGAAGCGTAGATTCGTTATGTTATACAGTTTCGACAATTCCATATTAAAAATTGTTCTTTATCCCCAAGACCCATTTTGGATAGTTTTATGTATATATTCGAGGGGTGATTTCCACCCCTTAGACCCTTGGGAAGTAATTCTGCTTTGGAACGTAGATTCGTTATGTTATACAGTTCCGATAATTCCATATAAAAAAGTGTTACTTTTTTCCCCAAGACCCATTTTGGATAGTTTTATGTATATATACGAGGGGTTATTTCCACCCCTTAGACCCTTTGGGAAGTAATTCTGCTTTGGAACGTAGATTCGTTTTGTTATACAATTTCGATAATCCCATATTAAAAAGTGTTATTTGGTATAGCTTTCCTTACATAATTCCGAGGGTTGATCTATACCCTTTATACTCTTTGGCAGTTATTTTGCTTTTAATTATAGATACCTTATAAAATACTGTTAATCCTTAACTAAGTTAAAAAGTTCCACCTAGTTTCCTGATACTTACTCTAAAATTTTTTATTATTTCATTATTCTTATTATTAATTTTCAGCATTGTCGTTATTGACCATGATTCAATTCGAAAATTATGGAAAAATTTTATGCTGATTTTTGTATGTTATATTCTTTGAAAATTGCCATGGGATATTATTTATAATGCATATATGCATTATAGATAATATCCACAATATCCACAATTTTCGAAAAATATAACATACAAAAATCCAAAATCTTCATATATGCAGATATAAATTACCTCTTCTTTACAATGAACGTTCAAATTTGATCATTCCTACGCTCAATTTCTGGGTTTGAAATCTGATATAGGTACTATAGGAATGCGGGCTCACTTCGAATTACATCCTCTTATCATACTCATCTTCTGAATACTCAAGTAGAAATATATGCATGCACGCAAATGAAGATCGCGATCGGGCATTTCCGTAACTTTTACCTGCCAGTTTAACCTGCCAAGTTCACGCTGGTATATGTCGGCGTGTGATTTGCGTGAGTGGGGGGGTCTGTCTTGTATTACACACTGACTCATTTTTGTTTGTCATTGTTTGAAAGTTTATAGGCTTGAATGCCTCCTTTCTACATATATTTCAATAAAAATATATTTATATATATATATATATATAATAAATATGTTATTTTTCTCTTAAAAAAACAAATTGTTGCTGCAGAAAGTGACCCTTACACCCCCAAACCCCCCCCCCCCCCCCCGAAATGAATCCCTATTTGAACCCCCCCCCCCCCCCCCCGAAATTAATTCCTGGCTACGCCCTTGTCACAAATATCCTTTTCTGTTGCCGCTTTGGTATCTCTTGAAGCAGAATCGTCTCCGCTAGTTTTCAAAGATATTCAATCTTGTTCTTAGAAATCCCTTCAATATTTGAATTCAAAATGGAAAATGTTGCTCGTAAGGCCAGGATGGTCTCTTTCAAAACCCGGTCCGGCCAATAATAATAAATAATGTGTAGTGAATATTTTTTTTCCTGTGGATTATTTTCTAATTGGAGTGAGTAGGTATATCAAGCTGACCTTAATGGGGACGAAAATATATTTCTTCCTGCATAGACCTAATACAATAATATTATATTAGGTAGGTATATATAGTAAAGTAACAGCAATTGAGCAATTATCATTCATGTTCAAGAATTTCAAATGTTAGCTGTCTGTAACTTTCGAATTTTTTGGCGTAAATAATAGTCTCAAACGATTAGGTTCGACTCACTGATGAAGAATTCGAGGTCAAATTTGATTCTGAATGAATAGGAGTGTAGTCTAAAAATTGGTTCAAGCACTGACGTGAAGTCAGGAGCTTTTGCGCGTATGTTCTATTGTCCATTCTCCGATATTGGACACTTTTAATCGAATTTACCATGGTGAATTCTATTGTCTATTCTCCTGTATTGGACACCCTTAATCGAATTGACCATGGTAAATTCGATTGAGAGTGTCCAATACAGGAGAACAGACAATATAATTCACCATGGTAAATTTGATTTAAGAGTGTCCAATACAGGAGAACAGACAATAGAATTCACCATGGTATATTCGATTAAGAGTGTGCAATACAGGAGAATGGACAATAGAACATACGCGCAAAACCTCCTGACTTCACGTAAGTGCTTGAACCAATTTTTTTTTCGTGAATTGAGGAACTTTTGCTCGTATGTTCTATTGTCCATTCTCCTGTATTGGACACTCTTAATCGAATTTACCATGGTGAATTCGATTGAGGCTGTGCAATACAGGAGAATAGACAATAGAATTCACCATGGTGAATTCGATTCAAAGTGTCTCCTATACAGGAGAATGGACAATAGAACTTACGCGTAAAAGCTCCTGACTTCACGTCAGTGCTTGAAACAATTTTTTTTTCGTGAAGTCAGGATAAAAAGCAATGATGACAAAATTAACACATTATTATGTCTACCTTTAATTCTTCTTTAGGAGAAGAAAACATATTTATTCTTGAAAAATATTACTGTAATTAATGTCATATTTAAATAATCAAAGTAAAGAAAATTATAATTTTAGTTACTAACATATTGAATGAAATTCAATTGAATTCCAGTAATATATTCAATTAGGTACTTATTCTTAACCATATGTACATTGATTGATCTAAAGGTGATAAGGTGAAACATAAAGATATATTCTCATTAGTGATAGAAAAACTGGCCTAAAATTTCTCTCTACCCATCACGAGATTTAATATCGACAAATGAGCCTCTCACCTTACAAGATCAGAAAGTGTGGTTAATTTAAAGTTAAGTTTAGAAGCCTTCAGTAAAATTTCAGCGATATCATATTAAAAATAATACATAACCTTTCAAAAGTCCCCTCTCACAAATATACTCCTCTGAAGGCACATGGATCCCTTGAAGAAGAATCGCCTTCTCTATTTCTCAAAGATATTCACTCTTGTTCATAGAAATCCATTCAATATTTAGTTGCCCCCTCCTAAGGAGGATCTCTTTCAAAACCAGGTCTGACCGCTAATGTAGGGCTATCATCTCCCATAGATAGAACATACGCGCAAAAATATGTCATCATGACATTAATGTTTTTGAAGGTTCTCGCAAAAATACGACCATAGACAACATATACGACGATTCGCATCCAGCTACCGAACTCACAAAAGGCTGCTCGGTTCTCCAACAATATGGATCCGATCGTGTTCAAACTTGGAACTCTACAGTAGAGTTAGGTTCTGAAGGCTCTTCCAAAATTTCAGCCATGCCGGACGAATAGTTTATGATATATAGAATTTTTTTCAATTATTTTCAATATTTTTTTTAAATTTTCTAGTTATACCATCCTCACGAAATTCCGCAAGAATTTTCGCGTTGGCATTCTACAACTAATAACCATGTTTGAATTATATCGGTTTCTTATTTTTCGAGTTATTGAGGAAATAACAACCAAATTTCAGATGGGTATAATTCCAAAACCGTTTGGCCGATTATACCTATAGACAAATTCAAATGTCGCATTCAGATGCTCAAACTAACCTGAAAATTTCATGCCCATCTCCTTCCGTTCTCAGATTATCGTGTCATAAATAATATTTTTTAATAATTTTTATAAAATTTTCTAGCGACACCTTTCTCACAAAATTTCACAAACGTGCTTAGGTTTATATTCTACAACTATTCACCAAGTTTAAATTCGATCGGATTTATTTTGGTTGAAAACAAAATTATTACTCGGAAACCATTGGGCCGATTATACCCATTAACGAACTTGCCCGTCGTATTGGGTGCGCCACCTACCCTGAAAATTTCAAGTCGCTAGCTCTTTCCGTTCTCAAGTTATCGTGGCAACGGCCGGACGGCACCACAGAATTAAATTTCACATTTGGGCAAAATGATAACGCGATGTTCCCCAGAACATACGCGCAAAAATACTATATTTTTGGGGACATTTATTCGCTTATAAGGCTGACATCTTTCGGCATTCCGCCATTCTCAAAGCCACCTGCAATGTTGTTCCTAAGATGTAATGTGAGTTGACTGAATAATAAATAAATAAAAGATTAAATTAAAAAAATGGGTTCAAGCCCTGGCCCTCTAGTTCAAACAGACAAATTATATCTACGAAAGTATTGGTTTCTCAGAGTTGGGAATTATATCAATGTATTCTTATGATAGAAACTGCATCATAAAGGAAATTCGATTCAAATAATAGTTTATTTATCAAGATTAAATGAGCAATCTGAGAATGAGGACTGCACCATGGAAGAAATCAAATTAAAATAGCTGAACTGAATTTGACTCTCTCTTATAGAACAGGATGAAATGTACGAGTATGAACACAGATCATATAATAAAGCTTAGATAGAATAATTATAGCATTCTGTGAAAACATAGATTCATTATTGAAATTTAGAAAAATCATATCTCCGAAAGTATTAGCTTGTTGGAGTTGAAAATGATATCGATGAATTTTAATGGTGAAGCTGCATCTTAAATAAAAATTGAATATGAAATTTGTTGCTTAAAAAAAATTTTTTTTTTCGTTATTCCGAAACCATCTGGCCTATTTTGCCCAATAACGAACTTAACCGAGATATTCATCTCCCTAACCTACTCTGAAAATTTCAACCGCCTAGATCATTCCGTTCGAGAGTTATTGCAGAAATTTTTTTTTTTTTTTTGAAAATTTTTTTTTACACTTTGCGGTAACCTGATCAATACAAAACTTCACATGCGTATAAAAGTCATGATTCTACAATCTGATGCTAAATTTCAGATATATCGAGTGATCAGTTTCGATAATATTCATAAAAAATGTGTTTTACTAAAATCGGCCATAACTCCGAAACCGCTTGATGGATTTCGCCCATTAACGAACTTAACCGAGATATTTACGCTCCAAACCCACCTTGCAAATTTCAATCCTCTAACTCCTTTCGTTCGAGAGTTAACGTGCCTGCGGCCGGACAGAATTGATTTCGACTTCGGATTCTTGATCAGAGAGTCGAACCAAATCGTTTGAGACCATTTTCATCAAAAAATTCGAAAATTACAGACATTTGGGCAAATTGATAAGCACTCTGTTCCGAGGAACTAGAGCGCCAAAAACTCACAATTATAAATGAAGTTCCTATGAAACAAAATATGTGTTTGTCATCATCAAACATCCAAATGTCCATAGGAACTTCATTTATAATTGTAATTTGCAATTGGTGGTTTTCACGAAGCTTCGATTAGCTTAATTGTGGATTCAATTCGGTGGTTGCATAAAAAATGAACTGGGAATGAACATAGAATCTCAACAATTTGATGCTAAATTTCAGATAGATCGAGTGATCAGTTTCGGAAATATTCATAAAAAATGTGTTTTACTAAAATCACGGTGGGTTTCACGAAGCTTTGACAACTCTTAATTGCCGAATTTGTGAGATTCTATGTTCATTCCCAGTTCATTTTTTATGCATCAACCACCGAATTGAATCCACAATTAAGCTAATCGAAGCTTCGTGAAACCCACCAATTACAATTATAAATGAAGTTCCTATGGACATTTGGTTGTTTGATGATGACAAACACATATTTTGTTTCATAGGAACTTCATTTTTTGGCGCTCTAGTTCCTCGGAACAGAGAGTGCTTATCAATTTGCCCAAATGTCTGTAATTTTCGATTTTTTTGATGAAAATGGTCTCAAACGATTTGGTTCGACTCACTGATCAAGAATCCGAGGTCGAAATCAATTCTATCCGGCCGTAGGCACGATAACTCTCGAACGAAATGATGATAGAGGATTGAAAATTGAAATGTGCAAAGGTGGGTTTGGCCGATTTTAGTAAAAACATTTTTTATGAATATTTCCGAAACCGATCACTCGATCTATCTGAAATTTAGCATCAAATTGTAGAATCATGACCTTTATACGCATGTGAAGTTTTGTATTGACCAGGTTACCGCAAATGTCAAAAAAAAAATTTGAAAATAAAAAAAAATTTCTACAATAACTCTCGAACGCAATGATAGACAGTTGAAATTTTCAGAGTAGGTTAGGGAGATGAATATCTCAGTTAAGTTCGTTATTGGGCAAAATATGCCAGATGGTTTCCGAGTAACAAAAAAAAAAATTTTTTTAAGTAACAAATTTCAAATTCAATTTTCATTTAAGATGCAGTTTCACCATAAAAATCCATTGATGTCATTTTTAACTCTTTTTAGCTTGTTGGAGTACTATATATACTATCGGAGAAATGATTTTTCTAAATTTCAATAATGAATGATACTTCTATGTTTTCACAGAATGCTATAATTATTCTATCTAAGCTTTATTATATGCTCTGTGTTCATACTCGTACATGTCATCCTGTTCTATAAGAGAGAGTCAGATTCATTTCAGCTATTTTAATTTGATTTCTTCCATGGTGCAGTTCTCATTCTCAGATTGCTAATTTAATCTTGATAAATAAACAATCATAAGAATACATTGATATTATTCCCAACTCTGAGAAACCAATACTTTAGGAGATATAATTTGTCTGTTTGAACTAGAGCGCCAGAAAGCTCCTGTCCACAGGGCTTGTACCAATTTTTTAAATTTAATCTTTTATTTATTTATTAATCAGTCAACTCACATTACAGTTAGTAACAACATTGCAGGTGGCGAATAAATGTTCACAAAAATATAGTGATTTTAGACTATTCATATTGATAGCACTATGGGTTTTCAAGATATTATTTAAATTTGATTCTGTCCGACCGGCCGTTGCCACGATAACTAGGGCGTGTCCCACTAAGGTCCCACAAGGATCACGGGCACGTTCGCAGACGACTATAAGAACGTTGCGATCGCCTAGTGG
Organism: Halyzia sedecimguttata; assembly: GCA_937662695.2. NCBI lineage: Eukaryota > Metazoa > Arthropoda > Insecta > Coleoptera > Coccinellidae > Halyzia > Halyzia sedecimguttata. Next base: position 75,203,072 of record OW569414.2, read on the forward strand.
AACTTGGCCCTAGAGAACTGAAAAATATAGCGACTTGAAATTTTCAGTGTGGGTGGCGCTTCCAAATACGACGGACAAGTTCGTTAATGGGCATAATCGGCCCAATGGTTTCCGAGTAATAATTTTGTTTTCAACCAATATAGATCCGATCGAATTGAAACTTGGTGAATAGTTGTAGAATATAAACCTAAGCACGTTTGTGAAATTTTGTGAGAATCGTATCGCTAGATAATTATTAAAAAATATTATTGTTGTCACGATAACCTGAGAACGGAAAGAGATAGCGGCTTGAAGATTTCAGGTTAGGTTGTGCATCTGAATGCGACATTTGAGTTTGTTTATAAGCATAATCGGCCAAACGGTTTCAGAGTTATAGCCATCTGAAATTTGGTTGTTTTTTGTTCCTCATCAACTCGAAAAATACAAAACCGATTGAATTCAAACATGGTTATTAGTTGTAGAATGCCAACGCGAAATTTCTTGCAAAATTTCGTGAGGATAGTATTTGTAGAAAATTTTTAAAAAATCATTGAAAATTGAAAAAAAAATTCTATATACCAGTAACTATTCGTCTGAAATTACTGAAATTTTGCAAGAGCCTTTAGAACCTAACTGTATTGCCAAGTTTCAAGTCTTAACACGATCGGTTAAATATTGTTGGAAATTCGAGCAGCCTTGTGTGAGTTCAGTAGATGGGTGACCATTGCCTCGATAACTTTCGAACGAAAGGAGATAGGGACTTGCAATTTTCAGGGTAGGTTGCGTATCCGAATGGGAGAGTTGAGTTCATTTTTGGGCATAATCGGTTCAACGGTTTCCGAGTTATACCCACCCGGGATATTATTTCCTTGATAACTCAAAAAAAAAAGAATCGATCGAATTGAAGCTTGGTAACAAGTAGTAAAAAATCAACATAAAGACGTGTTTAACATTTTGTAAGAACCGTACCCCTAGAAAATTTGAAAAAAATGACGAAAAATAATTGGTTCAAGAACTGACGTGAAGTCAGAAGCTTTTGCGCGTATGTTCTATTGTCCATTCTTCTGTATTGGACACCCTTATTTAAAAATGAGAAACAACAGATTCCTATAATATTGTTTATTACAGGGCTAAAAGAAAAACAGTATCGATTACTCAAATATTACGCAAGATTCAATACAAAAAATACCTACTTTACTCAATCGAGTGCATAATAAAATTCAATTTAAATTTAAAAAAGTGGTAGATCCTTCACAAGTCAATCTTTGTGGAAATAGTAATCAAGATACATTTCCGACTGCTAATGAAGTAATCAAACTCTTAAAAAATCAAAAAATTATATTTCATAAGAAGCACTAATGTATGGCTATCAAACCAGATGCTAGCAATTTTTGAATTTTGGCAGCTATATCTGGATTCTTTAGATGATCTTGAAGAGCTCTAGGATCGTTTTGCATCTGCTCCAAAATCAGCCTCATGGCCGGATCTCTCAATATTTGTTGGATTTCTGGATCGCCCATTGCCCTCTGTCTCACCTTTTCAGGGTCGGCACCTACACCGGCGCTCTCCAATGTGCAATTTCTATATCCGGACAAAGCCTCTGCGTTGTTTGGATCTAGTTCTAATGCCTTCTGGAAGGCTGCAATAGCCTTGCTCGACTGTTGCATACCTTGTAGAATGTGACCTTTTCGAATCCAGCCTTTAATGAACATGGGTTCTAGTTCTGTGCATTTATCACAGTCTTTAAGGCCTAGGTCAAAAGCAGCTAATTTCGTGTAACAGGCAGCACGGTTGCTATATAGTTTCGCATCATCTGGGTTTCTCCTGATGGCTTCTGAGTAATGCTTTACAGCTGTAGCATAGTCTCCTTTCTTGAACAAGTCATTTCCTGCAAGGATACAAAAAATAATTAATACAACCTACTGATTATATCAAAACTTGAATAATTAAACAGTCCAACGTTCTACCACTAAGCCAGCGTGCTTTGTGCTAGGAGGTTAAGTGGTAGGAAACACAATGAATTCAACATCTGATATTTATGCGAATCTTGCATGCTGACCACCTCTTGAAGTTATTTAGTATATCATATCCATATAAAGGATCTTTCAATGGGAACGCCCCATTTTCAAATTGACATTACTCACGAATGGCAGCCATTTTTTATTTGTGACATTGACAGTTGTGTTTGTCAATGTCTACCATTTAATCATGGAAAGGTATACTCCATTCACTTTTATTGAGTCTCCAGGTTGGCCATGATTTAGATCTATCACGTTTTTGTAACTAAAACTGAGGCAGGTTGGCACTCCTGAAATATCGTCAGTGTCAAAACAATTCTCTGAGAAATTGCCAATTTCTACTCTTAACAATCAACATAACGCTCCATCTTAGAAAAGATATTATCACAGATAATTATCTTCGAATAATAAAGAACTTTTCGCTTTGAAATTGAAAATGCCGAAAGCAGCTTTGAAGAAGCAGAGACAAAGTATCAGGAAGTGCTATACAGAACTGAAATCTGCAATAGGAAAACTTCATTATGTCTTAGGACATGTTGAACTCTCGAATGAAATTACTTAGTTTCCTATCCTATCACTATATTTTATTAAGGTTTAACAGTGACTCGGGTTTCGTAGTACCTACAACTACATTTTGAAACTGGTATAATTCAAGTTGTGCAACAAGGTATTTCAATGCCTTCTGTAGCCTTATTTCTTGAGAATTTCGAAAAGCGGGGAATTCCATAAGTACGTCTGTTCGTTTAGAAGTTTTCCTGCCGGGATATTCAGGAACTTTTATTCTTTTTGGAGCTCTAGTTCCTCGGAACTGAGCTCTTATCAATTTGCCCAAATGTCTGTAATTTTCGAATTTTTGGCTGAAAATGGTCTCAAACGATTTGGTTCGACTCACTGATTAAGAATTCGAGGTCGAAATCGATTCTGTCCGGCCGGCCGTAGGCACGATAACTCTCGAACGAAAGGAGTTAGAGGATTGAAATTTGCAAGGTGGGTTTGGAGCGTAAATATCTCGGACAAGTTCGTTAATGGGCGAAATCGATAAAGCGGTTTCGGAGTTATGGCCAATTTTAGTAAAAACAGTTTTATGAATATTTCCGAAACCGATCACTCGATCAGAATGCTATAATTATTCTATCTATGATTTATTATATAATCTGTGTTCATACTCGTACATGTCATCCAGTTCTATAAGAGAGAGTCAAATTCATTTCAGGTATTTTAATTTGATTTCTTCCATGGTGGTAGTCTCAGATTGCTCATTTAGTGTGGATTCATGCAGCCCAAATTAACGAGTATCAAGTAACAATTACAAATAGTGAGTAAAAGTTGAACTTTATATATTTCAATGAGAGTGTTCATGCGGCCAAGTAACAATTATCAATTAACAAATAACAAGTAGGAGTTCGCCAACTTATAACTTTCTACTTTAATTGAACGAGATTTTGTACTTGTACGCAACTCGTGCGCAGCTGAACGCAGATTAGACAGTCCGATGATGTAAATATAACCTCACTTTGGGAGTTCCAAAATGGTCGTTACGGCGGGATGTCTACTTTCCCCGCGTCCCAGTTTGGAACTCCAAAATTAAGCATAAATTGAAAATATATTAATAAGAACGACTAAGATTTATAAATGTGATAAGTGTGATTGTAATTTTTGAAAATTTGGAACGATTGTCAAGATGTCCTGTGATAGTTGAATTGTGAGCGTACACGAGGCTATAACATTTCTGGTGATCGGTTCATCCGAGACTCCCGTTGGCCCCAGGGACACCAGGATATACGACGAAGAAGATTACTGAGATTGGGTACATAGCCTTACAGTGCTGAGCCCATGTTCAAACCTCCCCAAATAGGGGGTTACTATTTTGGGGCTCTGTTTGTTCGAGAACTTACATACATACATATAACCTCACTTTGTAAAATATTTAATTTATTTGGTGTGTATTTATGTGGGTTCCGTGTTATCACATTGGGAAATTGAATTTTCAACACTTGTTCTCAAATATAGGGGGAACAGAGGTTATTTTGAAAAATTAATACCTTGGATCTTTGGCTTGTGGATTTCTATTTCTTAATTGTTAATTTGAGTGCATGAATGCTGCATTTTTGTTCTTGGTAATTCATAATTGTTATTTGATACTTTTTACTTGATATTTATTATTTGATGCTGCATGAATCCACACTTAATCTTGATAAATAAACTATTATTTGAATTGAATTTCCTTTATGATGCAGTGTTATCATAAGAATACATTGATATAATTCCCAACTCTGAGAAACCAATACTTTCGGAGATATAATTTGTCTGTTTGAACAAGAGCGCCAGAAAGCTCCTGTCCACAGGGCTTGAACCCATTTTTTAAAATGAACTATCACAAAGTAACGGAGTACTGTATCCATTAGTTTTCATTAAAATTTCAACAATCGATTTTGATTTCCGTACAAGAAAATAGCATAACTGAATCTTCCAACCAGTTTATATACGTGAAATATTTCCATAGTAACAACAGATGAAAAATTTTCTTCAACAGTCGCCAGGTCTTTAGAATTGTTGAATTCACATAATATCTTCTCAAATGAATTATTTTTCCCAAGAAAATTCACATTGTGAAAAACTAGTAATTACTACGACTTCTATGTAGAGAGGACAACGTTGCATAGTTATCTGACAGGAAAATGAGCATAACCTAACATTTTCAAAATATATGTGGTGAAATGTGTCAAAATTTCATCGCCAACTGCGATACCTTATAAAAGTGAATGGAGTATAGGTATTGGGCACCAAATATACAGGGTGAGTCTTTAAGCTAGACTCCTTTCATCAAATGAAACACTTTTTTCATTAGCCATTTTTGCAAATTTGGCTTAGGTAAAAAAATACAGTCTGTTGTAATAGAAAAATTTTTTTTTTTTATTTTGACAAGGTTTCTGCGAATGAAATGAATGCTGGTGTGAAGTTTCCTAGTACTATGACACGTTGTGTACTTGAAATGTCATAGAAAAAAGTCTAGAAACTAAACAAGACAACGATGTCCTCCATTACCCAACCAAACACGTGGATGAGAAGATGGTGAGTTCGGCCAACCTCCAAAAAAATTGAAGGCCGGCAACAGGCATACATTGACGATTCTGATCAATTTCATCCACTCCCACCGCCTGGCGTTTCGTTTACTTTTTGAAAATGTTACTATAAACGTGATGTATTTTGGATGTTAGGAGGGGGGTTTGGAGGAAATTTCAAAGGGGTTTATCGAGGAAAAATTCGGAAGTTTCGTAGAGTTTCGCGTTTTTGGAGCGAAGAGATGGGGGTGTATTTAAAAAAAAATCGCGAAAAGGCGAAAAAAAGCCGATTTTGGTAAAAGGAGCAAAATTGTGGAAAGGAATTCGGAGGAACGGTGGCGTTCGGAACGACGGTATTTGCGGGAACGCGAAGACGAGATTCGAAATTAGTTCGTAACGGAGCCCTTTTTTCGATCCTCTCTTTTGTTTTCCCGGAAGAACGATAGGAAAATTTGACTTTTCGCGAAAATCGACAAAATTCTGACGTTTCACGTATTTCTGTGGCGAATTTTAACGCGGCTCTTTCAAGGTTGACGTTTACGGCCTGAACGAGCGACGAGAATAGTCAAATCGAATTTGAATTTCGAACGGAATTACTCGAAAATCTTGGAATCGTCTAGAAAAACTGCGAGAAATATGAACGAGTAACCGATTTCGATCGATCGCTCGACAGGATTGACGATATTCTGAAAATCGAAAGACGGAAATCATCCGAGTACTAAAAATCTTTATTTGGTACATAATCGGAGTCGATTCACGTAGGCAACGTGGCCGAGTGACCTGAGGCGTTGAATTGGGAATTTATAGCTCCCGAGCCTCGCGGGGCGGCGGGATCGTATCTCGAGCGTCCGAAATAGCTTTCTCTTAAATTTTTTTCATTTTTACCCAATGAAAAACTTGAAGGAGCGTTACTCCAGTAAACGATCTTGGGATTTGGATATTTTCGTTAAGTTACGAAATCTATAATGAATATCCGTTCGATCGGACGCATTTTTGCATTAAAATTACTCAAAATATTTAAACATCAAGCAGAAAATGAACGGTCGAAAATGAAAACTCCCAGCCGTTTGCTTATTCATGCTCAAAATGGATAAACAAAATATATTGTTTATCCAAATGTTTTGGATTAAGTTTTAAAATAGCTAGCAAAAAATATAATTTTGTTTGAATAAATTAATTTAATGTTCCAAATGATTTTTTTTATTATTTCACTTTATACGTAGCGAAGCACGTACCGGGCCGCTAGCAATTATTATTCATCTTCAACAAATGAAAGTTATGTTGGTTCTTCCGCTTTTTCAAAAAATGAGGAGCTGAGGAATTTACAGGTCGAGACTACAATTTCTATTAAAATCTCTACCAAAAGAATGTTCGATTCAAATTCTAAACTCACCCAATTCTTTTTCCTTTTCTGATAGTTCTGGATTGATATATGCTTTCTCCTCCTCATCCTTGATCACTTTCTCTACATCTGATAACAACGTTTTAATTTCAGGAGTCCTATGTTCAGACAGCGATTTTTCATAATATATTTTAGCATTCTTATATTGTTTAAGTTTTTTATAAGAATTACCAATTCTCATAAAAGATTTAGCTATCAACTTGAAATCTGCCCTATTCTCTCTACCGATCTCAATCGCCCTCTCACATTCTTTTATACTTTTCTCATATTCTTTTTGTTCGAAGTAAACTGCAGCAAGGTTATTGTAAAAAGTAATGTCAGTAGGATCATGTTCGATGGCTTTGGTGTAGTGTTGGATAGCTTCATCAAATTGTTTTTTCTTGTAGAATTCGTTTCCGCTTTCTTTTTCTTGCTTGGCTAATTTTTTATTTTCCGGCAATTGAGGCTCAGAGCTTTTCTTGGGTTCTTGCTTTGGTTCTGGTTTTCTAGGAGGGGGCGTAAAGGATGGTTCAGTGTCCATGGGTTCCTGAGCTTCGAGATCAAAGCCTAGAAGAACGCTCAACGTTGTGAGGATTCTGGGATCTCCGGCTCTTCCACCAAGACTGTTCGGGTTGGCTTGGAGTTCTTGGAGCATTTTCAGATATTCTGGATCATCCAAGTAATTTTTAGTTCTAGGATCATTCAAGAGTTTTGCAAACAAATCTGGTCTTGAGAAAGGATTTTCAAACTTGGAATGTCCGGATTTTTGTGCTAGGACCTTCAAACCATAGAAATTATTAGTTCCAGCACTTAATGACTCGATTTTCAAACTTAATATTAACTCAAGTGAAGCAAGTTTGCCATTTGAATACACATATATAGGATTTTTCATCGAAACATGTTTTTTTCTATACTATTATACAATATCCAAAAGGATTCATTACATTATCAACATTATATACTAACTGACAAAGAAACTGCAACACCCAGAAGGAGCTGTTTAAATTTTAAATTTTTTTTTGGTAAAACATAGATAGTATAGCAAGGAGTAAATTATTAAAATTTGGGGAAAAAATCGTGAAGATCTTTTCATGTAAACATTTTTTGTTACTTACATAATTGTAGTCGTTTTTTGGAAATTTTTTAAATTTTTCAACAAACCAGCTGTTCGAGGAGATCCAAAGTCGATGTTTAGTTGTTGTTAAAATGCCTAGACACAGTACGTGGAATTTATCGCCAGCTAAGTGAATTTGAAAGAGGTCGAATTATTGGTCTACAGGAGGAGGGGTTGTCTTGCGATTCGTAAGTGATTCATTTGAGCTTTAAATAATAAACATGTATGCCAAATATAAAAGAATATACAGGGTGGTTCACTTGGTATCACCCCATGAAGAAATGAACAGAATTTGTAAACACCCTGTATCTCGCTTACAAAGTTAGTCAGAGCCCATAAATGTGGTATATCTAGAACTGTCTTGGTGCCCTCTATGCGCCTTTTAAGTATTTCTGTTCCCCAATAAAACACCCTGTGTACTGAAACACACCTCAGGCACGTCATTTTGGCCCCACTCAAATGTAGAAATGCATGTAATCAGGCATTCCAATACACCAGTAGGATGGACAAATCGGTGTGGAATATAATTCAGGCATAATGGAATTTAGAATGCATAAGCGCTAATCACTAATCAGGCAGTCGAACATTGCATGATTTAACAGATATGTATGATGATGAGAATGAACAATCAATTGTACAACTGAAACCACTTGAATGCAGTTGGACAGCCGATCCGTTTATTCAATCGGTGGAGACAAACTTTCAATGAAGGAAATAAGGTTACAAATAAGTATGGCATACTTATGTCCCCAAGGACAATTGAATATGGTATAAAAATTGACACAAATGCAGATGAAAATTTTTCAATATCCTTACTGAATCATCTGGGACACAAGTTTTCTACACTATATTATGTTTGTGCTCTGAAAAAATGTTGAACTGTCATCGTCTAATTGATCTAAAACAGTTAGATGATTCCCAAATAGTGAGTTTGAAGTAAGCTATTATAACGATAATTAATGAATTACCAAGAGTACTAATATAGAGGCTATTCTATTCAAATTGAAACATTTTTGGTGGGTTTCACGAAGCTTCGCTTAGCTTAATTGTGGATTCAATTCCGTGGTTGCATCAAAAATGAACTGGGAATTGACATAGAATCAGTGATCTGGCAATTAAAAGCTGTCAAAGCTTTGTGAAAGCCCCCATTAAGGGAGAAAGATGCTCACCTCCTTAAGACCTTCCTTAATCAAAACATTGTTAGGGTCTAGTTTTAAGGCCTGCTCATAGACCTGAAGAGCCTGATCATAATCGCCTAAATAGGCCAAGGCAGCACCCTTTCTAGAATAGCCTTTAACCCAATCAGGTTTAATTTCGACAGTTTTTTCAGCATCTTTCAATGCTAAATCATATTTGTTAGCTTTTGCATAAGCGGCAGATCTATTGGAATATAAAACGTGATTATTTCCATCTAAATTGATTGCTTCAGTGTAATATTTGATAGCTTCCTCGAAATTATTTTCTTGGAGGGCAGCATTTCCCTTATCTTTTAATACAGCCACCTACAATATTACAAATTTCGGATTAACATTCTCTTCCAAATATATCTTTGTAAAATTGTGCTTTGTGTAGTTCCTACCTGACTTGCAGACATTTTCAATTATCTTAATTATTTCTCGAACCCTCACTGTTTCTTTCCAATTCACTTGAAGAATACTACAGATACTACTTAATTATCGATTACCAATTCTTCCCCGAAAATAAAACACGCGTTTTCAAAAATCAGATTCAAGAAGTCCAGCACATTCCAGAATATTCGACTTCTTCTCTTTCTATCAGAATAAGATTCGTTGATCCGTCACCGGCAACTCTATGTTTCATGTTTTATGGTAGATTTTATTTTTATACTGTGAAATTGTCTGAAATCTGAAATATTTGACAACTAGAAACAGCTGAGATATGTCAAATGATAAAGATAGAAATTTCGCCAGGTTGAAGTTCATGTTTATAATTTGATGAAATAGGCGTTCGAAATTCGAATTGTGATTCAAATTACGGTAGATCTGGTAGATCATATTCGGAGGAATCAATTCCTAAGGGGATAAAAATGAATCATTTCCAATATGTACTTTGTCGATGTGATGGTTTATTTCCAGCAAATCTAATAGGAATTATGTGTTAAGTTTAAATACGACTCAATTTTTTCTCCACAATGTTCATAAAACCAGAGGAGGTGTTGGTTGCTAACGCCTTCTGGTAAGACATATTTGTAGACATTTATGTTTTAAATACCTAGCCTGTTTTATGATTTAAGGGAAACAGAAGAATCTTCCCTGTATTTTGTTCTGCAACACAGAAAAGGTCATGGAAATTCCAGAGGATTATCGGCTATTCTCGTCGGAACTATTGATAGTATATTCGACACAAAACCAGCCCCTTACAGGATACTTCATCAAACACCATCTTCAGAAGTCTATTACAGTGGGTAGAAGTTGATTTTTAGCAATGACATCAATCTTATATACAATTTTTTTCAGTGGTTTCCTGTGCAATGACACACAAGGAGATCTTGGAGGATTGGCATTGGCTTTTCGAGAATGTATCTGATACACTGAGTTCATTTGAGAATGAAGATGAAATTACAGATTTTGTACAATGTAAGATTGAATCTGTCATAGCATCTAGGCAGAAACCAGTTGATATTGAAGGTATACCTAGTTTAGCGTTTAGCCCAGTGATTCAAACATAATTTAGTCAATCATTCATTCTTGTTGAAATTGTAGTCTCAGTGTTCCAAGGGCTGATCTATAGGGGATTAATAGTGGGTTCATATCAAGGGTAACATATAGATAACACTGTTTTATCCATAGTTGCCCAGATCCGCACTTGCAGTGCTCAGAAAACGTTTTACTGCAGTGTCTAGTTTAATTGAGAAACTCTGTGTCTTCAGATTTACATAAATCTGATATTTACAATAAATACCTATCCATTTCTACCAAGGTTTTGCTATGAGATGCTGTCATCATCTTCTTATTACTACTTTATTCATTCTTAAGAAGGAACTAGTCTAGTCATGAAGTGCTTTCTAGAGCAAAACTTTTGCGTATTATTCTAAAATTATGATTGAGGTGTCATTCGATTGGTAATGGCATGTAGATAGTTTTTGAGGAAATGCCAAGGCCGCTCACAAAAATTGCAATAGTTATAAACAATTAAGTGAAAAATAAAGAAGGGGGTTTGGTTTTTCACCAATATCTCAAAAACTATCTGAGATTATTCAAATTTGAAAAAAGGTTATCCATTAATTAATTTACAATTCCTTGTAACACAAACATTAACATTGCAAGTGGAGCTATTTTTCAAAGGTCTTAGAATAGATTCCCGTTGGAAAATTTGAAAAATTTTTAATTTTCGTTATGTTATTAACAATTTACTTAAGTGAAAAATTATAAAGCTTCAATTATGTTTTCAAAAAAAAATGTTTAATTATCTCATAAACAACGCATTGGTTTATAACAAGTTTTTAAACAATAGGAAATAATAATTATTAAAAATCATTTTTAGGTAGTTTCTGATCACAAGAAAACGGAGCAATAGTAATATTATAAATTAAAGCTTTATAATTTTTCACTTAACTGAATTGTTCATAATAAAACAAAAATTAATAATTTTTAAAATATTCCAATAGGAGTCTATTCAAAGACCCTTGAATAATAGCTTCACGAAAGGAAACAATTTTCAGATTAATAGTTTAACAATTATCGTACGTGCAATGTTGATGTTGTGCTACAAAAAATTGGTAATTAACTAATGGATAACTAATTGAAAAATCGTGATAAACATTTTTGGCGCTCTAGTTCCTCGGAACTGAGTGCTTATCAATTTGCCCAAATGTCTGTAATTTTCGAATTTTTGGCTGAAAATGGTCTCAAAGGATTTGGTTCGACTCACTGATCAAGAATCCGAGAGCGAAATCGATTCTGTCCGGCCGGCCGGCCGTAGGCACGATTACTCTCGAACGAAAGGAGTTAGAGGATTGAAATTTGCAAGGTGGGTTTGGAGCGTAAATATCTCGGTTAAGTTCGTTAATGGACAGAATCCATCGAGCGGTTTCGGAGTTATGGCCGATTTTAGTAAAAACATTTTTTATGAATATTTCCGAAACCGATCACTCGATCTATCTGAAATTTAGCATCAAATTGTAGAATCATGACCTTCATACGTATGTGAAGTTTTGTATTGACCAGGTTACCGCAAAGTGTAAAAAAAAATTTTTGAAAATAAAAAAAAATTTTTTTTACAATAACTCGAACAGAATGAGCTAGGCAGTTGAAATATCAGAGTAGGTTAGGGAGATGAATATCTCGGTTAAGTTCGTTATTGGCAAAATAAGCCAGATGGTTTCGGAGTAACGAGAAAAAAATTTTTTTTTTAAGTAACAAATTTCAAATTCAATTTTTATTTAAGATGCTGTTTCACCATAAAAATCCATTGATATCATTTTCAACTCCAACAAGCTAATACTTTCGGAGATATGATTTTTCGAAATTTCAATAATGAATTGTACTTCTATGTTTTCACAGGATGTTATCATTATTCTATCTAAGCTTCATTATATGATCTGTGTTCATACTCGTACATGTCATCCTGTTCTATAAGAGAGAGTCAATTTCATTTCAGCTATTTTAATTTGATTTCTTCCATGGTGCAGTTCTCATTCTCAGATTGCTCATTTAATCTTGATAAATAAACTATTATTTGAATTGAATTTCCTTTATGATGCAGTTCTATCATATGAATATATATATATATATATATATATATATATATATATATATCATATGAATACATTGATATAATTCCCAACTCTGAGAAACGAATACTTTCGGAGATATAATTTGTCTGTTTGAACAAGAGCGCCAGAATTTTCGGAGAATACGCAAAAATTTTGACCTAAAAAGCACTTGTTGACTAGACTAAACAGCCCAAATAGCTTGAAGTGTTCAGTTCAAAAGACACTTTTGCGATACAAACTACAATTAAAATTTTATTTCATTTACATTTATTCGAAAATAAAAAATCAGGAATTTTGAAAACTAAGAATGATAGATATTGTATGTATTGTCCTATACATCCTTCTATTTAAGTAGTTATTTTGAACACAAAAAATTACTTCAGGTAAAAATGCATTTATCACTTCAGATTTCCTAATTGTTTATCAAAAATATTTGAATAGCACTTGCATGTTGAAAATAATGTTATCTATTGTTTGATGATATGAAACAATGAAATGAGGAAATACAGTGAAACCTCCCAAGAGCGGACACCGTTGGTTCCAGCATTTTTGTCCGCTCGTGGGGGGTGTCCGCTTTTGGGGAGGTTCAAAATAAATACAAGCAGAAATGAAAAAAAAATATATTATGAATAAACTTATTAAAGAAAAATAAATTGTATAATATGAAGATTACAACCGCTAATAATAAACAAAATGCTTAGAAAAAATCACTTATTTTGGATTGGATCATATTTTTCTCTCTGTCTTTTAATAGTCGCATTTGAAAGTGAGACTCCAGATTTTTCACGTGTCGAAAAGCCACAAAATCATCGTAGACAAATGTTTTCAATTCACCAATAATTTTCAGCACTTCACTATTTGAATTGATTTTGGTGCTTTGGGAAATAATGTTATCTTCTACGTCACTCTCCTGTTCTTCTTCATCTTCATGTCCAAAATCAGAATGTTCTTCTGTAGTTACTCCCACGTCCAAATTAATGAATTCGGTATCATTTATTGTGTGGCTCACTGCGTTACAGTTTTTTAAAAAAGTGGCTAATTCTGACAAGGGAATGTAGTCCTCTTCGTCATATGCTTCCTCAGAGATATTTGAAGAGGGCTTATTTTTATTAAATCCTGCTTTAGTGAAGCAGTTTTGGATAGTTGTCTTGGAAACTTCGTCCCAAGCTGTTTTAACGAAGTACAGTGCTTCCAGAACATTTATCGATTTCGATAATTCTGAAGCAGATGAAGCACTATCCATTTTTGATAAAACATGTTTCAGAATCAAGTTTCGATACAAAAATTTAACATTTTTGATTATGCCTTGATCTAAAGGTTGGCACACTGAAGTACAGTTTGGTGGTAAGAAACATAGCTTTATATTTGATAGATTCAAGTACTTGGGATGTGAACCAGCGTTATCCAGAAACAACAGTATTTTTCTCTTCTGAAACCTCATTCTTCTATCCATATCTATCAGCCATTCCTTCATTATGTCACCAGTCATCCATGCTTTGGAATTTGATTTCCAAGTAGCTGGCAGATCTTGTAGTGAAACATTTTTGAGTGCGCGTGGACAGGCGGCTTTTCCGATTACTAATAATTTTTCTTTTTCTCCAGTCATGCTAGCACAGAATAGAATAGTGAGCCGCTCTTTCGACATTTTCCCGCCAATGCATTTCTCTTTTTTGAGTGCCATTGTTTTATTTGGTAGTGCTCGAAAGTATAAACCACTCTCATCTGCGTTGAAAATATCATCTGGTCTGTATCCCAGAAGAAGAGATGGCAACTTTTGTAAAAATTCATCAACACTTTTAACATCAACATCTGCAGACTCGCCTGATATAGCTTTGAAACATATGTTATGTCTTGTCCTCCATTTTTGAAGCCAACCATTGGAAGCACTAAATTGTTCATAACTTAGCCTACTGGCAATTTCTTTTGCTTTGGCTTTAATCAATGGTCCTGATACGGGGATGTTCTGATTTCTCACTCGCGCAAACCAATCTAGACATTCCCTGTCAATTTTTTCAGGGATGTTTTTCAATCTGCACAGTTTCTGCTGCAGACTATCACCAGAATGCCACATATTACGAATTGCCCCTTTCTGATTCAGTATTGCTGCCGCCTGAGTTTTTCCTATGTCGAATCTGAAACGATTAAAAATAAACTTACTCAACTAATCAACATATAACTTTCCGGATTGAACGATTGAATATGTTATAACTCAGAAAATATGACTTACCTTTCTGCTAACTTACGCACCGATAAATTATCTTTTTCTGCCATATTTATTAGCTCCATCTTCTCCTTTATTGTCAGAAATCTTTTTCTAGGCGCCATGATACCCTTAACGATTCACTACTAGCGGCCACTGTGTACTGAAAACTAGGAACGTATTGTCACGATTAAAGACGAAATGAAGGGGATTCCCCGGAATTCATTTTTGAGCGGTTCCGCGAGAAATAATATCACGAGATCTTCTATGAACATATTGATTTTTGGCCGGTCCTCAGAATTCCGTGTCCGCTGCTGGGAGGTTTTTAGGCCTCGCTATGGATATTGTAGTGTCCGTGTCCGTTCGATAGAGGTGTCCGCTCCTGGGAATTCGTTTAAAGGAAAATTGTCTCGAATTTCTTGGTTCCAGGGAAATTGTCCGTTTGAGGGGAGTGTCCGTTCTTGAGGAGTGTCCGTCTATAGAGGTTTCACTGTATATCATTCTTTTCACAATTATGAGTAAATTCTGTAATAATTTGCTGATCGGGGAAAATGGAAATTATTAGCATTTTGTTGCATTAACTCCCAAGTTAACTAAATCCAGTGAAGCAACTGTGTGGCCTAAGAGGAAGAAATAGGAAACATATCTTGCTCCGAATGTAATAGAGGTCTCTTGCATGTATTTTTTGCGCGCGTGTTCCGCAAGGAACAGCGTGCTATCATTTCGTCACAATGTCTGTATTTTTCGAATTTTTTTTCGAAAATGGTCTCAAACGATTAGGTTCGACTTCCTGATGAAGAATTCGAGGTCAAATTCAATTCTGTCCGTCCGGTCCGGCCGGCCGGCCGGCCGGCCGGCCGGTCCGGCCGGCCGTTAGCACGATAACTCTCGAACGGAACGACTTAGAGCGTTGAAATTTGCAGGGTAGCTTTTTAGCGTAAATATCTCGGACAAGTTCGTTAACGGGCGAAATCCACCGAGCGGTTTCGGAGTTAAGGCCGTTTTTAGTCAAAACGTTTTTAATGAATATTTCCGGAACCAATCACTCGATCTTTCTGAAATTTGGCAGCAAATTGTAGAATCATGACCTTTATATGCCAGCGAAGTTTTGTTTTGATCGGACGGCCCTAAAGTAGCAAAAAAAAATTTCAAAAATTTTAAAATTTTGTTTTCAGGATAACTCGAAAAATACTGATCTGATTAAATTGAAACTCAGTAGTTAGATGCAAAAGACCAATGCAAACACTTTTGCAAAATTTCGTGAAGATCACGTGACATGAAAAAAATAAAAAAATTACTACTATTTTGCGAAATATTTTGCTTAAAATGCCGAAACCTATTTTTTTGAGGTTCATGCTTCCCTTTCCGGACATTTTTCGTTGTGCGCATGCGCAGATGAGAAGTCATTTAACTGCTGTAGTTTTCGTCAGAGAGGATTGGGGTTTTGGGGTGACGGATGCTATTCCTCCATAGAATCCAGATCCCTGATGAGGGTCTGCGCATGCGTAGATTAAAGATGTGATATCTTCCGAACCACTAGTGTTGGAGAATCGGAGTTTTTTGTAAGGTGTGTTATTTTGAAAGGACTTTTAGCCGCGAGTAGATTGCGCATGCGCAGAAGAGAAGTGTCTGTTTTTGGGTTGGGTGGGTTATGTTGGGAGTGCTGAGTCGATATTGTGAGGTTTTAAAAGAATATTCATAGCAATTCAGTGCTCGGACACTAGTCAGTTTGGGGGAAATACCGTTGTTTCCGAGTTGAAGTGTGCATACCGTGGCCCTGGGGCCAATTTTGAAATTGATGTTACTCCTTACGGGCATTTTTCGTTATGCGCATGAGCAGACCATCAGTGATTTAACTGCTGAAGTTTTCGTCAGAGAGGATTGGGGTTTTGGGGTGGCGGATGCTATTCCTCTACAGAATCCCCTGATGAGGGTCTGCGCATGCGTGGATTCAAGAGGCGATATCTCCTGAACCACTAGTGTTGAAGAATCGGAGTTTTCTGTATGGTGTGTGATTTTGGGAGGACTTTCAGCCGCAAGTAGATTGCGCATGCGCAGAAGAGAAGTGACTGTTTTTGGGTTGTATGGGTTATGTTGGGAGTGCTGACCCGATATTATGAGGTTTTAAAAGAATATTCAAGGCAATTCAGTGCAAGGACAAGTCAGATTGGGGGATGTAGCGTTGTTTCCGAGTTAAAGTGTCCGTATCGTGGCCCTGGGGCTAATTTCGAAATTGATGTTACCCCTTACGGGCATTTTTCGTTATGCGCATGAGCAGACCATCAGTGATTTAACTGCTGGTGCTTTCGTCAGAGAGGATTGGGATTTTGGGGTGGCGGATGCTATTCCTCTATAGAATCCCCTAGTTAGGGTCTGCGCATGCGTGGATTCGAGAAGCGATATCTCCTGAAGCACTAGTGTTGGAGAATCGCAGTTTTTTGTGAGGTGTGTAATTTTGGGAGGACTTGCAGGCATGAGTATATTGCGCTTGCGCAGATGAGAAGTGAATGGTTTTGGGTTGTTTGGGTTATGTTGGAAGCAATGAGCCGATATTGTGAGGTTTTAAAAGAATATTCATGTCAATTCAGTGCACGGACACAAGTCAGTTTGGGGGAAATAGCGTTGTTTCCGAGTTGAAATGTCTGTATGGTGGCCCTGAGGCGAATTTATAAATAACTATATTCGGTAGATCTATATTAAAATACGTTCGGATTTGGAGAAGAGGCAATTGCGTTCCAAACGGAGGTCCCACAACCGCATTTTTTTTCGATCTCCGGTAAAGCTAACAGCCAAACTGTATTGATAGCTATATTTGTTAAAGGAACTTGAAAAAAAAAAAAAAAAGCACTGACGTGTAGTCAGTACTCTTTGGCGCGCGTGTTCACGGTGGCTAATTTGAATTGAATGATGAGTACTTCAAGCTCAGTAGACAGAGCGAGCCGAAGATCTACCCAAAGGATAGTGGACACCATTCACTGTCGGTTCAAAAATTAAGAGTGCTGTATCTAAGCTGCCATCAGGATAGATTAACAAAGTTGGAAAAGAACACAAGTGACTCTCTTTAGTCGCACAAGCTCCTAGAAGATTTGGGAGGGTCAGTATAATCCTAATCATGTTAATCGCACGCGCGCAAAAGCAGATTGACTTAACAATGAAAGAAAAAGTGTAAAAGTCAATCTGCTTTGGCGCGCGTGCGATTAACATGATTAGGATTATACTGACCCTCCCAAATCTTCTAGGAGCTTGTGCGACTAAAGAGAGTCACTTGTGTTCTTTTCCAACTTTGTTAATCTATCCTGATGGCAGCTTAGATACAGCACTCTTAATTTTTGAACCGACAGTGAATGGTGTCCACTATCCTTTGGGTAGATCTTCGGCTCGCTCTATCTACTGAGCTTGAAGTACTCATCATTCAATTCAAATTAGCCACCGTGAACACGCGCGCCAAAGAGTACTGACTACACGTCAGTGCTTTTTTTTTTTTTATATTCATGCAATCGATTATTACATCCATAAGAATAATGAAAAAGTTCAACCGCCGTCAAAAATTTCAATTTTCAACCGTTTGGTTGCACATAATAGCTGTTCAAACGATCGAAACTTGGCGCCGGTCCGTGACGTCACCCGTCATATCTGATCTCTCTCTCTTCTCCGTGTCCGTTTCACCATTAGTTTCGCTGTAACAAGCAGATAGACAAGCAGATGGACTCGCCGAGGGTGTATTTTGATTACGTCTCTCTCTTCTCGTGTCTGTTTCACCCTTTGTTTCGCTGTTAAAAGCAGATGGTCTCGCCGAGGGTAGATTTTGATTACGTCAGCCGTCATAGCAACGATTGAACCAATCAGAAGCGTTATACCTCATTTGAATTTGCTTCCTGATATTCCGATTATCAATACCGAAATATTCCAATTTTATAAATTTTTAAAGTGGATGAGGGCATACATGATGATCTGATATTGAAGTGGATTCAGTTAAACATAAACATATGGTATTTCGTGATACATGCAAGAGACCTATTGATCAAATATAACTGGAATAGACAGAAGTGGGAATAACCATTTCGCCCTGCCGTGGATATTTTAAGAAACACGGAATACTGACATTTTTTGTAATATATGTGTTTAAGATTTTAATTCTTGAAGAAAAATAAATCCTACTTTCTTGAATATAAGAATCCTAAAAATGCACGAGGCTTTTTACCCTTTTACGTCTCTAAGTACAGGACAGCTTTATATGAAAAAATTCAAACATCATAAAAGAATTTAAATTCAACAAAAGTGTCAAAAATTATTAGTCCAAAACCACCAGACCTTTTCGACCCAAATTATACAAGATATTCATTCCTCAAATGTATTCTGAAAATTATATTAAATCAATTGAAACTTAGCCAATATTCCAGTTTTGTTTTTACTGGAGATATTCTGAACGTAATTTGATTAACTTGCTAAAGTATATATTTCCCTCATCATCATCATATGGATTATCCAAGAGCTATCTACAATAGCTGAGGTTATTTCATTGGTCATTTTGCATTCAATCATACTTTGTCGACATGTCTCTTATTTTTAGATGAGATGACAATGATGAAATGTATGAACACAGATGCAATTCATAGATACGGACGTTAATTTTCGATACAGCATTCTGTGAAATCATAGAGTTACGATTTAATATTGAAATTTTGAAAAATCATATCTCTAAAAGTATTGATGTGTTAGAGTTGAAAATGATATTAATGGATTTTTATCTTGAAACTACTTATTAAAAAAAATTTAATTCGAAAATTGTAATGTAAAAAAAAATTTTTCTTCGTTACTCCGGCCTATTTTATCCAATAACGAACGTAACCGAGATATTTATCTCCCAAACGTACTCTGAAAATTTCAACTGTCTAGCCCATTCCGTTCGAGAGTTATCGTGTTAACGGCCGGACAGAATCGATTTTGACCACGGATTCTTGATCAGTGTGTCGAACCAAATCGTTTAAGACCATTTTCGTCCTAAAATTCGAAAATTACAGACATTTGGGCAAATCTATTAGCACTCTGTTCCTTGGAACAAAAGCACAAAAAGTCCTCAATATATGACCATTAAGTCGAAGTCGATCCAGCTGAAATTCGGTAGGTTCTCGATTATACAATAGTGGTTAAATGCTATGTGCGGAATTTCGCCGTATTCTAACGCACAGTTCCTGAAATATAACATTTTTGAAGAAAAAATTAAAAATTTTTTTTTTCTATTGATACGATATTCACGAAATTTTGCCACAAATGTCATATTCGAATCTCTTTTCGTCAAGTTATCGTGGGATACAAAATATATTTTAATAATTTTTTGTAAATTTTCTATTGATGCGATCCTCAAAAAAATTCACGTACGTCTTTGTGTCGGTATTCTACAACTTGTTACCAGGTTTCCATTTGATCGGATCCGTTTTGGTTGAAAACAAAATTAGTACTCGGAAACAGTTGGGCCGATTATGCCCATTAACGAACTTGTCCGTCGCATTCGAAAGCGCTACCTCCTCTGAAAATTTCAAGTCGCTATCTCTTTCCATTCTCAAGTTATCGTGAGATACATAATATTTTTTCGTAATTTTTTTAAAATTTTCGAGAGGTATGGTCCTCACACACGTCTTTATGTCGATATTCTACAACTAAATACCAAGTTTCAATTCGATCGGTTCTGTATTTTTTGGGTTATCGAGAAAATAATATTCCAGATGGGTATAACTCTGAAACTGTTTAACGATTATGCCCAACAACGAACTCTCCCTTTCGAAAGTTATCGAGGCAACGGTCACCCATCCAGCTACTGAATTCACCCAAGGCTGCTCGTATCTCCAACAATATAGAACCGATCGTGTCAAAACTTCGCAGTAGAGTTAGGTTTTGAAGGCTCTCGCAACATTTCAGCGATGTCGGACGAATAGTTTCTGATATATATAGAATTTTTTTCAATGATTTTTAAAAAATTTTCTAGTGGTACGATCTTCACGAATTATTTCAAAATAATTGCTTTCATTCTACAACTAATTGCCATTTTTGAATTGGAATCGGATTCGCATTTTTCGAGTAATTGATTGAATAACAACTAAATTTCAGATGGTTATAACCCCAAAACCGTTTGGCGGATTATGCCTATTAACAAACTCAAATGTCGCATTCAGAAGCTCAATCTACCCTAAAATTTGCAAGTCATTCCGCCGTATTCACAAAGCATTCAATCTCCTTTAAGTCCTAACTGAGGTCCTCAGTTAAGGATAAATTGGGGATAATAAAGCACAATAAGGGATAAAGGTGGTAAAACAGGCCTGCTTCACCTCCGTTAAATACGTTAACTGAGGCTGCGATTCAAATTTATCCTTAACTGCAGAGGACCTCAGTTAGGACTTAACGGAGATTTAAACACTTAACAATGCTTTGTGAATACGGCGGGTAATCTCTTTCCTTTCTCAGGTTATCGTGATATTAAATAATATTTTTTAATAATTTTTTTTTATTTTCTAGTGACACTATTCTCACAAAAAATGACAAACGTCTTTGTGTCAGTATGCTACAACTAGGTACCAAGTTTCAATACAATCGGATCTGTATTGCTTGATGACAAAAACATTACTTGCAAACCGTTGGCCGATTATGCCGATTAACGAACTTGTCCGTCTTATTTGGATGCGCCACCTACCCTGAAATTTCAACTCGATATAATTTTCCGTTCTCAAGTAATCGTGGCAATACCGGCCGGCCAGAATCGAATTTCACCTCGAATTATTCATCAGTGAGTCGAACCTAATCGTTTGAGACCATTTTCGGTAAACATTCGAAAAATTACAGACATTTGTGCACAATGATAACGCGATGTTCCCCAGAACATGCGCGCAAAAAGGTGTTTCATTCCTAAGTTGAAAATTTTATAATCCATACTCATTTTTGGAAACTGTTAAATTAGTAGTGTTCCCTATTCAAGGAGTCTTTGTTCCAGATGAGGACACCAGGGACTTCAAAGCAAAATCGAATTCTTTCCTGAGATTGTTCAAACTACCCAAAGACGAAAAATTAGTAAATTATTATTCATGCAGGTAAAACCATCCATATAGACCTCTTGCTGTTCCTAAAATTTAATTTCACAGCTACTGGAAAGGAAAACTTCCCAGACAAGGTTGGATATATTTTACCTTGAATTATTGCTGTTTTCACTCTTACATTTTGGGCCATCACACTAGAGAAATTATAAGATGGTCTGATGTTAAGGAACTAAAAAAAATCAATAGTATGTTGGCTCCAGATTCCATAAAAATAGTAACAAGGGATAAAGAATATTATTTTAACATGTTTTTGAAGAAAGCTGAGACTTTTACCTTAATGGACCAACTTGTGGATCTTGCTATGAAAAGGTAATATAATAATTGGTTCAAGCCCTGTGGACAGGAGCTTTGGCGCTCTTGTTCAATCTTTGACAAATCATATCTCCGAAAGGATTGGTTTCTCAGAGTTGGGAATGATATCAATGTATTCTTATGACAGAACTGCATCACAAAGGAAATTCAATTAAAATAATAGTTTATTCATCAAGATTAAATGAGATTTTTTTTTTCGTTACTCCGAAACCATCTGGCCTATTTTGCCCAATAACGAACTCAACCGAGATATTTATCTCCCAAACCTACTCTGAAAATTTCAACTGCCTAGCTCATTCTGTTCGAGAGTTATTGTAGAAGCAAATTTTAAATTAAAAAAAAAAAAAATTACGACAACCTGATCAATACAAAACATTCGCATGCGTATAGAGGTCATTATTCTACAATTTGATGCTGAATTTCAGATAGATCGAGTAATCGGTTTCCGAAATATTCATAAAAAATATTTTTACTAAAAACGGCCATAACTCCAAAACCACTTGGTGGATTTCGCCTCTTAACGAACTCGTCCGAGATATTTACGCTCCAAACCTACGGACGGACGGCCGGACAGAATCGATTTCGACAACGGATTCTTGATCAGTGAGCCGAACCAAATCGTTTGAGAACATTCTCAGCCAAAAATTCGAAAATGACAGATATTTGGGCAAATT
Organism: Halyzia sedecimguttata; assembly: GCA_937662695.2. Lineage (NCBI taxonomy): Eukaryota > Metazoa > Arthropoda > Insecta > Coleoptera > Coccinellidae > Halyzia > Halyzia sedecimguttata. The sequence continues at coordinate 75,225,632 of OW569414.2, forward strand.
GATAAGCACTCTGTTCCGAGGAACAAGAGCGCCAAAAATATTCTTAAATATAGGCATTAGTAATAATTGATTTGATTTGCAGGCTTATTGACGATAAAAGATGTTACAGCAGTGACAAAGATCTCTTGAATAAACTGAGGTAAGGAAAATGTATGTCCAACCACAACATAAACTAAAATATAACAGAAGAAAATATACTAACAGCAGTACATATACAAGTTTAAGGATTAAATAACAACCAATTCACTAATTCAAAATTCAAGTTAAACCTATACAGTATGGAAAAGCCACATGGAATAAATGCATTATCTTGGTTGCTTTACATATTTATGAAAAATTCCGAAACACGTCAAATTCATATTTTTCTTCTTTGTAAAAATGCGAACCCTACCTTCAACCCCCTTCGGAAGACAGGCCCAACACCCATTTTTTCTAATACGAGATATGGGCTTGTGATACATCGTTTGAAGTCACTCTCTATTCAGAAATGTTATCACTTTCATGTTTATTGCAAAAATCAAATTAGAAAAAAATTAAATCAAGTGAAATTTGGTACAATATCAGAAACTAAAATGTAATACTAAATGAAGCAAAAAAATTATGAATGTTAATGAGGTAGATGTTCAAAGTGTTCACCGCGAACGCCTTGGCATCTTCCTAATCTCAAATAAAAATTTCTTCCAACCTTATTCAACATCTCAGGAGCAATAATTGCAAGCGTTATTCTATCTTTTAGATCATTCAAATCAGGGGGTTTTAGTTTTGTACACAATGCTCTTTACATATCCCCATAAAAATAAATCTAATGGGTTAAGATCTGGAGAGCGCGCTGGCCGTTCAATTGTTCCTAGCCCTCCTATCCACCGATTTGGAAATATTGTGTCGAGGTACTGCCGGACATTACGTTGGTAATGTGGTGGTGATCCATCCTGTTGAAACCATATCGTATTCCATGGAACTTGAGGATTTCCTAGATCAGGATGTAAATTTGCCAAAGTTGGAACGACATCATTTTGAAATAGTGCTAAATATTTATCGCCATTTAATTTGCCCTCAATGAAAAAGGGGTTTATGATATGGTTTCGAACATTTCCTACCTAAACATTAACCTTTTGAGGGGATTGCGTGTACTCCTCTCTCATCCAGTGAGGATTTTCGGTAGAGCAGTAGCGACAATTTTGACGATTAGCATGGCCGTTGAGAGAAAAAATGCACTCATCATAAAACAAAACGTCTACTAATTGAATAATGTTGTTATTAAACATGTCCATCATTTGTTCACAAAGTTCTCCTATCAAAATCGTCTTCCATGAGCTTTTGGGTGGGTATCATTTCATAGGGATGCATTTTATTTTGTTTTAATATGTTTAGAATCGATGTATGGCTGACTATAGGCGCGTTCCACTAAGGTCCCACAACGATCACGCGCATGACCACAGAACTGCGCAGACGACTCTACGAACGTTGTGATCGCCTAGTGGGACTTACTCATTGAATGTTGTGGAGGCATCTCTACTCAATTTATGTGGATTTTCTTCAAAGTCAAGCATCACATCATCACACAGTCTATTAGCAGCTGCTTTTTGAATCTGCCTTACATGCCCAAACTCGCGAAACTGCTTCTCTATTTTACTTATTGACCTTTGGCTTATAGGCGGCAAATTCGGAAATTTCTCATGAAACAAGTGACTTCTTTTTGTGTGTCGGGTGTTATCTCTGTAACCAACCATTTGTAAAATTGTTATTTTGTGCATTTCCTATAAGTGAACAAATAATTTGCGACAGAAACTGTTTTACGTAGTTTTCATAGTACCATCTGAGAAACATAATGTTGTGGTTTTTATTTTCATTCTATCACATCTTGAAGGCAAATACGTTTAGTATCATTGTAATAACATTTGGAAATATTCGAGTGAATTTTATAATGAATTTCGATAATCACATTCGATTTTATTTTTTTCTATTTTTGAGTATCGCAATAGACATGAAAGTGATAACATTTCTGAATAGAGAATGACGCGACCACGTTAAACGCCACAATGGTCCCTAGGGACCGCCGAAAGACTTGCAAGTAGGGCCACGGCGGTCCGTAGGGACCGCTACCTCGGAATTCATTCACTCATCGATTGTGGCCACGGGACCGCTCATCCTATGGATTTTGTTTAGAGGGACCGTTAGGGCTCTCAGAGTGTAACATGTATTATGGTTTGGATTTTGTTGCTAATACTAGGTTATATCGTCATTAACAAATTTGCTTCCAGAAAATATTCAAAAATATGATTGTATATGAATATTTATACAAAAAATAACACAGAAATAACCGTAATTCTTATAAAACAAATACAATTTTTAGACTGGGATCTCATTTGTGGCTTAAATTGAAACAGTGCATACAAAAATGGGGCTGATCCTCTCAATTTTCACAGAATGTATTGACTTTTTTGGCCTTGTCTTTGGAAGAATTTTCTGTCATTTTCTTTGCATAGCATCCTCTGCAGTACTTCCTGGGTTGCGTTCAGAATCAACGTCGGATGCGTCCGACGTATAGCGCGATTGGTTGTATTCTGTGGTTAGTCATTGTGTAGGTTCACCCGACGTCGATTCCGAACGTGTTGGGTACGCACCGGACAACGTCCGACGTTGATTCCGAACGCAACCCTGGCCTTTGGGCTGGTCCCTCTTTCTTCTTCAAAAGATGTTCCGACTTCCTTTTTGGAGTTCTTGACCTTGAGGTATTTGCTGCATTTTCACTATTTACCTCCTCCACAGTGAACAACATTTCTTTATAAACTTTCTCACGAAAATCATTTATAGAAAGGTCAGAATCATTGATTTTTCGATAGAGATGTGGATATTGACCATAATAATAACAATATCCCAAATATTACTTCAACAGCCACTTTGCGGTACCACTTCCTCAGGATGTTCTTCCTTCCTCAGGAAGCTGCATAATCTTTTTTACTCGATCTGAAGACATTTTGATGAACACTTGTTCTCGCAATCACGTTTCGACTAATACTGATTCAAATGAGAACATTGAGAACTATACAGCGGTAGAAAGAGATAGGACTCCACATGTTTTAAGCGGACCGCTCGTGCTGGGCGATCCCATTTTCTCCACGGGCCACAGCGGTCCCATGGGACCGCTCAACACTTTCTTCAAAATCGAGCGATATTGAACTTGTGGAAAAAAACTGACAGGAGATATATCAAAAATGATGCATAACAAACTCAAAATAGTAAAGAAAAATGTTTGGCCCAAATCGAAAATATATCGATATTCTGATGGCGTTTAACGTGTTACGATGTATCAATAGCCCATACTTCCTATTTGAAAAATTGTGGGTTGTACCTGTCTTTCGCATTTTCACGAAGAAGAATGACAACTTAAAATTTAAATTTGAAGTGTTTCGGGATTTTCCATAAATACGTACAGTAACCAAGATATTGGATTTATTCCATTTGGCTTTTCCACACTGTAGAACACAATACATAACTCACTTTTTCATTTTCAGTAAAAATGTACCTAAAAAGGCGTCCTTTCGGGATTTTCCATAAATACGTACAGTAACCAAGATATTGAATTTATTCCATTTGGCTTTTCCACACTGTAGAACACAATACATAACTCACTTTTTCATTTTCAGTAAAAATGTACCTAAAAAGGCGTCCTTTCTAAAGCGTGATTTGGATGCTAGAGCCCAGTCCGAAGCTTACAGGTTACTGTTCAGGTTACCATCTTCAGAGAAATTAGATGGTTTAACTGATTGCACTTTGATGACTCCGTACAATAAGAAACATGTTGGTGGTAGATTGTTTCTGTCGCAAAATTACATATGTTTCGAAAGCAGGGTAAGAAGTTACGTTTCTGTATTTAAAACGATTTCAGAAATGAAATAATTAGTAGTTCCCAGTGAATACTCGTCTTTTACTTAACCATGTAAAATTTTTGTATTTCTACACTAATGACGAGATAACTTCAAATGGACACCTGCGTTCAACAGTTTATCCTCTGAATTCGTAACAAGTCTATGATATTCATCAATTTCGTTTCAGAAGCAAGAAAAAACATGTTTGATAATGATAATTAGCACTAAATATATTGAGGCCTATCCTAAATGTTTGTGCAAGAACCTTATTCGCTACATATATACTCCATTCACTTTTATAAAGTCTCCTGGTTGGCCATGATTTAGGTCGTTCACGTTTTTGTAACTAAAACTAAGGCAGGTTGGCACTCCTGAAATTTCGTCAGTTTCAAAACAATTCTCTTAGACGTTGCCTATTTCTACTCTCAACAATCAGCATAATGTTCCATCTTAGACAAGACGAGATACATTCACAGATCATTATCTTGGAATAATAAAGAACTCTTCGCTTTGAAATTGAAAATGCCAAAAGCAGTTTCGAAGATGCAGAGACAAAGTATCAGCAAGTGCTATACAGAACTGAAATCTGCAATAGGAAAACTTCATTCTGTCTTAGGACATGTTGAACTCTCGAATGAAATTACTTAGGTTCCAATCCTATCACTATATTTTATTAAGGCTTAACAGTGACTTGGGTTTCGTAGTACTACTACATTTTGAAACTGGTGTATTTCAAGTTGTGCAACAACTTATTTAAAAGCCTTCTGTAGGCTTATTTCTTGAGAATTTCGAAAAGTGGGAAATTCCATAGGTACGACCTTTCATTCAGTAGTTTTCCTGCTGGGTTATTCAGGTACTCTTATTCATTTTTCAAATGAACTATCACAAAGTAACGGACTACTGTATCCATTATTTTTCATTAAAATTTCAACACTTGATTATTGATTTCCGTACAAGAAAATAGTATAACTGAATCTTCCAACCAGTTTATATACGTGAAATATTTCCAGTAACAACAAAGGAAAAATTTTCTTCAACAGCCACGAGGTCTTTGGAATTATTGATCTCACATAATATATTATAAAATTTATTATTTTTTCCAAGAAAATTCACATTCTGAAGAAAACGTAATTACTACGACTTCTATGTAGAGAGGACAACGTTGCGTAGTTATCTGACAGGAAAATGAGCATAACCTAACAGTTTCAAAATATACACGGTGAAATCTATCAAAATATCATGGCCAACCGGGAGACTTTATAAATGTGATTGGAGTATATACAAGGTATTTTCAAGACTTTTTCCTCCTATATAAAAAAGACTCGCCTTTTAAATAATTATATTTCTGACCTCTTTTTCAGAGTAAAACAATTATTTATTATTATTTTTTCAGGTAAAAGCCTTAGTGAGTTTGGTTATACCATTGAGAGATGTGAAACTAGCCGAAAAAATTGATAATAATCAGAGTAATCATTCCTTGGATAAAGCGATAATTATCACTACAATAAATGAAATCAACAAAACAAACTTTATTTTCGCTCAAATTCTAGATAGAGATTTCTTAGTGGATAAAATATCAGAGTTGTTATCCAAAACTTTCACAAAAAGGTACGAATGATTATATTCCACGTGACAAGGAAATTTGAAATAATCTGATTTTGATATTTTGTATAGGTACATGTTTATTTATTATCACCAGAAAAAATATTGCTGAATTTTCGGCCGTATCAACTACGTTTTGTTATTTATCATAGATTTATATTAGTATTTTTAGCATGAATGGCCAAAGAAGGAAAACATTATGTGATCAATTTGAGTTTCAAGCATATCAACTGAAGGAACCATAACTCTCAGCCAAAATAAAAAATTTGTCAACTATTCTTTAGCTCAAGAGTTTTCCTATCTATTGCAGTCGATATTATACATTAAATTAAATCTGGCATGACACAGCTGAAGCTCACTTTTTCAGAGGATTAATTTTTTTTTCTGTCTTCAGATTTCTTTGTCACAATGTTGTTATCAGTAGGTCGTCACTATGAAGCAGAATGTAAACCATTTTTTTTTCTAGTCGAGAACCTATCGGCTACAGAAGGGAAAGTAGTGTGTCTACTATATCGTCTTCATCGCCTGTCGATACTTCTTGGAAATGCCAGCCTCCCCTCATGAAGCTATTTCCTCTAGAAAACATTCCACTCGTCGCTAAAAAACAGGAAGAAATGGAGAAAGAATGGGAACTACATTTCAATAAGTACGGCCGTGGGGTTTCGATGTACAGGACACACGATGTTTGCAAATTAGTGTTGCAAGGAATACCAGACAAGCTCAAAATGGATATTTGGATGACTTTTTCAGGTTAGAGTTTCAAATTGATAATTACATAGAAGACATATAATCAGTGACTTCAGAAGTGTTATACTAGATTTCCTCTGTCTAAACTTATGTACTCGTAGTTCCTAAAATCTGATCCTGTCCCCAGCGGGACAATCAGATATAATGTAAGTACTCGATGGATTCATCGTCCTTCAGACATAGTCTGCCTTCAGCGTCCTCAACTTCATCTTACTTAGGTATTTTTTGATTCCCCAGTAGCCGCTGTTAAAACTCTAAGGTCTTTCAGCTGAATGAGCAGAGATTGTTGAATGAGCATATATGAGATCCGATATGCTGCTTGTTTGTTTGTTTGTGTTAGACCAATGCAGATTGAGCGAGTAGCTCAAGAGTGCTGCAGAGAGGCTTATTGTACCTCGGTCGGTCTCCTATTAGCTGACAGGGTCTCAAGGTTCATCTCCTTGAGCTTGGGTTGCTAGCTGCCACAGGGTCTCTTAGTGGATCCCCTGTAGCTCAGGTTTACTTAACAGAGCTAAGTGAGGGTCCCTGCTGGTTCACAGATGGCTCCGCTACCACCCAAGGGGTGGGAGCGGGAGTCAGCGGTTGCAGAATTGCTAGGGGTGAATCCATCAGCCTGGGTAGTTTTGCGACTGTCTTTCAAGCAGAAATTCTCGCCATTGATCACTGTGCGAAGCTCATACTTGAGAAAGGTTGGGCTCACGGATCAATCAAGATCCTATCGGATAGCCAAGCTGCCTTGAAGGCCTTGACTTCATACAACTGCAAATACCTGCTTGTGCAGGATTGCCGGACCGCACTCGCTGAACTTGGAGGGCGCTGCAGGCTGCAGCTCTTGTGGGTTCCGGGCCACTCGGGCATAAAGGGTAATGAGATGGCGGACTCATTGGTGGCACGGGGGGCTTCCATGGGGCTCATTGGATCTGAACCGGCCTGCGGTATCTCTCTCAGAGCAGCGGCGAAGGAAAACAACAGATGGGTGGACCAAAAGGTCCAAGAAATCTGGAGCAGCATACTTGGACACAGACATGCTCGCACAACAATTACTGGCCCGTCATCTGCAAGAGCCAGAAAATGGCTCAAATTCTCTAGGGTAGACCTGAGAATACTAACAGCTGTATACACGGGCCATTGTAGCTTCAGGAAACACCTCAGTACCCTGGGGTTGACTGAGGACTCCGAGTGCAGACTTTGCCTGGATGACGACGAGTCTATCGAACACTTCATGTGTGACTGCCCCGCTGGGGACAGGATCAGATTGGAGGAACTAGGAGTCCACAAACTGAGGGAACTGGTCAAGTTCTCACCCATCAGACTCGTATCCCTTATCAAGAGACTTGAGCTTGTGGGTGAAGTACAGATAATATACTACAGGTGTGCCACAATAGACCGATTGGTCGCAGTGGAGGGGCGGGTTTCGTCTGCCCAGCACAACCCATATAATAAATAAATAATAACCAAGCTAAGTCCTGCACCGCTGACATTATATGGATGTCATGTACCATCCTCACTGCCTTATCGGTGTATTACCTACATAAGGTCCAATTTCCAGCAAGTAGGATTAGGCCCTTGACTAGGTTCCTCGCCCGGTATCTGGCACTCAGGGTCGTGTCGTCGCGCCCATAGTGAAGTCTCCATCGTGTGTAGGCTGGACAATCAAATAGAACATGTGAGGCAGTTTCGTCTGCCTCCTAACATTTCCTATAAACAAGGTTTTCCCGGAGAATCCCCATGTTGTGCAGGTGCTTTCACATGGTACAGTGTCCGGTTAGTAGGCAAGTTACTGCCTGAGCTTACTTCTACTCAGTAGTAGGACTTCTTTAGTTAGTGAGGGGCAGGGCTGCTCCATCATTAACTTAATATGCCGTTGCCCCGAAGTTTTGTTCCAATGCTGAGTGTGCTGTGCAAGGATACATTTTTCAATGCTGCCTTTTACAGTCGATTTGGTCACCCCTACTCCTGGCTCTGGACCGAAGAGGGAGAACTTTCTATTGTAAAAAAAAAGAATGGAAAAAATATATAAGATGGAAAATTTACGTTATAATTCAATATGTTATAGGTTGGAGGTAGAAACGACCAACTTATTCTGTCTGAATTACGGGTTCTAGATCAAAGATGGTCATTGAAATCGAACAACAATGTCGGTATCGATATGCTGCTCCAGAGTGCTTTGACTTTTTTGTCTAGAGTATTAAAGATCTAAATATTAACATATACTCCATTCACTTTTATAAAGTCTCCCGGTTGGCCATGAAAGTTTGACACATTTCACCGTGCATATTTTGAAAATGTTAGGTAATAGTAATGTTCCTGTCAGATAACTATGCAACGTTGCCCTGTCTACATAGAGGTCTTAGTAATTACGTATTTTTCACAATGTGAATTTACTTCGGAAAAATAATTAATTTGAGAAGATATTAATATTATGTGAATTCAACAATTTCATAGACCTGGCGACTGTTGAAGCAAATTTTTCCTCTGTTGTTACTGGAAATATTTCACGTATATAAACTGGTTGGAAGATTCAGTTATGCTATTTTCTTGTACGGAAATCAAGAATCAAGTGTTGAAATTTTAATGAAGAATAGTCCGTCACTTTGTGATAGTTCATTTGAAAAAAGAATATGAAAGTACCTGAATAACCCGGCAGGAAAACTTCTACATGGAATTCCCCACTTTTCGAAATTCTCGAAAAATAAGCCTACAGAAGACATTTAAATACCTTGTTGCACAACTTGAAATACACTAGTTTCAAAATGTAGTAGTACTATGAAACCCGAATCACTGTTAAACCTTAATAAAATATAGTGATATGACAAGAAACTTAGTAATTTCATTTGATAGTTCGACATTATTATTATTATTATTATGTCCTGAGACAGAATGAAGTTTTCCTATTGTAGATTTCAGTTCTGTATAGCACTTCCGGATACTTTGTCTAAGCTTCTTCAAAATTGCTTTCGGCATTTTCAATTTCTAAGCGAAGAGTTCTTTATTATTCAGAGATAATGGTCTATAATAATATCTTGTCTAAGATGGAACATTATGTTGAAAGTAGAAATTGGCAACGTCTCAGGGAATTGTTTTGACATTGACGATATTGCAGGAGTGCCACCCTTCCTCAGTTTTACTTACAAAAACGCGACAGGCCTAAATCATGGCCAACCGGAAGTCTTTATAAAAGTGAATCTTAGATATTCTTTACCATAATTACATTGAGTTATAGAGAATGTAGATATGACATGCATGCATATTGTAGCCACCTTTATATTATTTATGCTATATATTATGTTCCATTCAAAGGTGCAGCGAATGAAAAAGCCACCTATCCTGGTTACTATAGATCTCTAGTCGGCAAAGCTCAAAAACATGCTTCTACAGCTAACGATGAAATAGAGAGGGATCTCCATAGATCCTTACCAGAACATCCTGCATTCCAGAACATAATTGGTATAGATACTTTGAGGAGAATCTTGAGTGCATATGCTTACCACAATCCTATCATAGGATATTGCCAAGCTATGAATATTGTAGCATCCGTCCTTTTGATATATTGTGCAGAAGAAGACGCTTTCTGGCTGTTAGCAACACTTTGCGAGAATTTGTTGCCAGATTATTACAATACTAGAGTGATAGGAGCGGTGGTTGATCAGGGTAAGTGATACTATTACCTACTATGGTTATCTTTGAGTGTAATCATTATATTGCCGAAAAAACAATTTGAAGAAATTATTCCTCTTGGGCGTAACATTTTTATAGTTACTTTATATACAATTTGTCTTTTGATTTGAAATTCTATCCAATGTAGTGGCCTGGAATGTATTATGGCTCCCCTTCACCCGCCCCTTGATTTTTTCAAATTTTCTAGGGGTACGGTTCTTACAAAATTTTAAACACTTCTTTATGTTGATTTTCTACTACTAGTTCCAAAGCTTCAATTCGATCGAATCTTTATTTTTTGAGTTATTGAGGAAATAATATTCCAGGTTGGTATAGCTCGGAAACCGTTTGCCCGATTATGCCCAAAAATGAACTTAACTCTCCCATTCGGATTCGCAACCTACCCTAAAAATTGCAAGTCCCTATCTCCTTTCGTTCGAAAGTTATCGAGGCAACGGTCACCCATCTACTGAACTCACACAAGGCTGCTCGAATCTCCAATATTTAACCGTTCGTGTTAAAACTTGAAACTTGGTAGTAGAGTTAGGTTCTAAAGGCTCTTGCAAAATTTCAGCAATTTCAGACGAATAGTTACTGATAAATAGAATTTCCTTTTTTTTCAATTTTCTTTGATTTTTAAGAAATTTTCAAGAAATAGTATCCTCACGAAATTTTGCAAGAATTTTCGCGTTGGCATTCTATAACTAATAACCATGTTTGAATTCAATCGGTTTTGTATTTTTCGAGTTAATATGGAACAAAAAACAACCAAATTTCAGATGGCTATAACTCTAAAACCGTTTTGCAGATTATGCTTATAAACAAACTCAAATGTCGCATTCAGATGCACAACCTAACCTGAAATCTTCAAGCCGCTATCTCTTTCCGTTCTCAGGTTATCGTGACAACAAAAATATTTTTTAATAATTTTCTAGCGCTACGATTCTCACAAAATTTCACAAACGTGATTATGTTTATATTCTACAACTATTCACCAAGTTTCAATTAGATCGGATCTATATTGGTTGAAAACAAAATTATTACTCGGAAACCATTGGGCCGATTATGCCCATTAACGAACTTGTCCGTCGTATTGAGATGCGCCACCTACCCTGAAAATTTCAAGTCGCTAGCTCTTTCCGTTCTCAAGTTATCGTGGCAACGGCCGGCCGGACAGAATCAAATTTGACCTCGAATTCTTCATTGGGGAGTCGAACCGAATCGCTAGAGACCATTTTCGTAAAAAAATTCGAAAGTTACAGACATTTGGGCAATAAGTGGGAGAGTTTTCACCAAATTTCCTAAAAAAAAATTTGTAAAAGATAAAAAACCAAAAACTCAGCACTGGTGTAACATGGGTCAGTTTACTTCAAAGTTGTCTTAAATGGTCTATGCACAAGTGCTGATTGAAATAGATAGATACTTAAGTGTAGAAATTGATTGCATGCTTTAGTTACATCGTCTTTGAAGATGGAAACTTTCTTTCCGAAACATATCGCACACCTAGATCTAAACAGAATCAACTCGAAAAAGCTGATTTCTCAGAAATGCCGAAAAACGGTTCTCTTCGTTTCTATCCACTGCAGAAATTTTATCTATGGATTATTTCGTTTTATGTATGGCTAGGAGAACAATTATGTTGTGGGAAATGTTTTGATCATGTTTTGGTGCTGAAAATTTGATTTTTGTAATTATTTCCCTTTCGCTTAACAATTTCGAAATATTCGTTGTATCATTTTGAGTTGGATCCGTGTTGGTGAATTCAGTTTCGAGTTGGCTCTCTTTAGAGAGGCAACATGAACTGAAATTGAATAAGCATTTCGTGTTCTTCACAATAAGTTCGATTGGTAGGGCGATAATAACAACAATGTATAAGGATATGAAGAGATCTCAATAAAATGGAATGTGCAGATTGGATGATGAATTAACGAAATGATGTACTTAAAACAATCAATAAATATTTTTGATCAAAAATAATGTCTTTCATGTACTGCTGAAAGTAAGAACTGAAAAATAAACTTTATTCATTAATTGTTACATAATACAAAAATATAAGAACATAATCTTCTATGACAAACTACTACAAATACAGATCGCATACCTATAGTTGACATACAAATCTGAGTAATATACTTTGATAAGTTACTAACAATGGCACTTCGAGATCATTGGTGTTATAACTTACTTAAAAATAACTTTGGTATTGAATATCACCACAACTTTTCTTCAGTGAAATATTCCTTTCTATAATTGAGTAAGGTAGTTAAGGACTAGAAATCTTGATAACAATGGAGTGATAATTATAAATCATTTCCTCCCAGAACACTTTTATAATATACATCATAGTACGTTTTTGGAATAACGTTCTTATCGATCAATTCTTGTATGTCATTCTTTTTCGCATCTGACAATGCAATTTTTTCAGTGTAAGCCTGTGTTAAGCCTATTGAAAATAATGATTCATCCCTCGGTGATCTGTTCACTCTTGTGCGAGGAACTCTTCTTCGTACACAAGCTTTTCTATAAGCTTCCTCACTGAATGAAGTCTTATAGAAAAATGCTTCAGGTTGTTCTTTTTCAACTCTTAGAACCTTTATATCATGCCACTTGATCTGGTTCTTTTCCTCGTCAATGTTAAAATTGGTTCCCCACGATTCTTGCAATGCTTTGATGTCATAAAATTTATTATTCGTCATTTCAACCACTCTGTAAGGTTTTCCTGTCTTTTTTGCTGTACCAATTAACGTCTTGTATTGCTCAGGAATGTAGATCGGCCCCGACTGCAAATATCTTTTTATTTGTTTCTCAATCACGCTATGAACGTTGTCACCCTCGTTTTGTGAATGACCACGTATTAAAAACTTGTGAGTGATAGACTTAACTCTCATTTTATTGACAGCGTAGGCATAGGCTGATAAAATGAATTTATTTTTTTGTTGACCACCACAATTGTCCGAGTAGAAAATCAAGTCGATCTCTCTATTGGGATTTTCGTCTGTCTGAGATTTTATGTAGTGGAGTATGCAGCTACCAATTTCTACAGCTCCTCTTTTTCCTTCAGTTTCGTCCCAAAAGTAGCAAATTACATCTTTCACTTTCAAATCGCTGATGGTAAAATTGAGGCAGTTGATCCTGGATTTATAAAAGAAGAGGGATATTTGTCCTTTCGGAATCTGCAATATAGCTTGTAAGTCATATACTGCTGTGATGGTACCATCTGTCCTATTTTTGTCAGTTTCTTTTTCTGTTCTTGCCAAGCTCTTTTCTTTCAGATGCTGTTCATATTCTTGGCTGAGACGGCGCTTTTCTTCTTCGTCCGAGTTCTTGTACCTTTCACACAGATCACATTGATCCTTTTTCGGTAAAAAAAATGAAATATTGAATTCTGTGTTGAATATCCTGTTGAATGTGGAAGACGTAGCAGTAGGTAATCCATCCCTCTCACGGAATTGCTTATAATCTCTATAGATATCAGCTAATGATTTATCTCTTGAGATAAATTCTCTTGATGTTTGAGCTCTCAAATAATGAGATTCAATCCTAGGAATGGCATTTATGAAATCTATAACGCTCTTTTTAATTTGTGGGTCAATAGTAGGATGTTTATCGTGCTTTCCTCTCAAATCGGCGTGTATAACTCCTGATTCCGTTTTCTTGGACAGTGCTGTTTTTATCGCTTTATAGCTCATGTCAAGTGTAGATTTGAAAAATGGCTTACAAACTCTAATTTTGCATCCATTTACCTCGAAATAAAATGCGGTGTTGAGAGCTCTGAAATCTTGTGTGCTGGAGTATCGATATTTCGGCTTAATTTGTTCCGAGTGCCGTACAACAAATTCCCTCTGCCTTTCAAGATCTCCGAGGCCCCAAAATCCATCAAAAAGCTGTTGCCGCGATATTTCGTCGATTTTATCTCTGCATTTCAGCCGACATTTCTGTTCACAGGGTGGTCCAACTTTTCTCTCTGGCATTTTTTTCTTCGATTTTGACAAAGACTCATAGGCTTTACCAGAATTCCTCAGCGCTTTTGCGACCTTAGATTTCCACTTTGCTGGTTTCCTCAGTCTCTTTTTACCTTTTTTCGCTACCTCGGTTTCTTGAAAATTTATTTCAGCTACTATAGCCTTCTGAGGGACGACTTTGTCACTATCGCTGTCCGACAAATCATTAGATTCGGATGAGCTCGAACTCGAACTGCTGGTGCTGGACGAATTCAGTGATGCATCAGGAGGTATGAGTGGTACGACTTTAGGTAAAGACTCACTCCTCTGAAACAATTGGAAATTGGGATCCTCATCGGTGTCGTCAAAATCACTTTCATCGCTTCGGATTGGTGAAATATTATAATAATTCGGTACACTACTCTTATGTAAATCAGACGTGCTCGGAATTGACTCATCAAACCTGGATAATGCAGCATGGGTTTCTACAGATAGGACTTCATCAATAATTGATGACATCTTACTGTCATCTTCCAGAAGTGGATGTTGCGAAAGTATGTTGGGAGGAGTGGTGTTTTCTTTGTCTCTTTCTTTGACTAAATTTACCAAGAACCGGCCACGTTCCAAATTTCCCCTGAAAGAGCAAGTATTCATTCATTAACTCATGGAGTCCTATTCGCCCGATTGATTATTATTATTAACGATGTAGTGGAATTTGATTTGTCTGAATCCATCGAAAGGGATCTAACTCAAAAATTCATCTATATGGAAGGGAAAAAAGGCTCGAGATTTCACGATAAATATTGAATTATATTAAAATGGATGAATTTTATCATCAACAACAACAGAATTTCATTTCAATGGTTTGTTGAAGAAATATAAGGGCAAACAAAAATTACGCAACAAAACAGAATTAACTCTAAAATGAAGAATTTTTCAACAAAACAGTAACAAACCTAAATAAAAATGGAAACTTTACTTACCCTGCCATCAATACTGGTTCAACTCAAAATAATATATCAAAATACTCTGCTCCAGTCGTCGAAACGGAGTCAACACAAAATATACTTGCTTCAATTTCCAGCAAAACGGATTCAACTGGAAATATCTCCAACTTGTTGACTTCGAGTACGTCGCTTCCGCTTGCAAGTCCGATTGTTACTAGCAATATTGCTGTTTTGGTGGTATAAGGCGAGACTTGATCGTTCAAAAAAAGGGACATACAGCGCCATCTAGGGTCGAGTAAAGGTGCTACATTTGATTCTGTTTTATTGGTCGGTGGGCATTTGAATGAGGAATTCGATAGCGTGAATAACTCAAAAATGGAGATTTTTGAGTTGACTCTGTTTAGATCTAGGTGTGCGATATGTCAGACGACAAAACCTGTAGTGGACAAGAGTGTAGTTACTTTTGTAGTGCGATTGTTGGAAGTTAAAATTACCCCTGAATTTTTCCTTTTTTTCAAGGAATTCTTGATGAACTGACTAAAGAGTACTTACCTGAATTACATGATAAGCTCAACGAACTGGGGATGAACAATATGATTTCGCTATCTTGGTTCTTGACAATATTTCTCTGTGTGATGCCTTACGAAAGTGCTGTGAATATAATGGATTGCTTCTTTTACGACGGATCCAAAGTCATATTTCAAATCGCACTCAGATTGCTAGAAATGAACCAGGAACAACTGTTCAAATGCAGAGATGAGGGGGAAGCGATGCAGCTCTTATCCGAGTTTCTGAATGGGGTCTACAATGATGAAGGTAGAGGCGCCATTCGGAGCAAAAGTTACGATGAGCAAAAAAGAGTGAGTTGCTCCTTCAAATTTTTTGACTTTGTTCTGTATTATTACTTGCGACATTTTTTTTTTATGAATTGCTAGACAAATATTTCCCGAATTGTTTAACAAATCGACACAAAATACCATAAACCTGTAAACAAACGGAATCACAGTTTAAATTATTGAGTGCAGGGAGTAACTGACATCGCTTTCATAACTTGTGGCAACGCTTGAGATATAAATGACGAATAATCATTAAAGGATACTGTAGGAGGTATATTCATTATTAAATGGTTTTTTTCTGGGTTTTCTCTCCCAAACTCTGAAAAATATTAGATACAAATTTATCATTTTGTGAATTGGTTCTCCGTAAAAAACACAAGAAATTTGTCAGAAGCAATAAATTGAACAATGTTGCCTAACAAACAACAAAACAACATCAACGATGAAACAACTAAATTTCGTAACTTTTGGAGTCTAAATCAGACACAAAACAAAAATCTTCAGAATTTTTTTTTGTTGATATAGCTATTCTGAAATTCGAGAATTGTGTTTCTTACGCAGAAGCAATTCACAAAATAATAAAATTTTTATATAATAGATATTTTTCAAAGTTTGGGAGAGAAAACCCATAAAGAAACCATTTAATATACAGGGTGTCCGGGAAAATGTGGGAAATCTCGGATTCACATAAAACATAAATAACGCGATGTTCCCCAGAACAAAAGCGCAAAAAATAAGTTGACAAGTTCCCATAAATTTTTTTCCTGGCGGCCCTCCCTACGGAGATACGGCCTTCTAGATGACGCCACTGGAAATCCAATTTACTGGAATAAATTTTAAACTACTTAATATAATTTAATTAAAATTTGATATGACGAACAGTAGTAAGGACCTCTTAAATTCCAACCCTTAAATTTAAATTAGCTTGTTTAGTTTACCAGGGGCGTCCTAGGTTGTACATTTTAATGCTTACATTTTTAACACCCTCTATGATAAGGAGTTAAAAGAAACAAATTTGAATACCTTGAACATTAAGCTAAAGAAAAGGTACTCCCAGTGAGTCAAAACTAATCGCTTAAGACCATTCTCGGCCAAATATTCGAAAACTTCAGACATTTGGGGCTTTGGCTCTCTTGTCAAACTACTAGCGAGTAATTATTCAAACTTTGACAAATAATATCTCCGAAAGTATAGGTTTCTCAGAGTTGGGTACGACATCAATCGATTCTTAGGATAGAACTGCATCATAAATAATTAAATTCAAAACGTAGGTATGACTCGCCTCATATGTTGGATTTACATACATCAGCAAATTATAATTAGGCAAAAGTTACACGCTCAATCTGTCATCAATCCGAACTCTCAGTCCATCAGTCTACATGTACTATGTACTTTCCCGTCAATCTGACATCAATCCATGGTTGATGTCAAACTGAACCAGATTCATAGTGTAACCTCCGTCATAGAACATTCTATGAAATCATAAAATTACGATTAATTATTGAAATTTTGAAAAATCATATCTCCGAAAGTATTAGTTTGTAGTTTTGAAAATGATATCAATGGATTCTTATGATGAAGCATCTTAAAAAAAAATTAATTTGAAAATTGTATTGTAAAATAAATTATTTTTTTTCGTTACTCCGAAACCACCCGGCCAATTTTTGCCCAATAACGGACCTAACCGATATATTTATCTCCCAAACCTACTCTGAAAATTTCAACTGTGTAGCTCATTCCATTCGAGAGTTATCGTGTTAACGAACGGCCGGCCGGACTGAATCGATTTTGAGCACGGATTCTTGATCATTGAGTCGGACCAAAACGTTTAAGACCATTTTCAGCCAAAAATTTGAAAATTACAGACATTTAGGCAAATTGATAAGCACTCTGTTCCGAGGAACAAGAGCGACAAAAATCACTAAAATCATATGTATTCCAACTAATACTGGGTGTTTCTTGAAAAATACCATACGAAATATGAAAACTGCTTCTGATTACTGTTTGCATCTAAAAATTCAGTTGCAAACTACATGACCTCCACTGAATTTCAAATTACACATAGAATAAAAGCTTGTTTACTAAATTGTTTTCAGAGTATTTCAGTACAAAAGTTAATATATGAAGCATATACTAAATATGCTAATGTGACCACTGGTCAAATCGAATGTTTGAGACTGAAACATAGAGTTAGAGTAGTACAGGAATTGGAAGACACTTCCGAAAGAAATGCAATAAGATGTGTTATAGGAGATGGATTCTTCACAAAGACTGAGTTAGAGGTGAGATTTGTTTGTTTTCCTAACTTTCTGAAAGAAATAGAGAACCTAACCTAACCTTTTCTAACCTAACTTTCTGAAAGAAATAGAGAAGAATTATAGAACTCGACAAAGAGTTCGTCGACTAAAATGTTCATTATATTTCAAATCAACACTTGCTATTCTGACTGAATCCAAATTCTAATGATCCCTTCAGAAATCAATATTTTTCAGCATTAATCTATCTCGGTTTTCAGGAATTGCTTAGTTTAGTACGAGAGGAAATAATTAGTCAGAAGAAAACCGTACCAGATAAAAGTGATCCCTTTTTGCAACCATATGAAGCTTATAAGGTCGATTTTGAATATTTCAAGATACTTTTTGCTACGTTTTCACCTTGGGGTAAAGGAGAGTTTTCGGAATCCATGGCAGCTAGAATATTCTCCGTAAGTATTGAATATATCTTTACTATGATGTGGGTTGAGTTAGATTTGAATACATTGACTATCTTTGAATTCCAAATTGATTGAGAAAGTTGTAGAGATAGCCTAGAACACAGACTCTTGGAGGACTTCTTTCTTCAATACGGTAGCAGGGCATTTCGTTTATTTCGATTCAAAACAATAACAAATCTGATATTATATGGCTGTTGAATCATCTTCGGTCTCATATGTACTCACCCGCCAAGTAGAAAATAATCCAAAGGAAAATTCTCTATTTAATCACAGAAAAGATATCACTAATTCACGCCGTTTACCTATACTAATACTGGTTGATTCCGGAATAGGATGTAACCATACATGATACAATAACAAGAGTACGTCTCCTGGCTATGTTGCCATTTAATCATTTTCTGTGCTTGTACCGGGTTTCTCACTATAATTTGACCCCCCCATTTAACTTTGTTACGAATGGAGATGGACAATAAAATGTTGTGTACAAAAGTTGTACGAAATTAACTGAATTTTTTCAGGACGTTTTCACGAATTTAAATTTATACAGGGTGGACAAGATATTGAGTGCAACTTAATTTTTGTGCGTATGTTCTGGGGAACATCGCGTTATCATTTTGCCCAAATGTCTGTAACTTTCGAATATTTTGACGAAAATGGTCTCAAACGATTTGGTTCGACTCCCCAATGAAGAATTCGAGGTCAAATTTGATTCTGTCCGGCCGTTGCCACGATAACTTGAGAACGGAAAGAGCTTGCGACTTGAAATTTTCAGTGTAGGTGGCGCATCCCAATACGACGGACGAGTTCGTTAATGGGCATAATCGGCCCAATGGTTTCCGAGTAATAATTTTGTTTTCAACCAATATGAATCCGATCGAATTGGAACTTGGTGAGTAGTTGTAGAATATGAACCTAAGCACGTTTGTGAAATTTTGTGAGAATCGTATCGCTAGAAAATTATTAAAAAATATTTTTGTTGTCACGATAACCTGAGAACGGAAGGAGATAGCGGCTTGAAGTTTTCAGGTTAGGATTTGCATCTGAACGCAATATTTGAGTTTGTTTATAAGCATAATCGGCCAAACGGTTTTAGAGTTATAGCCATCTGAAATTTGGTTGTTTTTTTCTCCTCATTAACTCGAAAAATACTAAACCGATTTAATTGAAACAAAGTTATTAGTTGTAGAATGCCTACGCGAAAATTCTTGCAAAATTTCGTGAGGAATGTATTTGTAGAAAATTTCGAAGTGTCCAATACGGGAGAATGGACAACATAATTTACCATGGTAAATTCGATTAAGGGTGTCCAATACAGGAGAATGGACAATAGAACATACGCGCAAAAGCTCCTGACTTCACGTCAGTGCTTGTTTTAAATGAAAGACTCTATATATTTGATTATATTTGGCTAAGTCTTTCTCTCCTGATTTCGAATATATATACATATACTCCATTCACATTTATAAAGTCTCCCGGTTGGCCATGAAATTTTGACACATTTCACAGTGTATATTTTGAAAATGTTAGGTTATGCTCATTTTCCTGTCAGATAACTATGCAACGTTGTCCTCTCTACATAGAAGTCGTAGTAATTACGTATTGTTCACAATGTCAATTTTCTTGGGGGAAAAATGGTGAATTTGAGAAGATATGTGAATTCAACAATTCAAAAGAAGCTGACAACTGTTGAAGAAAATTTGTTCTCTGTTCTTACTGGAAATATTTCACGTAGGTATATAAACTGCTTTAGATATTCATTTATGCTATTTTCTTGTACGGAAATCAAGAATCAAGTGTTGAAATTTTAATGAAAAATAGTGGATAGAGTAGTCCGTTACTTTGTGATAGTTCAATTGAAAAAAGAATAAAAGTATCTGAATAACTCGACAGGAAAACTTTTAAACGAACGGACGTACCTACGGAATTCCCCAATTTTCGAAATTCTCAACAAATAAGCCTATAGAAGACATTTAAATACCTTGTTGCACAACTTGAAATACTTCAGTTTCAAAATGTAGTAGTACTACGAAGCCCGAGTCACTGTTAAACCTTAATAAAATATAGTGATAGGATAGGAAACTAGGTAAGTAATTTCATTCGAGAGTTCAACATATCCTAAGATGGGAACTTCCAAAACTCTGGTGGCGGGATTCGGCAACTAACCACGCTAGTAATAAATGTAAACAATCTCGTGTTGGACAGGTCAGTCGACGAAGTTTGACCGAAATTTTCATGGAAAATTTAAATTATAATTGACTTGAGATCATTGTTGGATTACTTTGTGATATAGATTCAAATATTGATCATTATATATCTAATTTTATGGCACTTGATTGATATAAAGACTACAACCAGTAAGTATATTCATATATGTTTGTCAAACTTACATTATATTTAAAAGTTCTTTCAGTTACTATTTGCGAACTATTAAGAAGGGACTCAGTTGATTAGAATTTCTGGAGTACATAGGAGCTTCAACTTCTAATTCTAGAGTCCTTGTAGAAGGAGAAGAGGTTCTAAATGTAGATCATGTAATCGTGTGTGACAAAACAAATTGTGGTCCCAGTTTTATAGACATTTGTTCTTTATGTTTACAAATTAGTGCCCTTAATTCAGTACCACATAAAATTGATGGCCCATTAATGTGGAGAATGGTAAACTTAAAATAGAAGGTATGGTATATTCTTGTAAAGTCGGAGCATGGAGGAGGTGTAAACATATTACTGATGTATTAATTAAAGTTCAGGTGCATGATGTTCTAGTTTATTTATGAGAATATAGTGTCAAATTGAACCAGATAAAGCTTTTGTAAAACAGTTATCAATAATTGAAATGATTTTTTCAAAATATGATACATATTTGTGTGAAAAGAATTATTAACAATAAGTGTAATGTTTGAGGTATAATAAAGATTATCTGGATGTAGTTCCAGGTTAAGTACTCTTCGGTCTATTAGTTATCCTTCTAACGCATTTCCTATATTTATATTTGGTTTTCCGGAGGTAAGAAGTGAAAACTCAAACCTATCCATTTTGGCCATTTTTTCGCCCATGAATTGCATTGAGGCACACAACAATAGTCGTTTCTGGTCGAAGACATATTAGGCAGGATAATATTCACTATTTCAACTTGAATTTTTCTTTCAAACAAAAGTTTATTGACGAATACTGAACAATTAAACTCGAGCACGTGGCTCATTACTAGCTTGGTTAGTTGCCAAATCTCGCCACCAGAGTTTTGGAAGTTCCCAATGAAGATTTCCTATTGCAGATTTCAGTTCTGTATAGCTCCTTCAAAACTACTTTCGACATTTTCAATTTCAAAGCGAAGAATTCTTTATTATTCGAAGATGATGATCTGTGATAATATCTTGTCTTAGATGGAACATTTTGTTGATTGTTGACAGTAGAAATTGGCAACGTCTCAGAGAATTGTTTTGACATCGACGATATTTCAGAAGTGCCAACCTGCCTTCGTTTTAGTTGCAAAAACATGATAGACCTAAATCATGGCCAACCGGGAGACTTTATAAAAGTGAATGGAGTAGGTATATGTGTTGGTTTATCTCTCTTATTTTGAGAACTACAGAGTCTTCAATTCTGGGAACAACCTGGAAACTCAGTAGTCAGTTGTCAAGTGGTAGGCTGTAATAAATCAACTAACTGTATTGGTAATGCTTTGTTTTTATTGTTCTTCACATAAAGTGAAAATATTGTTACCAATGGAGTGTGATATCGTTACCAATGCAGTTATTGTTTTATCACATCCTCCTTCTCGACAACTGACTACTGAGTTTGCCTGGTGGTTCCCAGAATTTGAGACTCTAGTTCCCAAAATAAGAGAGATAAACCAACATATGCATATACAGGGTGAGTCTTTGACCACTGCATTAATTTTAACCAAGATTCCTCTCATCAAATAAACCAGTTTTTTCATTCACCATTTTTCCAGATTCGGCTCAGGTAAAAAGATACAGGCTGTTGAAATTTCGAAAAAAAATCAGTTTTTATTTTTTAGCTTTGACATCCTTTTTTCGAATAAAATGAATATTGGTGTAAAGTTTCCTATAACTATGAGACATATTTTCGTTTTAGAACATTATATTATTTTTCATCATTTCTGCTTAAACGCACCGTTTTCGAGATATTCTTGATTGAATGTTTTAAAAAGGAAAACTCCAGAAATTTCACTTCTTTTATGGAATCGTCCCTGAGCGTTGGAATCCCGAATCAAGCTGTAAACCACGTTACCATGCCTTTCTCTCGTCCGCCAACAATGTCATAGATAATTTATATGCAGGAGTGTATTAGCACATTGTGAAATCTTTAAACGCTTGTAACTTTTTACCTGAGCCGAATCTAGAAAAATGGTGAATGAAAAAACTGTTTTATTTGATGAGAGGAATCTTTGGTTAAAATTAATGCAGTGGTCAAAGACTCACCCAGTATATTCGAAATCAGGTGAGAAAGAGCTTGCCAACTATAAAAAAATATAAAGAGTGTTTCATTAAAAAAAATGAAGTCGCACCCAATATCTTGTCCACCCTCTATAGATTTTAATTCGTGAAAACATGCTGAAGAAATTCAGTTGATTTCGTACAACTTTTGTAGAGAACATTTTTTTGTATCTCCATTCGTTACAAAGTTAAAGGGGGGGGGGTACATTATAATGGGAAACCTGGTACATATACAGTGTGTTTCAAAAAGTACGCACCAAGAGGAAATTTTCTCGCCTGTATAATTTTTTGAAATTTTGGTTTTCGGGAATATTGGTGCTCAAGAAACGATGATTTTCGACATATATGTCATGGATCGTGTTACTCTGCAAACCTGTCAAAATTGACATTTTTTCAGAAAAATTACCAAAAGACGTAGAAATCAGAACAATATCAAAAAGTTTCTGAAATAAATGTTTCTCAGAATTTCATTTTATACCAAACTGCCAAATTTCATAGTGAAATTCCGAAATTTTTTGATATTCATATTCTGATGACAGCACGTTAGAGGGAGCTGTGGGCTTTACGAAAATTTGAAAAATAATTCAGAATGTAATTCCAATGAAACATACATTATCACAATTCAAATAAAGTTTATATTAATTTAATTTTCCTCACGAATTATGATTTCTATAGTGAAAACCCCACAATCTTGGTGCAAACCGAATTATTCTTGAGAAATTAAATGCGCAAAGAGCTAATATCTCCCTATTATTTTTGGAACATCATAAGAAATTATCCGCCTGTCAACTCGATTTCATTTTCACAGGTATCTTTGTTTTAGATGAGGTCTGTATTGCTTTTTTAGTGGTATTTGAGCGAGTATTTGAGAAAATATATTCAAAAGCGTTTTTACAGGGTTTGGAGAATTATTCTTCAGATATAAAATCGAAGAATTTAATTTCTTATGATGTTCCAAGAATAATTAGCGAGATATTAGCTCTTTGGGCATTAAATTTCTCAAGTATAATTCGGTTTGCACCAAGATTGTGAGGCTTTCACTATAGAAATCATAATTTATGAGGAACATTAAATTAATATTAACTTTATTTGAATTGTGATAATATCTCTTGCATTGGAATTACATTCCGAATTATTTTTTAAATTTCCGCAAAGCCCACAGCTGCTACTTACGTGCTGTCATCAAAATATCAATATCAAAAAATTTCTGAATTTTCACTATGAAATTTGGCAGTTTGGTATAAAATGAAATTCTGAGCAACATTTATTTCAGAAACTTTTTGATATTGTTCTGATTTCTACGTCTTTTGGTAATTTTTCTAAAAAAAATGTCAATTTTGACAGGTTTGCAGAGTAACACGATCAATGACATATATGTCAAAAATCATCGTTTCTTGAGCACCAACTTTCCCGAAAACCCAAATTTCAATAAACTATACAGGCGAGAAATTTTTCTCTTGGTGCGTACTTTTTGAAAAGCACTGTAGATGGCTATGGTGTGTAGGCTTTGTTGTGTAGGCTCTGTTGTTGTGTCCTCATGTCATCTATTGTATATTGTTGTAGGGGGTAACGTTGCACTCCGACCTTGAGGTCTATTGGGCCCCCCTGTCAGAGCTTTCGATGTCATCACCATCTACAGCTCGCCTTCCAGTTCCCCAGTATCTGGGATGGCTTCAAGGAGGCTACATCTTGGCTCCTGCAGATTTCTTGCCCAAAGCATTCCTTGCGTTGGTTTGAGACGGTGAGGCATTCCGTAATCAGGTGATCAGGAGTTTCATCCTCCTCCCAACAAAATCTGCACTCGTTAGTTTATGCTAGCTCTAATCTCATAATATGCTTCCTAAGGCCGCAGTGCCCTGTGAGGAAACCAGTGAGGAGGTGCAGCGTGTTTTTACTGAGGTCCATATATTTCTTGGATCTGACAGTGTCGAAGTACCAGAGGAATATTTTGGAGTGATACATTCCAGGGAGAGAACTCCAGAAAATACCTCTTTCAGTTTCTTCTTTCATCCGAAATTCACTTTTGTAGGTGTATCTACCAACCCCACAGTAGAGTTCAGGGCCAATGAAGGGGGTTTGCGCTCCTTTCTAGGCAAGTGTGTTGGCCTCCTCATTTCCTATGATTCCCGCGTGACCAGGAACCAGACCAAGGAGACCCTGTTGTTCTTGCCTACGTCATTGAGTTTTCTTCGGCACTCCCATATTTGCTTGGACTCGATAACATGGGAGCTCAGAGCTTTAATAGCAGCTTGACTGTCACAGTGGATTGCTATATCCCATCTCTGATAGTTTCTTTCTAGGTTCATTTCCACGCATCTTTCTATTGCAAGTACTTCTGCCTGAAAGATGCTCAGATGGGAGCCTAGCGATAGTGAGTATTTGCTGTCTGGCCCATAAACTCCAGCGCCAGCTCCAGTAGAGGTTTTTGAACCGTCTGTGTACCATTTAATGGCATTTCTTTTAAGAACTTGGGTGGTGGATTCCCTGTCCCAGTCTGTTTTCCTACCAAACAGGAACAGCATTTGTGGATTTGTCGGCAGCATATGACACGGTATGGAAAGATGGTTTGATTTCCAAACTTTATACTCATTTAAAGTGTGGAAAAATGGTTCGTTTACTCGAAAATATGCTCTCGGATAGAAGGTTTCGTGTTTTTATTGATAATAATAGTAGTTAATTCAAGAATTTGAATAATTGTCTCCCACAAGGTTCAGTTTTAGCACCTCTTCTTTTCAATTTATATCTGTGTGATATTCCTGCTACTTCGTCTGAGAAATTCATCTACGCTGATGACATTGCCCTTGCGTTGCATTTCGTCATTCTGATTTCCAAAGTATAGAAAAAAATCTATCTGCAGATTTAGATATTCTGAAAAAGTACCTATTTCAGTGGCGTTTGTGTCCGAATCCGAATAAAACTGCGGTTTCTTGCTTTCATTTGAACAATCACCAAAAATATAGAACATTGAGTGTGTCTTTCGGTGATTCTTTCTTGAGACATAATTTTTATCCTAAATATCTAGGAGTGAAACTAGATTCATCTTTGAATTTCAAAGCTCATTTGGATGATTTGCGTCTGAAGTTGAAAACGAGAAATAATATTCTGCAGAAATTAGCTGGTACTTCATGGGGTGCTGATGCAGCTACTCTTCGAACGGCTGCCTTAGCCTTGGTTTTTTCTGCCGCTGAATATTGTTGCCCCGTCTGGTTTAATAGTGCTCATACTCAAAAAATTGATGCACAGTTGAATTCATCTATGCGACTCATCACTGGAACTATTAGATCTACACCTATTCATTGGTTGCCAGTTCTTTCAAACATTGTCCCGCCCCACATTCGCAGGCAGACTGCTGTTTCAAATTCTTGGAATAAATTTCATTCTTTTCCGAATTCATTTCCGATTATCTCCTACATTCCAGACAATAAGATTCCCAGATTGAAGTCACGAAACCCTTTATGGTCCAACTGTTTTCTTAATTCGAATAAAAGTGACAAGGAAGTTTGGCGGTCTGAATGGATTTCTTGCAATTTATTCAACAAAGATTTAATTTCTGATCCTTCAAATAGAGTTCCGGGGTTTGATCTTCCAAGGAGAATATGGTCTATTCTGAATCGTCTAAGAACCGGTCATGGTCGTTGCAACAGCATGCTTTTCAGGTGGAACTCAGTTGAGAGCCCTAGTTGTGAATGCGGGGAAGCAGAGGAAACCATAGTTCATTTAGTTAATAATTGTCGCATATATAGATTCAAAGATGGTTTTAGGGCTATTCATAATGTTTCTGAATCTTTTTTAGAATGGGTAGCGAGTTTTAAATCTATTTAATAAAATATAGAATATTCCATTTTTAATTTGTTCGTTTTCTCCCTTTGCCTTTTCCAGATTGGGTTTCGGGTACCTTGGAGAAACTTCTCTGCTTGTTGAAGGAAGAAGCGATAATGAAGAAAAAGATGCCCTTCAATATTTAATATTTCAGCATATTTTGTTAACAATTTCAATTTTCATAAATCACAACACTAACGGGGAGATAGGGTTTTTTTCTGAGGTTTTTTTCCCTAAGCTCTAGTATCATATATCAAATTATATGGTACCCCGTTACACTAACCTCTGCTAACACTTTTTTCTTACACATGCTTTATTGTTAGATGAAAAATTAATTGTAATGCTCAAGTTCAAAAGAATATATATATATATCCTAGTGAAGTTCTTTTCGATGCTTACTTTCTTGATCATTTCGTCACTAGGATGATTGGCTGATGAAATGTATCTGGTAAGAGAGCACCAGGCTCTCTGGTTTTTGCGCGTATGTTCTGGGGAACATCGCGTTATAGTTTTGCCCAAATGTCTGTAACTTTCGAATTTTTTGACGAAAAAGGTCTCAAACGATTTAGTTCGACTCCCCAATGAAGAATTCGACCTCAAATTTGATTCTGTCCGGCTGGCCGTCCGGCCGTTGCCACGATAACTTGAGAACGAAAGGAGCTAGTGACTTGAAATTTTCAGGGTGTGTGGCGCATCCCAATACGACGGACAAGTTCGTTAATGGGCATAATCGGCCCAGTGGTTTCCGAGTAATAATTTTGTTTTCAACCAATATGAATTCGATCGAATTGAAACTTGGTGAGTAGTTGTAGAATATGAACCTAAGCACGTTTGTGAAATTTTGTGCGAATCGTATGGCTAGAAAATTAAAAAAAAAATATTAAAAAATATTTTTGTTGTCACGGTAACTTGAGAACGGAAAGAGATAGCGGCTTGAAGTTTTCAGGTTAGGATGTGCACCAAAGTGCGACATTTCAGTTTGTTTATGAGCATAATCGGCCAAACGGTTTTAGAGTTTTAGCCATCTGAAATTTGGTTGTTTTTTGTTCCTCATTAACTCGAAAAATACTAAACCGATTGAATTCAAACATGGTAATTACTTGTAGAGTGCCAACGCGAAAATTCTTGCAAAATTTCGTCAGGATGGTATTTGTAAAAATTTTTTAAAAAATCATTGAAAATTGAAACAAAAAAAATTCTATATATCAGTAACTATTCATTTGAAATTGCTGAAATTTTGCAAGAGCCTTCATAACCTAACTCTACTGCCAAGTTTCAAGTTTTAACACGATCGGTTGAATATTGTTGGAGATTCGAGCATTCTTGTGTGAGTTCAGTAGATAGGTGACCGTTGCCTCGATAACTTTCGAACGAAAGGAGATAGGGACTTGCAATTTTCAGGGTAGGTTGCGTATCCGAAAGGGAGAGTTGAGTTTGTTTTTGGGCATAATCGGTCAAACGGTTTCCGAGTTATACCCACCTGGAATATTATTTCCTTGATAACTCAAAAAATAAATATTCGATCGAATTGAAGCTTCGAACTTGAACTAGTAGTAGAAAATCATCATAAAGACGTGTTTAAAATTTTGTAAGAACCGTACCCCTAGAAAATTTAAAAAAAATGACGAAAAAAAAATTTTAAGAACCGCACCCCTAGAAAATTTCAAAAAAATCACGAAAAAAAAAATGGTTCAAGCACTGACGTGAAGTCAGAAGCTTTTGCGCGTATGTTCTATTGTCCATTCTTCTGTATTGGTCACCCTTAATCGAATTTACCATGGTAAATTCGAATTAAGAGTGTCCAATACAGGAGAATGGACAACATAATTTACCATGGTAAATTCGATAAAGGGTGACCAATACAGAAGAATGGACAATAGAACATACGCGCAAAAGCTTCTGACTTCACGTCAGTGCTTGAACCAATTTTTAATACTCTCATTACCTGTTCCTTTGTTGCATCTTGTTCAGTCTCAAATGTACTCACCTGCCAACTAGAAAATAATCCAAAGGAAAATTCAGTATTTACACATTGTTTAGTCACAGAATATATATCACTAATTCATGCCGTTTAACTATACTCGAAAAAAACTTAACAAAATACCGGCGATTACAAACCTAACTGACAAAATAATACTGGTTAGTTCCGGACTAGATGGACTTCTGACCATGTTGCCGTTTAATCATGTAATTTGTACACTACAGATGGCGTGAGTTATCAGTGAGAATAATCAGTTGGGTTCTGTGTAGGCTTTGTTGTTGTGTCCTAAGCCACCTAAGACAGCACTGATAATTTTTGAACCAACAGTGGCCTCTGTCTTTTCACTAGTTCCTTCTTCCAAAAGTTATCGTGTTTACGGATAGACAGACTAAATTGAAATTGACTACGGATTCTTCATCATAAAGCCAAATGTAATCCTTCGAGACTACTTCATCAACTTAAACAAGACTGATATCCCAGGTCATTAATCCCAGTGTTTCATGAACGATGGTTCATAGATAATTTATTTCAGTTAATGGACAGCAACCATGACAGCTTTTTGGATTTTCGCGAACTGGTGGCTGCTATTGGTCTTACCACGACTGCTGATGCAACCCAAAGGCTGAAACTTCTTTTTGCTATTCATTTGCCACCTTTGCTCAGTATGGCCGATATACAATCGCCTGTCACCAATGAGTTTGGTGATGAAATCGCCCCAGAAGCTACAGAATTTTTCCAAAGCATCGAGGAGAGTGTCGCCTTAGATTCTCCCAGCCTGAACTCGGATGAAGATCAGACAAGGACATACAATTGGCAGTGAGTATAACAACCGCTTGATTCTCGTCTGATAGTCTGAAAGTAGAGGTATCGTTACCTCTTCTTTTATTTAATCATTATCAAAAGAAATCCAGTAATTGTTGACCAATTCTGATACAATCTATAAAGAATGTGTGTTCAATGGAACTTAAAAAAAACCAGAAGGCCAAAAATTATTAATCCGAAACCACCAGACCAATTCCATGATATCTATGGATTCTTATGATAGAACTGCATCATGAAAGAAATACAATTCAAAAAGTGTAATTTAAAAAAAAAACAAGAGTGCCAAAAATTATTAATCCGAAGCGACCAGACCGATTCTAGCCAATAACGAACTTATCCGAGATATTAATTCCTCAAATCTATCCGGAAAATTATACTATATCAATTGAAACTTAGCCAATATTCCAGTTTTCTTTTTACTGGAGATATTCTGAACCTAATTTGATTAACTTATCAAAGTATACAGGGTGTTTCCTAAACATGCGGCAAAAATTCAGGGGGTTGTTCCTTGGACTATTTTAAGCATGTTTTGTCCTTGGATGATTTTTGAAAAACCTCTTTGTTTCGAAGATACAGGGCGAACAACATTTTTCATATTTTTAAAATTAATAATAGTTTAAATAAAAATGCGTACCGCACTGTGTTTACTAAGTAGGTACAATTTATTTTTAAATTTGTTTAACAACATTCCAATTACTAAAAACGGCCAGTTTTTTGACTAAAAATTGATAAGTGCAGATGGTAAAGGAATACAGATTAAACACGGTTTTCATTTGAATTCGTTTTGTGATGTATTAGCAATTAACATTTTATCTTTGACTATTATGAATCGCTATACAAACGCCGAGATGACTGACATGCATTTCATTTATGGACTTGCTGATGGAAATTCATTAAAAGCTAGGAGGTTGTACATTGAACGATTTCCTGGGCGTAATATTCCTGACAGAAAATTGTTTCAAAATATTCATCAACGTCTGCATGAAACAGGCGCATTGAAAAAAATGGGGGGACCAGGAAAACCAAACACAGTAAGAACGGTGGAACTGGAAGAGAATGTGCTGGACATGATCGAAGAAGACCCTAGTACTTCTACTCGAAAAATTTCCAATACTTTGAATGTGAGTAATAAGACTGTTTGGAAAATTCTTAAAGACAATTTGTTATACCCATACCATATGCAACGCGTTCAGGCACTTATTCCTACTGATTTTCCCCCACGTATTGCATTTTGTCAATGGCTTTTAACCACATTAGTTCAAATTCCTCAATTACTGACGCTGATTCTTTTTACCGATGAAGCGAATTTCTCAAGAAATGCAATAAGAAATTTTTATAACAACCATGTATGGGCCGACGAAAATCCACATGAGGTAATTGAAGATCGTTTTCAACATCAGTTCTCATTGAATGTTTGGGTTGGTATTGTGGGTGACTGCCTAATAGGGCCGATATTTTTACCAGAAAGACTTACCGGGGACGTGTATCGCAACTTTTTAGAACAAACGTTACCTCTGTTTTTGGAGGATGTACCATTGGCAATAAGACATGCAATGTGGTTTATGCACGATGGTGCACCAGCGCATTTTAGTATGGTTGCTCGTGAGTTTTTAACATTAACATACGGAGATCGCTGGATTGGAAGAGGTGGACCTCATTTATGGCCTGCTCGTTCCCCGGACTTAAACCCCTTAGATTATTTCCTATGGGGCCATCTAAAATCATTAGTTTATACCACTCCAGTAGAAAATGTGGAAGACTTGCGAAATCGGATCATTGCTGGGTGTAACTTAATAAGAAATGATCCTGGTGTTTTTGAAAGGGTTCGGCAGTCAATGAGGAGAAGATTGGATGCTTGTATGCTGGGTAGAGGTGGTCATTTTCAACAGTTTTTGTAGGTTGAGTTGAATTTTCATGTAATTTTTCATAATAAAATGTTATTATCCAAAATTTTGTTTCCCCTATATCTTCGAAACAAATAGGTTTTTCAAAAATCATCAAAGGACAAAATATTCTTAGAATAGTCCAAGGAACAACCCCCTGAATTTTTGCCGCATGTTTAGGAAACACCCTGTATATTTCCGTCATCATATGGATTAAAATATTCTATAATCCTCATAATTCTACGATAGCTGAGGTTATT
This sequence comes from Halyzia sedecimguttata, assembly GCA_937662695.2. Lineage (NCBI taxonomy): Eukaryota > Metazoa > Arthropoda > Insecta > Coleoptera > Coccinellidae > Halyzia > Halyzia sedecimguttata. The sequence continues at coordinate 75,257,165 of OW569414.2, forward strand.
TTATTGGTCATTTTGCATTCAATCATACTTTGTTTTCTAAAACAGGAGGTATATCATGAGTAACGAATTTTGAATAGAACCAGAAATAAATATTACGTGTCTCTTATCGGTGGATAAAATGAAATGTATGAATACATATCATGAAATTCATAGATACAAATACGGACGTTAATTTTCGATTACAGCATTCTGTGAAATCATAGAATTACGATTTATTATTGAAATTTAGAAAAATCATATTAGTGTTGAAAATAATATCAATGGATTCTTATGATGAAACTGCATCTTAACAAAAATTGAATTGGAAAATTTTAATGTAAAAAAATTCGAAACCTTCTGTCCGATTTTGGCGAATAATGAACTTAACCGAGTTATTTATCTCGCAAACCTACTCTGAAAATTTCAACTGCCTAGCTCATTCTGTTCGAGAGTTATCGGCCGGACAGAGTCGATTTTGGCCACGGATTCTTGATCGGTGAGTCGAACCAAATCGTTTAAGACCATTTTCAGCCAAAAATTCGAAAATTGTAGACATTTGGACAAATTGATAAGCACTTAGTTCTGAGGAACAAGAAGGCCAAAAATTAATATATTTTCAAAGTGTAAAATTGAAAAATATGGACAAATATTTTCTGGTTGGGTAAAATTTCTCAGTCGAGTGCCGAGCGTATCCTACTATGTTAGATCAGTAGAAAGTCTGGGGAGCGAGGAGGCCATGGAAACGTGGTCATGATATTTTCTTATAATAACAAGCAAAAGACATAATTTGTTCAAGGATTTAGGATGTCCTAAGAAATCTCAAACTTTTCCGTTCGAAAAATAAATAAAATAGTTGTCCTGAAATTTCACGTTTATAAAGAATTTTATTTTTGGTGATACGATCCTTCAGAAATTTGCATTATTCTACAACTAAATACCAAGTTTCAATTTCATCAGTTCTATATTTTTTTTAATTATCGAGGAAACAATATTTCAGATGGGCTTTGAAATCGTTTGGTTGATTATGCCCATTTAGAAACTTAACCGTCACATTCGGATTCGCAACCTACCCTGAAAATTGCAAGTCGTTGTCTCTTTCTGTACGAAAGTTATCGTGGTGGGGAACGGCCGGACAGAATCGAATTTGACCTCGAATTGTTCATCAACGAGTCGAACCTTATCGTTTGAGACCATTTTCGGCAAAAAATTCGCAATGACAGACATTTGGGCATGCTGTTCCCCAGAACATGCGCTCAAAAACTAGACTTATAAGTCGATTGAGGTCCTCTGACAAGTATGCTTCTATTTCTTGTGAAAACGGTTGTAGGTACACGATCCAAATTTCAGAAAATTTTAATCTAGATCTACATCGATTTATATTTCTTGCATCGAATTTCTTCATAAAGGTGGAACGTCACGTTTCTTAGTGAAATCCCAATCGGGTAATGGAATATTTTCATCTTCAAACTTAAATGGGTTTACCTGAAACAAATGGTGAAATAATAGATTTTCTTAGGTTAAATAAGCAGGTGAATGCTTGGATCTTCAGGAAATATCAATCAAAAACTAAATAAATTCAGATTGCAAATTTTTTTGTTTCACTCTAAAGGACAAATATAATAGAAGTGAGGTGAAACCTGTAAACTCAATAAAAAAACTGCAATGTCGTAGGAACACTCGACAGTTAAATAAATAAAACAGGATAACAGTGCTGAAACATAACCTATAATATCACCCGCTTCCAGCTTGACGTCGACAGGGACATCCTGTATAACCCTACTTATTTCCATCCATCTCAACCTCAAATTTAGTTATCATGAGTTGTAGGGCCGATTCACAGGAATATTTTTGCGCGTATGTTCTGGGGAACGTCGCGTTATCATTTTGCCCAAATGTGAAATTTAATTATGTGGTGCCGTCCGGCCTTTGCCACGATAACTTGAGAACGGAAAGAGCTAGCGACTTGAAATTTTCAGGGTAGGTGGCGCATCCCAATACGACGGACAAGTTCGTTAATGGGTATAATCGGCCCAATGGTTTCCGAGTAATAATTTTGTTTTCAACCAAAATAAATCCGATCGAATTTAAACTTGGTGAATAGTTGTAGAATATAAACCTAAGCACGCTTGTGAAATTTTGTGAGAATCGTGTCACTAGAAAATTTTAAATACATCATTAAAAAATATTATTTATGACACGATAACCTGAGAACGGAAGGAGATAGCGGCTTGAAATTTTCAGGTTAGGTTGTGCATCTGAATGCGACATTTGAATTTGTCTATAGGTATAATCGGCCAAACGGCTTTGGAATTATTACCCATCTGAAATTTGGTTGTTATTTCCTCAATAACTCGAAAAATACGAAACCGATATAATTCAAACATGTACATATATTAGTTGTAGAATGCCAACGCGAAAATTCTTGCTGAATTTCGTGAGGATGGTATAACTAGAAAATTTCAAAAAAATTATTGAAAATAATTGAAAAAATTCTATATATCTTAAACTATTCGTCCGGCATGGCTGAAATTTTGGAAGAGCCTTCAGAACCTAACTCTACTGCAGAGTTCCAAGTTTGAACACGATCGGATCCATATTGTTGGAGAACCGAGCAACCTTTTGTTAGTTCGGTAGCTTGATGCGAATCGTCGAATTTTTGCGAGAACCTTCAAAAGCATGAATGTCATGATGACATATTTTTGCGCGTATGTTCTTGGGAAAATCGTGTTATTTCATCACAAATCTATGGGAGATGATAGCCCTACATTAGCGGTCAGACCTGGTTTTGAAAGAGATCCTCCTTAGGAGGAGGCAACTAAATATTGAAGGGATTTCTATGAACAAGAGTGAATATCTTTGAGAAATAGAGAAGGCGATTCTTCTTCAAGAGATCCATGTGCCTTCAGAGGAGTATATTTGAGAGAGAGGACTTTTGAAAGGTTATGTATTATTTTTAATATGATATCGCTGAAATTTTGCTGAAGGCTTCAAAACTTAACTTTAAATTAACCACACTTTCTGATCTTGTAAGGTGAGAGGCTCATTTGTCGATATTAAATCTCGTGATAGGTAGAGAGGAATTTTAGGCCAGTTTTTCTATCACTAATGAGAATATATCTTTATGTTTCACCTCAACACCTTTAGATCTATCAATGGGCATTTATTGGTTAAGAATAAGTAATTGAATATTACTGGAATTCAATTGAATTTCATTCAATATGTTAGTAACTAAACTTATAATTTTCTTCACTTTGATTATTTAAATATGACAGTAATTTCAGTAATATTTTTCTAGAATAATTATGTATTCTTCTCCTAAAGAGGAATTGAAGGTAGACAATAATGTGTTAATTTTTTCATCATTGCTTTCTATCCTGACTTCACGAAAAAAAAAATCTAGCACTGACGTGAAGTCAGGAGCTTTTGCGCGTATGTTCTATTGTCCATTCTCCTGTATTGGACACTTTTAATCGAATTTACCATGGTGAATTCTATTGTCTGTTCTGCTGTATTGGACACTCTTAATCGAATTTACCATGGTGAATTCGATTAAGAGTGTCCAATACTGGAGAATAGACAATATAATTTACCATGGTAAATTCGATTAAAAGTGTCCAATACAGGAGAATGGACAATAGAACATACGCGCATAAGCTCCTGACTTCACGTCAGTGCTTGAACCAATTTTTTTCGTAAATTCCCCCTCATTGAACTTCTGAAGCTGCTAGATCCATAATACTACTGCTAGTGTGAAAATGGCATAACGTATGAAGCAAATAATTTACCTCACATGCTTTCGATGTGATGTCCTTATTGTAAGATTCAGGACAATGACCTATATCCGCATCTGTCCTGTTCATGTTTCGACATAACTCGGCTTTCTTCTTTTCATCCTTGTCATTTCTAGATTGCTGACCTTTCATGATCGGACTACATTCTCTGGGTTCTTTTCTTTGTTCTTCCTGGGTCGGCAGTGCCACGAATTTCGGTCTTGGCTTGTATCTCCAGGATTCGAAAATGCATTTTTCGCAGTCGACTTCTCTCACAAATTTGGGTCGTTTTTTGCATTTTTCTTGAGGTATGGGACAGCCGCAATCGTCAACGTCGCATCTTTGAGAATAGTTAGCGCCGTAGTTTGTTTTATGGCATAGACATTGGCGAATTATGGACGATTTTTTGAGACAACTTCTTGCACTTAACATGGTGTTTCGTATTTTCATTTACTGATAATTTTGGCTCCGATTGAACATTTTTAACGCATTTATTTATTTTGACGGTTTATGTCAATCTGTTGCAGTTTTGTTCTCCGGAACAGAGTGCTTGTCAATTTGCCCAAAAGTCTGTAATTTTCGAATTTTTAGCTGAGAATGGTCTTAAACAATTTGGTTCGACTCACTGATCAAGAATCCGTGGCCAAAATCGATTCTGTCCTACCGGCCGTTAACACGATAACTCTCGAATGGAATGAGCTAGACAGTTGAAGTTTTCAGAGTAGGTTTGGGAGATAAATATCTCGGTTGAATTCGTGATTGGACAAAATCGGCCTGGTGGATTTTTTTTACATTACACATTTTAAATAAAATTTTTTTTTAGATGCTGTGTCATCATAAGATTCCATTGATAACCTTCTCAATTCTAACAAACTTATACTTTTCAGAGATATGATTTGTCAAAATTTCAATAATTAATCGTAAAATTATTATTTCATAAAATGCTCTAATTATAATTTGCTAATATATTATGTGAATCCAACTTATGATGTGAGTCATAGACCTACGTTTTGAATTTAATTTTTGGTGCTCTTGTTTCTCGGAACAGAATGCTTTATCAATTTGTTTTCACAAGATTATAGAGGAGTATGGATTACTCCTCGACTGTATATACCAATGCCTGGTACACAGTTCGACAATGCCGCATGCGAATAGCGAACGGAGACAGATATAAAGTCTATGATCCCATGGACTTTCTGTGAACGTTACCTACGGATAATTATTATGTCAAAGTTTGAATAATTACTCGCTAGTAGTTTGACAACAGCGCCAAAGAAAAATAATTCTCTAGCAATATTGTGCATCAAGATCACTCCTTATGAGGTCCCAACTGCTCCTTCCAAAACTTCAATTACTTTTCATGCAGAATAGCTATAAAGATGATGTTTAAGATAACTCATTTTATCGTTGTCTTTCTGTACCTACAAAATTTCAGCGAATTATTGAGACAAGGTCCGAGATATTAAAAAAAATGTAATCTTAAATTTGTCAACCCACACGTAAATTCGACAATTATTGTAGCTCATTCCGTTCGAGAGTTATTGGAGAAAAATTTTTTTTTAATTTTGAAAAAAAATTTTTGACACTTTGCGTTAACCTGGTCAATACAAAACTTCACATGCGAATAAAGGTTATGATTCTACAGTTTTATGCTAAATTTCAGATAGATCGAGTGATCGGTTTCGGAAATATTCATAAAAAATGTGTTTTAGGCTTGTTTCACATTCATACGGTTCCATTCGGTTCGGTTCGTTTTCGGTTTCAACCGAAAACGAATAAAGGCCTTTCACACATATACGGTTCATATTAGGTTTTATGTTATCTTCCGACACGGGCTCATAATTCCAATTTTTCCACGACGTCAGATTCATCAAAGCCATTCAAAATTGAACAAATACATATTTGAATGCATCCTACGTCTTTAATTGATCTTTATATTTTTCGGAAGTTTTGTCCCGCAGCACTGGTTTAGATTTACAACAGAAATCAGTCCATCCACATTTGGTAAATCATCATTTTCTCATGAATACTGAGATAGCAACAATATCCCGAAAATATGTATGTTTATATTTCTATATTTGAACAATTCGGGAAATATTGCAAGATATCTGCTCGATTTGAGGTTAAAACCACAGAACGAGACAGAAACATATGTAAATATTTATTACTTTATGGTTAAAACCGAAACTAAACCGTATTTGTGTGAACGCCCCGGTTGATCTGTATTCCCTACACACGAATCCAAACCTGATAGAAACCTATTCATGTCGAGGGAGTATTCGGTGCTGTACGGTTTCTATTCGGTACCGAATCTAAACCGAAGCACCGTTTCACACTTTTCGCCAGCGACCGAATTGAAACCGAAAACGAAACGAACCGAATGAAACCGTATGCATGTGAAACAAGCCTTACTAAAATCGGCCAGAACTCCGAAACCGCTTGATAGATTTTGCCCATTAACGAACTTGTCCGAGATATTCACGCTCCAAACCCACCTCGCAAATATCAAACCTCTAACTCCTTTCGTTCGAGAGTTATCGTGCCTACGTCCGTCCGGCCGGACAGGCTGGCCGGACAGAATCGATTTCGACCTCGGATTCTTGATCAGTGAGTCGAACCAAATCGTTTGAGACCATTTTCAGCCAAAAATTCGAAAATTACAGACATTTGTACAAATTGATAAGCACTCAGTTCCGAGGAACTAGAGCGCCAAAAAATTAAAATTTTCGAATTCAATATTTTATTAATGGATGTGGAAGATTTTTTACATGTTCACTCTATATCTCTCAGCATTTTATACCCCAGGATTTTCTCTTCCAACTTTCCCCAATTATTGGCCTGCCGTCAATCTCAGGTTTAAGACCCGCATGCTTCATTGGATATGTCTGAAAGAAAATTCAAATTATTATAAAGTCAAGTAGAAGATGCCTAAAAATTATGAAAGCAGTTAAAAAGTTTCAGGTAACCAAATAAGTTCATGCTGTTCTTTGTAGTAAAATATATACACAGTGTCAATGAGAAAACTATGTAATTATACAGGGTGAGTCTTTGACCAGTGCATTAATTTTAACCAAAGATTCCTCTCATCAAATGAAACACTTTTTTCATTTACCATTTTTCCAGATTCGGCTCAGGTAAAATGTTACAAGCGTTTAAAGATTTCACAATGTGCTAATACACATATAAATTATCTATGACATTGTTGGCGGACGAGAATAAGGCATGGTAACGTGGTTTACAGCTTGATTCGGGATTCCAACGCTCAGGGACGGATCCATAAAAGTAGTGAAATTTCTGGAGTTTTCCATTTTAAAACATTCAATGAAGAATATCTCGAAAACGGTGCGTTTAAGGAGAAATGATGACGAATAATATAATGTTCTAAAACTATGGAATATTCTTGAAATTACTCAAGAAAAACTTTATATGCTTTCTTTATGCTAATTTCGTTTAGTTTTATGAATCCACGAGTCCATAACTAGAAAACCAGTAGAATTAGAAAATAACTAATATTTGGAAAATATGTATCATAGTTATAGGAAACTTTACGCCAACATTCATTTTATTCGAAAAAAGGATGTCAAAGCTACAAAATAAAAACTGATTTTTTTTCAAAATTTCAACAGCCTGTATCTTTTCACCTGGGCTGAATTTGGAAAAATGTTAAATGAAAAAGGTGTTTCATTTGATGAGAGGAATCTTTGGTTAAAATTAATGCAGTGGTCAAAGACTCACCCTGTATAGTAGTACGCGACAGAGGACTATAAAATAATAAGAACTGTTCGTATAAGTCCGAAACACCTTTGTTTGAAAGATACAGGGCGTTGAAATTAATTTTTCTATATATTTATATATCTGTAAATAAATCGGTTCTCAAAAACCATCAACTTAACATCCTATATTAAGATTAGTTTTATCATATACAGGGTGATCCAGATCTTAACCAAGAAATTTTAACCACGTATTCTACGTCAAAAATAAGCCCTAGTTTGTCATATAAACATATGTCAAGAAATGCTTCCTCTCCGAAATACAGGGTGTTGAAATTATAGAAAAACCAATGTTTTTTATTAATAACTCTTACACTTCTTAGAATATTTCTATGAAATCTGGGACATAGGTTCAAAGGATCAGGGAGTACTTTCTGTATCAAATAATTTTTTTTTATTCAACCAGTGGCGTCCGTACTGCATCGAGACTGGATATTTTTAGATAAAAAAATTATACGCCACTGGTTTTTCCTACAATAAAAATCATTCTTGAAATCCTTATTTAATTTGAAGCAAATTCATTCTCCTGACTTTTTGACGGACGGGGCACCCTCTCGAGTAAAAAAAATTAACCACATTCTCATGCATGAGGAAATCGCTAAAATTTGAAATGGTGCATAATAATAATACGACTATCTTTGTAAACGAAACGTGTAATTACAAGAAATAAGCGTTAACAGTCACACTCAAATAGAAATTTAAAGAAGATGTTCGAAGTAAAAGAAAAAAAATACATTTTTTCCTTCTAATAATTTTAACACCCTATATCTCAAAGAGGAAGCATTTCTCGACATATGTTTATATGACAAACTAGGGCTTATTTTTGACGTAGAATACATGGTTAAAATTTCTTGGTTAAGATCTGGACCACCCTGTATATATATATTATTTTTATCATGAAACTCACTTTATCCGAACTGAAACATTTTGGTTTTTCACTTGTGCATTGATGAGCCTTCTTTGGATTTTCGGTTTTGCATTTTTTAAGTTCTGCTAATTCACACTTGTTCTTGTGATTATCTTCAAAGTGTTCAAAAGGTATACAAGGTGGGTCTTGTTGAAAAACCTAGAAGGAAACGAATAGGGCTTGGCAATCGCGTGTGGGCTGGGGCTCGATGCTTATTGCGTCCTTTTTGGCGCTCTTGTTCCTCGGTACATAGTGCTTATCAATTTGCCCAAATGTCCGTAATTTTCGAATTTTTGGCTGAAAATGGGCTTAAACGATTTGGTTCGACTCACTGATCAAGAATACGTGGTCGAAATCGATTCTGTCTGGCCGTTAACAAGATGACTCTCGAACGGAATGAGCTAGACAGTTGAAATCTTCAGAAAAGGTTTGGGACATAAATATCTCGGCTAAGTTCGTTATTGGGCAAAATCGGTTAGATGGTTTCGAAGTAACAGAAAAAAATTTTACATTACGAATTTCCAAATAAGTATTTCTCAAGATGCAGTTTCACCATAGGAATCCATTGATGTCATTTTTAACTCTAACAAGCTAATACTTTCGGAGATATGATTTTTCAATATTTCAATAATAAATCTGACTTCTGTGTTTTCACAGAATGCGATAATTATTCTATCTATGAATTATCATAATATTATCTATGTTGATACATGTCAACTTATTTTCCTGAGACATGATATGTCAAATTTTGATATTTATTGCCCATGGTTAATCCATATGATGATGGGAATGGTAATGGAAAGTTAATAATATTGAGTTCAGAATATCTCCAGTAAAAACAAAACTGAAATATTGGCTAAAGTTTCAATTGATATAATATAATTTTCAGAGTGGATTTGAGGAAAAAATATATCGTTCATCATAGAATTGAGGAACGAATATCTCGGATGAGTTCGTTGTTGCGTAGAATTGGTCTATTGGTTTTGGATTAATAAATTTTGGCACTCTTGTTGAATTTGAGTTCTTTTATGATGTTAGAATTTAAATTCTGCTATTATGAAGTTCTATCACAAGAATCCATTGATATAATTCCCAACTCTTACCAATACTTTCGAAGATATGATTTGTCAAAGTTTGAACAAGATCGCCAAAGTTCCTGTCCACAGCGCTTGAACCAATTTTTTTTTCAAAGAAAAACGCAGGTATACAGGGTCATTCTTTTAAAGGGATAATAAGCCTGATATGGGAAAGTAAAAATGTACGATCATAAAAATTCACACATAGGACCATAAACAATTTTTTTAAAATATTGACAGTGTTCCCACCACTTCCGGTTATACCGGCAGTAGCTGCCAACTTCCTCATTTTATATGGCAACCCTCATTTTTGGCACTCTTCTTCTTCGGAACTGAGTGCCTATCAATTTGCCCAAATGTCTGTAATTTTCGAATTTTTGGCTGAAAATGGTTTTAAACGATTTGGTTCGAGTCACTGATCAAGAATCCGTGGTCAAAATCGATCCTGTCCGGAAATAAATTAAATAAGAATCCATTGATATCATTCCCAACTCGGACAAACCAGTACTTTCGGAGTTATCATTTGTCAAAGTTTGAACAAGAGCGCCAAAGCTCCTGTCCACAGGGCATTTCTCACTTTTTCAATTTGGCTTCTGTGCGTCAATTCTCAAGAATTTTCGTAAATAAATTCAAAACGTCTATGACTCATCTCATGTTGGACATACATCAGTAAATTATAATTAGAGTATTCTATGAAATCATATAGAATTGAGAATAATTATTGAAATTTTGAAAAATCATATCTCCGTAAGTATTAGTTTGTTAGAGTTGAGAATGACATTAATGGATTCTTATGATGAAACTGCACCTTAAAAAATTGAATTTAAAATTTGTAATGTAAAAAAATTTTTTTTTTGTTACTTCGAAACCACCTGCCCGATTTTGTCCAATAACGAACCGAGATATTCAGCTCCTAAACCTACTATGAAAATTCCAACTGTCTAGCTCATTCCGTTCGAGAGTTATCGTGTTAACGGCCAGACGGACGGACAGAATTGATTTTGACCATGGATTCTTGATCAGTGAATCGAACCAAATCGTTTGAGACCATTTTCAGCCAAAAATTCGAAAATTACGGACATTTGGGCAAATTCATATTAAGAACTCTGTTCCGAGGAACAAGAGCGCCAAAAACATATTTTTTTTACATTACAAATTTCAAATATTTGCGTCAAAAACATGCAATTAGTATTAGTGGTACTAAATGTAGATTAGACATTATGAGTGTTATGAGATATTTACGTCTTTTGGTATGGGCGAACTTTCTTCAATTTTTTTCAATTCACAGTCTATCGGATCGCAAACTGTCACGTGTTTCTTGCAAGAAGATTGGTTCTGCCGACAACTATTTTCGATATGATTTGTGGCCATCAGTTTTTTGTAGAATTCACACTCCTCGTCGGTATCTCTTGGATCTTTTTCGGTTTTTTTTTCTTGTTTGCAATCGCAGTTGTGGCTCCCCTTATAACTACAGTTTCTTGAATTATTGACGGTTATCGGACAACATTTGAGTTGGAAAAAATGGGAGCAAAATATCCTGTTGATGGTTTTTCCCAATACATTGGCTGAAGAAAGTCCACGTGCTAAGCTTTGACATTTGAGAGCGAACTTGGCCATTTATGAAACGTAAAATTTTATGTATTTTTGCTGTTACTAAAATTTTGATTATTTTTGACATTTGCTGAATGATTTGATTTTTTGTCAGAATAGAGGTTTGCAGTACTCCAATTCAATGTTGCCACTACTAGATTCGTGTCCAAAATGTCTGACATTTTGTAGGCCTTTATTGATATGATTCAAAGTCAAAAGGGACATAATTTTCAATTTTAAGGATTTCTGACTGTTCCAGAACATATAAAACAGAATATTAATGTTGATATGAACAAAAATACAATATCCTAGGGGATTTGACTTTTGTACGTTTGTCAAGCCTACGAAATCTGCAATTTTATAGTCATATATTCGTCACGTTTTATTCAATCGTTTTATGAGGGTTTACGCCGTATTCACAAAGCTTTCAATCTCCGTTAAGTCCTAACTGAGGTCCTCAGTTAAGGATAAATAAGAATCGCAACCTCTGGTAACGTATGTAACGGTGGTGAAACAAGCCTGTTTCACGCTAATTTTCAAGTTAAGTGTGGTTGCGATTCTTATTTATCCTTATCTGAGGACCTCAGTTAGGACTTAACGGAGATTGAATGCTTTGTGAATACGGCGGTTAATATTTGTTGATTTTGTTTTCCTTGATAATCCAACAAAACAACGAGTTTTCTGCTAAATCATGCCGTAATATATGACATTTATGGCAATAAAATAGCAGGTTGACGACCGTACGATAGTCAAATCCCCTAGGATTTTGTATTTTTGGCGCTCTTGTTCCGCGGAACGCTTATCAATTTGCCCAAATGTCAGTAATTTTCTAATTTTTCGATGAAAATGGTCTTAAACGATTTGGTTCGACTCACTGACTTACAGAGTATTATAGGTTTGGGATATAAATATCTCGGTTAAGTTCGTTATTGGGCGCATTTGGCCCAATGGTTTCGGAGTAATGAAAACAAAAAAAAAATTAAATTATAAATTTCATATTCAATTTTTTTAGGATGCACTTGCATCATAAGCATCCATTGATGTCCTTTTCAACTCTAACACGCTAATACTTTCGGAGATAGGATTTTTCAAAATTTCAATAATACATTGTACTTATATACTCGTATGTAATTCTATCTGTCTGTGTTCACTGTTCATTCATGTCATCTTATCTTCCTATAAGAGACGTGATTTTTATTTCTGTTCTAGTTTGTTTATATAATTCGTACTTTTAAAATATTGTGTGTTGGATAACAAGGTCCCGCATCTTGAATTTGTGAATATATACAAGACTGTTTTGATACCAAAAATAATATTGGCTTGTTGCATATTGAATAATTTATGTGCAAATATTGGGGATGATGTTTCACAAGATTTAGAATTGGATCATTTTAATGATGTAGTTTATGAAGGTAATAGGAAAGAACAACATAATGGAATCATCAAAAGAAATTACTGTTCGTTGACCACTGAGGTTAATATTATCTTTTACTTCCTTCGGTAGTGAGACATGTTCCTACATACAGTATTTCCATAATCTTGCTTGCAAAAAAATGCTGAAATATTGATCTACATTTGTGTATCAAATATTCTTTCTTGAGTTAAGGTTCATAATACAGAATGAATGTGTTAGTGTTATGAACTATTAAATTATGAAAAGAGGATTGTAGTTTATTAGTATATCTTGAACTTTTAAAATAATTTCTTCGTCAGCCTATACCTATTCAAATATCAGGAATAAATGGACAGTCTGTTATGATTGTTTCCAGCCTTGCTCTAGGCATTTCGATGATACTTTCCTATTCGAGTCGCGAAAACTATGCACCGAGTGTAAGTTGCAACAACCCATTCCACGAGGTTAAATCATTGCAGATTGCTCATTTAATCTTGATAAATAAACTATTATTTGAATTTAATTTATTTTATGGTGCAGTTCTATCATAACAATCCGTTGATATCATTCCCGACTCTGAGAAACCAATAATTTCGGAGATATAGTTTATCAAAAATTGAACAAGAGCGCCAAATATCCTGCCACAGGGCTTTCCCCCATTTTTCCCAAACGAATTGAAAATATATATATCTTGATCATCATCTTCTACCTCAAATTTACACAACATACTCATATAGTAATATTTTTTGAATGGGTGCTTCATGACCTCACGTTCTTCCAAACGGTACCTACATTTAATTGTGGAAAAATTGTTTCTCTATTTCAGTATCGTAATGAGTTCATTCCAGCACTAAAAACAGTGCTGGAATGAACTCATTCCCGCATTGTTTCTAGTTATATTTTTCGTTTTGTGGTAGTCAGCACTGACATTCGATCCTATCAAATTTCAACACACGTCAATTATTTACAATATAAGATAATCTGGATCAGGGATGTTGCGAATATTCGCATCCGCATCCGCAAATGCGGAACTTCCGCATAGATTTGGACATCTGCATCTGCATCCGCATCCGCATTAATCAATGCGGATGTTTATGCGGATGCGAATATCATGCAAGTAGCGCTAGCGACAAGAAATAATTTGGGCGGGTCCTACTGTTTATTAAGTATAATGCTCCTATTTTTAATTTCACTTACTAATATAAGAACCAGTAGGTGTTTAATATAAAATTGGTTCAAGCACTGACGTGAAGTCAGAAGCTTTTGCGCGTATGTTCTCTTGTCCATTCTCCTTTATTGGACACTCTTAATCGAATTCACCATGGTAAATTCGATTAAGAGTGTCTAATAAAGGAGAATGGACAAGAGAACATACTCGCTAAAGATTCTGACTTCACGTTAGTGCTTGAACTAATTTTTGTTTTCAATTATATTTTACAAATTTTCTAGTACTCTGATCCTACCGAAATTTTGCAAGAATTTTCGCGTTGGCATTCTACAACTAAAACCATATTTGAATTGGATCGGATTTGTATTTTTTGAGTTATTGATGAGGAAATAACAACCAAATTTCAGATTGATATAACTCCAAAACACTTTGGCAGATTATGCGAGTTAACGAACTTAAGAAATGTCGTATTCAGATGTGTAATCTACACTGAAAACTGCAAGTCGCTATTTCTTTTCCTTCTCAAGGAATCATGAGATAAATAATATTTTTCGTAATTTTTTAAAAATTTTCTAGGGGTACGGTCCCTACAAAATTTGACACACGTCTTCATGTCGATATTCTACAACTAGTTACCAGGCTTCAATTCGAACGAGTCTATATTTTTTGAGTTATCGAGGAAATAATATTCCAGATGGGTATATAACTCCGAAACTGTTGGACCGATTATGGCCAACAGCGAACTTAACTCTTCCATTCAGATGTGCAACCTATCCTGAAAATTGGAAGTCCCTATCTCCTTTCTTTCGAGAGTTGTCGAGGCAACGCTCACCCATCCAGCTACTGAACTCACACAAGGCTGCTCGGATCTCCAACAAAATAGATCCGATCATGTTCAAACTTGGATCTTGGTAGTAGAGTTAGGTTCTGAAGGCTCTCGCCTTTCAGCGATATCGAACAAATAGTTTCTGATATATAGAATTTTTTCAATAATTTTCTATGATTTTTTAAAAATTTTCTAGTTATACGATCCTCACAAAATTTTGCAAGAATTTTCGCGTTGACATTCTACAACTAATAACCATGTTTGAATTGGATAAATTTTGTATTTTTCGAGTTATTGAGGAAATATCAACCAAATTTCAGATGGTTATAACTCCAAAACTGTTTTGCTTATAACTCCAAAACTCTTTCCGTTATTAGGTTATCGTGACGTAAATACTATTTTTTAATAATTTTTTTAAAATTTTCTAGCAATACGATGTTCACAAAATTTCACAAACGTCCATAGGTTTTTTTTCTACAACTACTCACCAAGTTTCAATTCGATCGGATTAGTATTGGTCGTAGACAAAATTATTACTCGGAAACCGTTGGCCGATTATACCCATTAACGAACTTGTCCGTCCTATTGGAATGCGCCACCTACCCTGAAAATTTCAAGTCGCTATCTTTTTCCGTTCTTAAGTTATCGTGGCAACGGCCGGCCGGCCAGAATCAGATATGACCTCGAATTCTTGATCAGGGAGTCAAACTCAATCGTGTGAGACCATTTCCGGCGAAAAATTCGAAAATTACAAACATTTGGGCAAAATGATAAGGCGATGTTCCCCAGAACATACGCGTAAAAATAGATACTTATGTTTGATTTGATTACAATAAAAATGTTAATAATTAAGTTATCATTGTTTTAATTCTTCATTAATAGACTTTATTTACATAATATCATAAACATCCGCATCCGCATCCGCATCCGCGGATGTGAGCTTTCAAAACTCCGCATCCGCATCCGCATCCGCGGATGTGAAAAAATCGACATCCGCAACATCCCTGATCTGGATAAGGTGAAATAATTGTTGAGAGGAAAGGTTTTATTTTCATAAAACATAAGGTACTAGAGATTTCCTTCTTGCTAATTTTGAATCATTCATGATATTAGGAAACTGTTCAATCTGATCTCCATGCTCTACGTACAATTCAAATTCCATGATCTGTCAACTTTCGCAACAGCCACACCAACTGCCAAGATACAATACAAAAGTCACTAGGATGTATAATCCTAATTTTTAATTAAATTTCAACACTATTTTACAAAACTTACCTGAAATAGAGAAAATATCGTCTAATACTCGTTTCAGAAGGCAATTCCAGCACTCATGCGTACGAAAACTCGTTCCTTCGTCGCTCGTTTTCGAATTTCGCATTCGTGTTTAAATATCAGCCCATTCTGCAACTTGTTTTAGAATATACTATTCCTGGTATGAATTATTTTTATTTCAGACGTTCATGTGATTCACAACTCTCGACAGACTCCAATAACCAAAAAACAGAAGACTTGAATTGGGAAACGAAAAGTCTTTTAAATTTGAGAACTATGGTTCAGTCAAAAGAAAGTAAATTTAATCTGAAATCTGTTCCAAAAATGAGCCAAAATCACTTCATAGCATTATGGAAAAATGTTTTTGAAATAAGCCAATCCGAATCGAACCATGAAGTAAGTATGGTGTTTCGTTCACTTATCTGGACTTCATTACTCGGCTCATTGTTGTTGTTGATTTATCGCAATACTTTATTTAATGGGAGATGAACGGAATAGCTTTACCTTGAAGCGATATTCCTTTTTTTTTTATGGGTTGTGCTGGGCAGACGAAACCCGCCCCTGCACTGCGACCAATCGGTCTATTGTGGCACACCTGTAGTATATAATCTATACTTCACCCACAAGATCAAGTCTCTTGATGAGGGATATGAGTCTGGTGGGTGAGAACTTGTCCAGTTCCCCAGTGTCAGTTTGTGGACTCTTAGTTCCTCCAATCTGATCCTGTCCCCAGCGGGACAGTCATACATGATGTGTTCGATAGACTCGTCGTCTTCCAGGCAAAGTCTGCGTTCGGAGTCCTCAGTCAACCCCAGCGTATTGAGGTGTTTCCTGAGGCCACAATGGCCCGCGTATACAGCTGTAAGGATTCTCAGATCCACCCTAGAGAATTTGAGCCATTTTCTGGCTATTTCAGCTGATGGGCCAGTAATTGTTGAGCGATGTCTGTGTCCAGGTATGCTGCTCCAGATTCCTTAGACCTTTTAGTCCCACCATCTGTTGTTTTCCTTCGCCGCTGCTCTGAGAGAGATACCGCAGGCCGGTTCAGGTCCAATGAGCCCCATGGAAGCCCCCCGTGCCGCCAACGAGTCCGCCATCTCATTAACCTTTATGCCCGAGTGGCCCGGGACCCACAAGAGCTGCAGCCTGCAGCGCCCTCCCAGTTCAGCGAGTGTGGTCCGGCAATCCTGCACAAGCAGGGATTTGCAGTTGTATGAAGTCAAGGCCTTCAAGGCAGCTTGGCTATCCGATAGGATCTTGATTGATCCGTGAGCCCAACCTTTCTCAAGTATGAGCTTCGCACAGTGACAATGGCGAGAATTTCTGCTTGAAAGACAGTCGCAAAACTACCCAGGCTGATGGATTCACCCCTAGCAATTCTGCAACCGCTGACTCCCGCTTCCACCCCTTGGGTGGTAGCGGAGCCATCTGTGAACCAGCAGGGACCCTCAAGCAGTCAGGTCTCAGAGACGGCCCAGCGATATCCCTTTGTAATTGTACTTTATTTAATTTTTATATTTTGCTATTGATGTGTGAATTATATCTTGTATTTTTCCACCCAGAAAATGACCCAAGCCGTCGGAGATGTTGGAATTATGCTTTTCAAAATAGGCGATGTGAGACGAAAATTTTTCGTTTCTAGAGATGATTCTGATGATAGTCTATTAGCGGCAGCTTCTACTCATAGTTCTTCAGGATTCGAGGATTTGGTAAGTCAGTTTCGGAAAGATAGTAATATTAGTAAAGACAGTAATAAGCCTTACTGTCGTTCGACTAACTGTTTGCTAGTGTTTGCTGTCATTTGCTATAGTCTGACAGATAAACCTTGTTTGTGGTGTCAAACAGTTCGCAAGTGTCTGCAATCAAAAGTTTGCCTATAGTAAGCTGCTCATTTACTTTTATCTCATATGCTGCTCATCTACTTTTATCTATGACTATATACATACAGCGTGGTATTTTTTTTTACAGTATATCGATGCGGGTCTCGTCTATCACTAAATCGATGTCGCTGATCACGAATATGCAATTGGTTTTCCCATATCTAGCGTACTTTTGGAAAAAATCCACTTTGAATAAAAAACTCGTCAAAAATAGGTCAATTTTGGAAATGCACAGACCAAATAAAGCGGAGTAGGGTGATGATTTTTTTCGTCATAAATGGATTCTTTATCTATGAAATAATCCAAACAATAAATGTTTAACTAATACCGTTCGGAAGTTACGATTTTTTTCCCGAGGGTCTATTTTTCGGAAAATTCAAATTGCGATAATTCCGTGGATAATTTTTTTAAAAAATATCAGATCATATATTCGTAATCTACTGCCTCGAATTAGTAAATGATGTGAATTTCATCGGAATCGGAGACCGGTACACTTTTGGCCATTTTTTAAGGGCTCATTTCTCGATAAAAAATTTTTGTCGAAAAACTATCATCTGGGTACCGTTTCTCATGGAATCGAGGCCGCAGATTCCGAATCTAAGGTCAGATATTTATCCACGGAAATATCGTGATATGAATCTTCCGAAAAACAGACCCTTCGGAAAAAAATCATAATTTCCGATGGGTATGAGCTGGACATCTATCGTTAGGATTATTCAGTAGATAAAGGATCCATATATGACGAAAAAAATCAGCATCGCTCTACTCCGCTTTATTTGGGCTGTGCGAATTTCCAAAATTGACCCATTTTTGACGATTTTTTCACTTTAAGGAAATTTTTTCCCAAAGTACGCTAGATATGGAAAAACCAATTGCATATTCGTGATAAGCGACATCGATATAGTAGAAAACGAGACCCGCATCGATATACTGTCGACACTTGGAAGAATTTTTGACCCGGAAGATAATGAAGGTTCTTCTTTCCCGGCGCAAATCTACGATTTTCATATCTCATTCCTTGTACTCAAGGTCGTATCAATTGCTAATTGACCTAAGACAGCCACGTCCTTCGCTTCGTCTCTTTCATGCACCCTCTTTTTGTTTCCGACTAAACCAGTATAGCGTCAAATTTGGCAACCAGTTGCACAACGTAAGCAGGGGATACATTTATTCCAGGATGTCGTTCGTTAAATAAAGCCGCTGTTCGCGCAGAGTCGTTATTCCTAAAAAATAATTTTATCATTTCCACCCTTTCTTCTACGGAATACGTACCAATTTAATTATACTTAATATTTACAATCGCTTTGACACGCATGTAACGTTCTTAAAAATTCATGATAGACTAAGGTAAATCAAAAACATGGTCTGTCTAGCTCTTTCCGTTCTACAGTTATCGTGGCAACGGCCGGACTGCACCACAGAATCAAATTTCACATTTGGGCAAAACTATAACGCGATGTTCCCTAGAACATACGCGCAAAAATATTATTATTTTTCACCGCCGAATTCAACGCAATCATAAAAAAATAGGTTTCTAATTTGAAAAACAGAAGTTATGGCCAATTTTTTATTACAACTGTCGACACAAAATTTTAAACACCCTGTGTTGATATTTCTGAAATTCAAAAGATGCATGACCTTTCCACATTCTTCATCTTCGATGTTCTAAAAACGGTTCACGTTCAGGATTTCAAAATAAATGAACATAATACTGGCTAAACATATTTTACTTTTTTTCCGGTTTTTTTTCGATATTTTGAAAACTATTCGAATGAATACAATGGTTTTAACATAAATGTATTCAGCATTGAATATTTGATCATACCAGGAATGCAAAACTTGAAAAAGAAATTGTTTCATCAAATTTATTTTCACTCCCTGTATAAAAGGAAGTGCTTGGGCTTCGAAAATATTTTAGCTCTGTAGAGAATTTGAATCAATATCATAATTCCTATTTTCAGATTTTAAATATGTTTATTTCTCCATAAACGTCTAATAGGCACTCGAACTTGGGACACCCTGTATAATATAAATATAATATAACATACTTTGAAAATGGCAAGAACGTGCATTGAACTAAACGGTGGTAAATTTTGAGCATCTTCTGTGATTCATCTTAAGTTTTTTATTTGTTTATTTTTATTCTCGAATTAAATCCACCTTAATCAGTTCACTTTTTTCAGATCTTTCAAAAAAAGTAGCACTCACTATTTTTGTATGTTGGTTTTTCAGAGTCCAGATAAAAATGGAAACCCAACAACACCACAAGGTGAAATTCAATGGTACATCACCATTGATCAATTTCTGGCTTCAGTATTGAACTCTGAATCTCTTTCCGAATTTTTTTCAAAGAGACATTCTATATCTGAGCATGTGCAAAAGCTGAAGAGGAGAAGATTTGAATGATCACCTTGACGTTTTACAATTATCTCATATTATATCCAAGTATTCGAAATTATTATCGCATTTATTTTTCCATTTTTACAATATTTTAGCAGATATCTCTGACATAACATACAATGCGGGTTTATCTTGTTTTATTTTTATGTGTACTAGTTACACTGAAAAAATATGTTTATAAATACTGTCTGATAAAAAATATATTCTGTAAATATCTGAGAAATTTTGTATATTATGAATTTATTATTATAAATTATGATTTTTCTGATCTTATTTTAATATTATGAGCTTTATTGATTATAACAAGTGCAATTCTTTTATTTCTATTATTGATCTGTGAAATTTTATAAATACACTTTGTGGAAAATTGATTGATAACCAATAATTTTTTCCAAGAAAATTATTTTGTTGATATTGCGCTTCATAGTTTTTGGCGAAAGGTTTTCAAAATTCCATAATTGAAAGCGTTTCAGTCAATATCGCCTACTATTAAGTTTTAATGGATACCATTGATGCCAAATGTGCCATTGAAAGTAACGCAAAATAAACGATGTTATACATGTTTCAATAAAGTTATTTTGAAGTATTCCTTTTGAAATATAATTCCTTATTAATTATCCCTCCAAAATTATCCACAATTCTTACTCAATTTCCCTGTGAGGAAGGTACATGAATGAACCCATAAAATAATGGTTCGAATGTGGCTGGTTATACAAAATTTACATATCTGCACGAACAACCTTAAAACTTCCCGCCCATTTTCCTTGTTTCATTGGTTGTATCTTTGGTTGCCTATGCGACGTAAGTAAGTAGTCCTACCAATTCACTAAAACTAAACGATCACCATAAAGCCAAGATTAGAAAAATCAGGTCATATACTTCCCTTCATATAATCCCTGTGATAATGCACAGTTATTAGAGTAATTAGAAACAGTATAGGCTAAACTGGTTTTTTTAGAACTAAAATAAGAGTAACTTTATCGCATTCTAACACCATAGAATACAATACATGACATTAGCGAGCACCTTCCTACTTCCTAACCTCAAACTTTTTTTTGGAGGTATATGAAATATAACGTGTTTTTGGATTTTCTTAAATAGATGACTTCATAAAAAAAACATGGAGAATGAAGTTATAAATTCTGATAAAAAGAAGTCGCATAGAGATAGACGTGCAGGTACAGTTCAATAGTTATTTAATTATCGATTATGGTGAATTATCATTTCGAGCTACATATATCATTTCATGTTTTCTTTCAGGAAGAAAGGCTGATAAAAAGAAATCTAAGGATAAAAATGTCGTTGTCCAAACCTTAACAGATAAACAACGTAATCCGAAAGCTTTTGGTTTCAATTCGGCTGTTAAAGCTGAAAGACAATTCAGAAGAAAACAAGATGTAGATACGAAGAAACAACATATTGTCCTTGTGGACAGAACTCCTGTTGAACCTCCACCTATTTTAATTGCAGTGGTTGGCCCTCCTAAAGTGGGAAAAACTACTTTGATAAAAAATCTCATAAAATTATTCACAAAAGCACCAATGACAAATATTCAAGGCCCTGTATCTATTGTGATAGGAAAGAAAAGGCGAATTACTCTTATGGAATGTAATAATGATATTAATTCTATGATAGATCTGGCCAAATTGGCTGATTTAGTATTACTTTTATGTGATGCTAACTTTGGATTTGAGATGGAAGTGTTTGAGTTTTTGAACATATGTCAGGTTCATGGAATGCCTAGAATCATGGGAGTCTTGAACCATTTAGATATGATTAAAAATACCAAAAAATTGAAAACCACTAAAAAAACAATAAAACATAGATTTTGGACTGAAGTATATCCCGGCGCCAAGTTATTTTACTTATCAGGAATAATTCGAGAAGATTATCTGAAAAATGAAATTAAAAATTTAGGTCGATTTATATCTGTTATGAAGTTTAGACCTTTGACATGGAGAAGTACGCATAGTTATTTGTTGGTAGACAGAATGGAAGATTTAACAAATCAAGAACTTTTGAGGAATAACTCTAAGTGTGATAGAAATATTTCTCTTTATGGATATATCCGTGGAGTACCCTTGAAAAAAGGATCATCAGTTCATATAGCTGGTAAGGTTTATCTGATAATTGCAAGGTAAGGAAACTAAGTGCCTGATTTTCTTATTTCAGGTGTAGGAGATATGAAGATACATGATTTATCTTTTCTCCCAGATCCTTGTCCTCTTCCAGAGGAACTTAAGAAAAGAGCTTTAATTGAAAAAGAAAAAATGGTATACGCACCTTTTTCTGGCGTTGGTGGTATTGTTTATGATAAAGATGCAGTTTATGTGGAGCTTGGTGGCTCACATAGTCATAAAGATAGAAATAATGGAGATGAAGTCGATAACATAGTAGCTAATCTTATTGATGCAAGAGAAACATTAGACACAAAGATGAAGCATTCAGAAATGCAAATTTTTAGTGGGAGCAAAAAGATAACAGCTGAAGAAATGGAAGAAGAAAACGATTCTGATGTAGATGAAGAATCTGAAATAGAAGACAAACATCAAGAAACAGATGACGAAAATAAAGGAACAGATGAGCAGAATGAAAGTAGTACATCAGAAGAAGAAGATGACGTAAAAAGTGACAAGATAATACAAATAATGGAGAATAAAGATCAATTAAAAACAAAAAAAGTACTAGATGAGGAGGATGACTTGAAAGAGGAACTAAATAGACTGAAAAAAAAATCGTATAAGGAAGAGAAAATTTGTGATTCAGGTAGAATACGAAGAAAAGTGATTTTTGATGATATGAATGAATCATTTCCTGATACTGACAATGAATCATCTGATGAAAGTAGCGATGAAGAGAAAGAAATTTCTGAAAAATTCGAAATGAAAAAAATAGAATGTAATAGTTCAAAGGAGAATATACATGAGAAAATTAAAAATGTACTTAAAAATCTCGAAGAAAAGAAAACGATGGATGACTCTTCTAATGATGAAATGTCTGAAGATGAAACTATGAATGATCAAAATGAATTAGAAGATGGTTCTGATGAATGTGAAGAAAATGTGGAAGATGGTTCAGACATGGATTCATTAGAAGAATCAGATGAACATGAAGTTTCAGAAGGATTAAAATGGAAGGAAAATCTAGCTAAAAAAGCTGAAGCGGCGTTTTTGGAAAGAAAAAGTACATCAAAGAATTGGATGAAATTAGTTTATGGTAAGTATGGATAGTTTATTATCTACAATACCTCATCAAACTAACAAATTTAATTAGTTCATTAAACATTGAAAAGAATACATTTTTGGAACCAATTTTATTCATATACATATATTATATATTATGAAAATTGTAGGTAGATCAAGAATATGTGGTCGAAATCGATTCTGTCCGACCGTGCGGCCGGCCGTTAACACGATAACTCTCAAACGGAATGAGCTAGTCAGTTGAAATTTTCAGAATAGGTTTGGGACAAAAATATCTCGGCTAAGTTCATTATTGGGCAAAATCGGTCAGATGGATTCGGAGTAACAAACAAAACAAATTCCAAAATAAGTTTTTCACAAGATTTTTAACTCTAACAAGCTAATACTTTCGGAGATATGATTTTTCAAAATTTCAATAATAAATCGTACTTCTGTGTTTTCAATAATTCGATAATTTTTCTATCTATGAATTATTATAATATGATCTTGGTTGATACATTTCAACTTATTTTCCTGAGACATGATATGTCGAATTTTGATATTTGATGCGCATGGTTAATCCATATGGTAATGGTAAGTTAATAATATTGAGTTCAGAATATCTCCAGTAAAAACAAAACTGCAATATTGGCTAAAGTTTCAATTGATATAATATAATTTTCAGAGTGGATTTGAGGAAAAAATATATCGTTCATCATAGAATTGAGGAACAAATATCTCGGATGAGTTCGTTGTTGGGTAGAATTGGTCTATTGGTTTTGGATTAATCATATTTAGCACTCTTGTTGAATTTAAATTCTCTTATGATGTTTGAAGTAATTTAAATTATGGAGTTCTATCATAAGAATCCATTGATATAATTCCCAACTGTGAGAAACCAATACTTTCGGAGATATAATTTGTCTGTTTGTACAAGAGCGCCAAATAGCTCCTGTCCACAGGGCTTGAACCAATTTTTGGCGCTCTAGTTCCTCGGAACTGAGTGCTTATCAATTTGCCCAAATGTTTGTAATTTTCGAATTTTTGGCTGAAAATAGTCTCAAACGATTTGGTTCGACTCACTGATCAAGAATCCGAGGTCGAAATCGATTCTGTCCGGCCGGCCGGCCGTAGGCACGATTACTCTCGAACGAAAGGAGTTACAGGATTGAAATTTGCAAGGTGGGTTTGGAGCGTAAATATCTCGGTTAAGTTCGTTAATGGGCAAAATCCATCGAGCTGTTTCGGAGTTATGGCTGATTTAAGTAAAAACATTTTTTATGAATATTCCGAAACCGATCACTCGATCTATCTGAAATTTAGCATCAAATTGTAGAATCATGACCGTCATACGTATGTGAAGTTTTGTATTTACCAGGTTACCGCAAAGTGTAAAAAAAAATTTAGAAAATTAAAAAAATTTTTTTTTACAATAACTCTCGAACGGAATGAGCCAGGCAGTTGAAATTTTCAGAGTAGGTTAGGGAGATGAATATCTCGGTTGAGTTCGTTATTGGGCAAAATAGGGCAGATGGTTTCGGAGTAACGAAAAAAAAAAAATTTTTTAAGTAACAAATTTCAAATTCAATTTTTATTTAAGATGCAGTTTCACCATAAAAATCCATTGATATCATTTTCAACTCCAACAAGCTAATACTTTCGGAGATATGATTTTTCGAAATTTCAATAATGAGTCGTACTTCTATGTTTTCACAGAATCTAAGCTTTATTATTTGATCTGTGTTGATACTCGTACATGTCATCCTGTTCTATAAGAGAGAGTCAAATTCATTTCAGGTATTTTAATTTGATTTCTTCCATGGTGCAGTTCTCATTCTCAGATTGCTCATTTAATCTTGATAAATAAACTATTATTTGAATTGAATTTCCTTTATGATGCAGTTTTATTATAAGATATAATTCTCAACTCTGAGAAACCAATTATTATTATTATTATACTGATCCTCCTAGATCTTCCCAAAGGAGACCCCTCATAAGCTCTCAAAGAGCTTGAGCGAGTGAGGAGAACCAGTTGTGTTCTGTGTAGGCTTTGTTACTGTGTCCTTACGCCACCTCAGGCACAGCACTGTTAATTTTTGACCCAACAGTGAATGGTGGCGATTACCGTGACTAGAAAATTTCTTTCCTAGCCTCGGAATTGAACTTGGGGCTCCCGCTCCCAAGTCAAATGCTCTACCACTGAGCCAACCGCACTAATAATACTTTCGGAGATATAATTTTTGGCGCTCTAGTTCCTCGGAACTGAGTGCTTATCAATTTGCCCAAATGTCTGTAATTTTCGAATATTTCGATGAAAATGGTCTTAAACGATTTGGTTCGACTCACTGATCAAGAATCCGTGGTCGAAATTCATTCTGTCCGGCCGGTCCGGCCGGCCGTAGGCACGATAACTCTCGAACGGAATGAGCTAGAGAGTTGAAATTTTCAGAGTAGGTTTGGGGGATAAATATCTCGGCTAAGTTCGTTATTGGGCAAAATCGGACAGATGGTTTCGGAGTAACAAAAAAAAAATTTTTTTTTTACGAAACAAATTCCAAATTAAATTTTTTTTAATAAGAAGTTTTATCATAAAAATCCATTCATATCATTTTTAACTCTAACAAGCTAATACTTTCGGAGATATGATTTTTCAAAATTTCAATTATAAATCGTATTTCAACGTTGTCACAGAATGATATTATTCTATGAATTGTCATAATGTCAAATGATGTTCCTGAGACATTTGGCTTTTTCGGTTGGTTTATGGTTGACCGGTCGGTTCATAAACGATGACGTCCGATCCTCGGTTGGTTCCCACCCATTCGAATTTTTCCTAAACGAAATGGTTGGTTGAACGGCGGTCAATTTGAAATTGATAATACACAATTTGCTTACAGGTGTAAGTTCAGTTCAATATTCAGTTTGTTTTTGTAATAAGTGGAACTGTCGAAGCCAAATTCATAAAAGGCTAAACGCAAAGCAGTTGCAGCCCTCTTATTAGTAGATGAATTGGATGATTCTGATTCAGCGAACATTAAAAAAATATGTTTAATCAGTGCCATTGAAATGAATTACTTTATCATTAATTTCAAAGCCCACAGCACTTCTATTTCCAAACTTTAACATTGCTCATTTAATCTTGATAAATAAACTATTATTTGAATTGAATTTCCTTTAGGATGCAGTTCATCATAGAATTGAGGAACAAATATCTCGGATGAGTTCGTTGTTGGGTAGAATTGGTCTATTGGTTTTGGATTAATCATTTTTAGCACTCTTGTTGAATTTAAATTCTCTTATGATGTTTGAAGTAATTTAAATTATGGAGTTCTATCATATGAATCCATTGATATAATTCCCAACTCTGAGAAACCAATACTTTCGGAGATATAATTTGTCTGTTTGAACTAGAGCGCCAGAAAGCTCCTGTCCACAGGGCTTGAACCCATTTTTGCGCGCGTGTTCCGCAAGGAACAGCGTGCTATCATTTCGTCACAATGTCTGTATTTTTCGAATTTTTTTGTGAAAATGGTCTCAAACGATTGGGTTCGACTCCCTGATGAAGAATTCGAGGTCAAATTCAATTCTGTCCGTCCGGCCCGGCCGGCCGGCCGTTAGCACGATAACTCTCGAACGGAGCAAGTTAGAGCGTTGAAATTTGCAGGGCATGTTAGGAGCGTGAATATCTCGGACAAGTTCGTTAATGGGCAAAATCCATCGAGCCGTTTCGGAGTTACGGCCATTTTTAGTTAAATCGTTTTTCGAGAATATTTCCGAAACCGATCACTCGATCGATCTGAAATTCAGCCTCAAATTGTATAATCATGACCTTTATATGCCTGCGAAGTCTCATAATGATCGGATGGCTGTAAACTAGAAAAAAAAATGTTAAATATTTGAAATTGAAATTGAAAAGATCTACCCAAAAGATAGTAGACACCATTCACTGTCGTTTCAAAAATTAACAGTGCTGTATCTAAGCTGCCATCAGGATAGAGTAACAAAGTTGGAAGAGAACACAACTGACTCTCCTTAGTCGCACAAGCTGCTAGAAGATTTGGGAGGGTCAGTATAATCCTAATCATGTTTATAGCACGCGCGCAAAAGCAAATTGACTTAACAATGAAAGAAAAAGTGTAAAAAGTCAATCTGCTTTGGCGCGCATGCTATAAACATGATTAGGATTATACTGACCCTCCCAAATCTTCTAGCAGCTTGTGCGACTAAGGAGAGTCAGTTGTGTTCTCTTCCAACTTTGTTACTCTATCCTGATGGCAGCTTAGATACAGCACTGTTAATTTTTGAAACGACAGTGAATGGTGTCCACTATCCTTTGGGTAGATCTTCGGCTCGCTCTATCCACTGAGCTTGAAGTACTCATCATTCAATTCAAATTAGCCACCGTGAACACGCGCGCCAAATAGTACTGACTTCACGTCAGTGCTTTTTTTTATTGAATGTTCATAAAAAATTTTTTTTTCAGGAGTTTTTGAAGTAAAAGCCGATAAGGAACTTCAGGAAGATATAGCGGATTCAAAGGAAAACGTGGATGACTTGGACAATCTACTCCAAGCCGTATCAAAGAATCAGCAAAAAGTAATAATGGACAAAGAATCGTTGAATGCAGAGGAATCATCATTGATAGAACCCTGGAGTTCAAAAATTTCAGACTGGACAAGCAGTGACAATAAAATTCCAATTAAAAATTGTTTTGTTACTGGTGAGTGGAAGGAAAGCGAAGATGCCAATGAACTATTAAAGTTGGATGATGCCGAAGATTTAAGTGACATTGAGTCTGAAATATATGGAGATTTCGAAGATTTGGAAACAGGTGAAAAGCACACTTCTCAACCTAAAGGAGAAAAACGTAAAAGGGATGCGTCTGAAAATGATGATGATTACAGACTTAAATTAGCTGAAAAAAAGAAGAAACTAAAGGAAAGATTTGATGAGGAATATGATACCGGAGAAAAAAATAATTATTACGATGAACTTAAATTGACGGCAGAGAAGCAGGCGCAGTTGAATAAAACTTGTTTTGAAAATTTGCCAGACGAAATAAGAACCCAGATTGAAGGTTACCGACCAGGAATGTATGTGAGAATGGAATTCCAAAACATTGCTTCAGAATTTGTGACGAATTTTGACCCAACTTATCCTATAATTATTGGCTCACTAAATGTTGGCGAAGAAAAAATTGGATATGTGAATGTGAAAATAAAGAAGCACAGATGGTACAGTAAAATTTTGAAAACGGCCGATCCGTTAATAATTTCTCTTGGATGGAGACGATTTCAAACCATTCCATTGTTTTCAAAGATGGAGGATGATTTGAAATATCGCTACCTCAAGTACACCCCCGAGCATTTGAGCTGTAATGCCCATTTCTGGGGACCGATGACTCCGCAGAAAACTGGTTTCTTGGCTTTACAAAGTGTTGAGTCGAACCCAGAGGTATTTTGAAAATCTTTTTTGTTATAATATTTTTTCAAGAATAAACAGGTACAAATGAGTTTTAGTAATGTTGTCAGTGCGATGAAATTTGATAAAAAGGAAGCAATTTTTGGCATCAGTTCAGATGTCTATAATTTTCGAATTTTTGCCCGAAAATGATCTCAAACGATTATCTTTCGACTCACTGATCAAGAATCCGAGGTCAAACTTCATTCTGTCCGACCGTCAGCACTATTACGCTCTAATGCAATGAGTTAGAGAGTTGAAATTTTCAGAGTAGGTTTGGAGTCTAAAAGTTTTTAATGGATATTGTCATTTCTTTCGAAATAGTAGAACATTTCCGATCAATGATCAATATTCAACATATCTTAATATACTCGTACCTACCTCAAATCGACCTCCAGATGGTGCACTTCACATGAGCACTTAAACTATTCTGGACGATACTACATGGTTCGCGACGCCCCTGGATTTCTTCATTTAGGATACATTTTTGGTTACTAGCGTTATTTATTCGGTTTTGAAATTTAGATGATATTTTATTTGAAATGTGGATACAGAATGAATATTTTATAAGTTAATTGTATATCGCGTACAGGCTTAAGCCTCTGCGATTTATGTTTATGACACAATAAACTATATTATTATTATTATTAGTAATTTTGATGAATGTTATATCTATTGAATTTAAGTCGATCTTCCAATAAAATTACGTGAAACCTGAATAATTTCCTATATTATTTGTTATTTTACAAATTTCAATCCCGGTTGTTTTTTATCTCATGACACAATTGTTTGATTGAACTGATTTGTGTCCTTACGCCACCATAGACAAACCACTGCTTATTGTCAACCAAATAATAACTGCAATAACACAGCACTGTTTACTTTTGACCCAAAAGTGAATATGTATATGTATTTAAGTCAAAACTAATCGTTTGAGACCATTCTCAGCCAAAAAATGGACCAGTTTTTTAGACTCTTGTTTTTACAGTCTGATTTATATTCTTGGAAATATTGGGAATATAATTTTTTTTCTTGAACCTCACTTCAGCAGTCATTATGTCGTTCCATTTTCTCTCAGCAAATACTGAGAAAAAAATATACTATTTCTCATGAAATCATGAAAAATAGTATATTTCAGTAACTAGCTCATCTTGAGAGACTTTGATTTTGTTAAATACAGAGAAAGACGGTTTACTATATAGAATACATTTTTAGATTTTGAAAAATAAAGGATTCAGAATAGCTGCAACTGGAGTTGTCCAGGAATTGGATAAATCTACACAGATTATGAAAAAACTTAAACTTATAGGATATCCGTTGAAGATATACAAGAAGACTGCTTTTATCAAAGGTAATTTGATTTTGAAACAGGTAATTCATATTCTTACTTACTCTTTTGTAGATATGTTCAATAGTTCTTTAGAAGTAGCCAAATTTGAAGGAGCAAAAATCAAAACAGTTTCTGGTATTAGGGGGCAAATCAAAAAACCTATTACGAAACCTGAAGGTTGTTTCAGGGCTACATTTGAGGATCAAATAAAATTGAGTGGTAAGAATCTTTTCATATCAACATACCACCAATTTTCACCAATTACAGTCTAAAAGTTTTTGAAAAGTATTGAGATCAATATTCTTATTTCAGATATTGTGTTCTGTCGAACGTGGTACAAAGTGGATGTTCCACAATTTTATAACCCAATAACAAATCTTTTACTGCCTATTGAGGAGAAGAATACTTGGAAAGGTGCTAGAACAACAGGGGAAATTAAACAAGAGAAAAATATTAGGGCAGAAGTTAACCCAGATCATTTATATGAGGTGAGCTATACATTAGTTCTGTGTAAACAATCCATCCCTTGCTTTACTTATGAAATATTCTTTATTCTTTGATCCATCACTTCTGTAGATTTTATTATATGCATCAGTTTGAAGTATTGCTATGAGATTTTTTATACGAAGTGAAACAATTTAACTTTATATCTTGAAAAATTGATTATGGAAATATCTAGATCTCATAGTCCGCTGGCAGCTTAGATACGGGGAGCGTTGACTAGGAACTGATAATATCCCGGACTAAGAAAAAATATTTCTAGTCCAACATTATCGTCCACTAGTCATTGTGGTCTCAAATATTATGACCTTATGGGTTGTGTTCGAATATTAACTCCACGGAGTAGAGTAGAGTTTTTGAAGGTTTGACAAGATTTACTCTGACAGTGACAGAAGGTGCCAATATCGGAATATAGGTTATGTTGGTTTAAGAAAGAACCTATTATTATTGTTTTCTTTACATATATGTAACTCTAATCATAAATATATATTGTGAGCAGTAAACTAATTAAACTATTAAATTACCTCACAGAACATTCATAAAACAGTGGGGCAAAGATACGAGATTTTCCGTCCCATGAGTTATGTCAATTTTGACAGGAGTAAAATGAACTCCGAGTCGAATACACCGGGTTGTGTTCGGATATTAACTCCGTTGAGTAATATTTACTCCATTGCGTTCAAAAACTGAAAGGTTGGCTAAATTTTACTCCATGACTGTCGTTCGAAATGTCAGAATATTCGACTCCGAGTTAATTTTACTCCTGTCAAAATTGATGGGACGGAAAATCTAGTATCTTTGTCTCACTGTTTTATGAATGTTCTGTGAGGTAATTTAACAGTTTTAATACTGCTCAGAATATATATTTATGATTAGAGTTACATATATGTGAAGAAAACAATAATAATAGGTTCTTTCTTAAACCAACATAACCAATTTTCCGATATTGGCACCTTCTGTCACTTTCAGTGTCAGTCTCAGAGTAAACTCCAGAGTAAATCTGTCAAACCTTCAAAAACTCTACTCTACTCCCTGGAGTCAATTTTCGAACACAACCCCGATTTTTCGAACGGCAGTCATGGAGTAAAATTTACTCAACTCTTCCGTTTTCGGACACAATTTGTTAAATATTACTCTACGGAGTTAATATTCGAACGCAACCCAGAGGGGTCTCCTGGGAAGTCTTAGGAGCTTCAGTATAATGATCATCATCTATCTAGAAGCTGTTGATATCGAATTGGTTAACTGCTAAACAAACTGATCAACCTGACATTAAATTAAAAATTTAATTTTGTTACCATCTTGTGGCAGTGAAAAATGATTTGTCTTTTTTATTTGCAGCCAATTGTTAGAGAAGAGAAACCATTTGCTCCCCTTGTTATTCCAAAGAAGCTTCAAGCCGCACTCCCCTACAGAGATAAACCAAAACATGGAATTAAAATGTCCGAAAAGAAGAAGGGTACCGGTAGGGTTGCTGTTGTTTTGGAACCCCAAGAACAAAAGGTTATGAACATGATGAAGATGATTAAAACAATTTATAATCAGAAGCAAGAAAAGACAAAACAAGAAACAAAAGAAAGATTAGAGAAACACAGACAGTATATTGCAGCACAAGAACAGGGCAAAGATAGAAATATTAAGAGAATCAAGAAGGAAGTGATGAGAAATAGGAGTAAAAAAGAGTTGAGCAAAAAAAAATAATTGTTGAGTCTTGTTAATTTTGTACATACAATTCGAAATAAAAGTAAATTTATTACATATTGATATTTTATTTTATATTTAGTATAATACATTGAATAACTGGGGTTCAAGTAGATTCTGGACGGTCACATATGATATATTATCATACTGTTGTTTTGCCCTCGTAGCAGGGTGCTACCGTTTGTCCCAAATGTTTAGAATTTTTAGCCAAGATTGGTTTCAAACAATATCATTTCACTAACCCCCGGTTTCTGAAAGGCTGATCAACACAAATGTTAACTAATCAGTGTTCAATCTCTTGTTAACCCTCATCTGAGTTGCGCAAAGCGCAAAAACTCGGACTGATTTGACATTAACAGTTCTGTTAACTTTGACCAGCCTTTCAGAAACCGGGTGTTAGTGATTAAGTGTACGTAGTCAAGTTCGATTCTGCTCTTCGTTAAACGTGATCAATTTCGAAAGAAAATACTTCGGGACATCTTCACTAATCGTTTTTTGGCGCGCTTGTTCCCCGGAGCGGATCGACTATTATTTTGCCCAAATGCCAGACTATTCTCAATAATTGTAAAAATTTGAATCGCAGTCATGTTTGAACTGTTTAAACTTCCCGCCCATTTTCCTTGTTTCATTAAGTGTAATTTGTGTTGCCTGCACAACGTATGGAGGTAGTGCTGCCAATACTCTAAACGATCACAATACAGCCAAGGTTATATATAAATATATATAATTTCCAATTTTAAGTATTTCTGAGTGTTCCCGAATATTTGAAACAGAATATTAATGTTGATATAAAAAATATACAATATCCTAGGGAATTTGACTATTGTACGTTCGTCAACGTGTCATTTTATTATCATATATGTCGTATATTTCGGCATGAAACACGTTGTTTTATTTAAATTATCACAAAACATATCTCGAAATATTATATCTTGCATAAAATCTCATAAAACGCATGAATAAAACGTGCCGAAAATATGACATATGACCAGAGTCTCTGATATGTCTCTGATATGACTAAAAAATTGGGGACTTCGAAGCCGAAGGTTTGACAAACGTATAAAAGCCAAATCCCCTAGGATATTGTATTTTGATCATAATTCTGTTTTGTTCGGGAATACTCAGGAATCCTTAAAATATAAAATTATGCCCCTTTTGAATTGAATATCAATAAAGGCCTACAAAATTTGGAGCCCAAACTAGTAGTGGCAACCAGAGACATTAGAATGTGACTGATATTTTGTCTATGGTACTGGAAACTGGAATCCTGAAGAGAAAAGCTTTAAAACAATGAAAATTGAACATTAACATTGAATAAATTCAATGATATGGATCAATATGAGGTTCTTGGGTCTCTGGGAGAAGGTTCTTTCGGAAGAGTGTATAAAGCCAAACATTTGACCAATGGACAAATTGTTGCCCTGAAAGTTATCAGTAAGGTAAAAAATTCATGTTAATTTTCAATTCAACAGTTTTCAACAAGTTTCTAATTAAATAGCGAGGACGATCTCTGAAGGAAATCAAGGATCTTAGGGGAGAATTTGAGATACAAAGATATTTACACCATCCAAACATAATAAGAATGCTAGATTCTTTTGAATCAGATAATGAAGTAAGTAGAAGAAATTAAGTGTTATGTATTATAGTTTTATTGTTTTCCTGTATTATTTGAAATGTCTTCATATCATAAAACCAATATGCTTAATTTTCAGATAGTCGTGATAACAGAATTTGCCTACAAAGCATTGAACACAATTCTTGGGGAACATGGGTATTTAGCAGAAGATCGTGTTCAAAAGATTGTCTGGGATCTTGTTTCCTCGCTATATTATTTACACTCACACCGTGTGCTCCATAGGTATAATTTATAGTTTATGTCAATCTGAGGTATACCGGGTGGCCCACCACAGACGCGGTGCTCGATTTGAAGGGTGGTGAAAAGCACAATTTAAAATTATTTTCATACATATAGGGTGTTCAAAAACAAAGATATAGACCAAAGTTACATTTTTTTAATGGTAACACCCTGTATTTGCCTTCAAAAATGGAATGGCAAGCTCAAATTATGATGAGGTTCTTCAGATCACTTTATACCAAGTACCATTTACGAGAAATGGCGTAAAATTTGAAATATTGAGTTTTTTTAAATAGCAATTAATGAAGAAACCAGTTACGCCAGCGATACAGACAGTATTTTTTTGAGTAGACATAATAGCTACTCCTATACAGACAAAAAAGATTAACTCTGGAATATACAGATTGATCATAATTAATTTTCAAACATCAACTACAAATAATGGTCAAAAATTGATGAGAAAACTATCAGGTTTAGGTGTAGGAAAACCTTGTGAAGATAGTTTTGAAATTAATTTTTACGTTCAACGAGGTATAGAAACACCGGGTGTGCCATTTGAAATAAGAAAGTTTTTGACCTTTATTTGTAGTTGATCCTTGAAAATGAATTATGATCACTCTGTATATTCCAGAGTAAATTTCTTTTTTTCTGTATAGGAGTAGCTAATATGTCTACTCAAAAAAAATCTGTCTGTAACGCTGGCGTAACTGGTTTCTCCATATTTTCATTTTTACGCCATTTTCTCGTAAATGGTACTTCTAAGGTATAAAGTGATCTGAAGAAACTCATCATAATTTGAGCTTGCCATTCCATTTTTGAGGTCGAATATAGGGTGTTACAATTAAAAAAGGTAACCTTGGTCTATATCTTTGTTTTCAAACACCCTGTATATATAAAAATAATTTTAAATTGTGCTTTCGAACACCCTACACACATCACAAAAAATTTTTTCCCAAAATATCTTCATTTACTCCATCAAAACGAGCTCGGCGTCTGTGGTGGGCCACCCGGTATAATTAAATAATTGGATATATCTTTAAGGGATTTGAAGCCTCAGAATATTCTCTTGGATACTAAAGAACAGGCAAAATTGTGTGATTTTGGATTTGCGAGAAATATGAGTACAGGCACACATGTTCTTACTTCTATAAAAGGTAAGGGACAACTTAAACACTTCTAAAAATTACAAAATTTATTATTTATTATTAGTATTTTGCAAAACATGTAACGAAGAGAGAGCAGCACCTGAGTTTGACTCAGGAGCCAGAGGCTAGGAAAGAAATTTTCTAGTCACGGTAATCGCCACCATTCACGGTTCGATAAAAAATTTGCGGTGTTGTGCATAAAGTGGCGTAAGGACACAGTAACAAAGCTTGCACAGATTACAATTTCTCCTCAAATAGCATGAAGAAGGGATATCGAATTGTTTAGGTTTTCAATTTAAGAGCAAAAAAAGGCTTATTAATTTTTGTTTTGGTATTTATTTATTTCTGAAAATGCTTAGGACTTGTGGCAAGTATCTTGTACTGTTTTGAAGGAAACTAGTAGCAGAAAATTACTAGGCCGCGTGACCAGTAACTTGTACTTTATTCATTTAATACAGCAACTTAAATTTGAAACGGTATGTTCACGTAATGAAAAGAATTCATATACATACTTTCAATAGGAAATAATAAATAAATAGTATGTAAAAATAATGCAGAATTTTTGAGCTTATGGTGTAAAATATAATTAAATGCTTCCTTTCTGGGTTTTCTCTCCCAAACTCTGAAAAACAGCTATAAAATAAAAAAATTATTATTTGGTGAACTGCTTATGAGATATTTGTCAGAAGCAATGTATCGGACAATGATACAATAAAACAACTATTTCGTAACGTAACAGAGCCTCTGTCTGACTACTATTTGCTGGATTTTGATTAAACGGCATTCTTCATAGTGCTTTTTTCATCATCGTTGAATTATGCTTCACTGACGAGTCCTAATAAGGATGAAACCGGTATGTGGCCATTCAACTTTGATGAAATCACACTCTGAATTGCTCTGAAGTTTGGTCTCTGCTAGTCAATTTTCGAATTTCAGAATAGCTAGCAACAAACCCAGAAAGGATATATGGTTCCTTTCTGGGTTTTCTCTCCCAAACTCCCAAAAATATCTATAAAATAAAAAAATTGTATTTTGTGAATTGCTTCTGAGTTAGAGACACAAGATATTTGTCAGAAGGAATGTATCGAACAATGTTGCCTTACAAACAATAACGATAAAACAAATATTTTGTAACGTTTCGGAGGCTATATCAGACTCCTTTGTCAGTAATCAAATGAAAATCTTCAGAATTATCCATTATAATGAATATACCTCCCAAAGTATCCTTTAATCTAATATATAAAATTTTCCTGTCACAATGTTAGTTACCGTACTCCTCCGAAACGGCTTTATCAATTTTTACCAAATTTTATATGCGTATTCAGTAGATCTGAGAATCGGCTACTATCTATTTTTCATACCCCTAAGTGGTAAGGGTTGTTCACACTTAAAATTTTTTTTTTAATTTTTGGACGAAATTTTTTTATAATGTGGCATTACAAAATACATACAACTTTAGATTTTCACCCTTCTACCACCAACCCCTATTTTTTGATAGTCATTTTAGTAATTAATCATTTTCCATCCCGCTCGATAACTGATCAATTATCACTTGGTAAGTTATCCCAGAGAAAGAGCTAATTAAAACCAAGTCGCCGTATTTTTTGTGAATGTTTTTCACTCTATTTCGATTAAAATTTCACTGAGCTTATGACAAAGCTAACATTTTTGTACAAAAAAAATATTTATTTTTATTAAAGTATCAAGGCAGTTTATTCCTGCTATACTTAGTGCTAGATTTTTTAAAATTTCCGCGTCTTTCTGGATTAACACTCATTTGCCAGACTATACCGGTGTCACGTCCCAGTAAACAGCACGGAGTAGGGATGAGAACGAAGCCGGTCTCCTGTCCTTCTCACCTTTTCTCACTTTTTGCGCGCGTGTTCCGCAAGGAACAGCGTGCTATCATTTCGTCCCAATGTCTGTATTTTTCGAATTTTTTTTCGAAAATGGTCTCAAACGATTGGGTTCGACTCCCTGATGAAGAATTCGAGGTCAAATTCAATTGTGTCCGTCCGGTCCGGCCGGCCGGCCGGCCGGTCCGGCCGTTAGCACGATAACTCTCGAACGGAACGACTTAGAGCGTTGAAATTTGCAGAGTAGTTTCGTAGCGTAAATATCTCGGACAAGTTCGTTAACGGGCGAAATCGACCGAGCCGTTTCGGAGTTAAGGCCGTTTTTAGTAAAAACGTTTTTTATGAATATTTCCGGAACCGATCACTCGATCTTTTTGAAATTTGGCATCAGATTTTAGAATCATGACCTTTATATGCCTGCGAAGTTTTGTGTTGAACGGACGGCCCTAAAGTGGCAAAAAAAAATTTTGAAAATTTTAAAATTTTGTTTTCACGATAACTCGAAAAATACTGATCTGATTAAATTGAAACTCAGTAGTTAGATGCAAAAGACCAATGCAAACACTTTTGCAAAATTTCGTGAAGATCACGTGACATGAAAAAAATAAAAAAATTACTACTATTTTGCGGAATACGCAATATGCCGAAACATATGTTTTTGAGGTTCATGCTGCACTTTCCGGGCATTTTCCGTATTGCGCATGCGCAGATGAGAAGTCCTTTAACTGCTGTAGTTTTCGTCAGAGAGGATTGGGGTTTTGGGGTGGCGGATGCTATTCCTCCATAGAATTCATATCCCTGATGAGGGTCTGCGCATGCGTAGATTAAAGATGCGATATCTTCCGAACCACTAGTGTTGGAGAATCGGAGTTTTTTGTAAGGTGTGTTATTTTGAGAGGACTTTTAGCCGCCAGTAGATTGCGCATGCGCAGAAGAGAAGTGACTGTTTTTGGGTTGGATGGGTTATGTTGGGAGTGCTGAGACGATATTATGAGGTTTTAAAAGAATATTCATAGCAATTCAGTGCTAGGACAAGTCAGTTTGGGGGATGTAGCGTTGTTTCCGAGGTAAAGTGTCCGTACCGTGGCCCTGGGGCTAACTTTGAAATTGATGTTACCTCTTACGGGCATTTTTCGTTATGCGCATGAGCAGACCATCAGTGATTTAACTGGTGGTGTTTTCGTCAGAGAAGATTAGGGTTTTGGGGTGGCGAATGCTATTCCTCTATAGAATCCCCTGTTGAGGGTCTGCGCATGCGTGGATTAAAGATGTGATATCTCCTGAACCACTAGTGTTGGAGAATCGGAGTTTTTTGTAAGGTGTGTTATTTTGAGAGGACTTTTAGCCGCGAGTAGATTGCGCATGCGCAGAAGAGAAGTGACTGTTTTTGGGTTGGATGGGTTATGTTGGGAGTGCTGAGTCGATATTATGAGGTTTTAAAAGAATATTCATAGCAATTCAGTGCAAGGACAAGTCAGTTTGGGGGATGTAGCGTTGTTTCCGAGTTAAAGTGTCCGTACCGTGGCCCTGGGGCTAATTTTGAAATTGATGTTACCCCTTACAGGCATTTTTCGTTATGCGCATGAGCAGACCATCAGTGATTTAACTGGTGGTGTTTTCGTCAGAGAGGATTAGGGTTTTGGGGTGGCGGATGCTATTCCTCTATAGTATCCCCTGTTGAGGGTCTGCGCATGCGTGGATTAAAGATGTGATATCTCCTGAACCACTAGTGTTGGAGAATCGGAGTTTTTTGTAAGGTGTGTTATTTTGAGAGGACTTTTAGCCGCGAGTAGATTGCGCATGCGCAGAAGAGAAGTGACTGTTTTAGGGTTGGATGGGTTATGTTGGGAGTGCTGAGTCGATATTATGAGGTTTTAAAAGAATATTCATAGCAATTCAGTGCAAGGACAAGTCAGTTTGGGGGATGTAGCGTTGTTTCAGAGTTAAAGTGTCCGTAGTGTCCCTGGGGCTAATTTCGAAATTGATGTAACCCCTTACGGGCATTTTTCGTTATGCGCATGAGCAGACCATCAGTGATTTAACTGCTGGTGCTTTCGTCAGAGAGGATTGGGGTTTTGGGGTGGCGGATGCTATTCCGCTATAGAATCCCCTGGTGAGGGTCTGCGCATGCGTGGATTCAAGAAGCGATATCTCCTGAACCACTAGTGTTGGAGAATCGGAGTTTTATGTGAGGTGTGTAATTTTGGGAGGACTTGCAGCCACGTGTATACTGCGCTTGCGCAGACGAGAAGTGAATGGTTTTGGGTTGTTTGGGTTATGTTTGGAGTAATGAGCCGATATTGTGAGGTTTTAAAAGAATATTCATGTCAATTCAGTGCACGGACACAAGTCAGTTTGGGGGAAATAGCGTTGTTTCCGAGTTGAAATGTCTGTATGGTGGCCCTGAGGCGAATTTATAAATAACTATATTCGGTAGATCTATATTAAAATACGTTCAGATTTGGAGAAGATGCAATTGCGTCCCTAACGGAGGACCCACAACCGCATTTTTTTCCGATCTACGGTAAAGCTAACAGCCAAACTGTATTGATAGCTATATTTGTTAAAGGAACTTGAAAAAAAAAACACACTGACGTGGTCAGTACTCTTTGGCGCGGTTACTCGGTGGCTAATTTGAATTGAATGATGAGTACTTCAAGCTCAGTGGATAGAGCGAGCCGAAGATCTACCCAAAGGATAGTGGACACCATTCACTGTCGTTTCAAAAATTAACAGTGCTGTATCTAAGCTGCCATCAGGATAGAGTAACAAAGTTGGAAAAGAACACAAGTGACTCTCCTTAGTCGCACAAGCTCCTAGAAGATTTGGGAGGGTCAGTATAATCCTAATCATGTTTATAGCACGCGCGCAAAAGCAGATTGACTTAACAATGAAAGAAAAAGTGTAAAAAGTCAATCTGCTTTGGCGCGCGTGCTATAAACATGATTAGGATTATACTGACCCTCCCAAATCTTCTAGGAGCTTGTGCGACTAAGGAGAGTCACTTGTGTTCTTTTCCAACTTTGTTACTCTATCCTGATGGCAGCTTAGATACAGCACTGTTAATTTTTGAACCGACAGTGAATGGTGTCCACTATCCTTTGGGTAGGTCTTCGGCTCGCTCTATCCACTGAACTTGAAGTACTCATCATTCAATTCAAATTAGCCACCGTGAAACGCGCGCCAAAGAGTACTGACCACGTCAGTGCTTTTTTTTTCTTAACCAGATACGTTTGAGTGGGTAGTTCGTAATCGCAATTGAACCCGGTAGGTGGCGCCGCAATCGGGTTCTAGGTATTTAGTAGAATTACGAGTTTGAGTGGGTCCCTGGATAACTTGGAAATTCAATTGTCCCGGTAGGAGGCGCTGCAATCGGGTTCTAGGTTTTTTTTAAAGATTTTTCGCATTTGGAAATAATATTGCAACCGCAATAACCGATAACCGAATAACATAAAATATAATGTTTATAGGTACCCCACTCTATATGGCACCTGAATTGATAGATGAGCTACCTTATGATCATAATGCAGATTTGTGGTCTCTGGGTTGTATCATATATGAATTACTAGTAGGAGCACCACCATTTTGTACGTCATCCATACTTCATCTCATAAGGCTGATTAAACACGAACAAATTCAATGGCCATCATTCCTGAGCAGCATCTGCATATCTTTCCTAAAGGTTTGTTGTACTCCTATCGTACTATGGATTTATACTGTGTTCTACTTCAAACCGTTCCTTCCATAACTGAAGGTTAGTTTGTAGAACGGATAAAATGAAATTGGGAACAAAATAAGAAAAGGCTATGAAGCAAAAGATATTGATTCATAAATATGTATATTATTTTCAAATTATAAACATTTAATGTGTATTCCGAAATGTGATCAACTTACGAAGTGAGAAATTTTGTACACCGTTCAACGTTCTCTTATAATAAATAAAAAGGGGGAAAGCCCTGTGGCAGTAGCTTTGGCGCTCATGTTCAATTTTTAACAAACCAAGTATTGGTTTCTCAGAGTTGGGAATGATATCAATGGATTCCTATAATAGAACTGCAAAATAAAAGAAATTAAATTCAAATAATAGTTTATTTATCAAGATTAAATGAGCAATCTGCAATGATTTAACCTCGTGGAATGGATTGTTGCAACTTACACTCGGTCTATAGTTTTCATAACTCAAAATACCTAAGGAAAGTATCATCGAAATGTCTAGAGCAAGGCTGAAGACAATTATAGCAGATCCTGATATTTGGCTGACGAACAAATTATTTAATAGTTCAAAATATATTAATAAAATAATATCCTATTTAATAATTTAATAGTTCATACCACTAACACATTCATTCTGTATTGGGAGCCTTAACTCTAGAGAGAATATTTGATACACAAATGTAGATCAATATTTCAGCATTTTTTTGGTAGCAACATTATGAAAATACTGTATATAGGAACATTAGGGTGATTAAAAAAAAAAGAATATTTTTTTTTTCGTTTGGTACTCTGAAAAATAGGTTCCTAGACACCTCTAAGAAAGCCTCTCCAAGCATGAGTTTTTAATTGTAACGGGAAGGTCCTCCTTCTTACAGTTTTCTATTTTTTCTTATTATCAGATAGAAAAATTTATATCTCGCTTCCAACTACTTGAAAAAATATCTTGTTCCTTAGATTTTGTAGGAAATTGAATGCTCTACAAAAAAGGTCTCTTACGATTTTTTCGTAAACCCAACCGTTTAAAAGATATTAACGGTTAAAGTTTGATTATTTTTGGGAAAATTTTTTATTTCTTATGAATTTTAATACTCAATGAAAAAAAAACATTATGAATGATGAAACTCATAGTTTTGTAGGAAATTTACTGCTCTATAAAAATGGTCTCTTATGATTTTTCGATCAAGTTGAGCGTTTACGAGATATTCATCGTCAAACATCAATGCATATCAATTTTTCTAGTTTTTGATCAATAATTCGAAAAATTTCAATTTATTCTGTGAGTTTCAAGGAAATTTAGACAAATTTGAGTTTCTATGAATAGAAATATGTTATGAACTATTTTTTTAATTAGTTTTTTTAGTCTTGGGCATGTTTGATTACATTAAAACAAAAAATTAGTGCACAGTTCAATAACTTGGTCAACTGAATTTTTAGCACTTTGTTTGATTGAATACTTTAAAATTTTAAGTTGGTAGAAAAACACACGCATAACCTCTTTCACTTTTGGTAACTTACGTTCCGAAATTCTTTGTAGAGGTATTCCGATAAAACGTATTTCTTTATTCATTGTAGGTTAATTGATGATAAATAAATTTATGTGATGATTATAAGACTTATTTG
The DNA here is from genome assembly GCA_937662695.2 of Halyzia sedecimguttata. Taxonomy (NCBI): domain Eukaryota; kingdom Metazoa; phylum Arthropoda; class Insecta; order Coleoptera; family Coccinellidae; genus Halyzia; species Halyzia sedecimguttata. The sequence goes on from OW569414.2 coordinate 75,299,560, forward strand.
GAATGAATGATTTTATTACGTATTCAAGATGATCAGTTTTAGGAACACTGAAAATACGGTATTAAATGGGTAGATACTGAAGATAGTTGAGAGTAAAAAACATAGATGGCGTTAGTTTCAGAAGACAAACAGAAGAAGAAATGGAATTCAAAACAAAAATCCCCTCGAACAAAAATTTTATGTATATTTTGTGAAAAACAATTTAAAAATACGCACTGAACAAATTTCATAATAATAAATGACAACGCGATTAAGATTTTAAATTATTAAAGATAAAATTAAAAAAAAATATTATTAGAATAAAAACTTTCAAATGAATTTTTGAACAGAAAACATCTATAGGAGTTGCTTTTATAATAAAAACTCAAATTTGTCTAAATTTCCTTGAAACTCACAGAATAAATTGAAATTTTTCGAATTATTGATCAAAAACTAGAAAAATTGATATGCATTGATGTTTGACGATGAATATCTCGTAAACGCTCAACTTGATCGAAAAATCATAAGAGACCATTTTTATAGAGCAGTAAATTTCCTACAAAACTATGAGTTTCATCATTCATAATGATTTTTTTTCATTGAGTTATAAAATTCATAAGAAATAAAAAATGTTCCCAAAAATAATCAAACTTTAACCGTTAATATCTTTTAAACGGTTGGGTTTACGAAAAAATCGTAGGAGACCTTTTTTGTAGAGCATTCAATTTCCTACAAAATCTAAGGAACAAGATATTTTTTCAAGTAGTTGGAAGCGAGATTAAAATTTTTCTATCTGATAATAAGAAAAAATAGAAAACTGTAAGAAGGAGGACCTTCCCGTTACAATTAAGAACTCATGCTTGGAGAGGCTTTCTTAGAGGTGTCTAGGAACCTATTTTTCAGAGTACCAAACGAAGAAAAAATATTCTTTTTTTTTTAATCACCCTAAGGAACATGTCTCACTACTTACGGAAGTAAAAGGTAATATTAACCTCGGTGGTAAACGAACAGTAATTTCTTTGGATGATTCCATTATGTTGTTCTTTCCTATTGCCTTCATAGACTACATCATTAAAATGATCCAATTCTAAATCTTCCGAAACATCATCCCCAATATTTTTACATAAATTATTCAATATGCAACAAGTCAATATTATTTTTGGTATCAAAACAGTCTTGTAAATATTCACAAATTGAAGATGCGCAACCTTGTTTTCCAACAAAATATTTTCAAATTACGAATTATATAAACGAACTAGAACAGAAATAAATATGTCGTCTCAGATAGGTAGATAAGATGACATGAATGAACATACAGAAACACAGATTGAACACATACAGATAGAATTCGTATTCTGTGAAAACAGAAGTACGATGTATTATTGAAATGTTGAAAAATCATATCTCCGAAAGTATCAGCTTGTTGTAGTTGAAAATGAACTCAGTGGATTTTTATTGATGGAACTGCATCTTAAAAAAAATTTAATTTGAAATTTGTAATGTAAAAAAAAAAAATTTTTCGTTACTCCGAAACCGTCAGGCCGATTTAGCCCAATAACGAACTTAACCGAGATATTTATCTCCCAAACCTACCCTGAAAATTTCAACTATCTAGCTCATTCCGTTCGATTGTTATCGTGGTTACGGCCGGCCGGACAAAATCGATTTCGACCACGTATTCTTGATCAGTGAGTCGAACCAAATCGTTTAAGACCATTTTCAGCCAAAAATTCGAAAATTACAAACATTTGGGCAAATTGATAAGCACTCTGTTCCGAGGAACAAGAGCGCCAAAAAGGTTCGTCTTACATTCTGCTCACTACATTTTGAGGTTATATATAATTGTTTTGTCAAAAGTCTTCGATCGGTGATGGATGAAGCAACGGCGTATAATTTTCAAGAATTTCTATTATCAAGCAGCTCTTCTTTTCATGAATCTTCGGAAGATAATGGAAGAGCTCATTTGCTCAAGTAAGTGTACTGTTTTAAATTTTGTAGGTTATAATTTTCACTGCTGCCAGTAAGTGAGACGAGTAAGCCTGATGCAAAGCAGTCTCAGATCTCTCAGCTTGTGTTCTGTACCGAATTATAAGAATTTTCTGAGAAATTGGTGAGAGAAACCAATTTCGGAACAAGCTTCTGAGATTTTTCTCACTTCGTTCACATTTTGGAATAGATATTCAGCATAGGTAGCTTCCTCGAAACTGCTTTTGGTTCTGATCAATGAAAAATGCTGAAACAAGAAATTCAGAACATTAAATATCATTATGGCGTGTTAATTTGCAGAGTAATGAGCATCATTCTACCACATTTTTGAAAGCACTCGTACTGTATCAATAATTTTTTTAGGGACTTTTACAAAAGGATCCGAAGAAAAGATTTAGTTGGACTGAGATATTGAATCATCCTTGGGTAAAAGGAAACATTCTCATTTTGGAAGATGATGTCACAATGCCTCTAACAAAGACATTATCCATCAATACTATGAATTTGAAAGATTTACAGAGAAAGGAACGTGTAAACCAAAAGATTGGTGATAAGTATGTCATACTGAAAATTGAAATTTGTTTGCATGTTTTCACAAATCAACCAGATCACTATAAGTGAATATCCTCATAGAGACGGTTATACTTCCATTGTTAAAACTGGCAACGTCTCCCCTTTCGGCAACTTTGCAAACCTCTAGATTTCGGGGGTTCGGCTGGTGCCGGTAGATTGAGAAGGGGAGAAAAGGGTGGGGGTAATGGATTAAAATAGGCGGAAACGGACAGAAAAGGGTAGTTCTCGCGTAGTTCTCAAGTGGCTCTCAGGGAGTTCTCAGGTAGTGCCAACCTGCCTCAGTTTTAGTTACAAAAACGTGATAGACCTAAATCATTGCCAACCGGGAGACTTTATAAAAGTGAATGGAGTATATTATGTTTTTTTATATTAAGTAATTGTTCATTCGTTAGGGTACCAGAAGAAAGTGAATTAAAAAAAAATGACAAAAAACCACAAAGTGCATCAAAAACAAGTAATAGTGAAAAATTGGACGTAGAAAATAATAATGCAGAAATAAGTGACAAGATGGACCTTCTCTCGTTGGATTCAAAGGAAGAAGATGACAAACAAGTACGGAATAAAGAATCTCAAGAGGAACTTGGTGAAAAGTCTGATAGTAATATGGAAACAGATTTAGAAAGCAGTAAAAGTCATAGCCGAGGTACGTTGAATATTTTCTTCGAAGAAGATAAAATGCATCGTCAACTTCATTATCGCTGTTGATGAATAATTTAGTTGTCGATCCGATTTTACAAAAGTTTTTTATTGCGACAGGGGTATACAAGAGTGTACTCAGCTAGAAGATCGTCAAACATATTACTAATTTCTTACAAAATACACCCTGTATTTTGTAAGAAATTAGTAATGCCTAACACCCTGTTAGGCAGAACGTTGAAAATACGAAAATGGTGGATAGGTGGGGTCATCTGCTACTTATTCAGCCCTAATTTATTTGACCCTGGCCCTCTGGATAATTAAAAAAAATTGTTTTTCTTTCTTCTAGTTTCACCAATTTCTTTACTTTAAAGTGTAATATTTATTAAAAAGGGGTAAAACAGCCAATATTTTTGTTTTTTTTTCAATCTTTAATGTTACACATTGTCATAAATGAAGTTGAACGAATTATACCTTCAGGGTTGTGTTCAAATATTAACTCCGTAGAGTATTGTTTATTATGCGTTCGAAAACCGAAAGCCTGTTAGAGTTGAAAATTATATCAATGGCTTCTCATGATGAAACTGCATCTTAGAAAAAATTGAATTCGAAATTTTTAGTATAAAAAAATTTTTTTTTTTCGTTACTCCGAAACCACCGAATTTGCCCACTAACGAACCTAACCGAGATATTTATCTCCCAAACCTACTCTGAAAATGTCAACTCTCTAACACATTATCTTCACCTGAACAGCGCCCCAAAAAAATATCCATTTGGTTGATCCCTAATTCCTTGTGTGCTGTGTTTAGATTTACAACTTGAAAATTGTTTATTATCTTTAAGACTTGTTTTTTCAGCTACCTCTCTGAAATTTTCTGAAGATACTCATCCAATCCAAACTGAAGAGTGGAGTGTGTTTTTGATGAAGGCCACTGCAGAAATAATGGGACAAGAACTAGCCTATTTGACTCAACCTCATCTCACAAGTATACTGGTGTCGCCTTTGAAAAATTCTACAACGAGTCCCGAAATTCTGACCCACATTGCTAAGTTGCTGTCGATTCCATTTAGTACTAAGGATTTTTCGAAAAAAACTCTTGAAAGCATAATTAAGGTAGGTATTGGCTGAACAATATACTGAGTGGTTTGCTTGTGAAATTATTCAGAATGTGGCAGTGAAGAGAGGTGGGTAATTTTGCAGTTTAACGCCCCCTCGTAATTATCGACTTTTTCAAGTTTTTCGAAGAAAATATGCATTGTACAGTGATTTTTGATGATTTTCAATAGTGGCAAACTAGTTTTTTGGATCAATCTAACGGGATGGGGAGTGAATAGGGGTGCTGGGTGGGGTAATAAATTCAATAGGATAGCTCAGAATTTCTAAATTTTGGTCTAATAAAATGAGAAAAATGGTAAAATTTATGACGAAAAAAAAATTTGGAATTTTTTTTTAAATTTGGAGGAAATTTCTTTTATGTGTCATTCATCATTCACAAAAACAGAAAGATTGATGAATTTATAGTAAATTATTTAATAGAATTGGAAATTAAAGATTGGTTTTTTGAAATTTGGAGAAATTTTTTGAAAAAAAAAGTGTTATCGTATTGAATATATTACCCCTCTCAGCACTGCTGTTCACTCCCCGTCCCGTTTAGATTCCTGCAAATGGACTATTTTACCACTATTAAAAATCATCAAAATTCACTTTACGATACAATTTTTTTCGAAATAATGAGTAGCGGAATGCGTCTCTAAAGCCGGGCCTGGAAGCAGTTAAAACTAACATGGCTGCAAGTTTGGCTTTTGTATAAAGATGTCTATGAATCAATCACCCTGTACAAATTTTCTGTTTTTTTAAGGTTTATCTTGAAGTGAAGGTTGTTCCAAACCTTATTTATTCATCAAAACTTCTTCTGCGCGAAAAGAATATTGATTCATCCGATTCTATGGAACGATTCAAACTCTTATCACATTGGAGTGAAGAGGAATTGGAGGTATTATCGTCAATTTGTATCCTTATATCTCATTTGGTGCATATCGAACAGGAATTCCTCATGCAGTTTTGCGATGCATTGGCAGTTTTGAACATTTACAATTTGTTACGCAAGTTTCTCGGCTTATGTAAGTATGTAAGTTTATATTCTAGTTTGAGTTCACTGTGGACGTATTATGGACACTACAAAACTAACTACACTCTTGTCCACTACAGTACTGTAGTTACTTTTGTAGTGTTTAAGTATATAAGTTGCCATTTTGGTAATATATCCGGTGTTTCAAGGACATACAAATTTTGTATTCAAATTAAACATCATAATTAAGATATTGCCGAAATTTATTACAGGTGCTATACATCTGTTGCATTTAACTTTGGGATATAGACCGTACACATCTGGCAAAAGTTCTTGGGTGCATAATATCAATGTGATTGAACGAAATGTCACAGGGAAAACTTAAAGCTAAACAGAGGCGGAAATTTACGATTATGATCCATTGCGTCCAATCCCACCACCTGGCTGCTTGTTTCCACTGATCATTTTGCCTGCTTGAATCTGACTGGTGTTCAAAAAAAATTGATTCAAGCACTGACGTGAAGTCCATTCTCCTGTATTGGACACTCTTAATCGAATTTACCATGGTAAATTATGTTGTCCATTCTCCTGTATTGGACACTCTTAATCGAATTTACCATGGTAATTTATGTTGTCCATTCTCCTGTATTGGACACTTTTAATCGAATTTACCATGGTAAATTATGTTGTCCATTCTCCTGTATTGGACACTCTTAATCGAATTTACCATGGTAAATTATGTTGTCCATTCTCCTGTATTGGACACTCTTAATCGAATTTACCATGGTAATTTATGTTGTCCATTCTCCTGTATTGGATACTTTTAATCGAATTTACCATGGTAAATTATGTTGTCCATTCTCCTGTATTGGACACTCTTAATCGAATTTACCATGGTAAATTATGTTGTCCATTCTCCTGTATTGGACACTCTTAATCGAATTTACCATGGTAAATTATGTTGTCCATTCTCCTGTATTGGACACTCTTAATCGAATTTACCATGGTAAATTATGTTGTCCATTCTCCTGTATTGGACACTCTTAATCGAATTTACCATGGTAAATTATGTTGTCCATTCTCCTGTATTGGACACTCTTAATCGAATTTACCATGGTAAATTATGTTGTCCATTCTCCTGTATTGGACACTCTTAATCGAATTTACCATGGTAAATTATGTTGTCCATTCTCCTGTATTGGACACTCTTAATTCGAATTTACAATGGTAAATAGAGCGAGTAGCCGGTGGAAAGGGAAATACATTAAAATCGCGATTTTATCGTGTTTCGTTTTATTTTAATTAAGTAATGACTTTGCTATGATAGTTCCGACTCTGTTTATTGCATCTAAAGCTCTCAATCAAAAGAAAATAAATATGTATAATTATATATATTGAAATGTTGCACCCAAGCCCTGGCACTCCAGAAATACCTTCTCATTTGAAATTATGATTGAATTTCAATGTGTTGATTAATGAAAAAACCATTCTTTCAAGCAAAGAGAAAACCTAGGGTAGTATTGGATTTGGTAAATATTTTAACGCTCATGATATGGAAGTCAACAGCGTACTCTGAGTTAGTGGAGAAGATCTTGACGAATGACGTTGGAAACGAAGAAAACCCATTCAATTTTGTGAATTTATTACGTCATGAAAACGCACTGATGAGGGAGAGAGTATGTTTTTTCATGTTCTTCCTCGGAAAAAAATGTCCCAAAATTCTTGAACTTCTGTGGGATGAAAACATCAAAGAGACGTTAGAAGCTTTGATGTTTGATTCAATGGAGACTGTGAGGAATGTAAGTTTAGGTCACTGAAGAATTCCTAGTTATATATGAATGTCCATCTTTCAAAAGGACTGATTAAATAATTGTTGAGTGAACAAAATATTATCGTAAGGAAAGAAACACGCATTGCTTCAGCTTCACAAAATATAATTTGTGGTTGACATTCAAATAATTGGCCCATTAAATGTTTTACAGCTGCTAGAACAAATGTTGTTTAGAAATTTGGCACACATCCGTTAAATGGAACTATCAATTTATTTCAAGAGCATCAGATTGCTGGCTTAATTTGCAAAATATTTTATTTGCGTCATATGTTCACGTAATTGCCATGGTTACCGAAATATATCAACTTTTTTGAAGGTAGGGCTACATGCAGTGGTCCTCCAGAAAAATCATAACATGGAACTATTCATAATGAAGAATGAATCAAAATAGCCGACAATAATATCTAGGGGTAATACAAGATAATAAACTTCTGTGCAATAGGCATGTTGAGATCACTTCTAGCAAGGCAATAAAGGCTTTAATGGCATACAGAAATCTAACTGGTGAGACTTGGAGCTGCAACCCCAAGATGGATGTGTGTCATGATTGTCAGCCCCATAATCACATATGGGGCAGTAGTCTGGTATACTAAAATAAGCCAGAATAGTACAAGGAAAACCCTTGACAAAGTACAAAGGCTGCCTGTGAATGTATCACTGGAACTATGGGAACCTGTCCTAGGCACTTGAGTTTATCACAAATCTCACACCACTTCATCTAGTGATAGACAAAATGACTCATGAAGCCATTCTCAGAATATCTAGGAAAGAAACAGGTAATGAGAGTATTTAAAACCAAAAAGCCTAGTTCCTAGTGACGAAATGATTAAGAAAGTAAGCATCGAAAAAAAACTTCATCAAGATGCTCGGTAGGAAGAAAGACTGGGACAGGGAATCCACCACCCAAGTTCTTAAAAAAATGCTTTTAATGGTACACAGATGGTTCAAAAACCATTACAGGAGCTGGCGCTGGAGTATATGGGGCAGGCAACAAATGCCGTAAAACCTATTCAAGCATCTTTTAGGCAGAAATACTTGCAATCGAAAGATTTCATTTTCATTTATTATTATACCAGTACAAATACACTGGTTCAATGTTTGAATGCACCTAAGTGAGTTAACACTTGTTTTGTGCATAAGATTTGTACAAACATACTATGTACTACATAAAAAAGAAAGAAGTTGGCACAGTACAATAAAGTACCAGAACCCAGAACAGAGATGGGTGACTAATCGGTTATCAATCTCAAGAAACTCTTATAATTTTGATTCACAAACCTTTTACATCTATATGAGAATCTTTTGCAGTTATTTATGTTTTTAATTTCATCAGTTAACAAGTTATAGCATTTTGGACCCAGAAATCTAACGAACCTTTTACCACAATTGAAATGAATATGTGGACATTGCAATAATTTACCCGTAACACTTCTAGTTACAACTTCATGAGAGACGGGATCGAATACGAATAGGACATCTATACATGAAAACACACAGAATGAAAATACAAAGATCTGACATTGCAAATCCCGTCTGTATCCTTGTCGGATGCAGTTTAATTTTTCTTAAAATAATTTTTAGTATATAATTGTGAACTATGTTCAAACTTTTAAGATTCCTCTCGTACAATCCCCCTCACACCAATATACCATATCTAAGTAGTGATTCGACTAATGTCCGATAATGCGTAGAAATGAACCTAGATAGAAAATCAGAGATGTGATATAGCAATCTACTCTGACAGTCAAGCTGCTATTAAAGCTCTGAGCTCCCATGTTATCAGGTCTAAGCTAATATGGGAGTGCTGAAGAAACCATAATGAAGTAGACAAGAACAACAGGGTCTCCTTGGTCTGGGTTACTGGGCACGTGGGAATTAAAGAAAATGAGGCCAACAGACTTGCCAAGAAAGGAGCATGAACCCCTTTTATTGGCCTTGAACCCTATCGTGGGGTTGGTAGATTCACCTACAAAAGTGAATTTCAGATGAAAGAAGAAACTGAAGGAGGTATACTCTGGAGATCTCTACCAGAAATGTATCGCTCCAAAAAATTCCTCCAGAATTTGACACTGTCCGATCTAAGAAAAATATAGACCTCAGTAAAAACACGCTGCACCTCCTCACTGGCTTCCTCACAGGACACTGCGGTCTTAGGAAGCATATGATGAGATTAGGGTTAGCAGAAACTGATGAGTGCAGATTCTGTGCGGAGGAGGATGAAACTCCTGATTACGGAATGCCTCGTCATCTCAAACCAACGCAAGGTATGCTTTGGGCAAGAAATCTGCAGGAGCGAAGACTTAGCCTCCTTAAAGCCATCCCAGATACTGGAGTTCATCAGAACTCTGGAACTGGAGGGCGAGCTGTGGATGGTAATGACATCCACAGCTCTGATGGGGGCCACAATAGACCATAAGGTCGCAATGCAATGTTACTCTTGTCCACTACAAATTTTGTACAACTTGATCCACTTCGTTTGCTGTAGCCACACTACTTTGTCTCTAACTGTTGAGTTCACCCCTTGCCAAGTTTACTCTTAATAGTGTTTGTAACTTATTTGGATAATTGTGCTTTTTTGAAAATTATAGATGTGAAATTTTAATGATTTGTTTTTTCCATAGGCTGCAGAAAGATGTGTTGATGAACTGAAAATGATGGAGTTCTATAAGTGAATACTTCGCCTCTAAAACACAATTATGTTGAATTGAAATTAGAAGTTAAGAAAGAAATAAATATTTTATATTGATGAGTGTTTTAATTATATTTCACCATAGTAAATACATATCTTACAATTAATTGTAGGTGAATAAGGATAAAAGATAAAAGTACTCTGAAAAAAATAACATCATATATTTAGAACAACCATATTTGGGGTATATTATTACAGATGAATTGGAAAATATCTCATGCTGTCAAAGCTGATAATATTACAAATAGATCAAGAAAAATACTGAATATTTTTACAGGCTGTCCCAAGTTCGAGTGCCTATTAGATGTTTCTGGAGAACTGTACATATTTGAAATCTGAAAATTGGGATTATGATATTGCTTGAAATTTTCTACAAGAGCTAACATATTTTCGAAGCCCAAGCACTTCCGGTTTTACAGGGAGCGAAAATAAATTTGATGAAATAATTTTTTTCTAGTTTTGTATTCCTGGTATGATCAAGTATTCAATCCTGAATACATTTCTGTTAAAACCATTGTATTCATTCGAATAGTTTTCAAAGTATCGAAAAAAAACCTGGAAAAAAAGTAAAATATGTCAGTATTATGTTCATTATTCTTATTTTAAACATCCTGAGCGTGAACCGTTTTTACCACATCGAAGAGTAACAATGTGGAAAGGTCATGCATCTTTTGAATTTCAGAAATATCATCACAGGGTGTTTCAAATTTTGTGTCGAAAATTGGCCATAACTTCTGTTTTTCAACTTAGAACCCTATTTTTTTATGCTTGCGTTGGATTCTGCGGTGAAAAATATTGATTGTTTTCTAATATGATTATGCTCCTTAATTAAAAAAAAAACTCAGAAATTATTGAATTTAGGAGAAAAATCATGTTAGAAAACTATCATTATTTTTCACCGCAGAATCCAACGCAATCATAAAAAAATAGGGTTCTAAGTTGAAAAACTAAGTTAAGGCCAATTTTTTATCACAATTTTCGACACAAAATTTGAAACACCCTGTGATGATATTTCTGAAACTCAAAAGATGCATGACCTTTCCACATTGTTCCTCTTCGATGTTGTAAAAACGGTTCACGCTCAGGATGTTTAAAATAAGAATAATGAACATAATACTGACTAAACATATTTCCCTTTTTTTCCAGGTTTTTTTCGATACTTCGAAAACTATTCAAATGAATACAATGGTTCTAACAGAAATGTATTCAGGATTGAATACTTGATCATACCAGGAATACAAAACTTGAAAAAAAAATTATTTCATCAAATTTATTTTCACTCCCTGAATAACCAGAAGTGCTTGGGCTTCAAAAATATTTTAGCGCTGTAGAGAATTTCAAGCAATATCAAAATCCCAATTTTCAGATTTCAAATATGTACAGTTCTCCAGAAACGTCTAATAGGCACTCGAACTTGGGACACCCTGTATTACAGGTCACATAAAAAAAAAACGAACATTCAACAAGAACATAGTTAAAATAAAATAATCATCATTGGTGAATTATAAATTCAATCTACTAATAAACAAGGATAAAGCCATATCATTGGTTCTCACAGTTTTTCGTCTGGCGTGAGCAGCTGAAAGATTGGCAGCTGTAAACACTGTAGTCAGATAAATCTCAGAAGCTTCTTGAAGAGCTTCCAAGGCAGTTGGTGTTATTCTAAAGGTTCCAAAGTGATCCATGATTTCTCGAACCAATCTGGAAAATGGTAACTTCGGTATCAACAAAAAAGTCGTTTTTTGGTAATATTTCAATTCGTTCCAAGTCTTCCTGCCACATATTTCGGTTTTCCCGAACCTATTGATGTTAACGTGTTTTGACGATGATCTGAATTCTTCTGTAAAAGTGAGTCTTCTACTGGGTAGAAAAGATTTCCGCTTCGATTTTTTCTGTGTATCACTTGAACGCTTTGAAGTGATATTTTCTTTTGATCTATGTATTGAACTATCACTTAAAGTTTTCTTCTTCGAACATGAAGCATCAAGTTTGGCTGAAGATGGTTTAGGTTTAGATGAACTTGCAGAATTCGATTTGTATAAAGCTGAAGCGGAATGTGCCGGAGTGGTCTTTTTAGGTACAGATATTCCTTTTCTAGGTTTACTTTTACTTCTAGCCATTATAACCGATTTGAAAAACGCCTTATAACATTAAAAACAATATACTTTTATCAGTCTTTTTTGTATAGTTAGAAACATAGAAACGCCAAAAAACCGTTAATTCAAATTTACAACATGAATATTCTATCTTCTATCACAGCACAGATCACAGAACACCTTAAAATAATAAAGAATAAGGGAATAAGTATTCCATAGACGTCAATGAAGTATTCTTATTTTATATTTTCTGATGATATGAATAATATTCTATGTTCTGAGCACAGAATAAAAATAGATAAGAGGAGCTAATGCCTACCACAGAATACAAATATATGCCTACTAAAGGTTTATGCTGGCCGTTAACTTTTGCTGGGAACATTTAAATTTTCAAGTTTATCAGAGCTCCAGGGGCCACAGCACATCTCTAAAGTAGAGCATTGTATATAGATTGTTATCTATATACAATGAGTAGAGTATCTCCATAGAATATTACTATTTTATTTATATTCTATGAGTATCTCCTTAACCTCTCAGTTCATGCGACGTGGTAAGTGGCGTTTCATAATCATTCAGTGTTTCCGGTCTCCATGAAGTGAGTTAAATTTAAGCACCTTTTCATGACATTAGAAATGTACTGATTCCGGTTTTTAAATTACTCTAATAACCGTTCAGTATCACAGACTTCTACTTTTGAAGTCTATGACCAAATTTTTCTAACCTTGGCTTTATTGTGATCGTCTAGTGAATTGGTAGGACTACTTACTTACGCTGTGTAGGCAACCCAAGTTACACTCGAAACAGGGAGAATGGGCGGGAAGTTTAAATATTCAAACAATGTTTTGCGTTATAATATATATAATAATAATTGGGGCAAAATAACGTTTAGAAAAACCCCCAGTAGTGTGATCATCATGATAGATAAAGATATATTAAGCAAATGAAACATTCACTTTTCTACAATAATTGAGAACGGTAAAGAGAGTACCCGGTGGGTCGTAAAGTATCTGTACCTGTCATATGACATTGGCATATTCACCTTATAGGAGGTCAGTAAGCATTAGTGTTTATACATCATTCATATCCACAATGAGTAAATACCGGTCCCAGAACTACACTCTCTCTTCCTGATTCAGTCACTCAGGAGGTGATTAAAGAGCAGTGCCAGACCTCACTCTTTCTTCCTCAAGGCAGTGCCTGACCTATAGCCATAGGGAGGCGCATGATATGTACAGGGTATGGGCTAACCGCAGTACTGGTCGGTGTCATTTAGTTTCACCACAAGGAGCCCAAAGGGGTCCATGAATTTAAACAAACTATCAGAGTGCTCATCCCTAGTAACAAAACTGTGTTCCTGCGTCATCTGTGTGGCCAAAGCTGATGAAAATGCAGGAAAACGTTCGAGGCATTATAAAACTTACTCTGGTTTCACCCTCGATACAACTGGGGAGATATTTTACTCATTCAAACTCTACCGTATTAACATTGATGCTTACTGATGCTACGGAGCTCCTAATTCTAACACTATTAAGAAGTTACCCTTTTATGGGTACCAGTCCCATCATGAATGCTCTACCAATATCTCCGCAAAGCTCAGACAAAAAGCAATAAAAAAAAATGGGTTCAAGCCTATGTGGACAGGAGCTTTCTGGCGCTCTATTTCAAACAGACAATTTATATCTCCGAAAGTATTGGTTTCTCAGAGTTGGGAATTATATCAATGTATTCTTATGATAGAACTGCATCATAAAGGAAATTCAATTCAAATAATAGTTTATTTATCAAGATTAAATGAGCAATCTGAGAATGAGAACTGCACCATGGAAGAAATCAAATTAAAATAGCTGAAATGAATTTGACTCTCTCTTATAGAACAGGATGACATGTACGAGTATGAACACTGATCATATAATAAAGCTTAGATAGAATAATTATAACATTCTGTGAAAACATAGAAGTACGATTCATTATTGAAATTTCGAAAAATCATATCTCCGAAAGTATTAGCTTGTTGGAGTTGAAAATGATATCAATGGATTTTTATGATGAAACTACATCTTAAATAAAAATTGAATTTGAAATTTGTTACTACAAAAAAATTTTTTTTTTTCGTTACTCCGAAACCATCTGGCCTATTTTGCCCAATAACGAGCTTAACCGAGATATTCATCTCCCTAACCTACTCTGAAAATTTCAACTGCCTAGCTCATTCCGTTCGAGAGTTATTGTAGAATTTTTTTTTTTAATTTTCAAAATTTTTTTTTGACACTTTGCGGTAACCTGCTCAATACAAAACTTCACATGCGTATAAAGGTCATGATTCTACAATTTGATGCTGCATTTCAGATAGATCGAGTGATCGGTTTCGGAAATATTCATAAAACATATTTTTACTAAAATTGGCCATAACTCCGAAACCCCTTGATGGATTTCGCCCATTAACGAACTTGTCCGAGATATTTACGCTACAAACCCACCATGCAAATTTCAATCCTCTAACTCCTTTCTTTCGAGAGTTATCGTGCCTACACTCTTAATTCGAATTTACCATGGTAAATTCGAATTAAGTGTCCAATACAGGAGAATGGACAACATAATTTATCATGGTAAATTCGATTAAGGGAGTTCAATACAGAAGAATGGACAATAGAACATACGCGCAGAAGCTTCTGACTTCTCGTCAGTGCTTGAACCAATTTTTTTTCGTGATTTTTTTGAAATTTTCTAGGGGTGCGGTTCTTAAATTTTTGGCGCTCTAGTTCCTCGGAACTGAGTGCTTATCAATTTGCCCAAATGTCTGTAATTTTCGAATATTTCGATGAAAATGGTCTTAAACGATTTGGTTCGACTCACTGATCAAGAATCCGTGGTCGAAATTCATTCTGTCCGGCCGGTCCGGCCGGCCGTCCAGCCGGTCCGGCCGGCCGTCCAGCCGTAGGCACGATAACTCTCGAACGGAATGAGCTAGAAAGTTGAAATTTTCAGAGTAGGTTTGGGGGATAAATATCTCGGCTAAGTTCGTTATTGGGCAAAATCGGACAGATGGTTTCGGAGGAACAAATAAAAAATTTTTTTTTACGAAACAAATTCCAAATTAAATTTTTTTTAATAAGAAGTTTTATCATAAGAATCCATTCATATCATTTTTAACTCTAACAAGCTAATACTTTCGGAGATATGATTCTTCAAAATTTCAATGTAAATCGTATTTCACACATTGATATAATTATTCTATGTATGAATTGTCATAATGTCAACTTGACAGAAGGGAATATTATAACTTCAAAAATATTGGGGTTGAAACACTCGTATTTTAGCGATGCGACGGGGACCTCACCCGAAAATGTTTGAAAATATTACGTAAATATTGAAAGCATAATTCTGTAGTTCGAGAGAGGAGAAAATTTGGTGAACGTAGATCAGGAAATTTTTGATCGATTACAAGGTATTTTATTTATTACTCATCTTCTTTCATATTATTACTCATCTTCTTTCATATATGTTTTATGGAATACCTACTATTTGTAGGTACTTTAAACCTGTTTTGGGCAATTGTCATACGAAACTAGTTTTTTTGGCGCTCTAGTTCCTCGGAACAGAGTGCTTATCAATTTGCCCAAGTGTCTGTAATTTTGGAATTTTTGGCTGAAAATGGTCTCAAACGATTTGGTTCGACTCACTGATCAAGAATCCGAGTGCGAAATCGATTCTGTCCGGCCGGCCGATCGGCCGAAAGGCACGATAACTCTCGAACGAAAGGAGTTAGCGGATTGAAAATTGCAAGGTGGTTTTGGAGCGTAAATATCTCGGACAAGTTCGTTCGATCTATCTGAAATTTAGCTTCAAATTGTAGAATCATGACCTTTAACGCATGTGAAGTTTTGTATTGGCCAGATTACCGCAAAGTGTAAAAAAAAAATTTTGAAAATTTAAAAAAAGTTTTTCCACAATAACTCTCGAACGGAATGAGCTAGGTAGTTGAGATTTTCAGAATAGGTTAGGGAGATGAATATCTCGGTTAAGTTCGTTATTGGGCAAAATTGGCCAGATTTAATTCGATTTCTTCCATGGTGCAGTTCTCATTCTCATGATTGCTCATTTAATCTTGATAAATAAACTATTATTTGAATTGAATTTCCTTTATGATGCAGCTCTATCATATGTATACATTGATATAATTCCCAACTCAGAGAAACCAATACTTTCGGAGATATAATTTGTCTGTTTGAACTAGAGTGCCAGAAAGCTCCTGTCCACAGGGCTTGAACCCATATTTTTTTTCAAATTTTCTAGGGGAACGGTTCTTACAAAATTTTAAACACGTCTTTATGATGATTTTCTTCTACTAGTTATCAAGGTTATAATATTCCAGGTGGGTATAACTCGGAAACCGTTTGACCGATTATGCCCAAAAACGAACTCAACTCTCCCTTTCGGATATGCAACCTACCCTGAAAATTGCAAGTCCCTATCTCCTTTCGTTCGAAAGTTATCGAGGCAACGGTCACCCATCTACTGAACTCCCACAAGAATGCTCGAATCTCCAACAATATTCAACCGATCGTGTTAAAACTTGAAACTTGGCAGTAGAGTTAGGTTATGAAGGCTCTTGCAAAATTTCAGCAATTTCAAACGAATAGTTACTGATATATAGAATTTTTTTTTCAATTTTCAATGATTTTTTTAAAATTTTTTACAAATACTATCCTACGAAATTTTGCAAGAGTTTTCGCGTTGGCATTCTACAACTAATTACCATGTTTGAATTCAATCGGTTCAGTATTTTTCGAGTTAATGAGGAACAAAAAACAACCAAATTTCAGATGGCTATAACTCTAAAACCATTTGGCCGATTATGTTCATTAACAAACTGAAATGTCGCGTTCTGGTGCACATCCTAACCTGAAAACTTCAAGCCTCTATCTCTTTCCGTTCTCAAGTTATCGTGACAACAAAAATATTTTTTAATAATTTTTTTAAAATTTTCTAGCCATACAATTCGCACAAAATTTCACAAACGTGCTTAGGTTCATATTCTACAACTTCGCACCAAGTTTCAATTTGATCGGATTTATATTGGTCGAAAACAAAATTATTACTCGGAAACCACTGGGCCGATTATGCCCATTAACGAACTCGTCCGTCGTATTGGGATGCGCCAGCTCTTTTCGTTCTCAAGTTATCGTGGCAACGGCCGGACGGCCGGCCGGATAGAATCAAATTTGACTTCGAATTCTTCATTGGGGAGTCGAACTAAATCGTTTGAGACCATTTTCCTCAAAAATTTCGAAAGTTACAGAAATTTTGGCAAAACTATAACGCGATGTTCCCCAGAACATACGCGCAAAAATGGGTTCAAGCCCTGTGGACAGGAGCTTTCTGGCGCTCTTGTACAAACAGACAAATTATATCTCCGAAAGTATTGGTTTCTCAGAGTTGGGAATTTAATTCAAATAATAGTTTATTTATCAAGATTAAATGAGCAATCTGAGAATGAGAACTGCACCATGGAAGAAACCAAATTAAAATAGCTGAAATGAATTTGACTCTCTCTTATAGAACAGGATGAAATGTACGAGTATGAACACAGATCATATAATAAAGCTTAGATAGAATAATTATAGCATTCAGTGAAAACATAGAAGTACGATTCATTATTGAAATTTAGAACTTCATCTTAACAGAAATTGAATTCAAACATCATAGAAGAATTTAAATTCAACAAGAGTGCCAAAAATTATCAATCCAAAACCAATAGACGAATTCTACCCAACAACGAACTCATCCGAGATATTCATTCCTCAATTCTATGATGAACGATAATATATATCTTTCCTCAAATCTACTCCAATACACCAATATTCCAGTTTTGTTTTTAGTGGAGATATTCTGAACTCAATATTATTAACTTACCATTACCATTCCCATCATCATATGGATTGACCATCGGCATGAAAATATCAACCAACAAAAAGTATGATATTATTATATTATCATTCTCATATTTATACGATTGCTGGAATGAAACAACGTCATTTCTCAGGAGAATAAGTTGACATTATAACAATTCATAGAATACCCACATAATAAATCTATCATTCTGTGAAAACGTAGAAATACGATTTACATTGAAATTTTGAAAAATCATATCTCCGAAAGTATTAGCTTGTTAGAGTTAAAAATGATATGAATGGATCCTACCTACTCTGAAAATTTCAACTCTCTAGCTCATTCCGTTCGAGAGTTATCGTGCCTACGGCCGGCCGGACCGGCCGGACAGAAAGGATTTCGACCACGGATTCTTGATCAGTGAGTCGAACCAAATCGTTTAAGACCATTTTCATCGAAAAATTCGAAAATTACAGACATTTGGGCAAATTGATAAGCACTCAGTTCCGAGGAACTAGAGCGCCAAAAATTGAATTTGAAATTTGTTACTTAAAAAAAAATTTTTTTTTCGTTACTCCGAAACCATCTGGCCTATTTTGCCCAATAACGAACTTAACCGAGATTTATTTCGCGTTTTCGGAGCGAAAAGATGGGGGTGTATATAATAAATATCGCCGATTTTGGCAAAAGGAGCAAAATTGTGGAAAGGAATTCGGAGGAACGGTGGCGTTCGGAAAGACGGTATTTGCGGGAACGCGAAGACGAGATTCGAAATTAGTCGGTAACGGAGCCCTTTTTTCGATCCTCTCTTTCGTTTTCCCGGAAGAACGATAGGAAAATGTGACTTTTCGCAAAAATCGACAAAATTCTGACGTTTCACATATTTCTGTGGCGAATTTTAACGCGGCTCCTTCAAGGTCGACGTTCATGGTCTGAACGAGCGACGAGAAATGTCAAATCGAATTTGAAGTGCGAACGGAATTACTCGAAAATCTTGGAATCGTCTAGAATAGTATATTCTAAAACAATGGGCAGAATGGGCTCCTATTCAAACACGAATGCGAAATTCGAAAACGAGCCCGTTTTCGAAGGCATGAGTGTTGGAATAGCCTTCTGCAACGAGTATTAGACGATATTTTCTCTATTTCAGTCAAGTTTTATAAAATAATGTTGAATTTAATGAAAAACTAGGATTATACATTCTAGTGTCTTTTGTATTGTATCTTGGCAGTTGGTGTGACTGTTACGAAACTTGACAGATTACGGAATTTGAATCGTACGTAGGGCGTGGAGATCAGATTTAAAACAGTTTCCTAATAACAGGAATGATTCAAATTTAGCAAGAAGGAAATATCTAGTACCTTATTTTTTAATGAAAATAAAACTTTTCCTCTCAACAATTATTTGACTATATCCAGATTATATTATATTGACGATTGACGTGTGTTGAAATTTGATAGGATCGAATGTCAGTGCTGATTACCACAAAACGAAAAATATAACTAGAAACAATGCGGGAATGAGTTCATTCCAGCACTGTTTCTAGTGCTGGAATGGACTCATTACGATACTGAAATAGAGAAAATTGGTTCAAGCACTGACGTGAAGTCAGGAGCTTTTGCGCGTATGTTCTATTGTCCATTCTCCTGTATTGGACACCCTTAATCGAATTTACCATGGTGAATTCGATTCAGATTGTCCAATACAGGAGAATAGACAATAGAATTCACCATGGTAAATTCGATTAAAAGTGTCCAATACAGGAGAATGGACAATAGAACATACGCACAATAGGCTCCTGACTTCACGTCAGTGCTTGAACCACTTTTTCTTTTCGTGAAGTCAGGATAGAAAGCAATGTTGAAAAAATTAACACATTATTGTCTACTTTCAATTCTTCTTTAGGAGAAGAATACATAATTATTCTTGAAAAATATTACTGGAATTAATGTCATATTTAAATGATCAAAGTAAAGAAAAATGTAAGTTTAGTTACTAACATATTGAATGGAATTCAATTGAATTCCAGTAATATTCAATTACTTATTCTTAACCAATAATTGCCCATTGATAGATCTAAAGGTGATGTGGTGAAACATAAAGATGTATATTCTCATTAGTGATAGAAAAACTGGCCTAAAATTCCTCTCTACCCATCACGAGATTTAATATCCACAAATGAGCCTCTCACCTTACAAGATCAGAAAGTGTGGTTAATTTAAAGTTAAGTTTTGAAGCCTTCAGCAAAATTTCAGCGATATCATATTAAAAATAATACATAACCTTTCAAAAGTCCCCTGTCACAAATATACTCCTCTGAAGGCACATGGATCTCTTGAAGAAGAATCGCCTTCTCTATTTCTCAAAGATATTCACTCTTGTTCATAGAAATCCCTTCAATATTTAGTTGCCTCCTCCTAAGGAGGATCTCTTTCAAAACCAGGTCTGACCGCTAATGTAGGGCTATCATCTCCCATAGATTTGTGATGAAATAACACGATTTTCCCAAGAACATACGCGCAAAAAGATGTCATCATGACATTCATGTTTTTGAATGTTCTCGCAAAAATACGACCATAGATAACATAACATACGACGATTCGCATCCAGCTACCGAACTCACAAAAGGTTGCTCGGTTCTCCAACAATATGGATCCGATCTTGTTCAAATTTGGAACTCTGCAGTAGAGTTAGGTTCTGAAGGCTCTTCTAAAATCGAATCTCGGAGCATCCGAAATAGCTTTCTCTTGAATTTTTTTCATTTTTACCCACTGAAAAACTTAAAGGAGCGTTATTCAAGGAAACATATCATGGGATTTGGATCTTTTCGTTAATTTACGAAATCTATAATGAATATCCGTTCGATCGGACGGATTTTTGCAATAAAATTACTCAAAATATTCAAACATTAAGCAGAAAATTAACGGTTGAAAATGAAAAACCCCTATCCTATTGTCTATCCAAATGTTTTGGATTAAGTTTTAAAATAGCTAGAAATTAATAAAATATTTGTTGTTTGAATAAATTAATTTGATGTACCAATTTTTTTAATTTTATTCGCTCTTGTTCCTTGGAACAGAGTGCTTATCAATTTGCCCAAATGTCTGTAATTTTCAAATTTTTGGCTGAAAAATGGTCTCAAACGATTTGGTTCGACTCACTGATCAAGAATCCGTGGTTGAAATCGATTCTGTCCGGCCGTCCGTCCGTCCGTTAACACGATAACTCTCGAACGAAAGGAGTTAGAGGATTGAAATTTGCAGGGTAGGTTTGGAGCGTAAATATCTCGAACGAGTTCGTTAACGGGCGAAATCCATCAAGCGGTTTCGGAGTTATGGCCGTTTTTAGAAAAAAACATTTTTTATGGATATTTCCGAAAATGATCACTCGATCTATCTGAACTTTAGCATGAAATTGTAAAATCATGACCTTTATACGCATGTGAAGTTTTGTATTGATCGGGTTACCGTAAAGTGCGAAAAAAAAATTTGAAAATTTTTTAATTTTTTTAAACTTACATATTTCAAATTAATTTTTTTTTAAGATGCAGTTTCACCATAAAAATCCATTGATATCATTTTCAACTCTAACAAGCTAATACTTTCGGAAATATGATTTTTCAAAATTTCAACTATGAATCGTACTTCTATGTTTTCACAGAATGCTATAATTATTCCATCTATGATTTATTATATGATCTGTGTTCGTACTCGTACATGTTATCCTGTTCTATTAGAGAGAGTCAAATTCATTTCAGGTATTTTAATTTGATTTCTTCCATGGTGCAGTTCTCATTCTAAGATTGCTCATTTAATCTTGATAGATAAACTATTATTTGAATTGAATTTCCTTTATGATGCAGTTCTATCATATGAATACATTGATATAATTCCCAACTTTGAGAAAGCAATACTTTCGGAGATATAATTTGTCTGTTTGAACAAGAGCGCCAGAAAGCTCCTGTCCACAGAGCTCGAACCATTTTTTTTATTATTTCACTTTATACCAAGCGATGCACGTACCGGGCCGCTAATATTACTAATATAATTTTCGGTATGACACTGGTAGAGAGCATATTATGTTGTCTGTCAACATGGCAGACTGTGTCGATGACCCTTAAAAAGTCCGGAGTCTGATTGTTGTCCGATATTCCAAGAACGATCGTCTACCTTTGAGAGTGAAAGTGGAAGGCTCGTACTGTATCCCGTTAGTGTACAACAAATTCACGAATACGTCATGAACTCGAGTTCTTCTTGAGTACGTTGACCCCCCTTGTATTACGCCAATGTATTTTCGTTTGGCCCTTTCCTAAAACTCATGCGATGCTGCCTTCGTACATTGATGCCAGACTGTATCAGAATTTCAGTTCAAAGAAAGTTTTTGGAAGATTGGGGACCAGTTCCTTTTAGCTTGGCCTATTACAATTATTTTGAAAACTAGGGAATATTTCGTTCTGAAATGTTTAGTAGTGATTTGGGCTAAAGGAAACTATGTTTCCAAATTATTTTCAAGTTGAAAGTGTTGCCATATCTATCAGAAATTTCAAATGGAGCACTGTATAGTTTTATGTACCTATGCATCGATTCTTTATTGAATTCGCCATCGCCATACAAATAATTAAAAAAAAATTCTCTGCGATGAACTGCACCTGGAACAGCCTGCCCTCTGACATGGTCGGGAGCAGCTATACCAATAGTTTTAAAAATGGGTTCAAGTCCTGTTGACAGGAGCTTTCTGGCGCTCTAGTTCAAACAGACAAATTAGATCTCCTAAAGTATTGGTTTATCAGAGTTGGGAATTATATCAATGTATTATCATGATAGAACTGCATCATAAAGGAAATTCAATTCAAATAATAGTTTATTTATCAAGATTAAATGAGCAATCTGAGAATGAGAACTGAACAATGGAAGAAATCAAATTAAAATAGCTGAACTGAATTTGACTCTCTCTTATAGAACAGGATGAAATGTACGAGTATGAACACATATCATATAATAAAGCTTGGATAGAATAATTATAGCATTCTGTGAAAACATAGAAGTACGATTCATTATTGAAATTTAGAAAAATCATATCTCCGAAAGTATTAGCTTGTTGGAGTTGAAAATGATATCGATGGATTTTAATGGTGAAACTGCATCTTAAATAAAAATTGAATTTGAAATTTGTTGCTTAAAAAAAAATTACTCCAAAACCATCTGGCCCATTTTGCCCAATAACGAACATAACCGAGATATTCATCTCCCTAACCTACTCTGAAAATTTCAACTGCCTAGTTCATTCCGCTCGAGAGAAATTTTGAAATTTTTTTTTGGCACTTTTGCGGTAACCTGGTCAATACAAAACTACACATGCGTATAAAAGTCATGATTCTACAATTTGATGCTAAATTTCAGATAGATCGAGTGATCGGTTTCGGAAATATTCATAAAAAATGTGTTTTACTGAAATCGGCCATAACTCCGAAACCGCTTTGTGGATTTACTTTACGAATTTACCATGTTAAATTCGAATTAAGTGTCCAAAACAGGAGAATGGACAACATAATTTACCATGGTAAATTCGATTAAGGGTGACCAATACAGAAGAATGGACAATAGAACATACGCGCAAAAGATTCTGACTTCACGTCAGTGCTTGAACCAATTTTTTTTTCGTGATTTTTTTGAAATTTTCTAGGGGTGTGGTTCTTAAAATTTGTTTTTTCATCATATTTTTCAAATTTTCTAGGGGTACGGTTCACACAAAATTTTAAACACGTCTTTATGATGATTTTCTACTACTAGTTACCAAGCTTCAATTCGATCGAATATTTATTTTTTGATTTATTTTATATATTTATATATTTTATATTATTTAAGGAAATAATATTCCAGGTTGGTATAACTCGGAAACCGTTTGACCGATTATGCCCAAAAACAAACTCAACTCTCCCTTTCGGATACGCAACCTACCCTGGAAATTGCACGTCCTTATTTCCTTTCGTTTGAAAGTTATCGAGGTAACGGCCACCCATCTACTGAACTCGCACAAGAATGCTCGGATCTCCAACAATATTCAACCGATCGTGTTAAAACTTGAAACTTGGCAGTAGAGTTAGGTTATGAAGGCTCTTGCAAAATTTCAGCAATTTCAAACGAATAGTTACTGATATATAGAATTTTTTTTTTCAATTTTCAATGATTTTTTTTTGAAACTTTTTACAAATACTATCCTCACGAAATTTTGCAAGAATTTTTGCGTTGGCATTCTACAACTAATTACCATGTTTGAATTCAATCGGTTTAGTATTTTTCGAGTTAATGAGGAACAAAAAACAACCAAATTTCAGATGGCTATAACTCTAAAACCGTTTGGCCGATTATGCTCATAAACGAACTGAAATGTCGCGTTCTGGTGCACATCCTAACCTGAGAATTTCAAGCCGCTATCTCTTTCCGTTCTCAAGTTATCGTGACAACAAAAATATTTTTTAATAATTTTTTTAAAATTTTCTAGCCATACGATTTGCACAAAATTTCACAAACGTGCTTAGGTTCATATTCTACAACTTCGCACCAAGTTTCAATTTGATCGGATTTATATTGGTCGAAAACAAAATTATTACTCGGAAACCACTGGGCCGATTATGCCCATTAACGAACTTGTCCGTCGTATTGGGATGCGCCACCCACTCTGAAAATTTCAAGTCGCTAGCTCTTTTCGTTCTCAAGTTATCGTGGCAACGGCCGGACGGCCGGACGGCTGGCCGGACAGAATCAAATTTGACTTCGAATTCTTCATTGGGGAGTCGAGCTAAATCGTTTGAGACCATTTTCGTCAAAAAATTCGAAAGTTACAGACATTTGGGCAAAACTATAACGCGATGTTCCCCAGAACATACGCGCAAAAATTAATTATTTTGTGATTTGCTTCCGCGTAAGAAACACAAGATATTTGTTAGAAGCAATCAATTGAACAATGTTGCCTAACAAACAACAACGAAACAAAATCAACGAAGAAACAACTATATCATAACGTTTCGAGCACTAAGCTGATGGTTTGAGTAGAAATAGGATCTATTTCTATTCAAACCATCAGCTTAGTGTGAAAAGAGGTGTTATTAAAACACTTCATGATAGAGCGAACCTAATTTGTTCTACTCTTGAAATTCGAAATAATGAAATTGATTTCATCAAAAAATTTCTTGAAGAAAATGGATATCCGAGGCAATTCATAAATACATGTATCATGCATTTAGATAGAAGAGCAAATAATCAAGAACAACGAAATAATCAACAAGTACAACAGAATAATCAACAAGAACAGCAACCCAATCTGTTGAATGTGATCCCTTATGTTCGTGGCCTTTCTGAAAAAATTAGAAGAATCGGTTCTAAGTTCAATATAAGAAGCGTCTTCAAAACACAAAATGATCTTAGGTCTTTATTAACGAAAACAAAACCCATAAATGAAAAACAAAAATCAAAAAACTGTGTATATAATATTCCTTGTATTTGTGGTAAATCATACACGGGAGAAATATCAAGACCACTAGAAGTAAGGAAGTCAGAGCATAAGAATAACTTGAGAAATAGAGACATACAGAAATCAAAAATAGCAGAACATGCATGTACAATCCAAGGAGATCACATGATGGATTGGAGTAATACAAAGATTCTAATGACAGAACCTGATTATATTAAAAGGAAACTTAAGGAGTCAACTTGTATTTTATTGAACAGAGAATGCAATATTGCAAATTGCTCAATTGATATTGACCATATTTGGCTAAATTTATTGAAAAAGGAGTTGGAACTTGGAAATTTCTATGCGAAGTAAAACTATGTTAGCTATGATTTTTAAATACTGTCAATGTGACAATTTTTGAATTTCCCAAAAATAACTATCAACAAAATAATTCTAAAGATTTTCATTAGGCGTCTGACGAAGGAGTCTGATATAGACTCCGAAACGTTACGATATAGTTGTTTCTTCGTTGATGTTGTTTCGTTGTTGTTTGTTAGGCAACATTGTTCAATTGATTGCTTCTAACAAATATCTTGTGTTTCTTACGCAGAAACAAATCACAAAATAATTAATTTTTATTTTATAGATATTTTTCAGAG
This sequence comes from Halyzia sedecimguttata, assembly GCA_937662695.2. Lineage (NCBI taxonomy): Eukaryota > Metazoa > Arthropoda > Insecta > Coleoptera > Coccinellidae > Halyzia > Halyzia sedecimguttata. The sequence continues at coordinate 75,325,419 of OW569414.2, forward strand.
TTTGGGAGAGAAAACCCAGAAAAAAAACCTTTCAATAATGAGTATACCTCCCACAGTATCCTTTAATGATTACTTAAAATAAACTATTATTTGAATTGAATTTCCTTTATGATGCAGTTCTATCATAAGAATACATTGATATAATTCTCAACTCTGAGAAACCAATACTTTCGGAGATATAATTTGTCTGTTTGAACAAGAGCGCCAGAAAGCTAATGTCCACAGGGCTTGAACTAATTTTTTTATCATTATAATTTTCTCAAATGCAGAATTTTTTCATTGAAATTTCATATTCCTCGACATGGAGCATCATGAACCTCAACTTAACTTTTGTCTTTTTACCGTTTGCAGCTCACACTTTGTGTGTACTCGCTGGTTCAATTTCGGAGGTCGTTGTCCTGACAGTTGGCCAGTAAAAAACCAATTTAGTCAGTGGGTTAGTGGATCAAATCGTCTTTTATTTTCTTTTGGCATTCTTCATCCTATAGATCTTCATTGCTTGTTTTTTTTATTGAATCCGGTACCAATCATTCCTGACCTTGATTCGGAGTTGCCTTTTTACCCGATTTCGACAATGTCAAGAAGGGGTTTATGCGGGTACATTGCGTAAGAGTTGCCAACTGAATTAAACTTAACATTTATCCATAACTTGTTCTGGGGAACAGTGTGCTATCATTTTGCCAAATGTGAATAAAGAGGTATGTGAAATTTTGTGACGACCATACCACTAGAAAATTTAAAAAAATATTATGTATCTCACGATTACTTGATAATAGAAAGAGATAGCGAATTGAGATTTTTAGGGTACGTTGCGCATCCGAATGCGACATTTGAGTTAGTCTATAGACATAATCGGCCAAATGGTTTTGGAGTTATGCTCATCTGAATTTTGGTTGTTATTTACTCAATAACTTGAAAAACATGAATTCGATCCAATTCAAACTAGGTATTTAGTTGTACAATGCCGACGCGAAAATTCTTGCAAGAATACGTGATGATCAAATAACTAGAAAATTTTAAAAATTCATTGAAAAAATTCTATTAATCATAAAATATTTGTCCGAAATCGCATAAATTTTGCGAGAGCGTTTAGAACCTAACTCTAAAGCCAAGGTCCAAGTTTGAACACTATCGGATCTATATTGCTGAAGATCCGAGTAGCAGTAGCTGGATGGGTGACCGTTGCTTCGTTAACATTCGGATTGAAAGTGATAGGGAATGCAATTTTCAGCGTAGGTTGCGCAACCAAGTGGGAGAGGTAAATTTGTTGTTGGGCATAATCGGCCCAACGGTTTCGGAGTTATACCCATCTTGGAAATTATTTTCTCGAAACTAAAAAAATACAGACCCGATCGAATTAAGACCAACTAGTTGTATAATATCCACATAAAGACGTATGTGAAATTTTGTAACGACCATACCACTAGAAAATTTCAAGAAAATTATGAAAAAATTATGCATCTCACGATAACTTGAGAACGGAAAAAGATAGCGACTTGCAATTTTCAGGGAATAGGTTGCGCATCCGAATGCGATATTTGAGTTCGTTAACTGGCATAATCGGCCAAACGGTTTTGGAGTTATGCTCTTCTGAAATAAAGAAATCTGATCCAATTAAAACTCGGTAATTACCTTGTTGTAGCATGCCGACGAGCTAATTTTCAAAGTATTTCGTGAATATCTTAACCTGAAATTACTTGAGACTTGTTTTTCGTATATTATTGGATATTTAAGGATTTTCAATTCCGATAGAATACATATGTCAGAATTAAAAATTCTGTGATCTTCGACGATTCTCTCATTACTCAAGTCTGTCATTAAACTGGTACGAAATGTATTCCTATCTTATAAAAGCTGGGAAACGGTCTAAATTGATGGTAAATTCGATTAAGAGTGTCCAATGGAGCTGAATAGACAATAGAACATGGGCGCAAACACTCCTGACTTACCCGTATGTCTTCTATATATATTTCCGCCATTTCCCGATAATGTAGTAGCGCACCTTTATTCAAATTGTGTGAAACTTTTGAATCTGTGTTAAATAATTAGGATCAATTTTTTTGTTTTGGTATGTGATGTTGTTCTCTAATTGTTTCAAAATTTCTACCAGTTTTATCTTATATATAATTAACTAGAGGAATTTAACTGATATAGAGCTCTTGGCGACCTCCTAGCGAACCTATCAAGCTATTCCCCAGGGTGAGCTGTTTGGGAACTTCCCCATGTGATATCTCTGAGATGTTACTATGCTCATCCCCTGTGGCGGACATTTCGATGAGAAATAGAGTTTTTGGGGACCTCCTAACTATATTCCAGCAAACCTCTCGAACTATACCCCAGGGTGAGGTGTTTAGGAACTTCTCAACGTGATATATCTGGGATTTTACCGGGCTTATTCCCTTTGGATATTTGGAGGAGCTAAAGAGCTCTTGGTGACCCCCTAGCGAAGTTATCAAGCTATTCCCCAGGGTGAGTTGTTTTGGAACTTCCCCATGTGATATCTCTGAGATATTACTAGGCTCATCCCCTGTGGCGGACATTTGGATAAGAAATATAGTTCTTGGTGACCTCCTAGCTATATTCCAGCAAACGCCTCAAAATATTCCCCAGGGTGAGCTGTTTGGGAACTCCTCAACATGATATATCTGGAATGTTTCTGAGCTCATCTCCTGTGGCGGACACTTGGAGCTGATAGAGCTCTTGTTGACATTCCAGCGATGTCACAAAAGGCGTCACACAATATTCCGAAAAGAGACAGAGATATATTTGGGAGGTCCCTGCGTTGCCTAGGGAGCGATGTGGAGACCAGCCCGTATCACAAGGGAATATTTCATCTTGTGTCTTTCAATTATTAGCAGTGAGCTACATTTCACCTTATTAAATGGCCCATTATTGAAGATAGATCTTCTGCGAAAATATGTAATGCTATCTGGCCTTCGTTAATGGTAATGCAGATAACAAATAAAAATTCTGTCGCAGTTCCACGAGCCTCAAATACATCTCTGTATTGCATACTCATCGTTATTGCCAACAAGTTGGGTAAGGCTAATAATGTGATAAAATATTCGTTCGAGCATATAAAAAAGTACGATTTCGGCTATTGGTATTTACATACATTAAACATGCGATTGTGCAATGACTGCTTCGACGGTTGTTCCAGTAATATTGGCCAATATTCTCTGAACACGCGTTGGCCGCCTCGACCTGCAGACGCGCTCTTCAATACCACACCACTTACCTACACCGTCTTACGAAACCCAGACTCGTTTTATTTCCTTTTTTCGGTTTATGGTGGTTCCGAAAATAAACTTGTGCTCTTCGATCCCGGTCATTCTTCTTGTTTTGAGTGATGAGGACAGGGCCGTAACGCGGCTTATGACTGAGGACCAATCTGACGCGAAATAACGGTGTAGGGATCTACTTCCCTATCTACATCCCTAGCCACATCTGGTTCTCCCCGGTAGATGGCGTAGTTATATGCGTGCCACCCTGTAACGGTATTAAACCCCGTCACTCTTTTTAACATTACCTTTTTGACGTGCTGTTCTATGAACAGAGTGCCTATCAATTCGTCCAAATGTCTGTAATTTACCAATATTTGGCCGATAATGGTCTTAACGATTAGTTTCGACTCAATGATAAAGTATCCGAGGTCAGAATTGTTTCTGTCCGGCAATGAGTAAGAGAGTTGAAATTTTCAGGGTAGGTTTGGAGTCCAAATGTGCCAGTTAAGTTCGTTAATGTCAAAATCCACCGAGTGGTTTCAGAGTTATAGCCATTTGGAATTTTGTTTTCCCAATGAATCGAAAAATACTAAACTGATCGAAAAATACCGACACGAAGTCTTATGCACAATTTTGTGAGGATCGTATGACTGGAAAATAAAAAAAAAATTCTGTGTCTCAAAAACTACCCGTCAGATATCGTTGAAATTCTACGAGAGCCTACAAAACCATATTTTACAGTAAAGTTCTAGATTTCAACTCGATCGGATCTATATTGGTGAAAATATTGCCGAAATATCCAGCGATCGGGGTGAACTGGTCCACTGCATTTAGATTCGACCAAACAAGTTGTCAACAGTTTTTGATTTTTGACGTGGCTCTAAATTATTTCATATTATACAGGGTGTTTCCTTTTTGAGAAAAAAACTCATGAATGTATGTCATAAAAGTCTTAACTTTTGGAATACAGGGTGATTAAATTTTGGTACTGCGATATGAACCAATTTTAATTCAATTATTTTGATCAAAAACAGAGCATCTGACCAGGAAATATATTTTTAAGATTCTCATTCTTCTTGGAACAAATCTGATCTATTAATTTGTTTTCAGTCGATGCACAAACATTTCCACACCGCATCAGATTTTTGAGGAATTGATCCTGAAGTAACAAGAGTTTTATTTTTTAAGCGGAAACCGTGCTTCGTACAAAGAAAAGCCATGATATCAAATTTGCTCAAAAGTAAATGGGGATCTCAATTGTAATTTTTATTTCAAAATAAAGCAGTGGCGTAGTATTTTTTCTCAAAAAGTATTCAATGCAAAACCTGTATGGACACCACTGGTAGAGAAAATGAACAATATTGTACGTCACAAATTGCACCTTGATGCATAGAAGACATGTACCAAATTTTATAAAGATATCTACCATATTAGCTCAGTTATTATTTAAAAATATATTTTTCTTCAAAAGTTAAGACTCTTAGGTCATACGTTCATAGGAAGTTTTGTTCTTGAAATAAGTAAAAAAAAACACCCCCTTAAATATTAGCATGTCTTTAAGGAACATCCTGTATTTTGGTGTTCTCCGTAGATCCTATATGTGTCTTTCATGAATTTCATGCACAAGGGCGTAGCCAGGAATTAATTTCGGGGGGGTTTTTGATTTTGGCAATTGACTTTATATAAGTGCAGAGGGGTGTAATGGATTTCTTCTGCAACAAAAAATAACTCTGAAACATTTCGGGGGAGGGGGGGGGTGTTTGAATCTCTTAACAGTTTGTGTGATTATTTGTAAAGATATACGTCAAGTTGGCGGTGATTTTTGAGATGTTGAAATTGGTTTTGGTAAATTAACTTTTAGGTACATGACAATTTCACATTGAAATTAGTTAATATAATTTTGCACGCCAATTTGGTTAGAAAATAATGGGGAGTACTTTGTGTTTGATTATTTCGATTCCTACTAATTTTTCTGGTATATGTGAATTTAATATTGATGTTGTTTTGAACGAATCAGGGAGGGGAGTTTCTTCAATTTTCGAGGTATAGTGTTTAGGTAGGCTTTGATGAATGTGATGAATATGATAATCTTTATGTACTGTTAATTTATATCCGCCGATTCGTACAGAGAAATATTGTATTTTGTAAAGTAGTATGTGTAACATTCGTTTCATTGCTTGTAGTTTTTGGCTGGGGCGAGAAACTTGCTGCATGCATAACATATGTTAAGTTGAAGTTATTGTTGGATTGAGGTGAAAATCAACCTTGCTGAACACTTTGAATATTTTGATGTTTGATGTTATACTGGGACTGGTCCCTACACTACCTGCACCGTGTCTGGAGAGATCGTGAGTTACCTCATTCATCATCTGGATGGATCCTGAGCATCCATCAGGAAAAATACCTTAAAAGTTCCCTGGGAAATATAAGCTAAGTGTTTTCTTTGTGATCAAAGGCATTTTTCTATTATTAAACCTGTTGTTCAATAAGTATCAATAATCCCAGGAAGCATAAGAGCATCGTTGACCTTCCAGCTAGTCGGGCAGACATCTAAAGGGGGTCAGCGTTACAACCCTTAAGGTCGACTACATCGGCCATAAAAAGCATCGTAAAGATCTTTACAGATATCTCCGTATTTATACAGATTTTTGGTGTATGATCCAGATTACCTCGGCATAGAATACAAATGACTCTCCTCACTCGGACAAGCTCCTAGGTGCTTCTGCCTATGTCCTAGGTATCCTTGAGGAAGACCCAGGACCTAGGCTTTGTTATTGTATCCTTGCGTCAGCTTAGGCTCAGCACTGTTAACTTTTGACCTAACAGTTAACGGTGGCCCCTACCGTCTGACTAGTTTGTTTTCAACCAAAACAAAGCCGAACGAATTGAAACTTAAAGACCTTCGCAAAATTTTGTGAGAATCGTATCAAATTTTACAAAAATTATTAAAACATATTATTTATGCCACGATAACCTGATAACGGAAAGAGATAGCGGCTGCCAATTTTTAGGTTAGGTAGTGGATCTGAATGCGGCATTTGAGTTTGTTAATAGGCATAATCGGCCAAACGGGTTTGGTGTTATACCCATCTGAAATATGGTTGTTATTTCCTCAATAACTCGAAAAATGTAAAACCGATCCAATTCAAATATGCTTATGACTTGTAGAATGCTGACGCGAAAATTCTTGCAAATTTTCGTGAGGATCGTATCACTAGAAAATTGAAAGAAAATATTCTACATATCAGAAACTATTCGTCCGATAAAACCTAACCCTACTGTCAAGTTTCAAATTTGAACACGATCGGATGTATATTGTTGGAGATCCGAACAGCCTTGGGTGAGTTCAGTAGCTGCATGGATGACCATCGATAACTTACGAACGAAAATAGATAGGGATAGATAGACAGGGTAGTTGCGCATGGAATGGGAGAGTTAAGTTCGTTGTTGGGCATAATCGGCTCAACGGTTTCGGAGTTATACCCATCTGGAATATTATTTTCTCGATAACTCAAAAAATACAGACCTGATCGAATTGAAGCTTGGTAACTAGTTGTAGAATACGGACATAAAGATGTGTGTGAAATTTTGTGAGGACTGGTACCACTAGAAAATGTAAAAGAAATACCAAAAAATATTATTGGCCCCACGATAACTTGAAAAAAAATTCAACTTGCAATTTTCAGGGTGGATTGCGCATCAAAAGACGACATTAATGTTCGTTAATTGGCGTAATCGACCGAAGTGTTTAGGAGTTTACTCATCTGAAATTTTGTTTTTATCTTTATTTGAACCGACGCAAAATCTAGCAGGCGTAGACCACACTGTCGCAATAAACAGAATTGTCAAAAAATTAAAATAGCATTGTCATGAGGTAAGCCTGCTTTTTCGCGCTTATTTATGACATCATTCAATTCAACTTGGTCAATATGAACGCACCAACGCAGCCTGATCTCACATCCGTGCTTTTTATTTTAAATTTTTCAAAGGAAATACTTCAATCCTTAGATAATACTTCATAAGTATTAATTAATCGTTTCTTTCCATTCGTCTCACTAATCTAAATATAGTTTTATATTTGAATAATTCATTAGGTTGAAAGCGATATTTTCTATGAATACTTCCAGTTCAGTGACCGTTTTCCCATCACCACATCCAATAATTATTTCACTGGGTCATGCCATGAACGAATGTTCCAAAACACAAACCCAGTTGGTAAGCTTTTCGATGGAGAACACTCCATCTACTTCAGGTCGTCGACCTGAGCTTGATTGATATATTTACATTATTTTGATGAAAAAATAAGAAGCAAGTACGGGTTGTATTGAGCACACTTAACCAGTTCGTCAGTGCTGGATTCGGATTTATTCTTGAAACCACATGACGATGAAGAACATTGCGAATTTTACTGAATGTTTCATTATTTTATACATCAAGTATCAGGGTACTAGGTACATTTCATCAGCCAATATTTCTAGTGGCCTAATGATTAAGATAGTCATCGAAAATAACTTCACTACGATGGTAGGTAGGAAGAACGACTGTTATAGGGAATCCACCACCCAAGTTCTTGAAAAAAATGCCATTAAATGCTACACAGACGATTCAAAAACTAATATAGGAGATGGCGCTGAAGTATGTGGGACGGGCACCAAATGCTCATTATTGCTAGGCTCCTATCCGAATGTCTTTCAGACAGAAATACTTGCAACCGAAAGATGAGTGGAAATTAACCTAGAAAGAAACTATCAGATGTGTGATATAGCAATCCATTCTTTCAGTCAAGCTGCTATTAAAGATCTGAGCTCCCATGTTATCGAGTCCAGGCTAATAAGGGAGTGCCGAAGAAAACTTAATGGAGTAGTCAAGACCAACAGGGTCTCCTTGGTCAGGGTTCCTGGTCACTCGGGAATTTAAGGAAATGAGGAGGCCAATACACTTGCCAAGAAAGGGGCACAAACTCCTTTTATTGGCCTGGAACCCTAATGTGAGGTAGGTAGATACACCCACCTAGTGAATTTCGAATGAAAGGAGAAACTGAAAGAGGTATACTCTGGGAATGTCTCCCAGGAATGTGTCATTCCAAAAAGTTCCTCCGGAACTTTGATAATGTCAGATCCAAGAAGTATATGGATCTCAGTAACAACACGCTGCAGCTCCTCACTGGTTTTCTCGGAGGGCGCTGCTGTCTTAGGAAGCATTATGATGAGATTAGGGCTAGCAGAAAGTGACGAGTGCAAATTCTGTGGGGAAGAGGAATAAACTCCTGATCATCTGATTACGGAATGCCTCGCCTTCTCAAACCAACGCAAGGTAAGCTTTGGGCAAGTGTAACGTGCCAATCGTCCACTTATAGACGATTGTCGAGCATGAGAATCTACTTTTAATTTTCTAGGGGTGGGAGGCTAAAGTGGCTTAATTCGGCAACAAAACTCCCTCCCAGGTTTTCACAATATATATTATAAATTGAAAAATTACAATAGTTCGACCCTTTTTCACTCTACACAGTCTTATACTACTTAACTTAATAGAAAAAAACGTCGTGGCCTCCTCGGAGTTCGATACTATGATCCTGATCTTGATGTTCCAATTTCAAAGAAACCACTTCTAGATGGCCTTCCAATTCGAAGTAAAGTGTCTTCTGGTTATTTTCCCATCCAAAGGAAATACTACGTTGATTCCCCCAATTTCAAGGGTAGTTGGTATATCTGGATGATTCCTTGGTACAAATTCAATTCCAGCCAAAGTATAACTTGTATCAAGCCAAGGTACAATTTCAATCTCAGCCAAAGTATAACTTCTTTCCAAGCCAAGGTATGACCTCTATCCAAGCCAAGGTACAATTACCATCCAAGCCGAGGTACAATTCTATCCAAGCCAAGGTACGAGAATTTCAGCACAATTCTCGCCGATAATTCAACTCGTAAATCTAACGATAAAAATGCTGTTATATTGAAATCTTCCGGAATCGCAAGAAGAACAGCAGACCTTTTCAGCCTTTTCATGAAACATGAAGATGCCGACGCTCTGGTTTACGCGCAGGCTCCCGGTAGTGTTCGACGCGTCATAATTTACGCCACGATCAAAACAGAGGCGGATCGTCCACTTGATTTATCCATAGACGTGCTATATCGTTGCACACACCTCTCACCAGGAGAAAAAAAAATTATATTTTTTTTTAAATGAACGAAATATCTCAGGCAAAAAAACTTCGATGGCATCAGAACAAACACAGCATGCTTAAAGGGTATTACTCTGACTTGTCGAATGGAGTTAGCAATTAAAGTAACAATTGATGTTGTATATTATAAATAGAGTCTTACAAGCGCACCATGCTCGCACCAAAACCTATCGAACGCAATCTTACAGAAATATGAAAAAACAAATACCACACCAAATCCAATGAAATATTAACCAATTTAAATTAGAAACGACCTGAGAACTAGGAAATATGGGAAAGATGGAAAAGATGGAAAAAGAGGAACAACCGTCAGTTGATTGAAAACCTCTCTCAAAAAAAAACGAAAGAGGGGTGAAGGTAAGGATGCCCGATGGGAGCCCGATACGACATTTAATAATAGAAACTCAAACTAGAGTGAAAAAAGTGAAACAGACACCGGTCGCTGAAGGCCTCTCTCTAAAAAGCGAAAGAGGGATGAGGAGGTTTCATACCATCAGGCTATGAAACACCGTCATCCTACCGAGTCTGGGAAGTCATGCCCAAAAACTTCATCATAGATCAATCAATATAAGTAGTAGACACTGCTACTATAATAGCCAGTGCTACTACGATAGAAATGAGAAACTAAAAATCCGTCTCAACTAAAAAAATAAATGACCCGGTTTGTGCCGTTGCACTTTAACAAGAAATCCTTCCTGGCACCTGAGACGAAGGTTGACCAGAAAGGGGGACGCATGGAAGGTTTTTAGTTTAAGTCCAAAACTTTCAAAAATGACTCCATCACTCTGTGCTATTCGCACAGGACGATGTCAAATATGGTAATCAAAAAAAAAGGAAAAAAAATAATGTCATAATCAATTGGTAAATATAAAGTCAAATTCGGTAATAGAAAAAGGAAATCGATAGATCTCGGCAAAGAAAAATTTTAGTAATATGACTATATAAATACCATAGAACCCGAGAATAAGATAGAGATATTTGGGGTTGTCCGTGGAAAACTATGACTGGCTCACAATAGTGAAAAAATGTGTACATGGATGAACTGCACTGATGTGTATGTGAATCAACTGAGCTTAAGGATTCACTTCCCTACCTCCCTCTCCAATGAAAGCCATAGCCAAAAGTCCACAGGAACGTCAAGTTGGGCGCCAGCAAGTGTCAAACTTGCAACGATAACGATAAGGTAAAGGAAAATCGAAGGAAAGATTAGGAAATAGGATTTTGCACCAGAGCACAGAAAATAAAAACTGAATCTTCAGACCCAAAATATAACAATCCCCAAAATGTACGATCAGTTACACCAAAATAAATTTGATCTGCATATCTGAAATACACTTCAGACTGATTAGTGACAAATTCATAGCGAAAAATATGTAGTCCTACTACAACGATACGATAAATAGTAGTCACCACCAGTGGTGCTACAGCGATACGGTAAATACGATATAGTAGCCCTGCTACAACTATAAACCACAAAAGTAGCCATGCTACAACGATAATTGCAGCCATGCTACAACGATAATATAGCCATGCTATAACGATAATATAGCCATGCTATAAAGATAATACACTAAAGAATTTATCTAAAACAAAATGAAGAGTCTGTGCATCTGGGCAATTTAAGGAAGGAAAGGTAAAGTTACAAACGAATTATTCGTCGCAGTTAGTATCGTCTAAGTCGGTAGAAACATCATCATGAGTCAGATCTAGTTTAATGTGTTTGACATGGAAATTACCAAGGTTAGTCCCGCTCAAATCTCTCAAATTATAGACCAACGGAGATATTACTCTGTTCACAATACAGGGAATGTACTTCGGTGCTAACTTAGCAGAAAATTTATTCGTGGCGTCTGACAGAACAAAATTCTTTTTCCAAACTCTGTCTCCTACTTTGAAAGCAAGGACGCGCTTTCTTAAGTTATAACGGTGGGCATTCTTCTGATATGCTTTGAACAGTTTCTGTTGTACTGACTTATAAAGCTCCGGAAGGTCTTCTGTTTGTAAAGTAGGATCCAGAACTTTATTTTCAATTTGTATATTATTATGAGCATTATCTGAAATCAACCCAAAAAATGCACCATCTGTAGGAACGTTTCGGAGAAAGCATAAATAGGATGGAGAAAAACCCGTGACTTCGTGTCTCGCCAATCTGATTGCTTGTGCTATTCGATGTATATTTTGATCCCAAGTATTGTGATTCTCGTGAATGAAAGATCTTATTGCTGTTACGATTGTCTTATTCACGCGTTCCGTAGGATTAATCTGAGGGAAATACCTAGCATTGTACCAGATTTTCTGTACATTATAATTTTTCATTAAGTTCTTAAAATCATTTGAAATGAACTGGACTCGATTATCAACAACCATAATCTGCGGAACTCCGAAAATTAGAAAGACATTATTTTCCATAAATTTGACAACACCCTTTGCGGTAGCTCTGGTCATAGGGTGTACCAAAACAAATTTCGTGAACCAATCAGTCACTACCAGAACGTATTGATTACCATTTTTATATCTCGGGTATGGTCCTAATAAGTCAGCGGAAATTAATTGGTAAGGAAAGTTGATATTTCGATAATTTCCTGTTAATCCTGCCTGTGGAAGGTTGTCAGGCTTGCAAGAAGCACAAATTTTACACTTTCTGACGTGTGATTTTACCGAATTCCGCATCTTTGGCCAATAGTATAACTGGGAAAGTCTAGAGAGAGTTTTGAAATCATCATTAAACTTATTAAGCTGCTCTAATCTATTTCCAGTGGGAACCACTATTTTCCATGGGGGAGAACTATCTGTTAACTTCGAACTACTCATGACGTGTTTATAAATTTTTTTTTCCAGAAACTCTGAAATCAGGAAGAGATTCGGGATTTCTTCCAAGCCTGCACGTCACACATAGTTCGGTACCAATGATCAGGCTTCAAGTTCAGGACAGCTGTCTCTGGAATACGTGATAAGCAATCTGAAACCGTGTTTAACGAACCACTACGATGGACTATTTTAAACTTATGACAAGATAATTTGATTATCCACCTAGCTATCCTGGGAGATGGATTTTTCATGGAGTGCAACCATTGCAAAGACGAATGATCCGTTATTACGGTGAACTCAGTTCCCTCGATATAGGGGCGGAATCTTTCAATACATAAGACAATGGATAGGAGTTCCTTCTCCGTCGTGGTGTAATTCCGTTGACACTTACTCAAGGACTTGCTAAAATACGCTATGGGATGTTCAACCCCGTCATTCTCTTGAAAAAGAACGCTACCAACTCCGACGTCAGAGGCATCGCAGGCGAGAAAAAACCTCTTTGTGAAATCTGGACCAGCCAGAACAGGGGTTGAAGTCAGAAGTTGTTTCACCTTTTTGAATGCTGCATCAGCTTCCTCCGTCCAAACTATTGGTTGTCCCTTTTTACGACCCTTTTGAAAATCTGAAATTGGAGAGCATACAGTAGAGAAGTCCTTCAAAAATCTCCTATAATATCCCACAAGACCAATCAATCTCCGAATCTGTGTCGTACTTAGTACTGTAGGTACTGGATAATCTAAAATTGTCCTGATGTTGTCAGGATGCGTCCTAAGGCCTTGTTCATCAACTAAAAATCCCAAAAATTTGATAGAGGAACGGCAGAACTGACATTTCCCGAAATTTACAGTCAAGTTAGCTTCCTGAAGACGTTTGAAAAGTTCAGTTAAAACCTTAAGATGAGTATCAAAATCAGGTGTAACAACAATTATATCATCAAGGTAGTAAAAAACGTTCGGTTCCGGAGATGGACCTATTACCATATACATTAATCGTCACATGGCTTGAGCAGCGTTATTCAAGCCAAAAGGAAGAACATTAAAGCAAAACAAACCGCGACCTTGAACTGCAAAAGTAGTCTTCAATTTGGATTCCTCGTCGAAAGGAAATTTAAAAAAGCCGATTTTAAATGAATAGAAGAGACAAATGAGGCATTACGAACTTTACTTATAATTGAATCTATAAGAGGCAGAGGGTATGAATCAGGAATTGTAACTGAATTTAATTTTCTATACCATCGAAACACACTCTAAATGAACCATCCTTTTTACTCACAAGCCAAAGTGGAGACAGCCAAGGTGAAGTAGTTGTTACTGGGCTAACTATACCAAGTTTCAACATATCATCAATCTCTTTGTTTAATGTCGACTGCATAGCAGGTGAGAGAGGGTATTGTAGTTGGCGTATGGGCGAACCTTCAGTCTTAATATTGTGTGTTAGCAAATGAGTTCTTCCGATTCCATCTTCAGGCCCTATAGTGCGGAAGAAACATACTACCTCATCCAACTTATTCCGCTGTAAAGTAGTCAAATCCTCAGCAGGTTTGATTACATGTACTGCAGCTGTCGATAACGCGGAAGAATTAAAAGAGAATTTCGCAAAATCGAGTCTTAGATTGAATTTTTGTATAAAGTCCATTCCCAAAATCATCGGCTGTGAAATGGAAGGAACTACTAGTACTTTAAGTTGTTTTGATAATTTTCCTAATTCAATTTGCAAATCAACACTTCCCAAAGTGCTCTGTAATGTGCCATCGGCGGTAGTGAGATGATAGGAAACATCATAATTAATAGGCAAATTTAATCTTTTTAACAGAAAAAGTGACGGTGAACCGATAATAGAGACATTACTTCCGCTATCTTGTAAGGCTAAGATATTTTCATTCAAGATATTTACTCTGATGTACGGTCTGTCATCGTCATTAAGTCTTTCCAGTAAGGGACAAATTTGAGGAATTGGTTTAAAAGGAGTCTCGATAGGTGGTTTCGTAATATAAAATGACTCAACTTTCTTTAGCCAATCATCAAAGTCAATCCTATCGAAGAAATTCACATTCTCCGGTTCGTGTGGTTTTTGGCAGCTTTTGACGGGCCTGGTTGATTCATGTTTTCTGCCGGAACATGACCAGTTGTGGCGATTTTTTGAACACTTAAAACATTTTGATTTTACTACACCAGTCATTCCGCAACCATAGCAAAAAACATTTCTCGGTCTCGTACAAGAATAATATTTGTGTCCTGTTTTTTTACAGTTCCAACAAGTAGTGAAATCAAGTTTAGCTACGGAATAAGATTTTCTTTTATTTAAGCTCAAAGCATCTTCTACTCTCTGACATAATGAATTTAAATCCGATAATGTGTCTACGTCTCTCAGTACCAATGCCGCAATAAAATCTGGAAGTAAATTTCCTCTTATAATATTAACCATCTCTTTCTCCGAGGGTTTGTGATTGAGCCGATGAAATTGTGCCTCTAATGTTGTTATAAAGATACCAACACATTCACCTGAGCGTTGCTTGTTCGATTTAATTTCATCCAACAAAACCTGATCATAATTTGAACGTAAAAATGTATCTTTAAGCGCATCTACCAATTCAGACCAATCTGCAAAAGTTTTTCTAACAAAATGGTTATGAAGAATCCAGGTGGCCGGAAGGCAAACATACGTAAACATCGACCGATTGTTGTGGAGTTTATGTGTCAGTGGATGGAAGATGTTGTGTTTTCGAAAAAGTCTAATCTTAAAGGCAGTGGTGTTGTTTTGGTGGAAATGTTAACAAAGAGCAAGCTGGATCTCTTTAAGAAAGTGAGAGATGAATACAAACATAATTGTTGGACTGTTAAAGGTAACATCAAATTGTTTGTAAACAATAAAATTATAAGGGTTGATAGTTGCGAACAGTTTAACCAACTTAAAGACATTTGAGTCAATATTAGGTATCGCCGTTTGTCAAAGATGATTCAATTATCTAATTTTTGATATTGGATTCTTTGTTTAGTTTTCGAAGTTTTTCGGCAATTTGTGACTTTTAATGTGAATTCTTAATGTTGGGGAGTACGGGGGTGTATCGTAAGGTAGTTTTTTTTTTGTGAGAGCCTTCCACTTTTGCCGTATACTTTAATCAGCGTTTAGTTGTTTCTTGAAATTTCAGAGCCGAGTAGTTGATTCTCCAAACCTACTAGTGTTTTGCTGTTATAAATATAATTGTCTCAGAAATTCAACGTTATCATTATTTATCTTTATATTGTATATTGATAGTTTTCAAGGAAAATTAAATGACTCATTCCAGATAGTATTCTCTAGATTAAAATAATGTATTAACCTCTTCATGGATAAACTCAAACTAGCTCATTTAAATGTAAGCACTCTTATTGGTCATTTTGCGGATTTCAAGTGCATGGTATTATCTAATTCTTTGGACATAATAGTATTGAATGAAACTAGATTGAATGAATCTATAACGGATGATGCGGTTGGTATTGGTGGGTACAGATTTGTTCGCTGTGATCGGAATAGACATGGTGGGGGTGTGGGAGTGTACATTAGATCGGGCTTAGGGTTTAGGGTCCTTAAGATTGGAGGACCAATTGAACAAATTTGGTTGAAGATGGATTCTTTTGATGGTGAACTGGCTCTGGGAGTGGTTTACAAACCACCCGGTACTAATAATAAAATTTTCTGGGACTTGTTTATGAGCGAATATGCGGATGTGACAGCACATGCTGCCAGAGTAATCTGCATGGGAGATTTTAACACGGATCAGTTGGTTCAGGATAGTGAGGCCAGGTATGTGACAAAATGTATCAGTAGTCTGGGGCTACATCAGTTGGTGGATCAGCCTACGATAATCACTTACGTCCTCTACCCTAATTGACTATATTTTAACTTCGGATTTAAATACCATTTCAGGTGTTCAGGTTTCCACCACGGATATCGGTACCGATCATGAACTTTTGATATGCAATTTGCACTTTACAGTGAATAAAATGAATCCCATTTTTAAGACAATGAGAGACTTCAGAAACTTCGATTATGAGCAGTTCAATTTTCATTTACAATCTATACCATGGAAAAATATTTTTGATATCGATGATATTGACGGTAAAATTGCTTTTATAAATTACAACCTCATATCTTTATTAGATTTACATGCGCCTTTTCGAACTATTAGAATCACAAAAAGGTATGCGCCCTGGCCCACAGAAACGCTGAGAGAGTTAATGGACTTAAGAGATAGCACACTTAACCGCTACAGAAGATTTAAGAAAGAAAAAGACTTTGTTCTCTACAAAAAAAATCGAAACTGGGTGTTCTTGGCTGTTAAAAGTGAAAAAAAGGCATAATATAATAACGTTTTAAATGGTAGGAAAGATAAGAGATTTCGGTCAACCCTCAAATCCTTGAATATAACTAACAGAAAATCTACAGATATCCCTGAAAATCTGAAAGACGCTAATATGATAAATCTACATTTTATCAATTCCATTCCAAAAATCGCCATGGATAATGAACTGTTTGAATTTTACTCATCCAACATTCAAAATAACAATATGAAGGAGTTTCGTTTTCGTGAGGTAGAAGAATATGAAATTTTTAAAATTATTCAGAAAATCAAATCCAAGGCGACGGGTCATGACGGTGTTAATATAGAAACTATTCGACTTTGTACCCCTTTCATTCTGCCATATTTGACCCATGTGGTGAATTACTGCCTCGGGAAATCGGTATTTCCTTCTGATTGGAAGAAAGCATTGGTAATTCCTCTTCCCAAATAGTATGATCCAAAAACTTTAGATGACATAAGACCTATCAGCATACTCCCAGCTTTATCTAAAATCATCGAACATGTTTTTCAAGATCAATTGCGAGAACATTTGGACAGATATAAAATCATTCCGAGTGTGCAATCTGGGTTCAGACCTGGCCATAGTTGTTGCACAGCCTTGCTCAATATCACTGATGAAATCTTCAGGTCTATTGACCGAGGGGATCTCACGATTTTAACATTGCTAGATTATTCGAAAGCCTTTGATTCGATAAATCATCAGCTACTTCTTGCCATATTGCATTTTATTGGTCTTTCCCAGGGAGCTATCGATCTGTTGGCCAGTTATATTAAGTTAAGATCTCAGGCGGTAAAAGTTGATGGCAAATTATCTTCGTTCCTTAACATGAGATGTGGAGTCCTGCAAGGATCCATTCTGGGCCCACTCTTATTCATCATTTATATTTCATGTTTCATATATGTCTGCATATCTGCAACAGCTCATTTTTATGCAGATGACGGTCAGCTTATATTATCATTCAGACCTATTGAATCACGTCAGGCTGTGGCAGCACTCAATTTTGACCTACACAACATCTATGAGATTTCAAGGAAACATTGTCTCCAATTGAATGCCGGTAAGTCTGTGTGCCAACTGTTTGGGAGGAAGATGGATAGAGGTCGATTTTTGGGGACATACAGTCAAAGTGTGAACATTGATAACAATATTATCAGTTTTCAAGAAAGTGCTAGGAATTTGGGGTTGACTGGGGATTCTGAATTAAGGTTCACGGAGCACATATCTAAATGCTTGAACAGAGCATACCTTAATTTGAGGTAATTTTGATGGTAATTTCGCGTTTCTGTTTTTCGTCTGTATCATTCTCGGTGTAAATTCGATGTAATCTCTTGGAACAATGAGACAGCCTATCTTCAATTCTCTTAAAATCCGATGAACTAGAACTAGGAATTAACTTTTTATCAGTTAAATCTGAAATTGAAACTAATAGTTCTTTAAAGTTTTCATTGACAGTATACGTTTCCCTAATTTCTGTCATGCTACGATCACATTTTTCCTGAGCTAAGAGACCTCTTAATATATTGCGATTTCGTTCGACAGTTTTTGCAACATCTTCCCTACCAATACGAATTGCGACTTCATACTTCAAGAAATCCGGATTAATCATATTTAAATTAATAAAAAAACAATAATATAAACAGATGTGTTCAATCTGATGCCAACGAGAAAATAAAGATAAGAGAAAATAAAAAATCTATTTTACAGAGAAAAAGGTCGAAAGAAGGAGCATATGTTGCCAAAATAAATCAAGCAAAAAAAAAAATTTTCGTTCAAAAATTTAGTGCCAAAATTTCTAGTCAAAGCCCTGAGCCAAAATTTCGAGCCGCACGTTGGTAGGTGCCAAAATGTGTAACGTGCCAATCGTCCACTTATAGACGATTGTCGAGCATGAGAATCTACTTTTAATTTTCTAGGGTTGGGAGGCTAAACTGACTTAATTCGGCAACAAAACTCCCTCCCAGGTTTTCACAATATATATATTAAAATTGAAAAATTACAATAGGTCGACCATTTTTCACTCTACACAGTCTTATACTACTTAACTTAATAGAAAACAACGTCGTGGCCTCCTCGAAGTTCGATACTATGATCCTGATCTTGATGTTCCAATTTCAAAGAAACCACTTCTAGATGGCCTTCCAATTCGAAGTAAAGTGTCTTCTGGTTATTTTCCCATCCAAAGGAAGTACTACGTTGATTCCCCCAATTTCAAGGGTAGTTGGTATATCTGGATGATTCCTCGGTACAAATTCAATTCCAGCCAAGGTATAACTTGTATCAAGCCAAGGTACAATTTCAATCTCAGCCAAAGTATAACTTCTATCCAAGCCAAGGTATGACCTCTATCCAATCCAAGGTACAATTACCAACCATACCGAGGTACAATTCTATCCAAGCCAAGGTGCGAGAATTTCAGCACAATTCTCGCCGATAATTCAACTCGTAAATCTAACGATAAAAATGCTGTTATATTGAAATCTTCCGGAATCGCAAGAAGAACAGCAGACCTTTTCAGCCTTTTCATGAAACATGAAGATGCCGACGCTCTGGTTTATGCGCAGGCTCCCGGTAGCGTATTGGCATTGTTTACTATGCTGCAACGCATACATGCTGCTGCAACGCGGTAAAGAATGACTGAACCAATGCTCTTTCTACCCAGACATATCTTACCAGGACTCAGAACAGGCAGGTGTTCAGACGTAGTAACTATTGTATTATTGATACGCTGTTATTCTCGAGACGTTGTTTACCGCTTTGCAGTCCCATCCACGTTCGAATGTGCTTTCACGTTCATAAATATAACAGTATCATACTATCGCCAAAAATAGTTTACTAAACCTCTAAAACACTCTAAAATACAAAAGAAAATATAGTAAATAATACAAATACACATAAAAATAACAATAGTATAATATAGTAAGTATCGCTAAAAACAATTTATTAAACCACACTAAAATACAAAAAAACTACATTAACTGCAAAATCCACTTAAGAATAATCCTAGTGTGCATTTCCATGTGATTTTGCATTTGGTCTATTAATACGTTTTGCGCCGCATGATATTGATAAACCACGTCTAATTTTTCTTCGGCTCACTGATGTTGGCTGAACAGAAAAGTTTTTTGGCGAGAGATTTTTTGATACGTGAATAAAATTTAATAAGTCAGAGAGTGTTATAATTTTGTTTAAAGTTTCATAAAGTTGCATGACATTAACCATATCAACCGTTTTATGTTTGGTTGCTATTTTACTAATTCGTTCAAAATTTTCTGATACAGCTGGGGAATATTCTTCACCTAAATTTGTATTATTGGCATTCTCGACAATGTTTATTTTTTCGATAGAAAAATTATCCTGTTGCATAAAAACATTGCTTTGTTGCTCTGCACTAGTTGGCAAGTCATTTTCTATACTCACATCAGTTGACATGCCTTCATAAAATTCTGGGGATACGTTTTCTCCTAGAGCTAATTGTGCTAATACCTTTCTGTTATCGGTGTTTATTTGCATACAGGTCCTAAACGTTATTTCAAACTTATTTTGTATGGCGTAAGGGTCCTTACAATATCTTCCACCCTGCCAAAACTGTAGTCGCCAAATGCAATATCTGCCTACCTATGCAGTATAAAAAATAATTATCATCGCTCTCCGAAGAAAGCAAATTTGAACGTGGTTGGGTCTGCAACGCGGTAAACAATGTCTCGAGAACGACAGCATATCAATAATACAATAGTTACTACGTCTGAACACCTGCCTGTGCTGAGTCCTGGTAAGATATGTCTGGGTAGACAGAGCTTTGGTTCAGTCATTCTTTACCGCGTTGCAACAGTATGTATGCGTTGTAGCATAGTAAACAATGCCAATACGCCTCCCGGTAGTGTTCGACGCGTCATAATTTACGCCACGATCAAAACAGAGGCGGATCTTCCACTTGATTTATCCATAGACGTGCTATATCGTTGCACAAGAAATCTGCAGGGGCGAAGATGTAGCCTCCTTGAAACCATCCTAAATACTGGAGTTCATTAGAACTCTGGAACTGGAAGATGAGCTGTAGATGGTGGTGACACGGACAGCTCTGATGCGGGAGGAACAATAGACCTTAAGTTCACAGTGTAACTTTACCCCCTACAACAATATACAATATCAGGGTAGAAATATTGTTACAATTTTTTTCAATTATTGCTAGTACTTGTTCCGGGGTATGGAGGAATCCTTTCAAATTGATTCCATCTACACCGACTTCAGCAAGGCTTTTGACAAGACAAGATATCACATCGGATCTTGTTGGTGAGGCTGCATTAGATTGTGTGAGGAGCTATGTACCTAGCAGATTGTTTTCAGTTCATTTTGGTTGAGGGTTGTAGGTCTAAGGATATTTTGGCTAGTTCTGGTGTACTACAAGGTTCACATCTAGGGCCACTTTTTTGGCGCTCTAGAATTGCCAGTCGACTTCTTTTAGGATAATCATTCACGTATCCGAACTTCTCATACTTGATGGGTACTATGATGGGTTCTATCTCCACAACCCCTACTAATCAGAATTTCTATTCTGTCTGATGCAGATACACGCCGAACCAGTTTTAGTTCAGTTTTTTAACAGTAGGTGAAAAAAATTGGTTCAAGCCCTGTGGACAGGAGCTTTTTGGCGCTCTTGTTCAAACAGACAAATTATATCTCCGAAAGTATTGGTTTCTCAGAGTTGGGAACTATATCAATGGATTCTTATGATAGAACTGCATCATGAAGGAAATTAAATTCAGAAAAAGTGTCGTTAAAAAAAGATGTTTTAAAAATTATCATTTAAAGAAGAGCGCCAAAAAAAGAGAATCTTCAATGCTTAAAAAATTGTCATTAAATTTATTTATCAAGATTAAATGAGCAATCTGCAATTATTCATTCTCGTGGAATGGGTTGTTGCAACTTACACTAGGTGCATACTTTTCACAACTCGAAATACCTAAGGAAATTATCATCGAAATGTCTAGAGCAAGGCTGGAGACAATGCATCATAGCAGATTGTCCATTTATTCCTGATATTTGAGTAGGTAGAGGCTTACGAACAAATTATTTTAATAGTTCAAAATATAATAACTAGCAACATTATGAAAATACTGTATATAGGAACATGTCTTACTACTTAAGGAAGTAAAATGTAATATCAACCTCAGTGGTCAACGAACAGTAATTTGTTTTGATGATTCCTTTATGTTCTTATTTCCTATTGCCTTCATAATCTACATCATTAAAATGATCCAATTCTAAATCTTCTTACACATCATCCCGAATTTATACGTAAATTATTCAATTTGCAACCAGTCAATATTATTTTCGGTTTCAAAACAGTCTTGTATTCACAAATTCAAGAATCGGATACTTGTTTTTGCGCGCGTGTTCCGCAAGGAACAGCGTGCTATCATTTCGTCACAATGTCTGTATTTTTCGAATTTTTTTTCGAAAATGGTCTCAAACGATTAGGTTCGACTTCCTGATGAAGAATTCGAGGTCAAATTCAATTCTGTCCGTCCGGTCCGGCCGGCCGGCCGTTAGCACGATAACTCTCGAACGGAACGACTTAGAGCGTTGAAATAAGCAGGGTAGTTTTGTAGCGTAAATATCTCGGACAAGTTCGTTAACGGGCGAAATCCACCGAGCGGTTTCGGAGTTAAGGCCGTTTTTAGTCAAAACGTTTTTAATGAATATTTCCGGAACCAATCACTCGATCTTTCTGAAATTTGGCAGCAAATTGTAGAATCATGACCTTTATATGCCTGCGAAGTTTTGTTTTGATCGGACGGCCCTAAAGTAGCAAAAAAAAATTTCAAAAATTTTAAAATTTTGTTTTCAGGATAACTCGAAAAATACTGATCTGATTAAATTGAAACTCAGTAGTTAGATGCAATAGACCAATGCAAACACTTTTGCAAAATTTCGTGAAGATCACGTGACATGAAAAAAATAAAAAAAATTACTACTATTTTGCGAAATACTTTGCTTAAAATGCCGAAACCTATTTTTTGCGCGTATGTTCTGGGGAACATCGCGTTATAGTTTTGCCCAAATGTGAAATTCTGTGGTGCCGTCCGGCCGTTGCCACGATAACTTGAGAACGGAGAGAGCTAGCGACTTGAAATTTTCAGTGTAGGTGGCGCATCCAAATACGACGGACAAGTTCGTTAATGGGTATAATCGGCCCAATGGTTTCCGAGTAATAATTTTGTTTTCAACCAAAATAAATCCGATTGAATTTAAACTTGGTGAATAGTTGTAGAATATAGACCTAAGCACGTTTGTGAAATTTTGTGAGAATCGTATCGCTAGAAAATTATTAAAAAATTATTAAAAAATATTTTTGTTGTCACGATAACCTGAGAACGGAAGGAGATAGCGGCTTGAAAATTTCAGGTTAGGTTGTGCACCTGAATGCGACATTTGAGTTTGTTTATGAGCATAATCGTCCAAACGGTTTTAGAGTTATAGCCATCTGAAATTTTCTGAAATTTGGTAGTTTTTTGTTCCTCATTAACTCGAAGAATACAAAACCGATTGAATTCAAACATTGTTATTAGTTGAAAAATGCCAACGCGAAAATTCTTGCAGAATTTCGTGAGGATGGTATAACTAGAAAATTAAAAAAAAAATAGTTGAAAATTATTGAAAACAAATCTATATATCATAAACTATTCGTCCGGCATGGCTGAAATTTTGGAACAGCCTTCAGAACCTAACTCTACTGCAGAATTCCAAGTTTGAACATGATCGGATCTATATTGTTGGAGAAGCGGGCAGCCTTTTGTGAGTTCGGTAGCGTAACGTTAGCCAAGTGTAGCGGATGGGAATCGTCGTATGATAATATGTAGTCTATGGTCGTATTTTTGCGAGAACCTTCAAAAATAAAATAAAAATATGAATGTCATGATGACATATTTTCGCTCGTATATTATGGGAAAATCGTCTTATTTCATCACAAATCTATGGGAGATGATAGCCCTACATTAGTGGTCAGACCTGGTTTTGAAAGAGATCCTCCTTAGGAGGAGGCAACTAAATATTGAAGGGATTTCTATGAACAAGAGTGAATATCTTTGAGAAATAGAGAAGGCGATTCTTCTTCAAGAGATCCATGTGCCTTCAGAGGAGTATATTTGCGAGAGGGGACTTTTGAAAGGTTATGTATTATTTTTAATATGATATCGCTGAAATTTTGCTGAAGGCTTCTGATCTTGTAAGGTGAGAGGCTCATTTGTGGATATTAAATCTTGTGATGGGTAGAGAGGAATTTTAGGCCATGTAGGCCACTAAGGCCCACTTGCACGAATGCGGGTTATCTAATTAAATCCGGATTAACTCTAAACCTACGGTTAAATTGATAATAGGTCTTGCACCTTCAAGAGTTAGAGCCTAACCCTGGGTTAAAACTATAAAAATTTAACCCGGCAAAATAGCAGGGTTAAATGGCTAAGTCCGGGTTAGTCATGTAAAAATTGACATTTCTAATTTAAATAGTTTCGATTTGTGATGAATTTCTGGTAAATAATAAATATTAGCAGTGATCGGTAACTTGCTTGTGTGGTATTTTTGAGAATGATTCATGATTAATGGATATACTACAAACTACATTCTGATCTACGCATGCGCCCCGTTTTAACCTCAACATCGAATCTGATCAAAACACAAATACAAAACGTAAACAAAATATTCTCAATCCACGAAGTACGAACGAGTATTCCTTCCGTTGAAAATAATCGAGATTACCTTGTATTTGAAGATTGGAGGAATCTAGAAATATTGTTTACGTATGTGAAAGAAATTCCAAATTATGGAGAACTGTGGAAAAGTTGTTCAGAAAGAAGATATCTGGTATATGTCCTTCAGGATTTCTGGCTAAAAATCAGCAGTAAGTAATAGAAGTGAATTGAATGAATTACTTTACTCAGAGAAATCCAAGTCTTAATATTTCCTTTCAGGTTGGAATGAATTAAGGTCCAGTTGACGTAGAGCAAAAAAGTAATGCTTTTCGACAAATAGAATGCATGAGTTACTCTTGGAGTTACTGCAGATAGAATTCTTAAAAACAAGGTATATGGAACTTAGTCGATTGAATATTTGTGAAGATTAAGTATATCTCATGAGAAAATTTAATATTGATAAGAGGCAACCAAGATGACATGAACATTCAAATTTTTAAAGTTCAAGAGTGGAATAGCCAAGATAAAATCTAGTGTTTCTATTCAAACAAATTGGTGGTGGTTCTCATATCGTTGAAATGACAAAGGGACGTATCTGCAATAAGCAAGTTTCAAGATATTCTCGTTTTGAAATTCGAGAGTGAACGATAAATCAGGGAGTGAACGAAATAAACCGTAAATGCTCGATTCAAGGTGCATTTAAATATGTTCCGCAATCTACTAAGGAAGTGATTGTTATGAGTAGGCTATGACTATAAAAAATAAAGCCAACTCAAAATTTTACATTTTACACTTAATTCTGTTTTGTCATTTTGCCGAAGCTATATATATTATGGGATAAGTATTCTATTCATCATGTACTTAGGTGAAAACCACCCAGTGACTTGCCTAAGCTGTCGTAAGGATACATTAATAAAATATATACAGAATAAAACTGACTCTCCTAGGAGCTTCTGTGGGATTTCCTTAGGGAAGACCTAGAATGGTTAGTATAATCATAAACATGTCATTAGCAAGCAAAACTGCATGAATTACATTTCAAATGACTTCTGCACCTACCCTATTATTCAGATTTGGTCCTTAGCCACTTTTACCTGTTTACACATAACATTTGCATAATACTATTGCACAAAAAAAAACAGTTGAATTACGCTTAGACCAGTGAATTTTGAACACTTTTCTGTTTTCCTGATATCATGGGTCTCTTACGATCCATCATCAGGGTGTTTGGATGCCAGCGTGTACCTATATAATAGGCATTTTTAACGAAACATTTTAATTTTTCTAATTGCAGAATATTTTAAAATATAGGAGTAGAAGGTGATGCAATATAACATGTGTGTAGGTATATATTATGTATATTGTTTTCCCGTGGAACTTCAGGTATATGTTTCTTAAATGCTTGTTGCTTAGCATGCTTAACAATGAATACCTCTGAAGAACAGATTTTACTAATATTATAATAGAATGGCTTGATAATTCAACGCTAACTTTGAAAATGATGTATCCTAGTGTTGCGGAGGAAAATCCAAGTATATTTTACATCGAGAAGTAGTATATAAGGAAACGGAGAAAGTCAGTTATCATCTTAATATATATATTTCTTGTGTGCGTGTGTATGTGACTGAACTCCTCCTAAACGACTGGACCGATTTTGATGAAATTTTTTGTGTGTGTTCGTGGAGATTCGAGAATGGTTTAGATTTACAATTTGGTCTACTGGAAAATGTTTTTTCAATTAATTTCTTATTTATAAGGAGTTGTTGATTTTGGAATGTTTTACATTAGATCCGGCGGACGGCGCTATCATCGCATTCAATATTATTCTATTTCAATTTTAGTTTGTCCCGACAGATGGTGCTACGATTAATTTGAAAAAAATTTTGTTATTCAATTCATGTGCTGATTAAAATATTAAATGTAATTATTTTTTAAAGAGTTTTGAAGTGTGTATAAATAATTTTGTGAATTCAGATGTTTTTTTAATTAATTTTTATTTGTAAGGAGTTTTTGATTTTGGAATGTTTTACATCAGATTCGACGGATGGCGCTATCATCGCATTCAATATTATTCTATTTTAATTTTAGTTTGTCCCGACAGATAGTGCTACGATCAATTTGAATTGGAGTTGG
Source organism: Halyzia sedecimguttata (assembly GCA_937662695.2). Lineage (NCBI taxonomy): Eukaryota > Metazoa > Arthropoda > Insecta > Coleoptera > Coccinellidae > Halyzia > Halyzia sedecimguttata. The sequence goes on from OW569414.2 coordinate 75,351,796, forward strand.
CGTTAGGGTTGGAGTTGTCGTTGGCGTTGAGGTTTGCATTGACGTTGGAGTTCACGTTGGAGTTGGAGTTCGAGTTGGAGTTGGAGTTGGAGTTGGAGTTGGAGTTGGAGTTGGAGTTGGAGTTGGAGTTGGAGTTGGAGTTGGAGTTGGAGTTGGAGTTGGAGTTGGAGTTGGAGTTGGAGTTGGAGTTGGAGTTGGAGTTGGAGTTGGAGTTGGAGTTGGAGTTGGAGTTGGAGTTGGAGTTGGCTTTGGAGTTGGAGTTGGAGTTGGAGTTGGAGTTGGAGGTGGAGTTGGAGTTGGAGTTGGAGTTGGAGTTGGAGTTGGAGTTGGAGTTGGAGTTGGAGTTGGAGTTGGAGTTGGAGTTGGAGTTGGAGTTGGAGTTGGAGTTGGAGTTGGAGTTGGAGTTGGAGTTGGAGTTGGAGATGGAGGGCAGTACGAAGTCTGCCGGGCCAGCTAGTATTTTAATAATAATCTATATACAAGTATTTATCCTCCCTGCAGTGTTTCACGAATCCTCCATGATTATGTGGGCAGCAGTGGTCCAAACTCGAAAAAATGTATTGCATGCTGCTTGATGTAGTATTGAATTTTCAAAATGAATGTTATTCTTGATCTCTCTTGAAGTAAATATTCGAATATGCTAATAGAGTTTTATTCGAAATTATTTCCTTTGTTTGTATTACGGCTTCAGTGAGGTATACAATTTTTTTATTCACTGAGGGCTGATATATTTTACGACCTGTAAACTGTCAAGTAGCCTTACCGAAAGGAAAGTAATCTGTAAATGTTCACTTTAAAGGGGATCAGTAAATTCAACGAGCACATAGTTGACGAAAACTTTACGGAGAGGTTGAATAAATCGGCCCTTAGTAGATAGTATCAAACAATATATAGATTGGTATCTAAATAAATGAATCTTATTTTCACAATAACTCTTTTCCCCTAACCCATGAAAACAAATTTTCACAGACAATTTACATGAATCATTAGCTTCAAACGTTCATTATCTTGAAATACAAATGAATAAGTGGAAATTTAATTTTAATATTTCAATATTGAATGGAATATTTAGAGTTTATCTATAATTTCAGATATCTCATCTCATCAACGAGTGACAAAAGTATTGAAATTGATTATGCATTAAACGATGTGTTCAAATGTCAAATTATTACCATATTCCATATCGACAGACATTCTTGTAATGATTAGGAAGAATTAAAAAGGTTTTTTTATTAAATATTTAAAACTGTAATTAGTTCTTTGAAATACCATTGAATGAAGAAATTCTTGTAAGTTAACAAAATATCTTTATTTGAACAATAAAAATGCATCATTTTATTAAAATGATAGTTTGACTATCCAATTGCTTATTTTCTTTATAATATTTTTGCTGTAAGTCAGTATAGCTTAGAACTTTCAAAGTAAAGTCCAACAATATTAATTTAAATGATATTATAAATAAAAAAATTGGTTCAAGCACTGATGTGAAGTCAAAATAAGCGTTTACGCATATGTTCTATTGTCCAGTCTCCTGTATTAGATAATCTTAATCAAATTAACCATACTGAATTCTATTGTCCATTCTCCTATATTGGACCCTCTTAATCGAAAAAAAAATTGGTTCAAGCACTGACGTGAAGTCATGAGCTTTTGCGCGTATGTTCTGTTGTCCATTCTCCTGTATTGGACACTTTTAATCGAATTTACCATGGTGAATTCTATTGTCTATTCTCTGGTATTGGACACTCTTAATCGAAAAAAAAAATTGGTTCAAGCACTGACGTGAATCAGGAGCTTTTGCTCTTCTTAATCGAATTTACCATGATGAATTCTATTGTCCGTTCTCCTGATTGGACCCTCTTAATCGAAAAAAAAATTGGTTCAAGCACTGACGTGAAGTCAGGAGCTTTTGCGCGTATGTTCTATTGTCCATACTCCTGTAATGAACACTCTTCTTAATCGAATTTACCATGATGAATTCTATTGTCTATTCTCCTGTATTGGACACTCTTCTCAATCGAATTCACCATGATGAATTCTATTGTCCATTCTCCTGTATTGGAGAGTCTTCTTAATCGAATTTACCAAGATGAATTCTATTGTCCATTCTGGACAATAGAATTCATCTTGGTAAATTCGATTAAGAAGAGTCTCCAATACAGGAGAATAGACAATAAAAATCATCATGGTGAATTCGATTGAGAAGATTGTCCAATACAGGAGAATAGACAATAGAATTCATCATGGTAAATTCGATTAAGAAGAGTGTTCATTACAGGAGTATGGACAATAGAACATACGCGCAAAAGCTCCTGACTTCACGTCAGTGCTTGAACCAATTTTTTGAGGTTCATACTGCCCTTTCCGGACATTTTTCGTTGTGCGCATGCGCAGATGAGAAGTCATTTAACTGCTGTAGTTTTCGTCAGAGAGGATTGGGGTTTTGGGGTGGCGGATGCTATTCCTCCATAGAATCCAGATCCCTGATGAGGGTCTGCGCATGCGTAGATTAAAGATGCGATATCTTCCGAACCACTAGTGTTGGAGAATCGGAGTTTTTTGTAAGGTGTGTTATTTTGAAAGGACTTTTAGCCGCGAGTAGATTGCGCATGCGCAGAAGAGAAGTGACTGTTTTTGGGTTGGATGGGTTATGTTGGGAGTGCTGAGTCGATATTGTGAGGTTTTAAAAGAATATTCATAGCAATTCAGTGCTCGGACACTAGTCAGTTTGGGGGAAATACCGTTGTTTCCGAGTTGAAGTGTGCATACCGTGGCCCTGGGGCCAATTTTGAAATTGATGTTACCCCTTACGGGCATTTTTCGTTATGCGCATGAGCAGACCATCAGTGATTTAACTGCTGAAGTTTTCGTCAGAGAGGATTGGGGTTTTGGGGTGGCGGATGCTATTCCTCTACAGAATCCCCTGGTGAGGGTCTGCGCATGCGTGGATTCAAGAGGCGATATCTCCTGAACCACTAGTGTTGGAGAATCGGAGTTTTCTGTATGGTGTGTGATTTTGGGAGGACTTTCAGCCGCAAGTAGATTGCGCATGCGCAGAAGAGAAGTGACTGTTTTTGGGTTGTATGGGTTATGTTGGGGGTGCTGACCCGATATTGTGAGGTTTTAAAAGAATATTCATGGCAATTCAGTGCAAGGACAAGTCAGATTGGGGGATGTAGCGTTGTTTCCGAGTTAAAGTGTCCGTATCGTGGCCCTGGGGCTAATTTCGAAATTGATGTTACCCCTTACGGGCATTTTTCGTTATGCGCATGAGCAGACCATCAGTGATTTAACTGCTGGTGCTTTCGTCAGAGAGGATTGGGATTTTGGGGTGGCGGATGCTATTCCTCTATAGAATCCCCTGGTGAGGGTCTGCGCATGCGTGGATTCAAGAAGCGATATCTCCTGAACCACTAGTGTTGGAGAATCGGAGTTTTTTGTGAGGTGTGTAATTTTGGGAGGACTTGCAGGCACGAGTATATTGCGCTTGCGCAGATGAGAAGTGAATGGTTTTGGGTTGTTTGGGTTATGTTGGAAGCAATGAGCCGATATTGTGAGATTTTAATAAGAGAATATTTATGTCAATTCAGTGCACGGACACAAGTCAGTTTGGGGGAAATAGCGTTGTTTCCGAGTTGAAATGTCTGTATGGTGGCCCTGAGGCGAATTTATAAATAACTATATTCGGTAGATCTATATTAAAATACGTTCGGATTTGGAGAAGAGGCAATTGCGTTCCAAACGGAGGTCCCACAACCGCATTTTTTTCGATCTACGGTAAAGCTAACAGCCAAACTGTATTGATAGCTATATTTGTTAAAGGAACTTGAAAAAAAAAAAAGCACTGACGTGTAGTCAGTACTCTTTGGCGCGCGTGTTCACGGTGGCTAATTTGAATTGAATGATGAGTACTTCAAGCTCAGTAGATAGAGCGAGCCGAAGATCTACCCAAAGGATAGTGGACACCATTCACTGTCGGTTCAAAAATTAACAGTGCTGTATCTAAGCTGCCATCAGGATAGATTAACAAAGTTGGAAAAGAACACAAGTGACTCTCCTTAGTCGCACAAGCTCCTAGAAGATTTGGGAGGGTCAGTATAATCCTAATCATGTTAATCGCACGCGCGCAAAAGCAGATTGACTTAACAATGAAAGAAAAAGTGTTAAAAGTCAATCTGCTTTGGCGCGCGTTCGATTAACATGATTAGGATTATACTGACCCTCCCAAATCTTCTAGGAGCTTGTGCGACTAAGGAGAGTCACTTGTGTTCTTTTCCAACTTTGTTAATCTATCCTGATGGCAGCTTAGATACAGCACTGTTAATTTTTGAACCGACAGTGAATGGTGTCCACTATCCTTTGGGTAGATCTTCGGCTCGCTCTATCTACTGAGCTTGAAGTACTCATCATTCAATTCAAATTAGCCACCGTGAACACGCGCGCCAAAGAGTACTGACTACACGTCAGTGCTTTTTTTTTTTTTTCAAATTATGAATTGACATGACTCTAATAGCTAGATAAGATGACATTTATGAAAAGTGAACATAGACAGTGAACAAATAGAACTACGATGTATTATTGAAATTTGGAAAATCATATCTCCGAAAGTATTAGCTTGTCAGAGTTGAAAATGATATCATTGGATTCTTATGATAAAATTGCATCTTAAAAATAATTGAATTCAAAAGTTGTAATGTTAGCTCCGAAACCCAATAACGAACTTAACCGAGATATTTATCCCTCGAACCTACTCTGAAAATTTCAATTGTCTAGCTCATTCCGTTCGAGAGTTATCGTGTTAACGGCCGTACGGACGGACGGCCGGACATAATCGATTTTGACCATGGATTCTTGATCATTGAGTCGAACCAAATCGCTTAAGACCATTTTCAGCCAAAAATTCGAAAATTACAGATATTTGGGCAAATTGATAAACACTTTGTTCCAAGGAACAAGAGCTCCAAAAATTACAAACTAATTAATGTTTAATTCAGATACGACTACCAACGATGTGCAATATTCACTGATGGCAAGTAGGTACTAGGAGAACACACAAGTCATCCAGATGGCCTAAAATAATTTTCGTGAGTTTCAGTGTTACTACTAGTATCGTTTTTGGCGTTCTTGTTCCTCGGAACAGACTGCTTATCAATTTGTCCAAATGACTGTAATTTTCGAATTTTTTGATGAAAATGGTTTTAAAATATTTGGTTCGACTCACTGATCAAGAATCCGTGGTCAAAATCTATTCTGTCCACTTGGCCATTAACACGATAACTCTTGAACGGAATGAGCTAGACAGTTGAAATTTTCAGAGTAGGTTTGGGAGATAAATATCTAGGTTAAGTTCGTTATTGGGCAAAATGTGCCTGATGTTTTCGGAACCACGAACAAAAATTATATTTTTTACATTCAATGAAAAATTATATACGATTTACACTAATTTATTCAATATTTTGACGCGTTTCGTCGACACAGCGACTTCATCAGACTAAAAGTTAGTATGATATAGTCTGATGAAGTCGCTGTGTCGACGAAACGCGTCACAATATTGAATAAATTAGCGTAAATCGTATATAATTTTTCATTGGGTTGATATGGATTTGCATCGAGTAAAAGCCTCCAAAGTAGAATAATCAACCAAGTACCCAAGTCTACTATTTTCTTAGGAGACTTCAACTCACATAACCCAATATGGGGATCACGGGACATAAACAAAAATGGTAAAACAGTGGAAAATATTTTAGCGAACACTAACCTAACTGCACACAATACTGGAGCATATACACACTTCAATGCATCCAATGGAACCTTCTCATGTATAGATTTGACCCTATCTGATGCCAGCATTAGCCCTTCCTTGGAGTGGGAAGCTCTGGATAGTCTGTATGATAGTGACCACTTCCCAATAAAAATTACCTACCAAACATGTATCGAAAAGACCGATATCACTGAAAGCTGGAAAATAAAGGAGACAGAGTGGATTTCATTCGCAAACTACGTAAATGAAGAAATGACCGCATTTTCACCGAACGAGAACATAAACATTGCAATTGAAGACTTTACGAAAATTATTATAGATGCTGCTGATCGCTTTGTCGGAAAGAGGCAGATCTCAAGAAAAAGCAGATTTACACCATGGTGGAATCCAGATTGTGAAGAACATATTAAACGTAGCAAACGTGCCCTGTATAGACTGAGGAAGAAAAATTGTTCAGAAAATCTTGTGGAATTCAAAAAGCAAAGGGCGTTGACGCGGCAAGTCCTGAAAGCTAGTAAGAAAAAGACTTGGCAAGATTTCGTTTCACAGCTCAGCTTTGACTCAAACATCAAAGAAGTCTGGGGAAAAATAAACGCAATCAAAGGAAAGAAACGTAAATTGGAACTGAAAGCCTTGAAACATAATAACAACATCATGACAGAAAAAGTAAAAATTGCAGAACTACTAGCTGATCAATTCCAACAGCAATCGTCTGACTCGAATTACAATTCCGATTTTCTTCAATATAAACACCAGATAGAAAACACACAGCCCATAGAAGTGGAGGAAGACGACACAAACCCTATGAATTTTCCCATTACTATGGATGAACTTAGGTACGCCATCGAAAAAAGCAAAAACAGTGCCCCTGGACCTGACCAAATCCCAACTGTCTTTCTCAAGCATCTCCCACAATCAGGAATGGAGACTCTACTGGAATTATTCAATTCAATGTGGCTAGAGCACACCTTCGTTGACAATTGGAGAGAAGCCACAGTAATACCGATCCAGAAGTCCAGCAAAAGTCCTACCGACCCAAAAAACTATCGCCCTATCTCCTTAACCAGCAGTATGTGTAAGGTATTTGAGAGAATTATAAATAAAAGACTGTGCTATTTCCTGGAAGTGAACAAACTCATCTCAAAAGCTCAAAGTGGCTTTCGCAAATTTCGCTCAACTACTGACAACCTAGTTCAACTGCATACAGAGATCCTTGACGCATTTGCTAACAAGCAGGAACTGGTTGCTGTGTTTTTTGATATATTTAAGGCTTTCGATACAACATGGCGACACAGGTTACTTGGAATACTGAAGAAATGGAATATTGATGGAAAAATGTTACATTTCCTTGGTAACTTCGTCAGTGAACGGACCTTCCGAGTTAAAATCGGTAGCACATTTTCTACAGTTCGCAATCTACAAAATGGTTTACCACAAGGCTCAGTAATAAGCCCGACATTATTTCTGATAGCTATAAATGATATAATCTGCCTAATAAACTCACCTGTGAAGACATCACTCTACGCAGACGATTTTCTGATAATGTGCCGCGGACACAACTTAAAAACTACTAGAAGACTCCTACAAGCATCATTGGGAAAATTGGAAGATTGGTCGAGGAAATCAGGATTTTGCTTTTCGTTGACTAAGACCAAAGTAATAAAGTTTTCGAAAAAACACCCTAAACCTTGTCATCTTGAATTAATGAACACCCCCCTAGAGATAGTGAAGAACCTCACGTTCCTCGGTATGATTTTCGACTCCAGACTTACTTGGCAAGGTCATATAAGAAAACTAAAGTCTGATTGCATGAAAAGGTTGAGTATTATGAAAGTTCTAGCAAACAACACCTGGGGAGCTGACGAGAAAACTCTTCTTACTATCTACCGAACACTAATCAGATCAAAACTAGACTATGGATCAATCATATACGCTTCAGCTAGCAGAACCCTACTAAAGAGCCTTGACGTTATCCAGAATACCGCTCTAAGATTGGCTTCAGGCGCATATATAACCAGTCCTGTGTACAGCCTCTGCAGAGAAATGGGAGAAATACCTCTTTTTCTGCGAAGAGAAATGCTGCAGTTGACTTATGCCTCGAGGATATCTGCAGACAAACAAAATCCCGTACAAGAGCAACTGTATAATCCAGGGTATAACCATCAATACTTAAATCAACCAAACCTTCGACCCCCACTATATCACCAAGTTAACCAATCATTAGTAACATTAAGTTTTCCTCATACTATGAACTATAGATCCCCTATCTACCAACCTTGGATAACCAAAATACCGGAAATCGATACATCTCTAAGATCCCACAAAAAATCTGAAACTCACCCACTTATAATTCAACAAAGATTTAAAGATATAATCAGCGAACACCTCAACAAGGAAATCATATTTACGGATGCATCAAAATCATCGGAAGGTGTTGGGTGCGCTTTCCACACTTCAACAAGAACAAGTATGTTCAAGCTATCTCCATGCAATTCTATATTCACTGCGGAGTTAATAGCAATCTGGAAAGCGCTCGAATTCATCGTTGGTAATAAGATATCACATTCCGTAATATGCACCGATTCCCTTAGCGCTATCCAAGCTATACTGGATCTTTTCCCCAGTAATCCAATCGTCAACCATGCAAGAGACCTTATTACATGTCTTCAACTCCAACATGATTCTTGCATGCTGATCTGGGTTCCCTCACACTGTGGTATCGAAGGCAACGAGAAGGCAGACCAAGCTGCAAAAGACGCAATATCCTTCGGGCAGGAATTGAATGTGATCACCAATTATGACTTAGGTAACAAATACAAAAACCTAATTAGAGACAAATGGAAGAATATTTGGCGAACACAACGTTCCAAACTCAACCTTATTGATCCAACAATAATATGCACACCACCTACAATTCTCGAAAGAAGAGATTTAGTCACCCTAAGGAGGTTAAGAATTGGTCATACCTTAACTACGCACCACCACCTACTAGCGAAGGAGAATGTCCCGAGATGTACAATATGCGATACCATAATCACAGTCCAACATATCCTGATAGATTGTCCAGTATACCAGCCTGAGAGGATACAATTCAATGTTAGCAACTCGATTAAAGAAGCCCTGGATATCAAGATGACGACATGCCACAATACACTATCATTCATTAGATCAATCAACATCAAAATCTAACACATCATACAGCATTGTTAATTCAGTGTCAAATATTTCCATTTTACCCATAAATTTAATGTATTGTAAATAACTGTACCACCTCCGCAAATGACCTTGTTGTCGAAGCGACAATTCATAAATAAATAAATAAAAGCCTCCAAGCATTACATTTTTTTACATTACAAATTTCAAATTCTTTTTTTTTTTAAGATGCAGTTTCATCATAAGAATCCATTGATATATTTTTAAACTCAAACAAGGTAATAATTTCAGAGATTTGATTTTTCAGAATTTCAATAATAATCGTAACTCTATACCTATATACATATATATGATTTCACAGAATGCTGTAATGGAAAATTAACATCCATATTTGTATCTATGAATTTCATGTTCTTTGTTCATACATGTCATCATCTTAGAGGGACATGTAATATTTATTTCTGGTTCTATTCAAAATTCGTGATATAAAATACCTCCTGTTCTAGAAAACAAAGTATGATTAAATGCAAAATGATCAACGAAATAACCCTCAGCTATCGTAGAATTATGAGGATTATAGGATATTATAATTTTTGGGTGATAATATAATGCCCTTGGATAATCCATATGATCATGGAAATATATACTTTGGTAAGTTAATCAAATTGGGTTCAAAATTTCTCCCGTAAAAACAAAACTGGAATACTGGCCAAGTTTCAATTGATATAATATAATTTTCAGAGTAGATTTAAGGAACGAATATCTCGGATAAATTCGTTGTTGGGTAGAATCGGTCTGGTGGTTTCAGAATAATAATTTTTGGCGCTCTTGTTTTTTTTAAACTACACTTTTTTCGATAGAATTTCTTTTATGATGCTGTTCTATCATAAGAATCCATTGATATCATTCCCAACTCTGAGAAACCAATACTTTCGGAGATATGATTTGTCAAAGTTCGAACAAGAGCGCCACAGTCCCTGTCCCTTTCCCACATTTTTGTCATATAGAAAATTTTCGTAAAAAAAGCCTCATACATCGGGATAAAGGAAATAACATTCTCCTATTTGTCAAACCAGTTTGATATTGAGCAACTGCCAGTTCAATATCCTCAAATTATTTCGCAATGTAATTTTTACCTTCTCGTTTAGAACAACTTTGACGTTGGGATCTTTTTGAGTATATTCATATTATCTGGGTTACTGAACCGATCATATTGGAGTTCATTACCTTTGCATATATTAGAGGAATTAAGTCAATGGTGAAAGCTTCAAATAAAAAGTCAGATTATGAATATTAGGTAATTTACCTTGATTTGATCGTCCTTGGGGGTCGTTAACCCTAACTTGTTTTCGAATGAACTCATCTAGAACCAAGTTGAGACTATTATAAGAAAATCGATGGACAAACAGGTGGTTTCGCTCGCTTGTACAGGTATAATTTTATCGAAATGTCTGTATTTTGCGAATTTTGAGTTGATAACCGTCTGGACTCAAATTTACGATTACCTCGGATATAGATGCATCTTGCCTTGGATATACTCAAGATGCATAGAATAACATTTCTATGCATCTCTGATGTACTAACGGAGAATTTGTGAACGAATTCAATAGAAAATTGCACTCTATGGTCCACGAAGGAAAAAACTGGTAGGGGGGCAAGTAAACAATGTTTTGAACAGGTTACGTGCATTTTGGTGTATCATTTTCAACTCTAGCAAGCTAATACCTTTGGAGATATGATTTTTCAAAATTTCAATAATAAGAATAATACTTCTGTCCGGGAAAAATAAAGTATCTGCTACGAACAGCTTGGCAGTACCGATAATCACCTACTCATTCGGGATAGTTAACCGGACAGTGAATGAAATTATCGAGCTAGACAGAACCACTCGTAAAGTGATGAACATGAATCGTAGCCTGCATCCCAACTGCTCGATTCAAAGGTTATACCTTCCACGAACGCAGGGAGGCAGAGGTTTGCAAAGTTAGGAATACCAACACCATCAACAAACGTTGGAAATGGCAATAAGGATATTGAGAAGCGAAGACCCGCTTCTGAAAATGGTGGTTTCCTATTTAGGGCTGGTCAGAGAGCTTTGGAGAAGCTCTGTATAACCGGCATATCAATCGATCACATGAGTAAACACCTGCACTCCATATACTTAAGGAGTTTGAAAGATCAGGGCCTGTCGGAAGAATTATCCTTCGCCTTTTTGATGTCCGCTGGACTCAAGTCGGAAACGGAGGGATTTGTTATAGCTTGTCGCGATGGGGTTATGAATACCAGATGGTATAAAAAGAACATCATGAAAGTGGACACCCCCGCAACGTGCAGAACATGCCACAGTCAGCAAGAAACTACTATGCACATTCTGTCTGCTTGCAGAGTCCATGCTCCATCAGGATATGTGGAAAGACACAATGCGGCACTGCGAATTCTCTACTTCCATCTGAGAGAGGTTTATCGTATAGACAAGGAACCAGTGCTACCATATGTGCCTCTGGAGATTGAAGCAGTTGTTGAAAATAGCAGGGCTCGCATCTACTGGAACTATGCGATTCTGATATATAGAATTTTTTTCAATGATTTTTAAAAAAAATTCTAGTGATACGATTCTCACAAAATTTTGCAAAAATATTTGCGTTGGCATTCTTCAACTAATAGCCATGTTTAAATTGGATCGGTTTTATATTTTTCGAGTTATTGAGGAAATAACAACCAAATTTCAGATCGGTTCAACTCCAAAACCATTTGACCGATTATGCTTATAAACAAACTCAAATGTTTGATTCAGATGCACAACCTAACCTGAAAATTTCAAGTCGCTATCTCTTTCCGTTCTCAGGTTATCGTGACATGAATAATATATTTTTTTTAATTTTCTAGTAATAAGATTCACACAAAATTTCACAAACGTGCTCAGGTGTATATTTTACTCAACAAGTTTCAATTCGATCAGATTTATATTGGTTGAAAACAAAATTATTACTCGGAAACGATTGGTCCGATTATGCCCATTAATGAACTAATCCGTCCTATTGGGATGCGCCACCTACCCTGAAAATTTCAAGTTGCTAGCTCTTTCCGTTCTCAAGTTATCGTGGCAACAAACGGCCGGCCGGACAGAATCAAATTTGACCTAGAATTCTTCATCAAGGAGTCGAACCCAATTGTTTGAGACCAAAAATTCGAAAATTACAGACATTTGGGCAAAATGAAATCATTTGGACAGAATATAGATGCATATAGAATGTTATTCTATGTATCTTGGACAAAATGTAGAAGGAAATTGCTTAAAATGAATTGTTTTCAAGATATCATATAAAATGATGATATTGGACTAAAATGTCTATAAACTATTGGCCATAAATTATTTGTTGATGTTTAAAATCGATTAGGTAATAGGTCTTGTGTCTTTCAGTTATAAGCAATTAGCTACAATAATTCCCCTTATTCTATGCTATGTCTATTGTTCTAAATATATATGTTCTATGTATATGTTAAAAATATTCATTCATAGAATCCGGATTTAATTTGTGTTGCAATGAACGATATTACCAAAGATACACTTCTGTGTTCACATTAATTCACACAGAACTGTATAGTATCTCCAATCGTTGTCAACACCTCGCCGACCAATTTGGGTATCTCGATCGAAGTAATTGTGTAGCGGTTTTTTTAATGCGCTCAACAGTTCCTCTTAAATTGGCACACAAATTGATACAAAGTATCGAATGCGTGTCATGCGTGGCGTGCCACTCTGCAGTTGGTGACCGCATCAGTTCGAGGTAAGAGAATGTAGATTGCGTTAAAAATCAATAAATATACAGCTGGTATCATTATTCAACAAGGATGTGATGCGATATTTGGGAAAGATTCAGGATGTTCGTTCTGGAAATTCCGACCGTCTTGCAAGTTTTGGTGTCATTTCGAATTCGATTAAAATTCTCAAAAAGCCAACGAATATAGGTGTAGATCTAATAGTTCGAGTGATGATCCTCATAGATGAATTCAGCTGTATATCAATTCTTTGCACATGAATACTGTTAAACCAGAAGGGTTAACAATATTCAGCAATTCGTTTACAAATCATCAAAAATTGGTTCAAGCCCTGTGGACAGGAGCTTTTTGGCGCTCTTGTTCAAACAGACAAATTATATCTCCGAAAGTATTGGTTTCTCAGAGATGGGAATTATATCAATGGATTCTTATGATAGAACTGCATCATGAAAGAAATTAAATGTAAAACAAGTAACTATCGTTAAAAAAAAATGCTTCAGAAATTATCATAAAAATATCTCCGAAAGTATTGGTTTCTCAGAGTTGGGAATGATATCAATGTATTCTTATGATAGAACTGCATTATAAAGGAAATTCAAATCAAATAATAGTTCATTTATCAAGATTAAATGAGCAATCTGAGAATGAGAACTGCACCACGGAAGAAATCAAATTAAAATAGCTGAAATGAATTTGAGTCTCTCTTATAGAACAGGATGACATGTACGAGTATGAACACAGATCATATAATAAATCATAGATAGAATAATTATAGCATTCCGTGAAAACATAGAAGTACGATTCATTATTGAAATTTCGATAAATCATATCTCCGAAAGTGTTAGCTTGTTAGAGTTGAAAATGATATCAATGGAAATTGAAATTTGTGAGTTGTATGATAAAAAAAAATTTTTTTTTTCGTTACTCCGAAACCATCTGGTCTATTTCACCCAATAACGAACTAAACCGAGATATTTATCTCCCAAACTTACTCTGAAAATTTCAACTGCCTAGCTCATTCTGCTCGAGAGTTATTGTAGAAACAAAATAAAAAAGAAAAGCACAGACGTGAAGTCAGTATTCTTCGGCGCGCGTGTTCACGGTGGCTAATTTGAATTGAATGATGAGTACTTCAAGCTTCAAGAGTAACCAAGTTGGAAAAGAACACAACTGACTCTCCTTAGTCGCACAAGCTCCTAGAAGATTCTGAGGGATCTCCTTGGGAAAGACTTGGGAGGGTCAGTATAATCATAATCATGTTTATAGCACGCGCGCTAAAGCATATTGACCCCACGGCAATGCATTCTTACACTTTTTCTTTCATTGTTAAGTCAATCTGCATTTGGTGCTTGTGCTATAAACATGATTAGGATTATACTCACCCTCCCAAGTCTTTCCCAAGGAAATCCCTCAGAATCTTCTAGGAGCTTGTGCGACTAAGGAGAGTCAGTTGTGTTCTTTTTCAACTTTGTTACTCTATCCTAATGGCAGCGTAGATACAGCACTGTTAATTTTTGAACCGACAGTGAATGATGTCTACTCTCCTTTGGGTAGATCTTCGGCCACTGAGCTTCAAGTACTCATCATTCAATTCAAATAAGCCACCGTGAACACGCACGCCAAAGAGTACTGACTTCACGTCAGTGCTTTTTTTCAAGTTCCTTTAACAAATATGGCTATCAATACAGTTTGGCTGTTAGCTTTACCGTAGATCGAAAAAAAATGCGGTTATGGGACCTCCGTTAGGAACACAATTGCCTCTTCTCCCAATCCGAAGGTATTTAAATATAGATATACCGAATAAAGTTATTTATGAATTCGCCTCAGGGCCACGATACAGACATTTCAACTCGGAAACAAGGGTATTTCCCCCAAACTGACTTGTGTCCGAGCACTGATTTGACATGAATATTCTTTTAAAACCTCACAATATGGGCTCATTACTCCCAATATAACCCATACAACCCAAAAACAGTCACTGCTCTTCTGCGCATGCGCAATCTACTCGCGGCTGCAAGTCCTCCCAAAATCACACACCTTACAAAAAACTCCGATGCTCCAACACTAGCGGTTCGGGAGATATCGCATCTTGAATCCACGCATGCGCAGACCCTCACCAGGGGATTCTATGAAAGAATAGCATCCGCCACCCAGAACCCTAATTCTCTTTGACGAAAACACCAGCAGTTAAATCACTGATGGTCTGCTCATGCACATAACGAAAAATGCCCGTAAGGGGTAACATCAATTTCAAAATTAGCCCCAGGGTCACGCTACGGACACTTCAACTCGGAAACAACGCTACATCCCCCAAACTGACTCGTCCGAGCACTAAATTGCCATGAATCTTTTAAAACCCCACAATATTGGCTCAGCTCTCCCGACATAACCCGTACAACCCAAAAACAGTCACTTCTCTTCTGCGCATGCGTAATCTACTCACGGCTGAAAGTCCTCTCAAAATCACACACCTTACAAAAAACTCCGATTCTCCAACACTAGTGGTTCAGGAGATATCGCATCTTTAATCCACGCATGCGCAGACCATAACCAGGGAGTTCTATGGAGGAATAGCATCCGCCACCCCAAAACCCCAATCCTCTCTGACGAAAACACCAGCAGTTAAATCACTGATGGTCTGCTCATGCGCATAACGAAAAATGCCTGTAAGGGGTAACATCAATTTCATAATTGTCCCCAGGGCCACGGTACGGACACTTCAACTGGGAAACTACGCTACATCCTCCAAACTGACTTGTCCTTCCACTGAATTGCCATGAATATTCTTTTAAAACCTCACAATATCGACGCAGCACTCCCAACATAACCCATCCATCTCAAAAACAGTCACTTCTCTTCTGCGCATACGCAATCTACTCGCGGCTAAAAGTCCTTTCAAAATCACACACCTTACAAAAAACTCCGATTCTCCAACATTAGTGGTTCGGTAGATATCGCATCTTTAATCCACGCATGCGCAGACCCTCATCAGGGATCTGGATTCTATGGAGGAATAGCATCTGCCACCCCAAAACCCCAATCCACTCTGACGAAAACTACAGCAGTTAAATGACTTCTCATCTGCTCATGCGCATAACGAAAAATGCCCGGAAAGGGCAGCATGAACCTCAAAAAAATTGGTTTCGGCATTTCAAGCAAAGTAGAGAGAGAGAGAGAGAGATAAACTTTATTGGATGGTTCCAAATGGCTATAGACCTTCAAGCAAAGTATTCCGCAAAATAGTAGTAAACTTTGGATTTTTTTCATGTCACGTGATCTGCACGAAATTTTGCAAAAGTGTTTGATTCTGTCTTTCGCATCTAACTACTGAGATTCAATTTAATCAGATCAGTATTTTCGAGTTATCGTGAAAACAAAATTTTAAAATTTCTTAAAATTTTGTTGGCCACTTAAGGGCCGTCCGATCAGTACAAAACTTTGTAGGGATATAAAGGTCATGACTCTACAATTTGATGCCAAATTTCAGAAAGATCGAGTGATCGGTTCCGGAAATATTCATAAAAAACGTTTTTATTAAAAACGGCCTTAACTCCGAAACCGCTTGGTGGATTTCGCCCGTTAACGAACTTGTCCGAGATATTTACGCTAAAAATCTGCCCTGCAAATTTCAACGCTCTAAGTCGTTCCGTTCGAGAGTTATCGTGCTAACGGCCGGCCGGACCGGACGGACAGAACTGAATTTGACCTCGAATTCTTCATTAAGGAGTCGAACCCAATCGTTTGAGACCATTTTCGAAAAAAAATTCGAAAAATACACACATTGTGACGAAATGATAGCACGCTGTTCCTTGCGGAACACGCGCACAGAAATGAATTAATTATTTTTTTGACACTCTACAGCAATCCGATCGATACAAAACTTTGCATGCGTATGAAGGTCATTATTCTACAATATGATGCTAAATTTCAGATAGATCGATTGATCGGTTTCGGAAATATTCATAAAAAATGTTTTTTCTAAAAACGGCCATAACTCCGAAACCACTCGATGGATTTTGCTGGTTAACGAACTCCTCCGAGATATTCATCCTCCAAACCTACTCTGCAAATTTCAATCCTCTAACTCCTTCCGTTCGAGAGTTATCGTGTTAACGGACGGCCGGACGGACGGCCGGACAGAATCGATTTCGACCACGGATTCTTGATCAGTGAGTCAAACCAAATCCTTTGAGACTATTTTCAGTCAAAAATTCGAAAGTAACAGAAATTTGGGCAAATTGATAAGCACTCTGTTCCGAGGAACAAGAGCGTCAAAAAAAGCACCTCCAGGCCTCGGGCCCATGGGCTTCCGCCCCAAGCGCCCGGATAAACCGGCACTGAATGTTGGCTATAAATCCATAATTAGGTGTTCAATGACTTATTATTCTTTTGAGACATTTTGAGATATTTCTATCTTTGTAGAACAAGTACCAGAAAAATTCTGAAATATAAAGTAAAATAAATCAAAATAGTTATTTCGATTTCCTGAAAAGTTTTCTCAATTTTTGGAGTTAGCAGGTTTGCAAATTAAGCCATCGATATGTCAGAATTAAATATTCTGTGATCTTAGGCGATTCTCTTATTAGTAAAGTCTGTCATTAAAATGGTACGAAATGTATTCATATCTTATAAAAGCTGAGAAAACGGTGGTCTATCCTTATCGTACAATAGAGGTGGATAGACGATAGACCATGCGCGCAAAAGCCCCTGACTTCACGTCAGTGCTTGAACCAATTTTTGCGCGTATGTTCTGGGGAACATCGCATTATCATTTTGCCCAAATGTCTGTAATTTTCGAATTTTTCGTCGAAAATGGTCTCAAACGATTGGGTTCGACTCCCTGATCAAGAATTCGAGGTCAAATTTAATTATGTCCGGCCGGCCGGCCTTCCGTTGCCACGATAACTTTTGAACGGAAAGAGAGCCTCTTGAAATTTTCAGAGTAGGTGGCGCATCCTGATACGACGGACAAGTTCGTTAATGGGCATAATCGGCCCAACAGTTTCCGAGTTATAATTTCGTTTTCAACCAATACAAGTCCTTATGAATTGAAACTTGGTGAGTAGTTGTAGAATGCAAAACTTAGCACGCTTGTAAAATTTTATGTTAATCGGATCACTAGAAAATTTAAAAAAAATTATCAAAAAATATCATTTATTTCACCATAACCTGAGAACGGAAAAAGATAGCGACTTGACATTTTCGGGTAAGGTTGTCCATCTGAATGGGATATTTGAGTTTGTTTATAGGTATAATCGACCAAACGGTTTTGAAGTTATACCCATCTAAAATTTTGTTGTTAATTCCTCAATAACTCGAAAAATATAAAACCAATCAAATTCAAACGTGGTTGTCAGTTGTAGAATGTCAACGCAAAAATTCTCGCAAAATTTCATGAGGATCGTATAACTAGAATTTTTTTTTAAATTCATTGAAAAAAATTCTATATATCAGAAAATATTCCTCCGTCATCGCTGAAATTTTGCGAGAGCCTTCAAAACCTAACTCTACTGCCAAGTTCCAAGTTTGAACACGATCAGATCTATATTGTTGGATATCCGAGCAGCCTTGTGTGAGTTCAGTAGCTGGATGGGACCGTTGGCTTGATAACTTTCGAACGAAAGGAGATAGGGACTTGCAATTTTCAGGGTAGGTTGCACATCCCAATGGGAGAGATAAGTTCGTTTTTGGGCATAATCGGTCCGTCGGTTTAGGAGTTATACCCACCTGGAAAATTATTTCCTCGATAATTAAAAAAATAAAGACTCGATCGAATTGAAGCATGGTAACTAGTTATAGGATATCGACATAAAAGAGTGTTTAAAATTTTGTGAGAACCGTACCCCTTGAACATTTTTCAAGATTACAAATAAAAATTTTGAGAACCATACCCCTAGAAAATTTTCCAAAATTACGAAAAATAAATTCGATTAAGAGTGTTCAATACAGGAGAATGGACAATAGAACATACACGCAAAAGCTCCTGACCTCACGTCAGTGCTTGAACCAATTTTTTTTTCGTGAAGTCAGGATAGAAAGCAATGATAAAAAAATTAACACATTATTGTCTACCTTCAATTCTTCTTTAGGAGAAGAATACATAATTATTCTTGAAAAATATTACTGAAATTACCTAATGTCATATTTAAATAATCAAAGTAAAGAAAATTATAAGTTTAGTTAGTAACATATTGAATGAAATTCAATTGAATTCCAGTAATATTCAATTAATTATTCTTAGCCAATAAATGTCCATTGATAGATCTAAAGGTGATGAGGTGAAACATAAAGATATATTCTCATTAGTGATAGAAAAACTGGCCTAAAATTCCTCTCTACCCATCACGAGATTTTATATCCACAAATGAGCCTCTCACCTTACAAGATCAGAAAGTGTGGTTAATTTAAAGTTAAGTTTTGAAGCCTTCAGCAAAATTTCAACGATATCATATTGAAAATAATACATAACCTTTCAAAAGCCCCCTCTCACAAATATACTCCTCTTAAGGCACATGGATCTCTTGAAGAAGAATCGCCATCTCTATTTCTCAAAGATATTCACTCTTGTTCATAGAAATCCCTTAAATATTTAGTTGCCTCCTCCTAAAGGAGGATCTCTTTCAAAACCAGGTCTGACCGCTAATGTAGGGCTATCATCTCCCATAGATTTGTGATGAAATTTCCCAAGAACATACGCGCAAAAATATGTCATCATGACGGTTCATGTTTTTGAAGGGTCTCGCAAAAATACGACCATAGGCAACATATCATACGACGATTCGCATCCAGCTACCGAACTCACAAAAGGCTGCTCGGTTCTCCAACAATATGGATCCGATCGTGTTCAAACTTGGATCTCTGCAGTAGAGTTAGTTTCTGAAGGCTCTTCCAAAATTTCAGCCATGCCGGACGAATAGTTTATGATATATAGATTTTTTTTCAATTGTTTTCAATAATTTTTTTGAATTTATCTAGTTATACCATCCCCACGAAATTCTGAAAGAATTTTTGCGTTGGCATTCTACAACTAATAACCATGTTTGAATTCAATCGGTTTTGTATTTTTCGAGTTAATGAGGAACAAAAAACAACCAAATTTCAGATGGCTATAACTCTAAAACCGTTTGGCCGATTATGCTTATAAACGAACTCAAATGTCGCATTCAGATGCACAACCTAACCTGAAAATTTCAAGCCGCTATCTCCTTCCGTTCTCAGGTTATCGTGTCATAAATAATATTTTGTAATAATTTTTTAAAATTTTTCTAGTGACACGATTCTCAAAAAATTTCACAAACGTGCTTAGGTTTATATTCTACAACTATTCACCAAGTTTAAATTCGATCGGATTTATTTTGGTTGAAAACAAAATTATTACTCGGAAACCATTGGGCCGATTATACCCATTAACGAACTTGTCTGTCGTATTGGGATGCGCCACCTACCCTGAAAATTTCAAGTCCTAGCTCTTTACGTTCTCAAGTTATCGTGGCAACGGCCGGACGGCACCACAGAATTGAATTTCACATTTGGCAAAATGATAGCGCGATGTTCCCCAGAACATACGCGCAAAAAGTGGGAAAGCCCTGTGGACAGGAGCTTTGGCGCTCTTGTACAAACTTTGACAATTCATCTCCGAAATTATTGGTTTCTCAGAGTTGGGAATGATATCAATGGATTATTATAATAGAACTGCATCATAAACGAAATAAAACTAAATTAAAATTAAATAACGAACTTATCCGAGTTATTCATTCCTCAAATCTCAAAAATTATATTATATCAATTCAAACTTAGCCAATATTCCGGTTTTGTTTTCACTGAAGATATTCTGAATATATTTTCATCATCATGTGGACTATCCAAGTGCATTTAGGGTAGTAGTAATTATAACATCCTATAATTGTTCATTTTGCATTCAATCATACTTTGTTAGAAGAGAAATCAATATATTTGATAGATCTGTCACAGGTAGATAAGATATATATGAACAGTGAACACAGATAGAACACAGACAGATAGAATTCGCATTGTGTGATAACATAGAAGTACAATGTATTATTAAAATTTTGATAAATAATATCTCCGAAAGTATTAGCTTGTTAGAGTTGAAAAAGTTATCAATGGATTCTTATGATGAAATAACTGCATCTTAAAAAAATTGAATTTGAAATTTGTAATGTAAAAAAAATTTTTTTTTTCGTTACTCTGAAACCATCAGTTTTGCCCAATAACGAACTTAACCGAGATATTTAACTCCCAAACCTATTCTGAAAATTTCAACTGTCTACCTCATTCCGTTTTAGAGCTATCGTGTTAACGGACGGACGGACGTACGTAAGGACGTACCTACGGACGGACGGACAGAATCAATTTCGACCACGTATTATTGATCAGTGAGTCGAACCAAATCGTTTGAGACCATTTTCGGCCAAAAATTCTAAATTACAGACATTTGGGCCAATTGATAAGCACTCTGTTACCAGTAACAAGAGCGCCAAAAATTGGTTTAAGCACTGATGTGAAGTCAGGAGCTTTTGCACGTATGTTCTATTATTAATCGAATTTACCATGGTAAATATTATATTATATTATATTATATTATAATATAATATATTAATATATATATATATATATATATGTATTGTATTATATTATATTATATTATATTATATTATATTATATTATATTATATTATATTAATATTAACATATTTATGTTCTAAGTTGTATGGGTTTGAATTTGTACGATATGTTTGGAGACTCCAACAGGCGAACAAGACAGAAACCTCAATCGAATTAATATGACGGGATAATAATTACAAATCAAAGGGTTGCTCGTGTGTTGGTCCTGGATTATTTAAGGGGATAATATTTCTTTTTATGCGTGCTATCATTTTGTTCAAATGAGCAAAATACAAGATATTTCCATCGACCTCGTTCCGAATTGAAAGAAATCTGGATTGAAATAATGTTTATTTTCCATAATAGAGACATTTGACAGGATGATAAATTTCTATATTCATTTCGATATATTTATATTTAATCTGCTGATGGAACAATTGGAAAAAATCATAGACCGAATGTTCGACATGTGACATTCTGAATAATTCCCATTGATATCTTTGCCTACGATATCCGTTAAGGAATATGTGGAGCTGGATTGTATTAATTCCTACTGGCTGTACTGAACATTTATTGTTTGTATAATAAACGGAAAACTTCGTCTGGAGTGTGAGCTGGTCTTAAGCCTTAATATCTCTTTATTACATTCAATATTGTATGTTCATCGTTATCCAGCACAGTAAATATTCTATTTGAATGAATTTCAATGAATTCATTGGTATAAAAAATTCCCATATCTTGGACATTAATATAATATAATGAACATATAAAATCTTTTTTCTTCGATCGTGGGAAAAGTGACACTATTTTGACCTGTTTTCTATGCGCAAAGCTCAACATTCCAGAATAGTGGGCAGTTGCTAAGCAATTAGAAAATAACAGTGCGGTAATATTCTTTTTCTTCGATCGTGGGAAAAGTGACACTATTTTGACCTGTTTTCTATGCGCAAAGCTCAATATTCTAGAATAGTGGGCAGTTGCTAAGCAATTAGTAAATAACAGTGCGGTAATATTCTTACCGCACTGCTGTAGCGTGCGGTAATGTTACAAATGGATTATTACAATAAAATGAAAAAAGTAGGGTTTTAATTTTCATATTGATGAAGTTGTTATAAAAGAAATAAAAGAAACATCTAATTTATAGCGATATTCAAACACAAATTAATTGTTTTTAATATTTATATTTATTGTACAGTTGGAGGGCAACGAGACTTTATAGACGTTGAAGCTGCATGGCTAATTCTTTGGTCTATCTCGTTTCGATCATTTTCATTTGAAGTCGAGGCAGGGGTGTTGAATATTTTATTAGCCACTTCTACTTCATCATTAACTGATTCGTCAATATATTCTTCCGCCACATTGGAAGATTTCCATCCACCGTGGCGTTTTAAAGAAGGAATATCAGCTCCAGCATCTGCCAAATGTGTTGCCGATGATCTTCGGAAACAATGTCCTGTATATTCTATCGGATTTGGCAACTATAAATAACTTGCAACAATTTGCGGCATTTTTCCAAATTGATTTATTCCAATGACTGTCTTCCATCCTTTTCTCTTGTTGAATTTAAAAAAAAATCTAGGATTTTCAAAATCTTTTGGCCGTACTTTCTATAATCATTTAAATAGGTTTCGTTATTGATAAATGATCTAGATTTATTTGTTTCTGTTTCTGGTTTTTTACCAGTATTTTTGAACCGAAATCTTATATATCCTGAACTATCATTAGGACAAGCTCATCTCGTCGACAGGCTCCTGCTATTCCAAATATTAGAGCTACCTAAAAGGTAATAAAAAATTGTATATTTCGCATTATATGTATTTTAAGTAATACTATTTTATCTATATCTACTTACTATCGTCGATAAAAATATGTCATCTGGGGCCTATAAAATGAATTTCTGAACTTGTTCCTGGGTTTAAATTTTGGATTTTTTCGGTTTGTATCCTTTAGCTTGACGTTTTCAAAATGCTCCCAGTTTTTGGTACTGGGCAATATTAATATTATTTTTAACAGACAAAGTTGATCGAAGCATGGAATAATGTGCCCACAACGTCGAAGACTTCATTGTTTTAGCTAATTCAGCAACATACGCCATAGTACATTCTCAGAAAAGGATACACTGTTATTTTTTCTGCAAAAATCCATGAAGCGTTGGTACGCAAGTTCATACTTCTCTCTGGATTTCGCCGGAAGTAAATTAAGTGAAGCCGCGTTCGCGGCTTCTACTAGTTGAGGAGGCGTGCAAGGTTACAAATAATCACTATCAGTGTTCATGCTTATCAATTCATTTTCGATTCCATATAAAATATAACGAATCAAACAAAACCAGCTTGACAATTATTTTACTTTTGTCATAACAAAGTAATTTCCATGGTTACCACTTCTATATTTCAATATGAACATAGAGAAACCTATTAAACTTACTTGATTACATCTTGAATGAAATATTTTTTAATTAATTTTTTAAATGTAAATCAACGATCGAAGAAAAAATAGTATGTATAATTCATGGGAAGCTCCTGTGTTACCAGACTCGTCGCTACGCTCTTCGTCTGGTAATTATCACAGTCGTTTGGGAATATTATGCTTTTCCCACTAATTATACAATATACTATTATGTGTTCTTTTTCGAGTACTTTCGATTTTCTTGGGATATATCTCACTTTCTGTGGCTTGATTAACATCACCAGTTTATGATATCTGCTTGCATACATATTCACTTTTAGCGCTCTTGTACCTCGGAACAGAGTGCTTATCAATTTGCCTAAATGTCTGTTACTTTCGAATTTTTGGCTGATAATGGTCTTAAACGTTTTGGTTCAACTCACTGATCAAGAATCCGTGGTCAAAATCGATTCTTTCCGGCCATCCGTTAACCCGATAACTCTCGAACGGAATAAGCTAGACAGTTGAAATTTTCAGAGTAGGTTTGGGAGATAAATATCTCGTTTTAGTCATATATTGGGCAAAATCGGCGTGATGGTTTCAGAAAAAGAAAAAAAAACATTTTTTTACATTACAAATTTTAAATTCAATTTTTCTAAAGATGCAGTTTCATCATAGCAATCTATTGATATCACTTTCAACTCTAATACTCAACAAACTAATACTTTAGTTTAGGAGATATGATTTTTCAAAATTTCAATGAGTATTCTCAATTCTATGATTTCATAGAATAAAATTAATAAATTCAACATGAGGCCAGTCAAGATTACAGCACGCGCTGTTCCCAAACAGTCACCCATCCAAGTACTAACGGCGCCCGACGCTGCTTGGCTTCAGCGTTCGGTCGGTATCTAACATATTCAGTGTGGTATATCCACAAACAATATTTCTTCTTCTATTTCTGCAATTATATATATGAGGCAGTTCTATAATAAGAATCCATTGATATCATAACTCTGAGAAACCAATAGATACTTTCTGAGATATGATTTGTCAGAGTTTGAACAAGAACGCCGAAGCTCTTGTACACAGAGCTTTCTCACTTCATCTAGTTAATAATCGATCTCAAAGATATACCAGAATTGAACTTAAACATTTTATAAAATTGTTTACCTGTCCTCCTAACTGTCATTTCCTTTGTGGACCAGAGTGCTGACAGTGCTCTATTGACGATAGATAATATTCTATGACTTTCGCTCCAAGATAGACCTTCACTTCCTTGTGTTTGTTTCGCGAACCACAAATTTGTTATGGCGGATTTTACAAAGGAAATAATAACCCTTTGTCTGTAAATTGCAGCGATTTTTCATTCGATATGCATGTTTCTACTATAACCTAACTGCGACGAGGTGTAATCATCTCTTCAGCATAAACAGGAACTGCTGACATTGAAAGCTCATTCGAAATTACATACTCCTATTAAAAACCTAATAACCATAATTAAGACGTATTAATCACGGAATGCTGTACAGCGGTTACGTAGTTCGATGATTCTCGTTTGCCGCTGAAATCCTGAAAGAAGAAGAGGAAGATCAGATGGTGCTCTATGGTGGGGGCTACTACGAATACAGTTTGATATACTCGAGGTACTGTTGGATCTGCTTTCTGTGTATGGGGTCGACGACCCAGCCTTGGCTATGACTTTCCTTTCGTATTAGACGTTAGAGCAGTGTTAGCAGCTGATCGACTCGGATCCGGTAGCTCTTAGGCAAGAAGGAGTAGATGAAGAAATGATCATTATAGATGATTATTCAAATGAAGAGTCTCAGCGTTCTTTTGTGATCTCGTAGCATGGTGCTATCATTTCGTGCGAATGTCTATATTTTGCAAAATTTATTTTAGGTAATATCATGGAAGAAATCGAATTCAAAAAGAGTCATTTAAAAAAAAGGGCGAAAGCCCTGTGGCAGAAGCTTGAGCGCCCTTGTCCAATCTTTGACAAATCATATCTCCGAATGTAATGGATTCTCAGAGTTGGGAATGATATCAGTGGATTCTCATTATAGAACTGCACCAAATTCAAATAATAGTTTATTTATCAATATTAAATGAGCAATCTGCAATGATTTAACCTCGTGGAATGGGTTGTTGCGACTTATACTCGGTGCATACTTTTCACAACTCCAAATACCTAAGGAAAGTATAATCGAAATGTCTAGAGCAAGGCTGGAGACAATCATGGCAGATTGTCCATTTATTCCTGATATTTGAGTAGGTAGTGGATTACGAACAGATTATTTTAATAGTTCAAAATATATTAATAAAATTCAATCCTCTTTTCATAATTTAATAGTTCATACCACTAACACATCAATTCTGTATTATGAACCATTACTCAAGAAAGAATATTTGATACATAAATTTAAATTGATATTTCAGTATTTTTTTGCTAGCAACATTAAGAAAATACTGTGTAAAGGAACATGTCACTACTTAAGGAAGTAAAAGGTAATATTAACCTCAGTGGTCAACGAACAATAATTTATTTTGATGATTCTATTATGTTGTTCTTTCCTATTGCCATCATGAACTACATCATTGAAATGATCCAATTCTAAATCTTCTGAAACATCATCCTCAATATATGTACATAAATTATTCAATATGCAACAAGTCAAAATTATTTTTGGTATCAAAATTCTTGTCTTGTATATATTCACAAATTCAAGATGCGGAATCTTGTTTTCCAACAAAAAATATTCTCAAAGTACGAATTATATAAACAAACTAGAACGGAAATAAATATTATAACGTCTCTTATAGGTAGATAGGATGGCATGAATGAACAGTGAACACAAATAGAACGCAGACAAATAGAATTCGCATTGTGTGAAAACATAGAAGTACGATGTATTATTGAAATTTTGGCAAATCATGTCTCGAAAAGTATTAGATTTTTACAGTTGCAAATGATATCAATGGATTATTATGGTGAAACTGCATCTGAAAAAAAAAAATTGAATTTGAAATTTGCAGTGAAAAAAAAAACTTTTTTTCCCGTTACTCCGGAACCATCAGGCGGATTTTGCTTAATAACGAATTTAACCGAGGTATTTATCTCCCAAAAACCCACTCTGAAAATTTCAACTGTCTAGCTCATTCCGTTCGAGAGTTATCGTGTTAACGGACGGACAACCGGCCGGACAGAATCGATTTCGACAACGGATTCTTGTTCAGTGAGTTGAACAAAATTGTTTAAGACCATTTTCAGCCAAAAAATCGAAAATTATAGACATTTGGGCAAATTGTTAAGAACTCTGTTCCGAGGCTTCAAAATGGTCTTAAACGATTTGGATCGACTCACTGATCAAGAATCCGTAGTTAAAATCGATTTTGTCCGGTTGGCCGGTCCGGCCGGTCTGCCGTTAACACGATAAATCTCGAACGGAATGAGATAGACATTTGAAATTTTCGGACTAGGTTTGGGAGATAAATCTCGGTTGTGTTCGTTTAATTTTATTTGAAGATGCAGTTACATCATAAAAATCAATTGAAATAATTTTCAACTCTAACAAGCTAATACTTTCGGAGATATGATTTTTCAAAATTTCAATAATAAATCGTAATTCTATGATTTCACAGGATGCTGTGATCGAAAATTAACGTCCGTATTTGCATCTATTAATTTCATGATCTGTGTTCATACATGTCATCTTACCTACCGATAAGACACATGTCATTTTTATTTCTGGTTCTATTCAAAATTCGTTACTCATGATATAAAATACTTTCTGTTCTAGAAAACAAAGTATGATTGAATGCAAAATGACTAATGAAATAACCTCAGCTATATCTTAGAATTATGAGGATTATAGGACATTATAAAATTTGGGGAATAATATAATGCCCTTGGATAATTCATATGATGGTGGTAATATATACTTTGGTAAGTTAATCAAATTGGGATCAGAATATTTCGAGTAAAAATAAAACTGCAATATTGGCTAAGTTTCAATTGATATAATATATAATTTTCAGAATTGATTTTAAGGAATGAATATATCGGATAAGTTCGTTATTGGGTAGAATCGCTCTGGTAGTTTTGGATTATTAATTTTTGGCACTTTTTTGAATTTTATTTCTTTTCTCTATTTCAGTATCGTAATGTGTTCATTTTAGCACTAAAAACAGTGGTGTAATGAACTCATTCCCGCATTGTTTCTACTTATATTTTTCGTTTTGTGGTAGTCAGCACTGACATTCGATCTTATCAAATTTCAACACACGTCAATTGTCAATATAATATAATCTGGAAATAGTCATAGTGAAATAATCGTTGAGAGGAAAAGTTTTATTTTCATTGAAGAATAAGGTACTAGAGATTTCCTTCTTGCCAATTTTGAATATTTCATGCTATTAAGAGACTGTTTTAAATCTGATCTCCGTGCCCTACGTACGATTCAAATTCAAATTCCGTAATCTGTCAACAAAAGTCACTTGGATGTATAATCCGATTTTTTCATTAAATTTCAACAATATTTTACAAAACTT
This sequence comes from Halyzia sedecimguttata, assembly GCA_937662695.2. Taxonomy (NCBI): domain Eukaryota; kingdom Metazoa; phylum Arthropoda; class Insecta; order Coleoptera; family Coccinellidae; genus Halyzia; species Halyzia sedecimguttata. Next base: position 75,380,050 of record OW569414.2, read on the forward strand.
GACTGAAATAGAGAAAATATCGTCTAATACTAGTTGCAGAAGGCAATTCCAATACTCATACGTTCGAAAACGAGCAACGAAGGAGCGAAGGACGAATTTCGCATTCGTGTTTGAATAGGAGCTGATTCTGCAAATTGTTTTAGAATATATATATATTCTTTTGACTGAGAGCTGTATATGTGTTAGCAGAGGTTGGTGTAACGGGGTACCATACAATTCGATGTATGATACAAGAGCTTAGGGAAAAACCTCAGCAAAAAACCCTTTCTCCCCGTGAGTGTGGTGATTTGTAACTATTGTTTACAAAATTTGCTGAAATTTAAAAATATTGATGGGGATATATTTCTTCAATGTGGATTCCCTCGTCAAAAAACGGATAGGTTTCTCCAAGGTACCCGAAACTCAACCTGAAAAATGAAAAGACAAGAGGAGGAAACGAACAAATTAAAAATAATACATAACCTTTCAAAAGTCTCCTCTCGCAAAAATACTTCTCTGTAGGCGAATGGGATCTCGTGGAGAAGAATCGCCTCCGCTAGTTTTCCAAGATATTCACTCTTGAAATCCCTTCAATATTTGAATTCAAAAATGCTGCTCGTAAGGCCAGGAGGGTCTCTTTCAAAACCAGGTCTGACCGGTCCAAGTCCAAGCGATGATTATTCAGAACTACAGATGTTCGAAGCCCGCTACAGGGCCCTTAAGAAGGGCTATCATCTCCCATAGATATATTTTACTTTATATTGTATAAAAGAATGAAAAAATGCGCCGGACAAATTACGACTTATGTCATGATGACATAAAAAATTGTTTTAGAATATACTATTATGATGCAGTTTTATCATAAGAATCCATTGATATTATTCCCATCTCTGAGAAACTAATAACTTCGGAGATATGATTTGTCAAAGTTTGAACAAAAGCGCCAAAGCCCCTGTCCACAGAGCTTTCCCACTTTTTTGCGCGTATGTTCTGGGGAACATCGCGTTATCATTTTGCCGAAATGTCTGTAACTTTCGATTTTTTTTGCGAAAATGGTCTCAAACGATTTAGTTCGACTCCCCAATGAAGAATTCGAGGTCAAATTTGATTCTGTCCGGCCGGCCGTCCGGCCGTTGCCACGATAACTTGAGAACGGAAAGAGCTAGCGACTTTAAATTTTCAGAGTAGGTGGCGCATCCCAATATGACGGACAAGTTCGTTAATGGGCATAATCGGCCCAATGGTTTAGTAATAGTTTATTTTCAACCAATATAAATCCGATCGAATTGAAACTTGGTGAGTAGTTGTAGAATATGAACCTAAGCACGTTTGTGAAATTTTGTCGAATCGTATGGCTTGAAAATTATTAGAAAATTATTAAAAAATATTTTTCCTGTCACGGTAACTTGAGAACGGAAAGAGATAGCGGCTTTAAGTTTTCAGATTAGGATGTGCATCAAAACGCGACATTTGAGTTTGTTTATAAGCATAATCGGCCATACGGTTTTAGAGTTATAGCCATCTGATATTTGGTTGTTTTTTTCTCCTCATTAACTCGAAAAATACTGAACTGATTGAATTGAAACATGGTTATTAGTTGTAGAATGCTAACGCGAAAATTCTTGCAAAATTTCGTGAGGATAGTATTTTTAGAAAATTTTTAAGAAATCATTGAAAATTAAAAAAAGAATTCTATATATCAGTAACTATTCGTCTGAAATTGCTGAAATCTTGCGAGAGCCTTTAGAACCCAACTCTACTGCCAAGTTTTAAGTTTTAACATGATCGGTTAAATATTGTTGGAGATTCGAGCAGCCTTGTGTGAGTTCAGTGGATGGGTGACCATTGCCTCGATAACTTTCGAACAAAAGGAGATGGGAACTTGTAATTTTCAGGGTAGGTTGCGTATCCGAATGGGAGAGTTAAGTTCGTTTTTGGGCATAATAGGTTTAACGGTTTCCGAGTTATACCTACTGGAATATTATTTCCTCTATAACCCAAAAAATAAAGATTCGATCGAATTGAAGCTTGGTAACTATTAGTAGAAAATCAACATAAAGACGTGTTTAAAATTCTTTAAGAACCGTACCCTTAGAAAATTTAAAAAAAATTACGAAAAAAAATGTTTGTAAGAACCGTAGGTACCCCTAGAAAATTAAGAAAAAAATTTTTATATATATTTTCCGTGTTTGGGAGGAGAAATCCCAGTAAGAAACCATTTACTATTTCAATGGTACCTTAAAAAATTGATAGCAACAAGTAGAATGTCCACTTGATACTACTCGAGTCGACTTGGTGTAACCTATCTTTTTCGTGATATAAAAAATAGAATTGAATAATGATAATTCAGTTCCAAACGGGCTGATCATATACATTCACAAAATCCATCTTCCCATTAGACCGTAATTCGCTAAATTATAATAATCGTAACGATCACCTTCAAGCATAATTTAGCCACTTGAAAACGTGCAAAAATGTAAAGTAGAGGTTCCTAATGACCAAGGTCGGACCAACTGTCAGTACCTGGTGTACGTACGTACAGACAATCACGACCGTATTGAAGAATCATTACGCAATAATGGCTTCAGAAACAAACACTCCATGATCACCCGGTCATTAAAGTATTATTAATTATAAAAATATGCCAGCTATAGGGAGACCGGTCGGTGAAAAACGTTATTTATATGTTCATTGGCATTTCGGTATGAATTCAGATGAGGTATTTATGAAGTCAGCGTTACGATGAAAGGTTAAACGAGATACCTCATTATGCAGACGTATACTGCGTAGCTTTTATGGGTGCCAATACTCCCACGGATGTACTGCTGATTTAATTTAGAAGAAGATTACGCGTATGACACAAGAAACAAAGATTTTGAGACTAGGGAAATCCCCAAATAGTACAGAATATTATGCAACGTATTTGTACAACAGATTACCCATAGTTACAGAAAAACTTCCAGTAGATACATTTCTTTTTCTTCTTTCAATAGGACCTGGTCCTGTTCAATCTATTGGATTTTTTTTTATCGGATTGAAGTTTGAGGATTTGGATATAAAAACGAATAGTAATAGTAAGAGGTATTAGCTACGAACAGCTTGGCAGCCCCGATAATTACCTACCCATTCGGGATAGTTAACTGGACAGTGAATGAAATTATCAAGCCAGACCGAACCCCTCGTAAAGTGATGAACATGAATCGTAGCATGCATCCCAACTGGTCGATTCAAAGAATATACCTTCCACGAACACAAGGAGGCAGAGGTTTGCAAAGTTCGGAATACCAACACCATCAACAAACGTTGGAAATGGCAATAAGGATATTGAGAAGCGAAGACCCGCTTCTAAAAATGGTGGCTCATCATGAAATTAGGACCCATCAGGAAATTAGGAATCATGAAATTAGGAAAGGCTCTGACCAGCCTATTTAGGGCTGGTCTGAGAGCTTTCGAGAAGCTCAGTATAACTAGCATATCCATCGATCATGAGCTAGCAGGAACATCTATCACGCCAAGAGACCAAAGAAGAGTTGGCAGAAAGATAAGACAGGCACAACTGAAGAAACTACTCGAAGATGACATGAGTAAACACCTGCACTCCATATACTTCAGGAGTTTGAAAGATCAGGGCCTGATGTCGGAAGAATTATCCGTCGCCTTTTTGAAGTCCGCTGGGCTCAAGTCGGAAACGGAGGGATTCGTTATGGCTTGTCAAGATGGGGTGATAAATACAAGATGATATAAAGAGAACATCATGAAAGTGGAGTGGACACCCCAACAACGTGCAGAGCATGCCACAGCCAGCAGGAAACTGTTATGCACATTCTGTCTGCTTGTAGAGTCCATGCTCCAACGGGATATGTGGAAAGACACAATGCAGCACTTCGAATTCTCTACTTCCATCTGAGAGAGTTTTATGGTATAGACAACGAGCCAGTGTTACTATATGTGCCTCTGGAAATAGAAGCAGTTGTCGATGACAAAGCTCGCATCTACTGGAACTATGCGATTCCAACAACTCGGCAGATCCACGCCATAAAGCCAGGTATACTCTTGCTCGACAAAGAACTGAAGGAATTGTTTGTCGTCGAATTTTTCTCCGCCGCAGAAAATAATGTGGTGATGAAACAAGAACAGAAGAGGGAAAATACAAGGATTTAATGTTCGAACTGGGACGCCGCTTGCAGCTCATCTCTTTTGTTAAGGGACGCTGTAAGGGCAGGACGAAGAACTACTCCAAGGAACGTGCGAGACGTTTTTTAATGAGTAACCAACAACTGGAGTGTCACACTCCTGAGAGAAGTGGACCTTCTCAGTGTGGGCTTATAAAAGGTTTTTCCTCTCAAGCAGAAAACATAAAAAAATACACTCTAAGAAATTTTACAACACCGGCCAACACCCGCTAACACCGGCTTGATTTCCTTAGAGGTCCTGATCTTTTCAGTGTTATTTCGCACCATCCGAAATAACACCGACTTTCAGGTGTATTTTCTGCCATAATAAGTAATCAGCTTTCACTCCAGACCGATTGAGATTTATCATTCGGATGAGTGTGAGGTAGCACTAGATCAATGGGGTTTAGCACTAGTTCGGTGTGAATTTGCACAAGTACATTTAGCACTGGTTTAGTGTGATTTAACTTTAGTGCAGTGTGAATTTGCACTGACCTAGTGCTTGTGCAATATCTTGTTCAGTGTTATTTAACACCGAATCAGATGTGTTTTAAACCCTCGGGGTGTAGGTATTATTTAGCTGAAATGTACACCATTGTCGGTGTTTTATATGATATTGTTCGTTTTATAATTTGAAACTCAATATCATATAAATCACCGAAAGGATATGAAAAGGGTATAGGTATTGAAAAAAACTCTTTAGTACATATGAATTTATTATTTCAAAGATTATTTAATAGTCAGTTTAATTTGTTATATATAATTTGTGAAAATACAATAAAATATCAATTTTTATAGAAATATTTAGTGATTACTGAAGCTTAAAGAGATAATCAAAACTGTCGACAAACCAATCGAACTTTTAAGGCAGCACTTTCTGGTCCAACACGACACAAAATTCTTCCAGATCAGGTGTCAATGATATAGCGCTGGCAGTTTTTTTCAATTTCGCCAATTGTTTCTTCTGATGGTGAGGGTTACTGAAATTAAAACATCTATACAGGGTGTTTGTGAATAAGTGCGACAAACTTTAAGGGTTTATTCTGTGATGAAAATTAAGGTGGGTATTTGGTATAAAATTTATTGAAAAACCTCCCCCCGGAAAAGTTACACCCTTCCGAAGATTAACAAAAAAAATTGTTTGACTTTTTTATTTTCCCTATATATTAGAAGTCTTCAAGAAAAGTAATAGAATGTATGATGAAGAAAATAAAGCAAAACTATACGAACTATATAAACAAATAAATTAGGTTAGGGAAATTCCACCTCGTTGCTTTTTTTTCGTAAATGCTCAAGTTTTTCGAAAAAACTTGTATGGGCAAAACAGTTAAAAAATGAAATGGACTTTTCAGCCCTTTTTTTTAAAAGGAAAATTTTTATTTCCTTTTCTTTCCCTTCTAAGCATACTTCATAATTGAAAAATTCCAAAATGAATAGTTTTATTTTTCAAAAAATTTCATACCAAATACGCACCTTAATTTTCATCACAGAATCACCCCTTAAATATTGTCGCACTTATTCACAAACACCCTGTATATTAATCATATATAATCATACAATTCGAATTGGTGCCTACAAAATAATGTGAAGCTGGCAGGTCTTTATATAATTGAAAGTTGTAACTTTTCAACGTGCTTAGGACCGAAAATTGACTATCAACGCTGGTTTTATTCGATATAGATATCAAGAATTCACTCTTATCTGAAATAAAATATCCCGGAGAATAGGTTTTTGCGACAGTGTGATATACAATTAAGATACGCAATATTCTGAAAAAAATATGTTCCCTTAGACTACCTACTACAAAAAACACACACCTGCAAGTGCTTCTTAATAAATCTTATTGATAGTTCACAAAAGGTTAGATGAATAAGCCCCATTTGTTTGAAGAACATTACGAATGTAAAATTTCAAAATCGGCGATGGACGAATTTGTAAATCCAATCGACCAACCAACACAAATATCTCATCAAAATTTTCGGGAAAAATTGATGAAATGAGGATACCCAATTACGTAGGCACCCAAAAATTTAAATTGAACATTCATATGTACTCACTTGCAAACAGTATTATTTCCAAACTTCCTTCGACGGGCAAAACAAATTTCTCATTATTCTCATAAGTCATAACGAATCTTCTAGATGCACTTCGTTTTTCCAGATTCTCACTTCATAATGCATAATGAACCAACTTATCGTCTCCAAGGCACAAAATCAACCCGATACAACACACTGTAGTCTCCCATGGAATTACGTGTTGTGTTAGAACTAGTCAGAAGTATTGCGACATAACCAATCCCTGCACATTGTTGCCGGATATAATTATATTCTGATATTTTAAAAACAATACTTTGGTTTCGCAAATATCCATTTTCCAAAATTCGATGTTTCCAATTTTGTGTACTTGAGACGATTTTTTTATGAAATGGTGCAATGAGTAGCGATTTGTTCAAACCTGCAATGTAAAATTATATCATACTGCATACTCACTTTGAAGTCATTTTCTATCAGACTATTCATGATATACTTACCACAACAATCCATATGTTTATTTTTCGTGACTAAATATATCTCTTGATTGATAGGTAACTACAAATATTCAACTATTGTTGTACTACGAAATCATTAAATAGCAGAAAATAAATTTGTGAATCATTGAGAGCGTGGAGGAATTGATTTTCATAGTCAAGAAAGGGATACAGTGATATTTCCATTATTGATTCGAGTGTTCCGAAATAACATCAATATTGTTTGTGAGAATTCCCCATGGAAGTGCACGATTCTTCCTGTCATCTTATAATTATTAATTCTTCACAACTATCGGCGATTTCTTTATATTTAAAAGACTCAGCAGGGATATCTGTCTTTCGATAAAGAATACTTGGCAACTATGTAGCAATGAATAAGTTGACGAAATAAAGTATAACGTTCTTTTGATATTCCTGGTGCGAATTTGGATAGTTTGTTGGTCGAAAAGCATATGTTGAGACTTTCGATGATTTCACATGTTTCAAAAGTTATACTTGGATATACATAAAGTTGATAACTGAGTGTAAAGTTTGGTAATCGGATTAAATCTCTGAAATCGTTCTTTCACATTTCACCATGCAGTGCTCATTTTCACCCAAGATATCACCTATCTGACTTTTGTATGAAGAATTGGCATTAAAACTTGATGGAAACTGTGAAATTTCAAATAAATTTTATTAATTCTTGTTACTGGATCTGTTTGTGATATTTTCTGTCATAAATTACACTACTGAACACAATATGATCATAATAACGAAAATATTGATAGGAATGTGACATTCTAGTGGTAAATTGCATCGACAATATTCTTGATAGTATGAAATCAACATTCACACTGAGATTTTTTTTAGAGTGTAGTAATAGTAGTAATAGTAATAATAATAATTATGAATTCCAAAAAATTACGAAAAGGTGTAAACATGGAACATGTCATCATCAAATATACAAAATCATTACTTTTTACAAAAATTTTTTGAACTCACAAATATTATATGGTTCACAATTATTCATAATTAGAACATATATATATAGATTTTCTGAATTCGATAAAAAAGGAATTTTCGAAGATTTCAAAAAAACAGGTCAACTTCTGGTTTCAGGGGGACGTATTTCCATCATGAGTTTGTTCCGAAAAAACCACCCCCATGAAGGTGGCATCAACCTCCAACATTTTTTGAATAGGGAAGAGATTTCGAGTGTTGGTTAGCTTGAAAGTTATTTATGTTCTGTACACAACCCAGTTAAAATTATCAAAATCGGTTCATTATTCACAAAATAATATAATAATTGAAACTTACCTTCAAAAGGTGATGTTGAACAGACAGTTGAACCACCAAATTTTTTTTATTTAATGGTGAAACAATTTGAATTCTCAAAGGTTTTTACTTTAATAACAATCGATTTTCATATCGTTCATGATCGGAAAATGTGTGAGACAATTCATTACATTATAATATTTGAAGATTCTTTCTCAAATGTGTCTCAGTCTTTCGTTTCTGCATCATAATTCGGTTTGAAAATGGCCTATTCTATAGAAGAAAGAATTGAAACTCTGAAATTATACTATCAGAAGGACGAAAATGCTAGTTTAACTGCAAAGTATTATAATAACAATCATCCAGAAAGAAATATAAGTCACCAATATGTCAAGCATTCGATGAATGAATTTAAAAAACTCTTAGGTTCTTGAGTTTGGGCGGTTCAACTGTCTGTTCTACATCACCTTTTGACGGTAAGTTCAATTATTACATTATTTCTTAAATAATAAACCTATTTTTAAAATTTGAACTGGGTTGTGTACAGAACATAAATAACTTCAAAACCAACACTGGACATCTCTTCTCTATTCAAAAAATGTTGGGGGTTGGTGCCACCTTCATGGGGGTGGTTTTTTCGGAACAAACTCATGATGGAAATTCGTTCGCCTCATAACAAAAGTGTTTTTTTAATGTTCGAAAATTCTTCGTTTCTGAGCTCTGGTGGTAAAATTTTTGTTAGGACATCCTGTATAATTTTCAGGGCATTAATTTAGGTTCGTTAATAGGCATAATCGACCGAAAAGTTTTGAAGTTATACGCATCTGAAATTTAGTTAATATTTCCTCAATAACTCAAAAAATACAAATCCCATCCAATTCAAACATGGTAATTACTTGTAGAATGTCGACGCGCAAATTTCTTGAGGATCGTATAACTAGAAAATTTTTAAGAAATCATTGAAAAAAATTCTGTATCCCAGAAACTATCCGTTCTTTTCGGCTGAAATTTTGCGAGGGCCTTCAGCTAACTTTACAGCCAAGTTCCAAATTTGAACACGATCGGATCTATATTGTGGGAGATTTGAGCAGCCTTGGGTGAGTAGTAGCTGCATGGGTGACCGTTGCCACGATAACTTTCGAACGTAAAGAGATAGTGATTTGCAATTTTCAGGGTAGGTTGCGCATCTGAATGGGTCAGTTAATTTTATGGTTAGGCATAATCGATCAAACAGATTCAGAGTTATACACCCATCTTAAATTTTGTTGTTTCCTCGATAATTCAAAATCTTAAATATCCGATCCAATTGTAGAGTGCCGATGCGCTAAATTTCGTGTGAATCTTATAAATAGAAAGAAAAAAAATCTACAGTCGAGTTCCAATCGACTTGAGTATGAGTATGAGGCGTGAATAGACAATGGAACATGCTGCAAGAGTTCTTGACTTCACAACACATTTTTAAGGGTTTTTATACCAGCAAATCATGGATATACATATTGAAACCAAAAATGACCAAATTAGAGAAAAGGTAGTTTGAAAGAATGCCATCAAAAAGTTTCGTATGAAATTTACATCATTTCAGATCTTCTGTCATCCAATTTGTTTGTTAAGTAGTATATACATATTGTTAAATGTTTCTAGCGCTCGCATGTGCGTATCAGTCTGTGATCGGAATAGCATGCATCGCCGAAGGTAATAAGGTATGCAGAGATATTTCCGCACCTTTCCGATACATTATAATTCAAACCCGCCTTGCATTATTTTGCACAATTTTTGCTTTCTACGGAATACGATCAATGACCTGGCACACTGTATATAACTATAAACATACAAACAAGTAGTGGGTATCTTCAGGAGGTAAGGCTGTTGGTAGAATGGGTTATTCTCGATTTGGGAGTAGAATAAAAGGTGGGAAAGCTCTGTGGACATGGACTTTGGCGCTCTTTTTCAAACTTTGATAAATCATATCTCCGAAAATAATTGGCTTCTTAGAGTTGGGTATGATATCAATGGATTATTATGATAGAACTACATCACGAAAGAAATTAAAATCCCTTGCATCGCATCTTTGTATGACGGTCCAATTCTGGCTACAAGTGTTTCAAAACTATCAGAAGTCATTCCGAAAAATTGAGTAAATGAAAAAGCCAGTTTTATTCATGAAACAAATCTAATGTAATCAATCCAGAGAAAACTCCAACCAGAATACTTATGTAGGAACTCATAAATAGTGTTACTAAGGAATAACTACCTGTACATTAGTTGGAAATCCCGTTATCTTCCATAATTAGAGAATGACTCGTAAAGTATGCTCGATTTCCTTGCAGCATTCATTTTTGTCTCACTAACCACAAAACTCTGCCTATTAACTCAGCGAATCCAAATTTCAAATTGTTTACATGCTTACATCAACCAACCTCTCCAGAAATACACTTTCAGTTTCGTTTGACATTAATGACCTCAAAATTTATTTGAAAAATTCAAGTAACCAAGTTTCTGGTTTTTATTTTTATCTTTTATGAATTTTTTTATTTTTCACGAAATTTGGAGAAAACTTACCTTTTTATATCCCAAATAATACTGTAATTTTTTTTTATTTGAAATATTCATTTTTTCCACCTATTTTCGAAAAAGCACCCTAATTTTCAATCGATAATTATCACGTCAAAATATCTGCTTTTTAAAAAAAGTCGGTGGGCTTTTTGTTCGTTGAAATCTCTACTTCCACAGTGTAGAAAAAATATACATTACTACCTATGGTAAATTCTCTCAGCTACAAAATAACAGGTAGTAAGGCCCAGAAAACAGATGTTTGATGTGAGAATTATCGATTGAAAATTAGGGTGCTTTTCCGATATAAAGTCAAAATAACCTGAAAAAAATTGATTATTCAAATCAAAAAAATTACAGTGTGTTTGGGACATAAAAATGTAAGTTTTCACCAAATTTCGTGAAAAAATAAAGAAATTTTGTAAAAGATAAAAATAAAAAACCAAAAAACTTGGTTATTTGAATTTTCCACAATAATTTTGAGGTTATGTGAAAATAGTGTGAATACAAAAGTTATTGATCTTTTTATTACCTATAACTTTGCTTTCTAACTTTTTTCCATAGGACTGGTAGTTTGACAGGAAACCGAAATAAACCATTTTTTACCCTTAAAAACTCACCCCCTTCCACTTCCCGACCTCAGATCACCCGTAAATTATTTTTCCTTTCATTTTTGTTGTTTCCGTCCTTTTCCATTGGGTTTCAACCTACTATAATTTTTTCTGTTTCAAAAATTATCCAAATCTATTTATTTCTGCATATTTCGATAGAGCTTGAAATTATTAAAAAATTTGGCATAAATGATATTTTTCTGAAGAAATATTCGAGATACAGAGCTTTCAGATTTCAACGTTTAGATAAGAAGGCTTTGGAGGGTGCGATGATTAATGAAATATGCAAAAAATCTCCTATATAACTCAATGGTGGTATCTGAAAAACCATTAATTCGTTGCTATTAGCATAATATTTATCCGAGTGCATATTTCGAAAAATACAAAGTGCCCGATGTTGCTTGAGTGCTTCGAAAATATTTTATTCGAAATGAGATTGATCTGATTCTAAAGCTTTGAAATGAACTGACTGCTCGACAGAAAACGCCTGAATGCAATCTTATACCCAATAGACATATTCAAATTTTTCAACATGGGAGTCTTATGGAGGTTCAACTCTGAGATGAAAACACCCTATTTAAAAGAGAATGTTAGTCCAGAGATACCTTCATCATTAGTGCACGTTTTCATGTTCTTTCCGCATCAAAATCTACTTCTATTTATCCTTAAATCAAAATTGAAACCAGTGTGGTTTGAAAGTTTTTCGTATGTCGTAGATGACTTCTATTGTGCGTCATTACATGGCCGATTTATGGTCATGTTATTATTTTGACTGATTTCGAGCGAGCAAAAACATGCGTCCATCGAATTTGCTCTACACTTTTATATTCATTAATTATTTTGGAAGTATACAATTTTGTTATGAAAACTTGATTCTAGATTGTTGAGAAAGGTTCACTGAAAATGTTTCAACAGAAATAAACCTTTAGAAATGAGTCAAACTATCTTAAAACAGGCGAGAGATTCGAGTAAATTTTAGGTCCATAAGAAATGCGTGGGGAATTCAGTGGTGGGATCCACAGATGGATAGCAATTCAAAATTCCCGCCTAACCTAACTAAAATGGTCAATACCCTCCGAAGAAAAGGAAAATAGTCGTACCGCGAGTCCAAAATCTACAGGAAACCGATTCGTGCAGATCAGATAGAAATTGTGTAAAATCGACAACTCCGGCTGTGTGGTTAGCATTGAGAGTTCGTTGACATTTCAGCCATCGCTGGGGTTATTCACCTACTGAAAGTTGAAACCTTCATGGAAGTCGATCGGTGAGCTTACTGACCCAGTGCCGCGTCAGACGAGATGGGAATACGGTGTGGTACTTTGCTCCGCTGGACGCTTAACTCACGCCGTGGAACAGGTTAGGACCATGGCCTTTGCCGTTGATTCATATTGAGTACGTCTTTTGAAGGTATTTTTAGCAATGGGTGCAGCCCTCTTGTCCTTTTTGGATATTTTAGGTTCCTCGAGATATGTTGAGGGTTTGTTGACATGTTGAGTTTGGTCAGTTTTTGGGGACTATACAAAAGTCAAATATGGTTTAGGAAGGGCAGGATTCACCCATTGGATTCACCTCAGCTGTGGAGCCTGCCCATGGATGAACTTTTCGAGAGGCTTAAAGCTGCAGCTAAACGGTGTCTGGAGACACCGGTCATACGGACACGCTGGGATTGGGGGACTTATTAGTCACTTGATCCTCAACATGGTGAGTGACTGGAGCCCAGTAATTCACAAATTTGATCCTTCCTTCAAGCTGGGGCTAAAACCCCCCTCGGAGGGTGAGAAAAGACCGCACAGTGAACTAACATGGTTCACTGATATATTCTAGATGGAAGTGGTAGCCATCACGAAATGTGTCGTGGAGATTATTCGCATGGGCTATTCCAATAGGAAGATACGAATTCTCTCGGACAGTCAGGCAGCACTTAAGGCAATAGCCAGCTGGAAAATTAACCCCAGGCTTGTGCTGGAATGCCGACAGCAACGGTAAACCTTGGCTGTCAGAAAACGAGATGAGCTCGGCTGGGTGCTGGGACACACAGGGTTTGAATGGAATGAAAGAGCTGACGTACTCGTTAGATAGGGCTCGGCTATCCCCCTGTTCGGGCCAGAGCCGGGAGTAGGGGTGATCAAATCGGCTGTGAAAAACGTCATTGAAAAATGGATCCTTGCAAAGCACCCTTAGCACTGAAACAAAACTCAGGGCAGCGGCATAGTAAGTTAATGATGGGACAGCCCTGTCCCTCACTAACTAAAGAAGCCTTACTACTGAGTAGGAGTAAGCTCAGGGCAGTAACTGGCCTACTAACCGGACACTTTACCCTGAGAAAGCACCTGAACAACATTGAGATTCTCCGAGAAAACCCTGTTTGCAGGAAATGTGGGGAGGTAGACGTAACTGTCTCACATGTCATATTTGACTGTCCAGCCCACACACGATGGAGATTTCAATATGGGGGCGACGACACGACCCTGAGTGCCAGAAACCGTGCGAGGAACTTATTCAAGTGCCTAATCCTATTTGCTAGGAAAATGGACCCTATGTATGTAAACATCGACAAGGCAGTGCGGATGTTACATGAGCCCCATATAACGTCAACGGTGCAGGACTCAGCTCGATTAAATAAACTTGAGCTGCAGGGCCCAAGACTAAGAGACCCTATGGAGGCTAGCAACTCTAGCTAAGGGGGATGAACCATGAGACCCTGTCAGCAAATAGTTGACTAACCGAGGTGCAATAAGACTGTCTAGGCTGCAGCACAGGCTACAAGCGCAATCGGTATAGGTCTAACACAATAAAACAAATAAAGAATTTCGGCAGTTGATTTCAATGCCCAGGCATACTATTATAGGCAAACATGGAGGCATAGCTGAAAGCAAGTTGCCTTCAGTATCACAGAAAAGTGGTGTGGGGAAGATGGGCTTAACGTCAATCCCTCTAAGACCACTTTGATTTCCTTCACTAGAAGGAGGAACCTGAATCTCAGAGCTCCGGTCTTGAATGAACAAACTCTGAACTTCTCCAATAAGTGCAAATATATTTTCTTTTTCACTCTAGAGGAAAAACCTTTTATAGGCCCACCCTGAGAGGGTCCGCTTCTCTCAAGAGTGTGAGACTCCAGTTGTTGATTGGTTACTCACCAAAAAAATCTGTCGCACGTTCCTTGGAGTAGTTCTTCGTCCTTCCCTTACAGCGTCCCTTAATAAAAGAGATGAGCTGCCAGTGGCCTTCACAGTTGATGGGACCTGATGACTCGAAGTGATCCGAGCAACAACGCTTTCTGCATTATGTGCGCTAAATCCTCGGCCAGAGATACAGGCCGAAATAATCTTCAATTCGGTCACGTAGTTCGCTTTCATTCCGCCTAGGCATCCTATGATCAGTACGACCATCCTAACTTTATACCTTGGATACAGCTCGAACATTAACTCCTAATCGTTTCCCCGCTTCTGTTCTTCTTTTATCGACACATTTCTTTCTGCGGAGGAGGAAAATTCGACGACAAGCAATTCCTTGAGTTCTTTGTCCAGCAGGACTATATCTGCCTTTATGGCGTGGATCTGCCGAGTTGTTGGAATCGCATAGTTCCAGTAGATGTGAGCTATGTCATTTTCAACAATTGCTTCTATCTCCAGAGGCACTTATAGAAACACTGGCTCGTTGTCTATACCATAAACCTATCTCAGATGGGAGTAGGGAATTCGGAGTGCCGCATTGTGTCTTTCCACATATCCTCATGGAGTATAGACTCTGCAAGCAGACAGAATGTGCAAAACAGATTCCTGCTAGCTGTGGCATGCTCTGCAAGTAGTTAGGGTCTCCTCTTTCATTATGTTCTTTTTATGCCATTTGGTATTTATCACCCCATCTTGACAAGCCATAATAAATCCATCCGTTTCTGAATTGAGCCCAGCTGACTTCAAAAAGGCGAAGGATAGTTTTTACGACAGGCCCTGATCTTTCAAACTGTAGTAGTGTCTTCAGTTGTGTCTGTCTTATTTCTCTGCAAACGCTTGGCGTGATAGGTGTTCCTGCAAGCTCATGATCGATGGATATGCTAGTAGTAGGGGAGCCCACGTAGCTAATTCGGGATTTACTCGAGCGTCATAGAGAGCTTTTGGGTTGTCAAGCTTAGATGATAAGAAGAAAAAAATGTTATATAATATATACCCGTTCATCGGTGGGGTGAGCGGATACAAATTTTCAAAAATGTAAAAAAAACCGTTACGTGGACATACTCGAGCGCGTCAGATATTGATAGCATCTGTGTCCTACGTATTTTAAAAAATGTATAGATGTTAATCTGATCGTTTCCATGATGGAGGTGATCATACGTAAGGGTTGAAAATGAAAAAAAATTTTTTTTTATCGAACTCGTTAGATTTTCCAAGGGGGTGTTAAGTGAACCTTAAAAGATGCTCTTGTATAATAATCTGGCGATTGGGATGTAACGCAAACTCGTGGTCATTATTAGAATATGCAAAAAAAATTGCCATTTAGAAATACTCAAGCGCGTCAGATTAAGATATATATGGTTCATCAATATGGCCTAGACGTGCTGTCTCCTAATCTGACGATTGTCTGGAGGGATTCGCTAAATCTGACAATAAAATTTTTTTAATTTTTTTAAATTTTTTTAAATCATTGCACTTAATTAATCGAAAAGCTCAGGAAATAGCGTGCAAATGAAAAAGCTTATGTTGTTTTGAGGAGAATATTTATAAAAATAATAATTATACAAAATTTAATTTTTAAGGGTATTTTATTTTAATCATCTTCATCAGTAGAATCCTCTTCCGGAGTGGGACGGAGTGAGAGAGCAATAGATAGAGAAAGAGTGAGAGGAGAATAGAAACACGGAGAGGGGAATATAGGCATGGCATAGCTGCACGCATTCAACTTTATCAATTAATTTTTATTACTTCGGCTTGTGAAAATCATCAGATTATATATTTTTCGTAATTCTTGCATTATTCCCTTCAAAATAAAAAAAAAATTTACCACGCTCGAGAATGTCAAGATGTCGTTTTTTTTTACAACTTTGTAACCCTCCCCCTTCTTTACGTCACTCTCAAATTGTCAGATTAATGGAATATACACTTTTTAGCATGTAACTAACTCGCCCTACCTTAATCTGACGCGCTCGAGAATTTCCGATGATCAACTTTTTTTTACTAATCTGATGCTTTATCCTTGACGGGCGGCCATATATATATGGCTCATATTTGGTGGAAAAACTTAACCAGGTACAAGGTATCCCCCCATATATTAATCTGCCGCGCTTCAGTAAATCCCAAAATCCCCGCTTGGGCTCCCCTACTATAGTTACACTGAGCTTCTCCAAAGCTCTCTGACCAGTGGAAGTGTTATTATTATCACCTATGCCTTTATTTCCACATCTCAAATTAATATTACAAAAGAAAGAGAACAGATTTACATATTGAAAGCGGATTAATACTATATAGTAAACTCAACTGGAGGAAACACAGACAAAATTAGAATCTGAACATTACAGGCCTCTACAGAGTAAATCCATTCACCATTGATTAATGTACCATTGCGGTAATAGGACATCACAATAAATGTGTTTTGTTCTGAATCATGAGTCATTGCAGATTTATATAATTTGAAACTGAATTTTAACGAATTTTGTAAAGAATCTTAAGAATTGACAATAATTCAATATTGGCTGTCAGTTTATAAATATTATGATATAAACAGAACACAAGAAGTGGGAAGTGGCAAATAAAAATCTAAAGCCAACTGCTGTGTTACAATAATTTAGAAAGACCTTGTACATGGATACACAGAAAAATACTGCTTCATGATCCCTGTGGAAAAAAATTGGATCAAGCCCTGTGAACAGGAGCTTTGGGGCCCTTGTTCAAACTTTGACAAATCATATCTCCGAAATTATTGGTCTCTGGGAATTATATAGATGGATTCTTACGATAGAACTACATCATCAAAGAAATTACATTCAAACAGACCGATTCTCCCCAATAAAGAACTTATCCGAGATATTCATTCCTCAAATCTACTCTGAAAATTATATTATATCAATTAAAACTTAGACAATATTGCAGTTTTGTTTTTACTGGAGATATTTTGAACCCAATTTGATTATGTTTCTTACCAAAGAATATATTTCTATCATAATATGGATTACCCACGGGCTTTATATTATCACCTTAAAAGTATAATTCCATATCATCCTCATAATTCTATGATAGCTGAGGTTATTTAATTGGTCATTTTGCATTCAATCATACTTTCTTTTCTAGAACAGGAGGTGTAAATTTTATATCAAGAATAACGAACCAGAAATAATTTTGACATTTATCTCTCATAGGAAAATAAGATGATATGTAAGAACACAGATCATATAATTATTCATAGATAGAATAATTAAGTAGGTACAGCATTCTGTGAAAACAGAAGTACGATTCATTACTGAAATTTCGAAAAATCATATCTCCGAAAGTATTAGCTTGTTAGAGTTGAAAATGATATCATTGAATTTTAATCGCGAAACTGCATCTTAACAAGAATTGAATATGAAATTTGTAATGTAAAAAAATTTTTTTTTTCGTTATTCTGAAATCATCAGGCCGATTTTGCCCAATAACTGAAAATTGCCTAGCTCATTCTGTTCGAGAGTTATTGTAGAAACAATATTCAAAAAATTTAATTTTTTTTTTTCACACTTTACGGCTACCCGATCAATACAAAACTCCGCATGCATATAAAGGTGCATATTCTACAATTTGATGCCAAATTTCAGACAAATCGAGTGATCAGTTTCGGAAATATTCATAAAAAAATGGGTTCAAGCCCTGTGGACAGGAGCTTTCTGGCGCTCTAGTTCAAACAGACAAATTATATCTCCGAAAGTATTGGTTTCTCAGAGTTGAGAATTATATCAATGTATTCTTATGATAGAACTGCATCATACAGGAAATTCAATTCAAATAATAGTTTATTTATCAAGATTAAATGAGCAATCTGAGAATGAGAACTGCACCATGGAAGAAACCAAATTATAATAGCTGAAATGAATTTGACTCTCTCTTATAGAACAGGATGAAATATACGAGTATGAACACAGATCATATAATAAAGCTTAGATAGAATAATTATAGCATTCTGTGAAAACATAGAAGTACGATTCATTATTGAAATTTAGAACTTCATCTTAGCAGAAATTGAATTCAAGCATCATAGAAGAATTTAAATTCAACAAGAGTGCCAAAAATTATCAATCCAAAACCAATAGACGAATTCTACCCAACAACGAACTCATCCGAGATATTCATTCCTCAATTCCAGTTTTGTTTTTAGTGGAGATATTCTGAACTCAATATTATTAACTTACCATTACCATTCCCATCATCATATGGATTGACCATCGGCATGAAAATATCAACCAACAAAAACTATGATAATATTGTAATTCTCATATTGATACCATTACTGGAATGAATGACAATGAGACAACGTCAAAGTTGACGTTATAACAATTCATAGAATAGCCTTAGAATAATTCTATCATTGAAATTTTGAAAAATCATATCTCCGAAAGTATTAGTTTGTTAGAGTTAAAAATGATATGAATGGATTCTTATGGTAAAACTCCTTATTGAAAAAAAATTTAATTTGGAATTTGTTCTGTAAAAAAAAAATTTTTTTTTGTTACTCCGAAACCATTTGTCCGATTTTGCCCAATAACGAGCTTAGCCGAGATATTTATCCCCCAAACCTACTCTGAAAATTTCAACTGTCTAGCTCATTCCGTTCGAGAGTTATCGTGCCTACGGCCGGACCGGCCGTACGGCCGGACAGAATGAATTTCGACCACGGATTCTTGATCAGTGAGTCGAACCCAATCGTTTAAGACCATTTTCATCGAAATATTCAAAAATTACAGACATTTGGGCAAATTGATAAGCACTCAGTTCCGAGGAACTAGAGCGCCAAAAATGATTTCATTAAAAACGGCCATATCTCCGAAACCGCTTGGTGGATTTCGCCTGTTATAAATTTGTCCGAGTTATTTAGGCTCCAAACCTACCCTGCAAATTTCAATCCTCCAACTCCTTGGACGGTCGGACAGAATCGATTTTGACCATTCTTGATCAGTGAGTCGAACCAAATCGTTTGAGGCAATTTGCAGCCAAAAATTCGAAAAATACAGACATTTGGGCAAATTGATAAGCACTCTGTTCCGAGGAACAAGAGCGCCAAAAAGAAGATAAGGAGTAAGAGGACATGGAATAACATCTTGACTAAGGTGCAAGAATTTTTCAATAATTTACCACATTAATTGAGGGTGTTCGGGGCATACAGGGTATACTCGTATCTCGAATCATTTGGAAATTCTTGGTTGAATTAGAGTCTTATTCTCTTAATGGATTTCTCGTTAGGAGTAGATAGAATTTTTTTAGCTTTGACGAGATTCTTTTGTACTTCTTCACTATTAATTGTACGTGTACATGTAAAGGTTTGCAATGATAAATGAAGATTTATTTATCCATTATTATCGAGAATCGATAATGCATGATGTCATCCAACATATAATTCCTTCTTTAATTTAGCAGATTCTTTATCAATCGGATATTCCTAACGGTTCTTCCCTCAAATTTCTTCGTTTGCTATCTGAAAGTCTCTAGGCATGTTTTGTGATCTCCAAGCGAATGATGACCCCGTAGATAAGCCACGCCGTGGCCTATTTGCTGTCCCGTGAATCTAGTGCACTAGGTGAAACTCCACAATCAGCGGCCATTGTCACAGACCTTCTCTGTTCGTATTCATTGATTACAATGAAGATTTGAATACGGTACTAATATATAAATAATGCCATCGAGGAATGCCATTACAAGAGACTCGACAATGTTGCATTAAGATCGTTATGATATTGCGACATTTACATAAAATATGGTCTTCCGGGTTCTCAAATCTAGAACGTTCCAGTTAAACTGTAAATGAGCGTGAATGTTCTTCTTTCTTGAATATTCGGTTCCTATTTCTCGACCGACAAATATATATTTAAATTGCAAGGGATGATATTTATGAAATGTTATGAAAGAGTATTTGAACACTTTAACAATACAGGAGGATGGACAATAGAACATGCGCGTAAAAGCTACTGACTTCACGTCAGTGCTTAAACCATTTTTTTTTCGTAATTTTTTTTAAATTTTCTGGGGGTACGGTTCTCACAAAGCTTCACACACGTCTTTATGTCGATATTCTACAACTAGTTACCAAGCTTCAATTCGATCGAGTCTATATTCATCGAGTTATCGAGGAAATAATATTCCAGGTGGGTATAACTCCGAAACCGTTGGGCGGATTATGCCCAAAAACGACTTAACTCTCCCATTCGGATGCGCAACCTACCCGGAAATTTGTATGTCCCTATCTCCTTTAGTTCGTAAGTTATCAAGGCAAGGGTCACCCATCCAGCTACTGAACTCACTCAAGGCTGCTCGTATCTCCAACAATATAGATCCGATCGTGTTTAAACTTGGAACTTGGCAGTAGAGCTAGATTCTGAAGGCCCTTGCAAAATCTCATCAATGTCGGACGAATAGTTTCTGATATATAGAATTTTTTTCAATGATTTTCTAAAAAATTTCTATTAAAATGATTCTCACGAAGTTTCGCAAGTATTTTCGCGTTGGCATTCTACATACAACTGATAACCATGTTTGAATTGGATCTTTTTCGAATTTTTCGAGATATTGGGGAAATCAAACAACAACCAAATTTCAGATGGGTATAACTCCAAAACCGCTTGGACGATTATGCCTATAAATAAACTCAAATGTCGCATTCAGATGCACAACCTAACCTAAGAATTTCAAGTTGCTATCTCTTTCCGTTCTCAGGTTATCGTGACATAAATAATATTTTTTAATAATTCTTTCAAAATATTCCAGTGATACGATTCTCACAAAATTTCACAAACTTCTTAAGACTTGTACTCTATAACTACTGATCTAGTTTCAATTCGATCGAATTTGTATTAGTTGAAAACAAAATTATTACTCGGAAACCATTGGGCCGATTATGTCCATTAACGAACTTGTCCATCGTATTGAAAATTTCAAGTCGCTATCTCTTTCCGTTCTCAAGTTATCGTGGCAACGGATTGCTGACCGGACAGAATCAAATTTGACCTCGAATTCTTCATCAGGGAGTCGAACCCAATCGTTTGAGACCATTTTCGGCAAAATATTCGAAAATTACAGACATTTGGGCAAAATGATAACGCGATGTTCCTCAGAACATACGCTTAAAAATATCATGTAAACTGCATTCACATTTATAAAGTCTCCCGGTTGGCCATGAAATTTTGACACATTTCACAGTGTATATTTTGAAAATGTTAGGTTATGCTCATTTTCCTGTCAGATAGCTATGCAACGTTGTCCTTCCTACATAGAAGTCGTAGTAATTACGAATTTTTCACAATGTGAATTTTCATGGGAAAAATAATTAAATTGAGAAGATATTAGTGAATTACACAATTCCAAAAGACCTGGCGACTGTTGAAGAAATTTTTTCATCTGTTACTATGGCAATATTTCACGTATATAAACTGATTTGAATACTCAGTTATGCTATTTTCTTTTACGGAAATCAAGAATCAAGTGTTGAAATTATAATGGAAAATAATGGATACAGTAGTCCGTTACTTCGTGATAGTTCATTTGGAAAAAGAATAAAAGTACCTGAATAACCCGGCAGGAAAACTTCTAAACGAACAGACGTACCTATGGAGTTCCCCACTTTTCGGAATTGTCAATATATAAGCCTACATTAATAATAAGTAATTTCATTGGAGAGTCCTAAGAAAGAATGGAGTTTTCCTATTGCAGATTATTCGAAGATAATGATCTGTGATAATATCTTGTCTAAGAAGGAACATTATGTTGATTGTTTAGAGTAGACATTGGCAACGTCTCAGAGAATTGTTTTGACCTTGACGATATTTCAGAAGTGCCAACCTGCCTTTGTTTTAGTTACAAAAACGTGATAGACCTAAATCATGGCCAACCGGGAGACTTTATAAAAGTGAATGGAGTATATCTCACGATAACTTGAGAACGGAAAGAGATAGCGACTTGCCATTTTCCGGGTAGGTTGCGCATCGAAATGCGACATTTAAGTTCGTTAATTGGCATATTTTTTTCGTATTTCAATTTCAATAGAATACATATGAAAGAATTAAAAATAATGTGATGATATGTTACGTATGTCATTAAAATGGTATTAAATGAATTAATATATTATAAAAGCTGAGAAAACGGTATATATGCAGTCTACATTTGTTAAAAAGTGTCCAGTATTGTTGATAATAATCGCAGTCAGTTCAAAAATTTTAATAATGGTCTTCCACAAGGATCAGTTTTAGCTCCTCTTCTCTTCTTTATTGTATATCTGTGTAATATTCCTGCTAATTACTCCGAGAAATTCATATACGCTGATGACATCGTCTCTGCTTTGAAAATCTCGGGGGATAAGAATGATCCTTTCCAATGATTATTTTTGGTCATTTACCCACCAATTGACCAATTTAATCGTCGGGTAGTATACTCGTAAGATTATGCGAAGTTTACAATAGTCGTTTCATTATGAAGGTGTTATAAAATATCCCCATAAAATTCCTAAGCATTCCTCTAATCGAGGTTCTCTTTCGGGTATTCCCCATATGTTTTGAAGTGCGGTCGTATATTTGCAAACTGCAACTTAATCGTGTGAGAAGTACGGTTATGCTCATAAAGCACCATTAAAATTCAACCAATAAATTGTGATTCACATACCTATTCCTTTCACTTTCGTTGAGTATATTTTGTAGTGGCGTTGAACTCTGTGAATAACATTGAGCGCTAAAAATATAGATTTACCTATACGAGAATATTTGAGGATATTATTTGAGTTTGATTTACTTATATTCATTATATAATTAATAATTTTTATTCTATTTCTGACAATGATTTCGTTAGGTTCAACAGCATTTTGTTAATATTAACAGGATTTATTCTTAAACCAGGACTGCGCTAGAGGAGCAATGAACTCTAATCCTCTCCAAACAATCTGAAATCCTAGTGAGGTATATACAGTGTGGATAACGTGAGGAACAAAATTCATGACTGATTTATTGAATGTTTTCAAGCAAATTCGGACAGGTCAATGTTAGATTTTGGCGCTCTTGTTCCTTGGAACAGGGTGCTTATAAATTTGCCCAAATGTCTGTAATTTTCGAATTTTTGGATGAAAACGGTCTTAAACGATTTGGTTCGACTCACTGATCAATAATCCGTGGTCAAAATCGATTCTGTCCGGCCGATCCAGCCGGCTGGTGCAGCCGGCTGGCAGTTAACATGATAACTCTCGAATGGTATGAGGCCTTCCACTGTGTCGGGGTAACGAAAAATATTTTTTACATTACAAATTTCTAATTAAATTTTTTTCAAGATGCAGTTTTATCATGAGAATCTATTGATATCATTTTCAACTCTAACAAGCTGATACTTCCGTAATCGAAAATTAACGTCCGTATTTGTATCTATGAATTTCATGATCTGTGTTCATACATGTCATCTTATCTACCAATGACATATTTATTTCTGGTTCTACATATTCAAAATTCGTTACTCATGATATAAAATACCTTCTGTACTAGAAAACAAAGTATGATTGAATGCAAAATGACCAATGAAATAACCTCAGCTATCGTATAACTATGACGATTACAGGATATTATAATTTTTGGGTAATAATTTAATGCCCTTGGATAATCCATATGATGATGGAAATATATAATTTGGTAAGTTAATGAAATTGGGTTCAGAATATCTTCAGTAAAAACAAAACTTGAATATTGGCTAAGTTTCAATTGATATAAAATAAATTTCAGCGTATATTTGGGGATAGAATATCTCGGATAAATTCGTTATTGGGTAGAATCGGTCTGGTGGTTTCGGATTAATAATTTTTCGCACTCTTGTTTTTTTTTATGATACTTTTTGGCGCTCTTGTTCCTCGGAACAGAGTGCTTATCAATTTGCCCAAATGTCTGTAATTTTCGAATTTTTGGCTGAAAATGGTCTCAAATGATTTGGTTCGACTCACTGATCAAGAATCCGTGGTCGAAATCGATTATTTCCGGCCGTCCGTCCGTTAACACGATAACTCTCGAACGAAAGGAGGTAGAGGACTGCAATTTTGAGGGTAGATTTGGAGCGTAAATATCTCGGAGGAGTACGTTTACGGGCAAAATCCACCCAGCGGTTTCGGAGTTATGGCCCTTTTTAGTAAAAACATTTTTTATTAATATTTCGAAACCGATTACTCGATCTATCTGAAATTGTGCTTCAAATTGTAGAATAATGACCTTTATACGCATGCAGAGTTTTGTATCGATCGGATTGCCATAAAGTGTGAAAAAAAATATTTAATTTTGAATTTTTTTTTTACAATAACTCTCGAACAGAATGAGCTAGGCAGTTGAAATTTTCAGAGTGGGAGGTAAATATCTCGGTTGAATTCGCTATTGGGCAAAATAGTCCAGATTATTTCGGAGTAACGAAAAAAAAAATTTTTTAACTTACAAATTTCAAACTCATTTTTTTAAAGATGATAAAATAAAAATCCATTGATATCATTTTCAACTCTAACAAGCTAATACTTTCGGAGATATGATTTTTCGAAATTTCAATAATGAATCGTACTTCTATGTTTTCACAGAATGCTATAATTATTCTATCTATGAATTATTATATGATCTGTGTTCATACTCGTACATGTCATCCTGTTCTATAAGAGAGAGTCAAATTCATTTCAGCTATTTTAATTTGATTTCTTCCATGGTGCAGTTCTCATTCTCAGATTTCTCATTTAATCTTGATAAATAACAACAAATCTTGTCAAAGTTTGAACAAGAGTGCCAAAGCTCCTGTCCACAGGGCTTGAACCAAATTTTTTAATTTAATTTCTTTTATGATGCAGTTCTATCATAAAATTCCATTGATATCATTCCCAACTCCGAGACCCCAATACTTTCGGAGATATGGTTTGTCAAAAAATGAACAAGAGCGCCAAAGCTCCAGCCACAGGGCTTTCCCCCTTTTTTGCACTAATTATCGTTATGAAATTTGTTACATTTGGCGAATGAAACAAGAACAATATACCAATAAATTTTAATTCTTAAAAACAACACTTGAGACTTTGCAGTCAGAGTGTGTGGAGGCATAACCAAGTTTTAAAAGCGAATTATCTTTGTCGTTAAAAAAAATGGCAGGTTGCATATCGCTAAATTGCCATATTTGGTTGAATTTGTTGAAGAATGAGTTGGAACTTGGAAATTTCTATACAAAGTGAAACTGTTTTGTTATGTCGACTGTCACTGTGAAACATTTCCAGTTCCAGAATATCTTTCAACAAATATTAATTCTGAAGATTTTTTCATGGCATCAAAAGAAGGAGCCTGATTTATTCTCCAAAACATTACAGAATAAAGACATTTAATTTATTAATTGAAAAAAAATTATTGTTAATGTGGTTTCGTTACTATTAATTGGGCTACATAGATCTATAATATATTTCTTCTGACAAATATCTTATGTTTCTAACGCAAAAGCTATTTTTAAAATAATAAACATTTTATTTTATAGATACTTTTCAGAGTTTGGAAGATAAAGCATAGAACGGAATCATTTAGTATTGTTGACCACCCTGTATAAGTTTTCCGAATAGTTTTTTAGCTCGGACAGATATTCGAGAAGGAACAGCCTCTATAATAATCACGCGAAATTGATTTCAGCATTCGATTGATAGTGAACCACATTCCTAATCTAGGACGCGACATTGATAATGATTTAATTCTGAAAAATGGGTCAGCACTTCTCGTTTGTGGGGCATCTCCAAGCCGCAAATCAATCGCTTCAATTATAAACTGCTCCACAAGTGTTAGGGTTCAGAAGGTATACAGGGTGATTCACGAATAACTATACCTAGATAGTTTGATGGTGAATGGTAATTTGGCATTTGTGACTTGAACAACATATACGAATGATTTATCAACTATTTGAAAAAGCACAGAGGTCAGGAGCTTTGATGCGCTTGTTCAGATTTATAGCCAGAGCGGTCATCCATCCAGGTACTGAACTCGCCCAATATTCCCAAAACTTTCAAGAATATAGCAACTTTGACAAATCATATCTCCGAAAGTATTGGTTTCTCATGATGGATTTCGCGAAGCTTCGATTAGCTCAATTGTGGATTTAATTCGGTGATTGCATCAAAAATGAACTGGAAATTGACATAGAATCACACTGATTTGGCAATTAAGAGCTTTGTGAAACCCACCGTAAGAGTTGGGAATGATATCAGTGGATTCTTATGATAGAACTGCATCATAAATCAGAGTTGAGAACTTGTTGTTCAGGTATCACCAATTTGGCGCACCCTGTACAACCGTTAGAACCTGGCGATAATATTTTAAGATTAAATTTCTCATAGTGGATCGCAAATCATAGAATTACTTCGTACATGACAATCTTCAGTGATGAAGCTCAATTTGATGAAGATGGTGTGTTTGTTTGATACTCAAAAATCACACCTATGGGATTTCTTGAAATATTAATATTATTGAAAATTACATAAATATCCATTAATCCATTCATTTCCAAGAAATCACAAATCGAATAGTTTATATGTCATTCCAACTGACAGAATGATCATAATAATTGGACGGTGTTATGCAACAACCGTTTAAACCACAAACTCTGAGAAATTAATGTTTTTGTTGAAAAACGTTCAATAAGAGATAAAGAACAATACGCAAAAATGATCTAACTGCTAACCCATAGACAAGAATCTTGTCTATGGGTTAGCAGTTAGATCATTTTTGCGTAGACAAGAATCTTGTCTATGGGTTAGCAGTTAGATCATTTTTGCGTAGACAAGAATCTTGTCTATGGGTTAGCAGTTAGATCATTTTTGCGTATTGTTCTTTATCTCTTATTGAACGTTTTTCAACAAAAACATTAATTTCTCAGAGTTTGTGGTTTAAACGGTTGTGGCATAACACCGTCCAATTATCCGTAGGTAACGTTCCCAGAAAGTCCATGGGATCATAGACTTCATATCCGTCTCCGTTCGCTATTCGCATGCGGCATTGTCAAACTGTGTACCAGGCATTGGTATATTGTTCAGTCGAGGAGTAATCCATACTCCTCTATAATCTTGTGAAAACAAATTGACAAGAATTCTATTCAGAGGAACAAGAGCGCCAAGAATTAAATTCAAAACTTACGTCTATGACTCACCTCATATGTTGGATTAACATACAGCAAATTATAATTAGAGCATTCTATGAAATCTTAAAATTACGATTAATTATTGAAATTACGAAAAATCATATTTCCGAATGTATAAGTTTATTAGAGCTGAGAATGATATCAATGGATTCTTATGATGAAACTGCACTTTAAAAAAAATATGAATTGGAAATTCGTAATGTAAAAAGATTTTTTTTTTCGTTGCTTTGAAGCCACCAGGAGATATTTATCTCCCAAACCTACTCTGAAATTTTCGCTTTCCTAGCTCATTCTGTTCGAGAGTTATCGTATTAACGGAAGGACGGCAGGTCAGAATCGATTTTGAACAGGGATTCTTGATCTGTGAATCTAACCAAAATGTTTGATGGAATTGCTTCCAAAGCATGATTCGAAATATTCTGAACATTTTTGGTCATGGTAGCTATCAAACTAAATAAAGTTAGCAGCCTTATATCCACACACGACTCCATGGGAGTAATGTTTGTTTTTCGGATTCCTGACATATTTGAGGTTATGATATACAAATTAGGAACTGAAAGTAATCAGTAGTAATTTTTCCCCATTAGGAATTTTTCGCAAAAGCGCTCTCTATAATACTGTCTGCACCCACAACCATGAAACAAACTTCTGATCATGCAGAAAACGAAAAATTACCGAAAGGGGCAGCGTAAATTTAAAAAATTTGCTTAGGGCCACTCCAGCTCGGGAATAACGCTATTTCCTCGATCTAACTAGCACGCGTATAGTAAACTATGTGTTGGATCCTTATTGTTTTATCAGGATGTTATGGTTCGAAGTATAAAATGTTGAGTCCTAATTGTTTTATCAGGATATAATGTTATTTCGAAGGACCAGAATTATACACCCTGATTGTTTTATCAGGGGGGTAAGTAAATAGCTATACTTAACTTTAAGCACCCACTAGTAATCTCGTTGATTACGGCGTTGTTACTTGCAATAAGATAAAAATTACGAGGATAGGAAGTGGTGAAAGATTCGAACGCACTTTAAACAAAACAACAAACTGTATTTTATTGTTGCCGATAATTTTATACAAGCACGAAGTAATTGTACAATGCAATATTAATACCATCTAAAATCTTCCTTCCATATGAAAATGTATAGCAAGGAAGAAGTGAATACATATTTGGAAGGAGAACTAAAGGAGTATTAGTTTCGCGACTGAATAAAATATAAGTAATGTCTCTTGCACTAAGAGATCTAGTATTAGTTGTAGTATTTGTAGTAGTGGTGAATTATTTCATTGTAAAATGTATATAAAAGACCAGATAGAAGAAAAATAGGAGGTTCCTTCATCTGGGTAAAAAGGGGAAATATTAACATTGATTGGGATTTCGATCTTGAAACCGCCCCTGATATGTTACAACAATACTCTCATTTGTCGTTTACGAAAAAGAGTGGGAATGTATGATACATTTCCGATGCCAGCACCAATGAATGAACTTCTAGGGTGTTTAATCTTAGGAATTCGAAATCCCGAATTTCTCCCACTATCTGGACTAACTTTACTTGCTTTCTGCATATAATCTATCAGCAAAAGCTGACAAATAACTTTCACATATTAGGGGTTTCCATAGTGTCTAGACAAAAAAATACCAGCACTGGGCAATGTGAAAGAAACCTGATAAGTTTCTTACAACTTCAGTTGTTGAATGCATTTTAGCATTATTTTACAGGAAATAGGCAATAAATTGCTCTACAAAGGTCGAAGCTTAACAAGAAATTCTACTCACAGTTATCTTTTCTTTAAAGTTTTCAAGGGTGAGGCCACACATGGTAAACTAAAACCCAGTTAACTCAATAGACAAATATTCACGTTTTACAAGCGAGCTCCTTTGTTGAGAAGAACGAATCTACGTTTCCCAAAATGTGACGTCATAAGACGTAACAGTTTTATTGAAACTTGAAATATTCCCCTTTTTATTTGAACCAATTTCATTTAATATCCTAAACTCTTGAGGAGCAGTTTATATGAATGTATGAAAATATAATAATATATACATATATTTAATAATTTGAAGGTCGTCAGCGATAATATTTTTATATTGCGACTTCTTCAGTGAGTCAGGGTTAATGAGATTATGAATTCAGATCATGTTATATTTACGGAGCGAACTGTGCTATTTTGGTAGATAATAATGACAATTGTTGCAGAATACTAGTATCGCGAGTCCTGGATTCGCACAATATTTTTCTAAAACTCATATTGTGACAATTATTATCGAAATATTATGCCGTATGTATCTAGTCGGTAGATTATTAGTTGGACTGAATAAAGATTGTCCCGTGATCAAGAAGAAAATAATGTTTTATTAGTAATGTAGAGATCAAATAGGTATTCAACTCGCCCAACGCTGCCAAGGAAAAAAATAATATTCCCAATATTTCTAATAATATTATAATTTCGACTGTGAAAATAACTTCCACTTCCACACTTTTTGGCGCTCTTGTTCCTCGGAACAGAGTGCTTATTAATTTGCCCAAATGTCTGTCATTTTCGAATTTTTGAATGAGAATGGTTTCAAACAATTTGGTTCGACTCATTGATTAAGAATCCGTGGTCAAAATCGATTCTCTCCGGCCGTTAACACGATAACTCTCGAACGGAATGAGCTATAGTCAGTTAAAATTTTCAGATTAGTTTTAGAAGAAAACATTTTTTTTTACATTTTTTACAAATTTCACATTAATTTTTTTCTAGGATGCAGTTTTATCATAAGAATCCATTAATATCATTTTCAACTCTAACAAGCTAATAATTTGGGAGATATGATTTTACAAAATTTCAATAGTCAATCGTAATTTTATGATTTCACAGAATACTGTAATCAAAAATTAACGTCCTTATTTGTATCTATGAATTTCATGATCTGTGTCCATACATGTCATTCTATCAACTGATAAGAGACATGTCGTATTTATTTCTGGTTCTATTCAAAATTCGTTACTCATGATATAAAATTATAAAATACCTCCTGTTCTAGAAAACAAAGTATGGTTGAATGCAAAATGACCAATAAAATAACCTCAGCTATCGTAGAATTATGATTCTAGGATATTATAATTTTTGGGTGACAATATAATTCCCTTAGATAATCCACATGATGATGGAAATATACATTGGTAAGATTTTTCTTAACTTACATATTTCAAATTCAATTCTTTCAAGATGCAGTTTCACCATAAAAATCCATTTCAACTCTAACGTGCTAATACTTTCGGAGATATGATTTTTCGAAATTTCAACAATGAATCCTAATTATTCTATCTATGAATTATTATATGATCTATGTTCGTACTCGTATATGTCATCCTGTTCTTAAGAGAGAGTCAAATTCATTTCAGCTATTTTAATTTGATTTCTTCCATGGTACAGTCCTCCTTCTTAGATTGCTCATTTAATTTTGATAAATAAACTATTATTTGAATTGAATTTCCTTTATGATGCAGTTCTATCATAAGGATACATTGATATCACTCCCAACTCTGAGAAACCAATACTTTCGGAGACATGATGTGTCAAAGTTTGAACAAGAACGCCAAAGCTTCTGTCCACAGGGCTTGAACCAATTTTTGGCGCTCTTGTTCCTCGGAACAGAGCGCTTATCAATTTGTCCCAATGTCTGTAATTTTCGAACTTTTGGCTGAAAATGGTCTTAAACAATTTGGTTCGACTCACCGATCAAGAATCCGTGGTCGAAATCAATTATGTCCGGCCGGTCCGGCCGGCCGGCCGTAGGCACGATATCTCTCGAACGAAAGGAGTTAGAGGATTGAAATTTGCAGAGTAGGTTTGTAGCGTAAATATCTCGGACGAGTTCGTTAACTGGCAAAATCCACCCTTTTTAGTAATAACATTTTTTATGAATATTTCCGAAACCGATCACTCGATCTATCTGAAATTTAGCATCAAATTGTAGAATAATGACTTCTATATGCATGCGAAGTTTTGTTTTGACCGGGTTGCAATAAGGTGTAAAAAAAAATTTTCTAGATTTTTAAATTTCGTTTCTGCAATAACTCTCGAACAGAATGAGCTAGGCAGTTGACCTTTTCAGAGTAGGTTTGAAGGATAATTATCTCAGTTGAGTTCGTTACTGGGCAAAATTGGCCTGATGGTTTCGGAGAAACGAAAAACCAATTTTGTTTTACAACACAAATTTCAAATTGAATTCCTTTTTAGATGCAGTTTCACCTTAAAAATCCATTGATATCATTTTCAACTCTAACAAGCTAAAACTTTCGGAGATATGATTTTTCGAAATTTCAATAATGAATCGTACTTCTGTACTTCTTATGTTTTCATAGAATGCTGTATTTAATTATTGTATCTATGAATTATTATATGATCTGTGTTCTTACATGTCATCTTATTTTCCTATGAGAGATAAATGTCAAAATTATTTCTGGTACACCTCTTGTTCTATTTTTTCATAAGATAATTTTTGAAGCATTTTTTTTAAGCGACACTTTATTTAAATTTAATTTCTTTCATGATGCATTTCTATCATAGGAATCCATTGATATAATTCCCAACTCTGAGAAAACCAATACTTTCGGAGATATAATTTGTCTGTTTGAACAAGAGCGCCAAAGAGCTCCTGTCCACAGGCGTTGAACCAATTTTTTTAACGTTGCGGAAACCTTTTCAATACACATATTCTACCTGTGTCTTTATTGTCTCAAGTACTGCACTTTACCGAGTTCAGTCAATTGCACTAATTTTCTAACGTTTTGAATAACTTTTCTATACAAATATTCTACCCGTTTTATTTTTTCTAGTTGCGAAATTATTTCATAAATTATTGTATACCTGTTAACAATCAACAATATTTAACAAATAGCGTTGCCATGCAACTTTGGCCACAGCCGACTATCTGCACAACCTATTTTATACATTACTCTTGTCTTAGAATGTTTCAAAAAATATTTATTAAAATGATGAAAAATAATAATTTCCGTATACTTTCTAGACGGACTATATTCGAGTTGAAACTAGGTTATCGTTCGAGACCATTCTCAGGAAATTTAGTCCTACCTGCACATTTATATCGTAGGTACATTCATTTAACACCGAGGAAATGAATAAAGTGAGCCAAGAATCCGTTATGGAAAAAATTTCCCTGGCATTGAACTCATCTTGACCGTGAGACGAGATTTGCGAGAAAGTGTTAATCATCTATGAAGCGCCATTAAAATGGGTCAAACCGCCTGTTCTAGCACACATTCACTGAAAAATGCATCACTTTGATTTCACTCAATTATAGATGAATGGCATCGCGTACTCGCAGAAGGAATTCCTTGCAAAAGTGCTCCAGATCGCGAAACACAAAGGCCTCACTTCCATTCCGACTTTTACTTGTTTTATGACCGTTTGTCGCTGTCGTTTTTCTTCGCCTTGAATTCACTGAAAAATGAAAATGAGACATGAACTTTTACATTATCTAAAAACTTTCGTTTTTTTTTAAAGCTCGTGTATCAGTGTGCTATAATTTTCAAGGTTTTTTTTGGATTTTCTCTCCCAACCTCTCAAAAATATCTATACTAACTGACAAAGAAACTACAACACCCAGAAGGAGCTGTTTAAATTTTAAATTTTTTTGGTAAAACATAGATTGTATAGCAAAGAGTAAATGAATAAAATTTGGAGAAAAAAATCGCGAAGGTTTTTTTGTTACTTACATATTGTATTGTATATTGTATTGTATTATATATTATTATACTGATCCTCATAGGTCTTCCCCAAGGAGACCCCTCATGAGCTCTCAAAAAGCTGGAGCGAGTAAGGAGAACCAGTTTGTGTTCTGTGTAGGCTTTGTTACTGTGTCCTTACGCCACCTTAGGTACATCACTGTTAATTTTTGACCCAACAATGAATTGCAGTCGTTTTTTGCAAATTTTTCAAATTTTACAACAAACAAGCTGTTCCAGGAGATCCAAAGTCGATGTTTAGGTGTTGTTAAAATGCTTAGAGCACGTGTTCGCTGAATTTATTGCCAGCTAAGTGAATTTGAAAGAGGTCGAATTATTGGTCTACGGGAGGTGGGGTTGTCATTTCGAGAATTCGCTAATCGTACGAACAAAAATCCAACTACTGTTATGAGATGTTGTCAAGCGTGGTTTGATAATGCCCAAAATCGAAGAAGAGTAGGCACCGAACGTCGAAGGGGCACAAATGAAGTTCAAGATCGACGTCTAAGACTTATGGCTATTAGAGATCAATTTGCGACAACTCGAGCTTTGGCTGATGAGTGGTTAGGAGAACAAGGCCATCCTGTAACTGTCCGAACGGTTTGCTGCCGGATAAGCTCTTTTGGACTGCAGCATTATCGACCCCATCTTGTGTTACCTCGATGGTTGAGCATCGCCGGCAACGATTACAGTGGTGCAGATAACGTCAACATTGGAATGTGGAATGGCATCAGGTCGTCTTTTCTGATGAATCTCGATTCTCCTTGGGTGCACATGATGGCCGAAGAAGGGTTAGACGATGTCGGGCGTAAAGACGTGAACCTCAGTTTGATATTGAGCATCATGTACACCGGACAGCAAGCGTTATGGTATGGGGTGCTATTGCTCATGCAAGTAGGTCGCCTTTAGTCTTTATTCGAGGTAACATGACAGCGCTGCGTTACCTTCAAGAAAAAGTGGAGCCATATGTTCTCCTTACCTTAACCGGCTCGAGAATCCAATATTTCAGCAAGATGATGCTCGACCTCATGTTGCCAGAGTTAGTTTAAACTTTTTTGAAGCGATCCATGTGAATCTTTGACCATGACCCAGATCCTCAGATCTTTCGCTCATAGAGCATGTTTGGTACATGGGTAGAAGGCTTGGAAATTTACCCCACCCCCACGAACTTTGGCGGCTCTGAGACATGAACTACAGGTAGCTTGGGATAGTATCCCTCAAGAAGAAATAGACCATCTTATTGCATCAATTCCAAGACGTGTTGGGGAGTGTATAGATAATCGCGGTGGACAAAGACATTATTAACAAATTTATTAAAACAAAATTGTGAACCCTTCGTTTTTTTTCTTCTTATCAACCATTTACTTCTTGCTGTACTATCTATGTTTTACCAAAAAAAAAAAATTAATTTAAACAGCTCCTTCTGGGTGTTGCAGTTTCTTTGTCAGTCAGTGTACATACATTCACTGATGGGTCGAAATTAAACAGTGCTGCATCTGTGGCGTAAGGTCCCATTCCAATGCATACATAAAATACAATACTAAAATTGCAATGAATCGAAAAACAATATAGGAACAATGCTGAAGTTGGACACTGTGAGCTCCGAAGAAATTAATGACTGACCCAGAGGTGAAAATTATTTCAGGTGATAAGTAACTTTCTTTTCGACTAAAAACAGTCCATCATGAATTACGTTCATAATGCTCAGCGGATTATGGCATTTGTCGCGAATAAATCGCATAGGTAATGCCAGGCACAGCTCCTAATTCCCTAATTATTTCCACCTTATAAGGAAAATAATTTCCAGAAAGTGATGTGATAGTGTTACAACATCTCGATCACTGCCAAATTCCATACAATAAGCTATAATTAACGGTAACTTCGATGAGCCTGATTGTCTTGGATCCTATCGGAGACCATTCACTATGAATGGGCATGAGATTCTGCATTTTTCTCGTCTAATTGCACTGGAATAGATGACCCAGAATAGGAATCGTGACTAACGTGGGTGTCTACTATGACATCGAAATGAAAGTTCAATCATACTAACGGAAGTATCTTAAGGAAAGCTAGGATTAAAAGTCGAGATTTTTATCGAAGTCCTATCAGAATTAAGCATTGCTATCTATTGTTAGAGTTGTATTTTTCCATCCATTGTTGAATACGGAAATCTGGTCAATTATTAAGGTGCAACACGATGGGAAATATAGTTTTTGGCGCTCTTATTCCTCGGAACAGAATGCTTATCAATTTGCTTAAATGTGTAAAATTTTCGAATGTTTGCCTGAAAATGGTCCAGCAAGTTTTGGTTCGACTCACTGATCAAGAATTCGTAGACAAAATCGATTCAGTACGGCCGGCCGTTAACACGATAACTCTCGAACGGAATGCGGAATGAAATTTTCAGAGTAAGTTTAGGAGATAAATATCTCGGTTAAGTTTGTTATTGGGCCAAAGTGGGCTGAAGTAACGAGAAAACCAAATTTAAAATTTTTGTTTGGGATGCAGTTTCATCATAAGAATCCATTGATATCATTCTCAACTCTAACAAACTAATACTTTCGAAGATATGACTTTTGACAGTTAGAATAATTAATCGTAATCCTAATTATAGTTTGCTGATGTATGTAAATCCAACATATGAGGTGAGTCATAGACCTACGTTTTGAATTTAATTTTCTATGATGTAGTTCATTCCCAACTTTGAGAAACCAATACTTTCGGAGATATGATTTATCAAAGTTTGAATAATTACTCGATAGTTGTTTGACAAGAGCGCCAAAGCCCCTGCCGACAGAGCTGTCCCACATTTTTGGAGCTCTTGTTCCTCGGAACATTGTGCTTATCAATTTCCCAAATGTCTGTAATTTCCGAATTTTTGGCTGAAAATGGTCTGAAACGATTTCGTTCGACTCACTGATCAAGAATCCATTGTCAAAATCTATTCTGTCCGGCCGTCCGTTCGTCCGTCCGGCCGTTAACACGATAACTCTGGAATGAAATGAGCTAGACAATTGAAATTTTCAGAGTAGGTTTGGAACATAAATATCTCTGTTAAGTTCGTTATTGGGCAAAATGGTTTCGGAGTAACAAAAAAAATTTTTTTTTCACATTCACTTTTTCTAAGATGCAGTTTCATCATAAGAATTCATTGATATTATTCTCAACTCCAACAAGGTAATACTTTCGGAGATATGATTTTTTAAAATTTCAATAATACATCGTACTTGTATGTTTTCGCAGAATGCGAATTATATCTGTCTGTGTTCTATCTGCTTGCGGTAGCTATCGTTTGGTACAGTTTGAAAGATAAACGTCATTAATGTCAAACGAAATTGAAATTTGGATTCGCTATGTTCATAGGTACAGTTTTTTGGTTGGTGAGTCGAAAAGCAATGATGTAAGGAAGTCGAAGATAATTTACGGGTCATTCTCTAATTTTAGAAGATTTAGAACGGCATTTCCAATTAATGTATAGGTAGTTATTCCTTAGTAACACAATTTATGATTTCCTACATATGTATACCTACTGGCTTGAGTTCTCTCTGGACTTATTACATTAGATTTGTTTCGTGAATAAAACTCGCAATTTCATTAACTCCTTTTTTCAGAATGACTCCTGATAGTTTTAAAACACTTGTAGCCAAAATTGGACCATAATATAAAGATAAGATGCAAAGGGATTTTAATTTTCTTTCAGCACCGGTCCACATGGCTTTCCCAATTTTTGGCGCTCTTGTTTCTCGGAATAGAGTGCTTATCAATTTGCCCGAATGTCTGTAATTTTCGAATTTTTGGCTGAAAATGGTCTTACAGAATTTGGTTCGACTCACTAATCAAGAATCCGTGTTCGAAATCGATTCTGTCCGGCCGGCCGTTAGCACGATAACTCGAAACGAGTATGTTTACGGACGAAATCCACCAAGCGGTATCGGAGTTATGGCCGTTTTTAGTAAAAATATTTTTTATGAATATTTCTGAAACCGATCATTCAATCTGTCTGAAATTTAGCATCAAATTGTAGAATAATGACCTTTATATGCATGCGAAGTTTTATATTGATCAGGTAGCCGTAAAGTGTAAAAAAAAATTTCCTTAATTTTTTTCCATAAAAGCTCTCGAACAGAAGGAGCTAGGCAGTTGAAATTTTCAAAGTAGGTTTGGAAGATAAATATCTCGTTTAGGTTCGTTATTGGGCAAAATTGGCTCGATGGTTTCGGAGTAACGAAAAAAAAAATATTTTTATATTACAAATTACAAATAAAATTTTTTTTAAGATGCAGTTTCACCATAAAAATCCCTTGATATCACTTGAATGAATCGTACTTCTGTTTTCACAGAATGCTGTACTTAATTAATAATTATTCTATCTAGGAATTATTATATGATCTGTGTTCTTACATGTCATCTTATTTTCCTATGAGAGATAAATGTCAAAATTATTTCTGGTTCGTTATTCTTGATATGAAATTTACACCTGTTCTAGAAAACAAAGTATGATTGAATGCAAAATGACCAATAGCTATCGTAGATTTATGAGGATGATATGATATAATACTTTTGAGGTGATGATATCATATATAATAATGATAATATAATATAAGATATATGACCAAAGGGTTCAGTAAAAACTGAACTGTAATATTGTTTAAGTTTTAATTGATATAATATAATTTTCAGAGTAGATTTGAGGAATGAATATTTTGGATAAGTTCTATCGTGAGAATCCATTTATATCATTCCCAGAGACCAATAATTTCGCAGCTATGATTTGTCAAAGTTTGAACAAGAGCGCCAAAGCCCCTGTCCACAGGGCTTGAACCGATTTTTGGCGCTCTAGTTCCTCGGAACTGAGTGCTTATCAATTTGCCCAAATGTCTGTAATTTTTGAATATTTCGATGAAAATGGTCTTAAACGATTTGGTTCGACTCACTGATCAAGAATCCGTGGTCGAAATTCATTCTGTCCGGCCGGTCCGGCCGGCCGGCCGTAGGCACGATAACTCTCGAAGGGAATGAGCTAGAGAGTTGAAATTTTCAGAGTAGGTTTGGGGGATAAATATCTCGGCTAAGTTCGTTATTGGGCAAAATCGGACAAATGGTTTCGGAGTAACAAAAAAAAAATTTTTTTTTTACGGAACAAATTCCAAATTAAATTTTTTTTAATAAATAGTTTTATCATGAGAATCCAATCATATCATTTTTAACTCTAACAAGCTAATACTTTCGGAGATATGATTTTTCAAAATTTCAATAATAAATCGTATTTCAACGTTGTCACAGAATAATATTATTCTATGTATGAATATGAATTGTCATAATGTCAAATGATGTTCCTGAGACTAATCAATCGAAGAATTGTGAGCGAAGTGAGAAAAATCTCAGATATGATTTTTCAAAATTTCAATAATAAATCGTATTTCAACGTTGTCACAGAATGATATTATTCTATGTATGAATATGAATTGTCATAATGTCAAATGATGTTCCTGAGACTAATCAATCGAAGAATTGTGAGCGAAGTGAGTTAAATCTCAGTTGTTTGCTCCGATATTAGTTTTTCTCAGAAAATTCTTACATTTCGGAACTGAACATGAAGTAAGAGATCTGAGAGTAGTGAGACTGCTTTTCATCCATAGACATAGATATAACTCTCGAACGGAATGAGGTAGGTAGTTGAAATTTTCAGAGTAGTTTAGGGAGATGAATATCTCGGTTAAGTTCGTTATTGGGCAAAATTGGCCAGATTTAATTTGATTTCTTCCATGGTGCTTTTCTCATTCTCATGATTGCTCATTTAATCTTGATAAATAAACTATTATTTGAATTGAATTTCCTTTAGGATGCAGTTCTATTATATGAATACATTGATATAATTCCCAACTCTGAGAAACCAATACTTTCGGAGATATAATTTGTCTGTTTGAACTAGAGCGCCAGAAAGCTCCTGTCCACAGGGCTTGAACCGATTTTTTGATGAAGGGATCCATATTCAAAAAGAAATGCCCATCAATATTTTGAATTTCCACAGACACTGTTCATTTTCGAACCGTGAATATATGTATTAGGGTCGTAACTATTCGTTTGAGACCGTTCCCGGCCGAAAAATTTGTTCAAGCACTGACGTGAAGTCAGCAGCTTTTGCGCGTATGTTCTATTGTTCATTCTTCTGTAATGGACACCCTTAATCGAATTTACCATGGTAAATTATGTTGTCCATTATCCTGCATTGGACACTTTTAATTCGAATTCACCATGTTAAATTCGAATCAAGTGTCCAATACAGGAGAATGGACAACATAATTTTTTGAGTTATCAAGGAAATAATATTCCAGATGGGTATAACTCGGAAACCGTTCGACCGATTATGCATAACAATGAACTCAACTCTCCCTTTCTGATACGCAACCTACCCTGAAAATTGCAAGTCCCTATCTCCTTTCGTTCGAAAGTTATCGAGGCAACGGTCACCCATCTACTGAACTCACACAAGGCTGCTCGAATCTCTAACAATATTTAACCGACCGCGTTAAAACTTGAATCTTGGCAGTAGAGTTAGGTACTAAAGGCTCTTGCAAAATTTCAGCAATTTCAGACGAATATTTACTGATATATATATATATTTTTTTTCAATTTTCAATGATTTTTTAAAAATTTTCTACGAATACTATCCTCACGAAATTTTGCAAGAATTTTCGCGTTGGCATCCTACAACTAATAACCATGTTTGAATTCAATCGGTTTTGTATTTTTCGAGTTAATGAGGAACAAAAAACAACCAAATTTCAGATGGCTATAACTCTGAAACCGTTTGGCCGATTGTGCTTATAAACAAACTCAAATGTCGTATTCAGATGCACAACCTAACCTGAAATCTTCAAGCCGCTATCTCTTTCCGTTCTCAGGTTATCGTGACAACAAAAATATATTTAATAATTTTCCAGCGATACGATTCTCACAAAATTTCACAAACGTGCTTAGGTTTATATTCTACAACTATTCACCAAGTTTCAATTCGATCGGATCTATATTGGTTGAAAACAAAATTATTACTCAGAAACCATTGGGCCGATTATGTCCATTAACGAACTTCTTGGTCGTATTGAGATGCGCCACTTACCCTGAAATTTCAAGTTGCTAGCTCTTTCCGTTCACAAGTTATCGT
The DNA here is from genome assembly GCA_937662695.2 of Halyzia sedecimguttata. NCBI lineage: Eukaryota > Metazoa > Arthropoda > Insecta > Coleoptera > Coccinellidae > Halyzia > Halyzia sedecimguttata. The sequence goes on from OW569414.2 coordinate 75,420,369, forward strand.
GGCAACGGCCGGACGGACAGAATCAAATTTGACCTCGAATTCTTCATTGGGGAGTCAAACCGAATCGTTTGAGACCATTTTCAGCCAAAAATTCGAAAGTTACAGACATTTGGGCAAAATGATAACGCGATGTTCCCCAGAACATACGCGCAAAAAAGACGATCAGTTTTTTTGGACATTTGTTTTTAGAGTCGGATTTATATTCTTAGAAATATATTTTCTAGAGCTAAGCAGCTCTGGGGCAGTTCAGTACCTGGGTGAGCTATAAATTTAAACAGCGCGCCAAAGCTCCCGACCACAGTCCTTTTCCAACCAGTTTTTCAGATCTTCCTATCCAAATCGGACCTAAAACCAATCCATCACGACTCGGCATCGTCGAAAGATCGAACCCGACCTTGTTGGATTTGCATTCTCGCATGTGCGTGAAATTTATGTAGGCAGAAAACAGTTATGAACTTCATAATCGTCCATCATGAGTCAATAACCGAAAAGAAAGTGACACAACTATGCTATAGATATCGAATCCCCAAAATAAAAGTTTGTTGAACCTCGTCCGTACCGCCAGAGGGTGTGAAAGCAGGGCATTGGCTTCTTCTGTATAAGAGATCGTGATGATAATGTGATAAAGAGATTTTTACGAAGGTGTTCACTGGGTCTTCTGGAGACCCAGATCTGCAACATCGGTATCTGTGAGAAATCGGTCTTTCGTTGGAAAATAGATTGGAATTTGATATCCGGTATTGAGTTTTTTGTGAATACGTGCAAATCAAGATGAGTTTGAATATTCGCGAGAATCCTCGTCTGCATAAGATGTGTATATGTCGTCGTGTATTGCGGTGATTTATTGATGACTGAGCGTTACAATAATGGTTGTCGACATCAGTCTTTGACCCAATCCCCAATATATAGTGAGGAAAAGCCAAATGGAATAAATGCATCTTGGTTATTGTACATATTTATGGAAAATCCCGAAATACATCAATTTTAAATTATCATTCTTCTTCGTAAAAAAATGGTTCAAGCCCTGTGGACAGAAGCTTTTTAGCGCTCTAGTTCTAACAGACAAATTATATCTCCGAAAGTATTGGTTTCTCAGAGTTGAGAATCATATCAATGTATTCTTATGATAGAACTGCGTCATAAAGGAAATTCATTTCAAATAATAGTTTGTTTACCAAGATTAAATGAGCAATCTGAGAATGAGAACTGAACCATGGAAGAAATCAAATTAAAATAGCTGAAATGAATTTGTCTCTCTCTTATAGAACAGGATGACATGTACGAGTATGAACACAGAGCATATAATACAGCTTAGATAGAATAATTATAACATTCTGTGAAAACATAGAAGTACAATTCATTATTGAAATTTCGAAAAATCATATCTCCGAAAGCATTAGCTTGTTGGAGTTAAAAATGATATCAATGGATTTTTATGTTGAAACTGCATCTTTAACGAAAATTGAATTTGAAATTTGTTACTTAAACAAAAAAATTTTTTTTCGTTACTCCGAAACCATCTGGACTATTTTGCCCAATAACGAACTTAACCGAGATATTCATCTCCCTAACCTACACTGAAAATTTCAACTGCCTAGCTCATTCAGTGCGAGAGTTATTGTAGAAATTTTTTTTTTAAATTTTCAAAATTTTTTTTGGCACTTTGCGGTAACCTGGACAATACAAAACTTCTCATGCGTATAAAGGTAATGATTCTGCAATTTGATGCTAAATTTCAGATAGATCGAGTGATGGATTTTGCCCATTAACGAAGTCGTCCGAGATATTTACGCTCCAAACGTCCAAACCCACTTTGCAAATTTCAATCCTCTAACTCCTTTCGTTCGAGAGTTATCGTGCCTACGGCCGGCCGGACAGAATTGATTTCGACCTCGGATTCTTGATCAGTGAGTCAAACCAAATCGTTTGAGACCATTTTCAGCCAAAAATTCGAAAATTACAGACATTTGGGGGACAAATTGATAAGCACTCTGTTTCGAGGAAAAGAGCGCCAAAAAGTGGGAAAGCCCTGTGGACAGGAGCTTTAGCGCTCTTGTCCAATCTTTGACAAATCATATCTCCGAAAGTATTGGTTTCTCAGAGTTGGAAATGATATCAATGGATTATTATGATAGAACCACATCATGAAAGAAATTAAAATCCCTTTGCATTTTATCTTCATATGACGGTCCAATTTTGGCTACAAGTGTTTCAAAACTATCTGGAGTAATTCTGAAAAATTGAGTAAATGAAATAGCCAGTTTTATTCATGAAACAAATCTTATGTAATCATTCAATTTTTAACATTCAAGAGATTACTGAAGAAGGAGCTCTCATAGATTATTGAACTGCTGGTGCCTTGTATTTGAAGATTCCGAGATTATTGTTTTGAATATATTGCTCATTTGTTTGTATATCTAATTTACCTTTGTGATTTCTAAGCTGTGAAGTTTTTGCATAGATATAGATTTTTTTTAATTTTAAGCGAATACTGTTTCTGGGGTTGACCTGTTAGTGTTCCTGTTTTTCATAAATAAATAAATAAATAAAATTCCAGAGAGAACTCAAACCAGAATACTTATGTAGAAAATCTTAACAAAAGAATAACACCTGTACATTAGTTGGTAAATCCTGTTCTAAATATTCCATAATTAGAGAATTACTGGTACATTATGCTAGACATCCTTCATTTTCGACTCACTAACCAGAAACTCTGCCTATGGACTTGGCGAATCCATATTTCAGATTGTTTACATGCTTACATCAACCAAACTATCCAGAAATATACTTTCAGTTTCGTTAGGCATTAATGATGTTTATCTTTCAAACTGGACCTACCGCATACATATAGAACACAGACACATAGAATTCGCATTGTATGAAAACATAGAAGTCCGATGTATTATTGAAATTTTGAAAAATCATATCTCCGAAAGTATTAGCTTGTTGAAGTTGAGAATAATATTGATGGATTCTAATGATGAAACTGCATCTTAAAAAATTGATTTCAAAATTTACGCGGTTCTATATACAGCGTGCCAAAAATCTAACATAACTCGTCAATAATTCTTGTACGAAGAATTATTAAGGAAAATCCTCACACCCGTTGATTTTTAATTTCAAAAGCAATTTATCGTATGCTTTTTTGGCGCTCTAGTTCCTCGGAACTGAGTGCTTATCAATTTGCCCAAATGTCTGTAATTTTCGAAATTTTCGATGAAAATGGTCTTAAACGATTTGGTTCGACTCACTGATCAAGAATCCGTGGTCGAAACTCATTCTGTGCGGCCGTTCGGCCGGTCTGGCCAGCCGTCCGGCCGTAGGCACGATAACTCTCGAACGGAATGAGCTAGAGAGTTGAAATTTTCAGAGTAGGTTTGGGGGATAAATATCTCGGCTAAGTTCGTTATTGGGCAAAATCGGACAGATGGTTTCGGAGTAACAAAAAAAAAAATTTTTTTTACATAACAAATTCGAAATTAAATTTTTTTAATAAGCAGTTTCATCATAAGAATCCATTCATATCATTTTTAACTCTAACAAGCTAATACTTTCGGAGATATGATTTTCCAAAGTTTCAATGATTGATATAATTATTCTATGTATGAATTGTCATAATGTCAACTTATGACATGACATGACATTATCTAATCAATCGAAGAATTATGAGTGAGAAAAATCTCAGTTGTTTGCTCCGAAATTAGTTTTTCTCAGAAAAGTCTTACATTTCGGAACGGAACATGAAGTAAGAGATCTGAGAGTAGTGAGACTGCTTTTCATCCTTAGATGAATGCTCACTTCTCTCAATTTATGACGGGACTGCCAGAAGGGAATATTGTAACTTCAAAAATATTGGGGTTGAAATACTCGTATTTTAGCGATGCAACGGGGACCTCACCCGAAAATGTTTGAAAATATTACGTAAATATTGAAAGCATAATTCTGTAGTTCGAGAGAGGATAAAATTAGGTGAACGTAGATCAGGAAATTTTTGATCGATTACAAGGTAATTTTTTATTAGTACTTATCTTCTTTCATGTTTTATGGAATACTTACTATTTGTAGGTACTTTAAACCTGTTTTGGGCAATTGTCATACGAAACTTGTTTTTTTGGCGCTATAGTTCCTCGGAACAGAGTGCTTATCAATTTGCCCAAGTGTCTGTAATTTTGGAATTTTTGGCTGAAAATGGTCTCAAACGATTTGGTTCGACTCACTGATTGCGAAATCGATTCTGTCCGGCCGGCCGACCGGCCGTAGGCACGATAACTCTCGAACGAAAGGAGTTAGCGGATTGAAAATTGCAAGGTGGTTTTGGAGCGTAAATATCTCGGACAAGTTCGTTAATGGGCGGAATCCATCAAGGAGTTTCGGAGTTATGGCCGATTTTAGTAAAAATATTTTTTATGAATATTTCCGAAACCGATCACTCGATCTATCTAAAATTTAGCATCAAATTGTAGAATCATGACCTTTATACGCATGTGAAGTTTTGTATTGACAGATTCCCGCAAAGTGTCAAAAAAAAAATTTGAAAATGTGGTGCAGTTCTCATTCTCATGATTGCCCATTTAATCTTGATAAATAAACTATTATTTGAATTGAATTTCCTTTATGATGCAGTTCTATCATATAAATACATTGATATAATTCCCAACTCTGAGAAACCAATACCAGATATAATTTGTCTGTTTGAACTAGAGCGCCAGAAAGCTCCTGTCCACAGGGCTTGAACCCATTTTTGAATTTGATATTTCTCACGCCCTACGCTAGCACCTCTCTACTTTATTTTTTCAAACGGGAATATATGTATTGTGATACATCAAATGAAAAGTAATTTGATTACCTACTCAACAGTACGAATGAAAGGATAATTGGTTGTACTGTTTCTTTTATTAAAACATTAGAATATAATCAATTGAGTATACAGGGTGAGTCTTTGACCACTGCATTAATTTTAACCAAAGATTCCTCTCATCAAATGAAACACTTTTTTCATTTACCATTTTTCCAGATTCGGCTCAGGTAAAAAGTTACAAGCGTTTAAAGATTTCACAATGTGCTAATACACTCCCACATATAAATTATCTATGACATCGTTAGCGGACGAGAATAAGGCATGGTAACGTGGTTTACAGTTTGATTCGGGATTCCAACGCTCAGGGACGGATCCATAAAAGTAGAGAAATTTCTGGAGTTTTCCATTTTAAAACATTCAATGAAGAATATCTCGAAAACGGTGCGTTTAAGGAGAAATGATGAAGAACAATATAATGTTCTAAAACGATGGAATATTCTTGAAATGACTCAAGAAAAACTTTATATGCTTTCTTTATGCTAATTTCGTTTAGTTTTATGAATCCACGAGTCCATAACTAGAAAACCAGTAGAAGTAGAAAATAACTAATATTTGGAAAATATGTATCATAGTTATAGGAAGCTTTACGCCAACATTCATTTTATTCGAAAAAAGGATGTCAAAGCTACAAAATAAAAACTGATTTTTTTTCAAAATTTCAACAGCCTGTATCTTTTTACCTGAGCTGAATTTGGAAAAATGTTAAATGAAAGAAGTGTTTCATTTGATGAGAGGAATCTTTGGTTAAAATTAATGCAGTGGTCGAAGACTCACCCTGTATAGTTACTCGCTTTTTGAAATCGACGAGTTTCCTATTCCAGGATGGAAAATAATTTCAACGTATTAAATGTTCGACTTGAGCACCGTTGACTGCTTGACAACGTACAAGCCGTTCTTCGAAACTCCTCAATGAATTATTAAACGCAGCAACATATATTTTTCCGACTTCTCTCTGAATTTTAAGTCTCAGGCCTTCCAAATTATCTGGCAGATTTTGGTAAATAGTACTCTTCAAATGGCCCCACAAAAAATAGTCTATAGGATTCAAATCTAGAGATCGGGATGACAATTCAACTGATCCTCTCCTAACAATCCATTTCTCAGGAAATGTGCCATCAAGATAACTCCTCACTTCAATTCCATAATGCGGAGACGCACCATCTTGCAGGAACCAAATATTATCAGCTACTTGTCGACCATTCAGGCCGGGAAAGAGATCAATGATTGTAGGTAATATTATATTCCTCAGTAATGGTGGGTTTTTGCAGAAAGAATTTAGCTCTTATCACTAAGAACTTGGAACTTGTAACTTGACTCTGTGCTCTAAGGAAAAATACGGTTTATGCAACATTTTGGCGGAATAACTTTTGTTCTTCACTGAAAGCGAAAAATACAAAGTCTGAAGTTCGACTCTTCGCGGTGCATAGACATAGAAAAAATATTGTTTTTTTATGGTGCAGTGTTATAAAATCTCTTCCTCTATACCTAAGAACTTTATTTCGAAAAGTTGAACAAATTTATCTTTTTGATGGAGTTCAAGAGCACTCGCATGCGCTGAACTTTATGTTATCTATGGCGCTGAACGCATTCCTTTTTCTTTTCATGCATATAACCATTTCTGTGGCAGTGGCATTGGCATAACGATTAACGGGCATAACCGGCACCGGCATAACCTTGTTTCCTACGCGTGTTTCGTTGTTTGTTTTTGTTTTGGAAGTTATTGAAGTTTGCGAATATGGATTTGGATTATAAAATCATTGATTTGGTGAAAGGACAGGAACTGTTTAATAAAAAGGACAAAAATTATAGAAATAAAGTTCTAAAAGACAAAGCTTGGAAAAGCATTGCTGAATCTCTTGGAGCATCAGATAAAATAATTGTTTATACCTAATAATGATAAAAATAATTGGTATAGCAAATAATTATTAGCTTCATTGATGTTTATAAATGTAATGAAACAAAACTTGCTCAAAAAGTACTTATTCAAATTATTTTATGCAGAGAAGACAATAGAAAATCGGTGGAACAGCCTGAGGCAAAGGTATAACAAGGAAAGAAGATCGTTCCGGACATTACCCTCAGGATCAGGAGCAGTATGTAAGACATGGCAGTATTACAATCTTATGAATGTTTTAGACCCCTTCATTTCAGTAAGAACGTAAGTAAAAGCTTACATAACTATGTTATATTTATTTATTTATTTATTTACTGGTTTACATGGAATACAAACAGGCATAGCCCAAAACAAGTATTCGCCTAATATATTTAAAACATCAAATTCTGAATGTTAATCAAATGATTTTGTTTTCAGGACATACTCAAATGTAGAAGATACGAGAGAAGGTCAAAATATAGAAGAGTTTGAAAACATCAACAATAGAAGAGAAACGGAAAACGAAATAGAATTTCTGTTCAATAATTCAAGTAGTGACTTGCGTGATGGATTTGCAACCCAAAAATCAAGATATACATTTTCCGATGAAGAGAGCGATAGAGAAAACATTCCATCAGGATCGTCAAACACGTTTGAGGAACGGCCTTTACCTCTGTCATCAAGCTCCATAAATACGGAAAAAGAGAAAATTGATAGGGTAAAAACACCTGCTATTGAATTAAGAGGACATGCAGAAGGGAAAGGCAAAACAAAGCTTAAAAGAAGCAGGAATTCTGATAGTAGATCGGAAGTAGTTTCAATTATTGATGATGGAGTCAATATGCTCAGAAATTATCTTGAAACTCCAGAAGTTCCTCCTAAATCTGTAGAAGTAGAAGAAGACGAAGATCTATTATTTTGTAGAAGTTTGGCATGCTCTCTACGAAAAATTAAGGACGAAAGGAGAAAACTGAAGGTGAAACGAGAAATGCTACAGTCAATTGAAAATGCACTTGATGATGATATGTAATTTGGTTATTAATGTTTCTGGTGTATTACCTATTTTATTTTACACAATTACTGAACACATACTCATGTATGTAACATGTTATTATGTATACTACCTATATTGTACATGTACATAATAAATAAATATGTGCAAACTGCAATATCTTCTACTTTTTTGATAATACATATAAATTTTAATTTAGACCCTTCTCGATGTCGTATCAGATGCTTTGTTTTTGAGCCTTTTCAAAAGCAATAAATCTTCAAGGGGAACATTATTGGTATTCCTATCTGCCCCTTGACTTTTCTGCGAGTATAAGTCTCTTTATGTGTTCATTTGTTTGAAGCCATTGTCTGTCATGCTTAGGGCCGATATATTCACTTATCTTTAAACTGGCAAGTAGCCTTACCGAATAGAAAGTAATCTGTAAATGTTTATCCATCTATCAGTCATAAGAAGTGATCTGCAAATATGTGAAACATGAATAGATTTTATCACTTTAAAGGGGTTCAGTAAATTTAATGAGCACGTAGTTGATGAATACTTTACGGAGAGGTTGAATAAATCGGCCCTTAGACACCAAGTGCAGAAAGAAAGACAACCGTCATACAACCGTTTTTTACTTGTTCAATATTTTCTCGCCCGGATTTCTGAGGTAAAAATTTCAAAATGTCCGAATCATAGCAATAGTAGTGTTCTCTCGCACTGATTCAACAGATTTTAGCTACATAAATCACTTCGTTCAGCAAGATTGAACACTACTAATGTACAGATTACTGGAGTTTCTGGTCTAGTAACTGTCCGAACTATAAGAGTTGTATGTTCTTACGGCCCTAGTTTTTTTTCTGTGTTATGCATCTCTTTTTTAGGTCTGTTTATATTAACAAATCAAAAGAAAAGTTTATAAAATAAAAATTTTTATTTATGTCTTTGAACCTCCTTGTTTTCTTATTATTAACAATGTCAAACATAAAAACATTTGAACATGTACAAAGGAATAAATGTTGTCATTATCAGTTATCACCATTAATAGCGTGGACCTGCCAAGGTACTTGAGCTTCAGGTTTTAGGAAATAATCTGCCAATTTCTCTCTGTTGTTGATAACAGTTCTCTTGGCATTATTGGAACCCATTCGACCAACTGATCTAAGTGGCTGCACCTCATCCCTCCAGCTACCTATATAACAATTTAAAAAGATATATTACCTCTAATATGGAATTATCGAATTACAAGTTACAATACAATGAAAAAGGAATACTTTCAATACCTGGAAGAATTCTTCCATCTTGATCTTCCTCATCAACATATCTTCTTGAAATATTTCGTGTATTTCCTTCATTTTTGCGCGTATGTTCTGGGGAACATCGCGTTATAGTTTTGCCCAAATGTCTGTAACTTTCGAATTTTTTGACGAAAATGGTCTCAAACGATTAAGTTCGACTCCCCAATGAAGAATTCGATGTCAAATTTGATTCTGTCCGTCCGGCCGTCCGGCCGTCCGGCCGTCCGGCCGTTGCCACGATAACTTGAGAACGAAAAGAGCTAGCGACTTGAAATTTTCAGGGTGGGTGGCGCATCCCAATACGACGGACAAGTTCGTTAATGGGCATAATCGGCCCAGTGGTTTCCGAGTAATAATTTTGTTTTCAACCAATATGAATCCGATCGAATTGAAACTTGGTGAGTAGTTGTAGAATATGAACCTAAGCACGTTTGTGAAATTTTGTGCGAATCGTAAGGCTACAAAATTATTAAAAAATTATTAAAAAATAATTTTGTTGTCACGATAACTTGAGAACTGAGAGAGATAGCGGCCTCAAGTTTTCAGGTTAGGATGTACACCACAACGCGACATTTCAGTTTGATTATGAGCCTAATCGGCCAAACGGTTTCAGAGTTATAGCCATCTGAAATTTTATGAAATTTTGTGGTTTTTGTTCCTCATTAACTCGAAAAATACTGAACCGATTGAATTCAAACATGGTTATTAGTTGTAGAATGCCAATGCGGAGACGTTTGCAAAATTTGGTGAGGATATCATTTGTAGAAAATTTTAAATAAATCTTTGAAAATAAAAAAAAAAAGTTCTATATATCAGTAACTAATCGTTCAAAATTGCTGAAATTTTGCAAGAACCTTCATAACCTAACTATACTGACAATTTTCAAGTTTTAATACGATCGGTTAAATATTGTTGGAGATTCGAGCATTCTTGTGTGAGTTCAGTAGATGGGTGACCGTTGCCTCGATAACTTTCGAACGAAAGGAGATAGGGACTTGCAATTTTCAGGGAAGGTTGCGTATCCGAAAGGGAGAGTTGAGTTCAATTTTGGGCATAATCGGTCTAACGGTTTCCGAGTTATACCCATCTGGAATATTGTTTCCTTGATAACTCAAAAAATAAATATTCGATCGAATTGAAGTTTGGTAACTAGTAGTAGAAAATCAACATAAAGACGTGTTTAAAATTTTGTGAGAACCGTACCCCTAGAAAATTTGAAAAAAACGACGAGAAAAAAAATTTTGAAACCCTACCCCTAGAAAATTTCAAAAAAATCACGAAAAAAAAAATTGGTTCAAGCACTGACGTGAAGTCAGAAGCTTTTGCGCGTATGTTCTATTGTCCATTCTTCTGTATTGGACACCCTTAATCGAATTTACCATGGTAAATTCGATTAAGGGTGTCCAATACAGAAGAATGGACAATAGAACATACGCGCAAAAGCTTCTGACTTCACGTCAGTGCTTGAACCAATTTTTCCTGATGAAATTGTGGAGAACAATTGCGCATTTAACAATATTCTCGATATTCTCCACTTTCGCTATTATAGGTTTCCGAAAAATCCTCCATCTGGTAAAATATAGGTCTTATCATAACAGGCAATAGGTTTGCTATTTATTTAATACCTCTGTACAAGAATCCCAAAAGCATTTTCAATAACTCTTCTAGCTCTCGAAATTCTATAATTAAAAATGGTTTTACGGTCACCCAAATTTGTCCCTGGGAAGGGTCTCATTATATTTTGATGAAGAGGAAAAGCTTGATCGGCAACCAGGAAAAAAGGCAGCTTGGTGTTTGACCCAGGTAGATTTTTCTCTTCTGGTAGCTCAACGACATCAGAAATGTTGTTTATAATACTGTTTCCAAAGAGCGAATTCTTGAATACGGTTGAGTCATGGTTCGATCCTACTGCTCCAATATCAACATAAATGAAATTGTACTCAGCATCACAAGCTGCCATTAGTACAATGTTAAAAAAAAATGAAAACTTGAATGTTTGAAACTGCTTTCTATAATAAAAATCGACAAACCTGAAGCTTTTTATATAGTTGAAAAAATCGATGCCGGAATGATTAGGCGCTTGAATAGAGACGTGCTTTCCATCTAATGCTCCAACGCAATTAGGCATGTTCCATATTTCCCAGAATTTTTAAGAAACTTCAAATAAAGAGGTTTTTGTAGGAGATTGTAAATATTGACCTTGAAGTCTTTGAAAAATTACAACACAAGTTTCATGAATTATCTTTGATGCTGTTGTTTTCCCAATATAAAAATTCCAAGCTATTTCTTGTTGTGAACAGCCTTCAGCAAGGTGGCTGAAAAATATAGTAAGGAATTACAAATAATGAGCTAAGGTTTTGAGCATTCTCTGCTGGTAACTTACTGCAAAGTGATAATAATCAGTCGAAATGCTGGCGGCAGAGCATTGTGCTTATATTTTTTAAGGTCTTCATGTACCATGTTTAGCAAGGAATCAAACTCTTCTGTAGTGAGTCTGGTATACCTCATCAATTTTTCACTATCTTCCTCCTTCATCATTTTCAATAAATTGTTAAAGTGACCCTTTTCGTTCCTTCTCCTATTTATTGGCCGAACACTCCATCTTCTTGGTCTCCTGATCAGCAACGCTTGCTTGACTATTTTCAGAAACATTATCATCAAGAGTGTCGCAATAATTTTTTTCTTAGAAAGTATCTGAAGAGAAACGTATTATATTACAAACACTCATATACATTTTCTACAGCTTCCCATTTTAATGAAATAATCAAAAGTTGATGAAAAATCAACCTGCTAGCAATTATTGAACCAGATACCACGCTTGCAACTAGCAATAACACGAATGCACGAAAGTAAACAAATGGCGACTACGCTACGTTTGAGCTTATTTGCCTGAATGCCCCAAATTTGACAGACCTGCTGTGACGTCACTTGAAAATGGTCTAAAGTGCATAAGTTCTTAAGTAAAAAGATGAAATTTTTCATATACACAGGAGAATTTAGAGGCCGAGTCTGTCACGTGGTCGGTACAACCAATAGAAGAGCTCGATCTTAGAGTCAAGTTACAAGATCTAAGTGATAAGAGCTGAATTCTTTCTGCATAAACCCACCATAATTCTAGATAAGAGTCACTGTCAAATTTCTTTCTATAAAAAAAGGTATAATAATATGATGGCCAATTGTGCCCAACTACACGTTTAATTTTTCGGGATGTTGGGTGTGAACTGTCTGCACCCAATGAGGAGTTGCTGTGGACCAGAAGCGACAATTATGTCGATGGACGGACCCATTCAAGTAAAATGTAGCCACATCCGAAAGAAGAATTCTCGATGAAAAGGTATCATCCTCATTGCATCTCTCCTGCATTACTTCACAAAACTGCGCTCGTCGGTCGAAATCGTCATCAGATAATTTTTATGTGCTTTGAATCCTGTATGGTTGAAACGCAGTTTTTCTAAGATCTCTTCTATGGAAAGTAATACATCGAGGGCCTTATCGCCACATGTCGTAGTTGGAGGTCTACCAGATTTTGGAAAGTTTTTTACATTTCGAGTTTGTTCGAAATGTTTAACCACCCGATAAACAGTAGTTTTACTTATAGGATTTCGGTCTTGATAAGGCTCATCAAAAATTTCCAACACTTGTTCATAGGTCCGCTTGCGATCCCCATGTCCCAGAAATACCAAGATTTCTATTCGCTTCTTTTCACTCAATCGATTCATATCGAATGGAATATTCTCGGGAAATATGATATTACTCACCTAAGAGAGATCAATTAGCAACTAAAACGATACCATACATTTGGTCATCTTTAGTTGATCTGCTAGATTTATGAAAGAATATTTTTTCAACGAAAACTAAAGTATTTCTTGAACTCCTCACCTTGTTTCGAGAACACCTTCATGTGTGTGGATGTGACACCACCATCCTTATCTGTTTATTTTTTTATTTGCTATCTAATACATTAATTCGCAGCTTTTTCAACTTGTATATACATTTTTCTTTTCGTCGTAACATTTTTATTGCAAGAATTTCAAGGTAAAATTTCATTTTCGTTCACATAACTGAATTGGTCATCGAATAATCTTTGATGCGATATATCACAAGCAATAGTTTTCCAATAGATTAAAAATTGTTGAGGGTTAAGGGTGAAAACCCCCAACTTCAAAACTGCATACATTTCTCAAACTTCGAAAATAGAAATCGGTGGGTAGGAGGATATTTCTCAATATTTATTATTTCAAGAATAAGAACCTGAGAACAATCACAAATGTGCAATCGAATGTCCTTTTATTTGACTTATCACAATCCATATATTCCTATTTGAAAAAAACAGTGGAGGGGTGTGGAGAGAAAAGAGTGAGATATTTCAAATTCAAAAAAGCATAGGGAGACCTGCTTTCGAAATTATAAATCCATGAATTCGTGGATTTCCCTCAATAATAATTAGTAAAAGAATAATGCTCTGATTGCAGTACTCTCCAATCACAAATTGTAAATTATTTCCTAATTGTTTGATAAAAAAACGGCACAACCAATTCTACTTTTAGCCATATCGCTGAATAGGTATTCAAATTACCTTTCATTTGATGTATCACAATCCATATATTCCCGTTTGAAAAAATAAAGTAGTGGGGTGCGGAGCGTAGGGGATGAGAAATATCAAATTCAAAAAAGCAAAGGATAAATTGCTTTTGAAATTAAAAATCGATGGGTACGAGGATTTCCTTCCAAAATTCTTCGTACAAGAATTATTGACGAGTTACGTTACTTTTTTGGCACGCTGTATATTTTCAATTCAAACATCAAGTTGATGTCAGTTTGATGTGATATACAACTTGTTGTCGGCATGTATTGGATTTGTTCGAAGGCCAGCTTCCACATGCTGCAAGTTTCTCTTAATACCTTGGAGATCAGACCTTTCTGGAAGGTTTCCGAAGAAAATGGGACCCACCCCAAGTGGATTTGCATGCAGATTGAATTTAAATAAAGACGAGTTCAAGAGCGAGCGAATTTGGGAAATGACCTTGTTAGCCGAGACGTGTTCTGAATATAGGAAAGAACAGCCGGTGCATAATGTCCTTAGGACGTTGACCAGAACCCTCTAGACGGTACGGGGCTATTCCACCGCAGCTGGACGTTAGCTTAGATCTAGTGGACTGAGTTACGAAGAATGTAAGTAACTGCTAGGAATGTCTAATTTTGGTATATTTATATCTTAAATCATTTTTGGATTCGTGAAATGAATAAAAGGGGGAAAGCCCTGTGGCAGGAGCTCTGTCGCACATGTTCAATTTTTGACAAATCATATCTCCGAAAGTATTGGTTTCTCAGAGTTGGGAATGATATCAATGTATTCTTATGATAGAACTGCATCATAAAAGAAATTCAATTCAAATAATAGTTCATTTATCAAGATTAAATTAGCAATCTGAGAATGAGAACTGCACCATGGAAGAAATCAAATTAATATAGCTGAACTGAATTTGACTCTCTCTCTTATAGAACAGGATGACATGTACGAGTATGAACACAGATCATATAATAATTCATAGATAGAATAATTATAGCATTCTGTGAAAGCATAGAAGTACGATTCATTATTTAAATATCGAAAAATCATATATCCGAAAGTATTAACTTGTTAGAGTTGAAAATAATATCAATGGATTTTCATGGTGAAACTGCATCTTAAAAAACATTGAATTTGGAATTTGTAAGTGAGCAAAAAATATTTTTTTTCGTTACTCCGAAACCATTTGGCCTATTTTGCCCAATAACGAACTTAACCGAGATATTTATGTCCCAAACCTACTCTGAATATTTGAACTGCGTAGCTCATTCTGTTCGGGACTCATTGTAGAAATAAAATTTTAAAATAAAAAAACACTTGACACTTTACGGCAGTCTGATCAATACAAAACTATAAATTTTGCATGCCTATAAAGGTCATTATTCTACAATTTGATGCTAAATTTCAGATAGATCGAGTGTTCGGTTTCGGAAATATTCATAAAAAATGGTATTACTAAAAACGAACATAACTCCGAAACCGCTTGGTGGATTTCGCCTGTTAACGAACTCGTCTGAGATATTTACATTCCAAACCTACCCTGCAATTTTCAATCCTCTAACTCCTTTCGTTCGAGAGCTATCGTGTTAACGGACGAACGGCCGGACAGAATCGATGTCGACCACGGATTCTTGATCAGTGAGTCAAACCAAATCGTTCAAGACCATTTTCAGCCAAAAATTCGAAAATTACAGACATTTGGGCAAATTGATAAGCACTCTGTTCCGAGGAACAAGAGCGCCAAAAAGATTCATATCTCTATCCGAAGTCCTGAAAGTCAACAGAAATCGAAAGTCTAATAAAAGTCCGCGATGCTTGGATGTTTCTCTGGTGGAAAAGTACCTCGCTCACTCCTAAGTACAAGATCAACGTACTCTGATCAGCATCTGAAGACGTGAAGATTCTATTCGACACTGACCACTACCATGGTCTCATTACCATAAGAATCACGGTACCGATCGCTCACCCCCATGGTCGGTCAACAACACCTGATTCCGCTACCCATGAAGTTATCGAACCAGTCTCGACCATTTCATTGACTTTCTGACGGCCGGCTCTCGACTTGCCAACATCCCGGATTTATTCTCTATTTTTCAGGAGACACATGGTTTATACAGCGTGGAAAAGCCATATGGATTAAATTCATTATTTTGGTTACTGTGCTTATTTATGGAAAATCCCGAAAAATGTCAAATTTAAATTTGAATTTATTTAAATTGTCATTCGTAAAACTGCGAACCCTACCTTCAACCCCCCTTAGCGAAATTTGGTACATAAAATATCAAAAACTAGAATATAATACGAAATATAACTTTTGTCTAATCTTTGACAAATCATATCTCCGAAAGTATTGGTTTCTCAGAATTGGGAATGAAATCAATGGATTATTATGATATATATATATATTCTTTTGAACTTGAGCATTACAATTAATTTTTCATCTAACAATACAGCATGTGTATGAAAAAAGTGTTAGCAGAGGTTAGTGTAACGGGGTACCATATAATTTGATATATGATACTAGAGCTTAGGGAAAAAACCTCAGCAAAAAAACCCTATCTCCCCGTTAGTGTTGTGATTTATGAAAATTGAAATTGTTAACAAAATATGCTGAAATATTAAATATTGAAGGGCATCTTTTTCTTCATTATCGCTTCTTCCTTCAACAAGCAGAGAAGTTTCTCCAAGGTACCCGAAACCCAATCTGGAAAAGGAAAAGGCAAAGGGAGAAAACGAACAAATTAAAAATGGAATATTCTATATTTTATTAAATAGATTTAAAACTCGCTACCCATTCTAAAAAAAGATTCAGAAACATTATGAATAGCCCTAAAACCATCTTTGAATCTATATATGCGACAATTATTAACTAAATGATCTATGGTTTCCTCTGCTTCCCCGCATTCACAACTAGGGCTCTCAACTGAGTTCCACCTGAAAAGCATGCTGTTGCAACGACCATGACCGGTTCTTAGACGATTCAGAATAGACCATATTCTCCTTGGAAGATCAAACCCCGGAACTCTATTTGAAGGATCAGAAATTAAATCTTTGTTGAATAAATTGCAAGAAATCCATTCAGACCGCCAAACTTCCTTGTCACTTTTATTCGAATTAAGAAAACAGTTGGACCATAAAGGGTTTCGTGACTTCAATCTGGGAATCTTATTGTCTGGAATGTAGGAGAAATGAAAGAAATTAAATTCCCTTTGCATCTTATCTTTATATGACGGTCCAATTTTGGCTACAAGTGCTTCAAAACTATCAGGAGTCATTTTGAAAAATTGAGTTAATGAAATAGCCAGTTTTATTTATGAAACAAATCTAATCTAATCAGTCCAGAGAGAACTCAAACCAGTATACTTATGTAGGAAATCTTAAATAGTGTTACTAAGGAATAACTACCTATACGTTAGTTGAAAATCTAGTTCTAAATCTTCCCTAATTAGAGAATCACTCGTGAATTATGCTCGACTTTCTTGCATTATTCATTTTTCGTCTCACTAACCAAAAGACTCTGCCTATGAACTTAGCCAATCCAAATTTAAATTTGTCTACATGCTTACATCTACCAAACTCTTCAGAAATACACTTTCAGTTTCGTTTGACATTAATGACGTTTATGTTTCAAACTGGACCAAGTTCCAGCTACCGCAAACAGATAGAACACAGACAGATAGAACTCGCATTCTGTGAAAACATAGAAGTACCTACGAAAGCATTAGCTTGTTAGAGTTGAGGATAACATCAATCGATTCTTAGGATGAAAGTGCATCTTAAAAGAATGAATTCGTAACTTGTAACGTATAAACATTTTTTTTTGTTATTCCGATACCATCCGGTTGATTTTTCCCAATAACGAACTTAGCCGAGATATTTATGTCCCAAACCTACTCCAAAAATTTCGATTGTCTAGCTCATTCTGTTTTAGAGTTACCGTGTTAACGACCAGCTGGATGGCCGGACAGAATCGATTTCGACCATGGATTCTTGATCAGTGAGTCTAACCAAATCGTTTAAGACCATCGTCTTAAATCCTTTAGAGCTGGTCAGAGAGTTCTGGAGAAGATCTGTATAACTGGTATATCATCGATCATGATCTAGCAGGAACACATATCAAGCCAACAGACCAAAGAAGAGTTGGCAGACAGATACAAGAAAGGCACAACTGAAGAAACTTCTCGAAGATCACATGAGTAAACACCTGCACTCCTTATACTTCAGGAGTTTGAAAGAGCAGGGCCTGTAGAAAGAACTATCCTTCGCCTTTTTCAAGTCAGCTGGGCTCAAGTCGGAAAAATGAGGGATTTATTAAGTATGGCCTGTCAAGATGGGGTGATAAATACCAGATGTTATAAAAAGAACATCATGAAAGTGGACACCCCAAGAACTTTCAGAGCATGCCACAGTCAACAGGAAACTGTTATACACATTCTGTCTGCTTGCAGAGTCCATGCTCCATTATGTTATGTGGTAAGACACAATGCGGCACTTCGAATTATCTACTTCCATCTGAGAGAGGTTTATGATATACACAACGAACCAGTGCTACCAGCTGTGCCACTGGAAATCGAAGCAGTTGTTGAAAATGACAGAGCTCGCATCTACTGGAACTATGCGATTCCAACAGCTCGGCAGATCCACGCCATAAAGCCAGATATAGTCGTGCTGGAGAAAGAACTCAAGGAATTGTTGTCGTCGAATTTTCCTCCCTGCAGAAAATAATGTGGCGATGAATGAAGAAAAGAAGAGGGAAAAATACAAGATTTAATGTTTGAACTGGAGATCCTGTTACCAAGACATAAAGTCAGGATGGAAGTACTAATCATAGGATGCCTAGGCAGAATGAGAGCGAACTACGTGACCGAATTGAAGACTATTCCGGCCTGCATATCCCTGGCCGAAGATTTAGCGCACAGAATGCAGAAGGCGGTGTTGCTCAGATCAATTCGAGTCATCAGGTCCCATCAACTGTGAAGGCCGCTTGTAGCTCATCTCTTTTGTTAAGGAACGCTGTAAGGGCAGGACGAAGAACAAATCCATGGAACGTGCTAGAATTTTTTTAGTGAGTAACCAATCAATAACTGAAGTCTCACACTCCTGACAAGAGCGGACCCTCTCAGGGTTAGGCCCACCCTAAAAAAGGTTTTTTCTATTTGAGTATCATAATGAGTTTATTACAGCACTAAAAACAGTGCTTTAATGAACTCATCCCCGCATTGTTTCTAGTTATATTTTACGTTTTATGGTAGTCAGCACTGATGATATTCGATCCAATCAAACTTCAACACACGTCAATTGTCAATATAATATAATCTGAATATAGTGAAATTGTTGAGAGGAAAAGTTTTATTTTCATTAAAAAATAAGGTACTAGAGATTTCCTTCTTACCAATTTTGTATCATTCATGCTATTAGGAAACTATTTTGAATCTACTCTCCATATCCTGCGTACGATTCAAATTCCGTAATCTGTCAACTTTCGTAACAGTCATACCAACTGCCAAGATACAATACAAAAGTCACTGGAATATATAATCCAAATTTTTGATTAAATTTCAACAGTATTCTACAAAACATGACTGAAATAGAGAAAATATCGTCTAATACTCGTTGCAGGAGGCATTTACAACTCTCATGCTTTCGAAAACTCGCTCGTTTTCGAATATCGCATTCGTGTTTGAATGGCAGCCCATTCTGCAACTTGTTTTAGAAAAGTATATTCTAAAAAAAGTTGCATTCAAACATGAATGCGAAATTCGAAAACGAGCGACGAAGGAGCGAGTTTCCGAAGGCATTAGTGTTGGAATTGCCTTCTGCGACGAGTATTAGACGATATTTTCTGTATTTCAGACAAGTCTTGTGGATTACTGTTGAAATTTAATAAAAAATTGGGATTATACATCCTTGTGACTTTTGTATTGTATCTTGGCAGTTGGTGTAACTGTTACGAAAGTTGACAGATTAAGGAATTTGAACATTGAATGGTTTCTTTCTGGGTTTTCTCTCCCAAACTCTGAAAAATATCTATAAAATAAAAAATTTATTATTTTGTGATTTGCTTCTGCGTAAGAGACACAAGATATTCGTCAGAAGCAATCAATTGAACAATGTTGCCTAACAAATAACAACGAAACAACATCGACGAAGAAACAACTATATCTTAACGTTCCGGAGTCTATATCAGACTCCTTCTTCAGTCTCTTAACGAAAAAAATCTTCAGAACTATTTTGTTGATTTTTTTCGTTAAGAGTCTGAAGAAGGAGTCTGATATAGACTCCGAAACGTGACGATATAGTTGTTTCTTTGTTGATGTTGTTTCGTTGTTATTTGTTAGGCAACATTGTTCAATTGATTGCTTCTGACAAATATCTTGTGTCTCTTACGCAGAAGCAAATCACAAAATAATACATTTTTTATTTTATAGATATTTTTCAGAGTTTGGGAGAGAAAACCCAGAAAGAAATCATTCAATGATGAATATACCTCCCACAGTATCCTTTAATGTTTCCGGAATTTGAAGTTGAATCGTAGGAAGGACATGGAGGTCAGTTTTAAAACAGTTTCTTAATAGCATGAATGATTCAAAATTAGCAAGAAGGAAATCTCTAGGTACTAGAGATTGCCCTTATTATTTTATTGAAGATAAAACTTTTCCTCTCAACAATTGTTTCGCTATAAACAGATTATATTATATATATTGACAGTTTACGTGTGTTGAAATTTGATAGGATCGAATGATGATCCACATTGTTTCCGTACCTTCGTATACTTCAGACGGTCGTACATTTCCTCGGCAAAACAAAATCGCGAGGCGTCTGCAGCGCCAGTTTAACAATTTCTCTCGGAAATCGGTACGATTAAAGTACATCGACCTACATTCGAGACGCTATGAAACGAGATGTGCCACTCTGATATTCGGAAGAGGATATCATTGGATAATAAGGTTGTATTGAGCGGGTTCTTCTCCGTCATTTTCGACGATCACGCACAGCGGGCCAGATGACATGGATGTATATCTCAATTATTTTCAGATCAGCCTTTTTTTCCTATATAGTAAACTTGTGGTTGATTATGGTGAATCCGTGTGATTACGTATATTTGATGCTTTGTTTTGTTCCTTTAAATATTTTAATGAGTGGTTTAGATTCAATGATTTCTCTGGCGCGGTCGGTGTTCTTTAATTTGGTACAACTTCCGCCTCTAGATGTTAATGTGTTCTTAGCAAGTTGTTCATTATTTACGAATAAACAGGAATTTAACATGGACAAAAAAGCTGAAAAATATTTCAATTCAATTATTTTTATTATCTACTAGTCGAAAGAGTTCGAAAAGCACTGGCTTCAGCATTTTTCCGAATGTTTCCGAGCAGTTTAAATCTAGAACTTGGTTCTTACAAAATTTCAGCGATATTCTTAACGAATAGTTTGTGAGATAATGAATCCCCATCCTATATTTTTGCGCATATATTCTGAGGAACATCGCGTTATCATTTTGCTGAATATCTGTAATTTTCGAATTTTTCGCATAAAATGGTCTCAAACGATTGGGTTCGACTCCCTGATAAAGAATTCGAGGTCAAATTTGATTATGTTCGGCCGACCGGTCGGCTGTTGCCAAGATAATATGAGAACGGAAAGAGAAAGGGCTTATGCTCTATTGTCGATTCTCCTGTATTGTACACTCTTAATAGAATTTACCATAGTGAATTCAATTAAAAATGTCGAATACAGGAAAATGGACCATAAAACATATTCGCAAAACCTCCTGACTTCACGACAGTGCTTGAACAATTTTTTTTGTAATTTTTTGAAAATTTTCTAGTTGTTCAATTCTCAAAAAATTTACAGATGTCTTTATGTCGATATTCTACAACTAGATACCAAGCTTCGATTCGATCGAGACAATATTTTTTGAGTTATCGAGGAAGTAATATTCCAGGTGAGTATAACTCCGAAACCGTTGAACCGATTATGCCCAAAAACGAACTTAACCCCTCCTATTCGGAGGCGCAACCTAACCTGAAAATTGCAAGTCCCTATCTCCTTTCGTTCGAAAGTTATCGAGGAAACGGTCCCCCATTCAGCTTCTGAACTCACACAAGGCTGCTCAGATCTCCAACAATATAGATCCGATCATGTTCAAACTTGGAACTGGACAGTACAGAATTCGCAAAATTTCAGCGATGTCGGACGAATAGTTTCCGATATGAACTCAAATGTCGCATTCAGATGCACAACCTAACCTGAAAATTTCAAGTCGCTATCTCTTTCCGTTCTCAGTTCATCGTGACATAAAGAATATTTATTAGTAATTTTATAAATTCTCACAAAATTTCACAAAAGTCCTTAGGTTTGTAATCTACAAACACTCACAAAGTTTCAATTCGATCGGATTTGCATTGGATGAAAACAAATTTGTTGCTCGGAAACCATTATGCCCATTAACGAACTTGTCTGTCATTTTGAGATGCGCAACATACCCTGAAAAATTGAAGTTCAGAGATCATTTTCGGCAAAAATTTTGAAAATTACAGACATTTGGGTAAAATGATGTTCCCAAGAACTACGCGCAAAAATTATTAAAATATATTATTTATCTCACAATAACCTAAGAACGTGAACTGATAGCGACTTGTAATTTTCAGGGTAGCTTGCGCATTCGAATGCAACATTTAATTTCGTTTATTAGCATAATCGACCAAACGGGTTTGGAATTATAATCATCTGAAATTTTGTTTTTTATTTCCCCTATAACTCAAAATAAACAAATCTGATCTAATTAATGCCCGGCAATTACTTGTAGAATGCCGACCCACTAATTTTTGCAGAATTTCGTGAATATCGTATAGTGAAGTTACTTGAGACGTAAACTTTTTCGTATATTATTAGATATTCACTGAATTTCAATTCATCAGCAAATTGTAATTAGGTGGAGGTTACACAGTCAATCGATCTGGTATCAATCTGATATCAATCCGGACCATCAGTCCATCAGTCTACGAGTATACAATCAGTTTCCCGTCAATCTGGTATCAATCCATGATTGATGTCAGATTGACCGTGTAACTTTCGTCATAGAATATTCTATGAAATCATAAAATTTCGATTAATTATTGAAATTTTGAGAAAACTTATCTCCGAAAGTATTACTTTGTTACAGTTGAGAATGATATCAATGGATTATAATGATGAAATTGGGTTTTCTCTCCCAAAATCTGAAAAATATCTGTAAAATAAATTTTTCGTATTATTTTGTGATTTGCTTCTGCGTAAGAACCGCAAGATATTTGTCAGAAGCAGTCAATCGAACAATGTTGCCTAAAAAACAACAACGAAAAAACATCAACGTAGAAACAACTATATTGTAACGTTTCGGAGTCTATATCAGACTCCTTCGTCAGACACTTAACGAAAATCTACAGAATTATTCTGTTGATATTTATTATGAAATTCGAGAATTATCACATTGACAGTATTTGAAAATCATAGTAACATAATTTTACTTTGCATAGAAATGTCCAAGTTCCAACTCCTCTTTTAATAAATTCAGCCAAATATGGTCAATACCAATTGAGTAATTTGCAAAATTGCATTCTCTGTTCAACAATTTACAAGTTGACTCCTTAAGTTTCCTTTTAATATAATCAGGTCCTGTCATCAGAATCTTTGTATTACTCCAATCCATCATGTGATCTCCTTGGATACATGTTCTGCTATTTTTCATTACTGTTTGTCTCTATTTTTTGAATTGTTATAGTTGTTTCTTCGTTGATTTTGTTTCGTTGTTGTTTGTTAGGCAACATTGTTCGATTGATTGCTTCTGACAAATATTTTGTGTTTATTACGCAGAAGCAAATCACAAAATAATAAAAAAAATTATTTTATAGATATTTTTCAGAGTTTGGGAGAGAAAACCCAGAAAAGAAATCTTTTAATAAGTAGTATATTTCCCACAGTATCCTTTAATGATTACTTGAAATTGGTAATCTAAAAAAAAATAATTTCCTTCATCCGAAACCACCTGGAAAGTTACAGAAATTTGGGCAATTGGGAATTGATTAGCACTCTGTTCCGAGGAACAAGAGCACCAAAAAGAAATAAAGAGCGATAGTAATAATTGGCGAATATCAATGAGAAAATTCTAGGATTTTTTTCGATATAGCCTTTGTATTCAAACTGGGACGAAATTATTCAGAAAGAAAATGACATCGTGTATGCAGAATTGCGGAGCACTGGAGGGGCCAGATCAACGCCCTGCTCTATCAGAGAAAGGTCGAGTGGCAGTGAAATCAGGGGGTCAGTGGACCCAAGTGAAGACACCTCCATGTCAAGAAAGTATTATTGTATATTATAAAGTCAAGCAATCACTTTTTAGATGTCCCATAACTGGGTCGTGTTCCACTTTAACCGCTAATTGGGTTACAATCTTCGTTTCTTTACGCTCATTCGCGCAATCAAGGTCTTCCTCAGGTTCAAGGGTGATACCAGTTGATATCACTACGGATTCTGAAACGATTTTCTGCGAATTTGATTTTTATTTTGCTGCGAGTGATGATGGTTCGCTATGTTCTGTGCGTGATAATCTTGTGAATGGTTCTTCAAGTGTTAACTTTTGGATTTTTAATTTTACATCGATATGATGTATGGGAAACTCTTATGTTTTTGTGGGCTCGTAGCAGGACGCTATAATTGCGCACTTCTTCCGGGGCGCTACAAATGTTACAAATGTCTGTACTCGGTCGATTTTGACCTGAAAATGGTCTCACGTTGAAAAATGTTCAAATCCGTAAATACGATAACTGTAAAATCTCACCAATGAGAGACTCGAAATCTGCATTGTAGATTTGACTCCAAATATATATGGAATAATGGATTTATTTTCATAAAAATCGAAAAATGATTTGATAGATCAAAGTAATTTATTTCTGGGGAATATTTTCCGCAATTCTTATTTTATTCCATTTTCCGTTACGTCTTCGATATCAGTCAGGCCCATGTAATGCTATTTGGCTGAACGATTCTCGAGATATGAATTTTTTTAAATTTTAAAAACATGTGGAAATGTTTTAATCAAGCCTTTCATAGAATAAACAATGTTCTACTACAAAAATGGGTTCAAGCCCTGTGGACAGGAGCTTTCTGGCGCTCTAGTTCAAACAGACAAATTATATCTCCGAAAGTAGATATTGGTTTCTCAGAGTTGGGAATTATATCAATGTATTCTTATGATAGAACTGCATCATAAAAGAAATTCAATTCAAATAATAGTTTATTTATCAAGATTAAATGAGCAATCTGAGAATGAGAATTGCACCATGGAAGAAATCGAATTAAATCTGGCCAATTTTGCCCAATAACGAACTTAACCGAGATATTCATCTCCCTAACCTACTCTGAAAATTTCAACTACCTAGCTCATTCCGTTCGAGAGTTATTGTAGAAAAACTTTTTTTAAATTTTCAAAATTTTTTTGACACTTTGCGGCAATCTGGTCAATACAAAACTTCACATGCGTATAAAGGTCATGATTCTACAATTTGATGCTAAATTTTAGATAGATCGAGTGATCGGTTTCGGAAATATTCATAAAAAATATTTTCACTAAAATCGGCCATAACTCCGAAACTGCTTGATGGATTTTTCCCATTAACGAGCTCTTCCGAGATATTTACGCACCAAACTCACCTTGCAAATTTCAATCCGCTAACTCCTTTCGTTCGAGAGTTATCGTGCCTACGGCCAGCCGGCCGGACAGAATCGATTTCGACCTCGGATTATTGATCAGTGAGTCGAACCAAATCGTTTAAGACCATTTTCATCGAAAAATTCGAAAATTACAGACATTTGGGCAAATTGATAAGCACTCAGTTCCGAGGAACTAGAGCGCCAACAAGTTTCGTATGAAAATTGCCCAAAACAGGTTTAAAGTACCTACAAATAGTAGATTTTTCATAAAACATTTATGAAAGAAGAGTAATAATGAAAAATTACCTTGTAATCGATCAAAAATTTCCTGATCTACGTTCACCAAATTTTCTCCTCTCTCGAAATACAGAATTATGCTTTCAATATTTACATTCTATTTGCATTCTTTGTCTATGGATGAAAAGCAGTCTCACTACTCTCAGATCTCTTACTTCATGTTCCGTTCCGAAATGTAAGACTTTTCTGAGAAAAACTAATTTCGGAGCAAACAACTGAGATTTTTCTCACTTCGCTCACATTTCGGAATACACTTTATTCTCATAATTCTTCGATTGATTAGATAATGTCATGTCTCAGGAAAATAAGTTGACATTATGACAATTCATACATAGAATAATTATATCATTCTGTGAAATTCGATTTATTATTGAATTTTGAAAAATCATATCTTCGAAAGTATTAGCTTGTTAGAGTTAAAAATGATATCCTTGGATTCTTATGGTAAAACTGCTCATTGAAAAAAATTTAATTTGGAATTTGTTCTGTAAAAAAAATTTTTTTTTGTTACTCCGAAACCATTTGTCCGATTTTGCACAGTAACAAACTTAGCCGAGATATTTATCTCCCAGACCTACTCTGAAAATTTCAACTGTCTAGCTCATTCCGTTCGAGAGTTATCGTGCCTACGGCCGGACCGGCCGGACAGAATGAATTTCGACCACGGATTCTTGATCAGTGAGGTGAACCAAATCGTTTAAGACCATTCTCATCGAAATATTCGAAAATTACAGATATTTGGGCAAATTGATAAGCACTCAGTTCCGAGGAACTAGAGCGCCAAAAATGATACTAGTATTTTGAATGTCTTCTCACCTCTATTAATTGGACACTCTACTACGAATTTAGCATCGATATATACCGTTTTCTCAGCTTTTATAATATATGAATACATTTTAATGACAGATTCAGAAGAGCATCGTCTATGATCACAGAATTTTAATTCTGACATATGTATTCTATTAGAATTGAAATACGAGGAAAATTACGCCTCAAGCAACTCCAGGATACGATATTCATGAAAATCAGCGAAAATTAGTGGTCGGAATTCTACAAGTAATCACCGAGACACCTAGTTTTAATTGGACCAGATTTGTATATTTTGAGTTAAAGAGGAAATAACAACCAAATTTCAGATGAGTATAACTCCAAATCAATTTGACCGATTCTGCCAATTAACGACCTTAATTGTCGTATTCAGATGCGCAGCCTACCCTGAAAATTGCAATTCGCTTTTTTCTTTCCGTTCTCAAGTTATCGTGAGATACATAATATTTTCTCGTAATTTTTTTAAAATTTTCTAGTGGTACGGTCCTCACCAAATTTCAGACACCTCTTTATGGTAATATTCTAGAAGTAGTTACCAAGCTTCAATTCGATCGGGTCTGTATTTTTTGAGTTACCAAGAAAATTATATTCCAGATGGGTATAACTCCGAAACCGTTGGGGCGATTATGCCCAACAACTCTCCCATTCAAATGCGCAACCCACTATCTAGCGGTTGAACTCACCCAAGGCTGCTAGAACCTCCAACAATATAGATCCGATCGTGTTCTAACTTGGAACTTGGCAATAGAGTTAGGTTTTGAAGGCTTTCGCAAAATTTCACTGATGTCGGACGAACAGTTACGGATATATAGAATTTCAATGATTTTTGGCGCTCTAGTTCCTCGGAACAGAGTGCTTAACAGTTTGCCCAGATGTCTGTAATTTTTGAATTTTTGGCTGAAAATGGTCTCAAACGATTTGGTTCGACAAGCTGATCAAGAATCCGAGGTCGAAATCGATTCTCTCCGGCCGGTCCGGCGGCCGGCCGGCCATAGGCACGATAACTCTCGAACGAAAGGAGTAAGAGGATTGAAATTTGCAAGGTAGTTTTGGAGCATAAATATCTCAGACGAGTTCGTTAATGGGCGAAATCCATCAACCATTTTTGGAGTTATGGCCGATTTTAGTAAAAACATTTTTTATGAATATTTCCGAAACCGATCACTCGATCTAACTGAAATTCAGCATCAAATTGTAGAATCATGACCTTTATACGCATGTGAAGTTTTGTATTGACCAGGTTACCGCAAAGTATCAAAAAAATTTTTGAAAATTAAAAAAAAAATTTCTACAATTACTCTCGAACGGAATGAGCTAGGCAGTTGACGTTTTGCAGAGTATGTTAGGGAGATGAATATCTCGGTTAAGTTCGTTATTGGGCAAAATAGGCCAGATGGTTTCGGAGTAACGAAAAAAAAATTTTTTTTTAACTCAATTTTTATTTAAGATACAGTTTCACTATAAAAATACATTGATATCATTTTTAACTCCAACAAGCTAATACTTTCGGAGATATGATTTTTCGAAATTTCAATAATGAATTATACTTCTATGTTTTCACCGAATGCTATTATTATTCTATCTAAGCTTTATTATATGCTCTGTGTTCATACTCGTACATGTCATCCTGTTCTATAAGAGATAGTCAAATTCATTTCAGCTATTTTGATTTGATTTCTTCCATGGTGCAGTTCTCATTCTCAGATTGCTCATTTAATATTGATAAATAAACTATTATTTGAATTGAATTTCCTTTATGATGCAGTTCTATCATAAGAATACATTGATATAATTCTCAACTCTGAGAAACCACTACTTTCGGAGATATAATTTGTCTGTTTGAACTAGAGCGCCAGAAAGCTCCTGTCCACAGGGCTTGAACCAATTTTTAGAAAAAAATTTAGTGATGCGATCTTCACAAAATTTCGCAAGAATTTTCGCGTTGGCATTCTACAACTAATAACCATGTTTGAATTGGATTGGTTCCGTATTTTATAAATAATACATTTTAACAATTCATTAAAACGTTTCTGGTGATATATGATTCTCATGAAATTTCGCGAACGTCTTTGTTTTGTGTTTGTGTTGTATTGTTTGTATTCTACAACTACTCTCCAAGTTTCAAATCGATTGGATTTGTATTGATTTAAAACAAAATTATTACTCGGAAACAATTGTCCGTCGTATTGGGACGCGGTACCTACCCTGAAAATTTCAAGTCGCTATCTCTTTCCGTTCTCAAACTATCGTGGCAACGGCTGGACGGCCGGCCGGACAGAATCAAATTTGACCTCGAATTCTTCATCGGGGAGTCGAACCCAACCATTTCCCGCAAAAAATGCGAAAATTACAGACATTTGTGCAAAATGATAAGCCGATGCTCCCCGGAATATGCGCTAAGAAGAGTTAAATCTCGAGAGTTATTGACCCATTGGCGTTAAATGTGCATTACCTACTGATTTAAAAAAAAATATGATTTATCCATGTCAAGAACAAAATAGGGGCCTGCAATTAAAAAAATAAATGGTTCAAGCCCTGTGGACAGGAGCTTTCTGGCGCTCTAGTTCAAACAGACAAATTATATCTCCGAAAGTATTGGTTTCTCAGAGTTGGGAATTAAATCAATGTATTCTTATGAAAGAACTGCATCATAAAGGAAATCAAATTCAAATAGTAGTTTATTTATCAAGATTAAATGAGCAATCTGAGAATGAGAACTGCACCATGGAAGAAATCAAATTAAAATAGCTGAAATGAAGTTGACTCTTTCTTATAGAACAGGATGAAATGTACGAGTATGAACACAGATCATATAATAAAGCTTAGATAGAATATATCATCCTGTGCTAACATGGAACTACGATTCATTATTGAAATTTAGAAAAATTATATCTCTGAAAGTATTAGCTTGTTGGAGTTGAAAATTATATCGATGGATTTTAATGGTGAAACTGCATCTTAAATAAAAATTACAGACATTTGGGCAAATTGATAAGCACTCAGTTCCGAGGAACTAGAGCACCAAAAAGTGTAATTCCCTTTCCGGGATTTGAGCCCGCCTTCTCTCGTTCCGAAACCGAAAACCAAATCAAAAAACCGAAACCAAAATCCCGACGGCCTAGACCAACCGGCTATCGGGCTCCTCGTACGATCTTGTCGATCTCCGGTATTAGAATAAAACGTCGGTACTTACCTGGGTTATATATTCTTAATTTTCACTTTTCGACATAAAATCACCACATGGGGGTTTCTTTGACGGTTTTTTTACCCTTGACTCTCTAAGTCGATTTTGACGTTTCTCGGACCAACTATTAGCAAGGAACTAGACAATGTCATGTCTCAGGAAAATAAGTTGACCTTATGACAATTCATACATAGAATAATTATATAGTTCTGTGAAAACGAAAAAATACGATTTATTATTGAAATTTTGAAAAATAATATCTCTGAATGTATTAGCTTGTTAGAGTTAAAAATGATATCATTCTTATGATAAAACTGCTTATTGAAAAAAATTTTATTTGGAATTTGTTTTGTAAAAAAAAAATTATTTTTTGTTTCTCCGAAAGCATCTGTCCGATTTTGCCCAATAACGTACTCAGCCGAGATATTTATTAGGGTGCTTCATTTTTAGGCGATATTTTTTTTTCTCTGTGCTACCTGAAAATCTGATAGTTTATGAAAAATAAAAAACTATGCCGCCGGGTAGGAGGCTTTCAGTGCAATAGTGGCTTAGCTCATTTAAAAATTCAATTTCCTATTTAAATAGCACAGAAATTTTTTTTTTCAGTTTCAATTTGATTTTTCGACGAAAAAAAAATTTTGGGGAAAAACGCGTGTATAGCTTTTGTAGAGCATAAAATTTGCTACAAAAAGTTTCTTCGCGGGAATCCTCCTCGACCAACAACTTTTGAGTTATAGAACAGGGAAGATAAATGTTTATCAGATTTTACATCAAATCATTTCTAAATTTAGAGTTATTATTTTTACATCACAAAATAATTCATTATAAACCAAAGAACGTTTTAATCGAGTCATTATATGATCCGGGTTTCCAATTTCAAACATTATTTTTGATAAAATAGAGAAAACTAAATTTTAATTATTATAATAATATTATATAATTTTAATTATTATAATTATAATTATAATAAAATCAAATTTCAAATACATTAAATTCAAATTTTCGTTCATATTTTATTATTTTATTTTTAGTTCTATTTCCTACCGCAGCAGCGCTGTTTTCCTTCTATACCTCTATTGTTGTAAACAGATGTTTTCACTCTCCGATCCTGTCAACTAGCTTTGATTGCTGACAACTGTAATCAAAGCTCATTGTTTATTTTTCTATTTCTGTCATATAAATGTCAGCTGGAATGATTAGATTAATTTAAGTAAATTTGACTTACAGATTCGAATCACATTTTACCGAAATGGGAAGTAAAGACTCCCGTAAAAACATTTATCTACTCGGTTATGAACGTCTATATTTATCTCAACGTAAATTACCAAACAATCAGGAAGTTTTGAGTTTATTGTTGTACAATTATAAATCTGTTCTTACTGTTTATAATAAATTGTTATTTAATGTAAAAATAATATTTATTTATTTAATTGACATTTATTTTTCTCTATCCAAAAATATTTTTGAAATTAGAAACCCAGATCATGTATTGACTTGATTGAATCGTTCTTTTGTCTATAATGAATTATTTTTTGATGTAAAAATAATAAATCTTGATTTAGAAATGATTTGATATAAAATCTGATAAACATTTATCTTCCCTGTTCTATAACTCAAAAGCTGTTGGTCGAAGAAGATTCCCGCGAAGAAACTTTTTGTAGCAAATTTTATGCTCTACAGAAGCTATACACGCGTTTTTCCCCAAAAATTTTTTTTTCGTCGAAAAATCAAATTGAAACTGAAAAAAAAAATTTCTGTCCTATTTAAATAGGAAATTGAATTTTTAAATGAGCTAAGCCACTATTGCACTGAAAGCCTCCTACCCGGCGGCATAATTTTTTGTTTTCCATAAAGTATCAGATTTTCAGGTAGCACAGAGAAAAAAAAAATATCGCCTAAAAATGAAGCACCCTAATATTTATCTCCCAAACCTACTCTGAAAATTTCAACTGTCTACCTCATTCCGTTCGAGAGTTATCGTGCCTACGTCCGGCCGGCCGGAGAGAATGAATTTCGACCACGGATTCTTGATCAGTGAGTCGAACCAAATCGTTTAAGACCATTTTCATCGAAAATTCGAAAATTACAGACATTAGGGCAAATTGATAAGCACTCAGTTCCGAGGAACTAGAGCGCCAAAAATAGATGACGTCACTGCTTGGTAACGGGAAATGGTAGAACAATAAGAATTAAATGAAAGTGTTCCTTGAAAAATTCATTAATTTGACCGCTATTCCTGAAAGCGGTGAAAATAAATCTATTATTTCATATTTTTGACGCTCCCTGTATGTATACACCTATTCATTTAATATTGTGACGCTTTTCGTTGGGACTACAACCTACTGAATTTTTAAAAATTAATGATTTCCCCATGCTGCTGGATTTAGAACCATATAGCATGTTATACTATTTTGGACGAAGTTTCTCAGATGTTTCTATATTAAGTTTTGAGCGATATTAGAATTAATTATTTTCTAAGATTTTTTGAATTGAGTAGAAATGTGCATTGATTTTTTGTAAGGTTCTTGAGTAGATTTGATGTTGTTAATGACAGGTTTCATTTTTATTATGATCATGTATCTGGTTATAATATTCGAAATAAAGATATTGTTGTATTATTATTAATCATACACCACAATCGATGACCGGGCCATAGAGTCTTCTGTTCTTCTTCTTTTTTCAACCGAGTATTAGATTGCAATTGGACCGGATCTGTACTTTTGAGAATATTGGGAGAATAAAATGCGTCTTGAAAGTTTGTGCAGAATTTCAATCGAATCTGAGAGATAGCTTCTAAAATACAAAATTTTTGAAACAATTTTTTTTCCAACGATACGATCCTCACGAAATTTGCCGAAAATTTGCGCATCTCCATTATACAACCAATTAGTACGATTCGATTCAATCAGATCTCTATTTTTTGAGTTATTTAGGAAAAAACAATAAAATTTCAGATGGGTATGTATAACTTCGAAACCGTTTGGCCGATTTTACCCGCTAACGAACTTAACTGTGCCCAACCTACCGTGAAGTAGCTATCTCCTTCCGTTCGAAAGTTATCGTGGCAACGGTCATCCATCCAGCTACTGAACTCGCCCAAGGCTGCTCGACTTCTAATATTTTTTCAATATCTCCGATCGTTTTCAAATTTCACACTTGACTGAAAAATTAGGTTTTGAGGTCTCTAGCAAAATTCCAGCTATACAGGGTATCCCGGCACTACGTGACTCTTTCTCAGGTGTAAATAAAGTATGTAAAGACGAGTAAGGAATGCTTTAATTTTTTTCTACGACTCCCCCCTTCGAAGATAATATGTGCCGCCAAATGGTACTGCCATAATTCAGTTTCTTTGTGA
Source organism: Halyzia sedecimguttata (assembly GCA_937662695.2). Classification (NCBI taxonomy): domain Eukaryota; kingdom Metazoa; phylum Arthropoda; class Insecta; order Coleoptera; family Coccinellidae; genus Halyzia; species Halyzia sedecimguttata. The sequence continues at coordinate 75,453,314 of OW569414.2, forward strand.
TAACTTCCGAACGACTCAACCGATTCGAGTAATTTGATGATGAAATACATAAATGGAGGAAATTTGCCGATATCTTCAACCAAAAAAAAAGTTTCTGACCATTAAGTGCTAGGGTCAGTCCGTCAGACTTATGGTGCAGGTGTTGGAAACAAATCACGATATTTTTGGGCGTATGTTCTAGGGGAACATCGTCCTATCATTTCGTCCAAATGTCTGTAATTTTCGAATTTCGAGCTGAAAATTGGCTAATAGACTAATTCGGACTCCCTGATTACGAATCCGGTGTCAGATTTTTGGGTGCCGTATGGCCGGCCGGCCGGCCGGCCGTAGGCACGATAACAGGAGCACCGAAGGTCCTATCGACTTCAAACTTTCAGGGTAGGTTTCTGATCAAAATGCGACGGTTAAGTTCGTTAACGAGCAAAATCGGCCGGACGGTTTAGGAGTTATAGACATTTAAAGTTTTGAGGTTATTTCCCTGATATTTCAGGAACTAAAGAAGATGTTGAATCGAAACTTGGTAGTCAGTTCGAGGATATAAACGCGCAACTTTTGGCAAAATTCTGTTATGATCAAAATGTTGGTAATTTTTAAAAAAATATTTCTTTTAATTTTTTCGAAAAAAAAATTTTTTTTTCGTGAACTATTCATCAGATTGCAACAAAAACTTGTACTAACGTCAATTGTAGTATTTTGCAACATTGTGCAAAATTTTGGCTCTATACGATTTCAATTTCTGGAGATATAAGACAAAATGTGTCAAATTTCCTGGGTCTCTCTCAGTATTTTCATCGATTATTCTATGAACTCTTTGAATTCCACCGAAAACAAATTCAAAGACATAAACATAAAGAATCAAGTCATAGTTTAGACGTCGAAAGAAGGACGATGTTGATCGACTTGAAAAGGTACCTATTTCAAGAAATGCAATAATGAAATGCTTAATTTTTTTTATGGTCACAGAAAATCGTCACAAAAATTTATTTACCTCATTTGACGGCTGTTTGTCAAATCAATTAATTTCAATAATTAATGTCAGATTTCCTACATACCAAGTTCAAACACATTTTATTATATGGAAAACACTTATTATGATCACGTTCTACAGGAATTGATACTAAATAGAAGCTAGATGAAGATTATTGTAATGGAAAATTTGCGTTCCAGAATAATATTAAGGTATTCAACATGATACTGCTTTTTTTCTTTACTGGTCAGTACGGGCCACAAGGAACATGCGCCCAAAAGCTCCTGTCCACAGGGCTTGAACCCATTTTTATTGATTAAAATTCGAAAAATTACTAGAATTGGTTGAGTCGTTCGGAAGATATCACAAATTGGTTCAAGCCCTGTGGACAGGAGCTTTCTGGCGCTCTTGTTCAAACAGACAAATAATATCTCCGAAAGTATTGGTTTCTCAGAGTTGGGAATTATATCAATGTATTCTTATGATAGAACTGCATCATAAAGGAAATTCAATTCAAATAATAGTTCATTTATCAAGATTAAATGAGCAATCTGAGAATGAGAACTGCACCATGGAAGAAATCAAATCAAAATAGCTGAAATGAATTTGACTCTCTCTTATAGAACAGGATGACATATACGAGTATGAACACAGATCATATAATAAAGCTTAGATAGAATAATTATAGCATTCTGTGAAAACTAAGAAGCACGTACGATTCATTATTGAAATTTAGAAAAATCATATCTCCGAAAGTATTAGCTTGTTGGACTTGAAAATGATATCAGTGGATTTTTATGTCGAAACTGCGTTTCAAATAAAAATTGAATTTGAAATTTGTTGCTTAAAAAAAAATTTTTTTTTGTTACTCTGAAACCATCTGGCCTATTTTGCCCAATAACGAACTTAACCGAGATATTCATCTCCCCAACCTACTCTGAAAATTTCAACTACTTAGCTCATTCCGTTCGAAAGTTATTGTAGAAAAATGTTCTTAAATTTTCAAATATTTTTTTTTACACTTTGCGGAAATCTGCTCAATACAAAACACATTCGTCTAGAGGTCATGATTCTACAATTTGATGCTGAATTTCAGATAGATCGAGTGATCGGTTTCGGAAATATTCATAAAAATGTTTTTACTAAAATTGGCCATAACTCCGAAAATGTTTCATGGATTTCGCCCATTAACGAACTTGTCCGAGATATTTACGCTCCAAACCCTCCTTGCAAATTTCAATCCTCTAACTCCTTTCGTTCGAGAGTTATCGTGCCTACGGCCGGCCGGACAGAATCGATTTCGACCTCGGATTCTTGATCAGTGAGTCGAACCAAATCGTTTGAGACCATTTGCAGCCAAAAATTCGAAAATTACAGACATTTGGGCAAATTGATAACCACTCAGTTCCGAGGAACTAGAGCGCCAAAAACTGAATTGTGGGAGTACCATTTGGAGGCACATATCTTCGCAAGGGTGAGAATTATTTTTAGCGTTATTGACTCGTCTTCATATACATCTAGTGATATGATCCTCACCTAATTTCGCGAAAAATTTGTACGTCTACATTTTACGACCTACCGATCGAAATATGTACTATATCTTGGCATCGGACGACCGGCCGGACAGAATTGAATTTGACCTCGAATTCTTCATCAGGTAATCAAAAATAATCATTTGAGACCATTTTCGGCAAAAAAATCAAAAATTACAAACTTCTGTGCAAAATGATAGCATGCCGTTCCCCAGAACACAGAAATATCTTATTTACATTCACCTCACAAACCTTGCACTAGTCAAAAATAAAGTTCATTAGGAAAACAATAACCGAGGGCAGTAATAAGTACGTATAAGTGAAGAAGATTAGTTAAATAAGAAATCATTGAAATCAAGAATAAATAACCAAAAAAAATCCATTTCATTTAGCTATTTCTCAACTTATATTCAAGGGTTTTCCAATAAGAGATGTTATTTTGATATTCAAAGAGAAATGCCATCTTTCAATATAAGTGATCGGAAGTTTATTTCATTATAAAGAAGAAGCTATGCCGTTAATAGTGGAAAATAACATCAGGCAAATGACCACCACGACCACGCTTACAGGACCATATCCTTTTAATTAAATTTTCCATAACCAAATCGCAAAGTGGCTGCCCTATGTCCTCGATAGCCTCACGAATTCCATCTTTGAGGTCTTGAATCGACGCTGGGCTATTGGCGTAGACCTTCTCTTTCACGTGGCACCAAAGGAAGAAGTCGCAATGTGTTAAATCACAAGATCTCGGTGGCCAATTGTGAACACCTCTACGAGAGATAACAGGGTACGGAAACTTTTCCCGCAAAAGATCAATGGTTTCGCTGCTTGTGTGGCACGTAGTGGCCTCTTGTTGAACGTAAACGTCGTCCAGATCAATACCATCCAATTCCGGCCATAAAAAATCATTAATCTTCTCTCGATAGCGCAATCCATTCACCGTAACTGTTGCTCCAGCCTCATTTTCGAAAAAGTAAGGGCCAATGACTCCGCCGGACCATAAACTGCACCAAACAGTCGCACGTTGAGGATAGAGAGGCTTTTCAACAATAACTCTTGGGTTTTCCGAGCCCCAGATGCGACAATTTGGCTTGTTGACGAAGCCACCGAGGTGGAAATGAGCCTCATCACTCAAGATGATATTTCGATGGAATTCCGGATCATTTTCATGCATTTCAACGACCCAATCAGCAAAGACTTTGACGACGTTGTTGATGATCGGCCGGCAAGAGTTCTTGTGTTAACTGAACTTTATAAGCCTTAAGACTCAAATCTTTATGCAAAATACGGTGTAATGACGTTTGTCCAAAGAACGACGAGGAATGGACAAACTTGGGTTTTCTCCAACACTTTCGGCTACAGCAGCAATATTCTCGGCTGTTCTTGAGCGACGTGCACGGGTTTTATTCTTCACATAACTAACTTGTCCCAACAGCTCGAATTTTTCCACCAATTTCTTTATTGCGGTCTGACAAGGAGCTTCACGACGACCCAAAAATGTTCGAGTTTTACGAACCGTCTCTGCCAAATTTTCACAATTTTTATAGTGAATTTTAATAATTTCAATGCATTCTTGAAGCGTGTATCGTTCCATTTTTGGGCGCATGTTCTAGGGGAACATCGTCCTATCATTTCGTCCAAATGTCTGTAATTTTCGAATTTCGAGCTGAAAATTGGCTAATAGACTAATTCGGACTCCCTGATCACGAATCCGGTGTCAGATTCTTGGGTGCCGTCCGGCCGGCCGGCCGGTTTCCCGGCCGTAAGCACGATAACAGGAGCACCGAAGGTCCTATCGACTTCAAACTTTCAGGGTAGGTTTCTGATCAAAATGCGACGGTTAAGTTCGTTAACGAGCAAAATCGGCCGGACGGTTTAGGAGTTATAGACATTTAAAATTTTGAGGTTATTTCCCTGATATTTCAGGAACTAAAGAAGATGTTGAATCAAAACTTGGTAGTCAGTTCGAGGATATAAACGCGCAACTTTTGGCAAAATTCTGTTATGATCGAAATGTTGGTAATTTTTAAAAAAATATTTCTTTTAATTTTTTCGAAAAAAAAAATTTTTTTTCGTGAACTATTCATCAGATTGCAACAAAAACTTGTACTAACGTCAATTGTAGTATTTTGCAACATTGTGCAAAATTTTGGCTCTATACGATTTCAAGTTCTGGAGATATAAGACAAAATGTGTCAAATTTCTCTCTCAGTATTTTCATCGATTTTTTTCTTTACTGGTCAGTACGGGCCACAAGGAAGATGAACATGCGCCCAAAAGCTCCTGTCCACAGGGCTTGAACCAATTTTTATTAATGGCGTAGTCTCTACTTGACAAATGTCAAAAAATGACAGCTTCAAAAGTGACATCTACCGAAATAGCGGGCTATTCAAAATAACATCTCTTATTGGAAAACCCTTTATTTCTACCCCATTTGTTTTGATGAAATCGAAATGATTCTTATACAAAGAGCAATTCTAAAAATAAAAACATCGCCAAAAGATTACATTATCTCTAACGAGCATGCCTGATTGATAAAAAATCCTAGATACGTTACAAAAATATATCGTAACTGGTAATTATGACTTAATTATAAATATATGTTCTATTGAAATGTGGAGCAAGGTCGTGGTTTAATAATAGACGCCGAGTGATATTTTTTTCATTAATACGAATCCATGAATGATCGATCGCTGTTACTTCTACTGTATAGAACTCAATCGATGTCCTTTGTGTTCTGATTCTAACAAATTGATTTCAGTTTCGCCCACGTAATTGGTCGTTATCATTCTACATAAATGTCTGTAATTTTTGACTTTTAAGCCTACGGTGGTATCGTATGATTCCATTTGATTCACTGATTAAGAATCCGTAGTCAAAGTCGTCCTAAGATATTTTTGAGGATATTTGCGCCCAGGCTAGAGGAAACATTGCGCGTCCATATACACGATGAGTGTTGTACATTAATTTTGACCAAAGATTCTTCTCACGAAATAAAACACTTTTTTCTATTCATCATTTTTCCAGATCCAGCTCAGGCAAAAAGTTACAAACATTCAAAGATTGCACAATGTGCTAATACACTGCATATAAATTATATATGACTGTGATGGTGAACGACAAGAAGGTACGGCAACGTGTCTGGGAATTGGAGAATATGTGTCATCGTTATAAGAAATCTCACATCAATATTCATTTCATATTCATTCAGAATAAGTGTCCAATACAGGAGAATGGACAACATAATTTACCATGTTAAATTCGATTAACAGTGTCTAATACAGGAGAATGGACAATAGAACATACGCGCAAAAGCTTCTGACTTCACTTCAGTGCTTGAACCAATTTTTTTTTTCATAATTTTTTTAAAATTTTCTATTGGTTCGGTTCTTATAAAATGTTTAAGCTTCAATTCGATCGAGTCTATATTTTTTGAGTTATCGAGGAAATAATATTCCAGGTTGGTATAACTCTGAAACCGTTGGACCGATTATGCTCGTAAAAAACTTAAACTCCCATTCAGATACGCAACATACCCTAAAAATTGCAAGTCCCTATCTCCTTTCGTTCGAACGTTATTGAGGCAACCGTCACCCATCCATCTACTAAACTCACATAAGGCTGCTCGAATTTCCGACAATATATATCCGATCGTGTTCAAACTCAGAACTTGGCAGTAAAGTTAGGTTTTGAAGGCTCTCGCAAAATTTCAACGATGTCGGACGAATAGTTACTGATATATATAGAATTTTTTTCAATGATTTTTTTAAAAATATCTAGTAATACGATCCTCACGAAATTTTGTGAAAATTTTCGCGTTGGCATTAGGTACCTATACAACTAATAACCATGTTTGAATTTATTACTTTTTGTATTTTTCGAGATATTGAGGAAATAACAACCAAATTTCAGATGGTTATAACTCCAAAACCTTTTACCCGATTATGCCTATAACCAAACTCAAATGTCGCATTCAGATGCACAACCTAACCTGGAAATGTAAAGTCACTATATCTTTCCGTTCTCAGGTTATTGTGACATGAAAAATATTATTTAATATTTTTTTTTTCTATGAATGCGATTCTCACAAAATTTCACAAACCTACTTAACTTCATATTCTACAACTATTCACCAAGTCTGGCTGGCCGGACAAAATCAAATTTGATCTCGAATTCTTCATAGGGTAGTCGAACACAATCGTTTGAGACCATTTTCGACAAAAAATTCGAAAATTACAGACATCTGGGCAAAATCATAACGCGATGTTCCCCAGAACATACGCGCAAAAGACTCTCGCCAAATTTCAGCGATTTTGAAGGAATAGTTTCTGATATAGATTTTTTTCAAGATTTTCTATGAGTTTTAAAGAAAATTTTAGTTTTACGATACTCATGAAATTTTGCTAGAATTATCGAGTTGACAATCTACAACTAATTACTATGTTTGAATGGGACCGGATTCGTATTTTTCGAGTTATTGATGAAATAACAACCAAATTTCAGAGGGATGTAACCCCGAAACCATTTGGCCGATTGAGCCTATCAACGAATTCAAATTTCGCATTCAAAGGCACAACCTAACCTAAAAATTGCAAGTAGCTATTTTTGACATTTGGGCAAAATAATATCAAGATGTTCCCCAGAACATGCGCGTAAAAAGTAAAAAAATTCATGTAAATGATCCCATAAATATAAATCCCCTAAAAAATCCCATCCTACTCATTTACCCCATTAATTCTGAGGGGGATCCTATAAGTTGAGAACCCTGACAAAATATGCCATCGTAACATGTTTATGTTTATGCGGGTGTCTATGGCTATGGATATGAACAAGCGAGCCAAAGCTCACTGACCTCACGTCAATACTTTCCCAACATTTTTTTCGCTTCTCGACGCTTATACATACTTTAGCCTAGAGAATCTTGGGCAGCATCGAAAATTCAGTCGGCCATCCTCACGCGGCGTATCGGCAGTTTCTTCTCGATTTTATCACCGTTTAAGGGTCAGTTACCGACGGGGCAACGAAACCTTTTTTATGAAAATCTAAGGACGACCGCTTCTCCGAGCGGGGTTCATTGAATTCCATAGCCAGACGCGGGATCGCGGCACATCGCATCGTGAAAAAAATACGCGAACGCTTTTATTTCTTCTCGCTTTTATTTCCAGTGCCGCTTAATGGAAATCCTACCAGATGATTCCCGGTTGAACGTGCCCATAATTGAGCGCTCAAATGCCACTTGATCTTGCTCTGTGCCGACGACCTCGCGACTTTGACGGCTACGATGGTACCCACTGTCGAATGGCACCCATCTTTAACCTATGTTACGCACCTAGAGTACGATCTGATGGAGCCAATGCAGACCTCCCTAGTATGTCTCTGAGAGGTCACACTTGGGCATTTATTGGTACTCCTATTGTGAGCTCCCAGCGAGCACCATGCGACGTAACTGTAGCTATTCTCAATAATAGCACAAAGTGATATCTCCGTAAGATTGTGTATGGATCCTTGAAGCATAATGCGCGAATGCAAGTAAAATGGAATATTCACAATGTGATCGTCCAAAGATTTCACCATAGCAACCTCAATATCCCATTTGGGCCGTCAGCTATCGTCCATTTATTAGTCTAGTCAACAAGTGTTTTTTAGGTCAAAATTTTTGTGTACTCTCCTAAAATTATGATTGAGGTGACATTCGTTTCGGAATGGCATGTAGATAGTTTTTGAGAAAAAGCTAAGGCCGCTCGTAAAAATTGCAATAGTTATAAACAAAAGTGAAGAAAAAGGGGGTTTGGTTTTTCGCCAATATCTCAAGCAGACTTCAGCCCTCTTCAGACCTTTAATTAATAAATATTATTTAAACTTATTGAATATGAAAATAAAAAATTGAAAAAATTTAGACGCCTGTAGGATAGATCAATGAACAATAATCCGTAGTCCAAAAATCTTTATCGCGATTTCTCAATTAGTTATCCATTAGTTAATTAATAATTTTTTTGTATCAGGAACATTAACATTGCAAGTGCGATAATTGTTAATTTATTAATCTGATAATTGTATCCTTTCGTGGAGCCAGTTTTCAAAGGTCTTAGTATGGATTCCCGTTGGAAAAATAAAAAAATTGTTAATTTTCGTTTTGTTATTAACAATTTACTTAAGTGAAAAATGATAAGGCTTCATTAAACATTGAAAACACTTTTTTATAATATTACTATTGATCCATTTTCTTCTGATCAGAAGGTACTTAAATTTTATTTTTAATAATGTTTATCTCATATTGTTTAAAAAATTTTTATAAACAAATGCGTTTACATTTTTTTTTTGATAACATAATCTTTTATGATATTTCTTTATTGCTCCCCTTTTTGAATATTTTTTTCAAATTTGAATTATCTCAAATAGATTTTGAGATATTGGTGAAAATCCAAACCACCCTTATTTGCCCTTAATTGTTTATAACTATTACAATTGTTGTGAGCGGTCTTAGCATTTTCTCAAGAACTATCTACATGACAATCCGAATCGAATGACACCTCAATCATAATTTTCGGGGAATACCCAAAAATTTTGACCTAAAAAACACTTGTTGACTAAACTAATATGTGTCGGTCATTGTAAAAGTGGTGTAACTCCAAACCTTTTAAATATATATTTTTCTGCTTAATGAAATCACATTTAGTCATAACTGTCATCAAAATTGTGAAGTCATAATACTGCAACTATTGGAGACCATTTTGATGACTGAATGTGATTTCAGTAAGCAGAAAAATATACAGGGTGTATATAAATAGTTGCGAAATTATGAGGGGGTGATTCCTTGTCAAAAAATAGGTCATGTATATACTTTAATCCCCTACGAACCCTTTAATGGAGAAAAAAAAATGGGGGTGGCGTGAGGGGGTTGAAAGTTGTTCATGAACAAAACTGTAATGGTCGACTTTCATTCGATGACAAATTTCATCAGGTACCATCGTCTAAAAGTAAATGAGCCATGACAAAGTGCACATACTGAAATCCTCTTTGAACTAACTATTTTTCAAAAAAGAAAAATGTTTTCTTGAAAATTTCTGCACGCCTGTAAAGAAGATACAAAGACCTTGCCAAAAAAGTACCACAGGATCCACTTTGCCTATTCAAAAAATTTAGAGGGTTGATGGGGATGGCACAGGGTGCAACAAAAAAGTAAAAGTGAAACAAAAATTGACCTGTTTCAGGATTTTGTTGCCAAATATTTTTCTTCTGAGAAAATGAATTTGATCCATAATTTTGACGCGCACTGTATATATTGAGAAGGAATGAAATGATATGTTATGAAAACTAACAATATTATTTGTCAACGATGAAAGGACTAGCAGAGAACAAAGTTCAGAACAACCATACGGTGTGATTTCATCAAAGTTGAATTACTTTTCTAAAGCGTCATTCTTTTTGGCGCTCTTATTCTATAATATTATTTGTTTCAAGGATATTGTTACACGACAAGAATGGCAACTGGCTTGTAGTAGAGGTAGGTTATTGAAAATTAGGACATTTGTTTGTTCAAAACATTTTTCTACCGAATATATATTGAATAGAAGATTGAAACGTAGTACACTACCCTCTATTTGGTTAGTTTATCAATTTAATGAATCATTTTTACATATTTCATCAGTATACTTAGTTCTGAATAATTGCTATCGAATCAAATATATTTTGCGATCTAATCATCCAATTGCTGAGGACATTAAAAGTAAAAGGGGTATTGGGTCATTGGGTGACTGAAAAAATGCTGTGTACAAACTATTTTGATGAAGTTTCCAATTATACATCGAAAATAATAAGTAAAATGGTCAATTTAAATGAGCCTTACATGATAAAGGTAATTAATACATTTGAATAATAATATGATATCGAAAAATATTATGTAGAGGTATTACAGAAAATACTGTATTATTCAATGGATTTCAAAATACATAAATTAAATGCTTATATTCCAATGCCGTTGGATGTGATCTTTTGTAATGGAAAAATAATGATTTCACAGATTTTTTCATTAACAGTTCCATTCAAAATGTTCCAATGAAACTCCCCTACTGATAAATCCCTTATTTGACCTCATTATGGCTTGGCAAAATGATATTTAACCCTTCAAAGGCGGAATTATTATTTTTTCAAGAGAGCAAATTTAGCGATTCTATTGAGTGAATTCCATTTATCAGTGTTGGGTAGAATAAGAATTATGCATTTTTTTCCTTTATTTTTCTCAAAAAATGGCGTAACCATATGGTCACACTAGCCCAATATGAATACAGAAATGTCGAACATATTATTCAATGTGAAATATATAAAAACATTCCACACATAGTCCCAAATCACATTTATTGCACTGTGTTCGACCAACAGAGGAGCATCCTTCTCCGGCACATCTTCTCCTCTTGTTATTTGGAACTGGAACAACTAAGTGGTCCTTGTGGTCATACCTGATATCATCCGAAATCCTATTCATGGAGACACTATTTCTACTCGTTGTTGGTCTTCCATATCTTTTTGGGGCAGTTTTAAACCTATTTAGGTATACCTTTACAATTTCTCTTCTGAAATTCAGATTAGTAATTGAATTACCTGCACTTTTATACTGAATCCATGCATTGTGTAATGCGGTATCTACAAGCCAAGTAAGTAACGGCCAATACCATTTCTTACTTCTGATACCTATTCTATGGCGCGCAATATCTTCGTCCATCCGATCTGTCCCACCCATATATTTATTATAGGCGTTTATAAGACGTGGCTGGGGAATTTGAATAATTTTCTTCTCCGACTGTGAATATCTTTTCACCAAAGAAGTGGGTTCAATTCCAAAAGAAGTTGAAGCCATGGTAACAGGGGCATTGTCAGTCCAACGCACTAGTATCACACCTTCATCTTTTGAAATTTTAGACTCGATAGAACCTCTTTTTTTTTTCTTCATGTCTAATTTAGAAGTTATTGGGCAGTCCTTTGGAACCCTATTTTCTCTAACGGTTCCTGTAACTCCATAGCCTCTTTGCTTTAGCTCCGTCAAAAGATTGAAACTCGTAAACAAATTGTCTGTATAAATTTGATAACGAAGATTTCTATCTGGCAAGGAGTCTAGCATTATTAGTAATGGAGAAGTAGCTTTTCCAAATTTATTGTCATATTCAGTAACCGACTTCGGATTACTTCCCTGATATATATCGAAGTTGATTAGGTAGCCGTTTTCGGCATTCAAACTCCATACTTTATAGCCAAATCTTATCGGTTTTCCGCGAATAAACTGTTTGCAGCTGTGTCTGCCATAGTATTTCACCATACATTCGTCGTAACTCATATTTTCTGTCGGCTTAAAATATTTCAAATAATTTTTTTGAAGTTTTTCAATGAGCGGCCTAAGTTTCCACATTTTGTCTTTGTAATTGGGTTTGGTATTATCGGCACAATGTAAAAAACGCATTATCTGTCGAAATCTGTCCCTACGCATTGCTTCCTTTACTAATTGATTTCCCATGTCCGATTCTGAATCCCAGTAAAAACATTTTCCGGGAAGAGAGTTATACCCGGTCAAAATAAGTATACCGATGAAACACTTCATTTCATCAGATTCTATTTTCGGATCTGGATGGTTTAGGAAGAGCGCATATTTATTTGATTCTTCTACTAACATACGAACAATGTCTTCGTCGAAAAACAATTCAAATAAATCTGTTGGGGATTTTCCTATAAAATTGGTATAGTCTGGCTGTGGAAATACTGCTGTCGTTTTTAGAAGATCGCCCTCAATCCAAGTTCTTTTGAGTGTTTCTTTCACTTTCTTCTGCGGCTTCTTCGTTGAATTCGTCTTTTTGGTGCTCTTGTTTGAACTAGTGCTTGGACCACATTTTTCAATCTGACTAACTTCACTTTCTAATAAACTATTGTCTCCTTCACTGCCTTCTTCATTTGAAACATCTTCGAAGCCAGTTATGCGCGAATTGTCAGAAAGTCGGATTTCTGCTGCAGTTGATAATTGGCCACGTGATAAATTATCCATTTCCCCGCCTTCTTCATCACCCGAATCTTCATCTGTCAGTACATTTGGTTCCGGCGGTGATATGTAAATGTCACACACACCATTGCTATCTTCTTCGTCGTTATATAATATATCTAAGGCTTCTTTGAGAGAGAAACCTCGCCTGAAACAAAAAATATCAATTTCTGCCAGATTCGGCTAGTGTCACCATGCGGTCACAGTCAAGTTTGCATCAAAGTTGATTTTGAACAGAGAAGAGATATTCAAATCTAATATATTCTTGAAATTCCTCACACATTTCACCAACTATTGAAACAAATATAATTAAAAGATATTCAGTTTGAAATAGAAATTTGATACTTACACAAATTTGGGATCCATTTTATTGCGAATACCTAACAAACACGTCAGTTCACCTCTATTACGAATGAGAAATCAGTGGAATAACAATGCGACACGTTCACACTACAAAGTTCCTAAGTCAACTGAATAAATATCATCGCTTCCTCACGTATACTAAGATATACGTACATATGTCAGCTGATTTTGTGCAGCGCTGTAGGTGTGACCATATGGTCACGGTAGCCTTTGAAGGGTTAAACAAATGGGGTTTACATATAATGTCGAACAGATGTCTGACTAATCAAAACGTGAATTGATTTTTCAATAAACTGCTTCATTATATTCTTTTAATTTGGATTTACGAACTAGCAACGGTGAACTTTGTCGATTGTCAGTTTTCATTTATTCAGAATCTTCGAAATCGACTGTAGCGGCACCATCGTTAACAAAGTGAAGTACTTAGTACATTAAGTACGTGATTTGGCAATTCCGTTTTTCGGCCGAAAATTTTGACAGGAATTAGCAGGGAGTGTCGACACCTTGTTATTCTATGATTCTTGGGTGGGTTTCACGAAGCATCGATTAGCTTAATTGTGGATTTAATTCGATGGTTGCATCAAACATGAATTGGGAATCGACATAGAATCATACTAATTTGGCAAAAGAGCTGTCAAAGCTTTGTGAAATAGAACTTTTATTTTTTATGTTAGAAATATCGAAAGTAAAATTGTATTCACGCCACTAAGAAAACTTTTCAGGTGACCTGGTATCCTTCTTTGGAAAGTTGTCCCATGTAAACTTTTTGACAAGTCAACAATAACTACCGATTTATCATCATCATGTGAAACATTGATTTACCAAGGTGGCGATACTGAATGTAGCTGAATGTCTTACGTACCCCTAAAGATGTTAATCTTATTATTCGGAATGCTTATAAAAAGTAGAGAATTTCGACTCATGGAAATATCGAAATGCTTCAAGGTCTTTGATTCCCTTGTGTGCATTGACACTGATGTCGAGATTTATGTTGATTATTGTAATACTAAGCCCGCATTTATATGGAGCTGAGGAATCTCATATTCATGAGGAAGGTGTTATTGATACCTACCCGTATAAAAATAGGCACTTAATCTTGGACCTTTTCTGCTTTGGCAGTGGAAGGATGTAGACATGGGTGAAATGTTCGAGTCGCTTGTTTAGATAAAAGTGGTGTGATATTCAGTTTTACCTCTTGGAAGTTTCAATTATTGTAGACACAAACCGATTGTTAGATCAAAATGTGAGTACTAAAAGTATACATATATTTTCACTATGCCCCTAGATTGATTTTACAACTGTAATTTGTTGAGAAGGTTAGCTCACCGAAAATTTACTTTGGCCTTAACGAATTGATAAAAGTTCGTAAAATATGTAATTGACTGAATTCGTTTCATAATACAGCGTGCCAAAAAAGTAACGTAACTCGTGAATAATTCTTGTACGAAGAATTATTAAGGAAAATCCTCGCACTCGTCGATTTTTAATTTGAAAAGCAATTTATCTTGTGCTTTTTGCGCGTATGTTCTGGGAAACATCGCGTTATCATTTTGCCCAAATGTGAATTTTAATTCTGTGGTGCCGTCCGGCCGTTGCCACGATAACTTGAGAACGGAAAGAGCTAGCGACTTGAAATTTTCAGGATAGGTGGCGCATCCCAATACGACGGACAAGTTCGTTAATGGGTATAATCGGTCCAATGGTTTCCGAGTAATAATTTTGTTTTTAACCAAAATAAATCCGATCGAATTTAAACTTGGTGAATAGTTGTAGAATATAAACCTAAGCACGTTTGGTGAAATTTTGTGAGAATCGTGTCACTAGAAAATTAAAAAAAAACTATAAAAAAAATATTATTTATGACACGATAACCTGATAACGGAAGGAGATAGCGGCTTGAAATTTTCAGGTTAGGTTGTGCATCTGAATGCGACATCTGAGTTCGTTTATAAGCATAATCGGCCAAACAGTTTTAGAGTTATAGCCATCTGAAATTTGGTTGTTTTTTGTTCCTCATTAACTCGAAAAATACAAAACTGATTGAATTCAAACATGGTTATTAGTTGTAGAATGCCAACGCAATAATTTTTGCAGAATATAGAGGTTGGTATAACTAGAAAATTTCAAAAAAAATAGTTGAAAATAATTGAAAAAAAATTCTATACATCATAAACTATTCGTCCGGCATGGCTGAAATTTTGGAAGAGCCTTCAGAACCTAACTCTACTGCAGAGTTCCAAGTTTGAACACGATCGGATCCACATTGTTGGAGAACCGAGCAGCCTTTTGTGAGTTCGGTAGCTGGATGCGAATCGTCGTATGATATGTTGTCTATGGTCGTATTTCTGCGAGAACCTTCAAAAATATGAATGTCATGATGACATATTTTTGCGCGTATGTTCTTGGGAAAATCGTGTTATTTCATCACAAATCTATGGGAGATGATAGCCTTACATTAGCGGTCAGACCTGGTTTTGAAAGAGATCCTCCTTAGGACGAGGCAACCAAATATTGAAGGGATTTCTATGAACAAAAGTGAATATCTTTGAGAAATAGAGAAGGTGATTCTTCTTCAAAAGATCTATGTGCCTTCAGAGGAGTATATTATTGAGAGGGGACTTTTGAAAGGTTATGTATTATTTTTAATATGATATCGCTGAAATTTTGCTGAAGGCTTCAAAACTTAACTTTAAATTAACCACACTTTCTGATCTTGGTAGGTGAGAGGCTCATTTGTGGTTATTAAATCTCGTGATGGGTAGAGAGGAATCTTAGGCCAGTTTTTCTATCACTAATGAGAATATATCTTTATGTTTCACCTCATCACCTTTAGATCTATCAATGGACATTTATTGGTTAAGAATAAGTAATTGAATATTACAGGAATTCAATTGAATTTCATTCAATATGTTAGTTACCAAACTAATAATTTTCTTTACTTTGATTATTTAAATATGACATTAATTCCAGTAATATTTTTCAAGAATATTTATGTATTCTTCTCCTAAAGAAGAATAAATTGAAGGTAGACAATAATGTGTTAATTTTTTCATCATTGCTTTCTATCCTGACTTCACGAAAAAGTAGGGGGTGAGAAATATCAAACTAAAAAAAAAATGGTTCAAGCACTGACGTGAAGTCAGGAGCTTTTGCGCGTATGTTCTATTGTCCATTCTCCTGTATTGAACACTCTTAATCGAATTTACCATGGTGAATTCTATTGTCTGCTTTCCTGTATTGGACACTATTAATCGAATTTATCATGGTGAATTCGATTAAGGCTGTCCAATACAGGAGAACAGCCAATAGAATTCACCATGGTAAATTCGATTAAAAGTGTCCAATACAGGAGAATGGACAATATAACATACGCGCAAAAGCTCCTGACTTCACGTCAGTGCTTGAACCAATTTATTTTTTAATTTGATGTTTCTCACCCCCTACGCCCCGCACCCCTCTACTCCATTTTTTCAAATGGGAATATATGAATTGTGATACATCAAATGAAAGGTAATATGATAACCTACTCAACGGTGCGTATGAAAAATTGGTTGTGCCGTATTTTTTATTAAAAAATTAGAAAATTATCAATTGGGTATGGTTACTCGTTTATTGCAATCGACGAGTTTCTTATTCAAGGATGGAAAATAATTTCAATGTATTATATGTTCGAATTGAGCACCGTTGACTGCTTGACAATGTGCAAGCCGTTCTTCAAACCTCCTCAATGAATTATTCAACGCAGCCACAGGTATTCTTCCGACTTCGCTCTGAATTGTAAGTCGCAGGTCTTCCAAATTATCTGGCTAATTTTGTTAAACACTTCTCTTCAAATGGCCTCACAGAAAATTGTCGAGAGGGTTCAAACCTGGAGATCGAGGTGGCCATTCAACTGATCCTCTCCTACCAATCCATTTCTCAGAAAATGTGCCATCAAAATAACTCCTCTCTTCAATTCCATAATGCGGAGGCGCATCATCTTGTTGGAACCAAATATTGTCAGCTACTTGTCGACCATTCACACCGGGAAAGAGATCAATGACTGCAGGTAATATTTGATTCCTCAGTAACTCTAGATGAGAGTCACTAATCAAATATCCTTCTATAAATAAAAATGGGTTCAAGCCCTGTGGACAGGAGCTTTCTGGCGCTCTAGTTCAAACAGACAAATTATATCTCCGAAAATATTGGTTTCTCAGAGTTGGGAATTATATCAATGTATTCATATAATAGAACTGCATCCTAAAGGAAATTCAATTCAAATAATAGTTTATTTATCAAGATTAAATGAGCAATCATGAGAATGAGAAAAGCACCATGGAAGAAATCAAATTAAATCTGGCCAATTTTGCCCAATAACGAACTTAACCGAGATATTCATCTCCCTAAACTACTCTGAAAATTTCAACTACCTACCTCATTCCGTTCGAGAGTTATATCTATGTCTATGGATGAAAAGCAGTCTCACTACTCTCAGATCTCTTACTTCATGTTCAGTTCCGAAATGTAAGAATTTTCTGAGAAAAAACTAATATCGGAGCAAACAACTGAGATTTAACTCACTTCGCTCACAATTCTTCGATTAATTAGTCTCAGGAACATCATTTGACATTATGACAATTCATATTCATACATAGAATAATATCATTCTGTGACAACGTTGAAATACGATTTATTATTGAAATTTTGAAAAATCATATCTGAGATTTTTCTCACTTCGCTCACAATTCTTCGATTGATTAGTCTCAGGAACATCATTTGACATTATGACAATTCATATTCATACATAGAATAATATTATTCTGTGACAACGTTGAAATACGATTTATTATTGAAATTTTGAAAAATCATATCTCCGAAAGTATTAGCTTGTTAGAGTTAAAAATGATATGATTGGATTCTCATGATAAATCTTTTTATTAAAAAAAATTTAATTTGGAATTTGTTTCGTAAAACAAAAATTTTTTTTTTGTTACTCCGAAACCATTTGTCCGATTTTGCCCAATAACGAACTTAGCCGAGATATTTATCCCCCAAACCTACTCTGAAAATTTCAACTCTTCAGCTCATTCCGTTCGAGAGTTATCGTGCCTACGGCCGGCCGGACCGGCCGGACAGAATGAATTTCGACCGCGGATTCTTGATCAGTGAGTCGAACCAAATCGTTTAAGACCATTTTCATCGAAATATTCGAAAATTACAGACATTTGGGCAAATTGATAAGCACTCAGTTCCGAGGAACTAGAGCGCCAAAAAGGTCCAATAATATGATGTCCAACTGTGCCCAATCACACATTCAATTTTTCGGGATGTTGGCGAGGATTTGCTGTGGACCAGAAGCGACAATTATGCCGATGGACAAACCTATTCAAGTAAAACGTAGCTTGATCCATAAAAACAATTGTTGATGAAAAGATATCATCCTCATTGCATCTCTCCTGTATTACTTCACAACACTGCGCTCGTCGGTCGAAATCGTCATCAGATAATTTTTATGTGCTTTGAATCCTGTATGGTTGAAACGCAGTTTTTCTAAGAACATTACCAACACCAACTGATTGCTTAAGCCCTGGTTTCTCTGACCTGATCGGCCCGAAATATTTCGGTGAAATAGAACGAACAGTTCGGGAACGATTTCGGTGAAACCCAGTGTATGTGTAGTATACGTGTAGCGGTGTACATAAAAGATCGGAACGAAATTTCGGTGTGCGGACAGCAGTTCGTCGGAATCAATAACAAGGGTTTGATTTGAACGATCTTAAAAGGGCGCAGTTCGGCGAACTTGTTGTTTGTATAGGACCGTGCCTTTTTATTTATTGGATAATTACTTTAGTGCAGGTTCTATAGGTGTGGTAGAAAGACGCGAAGAAATACCAAATATTAGAGTTCTCTGAGCTAGAGGACAAAATATTACAACGAAAAGTTACAAGGAAATGAAACTGAAAAACAATATATGGGGAACGAACTTAGTTCAGGAACTTAGAGCATTTGTTCGCGAATTTTCACCGAAATATTTCGGATCCGATCTGTTCAGAGAAACCAGGGCTTTACTCACATCGAATTCATCGGCCAGTTTTCGTGTAGATTGTTTCGGATTCTCTTCTATGGAAAGTAGTATATCAAGGGCCTTATCGCCACATGTCGTAGTTGAAGGTCTACCAGATTTTGGATGGTTATTAACATTTCCAGTTTGTTCGAAATGTTTAATCCCCCGACAAACATTAGTTTTATTTATATATTTCTGTCTTGATAACGCTCATTAAAAATTTCGCACGCTAGTTCATAGGTCCGCTTGCGATCCCCATGTCTCAGAAATATCAAGATTTCTATTCGCTGCTTTTCACTCAATTGATTCATATCGAATGGAAAATTCTCGGGAAATATGATATTATTCGCCTTAGAGAGATCAGTTAGCCACTAAAACGATACCATACATTTGGTCATCTTTAGTTGATCTGCTGAATTGACGAAAGAATATTTTTTCAACAAAAACTAAAGTTTTACTTGACTTCCTCACTTTGTTCCGAGAACACCTTCATGTGTGTGGAAGCGGAAGCGATACTACCATCCTTATCTGTTTATTGTTTTATTTGCGATCTAATACGTTAATTCGCAGCTGTTTTCAACTTGTGTACCTATACATTTTTTTTTTCTTCGTAACATTTTTATTGCAAGAATTTTAAGGTAAAATTTTATTTCCGTTTACATAACTGAATTTTTCTTCGATGACCTTTGATGCGATATACACAAGCAATATTCTTCCAATAGAAAAAAAAATATTGAGGGTTAAGGATATAAACCCCCAACTTCAAAACTACATGCATTTCTCAAACTTCGAAAATATAAATCGGCGGGTAGGAGGACATTTTTCTGTGTTGAAAAATAGTAAGTTCAAAGAGGTTTTCAGTATGTGCACTTTGTCATGGCTCATTTACTTTGAGACGATGGTACCTGATGAAATTTGTCACCGAATGAAAGTCGACCATTACAGTTTTGTTCATGCATAACTTTCAACCCCTACGAACCCTTAAATGGAGAAAAAAATGGGGGGCGTAAGAGGGTTGGAAGGGGTTGAAAGTTGTGCATGAACAAAACTTTAATGGTCGACTTTCATTCGGTGGCAAATTTCATCAGGTACCATCGTCTCAAAGTAAATGAGCCATGACAAAGTGCACATACTGAAAACCTATTTGAACTAACTATTTTTCAACCTAGAAAAATGTTTTCTTGAAAATTTCTGCACGCCTGTAAAGAAGATACAAAGACCTTGCCAAAAAAGTACCACATGACCCACCCTCCCTATTCAAAAAATTTAGAGGGTTGATGGGGATGGCACAGGGTGCAACAAAAATCCTTCAAAAATGCATAAAAATTTGGTAAAAGTGAAACAAAAAATGGGTTCAAGCCCTGTGGACAGGAGCTTTCTGGCGCTCTAGTTCAAACAGACAAATTATATCTCCGAAAGTATTGGTTTCTCTGAGTTGGGAATTATATCAATGTATACATATGATAGAGCTGCATCATAAAGGAAATTCAATTCAAATAATAGTTTATTTATCAAGATTAAATGAGCAATCATGAGAATGAGAACTGCACCATGGAAGAAATCGAATTAAATCTGGCCCATTTTGCCCAATAACGAACTTAGCCGAGATATTCATCTCCCTAACCTACTCTGAAAATTTCAACTACCTAGCTCATTCCGTTCGAGAGTTATTGTGGAAAAACTTTTTTAAAACTTTCAAAATTTTTTTTTTACAGTTTGCGGTAATCTGATCAATACAAAACTTCACATGCGTATAAAGGTCATGATTCTACAATTTGATGCTAAATTTCAGATAGATCGAACGAACTTGTCCGAGATATTTACGCTCCAAAATCACCTTGCAATTTTCAATCCGCTAACTCCTTTCGTTCGAGAGTTATCGTGCCTACGGCCGGTCGGCCGGCCGGACAGAATCGATTTCGCACTCGGATTCTTGATCAGTGAGTCGAACCAAATCGTTTGAGACCATTTTCAGCCAAAAATTCCAAAATTACAGACACTTGGGCAAATTGATAAGCACCTTGTTCCGAGGAACTAGGTTTAAAGTAGGTTTAAAGTACCTACAAATAGTAGGTATTCCATAAAACATGTATGAAAGAAGATGAGTAATAATATGAAAGAAGATGAGTAATAAATAAAAAATTACCTTGTAATCGATCAAAAATTTCCTGATCTACGTTCACCAAATTTTCTCCTCTCTCGAACTACAGAATTATGCTTTCAATATTTACGTAATATTTTCAAACATTTTCGGGTGAGGTCCCCGTTTCATCGCTAAAATATGAGTATTTCAACCCCAATATTTCTGAAGTTACAATATTCCCTTCTGTCAAGTTGACATTATGACAATTCATACATAGAATAATTATATCAATGTGTGAAATACGATTTACATTGAAATTTTGAAGAATCATATCTCCGAAAGTATTAGCTTGTTAGAGTTAAAAATGATATGAATGGATTCTTATGATAAAAATTTAATTTGGAATTTGTTTCGTAAAAAAAAATTTTTTTTTGTTACTCCGAAACCATCTGTCTGATTTTGCCCAATAACGAACTTAGCCGAGATATTTATCCCCCAAACCTACTCTGAAAATTTCAACTCTCTAGCTCATTCCGTTCGAGAGTTATCGTGCCTACGGCCGGCCGGACAGAATGAATTTCGACCACGGATTCTTGATCAGTGAGTCGATCCAAATCGTTTAAGACCATTTTCATCGAAATATTCGAAAATTACAGACATTTGGGCAAATTGATAAGCACTCAGTTCCGAGGAACTAGAGCGCCAAAATTGACCTGTTTCAGGATTTTGTTGCCAAATATTTTTCTTCTGAGAAAATGAATTTGTTCCATAATTTTGACGCGCACTGTACAAACCTGAAATGTAAACTATTGAGTGGGATCTAGACATATCTTCCAGTGCATCATTCAAAGATTTTCTGAAGATTAATTGAGGAAACAATAAACCGATATCTAAACTACGACTATGATCCCGAATACTAATGAATTTTATTTTCAGATGGACCTCTTCTTCATTGGACTGATTGTAACGCTTCTTACTGTACTATGGTGGAGGAAAAGGAATCATCTTTTACCACCTGGACCTTGGAATCTTCCGATAATTGGCTCATTACTCTGGCTGAATCCGAAACAACCTTATAAAACTCTGCATGAGTTCGCCATAAAATACGGATCCATTTATGGTCTTTATATGGGAAATATATACACCGTTGTTCTTTCGGACGCCAAACTCATCAAGAAAGTCTTTTCTAAGGAGGTTACCACAGGGAGAGCTCCTCTGTATGTCACTCATGGCTTGATGAACGGCTGCGGTAAGACTTTTTTTTTAGGTTTGGTGCGTTTGTTTCTCTGAACAAAGTGCCTATCAATTTGCTCTAATATTTAGTTGAAAAATACCGAAATGAAGACTTATATGAAATTTTCTGAGGACCACATGACTGGAAAATTACAAAAATAAATATTTAAAAAATTCTCTATCTCAGAAACTATCCTTCAGATATCGTTGGAATTCAGCGAGAAAATATGCCCAAATGGATGAAATGGTCTTAAACTATTTGGTTCGACTCACTGATCAAGAATCCGTGGTCAAAATCTATTCTGTCTGGCCGTTAACATGATAACTCGCAAACGGAATGAGCAAGACAGTTGAATTTTCAGAGTAGGTTTGGGAGACAAATATCTGGGTTGAGTTCGTTATTTGATATTTTTTTTACTTTACAAATTTCAGATGATTATTCAAAATTTTAATAATGAATCGTAACTTCGTAATTACACAGAATGCTGTAATCGAAAATTGGCCGTATTTATATCTATGAATTTCATGATCTATGTTCATACATGCCATCTTAGAGACATATCACCTTTATTTCTGGTTCTATTCAAAATTCGTTAATGATGATATAAAATACCATTCTGTTCTAGAAAAGAAAGTATGATAGAATGCAAAATGACCAATGAAATAACCTCAGCTATCGTAGAATTATGAGGAATATAGGATACTATAATTTGTGGGTGATAATATAATGCTCTAGGATAATCCTCACATATGATGATGGTAATATATACTTTGGTAAGTTAATCGAATTGGGTTCTGAATATCTCCAGTTAAAACCAATCTGGAGTATTGGCGTATTGGCTAAGTTTCAATTGATATAATATAATTTTCAGAGTAGATTTGAGGAATGAATATCTCGGATAAGTTAGTTATTGGGTAGAATATGTCTGGTGCTTTCGGATTGATAATTTTTGGCACTCTTTTTTCTTTAATAATGACACTTTTTTAATTTAGTTTCTTTTATGATGCAGTTCTATCATAAATAAATACATTGATATCTTTCTCAACTCTGAGAAACCAATACTTTCGAAGATATGATTTGTCAAAGTTTGAAGAAGAGCTCCAAAGATCCAGTGCTTCCCTACATGTTTTTACTATAAAGTTCTAGATTTTAACTCGTTCGGATCTGTATTGGCGAAATATCGAAATATTACAACGATCGAGAAGTACTTACTGGTCGAGTTTTTTACACTCGACAAACAAAGTTGTTAACAGTTTTTGAATTTTTTTCGCCTGAGTAGAATTTGATGAATCATTATGTGCACAGATCAGCCGAAGTCAAATTTGGCAAGACGATACGTCAGTTATTACATTCGTTCAATACCCAGTGAGAATTGGATATTTATCTTATTAGCGAAGATCTAGATTTGAAGTTGTTCGAATAATATATAATTTTTCTGATATTATAAATTTTAATACAAGGTATCAAAGGTCAGTAATAACATTTGTTCAAGTTTCGGCTTTCACTGTAGATCTGTACCGGCCGAATAGCTCAGGTCGTAGAGCTCCGTGTTCATAGCACGTAAGAACTGGGATTGGTTCTGGTAGCCGAAATTGATCTTTTTCATTTTTTCAATTCTATACAAAAAATAACTTTGAGAAAAGAGTTATGGATGGAATGAAGTCGATACATGTTAATGGAATCATGACGAAAATTTGAAGATTTTGTGGCTTTTCGACTTAAAAATCTGGAGTCCCATTTTTAAAAACGTCTACTAATAAAAAGAGAAAAAAACAAAATAACTAATTTCTTAAAAATACATTTTATATTCTTAACGTTCATGATAGCTTCATATTTTGCAATTTATTTTTCTTTAATAAATGTATACATATATTTAATTACTTAAATATTTTGTTTTCATTTCTCTTTGTACTTATTTTGAACCTTCCCACAAGTGTACACCTCCAACGTCCAGACAAAAAAGCTGGAACTAACGGTGTCCGCTCTTGGAAGATTTCACTGTATTTGGTTAACCCTGAACTCTTTGGAGACGTCAGAGGGTCGAGGTTTGAATGAATACTTCATCTGCCGACAGGAGGTTCATGTTCTTTGAGATCTGTCTAAGATCACTACCGATTTATTAATGCGTTTTGGGGTGCCCGAGAACCCAAGAACCTGCGTCGTTTGCACCCTTCAAATCTAATCTTAATTCTAATTGGAAAGGTTTAACGGATTATTCCGCAAAAGGAGCAGAGGAAAATCATCCTGCTGGTACCTGCCGACACGTGTTTCTGCTAGTTAGCTTCTTCAGAACAGAGCAACCAAGAAACTAAGGGGCTGCTTATGCTTCCTCTATGCTGATGTGATAGTTTGCCTAGAGCTGAAGCTGAAGGCATAACTGGTTGCTCGCTCCTGTTGTGGTGTCACCTATTTTCAGTTTTATTTCCATATTTTCCTTGGTTTCTTGATTGCCATGTCCTGAAGAAGCCAGGAACACGTGTCGGCAGAATGATTTTTCTCTGCTCCTTTTGCGTTATTACCCCTCAAACCATTCCACTTAAATATACTTCCCGCATTATCCATATTTTTATATTTAATTATAACTATTTTGAAATCAAGCAATAATAATGGTGAAGCCATTATGAGCTGGGGAATCAGCAACGTTGTCTGGAAGAACAATGGAATCTTACACCTGAAAATAGAGTTCGAAATATAGATCTGAAAACTCGAAGCAGTATCTGTAAAGATTAAGGTTATGTAGGTGCCCTGGCCGGTACTGATTCTCCTAGCATTCTAGTACAAAATGTATCCTCCTATTAGTTGATTCAGAAGCATTAACATTCTTCGGTGTTAACTCAAATTCCCAAACCAACTTCTTCATGGATTCACAGATAGAATTAAATAAAATATAACTGTTCAAAACGATTATATAATTTTTTTTATCAGACAAAAGAACCTAGCGCCGAATTCCCAATATCATAATGTAGACCAACTCATCATCACTTAACCCACTAAATACGCACACCTACCA
This sequence comes from Halyzia sedecimguttata, assembly GCA_937662695.2. NCBI lineage: Eukaryota > Metazoa > Arthropoda > Insecta > Coleoptera > Coccinellidae > Halyzia > Halyzia sedecimguttata. The sequence continues at coordinate 75,478,570 of OW569414.2, forward strand.
CACGAACAAATCGTCTACGACGTCCTTCAAATTCTTCATAATAATTCATCAAATCCAAATCGCCCGGGGGCCAACAAAGAAAGCAAGAACCGTTCCAAGAAAAGAAATAAGTGCCAGGTGATCTGTGGTTTGAATTTGGTATCGGCCTAGCAACAGCGGTATCAGATAATCATAAATAATAGTACCAAATCTTCGGGAATGGTCGAAAAGATTGTCCAACGAAGATGTGCGTGAGTTCGAACAGCACCGCGAAGTGGCACAGTGACCCAGTGTGGAAACAAATGAGATATTCTATGTGCCGGTCGATGAACCTTCGAGAGGGTCCCTGTCGAAGTCCGGAGGGGAAACGAATACTGTAAATTTCACCGAAATTATTCAAGATTAATAGTCTTTTCGCTTCCGAGAGTAATTTTTAATCGCGAACCATTGGCGTCGGCAGGAGGAGCTTGGATTGATATTTTCTCAAATGATGGACCTTTGGAAGTTGTTCGAAGATATTCTCAAGAGAATTCTGAACCAGTACTCTGAAAAATATTAAATTCTTCGTTCTGAGGGACAGAGTCTGGGGTCTTGGAAGAAGAGAGCATATTGGTCAAAATGTGGGAGTGATTCCTGTGGTGCTGATAAGTTCCTATTTAACATATAGGACACAGTGTGTATGTCTGAATAGTGATCCCAGAGCTCCCAGAGATATCTCAGCGACTTCTTTCTAGGAGAGCGTGAGGACTTTTGTTACCTCTCTGAGAAGTTGAAGAGAGCTTGATTGTCTTCCAAATATCCGCCGCCTGGGATGAGCTCCGCGAGGTCTCTACGATACTCCATGTGGAAATTCTCATATATCTCACATTGTGTACCAAATGGGTAGTTGGAAGTTGTTCGAGGATATTCCCAAGAGAATTGGGAAGCAGTAATATTGAATTCTTCATTATTTGCAGTTTGGGTTTAGTCAGAACCCCTCCTCTGTTCATGAAATTACTAGGATTGTGAGAGACAGTCGGAGGTCTTGGAAAAGAAGAGCACATTGGTCTTACTTTGTGTGATCTTAGCTAGGCCTTAGTCTACGTCTTTCATAAACTTCAACTGTCAAAATATGGGATCAGAGTGTTTCCTGTGGAGTTGATAAGTTCCTATTTAACATCTAGGACACAGTGTGTATGTCTGAATAGTGATCCCAGGCAACACAGAGCGCTCCCAGAGATATCTCAGCGACTTCTTGCTAGGAGAGCGTGAGGACTTTTCTTGCCTCTCTGAGAATTTTAAGAGAGCTCGATTTGTCTTCCAAATATCCGCCGCCTGGGTTGAGCTCAGCGAGGTCCCTACGATACTCCATGTGGAAATTCACATATATCTCACATTCTGTACCAAATGGGTAGTTGGAAGTTCTTCGAGGATATTCCCAAGAGAATAAGGAAGCTGTAATATTAAATTCTTCTTTATTTATAGTTTGGGTTTAGTCAGAACCCCTCCACTGTTCATGAGATTACTAGAATTGTGAGAGACACAGTCGGAGGTCTTGGAAAAGAAGAGCACATTGGTCTTACTCTGTGTGATCTTAGCTAGGCCTTAGTCTACGTCTTTCATAAACTTCAACTCTCAAAATATGGGATCAGAGTGATTCCTGTGGAGTTGATAAGTTCCTATTTAACATCTAGGACACAGTGTGTATGTCTGAATAGTGATCCCAGGCAACACATAGTGCCCCCAGAGATATCTCAGTGACTTCTTGCTAGGAGAGCGTGGGGACTTTTGTTGCCTTTCTGAGAATTTGAAGAGAGCTCCATTTCTCTTCCAACTATCCGCCGCCTGGGATGAGCTCAGCGAGGTCTCTGCGATATTCCATGTGGAAAGTCTCATATATCTCACATTGTCTAACAAATGGGTAGTTGGAAGTTGTTCGAGGATATTCCCAAGGGAATTATGAAGCAGTAATATTAAATTCTTCATTCTTTGTAGTTTGGGTTCATGAAATTACTAGGATTGTGAGAGACACAGTCGAAGGTCTTGGAAGAGGAGAGCACATAGGTCTTACTCTGTGTGCAATTTTTGGCGCTCTTATTCCTCGGAACGGAGGGCTTATCAATAAGCCCAAATGTCTGTGATTTGCGAATTTTAGCTGAAAATGGTCTTAAACGATTTGGTTCGACTCACTAATCAAGAATCCATGGTCAAAATAGATTCTGTCCGGCCATTCAAAAGTTATCTTGGCAACGGTCACCCATCCAGCTATTGAACTCACCCAAGGCTTCTTGGATCTCCTACAAAATAGATCCGATCGTGTTTCAATTTGGATATTGGCTTTGAAGGCGAGATCATTCGAAAGGCTCTCGGAAAATTTCAGTGATGTTGGACGCATAGTTTCTGATGTATAAAATATTTTTTCGTCGATCTCTATGAAAAACGACATTTTACGTACTAATTTACTGCCTAAAAATCGACTATTATCGAAGGTAAGTACTCTGCGGACGAGAAAGTACTTTCTCGTCCGCAAAATCACAAAATCACTCGACTATAATAGACATTTTTTCGTCCTTGGTAGATAAATATCTATTTCAATGATATTTTTAAGATTTTTTAGTGACGTGATCCTCACGAAATTTCGCACAAATTCGTGCGTCGGCATTCTACATCTAATTACCATGTTTTAATTGGATTGGATTCTTATTTTATGAGTTAGTGAGGAAATAACAACAACACTTTAGATAGCTATATATCCAAAACAGTTTGGCCAATTATGCCTATTAACAAAACCGAATTTCGCATTTGGATGCACAACCTACCCTAAAAATTGCAAATCTCTGGCTCGGATTCTTCATCAGTGAGTCGAACCTAATACTGTGAGACCATTTTCGGCAAAAAATTCGAAAATTACAGACGTTTGAGCAAAATGCGCGAAAATGTATTGAAAAATTTTTCGGATAACACGAACGCCACTGCAAAAATAATATATTCATCCAAGCCTAGGAGGTACTACACTTATTGTAAATGAAAGCTGTGCTCTGTATTTGAGCGGGCATTCTGATTTTCTATCATGTATGACATTTTATATAACCTGGTGTAAGAGTTCAACAAACTTATTCGAAATATTGCTAAGAGTATGGGTGTCAAACTGGCGAAACACTTTCCTGGTTGTTAACCTTCCTATAGAGCACGAGCTGCAGTGAGTGAATTGTTATATTCATTCAGACATTCAAATACGTTTAGACCTGATGAATTAGTTGATTTGGAGGTACAACGCTGGAAATTCATTTTGAAAGGCACCAGATCGTTATGACTTCAATTAATGAAATCTAGTCATAACTATGACTATATGAAAAACCAAAGAAAAATCAGCAACTTCAAATTAAAAAAAAATTCAACCAACTTAGATAAAATTCTTGAAACCATCAGAAAATGATTCTGTGGAAGCTATCCTTCTTTTGAACAAGGGTGAAGAAATGGATAATAATATACAGTATGGAAAAGCCAAATGGAATGAATGCATTATCTTGGTTACTGTACATATTTATGGGAGATCCCGAAACACGTCAAATTCAAATTTTAAATTGTCATTCTTCTCCGTAAAAATGCGAACCCTACCTTCAACCCTCTTCGAAAGACAGGTACAACCCCCAAGTTTTCAAATAAGGAGTATGGACTTGTGATACATCGTTTGAAAGGTCGCGTCATTCTCTTTTCAGAAATACTACATCACTAACACTATCATGTTTATTGCAAAAGTCAAAATAGAAAAAAATAAAATCATGTAAGTATCGAAATTAATTATATTATTCCCTCGAATATTACCAAATCTTATTACAATAATACTAAACTTATTTGCCTTCAAGATGTGATAAAGTAAATGAGGAAAAACCGTAACATTGTGTTTTCCAGGTGGTACATTAGGGTGATTCAAAAAAAAAGAATATTTTTTTTTTCGTTTGGTACTCTGAAAAATAGGTTCCTAGACACCTCTAAGAAAGCCTCTTCAAGCATGAGTTCTTAATTGTAATGGGAAGGTCCTCCTTCTTACAGTTTTCTATTTTTTCTTATTATCAGATAGAAAAATTTATATCTCGCTTCCAACTACTTGAAAATATATCTTGTTCCTTAGATTTTTTAGGAAATTCAATGTTCTACAAAAAAGGTCTCTTACGATTTTTTCGTAAACCCAACCGTTTAAAAGATATTAACGGTTAAAGTTTGATTATTTTAGGGAAAATTTTTTATTTCTTATGAATTTTATAACTCAATGAAAAAAAATCATTATGAATGATGAAACTCATAGTTTTGTAGGAAATTTACTGTTCTATAAAAATGGTCACTTATGATTTTTCGATCAAGTTGAGCGTTTACGAGATATTCATCGTCAAACATCAATGCATATCAATTTTTCTAGTTTTTGATCAATAATTCGAAAATTTTCAATTTATTCTGTGAGTTTCAAGGAAATTTAGACAAATTTGAGTTTTTGAAGATAGTTGAGAGTAAAAAACATAGATGGCGTTAGTTTCAGAAGACAAACAGAAGAAGAAATGGAATTCGAAACAAAAATCCCCTCGAACGAAAATTTTATGTATATTTTGTGAAAAACAATTTAAAAATACGCACTGAACAAATTTCATAATAATAAATGACAACGCGATTAAGATTTTAAATAATTAAAGATAAACTTAAAAAAAAAATATTATTAGAATAAAAACTTTCAAATGAATTTTTGAACAGAAAACATCTATAGGAGTTGCTTTTATAATAAAAACTCAAATTTGTCTAAATTTCCTTGAAACTCACAGAGTAAATTGAAATTTTTCGAATTATTGATCAAAAACTAGAAAAATTGATATGCATTGATGTTTGACGATGAATATCTCGTAAACGCTCAACTTGATCGAAAAATCATAAGAGACCATTTTTATAGAGCAGTAAATTTCCTACAAAACTATGAGTTTCATCATTCATAATGATTTTTTTTCATTGAGTTATAAAATTCATAAGAAATAAAAAATTTTCCCAAAAATAATCAAACTTTAACCGTTAATATCTTTTAAACGGTTGGGTTTACGAAAAAATCGTAAGAGACCTTTTTTGTAGAACATTCAATTTCCTACAAAATCTAAGGAACAAAATATTTTTTCAAGTAGTTGGAAGCGAGATATAAATTTTTTAAACTGATAATAAGAAAAAATAGAAAACTGTAAGAAGGAGGACCTTCCCATTACAATTAAGAACTCATGCTTGGAGAGGCTTTCTTAGAGGTGTCTAGGAACCTATTTTTCAGAGTACAAAAAAAAAAAAAAATATTCTTTTTTTTTGAATCACCCTATGGTACATACAATGAAAACTACGTAAAACACTTTCTGTTGCAATGGTAGTTTCTTTAGAACGCTTTCGCCAATTGTTTTGTGCTGATAAGTTGTAGTTTCTAAATTGTCTAATTTGTGTTTGAATTTCATTAATTTCAATATTGAATAATGGTTCGAGAAACGGAAATACAAAAAATAACAATTTCACGAATGATTGGTTAGGGAGATAACACCCGAACACAAAAAGAAGTAAGTCGCTTATTTCATGAGAAAATTACGAATTTTCTGCCTATAACCCAAGTGACAATAATTAAAATAGAGAAGCAGTTTTGCGAGTTTGGGCATGTGAGGCAGATTGAGAAAAATATGGTTCAAGCTTGAACCAATTTTGTTTTTCAATGATTTTTTAAAAATGTTCCTCACGAATTTTTGCAAGAATCTTCGCGTTGGCATTCTACAAACTAATAACCATGATTGAATTGAATCGGATTTGTATTTTTTGAGTTATTGAGGAAATAACAACCAAATTTCAGATTGATATAACTCCAAAACTATTTGGCCGATTATGCTAGTTAACGAATGAAATATTGCACTCAGATGCGCAATCTACCCTGAAAACTGCAAGTCGCTATTTCTTTCCGTTCTCAAGGAATCATGAGACGCATAATATTTTTTCGTAATTATTTTAAAAATTTCTAGTGGTACGGTCCTCACAAAATTTTACACACGCCTTTATGTCGATATTCTACGACTAGTTACCAAGTTTCAATTTGATGGAGTCTATATTTTTTGAGTTATCGGGGAAATAATATTTCAGATGGGTATAACTCCGAAACCATTAGACCGATTATGGCCAACAGCGAACTTAACTCACCCATTTTTATGTGCAACCTATCCTGAAAATTGTAAGTCCCTATCTCTTCTCGTTCGAGAGTTGTCGAGGCAACGGTCACCCATCCAGCAACTGAACTCACACAAGGCCGCTTGGATCTCCAATAATATAGATCCGATCAGGTTCAAACTTAAAAATTGGAAGTAGAGTTAGGTTCTGAAGGCTCCCGCAAAATTTCAGCGATGTCTAAATAATAGTTTCTGATATATAAAATTTTTTTCAAAAATTTTCTATGATTATTCAAAAATTTTTTAGTGACGCGATCCTCACGAAATTTTGCAAGAATGTTTGCGTTTCCATTCTACAACTACTAACCATGTTTGAATTGGATCGGTTTTGTACTTTTCGAGTTATTAAGGAAATAACAACCAAATTTCAGATGGGTATAACTCCAAAACCGTTATGCCGATTATGCCTATAAACGAACTCAAATGGCGCATTAAGATTCTCAACCTTACCTGAAAATTTCAAGTCGCTTTCTCTTTCCGTTCTTAGGTTATCGTGACGTAAATAATATTTTTTAAAGATTTTCTAGTGATACGATTCTCACAAAATTCGACAAACGCTCCTATGGCTATATTCTACAACTACTCACCAAGTTTCAATTCGATCGGATTAGTATTGGTTGCAGAGAAAAATTATTACTCGGAAACCATAGGGCTCATTATGCCCATTAACGAACTTGTTCGTCGTATTGGGTTGCGCCACCTACCATCTTTTTCCGTTCTCAAGTTATCGTGGCAACGGCCGGTCGGCCGGACAGAATCAAATTTGACCTCGAATTCTTGATCAGGGAGTCGAACCCAATTGTTTGAGACCAATTTAAGCGAAAAATTCGAAAATTACAGACATGTAGGCAAAACGATGACGCGATTTCCCCAGAACATACGCCCAAAAATGCAGCTGCTAATACACTGTGTGAGGATGTGAAATTAGATATGATGCTTGCCTTTGGAGAAAATCCACATAAATCGAGTAGAGATGCCTCCACAACATTCAATGTCAGCCATTCATCAATTCTGAAAATATTAAAACAAAATAAAATGCATCCCTATAAAATGATACCTATCCAGGAGCTCTTGGAAGACGTTTTGTTTTCTGAAGAGTGCACTTTTTCTCTCAACGGCCATGCTAATCGTCAAAATTGCTGCTACTGGTCTACTGAGAATCCTCACTGGATGAGAGAGGAACACATGCAATTCCCTCAAAAGGTTCATGTTTGGGCAGGAAATGTTCGAAACCAAATCTAAGCTCTATTTTTCATTGAGGGAAATTTGAATGGCGTTAAATAAACTGCCCCACAAGAGTTAGGGATCATCGTTTCAACTAAAATAACTGACATTCTGAAATCTTTGTTTGCGCTGAAAACGTAATTTAATATAGTTTTAGGTTCAAAACTATAAATGCACGTAATTTTTTTGGTCTGCAACATATGCAGGGTGATTAACAGAATAGGGTGAAATTTCATGACTTTTATTTCCGGACATTTTATTGTTTTTTGGCGCTCTAGTTCCTCGGAACTGAGTGCTTATCAATTTGCCCAACTGTCTGTAATTTTCGAATTTTTGGCTGAAAATGGTCTCAAACGATTTGGTTCGACTCACTGATCAAGAATCCGAGGTCGAAATCGATTCTGTCCGGCCGGTCCGGCCGGCTGTCCGGCTGTAGGCACGATAACTCTCGATCTAAAGGAGTTAGAGTATTGAAATTTGCAAATTTTGGGTTTGGAGCGTAAATATCTCGATTAAGTTCGTTAATGAGCAAAATCCATCGAGCGGTTTCAGAGTTATGGCCGATTTTAGTTAGTTTTAGGTTTTATGAATATTTCCGAAACCGATCACTCCATCTATCTGAAATTTAGCACCAAATTAATTGTAGAATCATGACCTTTATACGCATGTGAAGTTTTGTATCGACCAGGTTACCGCGAAGTGTCAAAAAAAAATTTTTGAAAATTAAAAAAAAAAATTTCTACAATTACTTTCGAACGGAATGAGCTAGGCAGTTGAAATTTTCAGAGATTTATTTAAGATGCAGTTTCATCATAAAAATCCATTGATATCATTTTCAACTCCAACAAGCTAATACTTTCGGAGATATGATTTTTCTAAATTTCAATAATGAATCGTACTTCTATGTTTTCACAGAATGCTATAATTATTCTATCTAAGCTTTATTATATGATCTGTGTTCATACTCGTACATGTCATCCTGTTCTATAAGAGAGAGTCAAATTCATTTCAGCTATTTTAATTTGATTTCTTCCATGGTGCAGTTCTCATTCTCTAATTGCTCATTTAATCTTGATAAATAAACTATTATTTGAATTCAATTTCCTTTATGATCAGTTCTATCATAAGACTACATTGATATAATTCCCAACTCTGAGAAACCAATACTTTCGGAGATATAATTTGTCTGTTTGAACTAGAGCGCCAGAAAGCTCCTGTCCACAGGGCTTGAACCCATTTTTTGTCTTTTTATGAGTTCAATGCAAGGTATGGCCACCACCGGCATCAATGACCACCTGACATCTTCGTTGCATACTGTCAACGAGGGTGTTGAGCATATCTTGAGATCTTGAGGAATTTCATTCCATAAACGAGGCAGTAGTGCTTTGAGGTCATTCAATGTTTCTGGTGGAGGTTGGTGATCATCTAGTCTTCTTTGTAGTATATCCCATGCATGTTATATGCAGTTTAGGTCTGGCGAATGCGGAGGTATTGGTAAATGTGGAATACCATGCTCGTCTCGCGCATTTTCTATTATTGCTGCACGATGTGGTCTTGGGTAATCGTCAAGAAATTGGTAAGCTTCACCAATGGCAGCATCAAAATTTGGCACTACGTTGCCAATGACATGTTCCCTATCATGTAAAGCAGTCATATTGCCAGGATAAATGTGAAGGTCTGTGCGCCCGTTGTAACATATCCCAGCCCATACCATTACAGAGCCTCCTCGAAATGGATCAACCTCTTGCACATGACGGCGATTTCGGGGTATACGTGGCATGATCCATACCCTTATTCTTCGAGAATCTGAAACTCGACCGTATCTGGATTCATCTGTGAAAAGTACACTACCCCATTGGACGTTCAGATTAATATGCTGCCTGGCCCATTCTAATATTTGTCGTTTATGCTCACGTGTTAACGGAACACCCCTCAATGGACGTCTAGAAGCCAGGTTAATCTCCCCCAAACGACATCGGATGGTTTCAATGGAAATTTCAGGACCATTGGCATTTAAAAGTCGATTTCTCAGCATCCTACATGAAGAAAGAGGATATCTCCTCGCCGAAACGGTGAAAAAACGGTCTTGTGCGGGTGTTTCTTTTTTGGTCCACCAACCCTATATCTTTCCTGCACCGAACCTGTCTCATTGAACCTATTCCAGAGTCGCGATATTACACTTTGCGATACTTGAAATGTTTCTGCCACAGCGACTTGAGTGAGGCCACCCTGGAGCAAACTGATAGCCCTATTAGCCCCAGCGTTTGTTATTTACGTCTTGGCATCTTAAGAAGCTCGTGAAATTTACTAGGGTGCACGACACGAAAGACTCATTGCACAGAAGCTCTACTGCATCGAACTTTACTGCATCGAAGAGTCACCACATCGAAAAACCCCCCACTTTAGAAAGTGGGCGGCACTCGTTTATCGATCGTCTTCGACGATAGCTTCGCTCGATGAGAGACAGCGATGCCAGATGTACCATAATTATGGAATTGTACCATAATTTATACCTCAAATTTAGAGCATTCCATAATTGTACCATAATAAATAATTGTACCATAATTTCCATCGATTCTTCCATACAATATTAACTGAGTAGAGTAATATTTACTCTATAGACCACATTAGTTAGGTTAGGCGGGAAATTAGAATTACGATCCATCCGTGGATCCGAGCACTAAATTCCTCATGCATTTCTTATGGACCTAAAATTTACGCGAATTTCTCGCCTGGTTTTAGATACTTTGGCTAATTTCTGAAGGTTTATTTTGGTTAAAATAGATTCTGTGAACCTTTCTCAACCATCTAGAATCAAGTTTTCAAAACAAAATTGTATATTTCCAAAATAATTAATAAATATAAAAGTGTTCACCAAATTCGATTGACGTATGTCTTAGCTCACTCGAAATCAGTTAAAAATAATAACATAACCCATAGCCTCCTATATCTAACAGGCCAGAAGACTCGTCGACAATGCGACGTTGCCGATTCTACAGCGGAGGGTTATGCTATGCTGAGTGTCAGTTCCTGGCCATTTGTTTATGTTTGGGACTCGGTTTTCAAGCGTGTCGGTGTTGAAACGTTCGAGTTCGGTATAGGTATTTTCAGTTTGTTCGATTGTTTTAGTGCTTCAAGTGAATATAAAAAGTGTTTGTTTTACCAAATAAATGTTAATTGAGTTGAGTGTTCACGAATTTCATGTTTGGAATTTGGATATCTGAGGTATAATCAGAATAAGGTTAGTTACACATTTGGAATTCTTCGATTTGCGTTCATCATGACTCGTACTTGTGCAGTTCCTGGTTGTAATAGTAATTATAAATCCACACACGAAAATTTTTCGGTATTTAGATTACCAAAAGATCCTTCAAGACGACGAAAATGGCTCAATGCAATCCATAGGGAAAAAAGTTTCAAAATTAAGAATAATTCTGTAGTATGCATAAGACATTTTGTAGATGCATATATTGTAAAAGAAAATTCTCTACCGACTTCAGATGGATCATTTATTAGTATCCCGAGAAAAATTCCTAAATTAACAGATGACGCATTCCCTTCAATTTTTCCAAATCAACCAAGTTATATGTCTTCTACAATTACTCCCAAAAGAACTGATCAAAAATTAGCAAAATTTAGTTTTTCATTATGATAATATTTTTACCGACTGGGACACACAAAATCAGATTCTTACTTTTTCTCGATTTTGTTCCCATTTCAAAGACAAGGCAATTTTCAACTTTTCTTTTAACGTTGAAGAAAATGATTTCGTTATGTTTTACAAAATAAATTTCGAAGGTGAGTTTCCAAACATAACGTCCGGGTTTAAGGTATTCGCAGATTTGAGGATTAAGTGTTCAAAAACCAAAGCAATATAACCATTTCTAAATTTAAGTGGTTATTAGGTGAGAGATACATATGTGATAGGTGGTCGAAGTTCGAAAACTCAATTTCACAATTGAATAGGACCGATTTAGATTCAGATTCCTCTGCTAATGCGAGCAGTTCTTCAGAACAATATATTTTAGATAAAGTAATGGAAGAAATTGAGAAAATTCATGATGCCCTCAAAAATTGTATCAATAATCTAGAAAACATTAATACAGACGACGTTGACACTTCTCAAATGACTTTTTTAAGTCAACAACTCAAATTAGCAGTTTCACCATTTATTCTACCGACTTGTTTTTGTGGGCATCTTCTATTCATTTCCAATTTCCAGGTTCTTACAGGTTGATTAGAGACTCTCATTTATTAACTCTTCCTCACCCGAAATATTTAAGTAATATTACAGCGGATATAAAATGTAGTGTAGGAATTAAAGAAAGTCAGATATCATATCTGAGAAAGAAATGTCAAAATTTAGAGCCTCATGAGAGAATAATCAATGTTTTGTTCTGTTGACTTTTTGTTTTTGAGAATTTATTTTAAGTTTAAGATGAACAGTCAGAGTATAATCGATATCAAGGGCTAATATCTTTTTATTATTCTCCTAATTTTGATATTTATGAATGTTTGATTAAGTTTGAATGCCTCAGAAAATCGAATATTCTGATTGTAATCTTTTGGGACTCAATAATACAGCTACCTCCTCGTGGTGAGTTCTGGATTATTTGCGATGAAACATTATGAAACTAATCGCAAATAAACGCTTTCCTCCATACAGTTCTTAGAATCTTAGATAATTAGAGCACATCAAAATGAAATAGTAAACTGTGAAATGCCTGTAGAATCGGTGCCTTGTCCGTGCTTCGCGACACTCCGACGTAACAACGGCAACGTCTAACCTTCTGGCCTGTTAGATAGAGGAGGCTATGCATAACCCTAAATCGGCCTTGTGATGACGCACAACAGAAGTCATCTACGACATACGGATATCTTTCGAACTAGAATGGTTTCAATTTTGATTTAAGAATAAATAGAAGTAGATTTTAATGTGGAAATAACATGAAAACATGCACTAATGATAAAGGTACCCAATCCTTGTTGTCTCTGTACTAACATTCTCTTTTAAATAGGGTGGTTTCATCTCAAAGTTGAAATTCCTTGTTAAAAGATTTGAATATGGATCTCCCGCCAAGCGACTGATTCTAACCTAACTAATGTGGTCTATTGCGTTCGAAAACTGAAAAGTTGAGTAAATTTTACTCTGTGACTGTCGTCCGAAATGTCGGAGTATTCGACTCCGAGTTCATTTTACTCCTGTCAAAATTGACATAACTCATGGGACGGCAAATCTAGTATCTTTGTCTCACTGTTTATGAATGTTCTGTGAGGTTATTTAATAGTTTTAATACTGCTCACAATATATATTTATAATTAGAGTTACATATATGTGAAGAAAACAATAATAATAGGTTCTTTCTTAAACCAACATAACCTATTTTCCGATATTGGAACAGAACTGTGCCAGTGTCAGTGTCAGAGTTAACTACAGAGTAAATCTGTCAAACCTTCAAAAACTCTACTCTACTCCGTGGAGTTAATTTTCGAACACAACCCTGGCACAGCTGCTCAGACCTTGCGTTCCGAAATTGCTGGCATTACTGGCCACAGTAAGCAATATCGGAACGCTTTTCAGTGACAGTAATCTCAAACTGTTGTTAATTTTCGGAACGTTCGAGCAGTAACAAACGAAGCTTTGAACGAAGGAACAACATAACCTATAATTTTCATATTTGAAGTCCTTTTAAATGTTAGGTCTGTAATCGGTGGGTGAAACGATGGCTGAAATTAACCAAGTCTTATTGAATTCAATACTCAGGGATAGCGATTTTACAGTTTTGATGTTGATTAGTACTAAAAGAGACTCATAACCTAAACTATTTGAATTTGGGGAAGGAATACTGGCAGTACTGGCACTATACGACCACTTCTGTGGCAGTAGAAAATTAACTCCGTAGAGTAATATTTACTCCATTGCGTTCGAAAACTGAAAGGTTGAGTAAATTTTACTCTGTGACTGTCGTCCGAAAAGTCGAGTATTCGACTCGGAGTTCATTTTACTCCTGTCAAAATCGACATAACTCATGGGAAGGAAAATCTAGTATCATTGTCTAACTGTTTTATGAATGTTTTGTGATGTAATTTAATAGTTTTTATACTGCTCACAATATATATTTATGATTAGAGTTACATATATGTGAAGAAAACAATAATAATAGGATCTTTCTTAAATAAGAAGTACTGTGATATTTTTCGGAATTTGAGAGAAAAAACCCAGAAAAAAGCGGTTTAATGAGAGGACTTGACATATTCGCTGAATAGTTTTGCGAATAATATTGAATGGAAGAATCGATGGAAATTATGGTACAATTATTTATTATGGTACAATTATGGAATGCTCTAAATTTGAGGTATAAATTATGGTACAATTCCATAATTATGGTACATCTGGCATCGCTGTCTCTCATCGAGCGAAGCTATCGTCGAAGACGATCGATAAACGAGTGCCGCCCACTTTCTAAAGTGGGGGGTTTTTCGATGTGGTGACTCTTCGATGCAGTAAAGTTCGATGCAGTAGAGCTTCTGTGCAATGAGTCTTTCGTGTAGTGAGGCGCACCGGATATCGCTAAGAGACTGACAATAAATTAACTGCATATTGAGATTCTAAAACTTACGAAAAATGTGAAAAACTGCCAAACTCAAGAAAAAAGACGACCAGATGGAGAAAATATGCATTCAATTCGAATTAATAAGTTTTTATTGGCAGTTGATCTTGTTTTTGATATTGTCTTTAAAATTGTACGCCCCTCAGAACAATTTAATATGATATCCCTAACTCTTGTATGTACTATTAACGTCAAGAAAAAATGTGGGAAAGCCCTATGGACAGGAGCTATGGTGCTCTTGTTCAAACTTTGATGAATCATATCTTCGAAAGTATTGGTTTCTCAGAGTTGGAATGATATCAATGGATTCTTATGGTAGAACTACATCATAAAAGAAATTAAATTCAAAAAGTGTTATTTGAAAAAAACCAAGGGTGCCAAAATGTATCAATCCGAGACAACCAGACGGATTCTATCCAATAACAAACTTATCCAAGATACTCATTCCTCAAATCTACTCTGAAAATTATATTATATCAATTGCAACTTAGCCAATATTCCAGTTTTGTCATTACTAGAGATATTCTGAACCCAGTTTAAATAACTTAGCAAAGTATATATTTCCATCATCATCATCATTATCATATGGAATATCCAAGAGCTATCTACGATAACTGAGGTAATTCTGTCTCTTATCTGTAGATGAGATGACAATGTTGAAATATATGAACACAGATGAAATTCATAGAAACACAGATGAAATTCAGCGATACTGCATTATGTGAAACTAGCTGCCCGCCCCGGCTTCGCACGGTTGAAATGCTGATACTAAATATACTACATAATTTCTTTATATACAACGTTCACAGCATTTTTGTCGTTAGACAATACAAACATGTTTTCTTTAGAGGTTACTCTTGGAAGAGCGACATATAATTGGCCATGTGAAAAACACTCAACGCTCAAATATAAGCCTGTAGCGTTGAAAGTTGGACCCTGCGATTTATTAATGGTCATTGCAAAATATATCTTTACCGGAAATTGTAGCCGTTTAAATTGGATCAGTAAGTCCGATGGTATCAGAGGAATCCGGGGAATCAATACATCTATCCTGGCTGAGGCGAGCCTCACGCTCTACAGATGATTCTCTGGCTCTCTGTATTCGATTACTATCCCTATCCTGGCTGTGCCGACCCCCGGTCGGTACCACGACAACCGCTATGTCGCTGCATTTTAAATCTGCATTATCTTCGAAAATATTCACTTATAATACCACAAGAGCTTCAAAATTATCGGGTATTTCCCGATAGGTTCGTTGCAAACAAATGAAGGAGTCAAGTTTTTCAGGTTAAAAAATCACGAGCGCGAAGCGCGAGTGATTTTTTTCTGAAAAACTTGACGACTTTATTTGTTTGCAGAGAACCTTGAGGGAAATGCCAGATAATTTTGAAGCTCGTGTGGTATTCGGGGGATTATTTTTCCGTCCCAAATGTTGGCCAATAGAATTGCACCATGAGATGAAATGAACAGTTAACAAATAAGAATTTCATAATTGTACCTTCCTTATAGTCTTCTCCATCCATTTTCTTCATATTGTAAGCGTAATCTTTCATAATGTTTGCCAATTGCGCTTCACTCGTTTCAGCACTCAATGTGTATTCCCTCTCAGTACAAAAAGTAGTAAATTGGTTCCAAACTGTTTTTTTTGCCTTCTCCGTATTAATGGGAACATTTCCTTTGACTTTTTTATCGATGGTGGACAGAGAACAAACTCCAAATCGACTCATTTTCATGCAAAATCTCCAATTTTCACAATTGAATTCAACCTGTCAGTTTGACGTTTGTTTAATTTGACTTTTTTTTATATATAGCAACTACCAGAGAAAATAATCAAAAAATTATCACTATAATACCATGTAGGTTGTACCACGTGACGTCGAATGGTGCAATTCTATTGGTCGATATTTGGGTCGGAAAAATAATCATTTAAATTACATGCTGTAAATGGCCATATTGATCAATATTAAATGCACAATGCATTTAATGTACTTAATTGGATAAGGATCAATGCTGTATTGCTTTAAATCGCTTCGTAATCAAGCCATTATTTCTCGTAGAATGTAAAGGACAAAAAATGGTTATTGTGGGTTATCCTTAAGAGATAGACATATACTATCGCGAACTTTTTTGTTGACCTTTATAAGGTGTATACTGTATTATTTTGATCTATCTCGTAGGGTTCAGCCAGCGTTTGCAATGTAAGCGCAAAAAAATGTGTTTATTTACGACATCACATTAGAAACCTCTAAAATTATCAGCGTTTCTCTAACACATTATGCATGTATTATACATATAAACCTTCCTATTGAATCACTCTCCGCCGTATTCACAAAGAATTCAATCTCCGTTAAGTCCAAACAGAGGTCCTCAGTCAAGGATAAATAAGAATCACAACCTCAGTTTAAGTGAAAATTAACGTGAAACAGGCCTGTTTCAGCACCGTTACATACGTTAACTGAGGTTGTGATTCTTATTTATCCTAAACTGAGGACCTCAGTTAGGTTAGGACTTAACGGAGATTGAATGCTTTGTGAATACGGCGGTCTACCTATTAAAAAACCGCATCAAAATCCTTCACGTAGTTTTAAAGATCTAAGCATACATAGGAACAAACAGACAGCAGGAACCGACTTTGTTTCATACTATGTATGTATATACTAAGGATAATAGAGTTACGATTCAATATTGAAATTTTAAACATGCATTTTTATGGAGAAACTGCATTTAAAAAAAAATTAATTCGAAATTTGTAATGTAAAAAATTTTTTGTTTTCGTTACTCCGAAACCATCTGGCTGATTTTGCCCAATAACGAAATCCTGAGATATTCATCTTCCAAACCTACTCTGAACATTTCGATTGTCTAGCTCATTTCATTAGAGAGTTATCGTGTTTACGGCTGACCGGAAAGAATAGATTTTGACCACGGATTCTTGATCAGTCAGTCGAACTGAAAATTCGAAAGTTATAGACATTTGGGCAAATTGATAAGCACCCTGTTCCGAGGAACAAGAGCGCCAATAAATTAATTTGACCTATCAGACCATTTATCGCTATTCTTGAATGGAAGAAAATAAATTCATTATTCCATACTTTGGACGCTTCTGTATATCACGAGCTTTCGATTTTCACGTTGCATACAAGACATGAAATAATCCGACAGGCAAGCCTGGCAACTCTGATGAATCATTCGATAGAAAACAAAACTTCCCAGATGACGTTCTATACAAGCCCCCGAATCTCGTAGGTCCAGTATCGTCATAGTGACCAGCGCGGAGGATCCATGGTGAAGAACTAACGTTAGCGACTCTGAAATGCCGTTTATAACAGTCGATGACTAACTGGTCACTCTTGATTTCGTTCACCATGGAAGAATGACGTCTTGAAAGACGACATGCCGCATCGGGAGCCACTTCGAAATGATTTGTAGCTGGACAACGGCTATTCGTTTTCCCTTATTGCCTAGAGGTTGTGGCTGTGTTCAATTATTGGCGCTGTTGTTCCTCGGAACAGAGTGCTTATCAATTTGCCCAAATGCCTATAATTTTCGAATTTTTTGACGAAATAGTAATTTATGTATCCTTGGAGTTGTTAATGGAGGATGTTAATTAAAGAGGGCAACATATTGCAATCCCGAGGGACGTGAGTCCCGAGGGATTGTTAGGTTGCCCGAGGTTGTTAACATCCAATAACTCACGTGATGGATAATTAATTTTATTTCATTCGGAATGAAAAAAAATTTGACAACTGAAAATTTTATAATTTGAAAATTTGACAATTGTTGGTTTGTTTTTGGCGCTCTAGTTCCCAGGAACTAAGTGCTTATCAATTTGCCCAAATGTCTGTAATTTTCGAATTTTTGGCTGAAAATGGCCTCAAACGATTTGGTTCGACTCACTGATCAAGAATCCGAGGTCGAAATCAATTCTGTCCGGCCGGTCCGGCCAGCAGAAGGCACGATAACTCTCGAACGGAAGGAGTTAGAGGATTGAAATTTGCAAGGTGAGTTTGGAGCGTAAATATCTCGGACGAGTTCGTTAATGGGCGAAATCCATCAAGTGGTTTCGGAGTTATGGCCGTTTTAGTAAAAACATTTTT
The DNA here is from genome assembly GCA_937662695.2 of Halyzia sedecimguttata. NCBI lineage: Eukaryota > Metazoa > Arthropoda > Insecta > Coleoptera > Coccinellidae > Halyzia > Halyzia sedecimguttata. The sequence continues at coordinate 75,496,681 of OW569414.2, forward strand.
TATGAATATTTCCAAAACCGATCACTCGATCTATCTGAAATTTAGCATCAAATTGTAGAATCATGACCTTTATGAGCATGTGAAGTTTTGTATTTGTAAGGTTACCGCAAAGTATAGAAAAAAAAATTTTAAATTCTAAAAAAAAATTTCTACAATAACTCTCGAACGGAATGAGCTAGGCAGTTGAAATTTTCAGAGTAGGTTAGGTAGATGAATATCTCGGTTAAGTGCGTTATTGGGCAAAATAGGCCAGATCGTTTCGGAGTAACGAAAAAAATTTTTTTTTTAAGTAACAAATTTCAAATTCAATTTTTATTCAAGATGCGGTTTCACCATAAAAATCCATTGATATCATTTTCAACTCCAACAAGCTTATACTTTTGGAAATATGATTTCAATAATGAATCGTACTTCTATGTTTTCACAGAATGCTATAATTATTCTATCTATGCTTTATTATATGATCTGTTCATACTTGTTCATCTATTCATACTCGTACATGTTATCCTGTTCTATGAGAGAGTTAAATTCATTTCAGCTATTTTAATTTGATTTCTTCCATGGTGCAGTTCTCATTCTCAGATTGCTCATTTAATCTTGATAAATAAACTATTATTTGAATTCAATTTCCTTTATGATGCAGTTCTTTCATAAGAATAGATTGATATAATTCCCAACTCTGAGAAACCCATACTTTCGGAGATATAATTTGTCTGTTTGAACAAGAGCGCCATAAAGCTCCTGTCCACAGGGCTTGAACCAATTTTGTAAATACATTAGAGAGGGAGTTAAAGATATATAATTGCTTAGTATAATCCCAAGGGAGTTATAACTATGTTTATAGTACCGGTAACTAAGGGTTTATTTCTTCATGATGTATCAGTATGAAATCAACGGTCTTAAACGATTTGGTTCGACTCACCGATCAAGAAGCCGTGGTCGAAATCGATTCTGTCCGGCCGGCCGGCCGTAGGCACGATAACTCTCGAGCGAAAGGAGTTATAGGATTGAAATTTTCAGGGTGGGTTAGGAGCGTAAATATCTCGGACGAGTTCGTTAACGGGCGAAATCCACTATGGGGTTTCGGAGTTATGGCGTTTTTAGTCAAACATGTTTTATGAATATTTCCGGAACGGATCACTCGATCTATCTGAAATTTAGCAACAAATTGTAGAATAATGACCTTTATATGCATGTTTTGTATTGATCAGGTTGCCGTAAAGTGTCAAAAAAATATTTCAAAAATTTTTAAATTTTTTACTTACAATAACATTCGAACACAATGAGCTAGGCAGTTGATATTTTCAGAGTAGGTTTGGGAGATAAATATCTCGGTTGAGTTTTTTATTGGGAAAAATCGGTGGTTTCGGAGTAACGAAATAAAAAATTCCATTACAAATTACAAATTAAATTCTTTTTAAGATGCAGTTTCATCAGAGGAATCTATTGATATCATGCTCAAATCTAACAAACTAATACTTCAGGAGATCTGATTTTTCAATGATTAATCGTAATATCATGATTTCATACAATGTCACGACGAATTTCAAATTAAATTTTTTATAAGATGCTGTTTCACCATAAAAATCCATTGATAACATTTTCAACTCCAGACTGATACTTTCGGAAATATGGTTTTCCAAAATTTCAATAATAAATCGTACTTCTATGTTTTCACAGAATGCTATAATTATTCTATCTATGAATTATCATATGATCTGTGTTCATACCCGTACATGTCATCTTGTTTTTCTATAAGAGAGAGTCAAATTCATTTCAGCTATCGTAGAATTATAGGGATAATAATATGATATTATACTTTTTGTTTTAGGTATTTTATATCATGAGTAACGAATTTTGAATAGAACCAGATATAAATATGATATGTCTCTTATTGGTATATAAGATGACATATATAAATACAGATCATATTATTCATAGATAGAATAATTACAGCATTCTGTCAATACATAGAAGTTCGATTTATTATTGAAATTTTGAAAAGTCATATCTCCGGAAGTATTAGCTTGTTCGAGTTGAAAATGATATCAACGGATTCTTATGATAAAACTGCATCTTATAAAAAATAGAATTTGAAATTTGTAATGTAAAAAGAATTTTTTTTTCGTTACTCCGAAATCATCTCGCTGCTTTTGCCTATTAACGAACTCAACCGAGATATTTATCTCCCAAACCTACTCCGAAAATATCAACTATCTAGCTTATTGCGTTCGAGAGTTATTGTGTTAACGGCCGGCTGGACGGCCAGACGGCCGGATAGAATCGATTTTGACAACGGATTCTTGATCAGTAAGGTGAACCAAATCGTTTAAGATCATTTTCATCCAAAAATTCGAAAATTATAGACATATGGCAAATTGATATGCACTCTGTTTCGAAGAACAAGAGCGCCAAAAAATAAATGCGTGATATTTTTTTTTCTCACGACAAATATTGTGCGAAATTTTCACATAGGTAACTCAGGAAATCACAAGAAACTGTTATATATGAGCCATAAGGAATAGATTTCTTGAGTTGTTCGTACGTCAGATGGACTTTGACAAATACTCGACAATTATTCATAACCATTATGATGTTTATTTTTGTGGGTGGCTCAGCTAACTTAATATTAAGTTAGCTCAGGCACCCCATATAAAAAAATAGCACGACAAATACGTATGCTATTATTAGATATTAAAATAACTACTGCTATGCACATGATGATTTATCAAATTCTTTTCAGGCACGTCAAAAATCAAAAACTGTTGAAAACTTTGTTTGTCGAGTGTAAAAAAATGGACCAGTACACCTCGATAGCTCTAAAATTTCGATAATTCGGCAATTTCTTCACCAATATAAATCCGGTCGAGTTCAAATCTAAAACTTTACTGTAAAATGAGGTTTTGAAGACACTCGCAGAACGTAACGATATCTGACGGATAGTTTCTGAGATACATAATTTTTGTTAATATTTATTTTTGAAGTATTTATTATGCCTTAATCTGATCAGATCAGTACTTTTCGAGTTATTTGGAAAACATAATTTCAGATGGCTATAATTCCACAGGACAGTTTCTTTGGATAAGTTAGTAGAATAGGCAGTACAGGTAAATTTTTGTGTTCCTTAGCTAATTACATAAGATGTAGGATGTAAGCAGTGAGGTTGAAGAATTTAACCTCATTTTCCATTTCTGTTCGTTATGTTGTTCCTCAGGGGTCTAATCTTGGCCCCATCCTGTTCATTTTGTTTATAAATGATTAAGGTAATGTTATTCTAAACAGTAAGGTTAGCGTAGTGCTTTACCGTATTTAATTGGCGGAAAAATAACCATGGATAACCACCAGTACGAATAATTTCTTCTTTGCACTTTTCCTCATGCAGGTATCATTTGCGTTGAAGGAGAAATATGGAAAGATCAGAGGAAACTCATTTACAACTTCTTAAGGACTATCGGCGGTACCAGAGTAAGTTCTCAGAAGAATTCAATGGAAAATTTGATAACAAAACATGCAAACGGATTCGTTGAAGTGAGTCAAAATTCAATTGGTGAATGCAAGTCATTTCACTTCTAAATTTTCAGTACGTTCGGAACTTGGAAGATTCTTCTGCTGTTGCACCTCTGGAACATTTACGTCATGCTGTAGGTTCTTTCATGAACGAAATAGTTTTCGGGGAATCCTGGGAAAAAGATGACGAGACATGGAAGTATTTGCAGCATCTTCAGGAGGAAGGCATCAAGCATATTGGTATTGCTGGACCTGTGAATTTTATTCCTACACTTAGGTAAAGCTTTATTTGAACAGGAGCTTTTTGAGGTTCTCGAGTTAGCCACGTCATCGCTCAACTTCAGCCCAAAGAGAAAAGTCTCTTTTAGTTATTGAGGTCTGGTTGGAGCACGATATATTATACCCAATCTATGGAATCTTATGGAAGAAATGATAAATGGCAAAGTTGTAAGTAATGAAAAGATCTACACTTTTTTCACATAAACTTATGTGAAAAATTCAAATCACCAAGTTCTTGGTTTTTTCTTCTACCATTTTTTTTTTCATGAAATTTGGTGACCGACCTTTTTATGACCCAAACACACTGTAATTTTTTTTATTTGAAATATTTATTTTTTCACCTTATCTTGACTTAATATAAAAAAAGCCCCCTTTTTTTCAATCGATAAGTCTCACGTCAAATATCTCCTGTTTTAAAAGTCGGTGGGCTTTTTAGTCATTGAAATCTCTACTTCCTGATGGTGTAAAAATATATACATTACTATGATAAATTTTCTCAGAAAATGCTACGAAATAACAGGTATTAAGGCCCAGACCCTACTAGCCCCTTCCTCACTTCTCTATGAAATACCTTTTGATGGGCTAAATTTTCCGTCAGGTCAGGTCACTCAGGTATATAAATTATTTTAAAATAGCAATAAATATGCATCTGTGCATAATATTTAAAGAAGATTCTACAACTTTCTCAAAATATTGAAGATGTCTTATTAAATATTAACCATTTTCTGAGAAAATATACCATAGCAATTTAATTTTTCACCATAAGAAAGTAGAGATTTCAACGAAGAAAAAGACCACCGATTTAAAAAAAAAGCAGATATTCTGACGTGAGAATTTTTGATTGAAAATTAGGCTGCTTTTTCGAAATTAATTCAAAATAAAGTAAGAAAATAAATATTAAAAAAAAAAATTACATTATGTTTCGGTCATGAAAAAGTAATTCTTCACCAAATATCGTGAAAAAAAATCTGATTGTAAAAGATGAAAAACCAAAAACTTGGTTACTTCAATTTTTCACATAAATTTTGAGGTTACGTGAAAAAAAGTGGGAAAGCCGTGTGGACAGGAGCTTTGGCGCTCTTGTTCAAACACTTGTTGAACACAGATCATATAATAATTCATAGATAGAATAATTAAGTACGATTTATTATTGAAATTTTGAAAAATCATATCTCCGAAAGTATTAACTTGTAAGAGTTAAAAATTATATCAATGGATTCATATGGTGAAACTACATCATCATATCTTCGAAAGTATTAGCTTGTTGGAAATGATATCAATGGATTTTTTGGTGAAACTGCATCTTAAAAAATTTGTTCAAGCACTGACGTGAAGTCAGAAGCTTTTGCGCGTATGTTCTATTGTCCATTCTTCTGTATTGGACACCCTTAATCGAATTTACCATGGTAAATTATGTTGTCCATTCTCCTGCATTGGACACTCTTAAATCGAATTTACCATGGTAAATTCGAATTAAGTGTCCAATACAGGAGAATGGACAACATAATTTACCATGCTAAATTCGATTAAGGGTGTCGAATACAGATGAATGGACAATAGAAAATACGCGCAAGAGCTTCTGACTTCACGTCAGTGCTTGAACCAATTTTTTTTCGTGATTTTTTTGAAATTTTCTAGGGGCACGGTTCTTAAAATTTTTTTTTTTGTAATTTTTTTCAATTTTTCTAGGGGTACGGTTCTTACGAAATTTTAAACACGTCGTTATGTTGATTTTCTACTACTAGTTACCAAGCTTCAATTCGATCGAATATTTATTTTTTCAGTTATCAAGGAAATAATATTCCAGGTGGGTATAACTCGGAAACCGTAAGTCCGATTATGCCCAAAAACGATCTCAACTCTCCCATTCGGCTACGCAACCTACCCTGAAAATTGCAAGTCCCTATCTCCTTTCGTTCGAAAGTTATCGAGGCAACGGTCACCCATCTACTGAACTCACACAAGGCTGCTCGAATCTCCAACAATATTTAACCGATCGTGTTTAAACTTGAAACTTGGCAGTAGAGTTAGGTTATAAAGGCTCTTGCAAAGTTTCAGCAATTTCAAACGAATAGTTACTGGTGTATAGAATTTTTTTTTTTCAATTTTCAATGATTTTTTAAAAATGTTCTACAAATACTATCCTCACGAAATTTCGCATTCTTGTATTTTTGCGTTGGCATTCTACAACTAACAACCATGTTTGAATCAAATCGGTTTAGTATTTTTCTAGTTAATGAGGAACAGAAAACAACCAAATTTCAGATGGCTATAACTCTAAAACCGTTTGGCCGATTATGCTCATAATCAAGCTGAAATGTCGCGTTCTGGTGCACATCCTAACCTGAAAATTTCAAGCCGCTATCTCATTCCGTTCTCAAGTTATCGTTATCGTAACAACAAAAAATATATTTTTAATAATTTTTTTAAAATTTTCTAGCCATACGATGCGCACAAAATTTCACAAACGTGCTTAGGTTCATATTCTACAACTACCCACCAAGTTTCAATTCGATCGGATTTATATTGGTTGAAAACAAAATTATTACTCGGAAACCACTGGGCCGATTATGCCCATTAACGAACTTGGCCGTCGTATTGGGATGCGCCACCTACCCTGAAAATTTCAAGTCGCTAGCTCTTTTCGTTCTCAAGTTATCGTGGCAACGGCCAGACGGCCGGCCGGACAGAATCAAATTTGACCTCGAATTCTTCATTGGGAAGTCGAACAAAATCGTTTGAGACCATTTTCGTCAAAATATTCGAAAGTTACAGATATTTGGGCAAAATGATTACGCGATGTTCCCCAGAACATACGCGCGAAAAAAAGTGAATTTGAAATTTGTAATGTAAAAAAATTTTTTTTTGTTCTTCACTGGTCTATCGTCAGTCATTAGGGCAATATCCAAACCAACCAGACTTACAAATTATGTAGTTGATAGAAGCATAAAAACCATTGGTGTAATTTTTTTAGGTTCCTTCCAATTTTTCGAAAAAATTTGAAATTTCTCAAAGATGGTTTGGAAACCACACACAAGCTTTACGATCGTATAATTGAGAACCACCGTAAAGTTTTAGACGAAAATTTGCGAGAAAATTCAAACTATGTGCCACAAAATTTATTGGATGCATTTCTTATCGAAAAGGAGAAAAAAGGAGATTCTCGAGAGGGCCAGTTCTACACTGATCAACAGCTGAGGTTTTTATTAGCTGATATATTTGGTGCAGGACTTGATACCACTCTGACAACCATAAGGTGAGTAGATCACAATAAAACTAATAATTCCACGATATCAGGTTTCAGTAAATTATATTTATGTAGTAAAATTGGAGAGTGGAACATTTAACCTTAAAAAAAAATTTTTGTTTATTACAGAGTTTCTCTTCACCATCCATTTCCTTCGATGTGGAACGCCAGTATACTAAAGACAAAAAGTATTTGAATACACAATCTCCGAAAGTATTGGTTTCTCATGGCGGGTTTCACGAAGCTTCGATTAGTTTAATTGTGGATTTAATTCGTTGGTTGCATCAAAAATTAACTGGAAATTGACAAAGAATCACACTGATTTGGCAATTAAGACCTGTCAAAGCTTTGTGAAACCTACCGTAAGAGTTGGGAATTACAGTGAACTCTTGATAAGTCGAACATCGATAAGTCGAACTCTTAGATAAGTCGAACATTTTTTCCGGTCCCAATTCATGGGTATCTAACCCTGTATACTTTCACCTCAATGAGTCGAACAGAGTTCTTGACAGTAAAGAGTCTAGTAGATGAGTCGAACTGCTGGAGGGGACCACGAGAGAACCTCCACCTCTATCAGTCGTACTCCTAACCATCATCTCCTCTATGAGTCGAACTGTTTGATCTAACGAATGAAACCGAAAAGAATTCGGTATGCTAACGAATCACCACATTTGGTAGCCATCATATGTATTTTTCAATCGCTTAGTACATTGTTCAATTTATTTTTTATTTGTTTATTGAGCCGTCATGGGCTGAGAGCGTTTTAGCGTCATGGATCCGCGAAAACTGAAAATTTTATCAGTAGCAGATGAACTCGAACTCATTCGGGAAACAGAGAAAGGAGAAGAAAGTAAAACCCTTATAGCTAACAAGTTCGGAATTCCTAAATCCGAATTGTCATCTATCATGAAAAATAAAATTAATATCCTCGCTTCCATCAGAGTTAAAGGAAAATCAGTCCACCGGTACCGTCAGAAATTGCCTCGGCATTCAGATGCTCGCATTGTCCCTAGGCCACGAATTTACAGCGAGTAGTGGTTGGCTACGTAATTTCAAAAAAAGATACGGAATTTCTGGAAGAACCTCGTTAGGTGAAAGTGCTAGAGTAAGTGAAGACACTTGTCATCGACCCTTGTTTCTCATTAACTACTGTTGATGTCGTGAATACGCGAGTTTTTCCCCCAATGAATCGAACTCTCACCTCAATAACTCGAACGTTTGGTGAGACGAACCATAGATAAGTCGAACAGTTTTTTATGGTCCCTGGGAGTTCGACTTATCGAGAGTCCACTGTATATCAATGGATTCTTATGATAACACTGCTTCATAAAAAATTTCATTCAAAACGTAGCTCTATGACTCACCCCATATGTTGGATTTACATACCACAGCAAATTATATTTAGAACATTCTAGTATTAGTTTGTTAGATTTGAGAATGATATCAATGGATCTTGAAACTTGGCAGTAGAGTTAGGTTCTTAGGGCTCTTGCAAAATTTCAGCAATTTCAGACGAATAGTTACTGATATATAGAATTTTTTTCCAATTTTCAATGATTTCTTAAAAATGTACTACAAATACTATCCGCACTATATTTCGCGAGAATTTTTGCGTTGGCATTCTACAACTAATAACCATGTTTGAATTCAATCGGTTTTGTATTTTTCGAGTTAATGAGGAACAAAAAACAACCAAATTTCAGATGGCTATAACTCTAAAACCGTTTGGACGATTATGCTTATAATAAACAAATTCAAATGGCGCATTCAGATGCACAACCTAATCTGGAAACTTCAACGATTTGGTTCGACTCACTGATCAATAATCCGTGGTCAAAATCTGGAATATTGGCTAAGTTTCAATTGATATAATATAATTTTCCAGAGTAGATTTGAGGGATGAATATCTCGGATGAGTTCGTTATTGGGGAGAACCGCTCTGTTGGTTTCGGATTAATAATTTTTGGCACTTTCTGAATTTAATTTCTTTCATGATGCAGTTCTATCATAAGAATCCATTGATATCATTCCCAACTCTGAGAAACCAATACTTTCGGAGATATGATTTGTCAAAGTTTGAACAAGAGCTTCAAAGCTCTTGTCCACAGAGCTTTCCCACTTTTTTGCTCAAAGTCTGTGGGGACATTAGTATACCGTTAAGGCGAGATAAATAAACACAAATCTTCTCCATTTTGAACATTTCTCATTAAATTCTTTATACTTTCAGTTGGTACCTACTATTCATGAGCCTTCATGAAGACTTTCAGAAACTTCAAGCCGCTATCTCTTTCCGTTCTCAGGTTATCGTGACAACAAAAATATTTTTTATTAATTTTTTAATAAATTTCTAGCGATACGATTCTCACAAAATTTCACAAACTTGTTTAGGTTGATATTCTACAACTATTCACCAAGTTTCGATTCGATCAGATTTATATTGGTTGAAAACAAAATTATTACTCGGAAACCATTGGGCCGATTATGCCCATTAACGAACTTGTCCGTCTTATTGGGATGCGCCACCTACCCTGAGAATTTCAAGTCGCTAGCTCTTTCCGTTCTCAAGTTATCGTGGCAACGGCCGGCCGGACAGAATCAAATTTGACCTCGAATTCTTCATCGGGGAGTCGAACCAAATCGTTTGAGAATATTTTCGTCAAAAAATTCGAAAATTACAGACATTTGGGCAAAACGATAACGCGAGTCCCCCAGAACATACGCGCAAAAATATACAATAATTACCCTGAAAATTTCAATTCGCTATCTCTTTCCGTTCTAAAGTTATCGCGGCAACGGACGGCCGGACAGAATGAAATTTTACCTCGAATTCTTGATCTGTAAGTCAGACCAAAACGTTTAACTGAACAAAAATTACAGATATTTGGGCAAATTCATAAGCACTCTGTTCCGAGGAACAAGAGCGCCAAAAAGTTATTTAGTGTTTTGCATTTCAAATATCAAAGTATTTTAGAAATATTATTATACTGATCCTCCTAAGTCTTCCCCAAGGAGACCTCTCATAAGCTCTCGAAGAGCTTGAGCGAGTAAGGAGAACCAGTTGTATTCTGTGTATGCTTTGTTACTGTGTCCTTGCACAGCACTGTTAATTTTTGATCCAACAGTGAATGGTGACGACTACCGTGACTAGAAAATTTCTTTCCTGGCCTCAGAATTGAACTTAGGGCTTCCACTCCTAAGTCAATATGTATTTTGAATGTAGTATTTCAAATGCAAAAGGAAAACCTATTTACAATATTGTATTTGAAATAAAAAGTATTTGCATTTTGTCTTTAATTACATTTTGTAAACTATTTGGCACATCATAATATAGCATCTGAATTGTATTAAGGACATAACTTTTCCCTTTCCCAGGATATCGATTATTTTTATTTTTGGAACTCGTGTTCCTCGGAACAGAGTTCTTATGAACTTGCCCATAATTTTCGAATTATTGAATGAAAATGGTCTAAAAACGATTTGGTTCGACTCACTGATCAAGAATCCGTGGCCAAAATCTGGAATATTGGATAAGTTTCAATTGATATAATATAAAATGGGTTCAAGCCCTGTGGACAGGAGCTTTCTGGCGCTCTAGTTCAAACAGACAAATTATATCTCCGAAAGTATTGGTTTCTCAGAGTTGGGAATTATATCAATGTATTCATATAATAGAACTGCATCCTAAAGAAAATTCAATTCAAATAATAGTTTATTTATCAAGATTAAATGAGCAATCATGAGAATGAGAAAAGCACCATGGAAGAAATCAAATTAAATCTGGCCAATTTTGCCCAATAACGAACTTAACCGAGATATTCATCTCCCTAAACTACTCTGAGAATTTCAACTACCTACCTCATTCCGTTCGAGAGTTACATCTATGTCTATGGATGAAAAGCAGTCTCACTACTCTCTACTTCACTCACTAATCTCTTACTTCATGTTCAGTTCCGAAATGTAAGAATTTTCTGAGAAAAACTAATTTCGGAGCAAACAACTGAGATTTTTCTCACTTCGCTCACAATTCTTCGATTGATTAGATCATCATTTGACATTATGACAATTCATATTCATACATAGAATAAATAATAATATCATTCTGTGACAACGTTGAAATAAGATTTATTATTGAAATTTTGAAAAATCATATCTCCGAAAGTATTAGCTTGTTAGAGTTGAAAATTATATGATTGGATTCTTATGATAAAACTTTTTATTAAAAAAAATTTAATTTGGAATTTGTTTCGTAAAATAAAAATTTTTTTTTTGTTACTCCGAAACCATCTGTCCGATTTTGCCCAATAACGAACTTAGCCGAGATATTTATCCACTTAACCTACTCTGAAAATTTCAACTCTCTAGCTCATTCCGTTCGAGAGTTATCGTGCCTACGGCCGGACCGGCCGGACAGAATGAATTTCGACCACGGATTCTTGATCGGTGAGTCGAACCAAATCGTTTAAGACCATTTTCATCGAAATATTCGAAAATTACAGACATTTGGGCAAATTGATAAGCACTCAGTTCCGAGGAACTAGAGCGCCAATAATTTTCCAGAGTAGATTTGAGGGATGAATATCTCGGATGAGTTCGTTATTGGGGAGAACCGGTCTGTTGGTTTCGGATTAATAATTTTTGACACTTTCTGAATTCAATTTCTTTCATGATGCAGTTCTATCATAAGAATCCATTGATATCATTCCCAACTCTGAGAAACCAATAATTTCGGAGATATGATTTGTCAAAGTTTGAACAAGAGCTTCAAAGCTCTTGTCCACAGAGCTTTCCCACTTTTTTGCTCAAAGTCTGTGGGGACATTAGTATACCGTTAAGGCGAGATCAATAAACACAAATCTTCTCCAAATGAACATTTCTCATTAAATTATTTATACTTTCAGTTGGTACCTACTATTCATGAGCCTTCATGAAGACTTTCAGAAACTTGTACGCGAAGAATTCAGTTCAGTACTGCAAGGAAAACCTGCAACCATGAACGACTTCCCATATTTACCACTGTTTGAAGCTTCCATGGCCGAAGTTCAGAGAATAAGGAGTACAGTACCGTTAGGTATACCTCATGGTACCCTTGGTCCAGTAGAAATCGAAGGATATCGCATACCCAAAGGTTCCATGATAATACCATTACAGTGGGCATTACATATGGACGAGAAAGCTTGGAAGGATCCAGAAATTTTCGATCCTACACGTTTCATAGATGAAAACGGCAGGTTTTTGAAACCAGAGAATTTCATACCCTTTCAATTAGGTAAGGTATATTTCAACTTCAAATACCAGGTGTGACAACCTAACCTAATCTCATGTTGAATATCCTAGTTTTGGTTCACTGTGTACTTATTAAGAACACAACACTAGTAAATACACTGTTGTCCACTATAAATTTCGTCGTCTTACATATGTTTTGGAAACGATGTTTCCATCTTCTGAGAAGAAGCATTACTGAAGCATGCTATCTATTACTCTACTCGAGTATGGGTTGACATTACCCTAAGTCATAAACCGATTTGGGTACAACATTGAGTTGTTGGTAGAGGTTAGATCAGTATTGAGCAAAACATATTTTGTCTTATACATTTTGATACCTTCAAGCGTTCCTAGGTACAATTTAATAGAATTTTTCAACAATTTAACGCAATTTTCGTGAACTAAGTGGCTGGTTGTTCAAACATGATTTGCATCCGCAGATTTATCGATCTTGTTGTTCCGAAATTGTCCCATGTGTTCTTTATAAATTGTGAAAATGTCCGATATAGCACTTGTTGCAATCTAAACATTCAATTTCATATATACCCAATTTTATCATCTCCCGAGTATTATCAAATTTATTTCCTAGAAGTTGTTCATTTTTGGCGCTCTAGTTCCTCGGAACTGAGTGCTTATCAATTTGCCCAAATGTCTGTAATTTTCGAATTTTTCGATAAAAATGGTCTCAAACGATTTGGTTCGACTCCGGCCGTCCGGCCGGCCGGCCGGTCGTAGGCACGATAACTCTCGAACGGAATGAGCTAGACAGTTGAAATTTTCAGAGTAGGTTTGGGGGATAAAGATCTCGGCTAAGTTCGTTATTGGGCAAAATCGGACAGATGGTTTCGGAGTAACAAAAAAAAAATTTTTTTTCACAACACAAATTCCAAATTAAATTTTTAACAATAAGCAGTTTTATCATAAGAATCCATTCATATCATTTTCAACTCTAACAAGCTAATACTTTCGGAGATATGATTTTTCAAAATTTCAATGTAAATCGTATTTCTACGTTTTCACAGTATGAATTATTTTGTGGGTATTCTATGAATTGTTATAAAGTCAACTTATTTTCCTGAGACATGACGTTGTCTCATTGTCATTCATTCCAGCAATCGTATAAATATGAGAATGATAATATAATATCATACTTTTTGTTGGTTGATATTTTCATGCCGATGCCGTCAATCCATATGATGATGGGAATGGTAATGGTAAGTTAATAATATTGAGTTCAGAATATCTCCACTAAAAACAAAACTGGAATATTGGTGTATTGGAGTAGATTTGAGGAAAGATATATATTATCGTTCATCATAGAATTGAGGAATGAATATCTCGGATGAGTTCGTTGTTGGGTAGAATTCGTCTATTGGTTTTGGATTGATAATTTTTGGCACTCTTGTTGAATTTAAATTCTTCTATGATGTTTGAATTCAATTTCTGCTAAGATGAAGTTCTAAATTTTAATAATGATTCGTACTTCTATGTTTTCACAGAATGCTAAAATTATTCTATCTAAGCTTTATTATATGATCTGTGTTCATACTCGTACATTTCATCCTGTTCTATAAGAGAGAGTCAAATTCATTTCAGCTATTTTAATTTGGTTTCTTCCATGGTGCAGTTCTCATTCTCATATTGCTCATTTAATCTTGATAAATAAACTATTATTTGAATTGAATTTCCTTTATGATGAAGTTCTATCATAAGAATACATTGATATAATTCCCAACTCTGAGAAACCAATACTTTCGGAGATATAATTTGTCTGTTTGAACTAGAGCGCCAGAAAGCTCCTGTCCACAGGGCTTGAACCCATTTTTTATGGAAGTTTGAAAGTCATTTTATGTTGACCTTTTTAAAAATATTCGTTGTTGTTTGTCCTCGGATGTGACGTAAAAGCTTGAAATTTTTTTCTGTTATTATTTCTTCTGTTAGGATTATGTTACGGAAGAGATCTTCAAGTTTGTTGATAATTTTCTGAACTAGTTGATGACTATACCCGTTTCTTTCTTGAAGTTCGCATTGCATTTCGGAAAATTGAATAACCGGCATCTTTTTGATATCGGTCTGCGAAATATAGTTTTTCTTAATGTCAAATTTAAATTATATCAATTCAATATGAAAATTAATAAATTAATCATAGAACAACATAGGTGACAATTAATATAATCTTATATCAACTAATATATAACACTTAAAACGGAATTTAGAAAAACTGTTTACACAACCAATATAGTCCAAATATAACAGTATAGCTGTATATTTCGTTCAATAATCTGTATAATTTGAAATTCTTTTTATGACCTGACGTATACGTATAATAATATTATATTTGGAGTCTATTTGTTCTGTAATATATTTCTCCAATTCGGGTAATTGGCATTCATTTAAAATAAATTTCTGAGATATAAAATATATCGAAAATATAATATTGCAAATTCTTTATACAATTAGCTGTTATAATATTATATTAAATTATTACACACAATATAATACTCAATTGTTCAGTAGATATAGATTAGCCTGTATCGAGTGATACAGGCTATGATGAATTTTATATTTTCAATTCATAAAGATGTAACTGAAATGTAGGAATTTATTGCGATATAAATTGAAACAGTAAAAATTTATATTTAATCCTCTCAAATTTTTATATTTCTAGGAAAAAGAATATGTGTCGGGGAAGAACTGGCCAAGATGTTATTATATTTATTCGCATCTCCAATTCTGCATCAATACCACATATCGTTGAACAACAAGGACAGGGTGAATTTCGATGGAAATTGTGGTATTACTTTGACCCCTGACAATTATGAGCTCACTTTTAAAAAATTATGAAAAAAAAATTCCCGGATCAGAAAAAGATAGTTTGTCTTTGCCTTCTCCAAAAAATATGCCCTCAGCATGGAAATAATTCTCCATTGCAACAATTTCGAATAATAGACAAAGTTTGAATTTAAAACAATCTCTGACCCGAAATCATCCATAGATAGTGGAAATTATGCTGCGTCATAATAAGATATATTTTTGTATGTTTTATATGATTTTATGTATAAAAATTAAATGGAATAATTAAATCAATTGCCTTTCTCAATTCGTTATTTCCCCCCGAAAATTGTCTCCTTTATGTACTTTATTTTTGAATTCCTGGAAGCTGTCAAATTATAGCGTGGATTTTGATTGATTCATATTCTCAGTTAATATTTAATTTTGTGAGTTTGTGAGTTCAGTATATAAGTACATCAATCCAATTATTAAATTAAAAATAATTACCTGAAGACAGTGCGTCGGAACTAACCAGGAAAGAGAATATTTTGAATAAATTTCCAGTAGTTGTTCTAAGAGATATTATTCAACAAGTAATATTTTATTATGGGGCCATGCCAAACAGTCCCCTGCATTTATTTGTTGCAGTTAAAAGTGACTTGAAATCCAATGGACTTTCTATTCCTCATTACTAAACTATAATTTTTCTAATCATTCGTATATTTTAAATGAAAATTAACATGACCGAACAACTTTAGAGTGAATCACTAATATAGAAAACATCGAGGAAAGCACTGACGTGAAGTCAGGAGCTTTTGCGCGCATATTCCATTGTCTATTCCCGCCTCATCAGAAATCGATAAACAGTTGAACTTGTATATAACGAACCCTCAAGGGGAATCAGAAAAGGTTCGTTATAACCAACGACCGTTATATCCGTGTATACCTACATTATACGTATGTGGAACATACATACAAAGTTTTTCTGTGAAAATTTCAATAAGAGTTGTTGGAAATAATTCGTAATATTGCTTAGTATTTTTCGCGAAACCAAAATGTTTATCTGAATTTCACTTTGAATTAAGTGTATTGCTTGAAAACATATAACATATAAACATATCTGTTAAGAATATTTTTATGATTTTCTAGTAATACGATCCTACAAAACTTCACATACATCTTTGTGTCGGTATTCCGGGTATTCTACAAGTAGTTAACAAGTTTCAATTCGATCGGATCTGTATTGGTTGAAAACAAAATGAGTGCTCGGAAACCGTTGGGCTGATCATGCCCTTTAACGAACTTGTCCGTCGCATTTGGACGCGCCACCTAACCTGAAATTTTCAAGTCATTATCTCTCTCCGTTCGAAAGTTATCGTGTCAACGGCAGGCTGGCAGGAAGAATCAAATTGTCGAATTTTACAATAGTTTTTCGAACCTAATCGTTTGGGACTATTTTTGTCGAAAAAATTCGAAAGTTACAGACATCTGGGCGAAATGACAGTACGCTGTTCCCCCAGAACATGCGCCCAATAAATACATATATTCTCTCAAAAAAAACATTTCCTTGGATAAGATTAATCTGATTCACGCAGTTTTCGAAACCTTATCTTCCTGATGACGGATCTTAGATATCCATAGGTTTAGGTGGTATTACATTACAAATCATCAGTGAAGTCTAATGATCATTGATCGAATAATCGCGCTTAAGCTCAGTCAATGCTTCAATAATTTTTGCTGCAATATTCATCATGATGATTTATATCCATATAAAATAACATTATCGTATAAATTAAATTAAATGAAACATTCTTCACTGAATTATTCATATTTTATTTTAAATAACAAATAACTTAAAAGGCATAAGTTTAAATGAACACACTTATTTGGTACATAAAATTACATATATACATATTAATACTAGTGTGAAAATGGAAGTGATTGAAAGTCGTATCGCTTAAAAAAATGGTAGATTGAACACAAAAGTCCATTTCGAAATAATGGAAATTGGGATGGTAACAAAACAGGTAACCAATATTAGACATCAGGAATGTTGAACAATTATAACACTAGACTACCGAATATAAAATGATAATATTTTTGAAATTTCTAAAATGCAAATTAAGAACGACAAAGATTCCTATATGATAAAATTATTCAAAGTGGCGATTGACTAGTACACTTAAATATATGGTGAAACATAGTTTTAACTTTAGGCTGGATAATTGAACACTTTTCACACAGCCAGTATCAAATCTGAAGAGATCTGCTAAATGGAATGAATTCAAGTACTATTAGTACTTTACCTTAAACTAGGACGCAGGGACCACATGTTCAGTCACTTGCTACCCAACATCTTACAACAACGCAAGTAATTTCATATAGATGTGGTCCTGCTAAAATGTGAAGTGAACTTTTGTATCAATTACGATAAAATGGAATTATAAAGATATATCTCATCAATTTGATGGATTTTTTCATTACATAGGAACATCCAAGTCCAACTATTTGGTTCTCTTTTACCCTATTAAAAATAGGGACAATCTCAGAGTAAACTAATGCAGAAATGAATACAGACATAAATAGGAAGAAATTCCGTTCCATCTTCATAAATAATGGTACTCTTTGTCAACTGAAGATGCTTGAACGTTTATGTATGTATTCATTCGTATACTTCATGTTGTAATTATTCTCAAATGGTTCCTCCAACTCAAAAGCCAGAAGTTCGAACGTCTTCACAGAAGACTCATAAATAATTTGCAAGTATGCAATAGATACATAATTCAATCAACTCCGCAAACATTGTGATGGCAGGAAAAATTAACCTTACGGTTTTTTGAAACAAATCATCTGAGCATAAATGGTATGTATGAATTTGACACATAATGATGTGATAAATACTCACTTAACCTAATTACTATACAGTTGTACTATATTTTTAACCCGTTTTAGAGCAACTGAAATTCAACTTCAGTTAGTGGCTTCCAGTTGATCTTATACTAGTGGACGGTTTATCCCAGCCATTCGGTCTTTGTTCTAACATAACATTGAACTGGTTGGGACTTATGGTTATGCCGGCTATACCGTTCAAACTTGGTAGGGTCTCGCCTTCTGGTAGGGTGATGTCGAAGGTGTGCATGAAGTTGGAGAAGAACAAGAACAGCTCCATCCTGGCCATTATCTCTCCGAGGCATACCCTCCTTCCTACTCCGAAAGGTAAGAAGTACTCGGGTCTAACAACTTTACCTTCGGGGTTGATGAATCTAGATGGGTTGAATTGTTCGGGCTGGTCCCATAGGTTGGGATCCATGTGGACGGCGTGGAGAAGAGGAATGACTTGGACGTGTTTTGGTAAGTGGAAACCATTGAGGGTTACGTCCCTGAAACAAAAGAAAGAATTGTTAGGATAACTCTATACTCCTTATGAAGGATGCTATAATTTTTTCAATGTTCGAAGCTTTTATACTGGTTTTCTATTTTTATCCTAAACTCAGTAGTGTATCTTGTGAAGTGCCACGTTATATAAGAGTCGACAATGTTTTAAACAAAAAAATAATAGTAGGATGAAACCCATTAGAAAAGGAAGAGAATATAGCAAAAATAAAAGAAAAAATAATTTACGGGTGATCTGAGGTTGGGAAGTAGGAGAGGGTGAGTATTTAAGGGTAAAAAACGGTTTATCTGGATTTCCGGCAAAAATACAAGTCCTATGGAAACAAAGTTAAATGGTAAAGATGTAGGTAATAGAAAGATCTACAACTTTAGTTTTTTTAATTTTTTCACTTAACCTCAAAATGTATGGAAAAATTGAAATAACTAACTTTTTGGTGTTTATTTTTATCTTCTACAAAACATTTTTGTTTCACGAAATTTGGTGAAACTATTTTTTTTTATTGGAAATATTTATTTTTTTGCCTTATTTTGACTTAATATCGAAAAAGCAGCCTAATTTCCAATCGAATATTCTCAGGTCAAAATATCTGCTTTTTTAAAAAACTCGGTGGCTGTTTTGTTTACTGAAATCTCTACTTTCTGATGGTGTAAAAAAAGATATACATTACTATGGCAAATTTTCTATGTAAATGCTAAGTTGATAACGTCAATATTTAATAAGACATCTACAATATTTTGAGAAAGTTGTAGAATCTTCTGCGTAGATGCCTATTTATTGCCATTTTGAGATAACTTATATAACTGAGTGACTTACGGAAAATTTCAGCCCATGAAGAGATATTTCATAGAGAAGTGGGGAAGGGGCTAGGAGGGTATGAGCCTCCTGTTAATTCGTAGCATTTTCTGAGAAAATTTACCATAGTAATGTATATCAAAAAAATTATAATGTGTTCGGGACATAAGAAGATAAGTTTTCACCGAATTTCGTGAAAAAAAAAATAGTTTGCAAAAGTTATAAATAGAAAACCAAAAACTTGGTTATTTGAATTTTTCACATAAATTTTGAGGTTATTTGAAAAAAGTTTAGACACAAAGTTGTAGATCTTTTCATGACCTACAACTTTGCCATCTAACTTTTTCCAACAGGACTTGGTGTTTTGCCGGAAATCGAGATAAACCCTTTTTTACCCTTAAAAACTCACCCCTCTACACTTCCCGACCTCACATCGCGCGTAAATTATTTTTCCTTTAATTTTTGTTATATTCTCTTCCTTTTCCTATGAGTTTCATCCTACTATTATTTTTTTTTTCACTTTTTACCATCAACAAAGGCGTATTCGATATGTACATTTATTGAAATAGCATTGAAATATTTTGAAGAGTAGGAAATATCGATGAGAAGGATTGGTCAGAGTTAGCCAAGGATAATTCAAGTTTCACATGGTCCATGTTGATTGCAAAGTTGATTGTGAAGTTGATGATCCTGTTTCCGCATGTGATGACTCTTGGTTACGCCGTCAAAACAGAGAAAGAAATTGGTTTCGCACACAAATCAGATCCCAACCAACTCAACCACCAAAAAGCGTTCAAGATGTCTCCATTACAACACCAAACAACTGGGAATCGCTGGAGGTCGACAGTCCAGACTTATGTCATAACTTTGTGACCGTCTAAGACGTTGCGCATGAAATTTCACAACACAATGCTAAAATTGGCAAAACTCGCCGTCCCATGTGCCGAAAATCGATAATTATAAATACATATTCTCATAGTGCGTACTGTTACATAAAGGAATTGTCTTCCTACCACACGGATTTGCGTGACTTACGAAACCACCTTTTGTGAAATTCCGACTGGTACGAAAAAAGGTTTATTGAACCCCGCGTCGAAAATTTTGGCATGGTGAACTTTCACTTCTCAGGCTGAATGAAAACCGAACGCATATTATGACCGTCTCGATGATGGAACCAGATTTCTAAAAATCAAGCGGAAACTTGTTACGCAGCATAACCTCAATGTCTCCGGCGTCTGGTGTGGTCCAACCTTCAACTGCAGTTCAATTTCTCCTCCTGTCAACCTACCCTAATACCGCATTTATTTTTTAGCAGATCCTATCTAAGATCTAAAGAATACGGATGCAGAAAAACAGCTTCAGGTGCTGGCTAAGAAAAAACTTTATTTCTGGCGCTCAATTTTCCCAAATGTATGTAATTTTCGAATTTTTGGCTGAAAATGGTCTCAAAAGTTTTGGTTCGACTCACTGATGAAGAATCCGTGGTCTAAATTGATTCTGCCCGGCCGTCCGTCCGTCTGGCCGGCTGGCCGGCCGTAACCACGATGACTCTCGGACGGAATGAGCTAGACAGTTGAAATTTTCAGATTAAATTTTTTTAAGAAGCAGTTTCATAATAAAAATCTATTGATATCATTATCAACTCAAACAAACTGGTACTTTCGGAGATATGATTTTTCAAAATTTCAATAATTCTTCTTAATTCTATGGATTCATAGAATACTCTAATTATAATTTTCTGATGTATGTAAATCCAACATGAGGCCAGTCATAGACCTACGTTTTGAATTTAATTAGGAAAATTCTTGGAAATTGACGCACAGACGCCAAGAACAGTATCTAGCATATTCAGTGTGGTATGGCTGCGAACAATATTTCTTCCTCTAACTGTGCAATTATATTTATGATGCACATCCGAAAATTTAGAAAAAAATTATTCGCGAATTCAAAAAAGTATCGTAATTATTTCCGAAATTAGTATCCCACAATTTAAAATTAATTTCTTAAGAGATATGATGATGTAGTTTTGACAGTCCTGTTCTAATTTTGCATGAAACGAATAATGCCGAAAACAAAAATTTTATATCTCTTCTAGTTCGTAGCTACAGGGTAAAAATTAAAGTTTTGGCGCTCTGGTTCCTCGGAACAGGGTGCTCATCAATTTGCCCAAATGTCTGTAATTTTCGAATTTTTGGTTGAGAATGGTCTCAAACGTTTTGATTCAACTCATTTATGAAGAATCCGTGGTCAAAATCGATTCTATCCGGCCGTCCGTTAACACGATAACTCTCGAACGCAATGAGCTAGACAGTTGAAATTTTCAGAGTAGGTTTGAGATATAAATTTATTGGTTAAGTTTGTTGTTGGGAAAAATCGGTGGTGGTTTCAGAATAACGAAGAAAAAAACTCTGAGAAACCAATACTTTCGGAGATATGATTTGTCAAAGTTTGAACAAGAACGACAAAGGTCCTGTCCACAGGATTTTCCCACATTTTTTAAGAATTTTTGAGGATATCTCAAACCAGAGGTATTTTTTTTTAAGGATGCTATGTCATGGATTAGTCCTTTTGGGATGTTTCTCATTACAGACAGTCTCTAGGGTCTACAGAAGTTAGGACTTCTCTTCTAGTAACCTATACATCTAGTAACGTTCATGAAGACCTGTTCATATTAGGTTGGTTCAATGTGAATCCTTACCTGGTAGGTGCATGTGTCGTTCCTAATGGTACTATGCTAGATCTCCTCAAAACTTCGAGGATAGTGGACTCAGTAACAGGCAAATAGGGGAGGTCTTCAAGTTTGGGAAGACGGTCTCTGCCTACAATCTCATCTAGTTCTTCTTTAACGGCTTTCATGGCATCAGGATAATGTAGCATGAAGAGAAGCGCCCACTGAAGAGTGCTCTTAATTGTTTCCATACCCGCGGTGAAAATATCACCAAGAATCTGCTGCATTTGGCGATCTGAAGAAGAATATAATTAGTACAGGAAAAACATGGAATAATCCACGTAGTTCATATGTGTCAATCTCTGACACCTTAAAGAAGGGTGTACACTAACCATGGTCTCTTCCATCGAACAAGCAATGTCCAGTTCCTTCCTCCTTAGCTTTTTCAATCTCGAGAAGATACGTGTCTAGGATATCTCTGATTTGGTCTCTTTTGAATGTCACCCTGTGTTCATCGATCGCTTGTTGTAAGAATAATCCCATCTCTAGACGATTCTGTGAAGAAAAATATACTATGAGTCCCTGAGCCTATTTACATGTGGAATTTAGCACTCATGATTATTGGAAATTTTTGAAACACCCACCTGCTTGATTCTGTTAATGGTCTTCCATTTTCCCGGTAGGTACTTCAAGAGTGGGATATAAACCGCCTTGTCAAGCGATCCGAACAGCTTGAAACCTTCGTCAATCAGCTGCATGAACCTCCTGAATTTCTTGTCATCGTAGGAGAATCTAACGCTCATCAGGATCTCGCAGATAACGTTGGAGATCGATACCGCGAAGTAAGGATTCAAATCGACCTTTTCCCCCTTCTTGGTCTTGAGAACGTTAAGGAATTCCTTCACCTCGTGCGTGATCCTGGTTTCCATCTGGGCCTTCTTGGAACCGAGGTACGACATGCCGAAGTGGCGGAGACCTTCATGTACGAATTTTCTCTGCTGCTTCCACAGCTTACCGGCGGTGTTGATAAGACCTGAAACGATTAAGAAGTCAAGATTCGTTTTCGATGTTGACGACTTGCGAATATGATGAAGAAATTTCAATCAGTTTAGATTTCGAAGGCTTGTGACAAAATTGAGGTTAACGGCAGTAAATAATGATAACAATAAGATCTACCATCACTTTTACTGATGGGAGATGACCCTCGAAGGCCAGAGAAGTGTGTCAATCGTATGCGAGCAAATTAATACGATCGCAAGTTTACCACTATAAACAACAACGCGTGTCTTACGCCGGTATCTCTATCGTATGCGGATAGGTCATCATTTATTCAATTAAATTTATCCCTGGTCTTGGTATCATGAATATTTTTTCTGGTTTTGGTGTTAAATGTGTCGAAAATACATTGTTATTCGGACCTGGTTAAAAAGATAATATGTTATGCCAGTTTGGACTTACCGTAACCTCCTAATATCTTGGTGAACTCGGTGTCAGGTCTACCGGTGAATTCTTCCCTTCGAAATAAATCCCTTATCATCTTGTAGTCACTTAACACAACGATCAGATGGGTGCCAAACCTGGTGGAGAACATAGACCCATATTTATTCGCCAAGTCTCGATAGTGAATGTGAAGATCCTTCTTCAGGAAGAAAAGACAACCCACAATGGGCAAACCCCATGGGCCTGGTGGTAAATTGAAAAACTGCCTTAATTTTTGGAAAATTCGAACGAGCACTAGTACACTGGAGAAGACGAACAATATCGAGGATAAGTCCCCTTGGGGTAGCCCCCATAACACTTTTGTCACAGTATCGATAATCATTATGCGTTAATCAATTTTTTTTTGGAGTTTATTTTCTCAAATGCACGAAATCTATTCTTTGGTTTTCAGAGTAGAGTTAGCTTTATATAAGATCTAGTAGCAACTTAAGTCGTTATAGTGGGAGAGGACAGGTGGAGCCTACATACTCGACCAATCGGAGCGCTCTATATCCCTTCTTCCATTGGTACATTGAGTGCATTTCATTTTTCATTCATAGATTGCTTATTCAGTGTGGTCCACGGCCTGCTGGATGCTGTGTCGGGTTAGCGTAGCACGGAAAGATCGTGATTAAAGTCAATATAATATTAATAACTCTCCTTGGCGACTTTATCGAAATAGGAAAAATTAAACTCCTTCCGGATGATATAACAATTTAAAGGTTATTAAACTGCCTGCGTCTGATTGTTATGATTAAATAAATGTGATCGCTAGTGCGAATAACGCTGAGTTTCATGTTTTATTCAGTAAGCAACTCTGAGTGCATTTCTTCGGAATATCTTTAAAGTTCGTTCCATTTCTAAGTTAATAATGATTTTTGTTAGTATTGATGATCGACTAGAATTTTTGGATATATTTTCGTATATCGAATCATAAATATATTCGTAACAATTTTTTTATCGGTATACCTCGATAAAAATGAAATCATGAAAATATAGGAATAAGCAATAAACCTATATTTTATTTGTTTTTTTTTTTTCAAATTTCAATACAACAAAATGTGGATACTACTTATTTAATGTAAATTATGTGTAGTAGAGACTGTAGTGTAGGCATATGCAACATTTTCTTAATTTTTTTATTCAAACTTACCTAACTTTTTACCTGATGAGATTTTTAGATTTTTTTTTTAATTTAAAATTAATCCCAATGTTCATAGGTTTCAAGTTATAAAAATCTTGAAAATTAATCATATTGTCAAAAATAATTGTTATGATACTCACATTAGACATACGCATAGACGTGAATTTTTTTTTCAATTAAAAAAAATTTTACAGATTGTAAGTAATTTGTATGAGATTGTAAGTAAATTGTATGAGAAATTTTGTTTTAAAATGGCAGTTTAATAAAAATGCAGAATTATATAATTTATGCATCGAGAACAACCAGTAAGTAATTTTGTGAAACACTATCTGAAAAGTTAACTAATAAATTATGAATTCTCACACGAAATTTTTTATGCCAAATAAATAATCAAAAATGACTGAATACTGAATTATGGAATCGAGTCTTAGCGTTAATTTTTATAGTTGCTTCGGTTACATAAAATACTGGCTCACGCTGGAATTTTTGACTTTTTGGGTGTTGGGTCGTATTTTAAATATGATGCTGTAAGATGTATTTTAAATATGATGCTGTAAGAAAAAAGAGCATAAAAAGTTGGTGAAATTAAGAAGTTTTTGGAATAGGTCGAAAACAAGGTTTGTTACGAGGCTTAATTCATAAAAAACCATCGAATATCAGAGATACATAAAAGATTTAGATATTTTAGTTTGTAATCGGACAATGACATTTTTTAATACTCAATTTAGAATACACTTGACTAAAAAAAATTAAAGTTGATTGTTTTCTATTCAAAATATATGGATTCACTCTATTAGTTTCCATATCCAGCGATTTTTCAAAATTATCACGATATTTGTAAACATTAGTCTCGACCACTATAGCTACCATATTGAAGTGAACATTATAAAATTGAGCATTGCACCAATAATGTACAAATAATCATTAAAGAATACTTTGGGAGGTGAATTTATCACAAAATAATTCCTTTCTGGGTTTTCTCTACCAAACTCTGAAAAATATCTACGAAATAAAAAATGTATTTTGAAATTGCTTCTGCATTAGAAACACTAGATATTTGTCAGTGGCAATAAATAGTCAAATTTTTTATTTCATCGATATTTTTCGGAGTTTCCCAAATAAAAAGCAGAAAGGAACCTGTTGTACCTGCTGTCCTATTCGAAAGGTGTAGGTATTTTCTTCGAGAAAATAATAACACACAAACATTAATTAGTTTTATCGAATTCCAACAAATTTATGTTCCTTAACTTGTTGGCAATTGATCTTAAAAATGTGGGAAAGTCCTGTCGACAGGAGCTTTGGCGCTCTTGTTCAAACTCCTGTCAAATCAAATCTCCGAAAGTATTGGATTCTCAGAGTTGTAATCGCCACCATTCGCTGTTGGGTCAAAAATTAACAGTGATGTGCCTAAGGAGTAAGGATACAGTAACAAAGCCTACACAGAACACAACTGGTTCTCCTAACTCAGGGCAAGCTCTTAGAGCTTATGAGGGGTCTCCTTGTGGAAGACCCAGGAGGATCAGTATAATAATAATAATAATAATAATAATAATAATATCAATGGATTATCATGATAGAACTGCATCATAAAATAAATTACATTCAAATAATAGTTTATTTATCAAGATTAAATGAGCAATCTGCAATGATTTAACCTCGTGGAATGGGTTGTTGCAACTTGCACTCGGTGCATAGTTTTCACAACTCGAAATACCTGAGGAAAGTATCATAGAAATGTCTAGAGCAAGGCTGGAGACAATCATAGCAGATTGCCCATTTATTCCTGATATTTGAATAGGGTATAGGCAGACGATCAAATTATTTAATAGTTCATTTCATTTGTTTGAAAGATTACATATGTATTCGAAAAATTATCTCATTATACGACAAAATATATTAATAAAACGAATCCTCTTTCCATAATTTAATAGTTCATACCACTAATACATTCATTCTGTATTATGAACCTTAACTCAAGAAAAAATTATTGATACACAAATGTAGATCAATATTTCAGTATTTTTCTGCTAGCAAAATTATGAAAATACTGTATATAGAAACATGCCTCACTACTTAAGGGAGTAAAAGGTAATATTAACTTCGGTGGTCAACGAACAGTAATTTCTTTTGATGATTCCATTATGTTGTTCTGTCCTATTGCCTTCATAAAATACATCATTAAAATGATCCTATTCTGAATCTTCTGGAACATCATCCCCAATATTTAAACATAAATTATTCAATATGCAACAAGTCAATATTTTTTTGGTATCAAAACAATCTTGTATAAATTCAAGATTCGGAACCTTGTTTTCCAACACAAAATATTTCCAAAGTATGAATTATAAACAAAATGCAACAGAAATATTTTTGACATGTCTCTTATAGGTAGATAAGATGACATGTATGAGCACAGACAGATATAATTCGCATTATGTGAAAACATAGAAGTACGATGTATTATTGCAATACAATTTTTCAATCGTATCTCTGAAAGTATTTGCTTGTTAGAGTTGAAAATGATATCAAGGGATTCTTATGGTGAAACTGCATCTTAAAAAAATTGAATTTGAAATTTGTAATGTAAAAAAAGAATTTTTCTCGTTACTCCGATTTTGCCCAAAAGAGATCTTGACCGATATATTTATGTCCCAAACCCACTCTGAAAATTTCAACTCTATATAGCTCATTCCATTCTAGAGTTATCGTATTAACGGCTGGATCGGCCGAACAGAATCGATTTTGACCACGGATTATTGAGTGAACCAAATCGTTCAAGACCGTTTTCATCCAAAAAATCGTAAATTACAGACATTGGGGCAAATCGATAAGCAACACCAACAAGAGCGCCAAAAATTTATATAATTTTTATATAATAAAATATTTGTTTATTTCCTAAGAAATCCTATTGTTCGACAACAACTGAAGAATACGAGGCAGCATCAGATGACTTGGGTAATTTATTCACTGAACAAGAATCAGATTTTTCAAGTAAATCGTTACCAGTTTAATGGAAATGTTACCGAACCGAAAGTAATTTGCTCAATGGCTGAATGTTGAGGACAATTCTTTATGTGTGACAAGATCAAGTTCGCGTTCTAAGAAGATGAATGTTTGACGGTCAATAGCAGATTACTACCAGAGAGTTTATCGGCATAAGTGAAAACGAATACGGGGGACGTCCGAGAATTTTCAGACTATCGAAGTACACACAACCAAACTTATTTGGAATCCGCCAATAATTTCGAGAAATATATTTTAATTTGAATACAAGTTATGGAGGAGTAAAGAGCAGTATTCCAGACCAAGTTTATTTAAAAAATAAAAGAATAATTATTATAACTTTCTCAATAATAGAATTAATTTGAGAAAATCACTGATTTGAAGTGGAGTAAGGAGCTTTTACACACATTTTCCACTATCTATTCAAACCTCATACGTAGATTTTTCATAATGTTTTATTTGCTGGATTTTTCTGTCAAATTCTCTTCTGAATGTAAATGTTTCTTAGGATTAATCAAATTTTTTATTTTAATTTTAATATGTTTTCACTAGAAACAATTTTAATCCATTTCAAATTATTCTTAAAAATGTAAATTTCGTATTGAATATGTATTTATAATTTCCAGAAAATCAGTTCGTTATTTCAATGTACTTATTTTTTCATATTGAAATTTAAAAAAAAACAAAACCTTTATGATATTTCGTTTTTCCAAAAATATTGAATGTTGATTTTTTTTACAAAATGTTATTATCTATTCATATTGAAATTTGTGAAAAACTGGAATTAATTTATGACTGTTTTGTTAAAAATGTTGGATAATGTTTTTAAAATTTCTCATTCAATGGTTCGTATTATCATTTAGTTGAAAACTTCAAATTTATATGTTGGATTGGTTATTGAATGTGAAATTTTTGTTGGATGTTCAAACTGTTTTTTTCTCATTACAGAATAAATATCACGTTTTTAGTATTCACTAGATGAAGCACCATCCTTGGAGCGGGCTCCTTAATGAAATTACATAACATCGAGATTTTAACTGAATTCTTCGTAGGTAGGGATCAAGAAAAAAGCCACATAGAGAACTACCACACAATACCATATGGGAATAGCTTTAAAAAAATATCAATTCCATGAAGTATGCTATTTTTCAATATAAGCATACCTCAATTCCCATTCAATCAATCATATTTATTGGAAAAATATATATCGCCCTCTAAGATTCATTCATTTACTGTACATAACTCGTTATTCAATAAATATATACCATTTTTTACGGTGAATTGAATTTCACATTCGTGTTTTAATAGGAGCTCATTCTGCAACTTGTTTTAGAACATACTACATATACCGCACTGCTGTAGCATGCGGTAATGTTACAAATGGATGATTACAATAAAATGAAACAAATTATGGTTTTAATTTTTATATTGATAAAGTTGTCATCTAATTTATAACGATATTCTTGAACACAAATTAATCGTTGTTAATATTTACATTTATTGTACACTTTGTACAATAATTTGTAAATTGTACTGGAGGGCAACGAGAATTTATAGACGTTGAAGCTGCATGGCTAATTGTTTGGTTCATCTCGTTTCGATCATTTTCATTTGAAGTAGAGTGTTGAATTTTTTATTAGCCACTTCTACTTTATTATTAAGTGATTCGTCAATATATTCTTCCGCCATATTGGAGGATTTCCATCCTCCGTGGCGCGTTAAAGAAAGAATATCAGCTCCAGCATCTACCAAATGTGTAACCGATGATCTTCGGAAACAATGTCCTGTATATTCTGTCGGATTTGGCAACTGTTAATAACTTGAAAAAATTTGCGGCATTTTTCCGAATTGATTTATTCCAATGACTGTCTTCCATCCTCTTCCCTTGTTGAATTAAAAAAAAATCTAGGATTATCAAAACCATTAGGCCTAAATGATACGTACTTTCTATAAATATTTAAATAGCTTTCGTTAATGATAAATGATCTAGGTTTATTTGTTTTTGTTTCTGGTATTTTTACCAGTATTTTTGAACCGAAATCTTCTAATTCCTGAACTTTCATTATATTAGGACAAGCTCGTCTCGTCGACAGGCTCCTGCTATTCCAAATATTAGAGCTACCTAAAAGGTAATCAAAAATTGTATATTTCGTATTTTATGTATTTTGAGTAATACTATTTTATCTACATCTTCTTACTTTGGTCGATAAAAATATGTCATCTGGGGCCTCTAATAGTATATTCTAAAACAAGTTGCAGAATGGGCTCCTATTAAAACACGAATGCGAAATTCGAAAACGAGCGACGAAGGAGCGAGTGTTCGAACGCATGAGTGTTGGAATTGCCTTCTACAACGAGTATTAGACGATATTTTCTCTATTTCAGGCAAGTTTTGTAAAATACTGTTAAAATTTAATGAAAAATTCGGATTATACATCCTAGTGACTTTTGTATTGTATCTTGGTAGTTGGTGTGACTGTTACGAAAGTTGACAGATTACGGAATTTGAATTCGAAACGTAAGTAGGGCATGGAGATCAGATTTAAATCAGTTTCCTAATAGCATGAATGATTCAAAATTAGCAACAAGGAAATCTCTAGTCCCATATTCTTTAATGAAAATAAAGCTTTTCCTCAACAATTATTTCACTATATCCAGATTATATTGTATTGTCAATTGACGTGTGTTGAAATTCTATAGGATCGAATATCAGTGCTGACTACCACAAAACGAAAAATATAACTAGAAACAATGCGGGAATAGGTTCATTCGAGCACTCTTTTCAGTGCTGGTATGGACTCATTACGATACTGAAATAGAGAAAATGAATTTCTGAACTTGTTCCTGGGTTAAAATTTTGGATTTTTTCGGTTTGTATCCTGTAGCTTGACGTTTTAAAAATGATCTCAGTTTTTGGTACTGCGCAATATTAATATTATTTTTAACAGACAAATTTGATCGAAGCATGGAATAATGTGCCCATGTGTCGAAAATTTCATTGTTTAGCCAAGTCAGCAACATACGCCATCAATACATTCTCAGAAAAAGATACACTGTTGTTTTTTCTGCAAAAATCTATGAAGCGTTGGTACGCAAGTTAATACTTCTCTCTGGATTTCGCCGGAAGTAAATTAAGTGAAGCCGCGCGTTCGGTGCTTCTACTAGTTCAGGACTCAGGAGGCGTGCAAGGTAACAAATAATCACTATCAGTGTTCATGTTTATTAATTCTTTTTTAATTCCTTATAAAATATAACGAATCAAACAAAACCAGCTTGACAATTATTTTAGTTTTGTGATAACAAAGTAATTTCCATGGTCACCACTTCTATATTTCAATATGAACATAGAGAAACCTATTTAAACTTACTTGATTACATGTTTAATGAATTATTTTTTAATTGATTTTTAAAATGTAAGTCAACGATCGAAGAAAAAATAGTATGTATAATTCGTGGGAAAAGCATATTCCCAAACTCCTGTGTTACCAGACTCGTCGCTACGCTCTTCGTCTGGTAATTATCACAGTCATTTGGGAATATTATGCTTTTTCCACTAATTATACAATATACTATTTTGATTTAGTAGTAAACTTCATTATCTATGAATAAATCGTACATTAATAATAAATAATTATATATTAATTTTTCATCATTTATTTTTTAAACTCACACCCAACATATAGGAAAACTAAATATTCATCACTCTATATATGAATAAGGGGCTCGTGCAAGGGCGTAGCCATCAGGGGGGGTTTAACCAATATTTTCCAAAATACAGATCCGATCGAATTGAAATCTAGTACTCGGTTGATAAATGACGGCTAAAAGCTTCATGCAGTATTTCGTGAGGGGTCTGAGACGTGAATATAGGTAGAAGAACATGCGAGTACCTGAGTTCAAGTCAGTGCTTTTTTTAAATGTTTAGTTTAAAGTTGACCTGTCATTCCAATGAAATCCGATTATTCTATAATACGAGTATAGTCTCGGTAAATTTATTTACATAAATTTAAGAGATGAGAAGTTTGAGATCAATATTTCTCTAGTCGGTACTCCAGTTCATCCTAGGAGTCAATAACCCTCTGGAATTATCGAAATTATTTGCAATAGACATAAATTCGCTTACTTGAGAGATAAGAGTGCAATGGCTCGAAATCAATTTTCGGATGAGATAATAATGCTATTTGTTGCAACCAGGTTAACAAACATTGACCCTTTGATCCTTTAAGGGCATTTAGTCAAATGAGCAACGCGTATTGATCAATATCTAAAAGACGAAAACATACGCTGAAACCGGTACTTAATTTTCTGTATAAATACACCACAAATTTTCTGAATTTAAGGACTTAATTGCTAGGAATTTTCTTTGCGATTTTCTTCATAAATATACAGGGTGTTTGGCAGAACGTTGAACGTACGAAAATGGTGAATAGGTGGGGTCATCTGCTTCTCACTCAGCCCTAATTTATTTGGCCCTGGCCGCCTGGATATTTAAAAAAAAATTTTTTTTCCTTTCTTCTAGTTTCACCACGTTTTAATCTTTAAAGGGTATTTTTTATTAAAAATGGGTAAAACAGGCAATATTTTTGTTTTTTTATCTTCAATGTTGGCTGATTCTTATAAAATTATTGCTTTATTCAGATGTTAAGTAGAAAAAAGTTATGTGTCCTCATACTTACAGAAAGATGTTAGAAATACTTAATTGTTAACTTCAACTTGCATTAAAAAACAAACAATAAATGATTGAGGAGTTCCAATTCTAGCAAAATATCTAGTAGGAAATTTTCGACTAAGTCTACCTTTACGGAAAGTGAAATGTTTTGCGAAATTTAATACTGCAAGGTTGGTAAAATTTAAATGATCGATTGAAATTATGTAAGTTCTTGAATTAAGTACAAAGAAAATAGCTGTATTAGTTAGGTGCGTCAATGAAACAAATAAATAACTTTAAATAATTTACTTGATTAATAATTTTTAGCTGCTTTGTGAAACCATCGCAAGGGTGAATGTCAATTTGCACCACTGCTACTGGTTAGCCGTAGATCATTTAATTTTTACCAACCTTGCAGTATGAAATTTCGAAAACATTTCACTTTCCTTAAAGGTAGAGTTTCCTACTTGATAAAATGATGAAACAACTCATGAAGATTTTTTTTTATAAAAGCAAATTACATACCACACACTAGGGATATTTTGCTAGAATTGGAACTCCTCAATCATTTTTTGTTTTTTTTTTATGCAAGTTGAAGTTGAGATTTAAGTATTTTCTACATCTTTCTGTAAGTTTGAGGACACATAACTTTTTTGTAGCTAACATGAATAAAGCAATTATTTCATAAAAATCTGCCAATATTAAAGATTAGTAAAAAAAACAAAAATCATTTTTAATAAAAATTACACTATAAAGTTAAGAAAGTGGTGAAACTAGAAGAAAGCACAAAAGATATTTTTTTTAATATCCAGGAGGCTAGGGCCAAATAAATTAGGGCTGAGTGAGTAGCAGATGACCCCACCTATCCACCATTCGTCTTCGTATGTTCAACGTTCTGCCAAACACCCTGTATATATTGGGTGACTGGTGACCCATAGTCCAAACGTTAGTTGCAGTAAGAAAAGCTCTATACTGAATCCAAACAGGTCATCAAACGTTCTGTTGATGTTTTATTAGGAGATATACCGCCGTATTCACAAAGCATTCAATCTCCGTTGAGTCCTAACTGAGGTCCTCAGTTAAGGATAAATAAGAATCGCAACCTCAGTTAACGTATGTAACGGTGCTGAAACAGGCCTGTTTCACGTTAATTTTCACTTAAACTGAGGTTCTTCTTCTTCTTCTCGTCCCTTATGCGACACCGCACGTAGGGGGCCCTTTCCACTATTGAACGACAAGTGTATTGTTCTCTGCTTGACGAAATATCGATTCCACATTCGATATTCCACACCATTCTCTTATATTACGGAGCCAGGAGTGTTGTTTACGACCTGGGCCGCGTCTTCCCTCAATTCTGCCCTGGATAATGAGTTTTGGTATAAAATATCTGCTACCTCTAAATATATGGCCCAGGTAAGACGTTTTTCGTTGTTTTACGATATTCAGGAGTTCTCTCTCTACCCCAGCTCTCTGCAAGACATCATCATTCGACACATGCTCTGTCCAGGAGATCCGGAGCATTCTCCGTAGTGTCCACATTTCGAATGCTTCTATTCGTTTCAGTGTTCTGAGCTTGAGTGACCATGTCTCTACTCCGTACAACAAGATGGGCCATATATAGCACTTGATTACTCGCAGTCGAAGGCAAACCGGTAGTGTTCTCTGGAGGAGTATATTTTTCATTTTCAGATATGTGGTTTTTGCAATTCCAATTCGTATTTTTACCTCCTCATCACAATCCCATTTCTCATTGAGGTTAGCTCCTAGGTATTTAAACTTGGATACTCTTTCAATTGCTTCACCGTTGATTATAAGGTTAACGTTATTAAATTCTTGTCTACTGATGATCATCATTTTAGTTTTTGTAGTGTTGATACTCAGTCCAAACCTTTCGCCTACCTCGGTGACTCTGTTTAGTATGTCCTGTAGTTCCTCTAGATTATTAGCGAGGATTGCAGTATCATCTGCATATCGAATATTATTAATAAGCTTGCCATTGATTTTTATTCCAGCAACCACGCCCTCCATAGCTATTTGAAAGATCTTCTCCACGTAGATGTTAAAAAGCATGGGGGACAACACGCATCCCTGTCGGACTCCTTTTGTGATGTTAAATTCCTGTGTCAGGAGACCTCTTCTGATTCGGATTTCAGCAGACTGTCCCCAATAGAGCTGCCTTATAATTCTAACGTCCTTATCGTCAATTCCTATTTCTCGAAGTCTATCGATCAGCAAGTCATGTTTTACATTGTCAAAGGCTTTTTGATAGTCAACGAAACATATAAACACGTCCTGGCGTTGGTCATAGCATTTCTGTACTAATAGCTTCATCGAGAATAGAGCCTCTCTAGTACCGAGTCCTTTTATAAAGCCAAACTGCGTTTCTCCGCTAATCTCTTCACACTTATTGTATATCCTAGAATGAATTATGCGTAGAAATGCCTTCAGTGCGTGACTCATTAGGCTTATGAGTCTATAGTCCTCGCAGTTCTTTGGGTTTGTTTTTTTAGGTATTGTGACAAAAGTGGATTTAAGCCAGTCTTTAGGTATTTGTCCGGTGTTATATATCTGATTGAAAAGGTACATTAGCTGCTTCCCATTGGTGCGTTTTAGGACTTCGGCATATATGTTGTCAGGTCCAGGACTTTTGCCGTTTTTTGTGGAGTTGATTGCCCTGATGACCTCCGATTCTAATATCTCCGGACCGCTTAGTTGCTGTTGATGGTTATACGCTTCTTCTGTTCGGGCGTCATCAAAAAGAGTCTCGCCACAACTTTTCCAAATCTCTTGTAGCTTATCCTTATCCAGAACAAGCTTTCCGTTTTCATCTTTAACGGAGGGTATTTGCAATTGTTTATAATATCCTGTAATTTGTTTGACCTTTTTGTGGAAGTTAAATGTATCATGTAGATTAAGTAATCTTTCCGCTTCCTCACATTCCTCACTAATCCATGCTTCTTTGGCTTTTCTAATTTTGGTTTTAATGATTTTATCGATGTTTTTGAATTTTGTTTGATCGTTTTTAGCGAGACGGCGTTCTTCCATTTTGTCTAGGATTTCTTCGGTCATCCAGGGTTTGATTTTTGGCCTTGCCGTATGACCCAGAATCTTTTGAGTGGCCATTTGTATATTCGACTCTAGTTTATGCCAGATGGTATCAGGATATGTCTCTTGCTCAGGGTGGTTTTTTTCGCAGAGTGTTTGGATTTCTTTCTGCATTGATTGCTGGATGTGAGGTTGTTTCAGACTTTCGATGTTAGGCTTGCGTGGAGTGGGTTTCCCTGTTATTAACTTACAACGAAGCAACAAATCGGCTATAACCGGGTTATGATCTGACCCAATGTCTGCTCCTGGGTATGCTGCAACGCGTGTAATGCTATTTTTAAACCTCTGATTTATTAGGCAGTAGTCAATCTGGTTTCGTACAAGATTCTGTGGTCCGTCTGCAGGTGACTTCCAGGTGTATAGTCGTCTGGGATGTAATTTGTAGTGGGTATTTTTGATGATATAATTTTCTGTCTGGCAGAACTGTATCAGCATTTCAGCGCGTTCATTTCTGTCTCCTAGACCAAAAGGTCCCACTGTCGGTTCAATAATGCCTCTTCCCACTTTAGCGTTAAAGTCGCCATTTATCATGATAATATCTTTGGACTTAAGAGACTTGATCACCTCGCGGATTTGTTCATAAAACTGTTCAGCTTCGTCGTCCGGACTATCCGCTGTGGGTGCGTATACTTGGATCAGATTAATATTAACTGGTCTGGCCTGCAATTGCAAAAGCATAATTCTGTCTGAGTATGCCACGACGTTAGCCACGTGTTTGCTCATCCGATCGCTCAAAATAAAGCCCACTCCATTCCGGTGCTGACGGTCATTATTTCCAGAGTAGTAAAAGGTTGTTCCATCTTTCTGACACATGCCGTTGTTTGGCCATCTTGTTTCACTTATTCCGAGGATATCCACATTCATTCTTCTCATTTCCTTGATGGCATTATCAAGTTTGCCTGATGCAAAGAGGGTTCGTGTATTCCAGGTTCCTATTCGTAGTTTCGTCTTCATCATGTCAAGCCGGGGGATGCTTAGCACCCTCTGGTGATTTAACACCTGCCCGGGACTGAGGGCCGAGTTTCTATGGTTTCCTGTCATGATGAAAATTTGGTGGACAAGGGTTGTCCTGGGAAAATTAACTGCCAGGTAGTTTTCCGTTGCTTTCCTGACATTATTTTCAGCCGCCTCTAACATGAGGAAACAGTCGCTGTTTGCTGCCGCCCATTCTGGATCAGACGCAGCTTCTTCACCATATCTGGTTATCCTCACTTGGTTTAGCCTGTAAGTCAGTACAGTTTACCAGGGTATGGCGCTTGGAGCCAGCAAGTGAGAATTGGTTGCCTCGTGAGGACCAGTTTTCCGAAACTGAGGTTGCTATTCTTATTTATCTTTAACTGAGGACCTCAGTTAGGACTTAACGGAGATTGAATGCTTTGTGAATACGGCGGATAGGGTGTTTTTCGGAAGATATGAAAATTTTGAGGCGTTATAGCTTTCGAACCGCTGTAACTTTCTGGTTTTTTTTGGCGCTCTTGTTCCTCGGAACGGAGTGCTTATCAATTGGCCCAAATGTCTGTAATTTTCGAATTTTTTGATGAAAAGGGTCTTCAATGATTTGGTTTGACTCACTGATCAAGAATCAGATAACATCGATTCTGTCCGGCTGGTCCAGCTATTAACACGATAACTCTCGAACGGAATGTGCTGGCAGTTGAAATTTTCAGAGTAGGTTTGGGAGATGAATATCTCGGTTAGGTTCGTTATTGGACAGATGGTTTCGGAGTAACTTAAAAAATAATTTTTTTCTACATTACAAATTTCAAACTCAATTATTTTAAGATGTAGTTTCATCATAAGAATCTATTGATATCATTTTCAACTCTAACAAGCTAATACTTTCAGAAGACATGATTCTTCAAAATTTCAATAATAAATCGTACCTACTTCTATGTTTTCACAGAACGCTGTAACTATTCAATCAATGAATTATTATATGATCTGTGTTCATACATGTCACAAATCTATCTATAAGCGACATGTAAAGTTGATTTCTGGTTCGTTACTCATGACATAAAATATGTACCTCCTGTTCTAGAAAATAAAGAGTGATTGAATAAAATGGGTTCAAGCCCTGTGGACAGGAGCTTTCTGGCGCTTTAGTTCAAACAGACAAATTATATCTCCGAAAGTATTGGTTTCTCAGAGTTGAGAATTATATCAATGTATTCTTATGATAGAACTGCATCATATAGGAAATTCAATTCAAATAATAGTTTATTTATCAAGATTAAATGAGCAATCTGAGAATGAGAACTGCACCATGGAAGAAACCAATTAAAATAGCTGAAATTAATTTGACTCTCTCTTATAGAACAGGATGAAATGTACGAGTATGAACACAGATCATATAATAAAGCTTAGATAGAATAATTATAGCATTCTGTGAAAACATAGAAGTACGATTCATTATTGAAATTTAGAACTTCATCTAAGCAGAAATTGAATTCAAACATCATAGAAGAATTTAAATTCAACAAGAGTACCAAAAATTATCAATCCAAAACCAATAGACGAATTCTACCCAACAACGAACTCATCCGAGATATTCATTCCTCAATTCCAGTTTTGTTTTTAGTGGAGATATTCTGAACTCAATATTATTAACTTACCATTACCATTCCCATCATCATATGGATTGATCATCGGCATGAAAATATCAACCAACAAAAACTATGATATTATATTATAATTCTCATATTTATACGATTGCTGGAATGAATGACAATGTTATTAACTTACCATTACCATTCCCATCATCATAATATGGATTGACCATCGGCATGAAAATATCAACCAACAAGAAGTATGATAATATTATAATTCTCATATTGATACCATTACTGGAATGAATGACAATAAGACAACGTCAAAGTTGACGTTATAACAATTCATAGAATTGCCACAGAATAATTCTATCATTGAAATTTTGAAAAATCATATCTCCGCAAGTATTAGTTTGTTAGAGTTAAAAATGATATGAATGGATTCTTATGGTGAAACTCCTTATTGAAAAAAAATTTAATTTGGAATTTGTTCTGTAAAAAAAAATTTTTTTTTTGTTACTCCGAAACCATCT
This sequence comes from Halyzia sedecimguttata, assembly GCA_937662695.2. Classification (NCBI taxonomy): domain Eukaryota; kingdom Metazoa; phylum Arthropoda; class Insecta; order Coleoptera; family Coccinellidae; genus Halyzia; species Halyzia sedecimguttata. The sequence continues at coordinate 75,535,060 of OW569414.2, forward strand.
GTCCGATTTTGCCGAATAACGAACTTAGCCGAGATATTTATCCCCCAAACCTACTCTGAAGATTTCAACTGTCTAGCTCATTCCGTTCGAGAGTTATCGTGCCTACGGACAGAATGAATTTCGACCACGGATTCTTGATCAGTGAGTCGAACCAAATCGTTTAAGACCATTTTCATCGAAAAATTCGAAAATTACAGACATTTGGGCAAATTGATAAGCACTCAGTTCCGAGGAACTAGAGCGCCAAAAAATGAAATATTGGCCATTTTGATGATATAATGCCCTTGGATAATCCAAATGATGATGGAAATATATACTTTAGTAAGTTAATCAAATTGGATTAAGAATATCTCTAGTAAAAAAGTGGGAAAGCCCTGTGGACAGGAACTTTGGCGCTCTTGTTCAAACCTTGACAAATCATATCTCCGAAAGTATTGGTATGGGTTGGAAATTATATCAATGGATTCTTATGATAGAACTTCACCATAACAGAAATTAAATTCAAACATCATAAAAGAATTTAAATTCAACGAGATTGCCAAAAATTATTAATCCAAAACCAATAGACCAATTCTACCCAACAACGAACTCATCCGAGATATTCATTCCTCAATTCTATGATGAACGATATATTCTTTCCTCAAATCCATCTGAAAATTATATTATATCAAATGAAACATTAGGTAATATTCCAGTTTTGTTTTTACTAGAGATATTCTGAACTCAATATTATTAAATTACCCTTACCATTCCCATCATAATATGGATTAACCATGGGCATTAAAATATCAGCCAAAATGTATGATATCATCAGAGACAAGTCTTTTCTCTGATATCATATTATAATCCTAATAATTCTAGGATAGCTGAAACGAATTTGAAATGACATGTCTCAGGAAAATAAGTTACATGTATCAACACAGATCATATTATGTATAATAATTCATAGATAGAATAATTATAGCATTCTGTGAAAACATAGAAGTACGAAATTTTGAAAAATCATATCTCCGAAAGTATTATATCGCTAGAGTTAAAAATGGGTTCAAGCCCTGTGGACAGGAGCTTTCTGGCGCTATAGTTCAAACAGACAAATTATATCTCCGAAAGTATTGGTTTCTCAGAGTTGGGAATTACTTATATCAATGTATTCTTATGATAGAACTGCATCATAAAGGAAATTCAATTCAAATAATAGTTTATTTATGAAGATTAAATGAGCAATCTGAGAATGAGAACTGCACCATGGAAGAAATCAAATTAAAATAGCTGAAATGAATTTGACTCTCTCTTATAGAACAGGATGACATGTACGAGTATGAACACAGATCATATAATAAAGCTTAGATAGAATAATTATACCATTCTGTGAAAACATAGAAGTACGTTCAATGTTGAAATTTAGAAAAATCATATCTCCGAAAGTATTAGCTTGTTGGAGTTGAAAATGATATCAATGGATTTTTATGGTGAAACTGCTTCTTAAATAAAAATTGAATTTGAAAGTTGTTACTTAAAAAAAATTTTTTTTTCGTTACTCTGAAACCATTTAGCCTATTTTGCCCAATAACGAACTTAACTGAGATATTCATCTCCCTAACCTACTCTGAAAATTTCAACTGCCTAGCTCATTCCGTTTGAAAGTTATTGTAGAATTTTTTTTTAATTTTCAAAAATTTTTTTTTACACTTTGCGGCTTACGGTAACCTGGGTAATACAGAACTTCACATGCGTATGAAGGTCATGATTCTACAATTTGATGCTAAATTTCAGATAGATCAAGTGATCGGTTTCGAAAATATTCATAAAAAAACTTTTTTACTAAAATCGGCCATAACTCCGAAACCGCTCAATGGATTTTGCCCATTAACGAACTTAACCGAGATGTTTACGCTCCAAACCCACCTTGCAAATTTCAATCCTCTAACTCCTTTAGTTCGAGAGTTATCGTGCCTATGGCCGGAATATTTCTGAAACCGATCACTCGATCTATCTGAAATTTAGCATCAAATTGTAGAATCATGATCTTTATACGCATGTGAAGTTTTGTTTTGACCAGGTTACTGCAAAGTGTCAAAAAAAAAAATTTAAAATTTAAAAAAATTTTTTCTACAATAACTCTCGAACGGAATGAGCTAGGCAGTTGAAATTTTCAGAGTAGGTTAGGGAGATGAATATCTCGGTTAAGTTCGTTATTGGGCAAAATAGGCTAGATAGTTTCAGAGTAACGAAAAAAAAATTTTTTTTTTAGTAACAAATTTCAGAGTCAATTTTTATTTAAGATGCAGTTTCACCATAAAAATCCATTGATATCATTTTCAACTCCAACAAGCTAATACTTTCGGAGATATGATTTTTCGAAATTTCAATAATGAATCGTACTTCCATGTTTTCACAGGATGTTATATTCTATCTAAACTTTATTATATGATATGTGTTCATACTTGTACATCTCATCCTATTCTATAAGAGAGAGTCAAATTCATTTCAGCTATTTTAATTTGATTTCTTCCATGGTGCAGTTCTCATTCTCAGATTGCTCATTTAATCTTGATAAATAAACTATTATTTGAATTGAATTTTCTTTATGATGCAGTTCTATCATATGAATACATTGATATAATTCCCAACTCTGAGAAACCAATACTTTCGGAGATATAATTTGTCTGTTTGAACTAGAGCGCCAGAAAGCTCCTGTCCACAGGGCTTGAACCCATTTTCATAATAAAAAAATTCGAAAATTACATACATTTGGGCAAATTGATAAGCACTCTTTTCCGAAGAACAAGAGCGCCAAAAACGAAACTGGAATATTGGCTAAGTTTTAATTTATATAATATAATTTTCAGAGTAGATTTGAGCAATGAATATCTCGGATAAGTTCGTTATTGGGTTCGAATAGGTTTGATGGAATCGGATTAATGATTTTTGGCACTATTGTTTATTTATAATGATACTTTTGGATTTAATATCTTTTATTATGCAGATCTATCATAAGAATCCATTGATATCATTCCCAACTCTGAGAAACCAATACTTTCGGGGATATGATTTATCAAAGTATTAACAATAGCACCAAAGATCCTGCCCACAAAGCTTTCCCACTTTTTTTTCATTTTTATGGAAAAAAACAATTTTGATGAATTTAAGTCGATCTTTCAATAAAATTACTCGACACGTTTTCTCGTATATTATTAGATATTTAGCGAATTTCAATTCCGATAGAATACATTTGTCAGAATTTAAAGTTCTGTGATCTTAGACGATTCTCTCATTACTCAAGTCTGTCAAAATAGTACGGAATGTATTCATAATATTCATATCTTGTAAAATCTTAGAAAACGGACCATATCGATGGTAAATTCGATTTAGAGGCGAATAAAACATTATTAATATTAAAATGGAATTTTCTTATTATTAATATTGTTAGTTTAGGATTAGATTTTGATTTTTTTTCAGCTGTCTTAGAAAATCTCATATTTCAGAAACTATGCGTTAGAATAAGCTGAAATTTCAGCACGATTGACTTCGTATGAGGCGTGAATAGACGATGGAACATGCGCGCATAACCTCCTTACTTCACGTGAATGTTTTTCTTGAAATCAGGAATTAATACCTTCAAGTAATTCAATAATGGAATATACAGTATTCATCATCAACAAAATCCAATTGGGATATGCATTTTGATTACAAGACTCGATACAGGTTCATCGCCCTTTTATATAACATGTATTCGCATTTTCTTGACTCGCCTTATCTGAAATGCTCGAAAATTTGTTATCAAATCTATGACAAAATTCGATTTGTTATGTAGGTAAGTGCCGGTAAAATTTGGAACAATGAACTGCGGGTCAACGTATTTATAGAGAAGGTAAAGATCCCGATCATCATCATTTCGTGGGTCTTCTACAAACTTTCTCGTATGGAATTCTTGTCATGCTTACTTCGTCGCCTGCAAGGCGACACTGAGTGTTCGATCCCAATACGCATCCAACAGAGACATAAATGTCGGAACTAGGGAATGCAATCCCGCAAATGCTGGATGCCGCAAATGCGGGATCCCGCTGAAATTCTGCGTGATCAACATTGCGGGATTTTACGTGCGGGATTTGCGGGACTCAATATTAAAATTCCGTATTCGACAATGAAAGCGCAAACGTCCCAGAAAATGAAATAGTATATTATATACCGCGGGACTGAAGTAGTACATTTAATCCTGAAGGTAAAGTTTATGGCCCGACCGCAGGGAGGGCCATAATTTACCTGAAGGATTAAATGTACTTCAGTCGCAAGGTAGGTATATACGATACTTTTCGTACTTCCGGTATGATTTTATTAATTATTTCAATAAGTTTTTTCTCTCTTCAACTCATTTAATAAACTGTCTTTAAAATAAGTTACCATAGTAACATTGCGTTGTGACAATTATAAATTAGAAACATTGTCATTACTAGTGTCATTGTAAAGAAACATAGTTATTGATAATTATTGGTAGCATGAGTGAAGAAGGTGTATCTGATATTGATAAAAGAGCAGCCGAAGTAGGTGAAGAATTGTTACCACCGAAATCTAGAAAACTATACGAGCAGCAGTACGATGCTTTTAAAAAGTGGCGCCGCTTAAAAAATGTGAGACAACCTACTGAAAATGCGCTGTTAGTCTACTTCAATGATAAATCAAAAGCGGTTTGTGCCTCAACTCTCTGGGCACATTACTCAATGATGAAATCGGTTATTAACATTAGAGAAGATATTGATATAAGTAAATTTCCAAAATTATTAGCTTTTTTGAAGAGAAGAAATGAGGGATTTAAGCCAAAGAAGTCAAGAATTCTCACGTCTGAGCAGGTAGATCAGTTCTTACGGGAGGCTCCGGATGATAAATATTTAATGCTTAAGGTAAATTTGGAAATGTGTTTATATCCAGAAATTTTAAGAAATCAATTTTTTTGTAGGTTGCACTTATTTTGGGCGTTGCGGGAGCTTGTCGTGGAAAAGAGTTGGTTGATTTAGAAATCGACGATGTGAGAGATTTGGGCGATTCCTTCCTAATTGCGATTAGAAACACCAAAAATAAAATTGACCGAAATTTTGTGATCAAAAATTCAGAAAACAATGCCATCAGTTTTGTGGCGATATAGCGAAAATATGTGGCATTGCGAAAGACAGGGACACCTCATTCAAAATTTTTTGTTCAATACATCAACAAAGAATGTACTACGCGAGTAGTAGGAAAAAACATGTTTGGTACATTTCCACGGCAAATAGCAGCTTTCTTGAAATTAGAAAATGCGACGTCTTATACGGGACATTGTTTTAGACGCACATCTGCGTCTTTGTTAGCTGATTCGGGAGCAACAATAGACGTGCTGAAGAGACATGGAGGATGGAAATCCTCCAACGTGGCCGAGGGATATATTGAATCGTCTATTAAAAATAAACAAAAATTTCAGATAAAATATTATGGTCAAGTCGCCGATTCGTCCACTATAGTTATGCCACAGTCCTCATTCTCGCTTCCTGTTTCCGCAGGATCTTCGAAACAAACACCAGTTCAATATGAAAAGGACCTATCTGTTACTCGTCAGTTACCTGCTGCATTAACCCAGGAAAGACTGGTCAATATGACGAACTGTCACAATATTAATTTGAATATTAACGTTAATTACCATTCTAATTAATTATATTTTTCAATAAAATATCCCTTAAATTCGTTTGTTTGTGATTTAATCGTTCCGGGAGTTTCGTCAATATTTAATCCCGGAGGGATTAAATGTGACACTTTGGTTCCTGTCACAAGGGAGTGAAGTTGTCACTTTAGGCCCGGAAGTACGAAAAAGTACTTTTTCGTCTGTTGTGGTCACTATGAATACGACATGATACGGTTTAATACAAACATAAGTGACTGTAAGAATAACTGTCAGTCGCTGTGGTCACTCGGAATATGGCATGATACTATTCAATACTAACATGAGTGTATATGAGAATAACTGCCATTTGCTATTGTGAAATTATTTAAGAGGTCCGAAATTCATGAAAGTATGTAGAGGTCGACGAAAAAATGAAATATGCACATTGGCGAAAAACTGTCTATTGCCTCGCCTGCTTGCTATCCTCGGCTCCTCCTCGGATAGCAATTTGCAGGCCCGACAATAATAGGCAGTTTTTATTCATTCGTACATAAAAAACCTCATATGCTGCTACTAAAGTATGTTTTTATTTGCATAAGACCTTTTTGCGCGTGAAGAATTCGAGGTCAAATTTGTTGTGTCCGGCCGGCCTTGGCCACGATAACTTGTGAACGGAAAAGCGCATCCCAATGAGACGGACAAGTTCGTTAATGGACATAATCGGAACAATGGTTTCCCAGTAACAATTTTGTTTTCAACCAATACAAATCCGATCGAATTGAAACTTGGTTAATAGTTGTAGAATATAAACCTAAGCACGTTTGTGAAATTTCGTGAGAATCGTATTACTAGAAATTTAAAAAAAATTAGTAAGAAGTATTTTTTATGTCACGATAAACTGAGAATAGAAAGAGATCGGCCAAACGGTTTTGGAGTTATAACCATCTGAAATTTGGTTATTATTTCCTCAATAAGTTTCGTGAGGATGGTATCAGTAGAAAATTTTTAAGAAATCATTGAAAATCACTGAAAAAACTCTAAATATCAGTAAATATTCGTCCGACATAGCTGGCATTTTGCGAGAGCCTTCAGAACCTAACTATACTACCAAGTTCCAAGTTTGAACACGATCGGATACATATTGTTGGAAATTCGAGCAGCCTTGGGTGAATTTTGTAGATGGATGGATGACCGTTGCCTCGATAACTTTCGAACGAAAGGAGATAGGGACTTGCAATCTTCAGAGTATGTTGCGTATCTGAATGGGAGAGTTAAATTCATTTACGGGCATAATCGGTCCAACTGTTTCGGAGTTATATCTACCTGGAATATTATTTCCTCGATAACTCAAAAAATATAGACGGATTGAAGCTTGGTAACTAGTTGTAGAATACCTGTATTATACAGTTATTATACAATACAGGAGAATGGACAATAGAACATACGCGCAAAAGCTCCTGACATCACGTCAGTGCTTGAACCAATTTCTATAAGCATGTTTAATAGTTTGAGGACAAAGAGTATATATATTGTTAACAATCCTGCATTTTTGCGGATCCGCGGGATTGATAACTTTAATCCCGCGCTTTTGCGGGATTGAGATTTTGGTGCGGGATTGGATTCCCTAGTCGGAACCCAAGCGCCGATCCCAAAATACCCGGTGGACAAAAGTGGGAAACCAATCGGAAAACAACAAGTTCTTTCTTGTGTTTAATCGAAGGGTTTTTACCGTTCGAAAGGAAATAGTTATTGATGTACCAAGGACGAAAAACTGTCTATTATAGTCGAGTCTGCAAATTCGGCGACACCTCGGATAGCAAGCAGGCGAGACAATAGACAGTTTTTCGCCGAGGTGCATATTACATTTTTTCGTTGACGTCCACATATTTTTTATGGATTTTGGACGTCTTGAATAATTTCACAATAGCAAATGACACATACACTTATGTTTGTATTGAACCGTATCATGCCGTATTCATAGTGACCATAGCCGACGAGAGAGTAATTTTTGGACGAAAAAGTACTCTCTCGTCCGCAAAGTACCTGCCTTCAATAATTTTACGGCCGCAAATGTCACTTTTCATAGAGGTCGACGAAAAAACCTTTTATAGGCTCAACCTGAGGGGGTCCTCAGGAGTGTGAGACTTCAGTTGTTGATTGGTTACTCACTAAAAAACCATATCGCATGTTCCATGGATTAGTTTTCCGTCCTGCCCTTACAGCGTCCCTTAACCTGATGACTCAAAGTGATCCGAGCAACACCGCTTTCTGCATTATGTGCGCCAAATACTCGGCCAGGGATTTACAGGCCGGAATAATCTTCAATTCGGTCACGTTGTTCGCTCTCATTCCGCCTAGGCATCCTATGATTAGTACGAAAATCCTAACTTTACGACTTGGATACAGGATCCCCAGTTCGAACATTAAATCCTTGTATTTTCCCTCCTCTGTTCTTCTTTCATCAGCACATTATTTCGGCGAGGAAGGAAAATTCGATAACAAACAATTCCTTGAGCTCTTTGTCCAGCAGGACTATAAAGATGCTGATTGCGCATATAATTTTAATGGAAAGTTTTGAAAAGAGACTTGGAAACAGCGCCCTGCTTTGTTGTTTTTATTCATCTGGTAATTAGAGTAGATTCATTCGGATTTTAATTTTTTAACGGTTGAGATACTGAAAGAAAGTTTCATCATGAACAGACAGCGGGTCTTTTCGCGGAAATATTCAGAGAACATTAATTTTCCTAATTTCTCCGTATGGTGAATGCAGTTTTCTCGAGTGCCCTTTCCTTCTCCTTTTATTCCTATTTCCTAATCATTCCCACATTTAGCCTGGAGAGCCAAGCAAGGGACTGAAGGGACATATTGGTAAGAAAACTTTATTCCACCTTACATATAGTCCACTGCATTTCATTATTTTGTTGAGTTATCGAACACTGGCTTTATGGCGTAGATCTGCCGAGTTTTTGGAATAGCATAGTTTCAGTAGATGCGAGCTCTGCTTCAATCTCCATAGGTACATATGGTAGCACTGGTTCATTGTCTATAACATAAACTTCAGGGTCCAGTAGAGATTTTGAAGTGCCACATTGTGTCTTTCCACATATCCTGATGGAGAATGGACTCTGCAAGCAGACAGGATGTGCATAACAGTTTACTGCTGGCTGTGGCATGCTCTGCAGATTGTTGGGGTGTCCATTCTCATGGTGTTTTTTTTATACCATCTTGTATTTATCACCCCATCTTGACAAGCCATAACGAATTCCTCTGTTTTCGACTTGAGCCCATTGGACTTCAAAAAGGCGAAGGATAATTCTTACCTCAGGTCCGGATCTTTCAAACTCCTGAAATATATGGATTGCAGGTGTTTACTCATGTGATCTTCGATTAGTGTCTTCAGTTGTGCCTGTCTTATCTCTCTGCCAAGTCTTCTTTGGGCTGTTGGAGTGATAGGTGTTCTTGCTAGCTCATGGTCGATGGATACGCCAGTTATACTGAGCTTCACCAAAGCTCTTTGACCGGCCCTAAATAGGAAAGCTCCTAGGTACCTAATTTCATAATGGGCTCTATTTTCAGAAGCGGGTATTCACTTCTCAATATCCGTATTCCCATTTCCAATGTTTGTTGATGATGTTGGTATTCCAAACTTTGCAAACATCTGCCTCCCTGCGTTCGTGGAAGGTATACTCTTTGTATCGAGCAGTTTGGATGTAGACTACGGTTCATGCTCATCACATTACGTGTGGATCTGTCGAACTCGAGAATTTTATTCACTGTTCAGATAACTACTCCGAAAAAGTAGGTGACTATTGGGACTACCAAGCTGTTCCTAGCAGATGCTTTATTTTCCCCAGACCGCTGTGATTTCTATATATCTTGGAGCTTCTTTTTGTAGCTAGATGTTAAGGCGTTCTTGATTTTGGTTGACTCCAGCTCACCTCTTCGTTACATCCCAAGATATTTGCAAGTTTATTTCTCTTCGAGGTGTCGAATGCTTATTCCCCCGTTTAGTTCAATGCATTCTCGTGTTTCTTCATTTCTGCGTGGGCGGGTTATTATTATTATTATGGGGTTCATGAGATTTGCTCCAGCCCTTTCCGATACGATCTTTTGTTCTATTACTCTACTTATTAAATCCCATGGATATTGTCAATGGTGTTATCATAGCTGATGACGTCCTTAGGAGCCTTAGCTATCACGGTATTTGCACCGACAATACCCTGCCAGTAGTCACACCATTAACCGAAGCAAAGCTCGTGGCAGCTATAGAAGCTTCCTGGTATAGGACGATGAGAAATCAACGAATATTTATGTATGTGCAACTTCTGGAGTATTTCTCAAAAGAGCTATCCTATTATTTATCTCCCATTGTAAGACCAGTAATGGTCTTTTTCAAGCCCACAGAAGGGTTCTGGTCCTGCAGGTGTTAACCTGGAGACCTTTTTCGCAAGTTCATGGGCCTTCTCATTTCCTTCAGTACCATAAAGCCCTGACACCAATAGCAGAATCACCTCATTGGCTCTAGCCAGTTGCTGTACGGTAATCCGGCAATCCCATAACAGTGGGGAATCTTGGATAAGTCATTCCAGGTCTCAGTGTGACCTGGCTATCTGTTATAATAAAGATGTGCATTTGCTTGAGACTCCTTTTCAGACACTCCCGAGCACAAATATAGACAGCTACCTGAAAGATGGAGGGCTCATACCCCAATACTTCCACCTTTATCTGATTTTGATCGATTAACACGGTTGCAAAAGGTGTTTTGAAATTGAATACGATTTACTCTAATTTATTTGATATTGTGACGCGTTTCGTCGATGCAGCGACTTCATCAGACTACATCATACTAACTTCTTAACAAGTAATGATTTCCCTATACCTATGGACACAGAGTCATTCACTGTTGGGTCAAAAATTAACAGTGTTGTGCCTGAGGTGGCGTAAGGACACAGTAACAAAGCCTATACAGAACACAACTGGATCTCCTTACTCGCTCAAGCTCTTCGAGAGCTTATGAGGGGTCGCCTTCGGGAAGACCTAGGAGGATCAGTATAATAATATACAATATATATAAAATACAATTTACTTGAGAGATTCATTTGAAACTAATAACATAACATTACAGTGCTAGTTCTTTGTACACATTTAAAATAATTGATTCCTAACGCTTTCATAAATTGATTCTCTATTCGAATAGATTGAGTAACGGAGAAAAATTCAGATCTAATTGTTCATTAACTAAATTACCCTTATTCCTTCCACCATTTCCCAATAATTGAGTTGCGCACCTTTAATCAAATTGTGTAGAATTTTGGAATCTGGTTTAAACTTATATGTCCTTCTGCTAATAAACGATTCGAATAATTTGAATTGATTTTATTGTTTTTGTAGCTGTGATGATGTTCTGATTCTAATGCCAAAATATCTACCTGTTCTTCCTATATATGATTTATCACAACCCTCGCAATTTAATTGATAAACACCGGATTTACCTTATTTATCAATTAAATTACGGGAGTTGTGATAAATCATATATTAGCAGTGTAAGATTATGTAATTAGTTTCAAATAAGTCTCTCATGTAAATTGTTTCGAATAAGACTGTGTGTCAATGTCATCTAGGTATAGGGAAATCATTACTTGTTAAGAAGTTAGTATGATGTAGTCTGATGAAGTCGCTGTGTCGACGAAACGCGTCACAATATTAAATAAGTCAGTGTAAATCGTATATAATTTTTGATTGAGTTAATATAGATTTACATCAAGTAAAAGTCGCAAGCATTCTATTTTAGATTAAGTAAGACCTCAAGCGCTGCTATGGGAGTGGTATAACTCCTGTGACATCAACACATAGGCAAGCTGTTGCTGTTTCTGCTACCGACTGAAAAAAAAATTATATTCACTCTATCTTATCTCTACGAGCGCAAAATAGCCTTCATCGCAAAATGGTGAAGGCGCCGGTATAACTTTATAACCCAAATCGGCTACATGAAAATAAAAATTCTTGGCAGAAATCCACAACTAAACATAAAATATGGAATGGAACATCAAAACATTTTTTTTTGCTTACGTTATGAAGCATTAAGACTTGAGAGAGTTCCAGAGTCAAATAGTTCATCTGTTCACCATTAACAATTCCCAGTTTTTGCTGAAATGGTTTTTGTCAAAAAATGGTAAATCTTCAGACATAAAACTATGCTTTTGGTGCTGGTTGATCAATTCCAGGGTATGAAAGAGAGGAAATTAGGGGCGTAAACCTAGGAAGTATATCATCATGCTTAATCCAATATCAGTAGCGTATCTCAAAGATACCGGGAAGTAGATTTTTTTTTGAGCCCCTTCTTCAATTGGAATAAAATATTGATAGTAAACAACGTTTGAAAAATTGAGATAGAAACATTTAGCAACATAAATAAAAATTGGGAAAGCCCTGTGGGCAGGAGGTTTGACGCTCTTGTTCAAACTTTAACAAATCATTTCACTGAAAGTATTGGTTTCTCAGAGTTGGGAAAGAAATTAATGGATTCTTAAGATAGAACTGCATCATAAAAGAAATTAAACTCAAAAGTGTCATTTAAAAAATGTGGGAAAGCCCTGTGGACAGGAGATTTAGTGCTCTAGTTCAAGCTTTGACAAATCCTCTCCGAAATAATTGGTTTCTCAGAGTTGGGAATTACATCAGTGGATTCTTAGGAGAGAACTGCATCATAAAGGAAATCAAAGTCAAATAATAATTTATTTATCAAGATTAAATGAGCAATATGCAATGCTTCAAAAATTATCATAAGAAAAAACAGCAATCTGCAATGTTGCAATGCTTTAATGCTTCAAAAATTGTCATTAAATGTATATTCCGAATTGTGAGCGAATTGAGAAAAATCACAGAAATTTGTTGCGAAATTGGTTTATCTCAGCAATTTCCCAGAAGATTCTTATATTTCGGTTTAGAACATAAGTTCTCTCAGATCTGTTACTTCTTGTTCTCTACCGAAATATAAGAATCTTCTAAGAAATTGGTGAGAGAAAATAATTTCACAACAAGCTTCTGAGATTCTTCTCACTTCGCTCACATCTCGGAATATACGTTAAAAAAACAACAGTCCCAAAAATGATTAATCGGAAACCACCAGACCTTTTCTAACCAATAACGAACTTATCCAAGATATTCATTCCTTAAATCTACTCTGAAAATTATATTATAGGTATCTGTTGAAACTTAGTCAATAGGTATTTCAGTTTTGTTTTTACTAGAGATATTCCGAAACCAATTTTATTTACGTACAAAATATATATTTCCATCATCATATGTATTATCCAAGAACTATCCATGATAGCTGAGGTTGTTTCATTGTTCAGCAGGAGGTATTTTATATTGTATATCAAGAATTTCGAATAGAACTAGAAATAAATATGACATCATACTCAGTTTTAAATGTCTCCTATCTGTGGACAGAGACAAAACCTTCTATTTCTCTTTGAGATGACAATCACAGAGCGATAATATATGACAATGATGACACACAGAATATACCTTACCTACGGTATATTCTGTGTGATATGTATGAACACGGATCATCAAATTCATGTTTACGATGACTGCATTCTGTGAAATCATAGACTAACGATTTAATGTTGAAATTTTGAAGAATCATATATCCGAAAGTATTTGCTTGTGAGCTTGTTAAAAAAAAAACTGTTTCGTTACTCCGAAACCATCTGGCCGATTTTGCCCGATAACGAACTTAACCGAGATATTTATCTCCTAAATCTATACTCTAAAATTTTCAGTCTAGCTCATTCCGTTTGAGAGATATCGTGTCTACGGCCGGTCAGATCGGCCGGACATAATTGATTTTTACCACGGATTCTTGATCAGTGAGTCGAACAAATCGTTTAAGACCATTTTCAGCCAAAAATTCGAAAATTACGGCGCCGAAAACGAATCAATTTGACCTATCAAACCATTTTGCGATATTCCTGAAAGGGAGAAAAAATCAATTATTCCATACATACCTTTTACGCTCACTGTAGAAAGGCTGCCTAATATAGGTCGATTAAACACCCAAAACTTTTTTTCCGATGCCCAGAACGAGAAGACAAATTCCTAATGGTTATTACTTTCAAATTGATCAAACCAGTATACTATTTCCTGTTTACTATACGCATCCATAAATCTATTTTTATAAAGCGCGAGAATTCGTATTGAATTCAGCCTTGACCCATCCAAATTTCAGTCAAAATAAAAAGTGTAAGTTGGCGCTGACCATGAACGTAACTTGAGTGAAGTTTCGCACGAGTATGATTCATGATGATATTATATAATGGCTGTTCAATTAATGTGGAATTCTGACAACTGAATTCGTACACGAAGGTATCAGGATGGTCCAATTACCGAAAAAAAAATTGAAGTTGTCTTCTGTGTTTTGAGGATAATAGACAGGAGCACGCGAACACTATATGTAGTTCAGCATAAGGAAATATATAATTTTTTTTTTTGAAATCCTCGATTTTTCTCGAGTTTAATTGGATATAATTTATTTTGCATTTAGGTATTTAAAACGATATAAATGTTTTTGACTAAAACGACAAAAAATTGAATAGTGCGAAATGTATTGCTGGTATATGATTCATGAAGAACACGTTTATGTGATGAGACCGAGTCGCCTTCGGCGCCCCTAAAGACTCGGCACCCCAGAACCCTGCCCATCCTGCCCCTGAAGGCCCTGGTTTGAACTTTCATCTTTTCTGTTTAAATTTAAACTTTTTCTTTTTTACTTTCTTCCTAATCATAAACGAATAATATTCTCTCTGTGGTATTAAGTATGTTTTTGATTAAAACATTTCTTATACTTCAAATTGTTTATGATAACCATGTCTCCTTGTAATTCTGTTGCCGTTTGTAATATAACCTTCATATTTTTTTAATCTCATTGTTCCGTATCATATCATATACAATGTGTTTCCTTCTTAACACATTTTGTATATTAATTTTATTTTCTTTCATGTTTGCTTTTTCATATTCATCGGTTTTAATCTCATATTGTATACTTCGTTTAAATATAATAATAATAATAATAATAATGAAGGACTTTTATTCAACGAAAAATATTGTTAACAAAATATTTTAACATTTATAGTGGGCGAGGTTCAGTTCGTCCAGGGTATAGGTGCTATCCATATACAACCCGAACGTCTGTTCAACTAACCCATCGAAATAAAAAAAAAACAAAATTCTGGAAAATAAAAAAGGATATTGAACATAACAAAAAAAAAAAAGAAAGAAGAGGAAGCATACCCGGTTTCAGAAAGAAAAAAAAAAAGCACCAACATCACTCAACAATTGGCCAGCCTTCAGTTCATACTCCCACGGCCCAACTCAACGCCAATTCTCTAAGTTTTCTTTTCGAAAACGTATGATTAAAGTTCGCATAGTCAATAGGAAACTCATTCAAACATTTCGCAACGTTGTATGAAAATGATCGCTTGAAAAGTTCTGAAGAGTGTAGAGGTATCGTGAGTCTTCCTTTGAAACGGATGTTGATGTTGTGTACGTCACATCGAAATCTAATTTTATTGTAAAGGTAGGGCGGCGTCTTCTGGTCTACGATGGAGAAAAACTGAACAGCAGAATGCAGTCGGCGTCTCTGCTCCACGTTCAACCAACCAATCTCCTTGATTTTATGACTAATGTGGTGGAATTTTCTGATACCAAAAATGAGCCTGAGACATGAATTCTGCAGCCTTTGAAGTTTGTGAGCATCTGAGGCAGTTATACAAGGGTTATAGACTGTATCACAATAATTCAGGTGCGACAGTACCAAACTGTCACATAGCATCGCCTTCAGCTCTACGCTGAGAAAACGTCTACTTTGATATAACATCTTGAGGCTCAAGTATCCCCTTTTCAAAATTTGAGAAACATGATACGAAAATCTCAAGTCCTTATCCACATAGAGACCCAGATCTTTTATAATATCTTGGAATGTTATACGTGTGTTGTCTACTCGCAAATGTTGAACGCAGTTATTGACGAAATGTTCTCTAGCGTTTCGCTTACCAAACACAATTGCAGTGGTCTTCTGTGGATTCAATTTAAGACAGTGGTTTGATGAGAACTGCAGCAAGTTGTTAAGATCGAAGTTTAGCGCAGAGACAGCCTGTTCACACTCATCAGGGTAGAAAGACAGGTAAAGCTGAACATCATCGGCATAGTAATGCTGACTACATGATTGGAAAGCAGTGGGAAACTTCGCTGTGTAAATACTAAAAAGCAGCGGTGAGAGTATCGAACCCTGAGGCACCCCTGTAGATACGTTTAAGAATGTAGACCGCACTCCACCGCAGACAACCGCCTGAGACCTTGCCTCCAGAAAAGCGGACAACATACCCAGCGCAGACGCCGATAGGCCAACATGGTACAGAACAGCTCTCAAGATATCATGACTCAAAGTGTCGAATGCTCTCGAATAATCGAATAACATCAGAACGGTCAATTTACCATTATCTTTCGCCTCAAAAATGTCGTCAGTTATCGAAAGCAAAGCCGTGCTGCAGCCATGATCCTTCCTAAATCCCGACTGACGAGTGGGCAAAATCTGTTTCTCCTCCACAAAATCACGAAGTTGGCCCTCAATTACCTTCTCCAGCACTTTTGAAAGTGTTGGTAAAATGCTTATAGGCCTAATATCATCGAGACTTACAGGGTTCGATATTTTCGGAAGGGGAAGCACGCGTGCTTTCTTCCACTCTTCCGGGAAAACAGAGTTCATTATACAGTAATTAACAATATGAGTTAGAAAAGGTAGTACGAAAGGTAGACAGAGATTTAAGGTAAATAGATTTATACCGTCCAGACCGGTTGCATTGCTCTTGATGTTCGAGATGATGTTCAGAATTTCCACCTCCGAGACATTCCGAAACTCAAAATTCCCAGGTTGAAGACGGCTATTATTATAAAAGGATATTTGCTCCTGGTTTGGCGACAAACTTGGTATTGAGTTAACGAAATGATAATTAATTTCTTCCACGTCTAATAAATGATCGGGTAGATTCAAGTGAGATTTTTTACCTACTTTTATATTAATAGAATTCAAGTTAGACCATAATTCCTTTTTATTTTTTCCAATTAATTTTTTATTAAAAAATGCTTTTTTCTCTCGCCTTACACAAGCAGTGAAAAGGTTGCGCATTAATTTATAGCTGCTCCAATCTGCTGGTAATCTGGATCTCTTATATTTACATAAGGCCTTATCTCTATCCTTTTTCATTGCACGCAATGTTTCCGTAAACCAAGGAGCATAGGGTTTGGTTATCCGATGGGTCACGAATGGTGCATGGACATCTAGGAGAGTGGTAACGTTCTGACAAAGGAAGTTCAGCTTACTATCGATGTCGTTCAAATCATAAATATTCTGCCAAGGGATAGATCGCAGATCATAATCAAATTGAGCTATGTTTACATTTTTGAAATCACGAGTAGTAACAAATCTTGGAATCGGTTTGCTAACCTTCAAATTCAGTACACAAGAGACCAGTTCGTGATCTGAGAAAACAACAGGCTGTACACTTGTAGATGAAATTATATTACACGAGTCAACCAGTAAATAATCCACCAAGGAGGCAGTGGTATCCGTTATCCTAGTTGGCTCATTTATAACCTGAGTCAGACCCATACCCTCAAGGCAGACCGTCACCAACTCAGTCTCCGCACTGTCAGTCTCCAGTAAGTCAACGTTGAAATCGCCGAGACACAAAATCCTGTCAACTACAGGTATCAGTTGAGAAACCTCAGCCTCGAAAACCTCAAAGAAGCCTCTATAGCTGAAACTGGGTGGCTTATAAGCAGCACAAATTGCAATCGTAGTTCCAGCCAGCTTCAATTTAACGCACAAAAGCTCGATATCATC
The DNA here is from genome assembly GCA_937662695.2 of Halyzia sedecimguttata. Classification (NCBI taxonomy): domain Eukaryota; kingdom Metazoa; phylum Arthropoda; class Insecta; order Coleoptera; family Coccinellidae; genus Halyzia; species Halyzia sedecimguttata. The sequence goes on from OW569414.2 coordinate 75,552,594, forward strand.
ACAACTTGACAAGTGTGAGTAATTCAGATTACTTCTCAAAAATATACCAACCCCACCACCACGACCCTCCCTATCACGACGAACAAAACTGTAACCGGCAACATTAAGAACATCATTAGGTATATTATTATTTAACCACGTTTCACTGACGCACACAACATCGTAATTATTAGTGAATACTACATTTCTGAACTCATTGAGATGAGCCATGAGTGAGCGGACATTAATATGAGCACATTTGAGCCTACAAACTGACATCCTGAAATATACCGCTATCGTACTTCAGTCATCTACATAATACCAGGAACGAGCACCACAATTCAAACCTCGAATTATTTTGGAAATTCAAAACTAAAAAGTACCTAAAAAGGCTACCAATAAACTACTTTGTACGAGATCAACTGATATCTTAAACAACTTAAGGGTACTTTTGAGGTATACTTCCTTCTATAAAGGGAAAATTAAAACAAAAACCAACCAATATTCAAAGTGAAGATGCAGCGAAAACATAAACAGTTTAAGCAATTCAGGTACACACTTTGCAATCTCCCGGTTAATGTTAATTTCAATGAAGATGCGGGATTACTAACCTTACATGTTTAAGTCATTTTCAGATACGATTTTACGTTTTACATTATCAACAAAAGCGTAAATGTTGCCATTCCAAGACCAGGTGGACCTAAAACCAAACTTCTCACTGGTTCTTTTATATAACTGTAATTTAGCATCAGTTAACCATTCACTTATAACAATTGAACTCCCCTTAAGGCACCTTTTTGAGTTAAATATTTGATTTCGTCTCCACCTGTTTGTAAACATCACTGTCACCGGCCGAGGTTTTGTTGAGCGCCGACCTTCTTTTTTTCCCAGGCGATAACAATAATTGATATCTCTAGAGTTCAACGACATATTTGGCATTTTGGAATTTAATGCACCTACTATAACGTCACATAAATTGGCTTCGTCGGATTCTTCATTGATACCATTGATAACGAGTCCATTTAACTGACCGAACTGCCTTTGATCGTCTATCTTCTTCTCGCACATTGTTGACTGATGTTGTAAATTAGCGATTTCAGACCGTAGGGCGTCAATGGAATTCCGGGTGTTTGTTTCAAATGTTGTTATTTTTTGCAATATATTATTTAGAGAATCATCATTTTTACCATCGACAGACGAATTTTTCGTAGTGTTTGACATTATTAGACTTCTCAGTTCACTTACATTTCGTTTCATGCCCTCCTCCAACCTTTGTAGTTCTTGACCGAAGTTCACTGTATTGATTTCTTGGGAATTTGGATTATTCCTTGTTGTTCTTTTCATAATGATGAAGACAACCACGCAAATATAGCTTTCGTATTTTTGGTAAAATGTAACCACCTTTAATATATAATATTTCGGGAGCCGCTTTTGACACACCTACTCGATCAATGACATCGATCGAAATATCATAATCTTTTTTTTCAAATTCATTAATTTTGTAGATGCTGTATCTTCATTGCTCATCATTATATTTAATCTTTAATTTTATTCTAGTTCGATATTATCTTCAATAATTTCTGTCATGATTATATTCTTTAAATTATAATTTAATTCTTCTTTCTTCATTTTCTTGTGTTGAATTATTTTTTACTGTTACTGTATCATTTATTGTAATCATCACTGTTTTTGTCCCCAGTCTAATTTCTATTATATCTTATTTATAAGTCTTTCTGAAAATTCCATCATATTGTTTATAGTATTCTTCTATTTTATTTTCGATTCTTTCTGCATTCTCCTTCATTTCTTTAGAGAATTCTTCCATTTTATTTTCCATTCTTTCTGCATTCGTCTTCATTTCTGTAGAGTTTTTTCTCATTGCTTATAAAACATTAATAATACTTATTTCATTTGAATGTAGTTTCTCTTTCCGTGTAATTACTCTTAAATTTTGTTCTTCACCTCCTTTCTCCATTCCAGCAACAGTTTAACTCCTTGTTTCCATCCAAATATGTTACAATTTCATATAATTCTAGCCCCACGTTGGGCGCCAATTGTTACGGATATTTTGCTGCAATTCTTTCGATTGTTACTTATTATGAGTAATTAACTTAGAGTCTTAACTAGTTTGAGAATTCTTATACAAAATTCAAAGTGTTTCTTGCTTGAAATTATATTGAAACCTTTTGTTTCTGATTTTTCTCCAACTCAATATATTTTTCACTACTCCCAATTATTTTTTTTCCATGGATCTTCCTAATTCTAAAAAGACACACGTTAATTTCAAATTTTCAAATGATTTTTCATAACAAAATGTATATACATATATTGTATTTATATGAGCATTACATTTTGTGCTTCTAATGCTTTCATCAATGAAGCATGAGTATGAAAATATAAACGTGATAGTGTTGGTACAGCATAAGTTTCATGAAGAATATTCTGATAAATTATTCAGCTTTCCACATTTATTTCAAATATATCAAATGCTAATACAGTAGCTTCTTCACATACATTATTTCTTATCTAATAATGTAATCTATCTCAATGTAATGGGCTATTTTGTTGACGTCCATATTGAATTTGGGGTTTTTTTCATAGTTCACTGTAATCTACTATTCAAGCCTTTCATTTTTGGCGCTCTAGTTCCGGAACTGAGTGCTTATCAATTTGCCCAAATGTCTGTAATTTTCGAATTTTTCGATGAAAATGGTCTTAAACGATTTGGTTCGACTCACTGATCAAGAATCCGTGGTCGAAATTCATTCTGTCCGGCCGGCTGGCCGTAGGCACGATAACTCTCGAACGGAATGAGCTAGACAGTTGAAATTTTCAGAGTAGGTTTGGGAGATAAATATCTGGGCTAAGTTCGTTATTGGGCAAAATCGGACAGATGGTTTCGGAGTATACAAAAAAAAAATTTTACAAGGCAAATTCCAAATTAAACTCTCGAACGGAATGAGGTAGGTAGTTGAAATTTTCAGAGTAGTTTAGGGAGATGAATATCTCGGTTAAGTTCGTTATTGGGCAAAATTGGCCAGATTTAATTTGATTTCTTCCATGGTGCAGTTCTCATTCTCATGATTGCTCATTTAATCTTGATAAATAAACTATTATTTGAATTGAATTTCCTTTAGGATGCAGTTCTATCATATGAATACATTGATATAATTCCCAACTCTGAGAAACCAATACTTTCGGAGATATAATAAACTGTTTGAACTAGAGCGCCAGAAAGCTCCTGTCCACAGGGTTTGAACCCATTTTTTTGATACTAATACTGAAGGGTTTATGGAAAAATATGTAATAGGTAATTTTGTGGCGGTGGCCGTCTTGGATTTGATACTGAATATATTGTCATCAGAACTAAAGGTGTGTACCTAAATATTATTATCCAACTATCTACAGGAATGGGGTAAAATTTCAACTAAGTACTGAAAAAATATGTAATAGGTCCTTTTGATGGTGACCATATTGGATTTATATTTTTTTTTATAGTTTACTATATTTTATTACTTTTATTAGTCACGCCCTATCATTTAGCACTCACATTGAGTGGGTTCTGGAAAAATATGTAATCCGACACTTTATGGCGGTGGCCATCTTGGATATGGATATATTCAATTGTATTGTCATCAGAACTTGAGGTGTGTACTGAATATCAGATCAATATGTTGACAGGAAAGGGGTAACATTTTAATTACTAAATTTAACCCGAAAAACGAACAGGGCAAAAAAAAATTCCAAGAAAGGGGAGTTGCTTACATCTTTTCATTCATTAAGATATACACATACACATACATACACATACACGCATACACACATACATATACACACAGATATACATTTCATTCATTAAGATATACACATATACCAGTAATGTCCATTAGAGAGAATTATAATATAAATAAACAAAATTTTAAATTGGCCATTAATTATACATTGCCAAATACTCGAATATTTTTTCGACTGCAGGAAGTGCAGGAGGGAATATATTCGATAATTTGGCACGAACGAGGGGTGAATGAAGGACTATTTCCCGAAAACAATGTTACTCAATTTAAATTATGAGGTAAAAATAATACTAACTGTAATTTAAATAAATAAAATCTCTTGACAATCACCCCGAATGTTGTTGATGGTTTAAAACGTCACAAAAATATTCATATAAAGCACAGGTGCAAATACCCGGATATTTTCACGCTTCATTGATATACAAAAATATTGGTTCGTTGCTGTGATTTATGATTTGTATCATATGCGTAAATATGATTGATTCAAATTGTGGAATAGTTGAAATTGGAATAGTCAGCTATATCAAAGATTCAATATTATCGTGAATGAAATAATTTGTATTGACCTCAGACCTGTAATTATTTTTTCAAAATAAATCATTCGGATGAAAAATATATCATAAAAATCTAGTCGTTGCATTATGAAATTAGAACAATTAGAAGAAAAGCATGGAATAACTATAAGATATGAATTCCAGTTTAAATCAATTGTCTTTGTAGATTACATCATTTGAATCTGATAATTGTGGGTTCATTGAATCGACAAAATATATTAATGAAAAAATTTATTTTAATAGGGCATCATACTTCAACTCATAATACGTCCTCAATGAGAGTGTTTACATTCCGATTTCAAAGAAAACAAATTTTGACAGCTTATACAGGGGTTATTCACCCCTACAAGATTTACCAAAAGTGTTCAATTTATCAATATTTCCGAAAAAATGGTGAAATTATGATCTACTATATTTTCGATAATATGAAAAATATTATACTGCATATCCTCCTTTATGTGACTTGAAAAAAATTTTGTAAAATTTCAGGTCCGTACTAAAATAAAATTATTTACATGTTAGGTGAAAAATATCACAAATACCAGTTTGTGATAAAAAAATTTTGTGTAGAAATTCGGAAAGAGCGGAAAAATTAATTAAAAAGTGGTGCAAATTTTTGGCGCTCTAGTTCCTCGGAACTGAGTGCTTATCAATTTGCCCAAAGGTCTGTTTTTTTCGAATTTTTGGCTGAAAATGGCCTCAAACGATTTGGTTCGACTCACTGATCAAGAATCCGTGGTCAAAATCGATCCTGTCCGGCACGATAACTCTCGAACGAAAAGAGTTAGAGGATTGAAATTTGCAAGGTGAGTTTGGGGCGTAAATATCTCGGACGAGTTCGTTAATGGGCGAAATCCTTCAAGCGGTTTCGGAGTTATGGCCGATATTAGTAAAAATATTTCTTATGAATATTTCCGAAACCGATCACTCCATCTATCTGAAATTTAGCATCAAATGGGAGAATCATGACCTTTATACGAATGTGAAGTTTTGTATTGACCAGTTTACCGCAAAGTGTCAAAAAAAAAATTTCTAAATTTTAAAAATTTTTTTCTACAATAACTCTCGAACGGAATGAGCTAGGCAGTTTAAATTTTCAGAGTAGGTTAGGGAGATGAATATCTCGGTTAAGTTCGTTATTGGGCAGAATAGGCCAGATGGTTTCGGAGTAACGAAAAAAAATTTTTTTTTAAGTAACAAATTTCAAATTCGATTTTTATTTAAGATGCAGTTTCACCATAAATATCCATCGATATCATTTTCAACTCCAACAAGCTAATACTTTCGGAGATATGATTTTTCTAAATTTCAATAATGAATCGTACTTCTATGTTTTCACAGAATGCTATAATTATTCTATCTAAGCTTTATATATGATCTGTATTCATACCCGCACATATCATCCTGTTACATAAGAGAGAGTCAAATTCATTTCAGCTATTTTAATTTGATTTCTTCCATGGTGCAGTTCTAATTCTCAGATTGCTCATTTAATCTTGATAAATAAACTATTATTTGAATTGAATTTTCTTTATGATGCAGTTCTATCATAAAAATACATTGATATAATTCCCAACTCTGAGAAACCAATACTTTCGGAGATATAATTTGTCTATTTGAACAAGATCGCCAGAAAGCTCCTGTCCACAGGGCTTGAACCCATTTTTTAATGAAACTGTTGGACCAACTTCACACACATGATGATGTTGTTACGTATAGTTTCTCATAACCATATAATAAATGAAGATTCTTTATCCAACCATGAATCAACGGTGCATTGCCTCAATATTCCAGTTCACGGTAGCAATCAAACAATAAAGAACCGTACTCGGGGTAGTAAGTAGAAGTATTTTATAGAAGGCTTACCTCTCCCTCAGCTCTTTTCTCTTCGAGCTCCTTCTGTTTAGCATGTTCTTCTGCAATTCTAGTTTGTATAACTGCCAACGACTCTCTTGTGAATGGACGGAATAAGCTTCGCTCCTCTTCGGAAAATGAGTCGGAGACGACGGACATTTCTTTTCACTCCTAGGCCCCCAGGATACCCTGAAAAGGTTTTGGTTGAATTTTATTAATCGTATACAAAAATACAAAACAATTCATGTTGTAGAGTATCTTTTGTGTCTGTTACCATTTTTTTGAAAATTTTAGATATTCTTGGTATATTGAAAGCAAAATATTTCAACATTTTTATATTCACTCAATGAAATCACTATATTTATTCATTTCATTTCACACATTTCTGCACATTTAATGTCATTTCTATTTTTCATACATGTTTTGCGATACATTAAAATTAGTGTTAATGTTGTATGAAGAGTATTGCATCAAGTGTCCTTAATTTTCGAATTTTTGGAAGAAAATGGTCTTAAACGTTTTGGTTCGACTCATTTATCAAGAATCCGTGGTCAAAATCGATTCTGTCCGGCCGTTCCGGCCGTATAGACACGAAAACTCTCGAACTAAATGAGCTAGACAGTAGGAATTTTCAGAGTGAGTTTGAGAGATAAATATCTCAGTTGAGTTCGTTATTGGGCAAAATCGGCCTGATGGTTTCGGAGTAAGAAAAAAATATATTTTTTTTATATTACCACCTTTGAATTCAATTTTCATTTAAGATGAAGTTTCATCATAGGAATCCATTGATATAATTTTCAACTGTAGCAAACTAATACTTTCAGATATATGATTTTTCAAAATTTTAATAATTCTTCGTAGTTCTATGTATTCACAGAATGCGAATTATATCTGTCTGTGTTCACTGTTCATAAATGTCAATTTATCTAGCTATTAGAGACATGTCAATTCGTACTTTGAAAATATATTCTGTTGGAAACAAGTATTCGATTCTTGAATTTGTGATTATATACAAGACTGTTTTGAAACCGAAAATAATATTGACTTGTTGCATATTGAATAATATATGTATAAATATTGGGGTTGATGTTTCAGGAGATTTAGAATTGGATGATTTTAATGATGCAGTTTATGGAGGCAATAGGAAAGAAGAGCATAATGGAATCATCAAAAGAAATTACTGTTCGTTGACCACCGAGGTTAATAGTACCCTTTACTTTGTTAAGTAGTGAGACATGCACCTATATACAGTATTTTCATAATGTTGCTAGCAAAAAAATGCTGAAATATGGATCTACATTTGTGTATCAAATATTCTTTGTTAAGTTAAGGTTCATAATACAGCATGAATGTGTTAGTGGTATGAATTATTAAATTATGAAAAGAGGATTGTATTTTATCAATATATTTTGTTGTATAATGAGAGGAATTTCAAAAAATGGGTTCAAGCCCTGCGGACAGGAGCTTTCTGGCGCTCTAGACAACAGACAACAGACAAATTATATCTCCGAAAGTATTGGTTTCTCAGAGTTGGGAATAATATCAATGTATTCTTATGAAAGAACTGCATCATAAAGGAAATTCAATTCAAATAATAGTTTATTTATCAAGATTAAATGAGCAATCTGAGAATGAGAACTGCACCATGGAAGAAATCAAATTAAATCTGGCCAATTTTGACCAATACAAACTTAACCGAGATATTCATCTCCCTAACCTACTCTGAAAATTTCAACTACCTAGCTCATTCCGTTCGAAAGTTATTGTAGAAAAACTTTTTTTAAATTTTCAAATTTTTTTTTTGACACTTTGCGGTAATCTGGTCAATACAAAACTTCACATGCGTATAAAGGTCATGATTCTACAATTTGATGCTAAATTTCAGATAGATCGAGTGATCGGTTTCGGAAATATTGATTAAAAATATTTTTACTAAAGTCGGCCATAACTCTGAAACCGCTTGATGGATTTCGACCATCAACGAACTCGTCCGAACTCCTTTCGTTCTAGAGTTATCGTGCCTACGGCTGGCCGGCCGGCCGAACAGAATCGATTTCGACCTCGGATTCTTGATCAGTGAGTAGAACCAAATCGTTTGAGACCATTTTCAGCCAAAAATTACACAATTACAGACATTTGGACAAATTGATAAGCACTCTGATCCGAGGAACTAAAGCGCCAAAAAAACAAGTTTCGTATGACAATTGCCCAAAACAGGTTTAAAGTACCTACAAATAGTAGATATTCCATAAAACATGTATGAAAGAAGAGAATTAATAATGAAAAATTACCTTGTAATCGATCAAAAATTTCCTGATCTACGTTCACCAAATTTTCTCCTCTCTCGAACTACAGAATTATGCTTTCAATATTTATGTAATATTTTCATACATTTTTGGGTGAGCTCCCCGTTGCATCGCTAAAATACGAGTATTTCAACCCCAATATTTTTGAAGTTATAATATTCCCTTCCGTCAGTCCCGTCATAAATTGAGAGAACTGAGCATTCTATGTCTATGGATGAAAAGCAGTCTCACTACTCTCAGATCTCTTACTTCATGTTCCGTTCCGAAATGTAAGACTTTTCTGAGAAAAACTAATTTCGGAGCAAACAACTGAGATTTCTCACTTCGCTCACATTTCGGAATACACTTTATTCTCATAATTCTTCGATTGATTAGATAATGTCATGTCTCAGGAAAATAAGTTGACATTATGACAATTCATACATAGAATAATTATATCATTCTGTGAATTCGTAGAAATACGATTTATTATTGAAATTTGGAAAAATCATATCTCCGAAAGTATTAGCTTTTTAGAGTTAAAAATGATATCATTGGATTCATATGGTAGAACTGCTTATTGAAAAAAATTTAATTTAGAATTTGTTTTGTAAAAAAAAATTTTTTTTTGGTACTCCGAAACCATCTGTCCGATTTTGCCCAATAACGAACTTAGCCGAGATATTTATCTCACAAACCTACTCTGAAAATTTCAACTCTCTAGCTCACTCCGTTCGAGAGTTATCGTGCCTACCGGCCGGCCGGACTGGCCGGACAGAATGAATTTCGACCACGGATTCTTGATCAGTGAGTCGAACCAAATCGTTTAAGACCATTTTCATCGAAAAATTCGAAAATTACAGACATTTGGGCAAATTGATAAGCCCTCAGTTCCGAGGAACTAGAGCGCCAAAAGAAAAAAAAGAATATAAAATACATATTTAACCTTTCAACAAAATTAAATGAACTATTTAAATAATTTGCTCGTCAGCCTATACCTATTCAAATATCGAGAATAAATGTACAATATGCTATGATTGTCTTCAGCCTTGCTCAAGACATTTGGATGATACTTTCCATTGGTATTTCGAGTTGTGAAACTATGCACCCAGTGTAAGTTTGCAACAACTCATTCCACGAGGTTGAATCATTGCAGATTGTTAGGTTAATCTTGATAAATAAACTATAATTCGAATTTGATTTATTTTATGATGCAGTTCTATCAAAAGAATCCAACTCAGAGAAACCAATACTTTCAGAGATATGGTTTGACAAAAATTGATCAAAAGCTCCAAAGCTCCTGCCACAGGGCTGTCCCCGTCTTTTTTGGCGCTCTTGTTCCTCGGAACAGAGTGCTTATCAATTTGCCCAAATGTCTGTAATTTTCGAATTTTTGGCTGAAAATGGTCTCAAACGCTTTGGTTTGACTCACTGATCAAGAATCCGTGGTCGAAATCGATTCTGTCCGGCCATTCACCCGGCCGTTAACACGATAACTGTCGAACGGAATGAGCTAGACAGTTGAAATTTTCAGAGTAGGTTTGTAGGATAAATATCTCGGTTAAGTTCGTTATTGGGTAAAATCGGTCTAATAGTTTCGGAGTAACGAAAAAAATATTTTTTTTTACATAACAACTTATGAATTCAATTTTTTTAAGATGCAGTTTCATCATATGAATCCATTGTTATCATTTTCAACTCTAACAAGCTAATACTTTCGGAGATATGATGTTTCAAAGTTTCAATAATACATCGTAAGTTCTATGTATTCACAGAATGTGAACACAGAATCTGTCTGTGTGACTATTCATAAATGTCTTTTCTAGCTATTAGAGATTATCAATAGGAAAGAAGAACATAATGGAATCATCAAAAGAAATTAGTGTTCGTTGACTACTGAGGTTAATATTACCTTTTACTTCCTTAAGTAGTGAGACATGTTCCTATATACAGTATTTTCGTAATGTTGCTAGCGAAAAAATACTGAAATATGGATCTACATTTGTGTTTCAATCATTTTTTCTTGAGTTAAGGTTCATAATACAGAAAAGAATGTGTTAGTGTTATGGACTATTAAATTTTAAATTATGAAAAGAGGATAGTATTTCATTAATATATTTTGAACTATTAAAATAATTTGTTCGTAATCCACTACCTACTCAAATATCAGGAATAAATGGACAATCTGCTATGATTGTCTCCAGCCTTGCTCTAGACATTTCGATGATACTTTCCTTAGGTATTTCAAGTTGTGAAAACTATGTACCGAGTCTAAGTTCCAACAATCCATTCCACGAGGTTGAATCATTGCAGATTGCTCATTTAATCTTGATAAATAAATATAATGACAATTTTTGAAGCATTAAGGCATTTAAGCATTGTAGATTGCTCTTTTTTTATTATAAGATAATTTTTGAAGAATTTTTTTTAAACGACACTTTTTTTAAATTCAATTTCTTTCATGATGCATTTCTATCATAGGAATCCATTGATATAATTCCCAACTCTGAGAAACCAATACTTTCGGAGATATAATTTGTCAGTTTGAACAAGAGCGCCAAAAAGCTCTTGTCCACAGGGCTTGAACCAGTTTTTAAATGAATTTTTTGGATTTAATTTCTTTTATGAAGCAGTTCTATCCATTGAAATCATTCTCAACCCTGAGAAACAAATAGATATGATTTGTCAAATTGAACAAGAGCGCCAAAGCTCTTGCTCACAGGGCTTTCCCAATTTTTTTTAAAATAATCCCCTCAGTAAACCATTTGGCTTCAAAATTATAAATAAGTTTTCACCCACACGAGTTTTCTTTGCAAATTTATCCTATGGACTCGTGCAACTATAGAGGACAGGCAATCGTGAAAAATTTTAGATTATTTGCAATAAAAAATTTTATATAATAATTAAAAATAAATTGTCTTTATTATATCCATCTAATATGCTTGGTTGAATACACGAACAATCATTCAATGATCAGTGAGCAAGGTCATCACCCAGTTTTTTCCTTGATTGATTGTGCCGTTCGAATTCTTCTTGCCAATGGAAAAAAACGCTGTCATGTCGAAATTGCGTAGGTAAGAATCAAAGCGTTTTTGAATCCAACTGCTGATTCCCACGACATCGTTAAAAGGATTCTATACGCACTTTCGAGTTTTCTCGTTGTGTAATATTCAACTTAGCCTAATTTTTATAATGTTAAAAGTTCAGTGGCCTCAACCTTGAATTTTGTGCGTGGATGTAGAAATGTAGTTTTTCATGATGAATGCGTGGAAGCAGCTATCGAAATTTTTACGCATTATAGTCCAGTCAACAAGTGCTTTTTAGGTCAAAATTTTTGCGTATTCTGCGAAAATTATGATCGTGGTGTCATTCGATTCGAAATGGCATGTAGATAAAATTTTGATAAAATTCCAAGGCCACTCGCAAAAATTGCAATAATTATAAGCAATTAACTGAAAAAAAAGAAGGAGGTGTAGATTTTCGCCAATATCTCAAAAACTATTGGAGATAATTCAAATTTGATAAAAGATTCAAATAGAGGAAGAAATTTACCAAAAACAATTACAACTCCCGGAAAGTCCCAACTGCCGGAACTGTAGAACCAATATTTATAATTTTCCTAGAGGGTTGAAAATACGCCCGAAAACGGTTTCCCGGATTGCGCAAGCCTCGCCCCATTCTTACCTTTGATGAATAAATATTATTTAAACTTATTAAATATGAAAATAAAAATTGATTCAAGCCCTGTGGACAGGAGCTTTTTGGCGCTCTTGTTCAAACAGACAAATTATATCTCCGAAAGTATTGGTTCCTCAGAGTTGGGAATTATATCAATAGATTCCTATGATAGAAATGCATCATGAAAGAAATTAAATTTAAAAAAAGTGTCGTTTAAAAAAATGGTTCAAAAATTATCTTATAAAACACTAGAACAAGAGGTGTAGGTACCGGAAATAATTTTGATATTTATCTCTCATAGGAAAATAAGATGACATGTAAGAAAACATAAGAAGTACGATTCATTATTGAAATTTCGAAAAATCATATCTCCGAAAGTATTAGCTTGTTAGAGTTGAAAATGATATCAATGAATTTTTATGGTGAAACTGCATCTTAAAAGGAGTTAAATTTGAAATTTGTGTTTTAAAAAAAAATTTGTTCTTTCGTTTCTCCGAAACCATCAGGCCAATTTTGCCCAGTAACGAACTTAACCGGGATAATTATCTCTCAAACCTACTCTGAAAATTTCAACTGCCTAGCTCATTCTGTTCAAGAGTTATGGTAGAAACGAAATTTAAAAATTAAACATTTTTTTATACCTTATTGCAACCCGATCAAAACAAAACTTCGCATGCATGTAGAAGTCATTATTCTACAATTTGATGCTAAATTTCAGATAGATCGAGTGTTCGGTTTCGGAAATATTCATAAAAATTGTTTTTACTAACAAGGCCCATAGCTCCGAAACCGCTTGGTGTATTTCGCCCGTTAACGAACTCGTTCGAGATATTTACGCTACAAACCTACAAACCTACAAATCTATAACCTACAAACATACTCTGCCGGCCGGACCGGCCGGACAGAATTGATTTCGACCACGGATTCTTGATCGGTGAGTCGAACCAAATCGTTTATGGCCATTTTCAGCCAAAAATTCGAAAATTACAGACATTTGGGCAAATTGATAAGCACTCTGTTCCGAGGAACAAGAGCGCCAAAAATGGAAAAAATACAAGCACCTGCAGGATAGATCAATGAACAATAATCTGCGATATAAAAATGTTTATCACGATTTTTCAATTAGTGATCCATCAGTTAATTAACAATTTTTTGTATCACGAACATTAACATTGCAAGTACGATAATTGTTAAACTATTGATCTGATTTTTTTTTCCTTTCGAGGAGCTATTCTTCAAACGTCTTTGAATAGATTTCTTTTGGAAAATTTTAAAAATTATTAATTTTTTTTACTTTATGAACAATTTAGTAAAGTGAAAAATTATGAGGCTTCAATTTATAATATTACTATTGATCCGTTTTTTTTATGATCAGAAACTACTTACAAATGATTTTTAATAATTATTACTCCTATTGTATAAGAAATTGTTATAAATCGATGCGTTATTCAAGAGATAATTCAAATTTTTCTTTTGAAAACATAATTGAAGCTTATAATTTTTCACTTAAGTAAATTGCTGATTACAAAACGAAAATTAAGAATTTTTCAAACTTTCCGAAGCAAATCTATTCTAAGGCCTTTGAAAAATAGCTCCTCGAAAGGAAAAAATTCTCAGATATATAGTTTAACAATTATCGCATTTGCAATGTTAATGTTCATGCTACAAAAAATTGTTAATTAACAAATGGATAACTAATTGAAACATCGCGATAAACATTTTTGGACCACGGATTATTGTTCATTGATCTATCCTACAGACGCCTGAATTTTTTTCAATTTTTTGTTTTTATAATTAATAAGTTTAAATAATATTTATTCATGAAAGGTCCAAAGGGGCTAGGCTCACGCAATCCGGAGAACCCGCTTTCGGGAGTATTTTCAAACCTCTGGGAAAATTATGAATATTGGTCCTAGTTCCGGAAGTTGTGACTTTTTTTAGGAAATTTATTGCTCTTCTTGAATCTTTTTTCAAATTTGAATTACCTCAGAGGATTTTTGAGATATTGGCGAAAATCCAAAGCCCCTTCGTTTTTTTCACTTAATTGTTTATAACTATTGCAATTCGTTCGAGCGGCCTTGGAATTTTTTCAAAAACTATCTACATGCCATTCCGAATCGAATGACACCTCAATCATAATTTTCGGCGAATACGCACAAATTTTGAACTAAAAAGCACTTGTTGACTAGACTATTCTTGGTTCGTTATTTTCATTTGCATGAATTAATAATTTGCTTTTGAAATAATAATCGACGGGACCGAGGATTTTCCTTAATAATTCTTCGTACAATAATTATTGACGGGTTACGTTACTTTTTTGGCACGCTGTATATCAGTTTCTACGTTATTCCTCTGCAAGAGGCAGGAATTGAATTTAAAAATTTTCCACTATTGCCAGCTATCGGCTGAATGTTTTAGGTGTGAAAAGGTAATGAATACAAACAAGCAAACAAATTAGGATTTAATATAATATACAGTAGGCTAGTAGGCTTCGATCTTGAGCACGTTGAACAACCTGATGCATGAGTTTCAATTATTTAGAATCTGCCATATTATTTAAATTTGGTTGAGCTCTTATATAATTATATAGAGAAAAGCCATAATTAAGTTGAGTTAAAAATGAATCAGTACCACAAGAATAGTATGGTATTGAAATGAATATTGATGAATTAAAATAACGTGTTCCATTTTTTTTTAACTGAAAAGCGAACCAATCATTAACCGTTTCCGCTTTTTTTGAGGTAAGTAGGAATAAATATAGCAAATATTGATACATATCGTCACGAGAAAAAGAGTTTTCAATAGAAAGATTATATATATCAACATGGATATATTGCATTCTAAAACTTAATCAGATTTATAATGTTCTTCTTCTAAGTGTCTTTTTGACCCCCTATTCTTTGTATCCAAGAGTCTGAGGTTCATCGAACTTTTAACTTACACTAAGAACAATCTAGAATTTTCTATGCGTCGTCTGCATCCTTTTTTTCTAACAAGTTGAACCTTGTGACCGTGTATAAAAAAATATTTATACCTGGGCCCGGTGGTCTGTCCCTTTTAAGGTGGTTGACCTGTATATTCCCAAGTGGATTCTTTTAGTTTGCTGGATGATAGTCAACGTTGCCCCTAGACCAATACTTTCATTTGGATTCTTTGAATCTTTATTTCATATTTTCATCTCGATTTTATTGAATAAACGAGAAAATATTTTCGAAGAATATAAGATAAAACGATATCCTATGTCTCAATTTCCCACTTCATATTATTCTGAGCATCAAACGTATATTCAACAGGACAAATCAAATTCAAATATTCCGGATTTCTTGTTGATATTTTGATTAGGTTCCAAGACGATTCATTTTTTAATTTCCTACAATTTTCACCCTTAAAATGAATCGATATAGATTGGGACTTTGAAGAATTATCATCTTTGATTTTTCTAATAATGAAAATTGGGGAACGTGTGGACAGGAGCTTTGGCGCTCTTGTTCAAACTTTGACAAATCATATCTCCGAAAGTATTGGTTTTTCAGAGTTGGGAATTATAACAATAAAAATATATGGATTCTTATGATAGAACTGCATCATAAATAAAGGAAATTTACTTCAAATAATAGTTTATTTATCAAGATCAAATGAACAATCTGCAATGCTTCAATGCTTTAATGGTTAAAAAAATGTCATTTGGCAAAAAAACAACAGTGCCAAAAATTATTAATCAAAAACCACTGAAATATTTATTGCTCAAATCTACTCTGTAAATTATATCAATTGAAACTTGCCAATATTCCAGTTTTGTTTTTATGGAGATATTCTGAACCCAATTTTAACTTACTCAATAAGTATATATTTCCATCATCATATGGATTATCCAAGAACTATCTAATAGAGTTGTTTTATTGGTATTTTGTGTTCAATTATACTTCGTTATTTAGAACAGGAGGTATTTTATATCACGAATTTTTAATAGAACTAGAAATAAATATGACATCATACTTAATTTAACATTTTCGATCTATAGACAGAGATAATCCGCCGTATTCACAAAGCATTCAATCTCCGTTAAGTCCTAACTGAGGTCCTCAGTTAAGGATAAATAATAGTCGCAACCTCAGTTAACGTATGTAACGGTGCTGAAACAGGCCTCTGTCACGTTATTTTTTATTTAAACTGAAGTTGCGATTCTTATTTATCCTTAACTGAGGATCTCAGTTAGGACTTAACGGAGATCGAATGCTTTGTGAATACGGCGGTTAAACTTTCACGTTAACTGAGGTTGCGATTCTTATTTATCCTTAACTGAGGACCTCAGTTAGGACTTAACGGAGATTGAATGCTTTGTGAATACTGCGGAATATGTCGGATAAGTTCGTTATTGGGTAGAATCGGCCTGGTGGTTTCGGATTAATAATTTTTGGCACTCTTGTTTGTTTTTTAATTACACTTTTCCAATTGAATTTATTTTATGATGCAGTTCTATCATAATAATCCATTGATATCATTTGTCAAAGTTCGAACAAGAGCCCCTAAGCCCTGTCCATAGGGCTTTCCCACTTTTATTATTACATATTTCCATTTATTCGTAACATAATTACCACCCCTTGCACAGACATGCTCAGACCATCATCCTAGGATGTTACATACTTTCCGCCGTATTCACAAAGCATTCAATCTCCGTTAAGTCCTAACTGAGGTCCTCAGTTAAGGATAAATATGAATCGCAAGCTCAGTTAAAGTATTTAAAGGTAATGAAACAGGCCTGTTTCACGTTAATTTTCCCTTTAACTGAGGTTGCGATTCCAATTTTTCCTTAACTGAGGACCTCTGTTAGGACTTAACGGAGATTGAATGCTTTGTGAATACGGCGGTTTAATTCTTCAAATCTACTCCGAAAATTATATTATATCAATTGAAACTTAGCCAATATTCCAATTCTGTTTTTACTGGAGATATTCTGAACCCAATTTGACTTACCAAAGTATATATTTCCTTCATCATATGGATTATCCAAGGGCATTAAACACCCAAAAATTATAATATCTTATAATCCTCATAATTTTACGATAGCTAAGGTTATTTCATTGGTCATTTTGAATTTAATCATGCTTTGTTTTCTAGAACAGGAGGGGTATTTTATATCATGACTAATGAATTTTGAATATAACGAGAAATCAATATGACATGTCTCTTTTTGGTAGATAAGATGACATGTATGAACACACATCATAGAATTACGATTTAATATTGAAATTTTGAAAAATCATATCCCAAACGTATCAGTTTGTTGAGTTGAGAATAATTTAAATGGACTTTTATGATAAAACTGCATCTTGAAAAAAATTTTATTTGAAATTTGTAATGTAAAAAAATTGTTTTCGTTACTTCGAAACCACTAGACTGATTTTGCCCAATAACGAACCTAACCGAGATATTTATCTCTCAAATCTACTCTGATAATTTCAACTGTTTAACTCATTCCGTTCAAGAGTTGTCGTGTTAACGGATGGCCGGACAAAATCGATTTCGACCACGTATTCGTGATCAGTGAGTCGAACCAAATCGTTTGAGGCCATTTTCATCCAAAAATTTGCGTAAATTGATGAGTACCTACTCTGTTCCGATGAACAAGAACGCCAATTAGTCTTGTCAACAAGTGCTTTTTAGCTAAAAATTTTTGCGCATTATCCGAAAATTATGACTGAGGTATCATTCGATTTGGAATGGCATTTAAATATTCCTTAAGATAATGCTAAGGCAGCTCGCGAAAATTGCAATAGTTATAAACAATTGAGTGAAAAAAAACAAGGAGGTTTAGGTTTTCGCCAATATCTCAAAAACTATTTGAGATAATTCAAATTTGAAAAAAAATTTAAATAGAGGAGGAAATTCCCAAAAAAAATCTCAACTGCCGGAACTGTAGGACTTGTAGCACGAACATTAAGTACGAAAATTTTTAAACTATTAATCCGAGAATTTTTTCCTTTCGCGGAGCTGTTTTTCAAAGGTCTAAGAATAGATTCCTGTGGGAAAATTTTAAAAATTGTTAATTTTCGTTTTGTTGTGAACAATTTACTTAAGTGAAAAATTATAAAGCTTCAATTTATAATATTACTATTGATACGTTTTCTTATGATCAGAAACTACTTAAAAATAATTTTTAATAATCATTATCTACTACTGTTTAAAAAACTGTTATGAACCGATGCGTTGTTCATGAGATAATTTAAAATTTTCTTTTGAAAACATAATTGAAGCTTTGTAATTTTTCACTTAAGTAAAAAGTTTATAACGAAACGAAAATTAACAATTTTTCAAACTTTCCGAAGCAAATCTATTCTAAGACCTTTGAAAAATAGCTCATCGAAAGGAAAATTTCTCAGATTAATAGTTTAACAATTATCGCACTCACAATGTATATGTACGATGCTAGAAAAATTGGTTGATTACCTGATGGATAACTAATTTAAAAGCCGCGATAAACATTTTTGGAAAAAGTATTATTGTTCATTGATCTATCCTGAAGACGCCTGAATTTTTTCAATTTTTTATTTTCATATTAGTTCATAAGTTTAAATAATATTTATTCATGAAAGGTCCAAAGGGCGCGAAGCTTACGCAAGCTGGAGTACCCGTTTTCGGGATTGATTTCAACCCTCTGGGAAAATTATAAATATTGGTCCTAGAACCGGGAGTTAGGACATTTTTAAGAAAATTTCCTCTTCTTCTTGAATCTTTTTTTCAAATTTGAATTATCTCAAATAGTTTAGGTGATATTGGCGGAAAACCAAACCCCTTTCTTTTTTTCCCTTAATTGTTTATATAACAATTGCAATTTTAGCGAGCGGACTTAGCATTTTCTCAAAAACTATCTACATGCCATTCTGAATCGAATGGCACCTCAATCATAATTTTCGGAGAATACCTACACAAACATTTTGACCTAAAAAGCACTTGTTGACTAGACTAAATAAGAATTTCGGGAATTACGATATTCCCGAAAGGGGAGAAAATAAATCCATTATTCCATTCTTATATTATGACGCTCACGATATTTGAACGTAATCCTTTCATGATTCAACCAGTCACCGAAAACAATCTTGACCAATTCGTTTCGTCCGCAGTACTTTGAGCTCAACAACATCCGTGAACCCATCGGGAGTTACGATTA
Source organism: Halyzia sedecimguttata (assembly GCA_937662695.2). Classification (NCBI taxonomy): domain Eukaryota; kingdom Metazoa; phylum Arthropoda; class Insecta; order Coleoptera; family Coccinellidae; genus Halyzia; species Halyzia sedecimguttata. The sequence goes on from OW569414.2 coordinate 75,571,906, forward strand.
CGTCTTCCGATATCAAATTTCCCGTGCATCGGTTTGTTGCACTCTATTATCAGGAAGGTGAATGCATTTTCGATTTAAAAAAATTGCTTTCGCAGGCTAATCGACAGAGGAATGACTGATACAGGAGCGAACGTTGTACCCGTCAACAGAAGTGAAATGGTCAGAATATTCGAATTTCAACTGCACAATAATTGCGGGGTCAATAGAATTACGCGATATGTTTGTTTTCCTCGAAACACTGACCTAGGTCGCTGTTTCGATGATCCAATATCACGAAAAAAATCCGATTTGTGAAAAATTGTTCTTAGTTTCCATGCCGTATATCTGTCAATAGATATAGCGCATTCCAACCCCATCCTTCAAGTCTTCAAGAATTATCCAGTAAATCATTCTTGAAAAACACTGACGTGGCAACAAGGCTACCACATTGGCTCTTTAGGACTTATTACCGTACTGAGATTTACATTTCTTTTCCCGCTCGAGAGGAACAACCTTTTTTTAGGCCCGCCCTGAAAGGGCCCGCTTCACTCAGGAGTGTGAGACTCCGGATATTGATTGGTTACTCACTAAAAAACCTCTCGCACGATCCTTGGAGTAGTTCTTCGTCCTGCCATTACAGCGTCCCTTAATAAAAGAGATGAGCTGCAAGCGGCCTTTATAGTTGATGGGACCTGATGACTCGAAGTGATCCGAGCAACACCGCTTTCTGCATTATGTGCGCTAAATCCTCGTCCAGAAATCTACAGGCCGGAATAATCTTGAATTTGGTCACGTAGTTCGCTCTCCTTCCGCCTAGGCATCCTATGATTAGTACGATCATCCTAACCTTATGCCTTGGATACAGGATCCCCAGTTCGAACATTAAATCCTTATATTTCTCCCTCTTCTGTTCTTCTTTCATCACCACATTATTCTCTACGGGGGACGAAAATTCGACGACAAAAAATTCCTTGAGTTCTTTGTCCAGCAGGAGTATATCTGAGAAGAGTGCCGTATTGTGTCTTTCCAAATATCCTGATAGAGCATGGACTCTGCAAGCAGACAGAATGTGCATAATAGTTTCTTGCTGGCTGTAACATGTTCTGCACGTTGTGGGGGTGTCCACTTTCATGATGTTCTTTTTATACCATCTGGTATTATCACCCCATCTTGACAAGCCATAACATATCCCTCCGTTTCTGACTTGAGTCCAGTGGACTTAAAAGACGAAGGATAATTCTTCCGAAAGGCCCTGATCTTTCAAACTGCTGAAGTATATGGAGTGCAGGTGTTTACTCATGTGATCTTCAGTTGTGCCAGTCTTATCTCTCCGCCAACATTTCTTTGGTCTGTTGGCGAGATAGGTGTTCCTGCTAGCTCATGATCGATGGATATGCCGGTTATACTGAGCTTCTCCAAAGCTCTCTGACCAGCCCTAAATAGGAAATATTATCTTATTATTTATTATGTTATTATACTGAGCCTCCTAGGTCTTCCCCAAGAAGACCCCTCATAAGAACTTGAGCGAGTTAGGAGAATCGGTTGTATTCTGTTTAGGCTTTGTTACTGTGTCATTACGCCATCTTAGGCGCAGCACTGTTAATTTTTGAGTCAACAGTGAATGGTGGCGATTATCGGGACTTGAAAATTTCTTTCCTAGCCTCGGGATTGAATTTGGGGCTTTCGCTCCAATGTCAAACGCTCTACCACTGAGCCAACCGTATGATTTGAAATTTCTGAAGTAGATAACAGATTGAACTTTCATGTTTACATTAATTGTAAAATACAGAGCCGATCGAGCTGAAACCCGGTACTCGATTGTAAAATGGCGGCTTGAATTTTTGTGCGAAATTTCAACCAAATGTGACATTGGTTTCTAGAATATAACATTCCATATTAAGGGTGTCCCAACACTACATGACTCTTTCACAGGTGTAAATGAAGTATGTAAAGGCGAGTCAGGAATGCTAAAAATGTTTTGCCCCTTGCCAAGATATGTGCAAATGGTTCTCCCATAATTCAGCTTTTTTGAGATATCTTCCAAACTACCAACCGATTCTGGTAATTTTTCGAATTTGATTCAATAAAAATATCAGAAATACCATAAGTCTTCCAGACAACCAGGGACTAACTGACCCTAGTACTTAATGGACAGAAACTTTTTTTTAATTGAAGATATCGGCGAAATTCCTCCATTTAGTATTTTATCATTAATTCTGCAAAAAAAAGGGGGAAAGATCTGTGGCAGGAACTTTGGAGCTCTTATTCAATTATTATCGAAAGTATTGGTTTTTCAGAGTTGGGAATGATATCAATGAATTCTTATAATAGAGCTGCACTCAAGGGCGTAGCCAGGGGGGGGGTTTTGGGGGTTCAAACCCCCCCCCGAAATGTAATTTTTCTCTTAAAAAAAATTTTTTTGCTGCATAAAGCGACCCTTACATCCCCAAAACCCCCCCCGAAATTAATTCCTATTTCAAAACCCCCCCCGAAATTAATTCCTGGCTACGCCCTTGGCTGCACTATAAAAGAAATTAAATTGAAATTATAGTTTATTTATCAACATTAAATGAGCAATCTACAATGATTTAACCTCGTGGAATGGGTTTTTGCAACTTACACTCGGTGCATAGTCTTCACAACTCGAAATACCTAAGGAAAGTATCATCGAAATGTCTAAAGCAAGGCTGGAGACAATCATAGCAGATGACTATTTATTCCTGATATTTGAATAGATAGTGGATTACGAACAAATTATTGTAATAGTTCAAAATATATTAATAAAATACTATCCTCTTTTCATAATTTAAAATTTAATAGTTCATACGACTAACACATTCTTTCCTGTATTATGAACCTCAACTCAAGAAAGAATATTTGATACACAAATGTATTTCGAGGTATTTCGAGTTGTGAAATTTATGTAGAGTATAAGTTGCAACAACCCATTCCACGAGGTTGAATCATTGCAGATTGCTCATTTAATCTTGATAAATAAATTTAATGACAATTTTTGAAGCATTGCAGATTGCTCTTTTATTCAAATGATAATCTTTGAAGCAATTTTTTGAACGACACTTTTTTTAAAATTTAATTTCTTTCATGATGCAGTTATATCATAAGAATCCATTGATATAATTCCCAACTCTGAGAAACCGATACTTTCGGAGATACAATTCGTCTGTTTGAACTAGAGCGCCAAAAAGTTCCTGTCCAGAGGGCTTGAACCAATTTTTAACAATACACATCCGATCGAATTGAAACTTGGTAACTAGTTGTAGAATGCCGCCACATAGACATATTGCAATTTCCTGAGGAACGTATCACCAGAATTTTTTTTAAAAAATACCGTGTATTTCAGAAACTATTCGTCTGATATACCTTTCGGTAACCTTTAAAATCTTATTTTACAGCCAAGTTCTAAATTTGAACATGATTGGATCTAAATTGATGGAGTTATTGAGAAATATTGAAAGCCCCTCCTTGGGCGAGTTCAGTAGTAATTGCCACGATAACTTTCTAACGGAGAGAGATAGCTACTTGCAATTTAGAGGGTAGGCTGCGAGTCCGAATTCAATAGTTACGTTCGTTAATGGGTATAATCGGCCAAACCGTTTCGGAGTTATACCCATCTGAAATTTTGTTATTATTTCCTCATTTATTCAACAATTGCAAATCCGATCCAATTCAAATGTTGATAAATAATTATAGTATGCCAACATTGCCAACGTACTAATTTTTGCGGAATTTCGTGAGGATCGTATCACTAGAAAAAAATAAAAATTGAAATCCGACCTCGGATTCTTACTCGGTGAGTCTAAAGTAAACATTTGTGACCATTTTCGGAAAAAAATTCTAAAATTACATAAATCTGGGAAAATTGACAGTCACTGTGTTCCTGGGAACATCCGCTCAAAAAAGAATAATTGGAAAAAATTACTAGAAGATACGATCGCTCCATCGAAAATTCTGAAATTGGTGAGAATACTCAGAAATAAATCCAATTCACTTGTTAGAAACAGACCTGTATAGAAGAAGAAGGTGTACCAACCATTAAACACGCGGAAAAAGTTATTCTAAGGTTCTTCTTGACACCCCATCATTTGTATTCTTAGGTCTGAAGTTCAATGGACTTCTTACCTACACGAATAATATTCTGGAATTTTCTATTCTCCGTCTACATTTGATTTTCACCTCTAGCAAGTTGAACCATGTGACCGAACAAAAAAGGCTCATTATCTACCTGAGACCGGTAGTATGTACCTTTAGGGGCGTTAACCTTTATATGTATTTTCGAGTGGATTGTTTTGGTTACCTCATTGTAGTGGAGGAAATATTTACATAATTAGTTGCTTCTATTTTTGTCTCTATTACATTGAAAATCTAAAATATCATTTTTGAAATAATAAAATGTTCCTAATGGACTTTTGAAGGGTTATGTATTATTTTTAAATTGTTCGGTTTTCTCCTCTTGTCTTTTCATTTTTCAGGTTGAGTTTCGGGTACATTGGAGAAACCTCTCCGCTCTTTGATCAAGGAATCCATATTGAAAAAAAAAATTATATATCGGAAAATACGTCCGACATCGCTAAAATTTTGCGAGAGCCTTCAAAACCTAACTCTACTATTACGTTCCAAGTTTGAACACGATCGGATATAAATTGATGGAGATTCGAGCAGCCTTGTGTGAGTTTAGTATATGGGTGGGTGACCGTTGCCTCGATAACTTTCGAACGAAAGGAGATAGGGACTTGCAATTTTCAGGGTATGTTGCGTATCCGAATGGGAGTGTTAATTTCGATTACGGGCATTACGGGATTACGAATTTACCATGGTAAATTCGATTAAGAGTGTCCAATACAGGAGAATGGACATACGCACCTTAGCTTCTGACTTCACGTCAGTGCTTGAACCAATTTTTCTTTAATATATTTTTTTTAATTTTCCATGGATACGATTCTCACAAAATTTTACAAACGTCCTCAGGTTTGTATTCTACAACTGTTCACCAAGTTTCAATTCGATCGGATTTGTATTGGCAGAAAACAAAATTATTAATCGGAAAACATAGGGAATGACTCTTAACGAACTTGTCCGTCGTATTGGGATGCGCCACCTACCCTGAAAATTTCAAGTCGCTATCCCTTTCCATTCTCAACATATCGTGGCATCGGTCGGCCGGACAGAATCAAATTTGACCTCGAATTCTCCATCAGGGAGTCGTACCCAAACGTTTGAGACTATTTTCGGCAAAAAATTCGAAAAAACAGTTTGGCAAACATTTGGGCAAAATGATAACGCGATGTTCCCCAGAATATACGCGCAAAAATGTATAGGGTAGTTCATAATTTATGATTAATTAAAATCATGGGGAAAATTAATAAATCGCCCAGTATCTTGGTTATGAAGATGAACGGTCCTATACAGTAAAGATTGTTCAGAAGTTCTTCGGTGTCCTTTATCTACCCTCACTGTATCCTCATTTTCTAATGAATCACCCTGTATATTTGTTTGAACTTTTGGTTTCTGGATACAGTCTCGGAAATCATCTTCATATTGAAAGAACTAACAGAAAATCCTGAGTACCATTCGGTACCATTATTTCTATACACGATGGTCTGGGGGTAACAAAGTTCATTGCACCCTATTGTCCGACAACGAGATCAGACGGAGAAAATAAATAAAAAGAGAAAGAAAATCGATTTAGTATTCTCAAGTTGTCCCATTAGAAAATATTTCGGTTTAGGTCGACAAGGTCCATATCCTTAAGAGTAGGTACCCCTAAAATCACACCATGATTTTACCTGAGTTTCTACGTTCCTTAAGGGACTTTTGTTTCTAGTCGATCTTCAACTACCAAGTGCAAGTTGAATTCTTTCGGTTCGGACATAATTTTCGAAGACATTTTTCAAACGCTTTAGAGATCACTTTGTTTCACGGATTCGTAACATCTATCACTACTGAAAACTATGAATGTTAGAGATCTGTTGTTTAACAACGATGTTCGAATAGTATATTCTAAAACACGTTGCAGAATGGGCTGATATTCAAACACGAATGCGAAATTCGAAAACGAGCGACGAAGGAGCGAGTTTTCGTACGCATGCGTGTTGCCTTCTGCAACGAGTATTAGACGATATTTTCTCTATTTCAGACAAGTTTTGTAAAATACTGTTGAAGTTTAATGAAAAATTAGGGTTATACATCCTAGTGAGTTTTGTATTGTATCTTGGCAGTTGGTGTGACTGTTACGAAAGTTGACAGATCACGGAATTCGAATAGTACGAAGAGCATGGAGATCAGATTAAACAGTTCCCTAATATCATGAATGATTCAAAATTAGCAAGAAGGAAATTTCTAGTACCTTATTTTTTTATGAAAATAAAACCTTTCCTCTCAACAATTATTTCACCTTCTCCAGATTATCTTATATTGATAATTAATACTTGACGCGTGTTGAAATTTGATAGGATCGAATGTCAGTGCTGACTACCACAAGACGAAAAATATAACTAGAAACAATGCGGGAATGAGTTAATTCCAGCACAGTTTTTAGTGCTGGAATGAACTCATTACGATACTGAAATAGAGAATAGTATATTCTAAAACAAGTTGCAGAATAGGCTCCAATTAAAACACGAATGCGAAATTCGAAAACGAGCGACGAAGGAGCGAGTTTTCGAATGCATGAGTGTTGGAATTGCCTTCTGCAACGAGTATTAGACGATATTTTCTCTATTTCAGACAAGTTTTGTAAAATACTGTTGAAATTGAACGAAAAATTCGAATTATACATCCTAGTGACTTTTGTATTGTATCTTGGTAGTTGGTGTGACTCTTACGAAAGTTGACAGATTACGGAATTTGAATTTGAAACGTACGTAGGGCATGGAGATCAGATTTAAAACAGTTTCCTAATAGCATGAATGATTCAAAATTAGCAAGAAGGAAATCTCTAGTACCATATTTTTCAATGAAAATAATATACTATACCAGATTATATTGTATTGTCAATTGACGTGTGTTGAAATTTGATGGGATCGAATGTCAGTGCTGACTACCACAAAACAAAAAATATAACTAGAAACAATGCGGGAATGAGTTCATTCCAGCACTGTTTTCAGTGCTGTAATGGACTCATTACGATACTGAAATAGAGAAAACATTTTCTCTATTTCAGTATCGAAACATTTTCTCTATTTCAGTATCGTAATGAGTCCAGTCCAGCGCTGAAAACATTGCTGGAATGAACTCATTCCCGCACTTTTTCTAGTTATATTTTTCGTTTCGTGGTAGTCAGCACTGACATTCGATCCTATCTAATTTCAACACACATCAATTGACAATACAATATAATCTGGATATAGTGAAATAATTGTTGAGGAAAAGCTTTATTTTCAAAAATATGGTACTAGAGATTTCCTTCTTGCTAATTTTGAATCTATTAGGAAACTGTTTTAAATCTGATCTCCATGCCCTACGTACGTTTCAAATTCAAATTCCGTAATCTGTCAACTTTCGTAAGAGTCACACCAACTACCAAGATACAATACAAAAGTCACTAGGATGTATAATTCGAATTTTTCGTTCAATTTCAACAGTATTTTACAAAACTTGTCTGAAATAGAGAAAATATCGTCTAATACTCGTTGCAGAAGGCAATTCCAACACTCATGCATTCGAAAACTCGCTCCTTCGTCGCTCGTTTTCGAATTTCGCATTCGTGTTTTAATTGGAGCCTATTCTGCAACTTGTTTTAGAATATACTATTTCGATGCAAATCTGTGAATATTTTTTACACTGCGCAAACATTTCAATTAGTTTGATTTCTATCATATCTATAGAAACAAAGTGTAATGCACGAGAAAAATTATCTAAGGCAGCGTTTCTCAAGCTGTGAGGCGCGCCCCCTAAAAAGAGCGCATTTACATGATTGAAAGATAAAGATACAGATAATTGCTAAAGATAGATTTTGAGGACTAACTAATGGCTAACATGAGCTTGTTTTAAAGCGCACAATTTCTCTAAATTTGGTTTCATGTTAGAGATGGCCACTCTGACTTCATTTTCTACTTGGAGTTCATTTCTGTATTTGAATTTCCAGGTAGCAAGTTCAGAAATTCCAATTTCACAAAGATAAGACTCTGGCAAAGGTAAGAAAATCGTAGGTGATTCGCTTTTTCTAACAGAGAAGTTGTTCAGAAGTTTGTTAAAGATTTATTAACAAAGGTTGACTTTTATAAGGTACTTGATGAAATATCTATCAGTTTGTCCTTCTTCTTGTAGTGATAGTCCAACAGGTCTATTCTCAAATGAATTCAAAATCCAGCTTCAGTCTGAAAACTTGATATCTTTTTCTGCAAAGAAGTATCGTTTGAAATTATCACCCAAGTTTTCTAAATGGAATTTCATGGAATTTGTTATGCCATAACTGCATTTCCTTACAGAAGGAGCCACTAGTGAAATTTCAATTCCTATGGATAGTGGGAGCCAAATTTTTCGAATTACAACACGGGGACGTGAAGAGCAAAAGTTTGAGAACCGCTGGATTAAGGGATGCGGTGGAGTCAGCATTTTCAAAAAATCGATTTCGTTTTCTTCGCTTTTTCTGGTGGTATAATGCTTCGAAAATATTCTCCGAAAATTTCTAGTTCATCTGGTGACAGAGATATGACATTTTTGGCACTCTTTTGTGCTTATCAATTTGCCCAAATCCGTGGTCAAAATAGATTCTGTGCGGCCATCCGGCTGGCCGTTGACACAATAACTCTCAAACGGAATGAGCTAGACAGTTCAAGTTTTCAGAGTAAGTTCGGGAGATAAATATCTCGGTTAAGTTAGTCATTGATCAAAATCGGTTTCGGAGTGACGAAAAAAAAAAATTTTTTACATCACAAATTTAAATTATTTTTGAGATCCAGTTTGATCATAAGAATCCATTGATATCAACTTCAACTGTAAAACTGGTTTAAGCACTGACGTGAAGTTAGGAGCTTTTGCACGTATGTTCTATTGTCCATTCTGCTGTATTGGACACTCTTATTCGAATTTACCATGGTAAATTCGCGAGTTTTTTTTTTCTAGCTGATGATAGCAAGCAGGCGAGACAATAGACAGTTTTTCACCGTGCATATTACATTTTTTCGGCGACCTCTACATATCTTTATAAATTTCGAACCTCCTAAATAATGTCACAATAGCACATGACACATACACTTATGTTTGTATTGAACCGTATCCATAGTGACCACAGCAATGACAGTTATTCTTACAGACAGTTATGTTTATATTGAACTTTATCATGCCGTATAGTGACCTCAGCGGACGAGAAAGTAATTTTGCGGGCGAGAAAGTACTTTCTCGTCCGCAAAGTGCTTGCCTTCAATAATAGTCGATTTTACGGCCGTAAATTAGTACGTAAAATGTCAATTTTCATAGAGGTCGAAGAAAAAAAAAATTATTGACTGTCCTGGCCCTGGGACGAGCTCACAAAGAATATATCAGCGACAGAAGACTAAATAATGTCAGTTTTAATTTATGCAAAATGCGAAAATCTACTGATTCGACGAAACTATTTATCTTTCATTGACACCTCTTATTTCTTCGATAATCATAATAAATAATAAGCTGTTGATCTTTTATTTTGACTTTTTTTCAATTCCAAAGTTCTTCCTTCATAATCGGTCTTTCTAGAAATCAAAATCTATATGGTATCAACATTAATTTTCAGAAATCCATATTGATAGCAACCATCTTAATTCGAATGATGACGAGAAATTCTGAAGAAGCGTCCATTTATAAAGATGAATGGCTGTATCAAATTTCTTGAAGGCAGTCGGACAAACAAATCTGATCTGATCCGCCTTTTTATTCCGAGAAATATTGTTTACATTTATTGTGTCTGTATTTTTGCAGACCTTTATGATAACTCTTCATATATGACATTTGATATTGAGAGGACATATGAAGGAAATGTTGGATTTTTAAGACTAACATTGGGTTTCACGAAGCTTCGATTAGCTTAATTGTGGATTTAATTCGATGGTTGTATCAAAATGAACTGAAAATCGACATAGAATCGCACTAATTCGGCAATTAAGAGCTGTCAAAGCTTCGTGAAACCCACCGTAAGGCACCTATCTGAAATGGGTGACATAGAATCACACTAATTTGGCGAATAAGAGCTGTCAAAGCTTCGTGAAACCCACCGTATGTTTTTCGCTCCCAAATTCTGAATAATATCTATAAAATAAAAAAAATTGGTTCAAGCACTGACGTGAAGTCAGAAGCTTTTGGGCGTATGTTCTATTGTCCATTTTCCTGTATTGGACATACTTAATCGAATTTACCATGGTGAATTCTATTGTCTGTTCCCCTGTATTGGACACTCTCAATCGAATTTACCAAGGTGAATTCGATTAAGAGTATCCAATACAGGAGCGCAAAAGCTTCTGACTTCACGTCAGTGCTTGAAACAATTTTTTTTTCGTAATTTTTTAGGAATTTTTTACTGGTACGGTCCTCGCAAAATTTTGCACACATCTTCATGCCGATATTCTACAATTAGTTACCAAGCTTCAATTCGATGGAGTCTATATTTTTTGAGTTATCGTGGAAATAATATTCCAGATGGGTATAACTACGAACCCGTTGGGCCGATTATGGCCAACAGCGAACTTAACTCTCCCATTTAGATGTGCAACCTATCCTGAATACTGCAAGTCCCTATCTCCTTTCGTTCGAGAGTTGTCGAGGCAATGGTCACCCATCCAGCTACTGAACTCACACAACGCTGATCGGATCTCAAAGAATGCATGCGTAACTTGCGCGCATGTTCTATTGTCCATTATCCCGTCTGGCATACTCTTAATCGAATTAACCATGGTAAATTCGACCTAACCTAACCTGAAAATTTCTCTTTCCATTCAGAAGTTATCGTGGCAACGGCCGGCTGGCCGGTCAGAATCAAATTTGACCTAGAATTCTTCATCAGTGAGTCGAACCTAATCGTTTGAGACCATTCTCAAAAAATGGGTTCAAGCCCTGTGGACAGGAGCTTTCTGGCGCTCTAGTTCAAACAGACAAATTATATCTCCGAAAGTATTGGTTTCTCAGAGTTGGGAATTATATCAATTTATTCTTATGATAGAACTGCATCATAAAGGAAATTCAATTCAAATAATAGTTCATTTATCTAGATTAAATGAGCAATCTGAGAATGAGAACTGCACCATGGAAGAAACCAAATTAAAATAGCTGAAATTAATTTGACTCTCTCTTATAGAACAGGATGAAATGTACGAGTATGAACACAGATCATATAATAAAGCTTAGATAGAATAATTATAGCATTCAGTGAAAACATAGAAGTACGATTCATTATTGAAATTTAGAACTTCATCTTAGCAGAAATTGAATTCAAACATCATAGAAGAATTTAAATTCAACAAGAGTGCCAAAAATTATCAATCCAAAACCAATAGACGAATTCTACCCAACAACGAACTCATCCGAGATATTCATTCCTCAATTCTATGATGAACGATAATATATATCTTTCCTCAAATCTACTCCAATACACCAATATTCCACTTTTGTTTTTAGTGGAGATATTCTGAACTCAATATTATTAACTTACCATTACCATTCCCATCATCATATGGATTGACCATCGGCATGAAAATATCAACCAACAAAAAGTATGATATTATATTATCATTCTCATATTTATACGATTGCTGGAATGAAACAACGTCATTTCTCAGGAGAACAAGTTGACATTATAACAATTCATAGAATACCCACATAATAATTCTATCATTCTGTGAAAACGTAGAAATACGATTTACATTGAAATTTTGAAAAATCATATCTCCGAAAGTATTAGCTTGTTAGAGTTAAAATGATATGAATGGATTCTTATGATAAAACTGCTTATTAAAAAAAATTAATTTGGAATTTGTTTTGTAAAAAAAAAATTTTTTTTTGTTACTCCGAAAAAATCTGTCCGATTGTGCCCAATAACGAACTTAGCCGAGATATTTATCCTCCAAATCTACTCTGAAAATGTCAACTCTCTAGCTCATTCCGTTCGAGAGTTATCGTGCCTATGGCCGGCCGGACAGAATGAATTTCGACCACGGATTCTTGATCAGTAAGCCGAACCAAATCGTTTAAGACCATTTCCATCGAAAATTACAGACAGTTGGGCAAATTGTCCGGCCGGTCCGACCGGTCCGGCCGGCCGGCCGGACAGAATGGATTTCGACCACAGATTCTTGATCAGTGAGTCGAACCAAATCGCTTAAGACCATTTTCATCGAAAAATTCGAAAATTACAGACATTTGGGCAAATTGATAAGCACTCAGTTCCGAGGAACTAGAGCGCCAAAAAGTGGACCAGATATTTTTGGACGCTTGTTTATACAGTTGGATTCATATTCTTGGAAACATTGAGCTTTGCATATCATCAGGTACAGTATGTTGGATAAATTTCCAAAATAGTGTTAGATAAGCTACTTTTCCTGTTCTCAAATTATAAGGAATTGTTGTTCAGTTTTTAATGTTTTGAATGTTATGAGAGTGGAGAAAAACTCATTAAGAGGACATTTACCTACCTCTTCCATCGTTTTATATTAACGCAACATTGACATTTGAGGTCAAAATCATATTTCTCGACAAGTCTGGCCAATCACCTTTCTGGAGTACCTTCGAATTATCATAATACGAATTTGAGAATGAAGGTCGCATGTGGATCCACTTTATTATCCCAAAAATAAATCACTCATTTTTATTCAAACTAATGCCGATTAATAAAAGTTAAAGTTCAGAATTTCAGTTCGATAATTTTCAAGACACTATCGCCCAATAAATTTATGTCCATCAACAATATTTCTTCGTGGCTGTTGTTCATAAAACTTTCAAAGGTATAATAGATTCATTGGATTGCATGTCAAATTTGAAATCATCTAGTTTGGTCCACTCTGTTCGCATAAATCTTCTTCATATGTAACTTTTTGTGTAGGGGGCCCCTCTTAGGAATCGTGATTCGTCCAAACGCTGGATATCTCTAACATGCATTGGCTTTATACGTTTGAAGACTGAAGTCAGGAAATAATTGTTTCAAGTAATCTTTAAAGGATACTGTGGAAGGGATACTCATTATTAAAAGGTTTCATTCTGGGTTTTCTCTCCCAAACTCTGAAAAATATCTATAAAATAAAAATTAATTATTTTGTGACTTGCTTCTGCGTAAGAAACACAAGATGTATGTCAGAAGCAATCAATTGAACAATGTTGCCTAACAAACAACAACGAAAAAACATCAACGAAGAAACAACTATATCGTAACGTTTCGGAGTCTATATCAGACTCCTTCGTCAGACGCTTAACGAAAATCTTTAGAATTATTTTGTTGATAGTTATTGTGAAATTCTAGAATTGTCACATGGACAGTATTTGAAAATCATAGCTAACAATTTTACTTTGCATAGAAGTAAGAAAGTCAGAGCATAAGAATAACTTGAGAAATAGAGACATATAGAAATCAAAAATACATATAAGTATGTACAATCCAAGGAGATGGATTGGAGTAATACAAAGATTCTAATGACAGTACCTGATTATATTAAAAGGAAACTTAAGGAGTCAACTTGTATTTTATCGAACAGAGAATGCAATTTTGCAAATTGCTCAATTGGTATTTACCATATTTGGCTGAATTTATTGAAAAAGGAGTGGCAACTTGGAAATTTCTATGCAAAGTAAAACTATGTTAGCTATGATTTTCAAATACTGTCAATGTGACAATTCTCGAATTTCTCAGTCTTTATGTCGATATTCTACAACTAGTTACCAAGCTTCAATTCGATCGAGTCTATATTTTTTGAGTTATCGAGAAGATAATATTCCAGGTGGGTATAACTCCGAAACCGATGGATCGATTATGCCCACAAACGAACTTAACTCTCCCATTTGTATGCGCAACTTACCCTGAAATTACAAATACCTATCTGCTTTCGTTCTAAAGTTATCGAGACAACGGTCACCCATCCAGCTACTGAACACACACAAGGCTGCTCGGATCTCCAACAATATAGATCCGATCGTGTTCAAACTTGGAACTTGGCAGTAGAGTTAGGTTCTGAAGGCTCTTGCAAAATTTCAACGATGTCAGACGAATAGTTTCTCATATATAGAATTTTTTTCAATGATTTTCAATGATTTTTTGAAAATTTTCTAGTGGTATGATCCTCACGAAATTTCGCAAGAGTTTTCGCGTTGGCATTCTACAACTGATAATCATGTTTGAATTGGATCGATTTTGTATTTTTCGAGTAATCGAGGAAATAACAACCGAATTTCAGATAGGTATAACTCCGAAACCGTTTGGCATATTATTCCAAATGCAAATGTTGTATTCAGATGCACAAACGAAATTTCAAGCCGTTATCTCTCTTAATAATTTTTAAAAAATTTTCTAGTGACACGATCCACACAAAATTGCACAAGCGTCCTTAGGTTTGTATTCTACAACTACTCACCAAGTTTCAATTCGATCGGACCCGCATTGGTTGAAAACAAAATTATTACTCGGAAACCATTGGGCCGATTATGCCCATCAACGAACTTTTTCGTCGTTTTGGGATACGCCACCTACCCTGAAAATTTCAAGTCGCTATCTGTTTCCGTTCTCAAGTTATTGTGGCAACGGACGGCCGGCCGGACATAATCAAATTTGACCTCGAATTCTTCATCAGGCAGTCGAACCCAATCGTTTGAGAACATTTTTGGAAAAAAATTCAAAAATTACAGGTAGTTGACAAAATGATAACGCAATGTTCTCGGGAACATACGCACAAAAATATAATATTCCAGTATGACATCAGAGCAGATTTTTATACGGAGTTAATTATCTTGAATGCCATTACCCTATTGAAACGCTCATGAGTTTGTTGATCTTGAATAACAAAGCATCGATATTGGACACCTTGTTTGAAGTGTGGGAAACCTATGATTTGCAGACTTATTTCACAGAGGTTGCCACTTTTGGGTCACTGTAACATCGGGATTGAAAGCTTGGCTACCGTATATAAATAAACCACATTTTAATGTAAACAATTGATGAACGTATCGTTCATTCATTAGGACACAAGCAAAAGTGAAAGAAAACAATGGTTGGAGCACCAAGTGTCATATTGCTTTTTCGTCTTTATCATCTTGTATGCTCCCCGCAAATGTCACACACAGGTTCATAATTTTTGGCGCTCTAGTTCCTCGGAACTGAGTGCTTATCAATTTGCCCAAATGTCTGTAATTTTCGAATATTTCGATGAAAATGGTCTTAAACGATTTGGTTCGACTCACTGATCAAGAATCCGTGGTCGAAATTCATTCTGTCCGGCCGGTCCGGCCGGTCCGGCCGGCCGTAGGCACGATAACTCTCGAATGGAATGAGCTAGAGAGTTGAAATTTTCAGAGTAGGTTTGGGGGATAATATCTCGGCTAAGTTCGTTATTAGGCAAAATCGGACAGATGGTTTCGGAGTAACAAAAAAAAATTTTTTTTTTACGAAACAAATTCCAAATTAATTTTTTTTTAATAAGAAGTTTTATCATAAGAATCCATTCATATCATTTTTAACTCTAACAAGCTAATACTTTCGGAGATATGATTTTTCAAAATTTCAATAATAAATCGTATTTCAACGTTGTCACAGAATGATATTATTCTATGAATTGTCATAATGTCAAATGATGTTCCTGAGACATTATCTAATCAATCGAAGAATTGTGAGCGAAGTGAGAAAAATCTCAGTTGTTTGCTCCGAAATTAGTTTTTCTCAGAAAATTCTTACATTTCGGAACTGAACATGAAGTAAGAGATCTGAGAGTAGTGAGACTGCTTTTCATCCATACACATAGATATAACTCTCGAACGGAATGAGGTAGGTAAGTAGTTGAAATTTTCAGAGTAGTTTAGGGAGATGAATATCTCGGTTAAGTTCGTTATTGGGCAAAATTGGCCAGATTTAATTTGATTTCTTCCATGGTGCAGTTCTCATTCTCATGATTGCTCATTTAATCTTGATAA
Organism: Halyzia sedecimguttata; assembly: GCA_937662695.2. Taxonomy (NCBI): domain Eukaryota; kingdom Metazoa; phylum Arthropoda; class Insecta; order Coleoptera; family Coccinellidae; genus Halyzia; species Halyzia sedecimguttata. Next base: position 75,587,977 of record OW569414.2, read on the forward strand.
ATAAACTATTATTTGAATTGAATTTCCTTTAGGATGCAGTTCTATCATATGAATACATTGATATAATTCCCAACTCTGAGAAACCAATACTTTTGGAGATATAATTTGTCTGTTTGAACTATAGCGCCAGAAAGCTCCTGTCCAAGGGCTTGAACCCATTTTTTTTTCGCGGAATTTTCTATATTTTTGGCGCTCTTGTTCTTGTTGGAACAGAGTGCATATTAATTTGCCCAAATTTTCGAATTTTTTGATGAAAGATTTGGTTCGACTCACTGATCAAGAATCCGTGGTCAAAATCTATTATGTCCGGCCGGTCCTCTGTTAACACGATAACTCTCGAATGAGAGGAGTTAGATGATTTGCAGGGTAGGTTTGGAGCGTAAATATCTCGGATGAGTTCGTTAACGGGCGAAATCCACCAAGCTGTTTCAGAGTGTCCAAAATTGGACCATCATATTAAGATTAGATGCAAAGATATTTTAATTTCTTTCATGATATAGTTCTATCATAAGAATCCATTGATATAATTCCCAACTCGGAGAAACCAATACTTTAGGAGATATGATTTGTCGAAAATTGGACAAGACCGCCAAAGCTCCTGCTACAAGGCTTTCCCCCTTTTTCAGATGGTTATAACCTCGAAACCGTTTGGAACGGATTCGCAACCGCTATATCTTTCCTCTCCAAAGTAAACGTGGCAACGGACGGCCGGACAGAATCGAATTCGACCTCGAATTCTTCATCAGTGAGTCGAACCTAATCGTTTAAGACAATTTTCGGCCAAAAAATCGTAAAATACAGAAATTTGGTCAAATGATAGCACTCTGTTCCCCAGAACATGATCGCAAAAATAATTTGACAGCTTCCCTATGTTCCCCATGCTCAGCATGATACATTTGTATCAAGAACTAGCCGAAGTTGTCATTCCAATCTGATTGATGGTGTAGTTGAATTTTTGGCGCCAATATACAACAGAAATCCCATTAAGTTTCTGCGTAGTTGTCCACGTAAGCTAGCATTCCTAGGTCGTTATTCATAGAATTATCTTCCTATCAACACAAATACGTTGTTGGTTATTGACTTCAAGAGGTGGCCTTGCTCGTAAGGTTGTATTCCTAGTTCCTAGTAAACAAAATGTTTATACTAAAAGTACACGTTTTGGAATTAACTATTTCCTGCCCGCCATTAGTTATTCACTTTCACAATTAACGTCAAGGAAAAAATTTCAGCGAATGAATAAACGAACTGGGAATTCTACATTGTATCTAATTCTACAAGTCCTGAGTACTGAATGGTTAAGAGTGAAGAGATAATAAATCTGCAATAGAACTACTCATTGTTATGGTATAGGGGTCACCAATTAGTTTCATTGGAGGTCCGTTCACAAAATATGTGTATCTATCGCGGTCCGTTTGATAGTATTTTGATGGCATAAGAATTTGACAAGCAGTTAATCTAAATCCAATATCAATAATTAGTAAATAGAACGAAAAGTTATCTGAATTATTTCTATTAAGAGTACATGTTTTCTGGAAAAAGGGTCCGCAAAAAAAAAGGTTCGCGGTCCGCATCCGGACCGCGGTCCGCCATTTGGTGACCCCTGTATGGTATATCTGATCGAGTATCACATCAGGAGAAAAAATTGGTTCAAGCCCTGTGGACAGGAGCTTTGGTGCTCTTGTTCAAACTTTGACAAATCATACCTCCGAAAATATTGGTATTAAATATACAGGGTGAGTCTTTGATCACTGCATTAATTTTAACCAAAGATTCCTCCCATCAAATGAAACACTTTTTTCATTCAACATTTTTCCAAATGCAGCTCAGGTAAAAAGATACAGGCTGTTGAAATTATGAAAAAAAATCATTTTTTGTTTTGTAGCTTTGACATCCTTTTTTCGAATAAAATGAATGTTGGCGTAAAGTTTCCTATAAGTATGATACATATTTTCCAAATATTAGTTATTTTCTACTTCTACTGGTTTTCTAGTTATGGACTCGTGGATTCATAAAACTAAACGAAATTAGCATAAAGAAAGCATATGAAGTTTTTCTTGAGTCATTTCAAGAATATTCCATCCTTTTAGAACATTATATTATTCTTCATCATTTCTCCTTAAACGCACCGTTTTCGAGATATTCTTCATTGAATGTTTTAAAATGGAAAATTCCAGAAATTTCACTACTTTTATGGATCCGTCCCTGAGCGTTGAAATCCTGAATCAAGCTGTAAACCACGTTACCATGCCTTATTCTCGTCCGCCAACAATGTCATAGATAATTTATATGCGGGAGTGTATTAGCACATTGTGAAATCTTTAAACGCTTGTAACTTTTTACCTGAGCCGAATCTGGAAAAATGGTCAATAAAAAAAGTGTTTCATTTGATGAGAGGAATCTTTGGTTAAAATTAATGCAGTGGTCAAAGACTCACCCTGTATATATATATATCAATTAAAACTATATTGGAGTTTATTTTTGCTGGAGATATTCTCTACCCAATTCGATTATGTATCTTACCAAAGAATATATTTCCATCATCATATGGATTATCCACGGGCATTATATTATCACCATAAAAGTATAATCATATTTGACTCCTATTGTCCTATTAATATATGAGTAGGTGGTTTATTATTGGATTCAGGACTGGGCAAATAAAACGATCAATTCCAGGAAGTCGACGTTTCGATCTTGGTTAAGATCTTTCTCAAGACTAAAAATGATTTTTTTTCTTTATATTATAAAATAGAACACAAACATATTTTGACACATTAAAATTCAAAGACCAAACTATCTGAAAATGTATACACACATGACACATCACGAATCTACATTTATGAAAGGGCCAAGCTCAAATGGGTTTTTTTCCCTTTTAAATTAAATATTCGATCGAATTGAAGCTAGGTAACTAGCAGTAGAAAATCATCATAAAGACGTGTTTAAAATTTTGTAAGAACCGTACCCCTAGAAAATTTGAAAAATATGAGAAAAAAAAAATTTTAAGAACCGCACCCCTAGAAAATTTCAAAAAAATCACGAAAAAAAAATTGGTTCAAGCACTGACACTCTTAATTCGAATTTACCATGGTAAATTCGAATTAAGTGTCCAATACAGGAGAATGGACAACATAATTTACCATGGTAAATTCGATTAAGGTTGTTCAATACAGAAGAATGGACAATAGAACATACACGCAAAAGCTTCTGACTTCAAGTCAGTGCTTGAACCAATTTTTTTATCGTGATTTTTTTGAAATTTTCTAGGGGTGCGGTTCTTAAATTTTTTTTCCTCATTTTTTTCAAATTTTCTAGGGGTACGGTTCTTACAAAATTTTAAACACGTCTTTATGATGATTTTCTACTGCTAGTTACCTAGCTTCAATTCGATCGAATGTTTATTTTTTGAGTTATCAAAGAAATAATATTCCAGGTGAGTATAACTCGGAAACCGTTCGACCGATTATGCCCAAAAACGAACTGAACTCTCCCTTTCGGATACGCAACCTACCCTGAAAATTGCAAGTCCCTATCTCCTTTCGTTAGAAAGTTATCGAGGCAACGGTCACCCATCTACTGAACTTACACAAGAATGCTCGAATCTCCAACAATATTCAACCGATCGTGTTAAAACTTGAAACTTGGCAGTAGAGTTAGGTTACGAAGGCTCTTGCAAAATTTCAGCAATTTCAGACAAATAGTTACTGATATATAGAATTTTTTTTTTTCAATTTTCAATGATTTTTTTTAAATTTTCTACAAATACTATCCTCACGAAATTTTGCAAAAATTTTAGCGTTAGCATTCTACAACTAATTACCATGTTTGAATTCAATCGGTTTAGTATTTTTCGAGTTAATGAGGAACAAAAAACAACCAAAATTCAGATTGCTAAAACTCTAAAACCGTTTGGCCGATTATGCTCATAAACAAACTGAAATGTCGCGTTCTGGTGCACATCCTAACCTGAAAACTTCAAGCCGCTATCTCTTTCCGTTCACAAGTTATCGTTACAACAAAAATATTTTTTAATAATTTTTTCAAAATTTTGTAGCCATACGATTCGCACAAAGTTTCACAAACATGCGTAGGTTCATATTCTACAACTACTCACCAAGTTTCAACTCGATCGGATTTATATTGGTTGAAAACAAATTTATTACTCGGAAACCACTGGGCCGATTATGCCCATTAACGAACTTATCCGTCGTATTGGGATGCGCCACCCACATTGAAAATTTCAAGTCGTTAGCTCTTTTCTTTCTCAAGTTATCGTGGCAACGGCCGGACGGCCGGCCGGACAGAATCAAATTTGACCTCGAATTCTTCATTGGGGAGTCGAACCAAATCGTTTGAGACCATTTTCGTCAAAAAAATCGAAATATAACGCGATGTTCCCCAGAACATACGCGCAAAAAATTGGACCGTCATATAAAGATAAGATGCAAAGGGATTTTAATATCTTTCATGATGTAGTTCTATCATAATAATCCATTCATATAATTCCCAACTATGCGAAAGCAATACTTTTGGAGATATGATTTTTCACAGATTGAACAAGAGCGCCAAACTTTCTGTGAAATCATAGAGTTACGATTTCATATTGAAATTTGGAAAAATCATATCTCCGAAAGTATTAATTTTGAGAGTTGAAAATGGATCAATGGATTCTTATGATGAAACTGCATATTAAAAATATGAATTAGAAATTTGTAAAGTAGTAAAAAAAAATTTTGACCACGGATTATTGATCAGTGAGTCGAACCAAATCATTTAAGACCGTTTTCACCAAAATATTCAAAAATTACAAGCAAATTGATAAGCACTCTGTTCCGAGGAACAAAAGCGCCAAAAATAAGAATTGCGGTAAAAATATTAATTAATTTGACTTAGGAAACCATTTCTTGAAAATTCCTGAAAGGGGTGAAAATAAATCAATTATTCCAAACTTTTGACGCTCACTGTATGATCTTTGCTCCTTAGGTTCTTAAGAGGTAATTCTCAAATTAAAATACAGCAATTGAATTCCACTGATTGTGGGATGCCACAATTAGCGATAACCTTCACCCTTTGAAATAACTGAACATATTAAGAATTTTAATATTATTATAATATTAAGAATATTAATCATGGAAATTATCTATCCCGCCTCAGAATTCCGGTGAGCTAGGTCAGGGTTCTGAAGCATCTTCATGCAATTCCATGGACGAACAATAATTAATTATTGAATTAACAAGTCTGTAATTCTCGAATATTTTGCCGAAAATGGAACACAAACGATTAGGTTCTACTCACTCCGATGTAGAATTCGAGGCCAAATGTGATTATCCGGCCGGCCGGCCATGATAACTTTCAAACGGAAAGAGATAGCAACTTGAAATTATCTGGGTAGGTTGCGCATCCGAGGGCGACGGTTGATTTCGTTGATGAGCATAATCGGCCTAACGATTTCCGGGTACTGATTTTGTTCTGGAACAATATAGATCCTATCAAATTGAAACTTGGTAACTAGTTGTAGAATACCAACACAAAGACATACGTGAAAATTCGTGAGGATAGTATCACTAAATATTTGATTAAGAGTGTCCAATACAGCAGAATGGACAATAGAACATACGCGCAAAAGCTCCTGACTTCACGTCAGTGCTTGAACCAATTTTTTTTCGCAATTGTTTTTTTAATTTTCTAGCGGTACGGTTCTCATAAAATTTCACACACGTACGTAATTTATGTCGATATTCTACAACCAGTTAGCAAGCTACAAGGGCTTCAGAGGTTACAGTACAGAGCAGTGAAAACTATTTTTAATCTCAAATTTGAAACAAGAACAAATCTACTTTATGAACAATACCCAATTTTGCCAATTAAAAAACTCATAAGACAAGAGCTGTGTGCGTTGGTTTTCAAAATAAATAATAACTTACTGAAAACCAAGGTCTGCTTTGAATAGTTTTCACACGACTATGAAACAAGACACAGGGACAAATTTACCTTGAATAAAAACATCCGTTCAAACTATGGCAGAAGAAGACCAAGCTTCATAGGCCACAACTTTATAACGAACTGCCAAAAACTATTAGATTATCTAAGACGTTCCATTCTTTTAAAAAAAATTGGTTCAAGCACTGACGTGAAGTCAGAAGCTTTTGCGCGTATGTTCTATTGTCCATTCTTCTGTATTGGACACCCTTAATCGAATTTACCATGGTAAATTATGTTGTCCATTCTCCTGTATTGGACACTTAATTCGAATTTACCATGGTAAATTCGAATTAAGAGACGGACGGACGGCCGGACGGCCAAACGGCCGGACGGACAGAATCAAATTTGACCTCGAATTCTTCATTGGGGAGTCCAACTAAATCGTTTGAGACCATTTTGGTCAAAAAATTCGAAAGTTACAGACATTTGGGCAAAACTATAACCCGATGTTCCCCAGAACATACGCGCAAAAAAATGAGAACTCATCTTGAAAATTGTTAATTTTATTTTACTTTACTATAAATATAAATATTATGTTATGTATAAGAAATGTATATCTGTGATAACAACTTATGTTGATTAACAGTATTATCAATAAATAAATAAATAAATTTCATCGGGTCTATATTTTTCGAGTCATCGAGGAAATAATATTCCAGATGGGTACAACTCCGAAACCGTTGGGCCGATTATGGCCGACAGCGAACTTCACTTTCCCATTTAGATGCGCAATCTACCCTGAAAATTGCAAGTCCTTATCTCCTTGCGTTCGGGAGTTATTGAGGCAACGGTCACCCATCCAGCTACTGAACTCACACAAGGCTGCTCAAATCTCCAACAATATGGATCCGATCGTGTTCAAACTTGGAACCTGGTAGTAGAGTTAGGTTCTGAAGGCTCTCCCAAAATATCTGCCATTTCGGATGAATAGTTTCTGATAGATAAAATTTTTTTCAATGATTTTTAAAAAAATTTCTAGTGATACGATTCTTACAAAATTTTGCAAGAATTTCCGTGTCGGCAGTCTTCAACTAATAACCATATTTAAATTAATGGGTTTAGTATTTTTCGGGTTATTAAGGAAATAACAACCAAATTTCAGATGGCGATAACTCCAAAATCGTTCGGCCAATTATGCTTATAAACAAACTCAAATGTCACATTCAGATACACGAGGTAACCTCAAAATTTCAAGTCGCTATCTCTTTCCGTTCTCAGGTTATCGAGACATAAAAAATAATTTAAAATTTTTTTTTTATTTTCTAGTGATACGATTCCCACAAAATTTCACAAGCGTGCTTAATTCTACAACTATTCACCAAGTTTCAATTCGATCGGATTTATATTGCTTGAAAACAAAATTAGTACTCGGAAACCATTGGGCCGATTATGGCCATTAACGAACTCGTCCATCGTAAAACGATGCGCCACCTACCCTGAAAATTTCAAGTCGCTAGCTCTCTCCATTCTCAAGTTATCGTGGCAACGACCGGACAGCCGGCCGGACGGACAGAATCAAATTTGACCTCGAATTCTTCATCAGGCAGTCGAACCCAATCGTTTGAGACCATTTTTGGCGAAAAATTCGAAAATTACAGACATTTGGGCAAAAGGATAACGCGATGAGAAAGGCATATATGTACATATAAGTTTTGAAGTCACATGCTTAAAGCTCTTATGTTTTTAGCGCTCTTGTTCCGCGGAACAGTGCTTATCAATTTGCCAAAATGTCTGTAATTTTCGAATTTTAGGCTGAAAATGGTCTTGAATGATTTGGTTCGACTCACTGATCAAGAATCCGCGGTCGAAATTAATTCTGTCCGGCCAGCTGGTTCGGCCGGCCGTAGGCACTATAACTCTCGAACGCAATGAACGGAAGATAAATATCTCGGTCAAGTTTGTTATTAAGCAAAATCGGCCAGATGGTTTCGGATTCGGAGTAAGGAAAAAAAATTTTTACATTGCAAATTTCAAATTCTATTTTTTTCAAGATGCAGTTTCACCATATGAATCCGTTGATATAATTTTCAACTCTTACAAGCTAATACTTTCGGAGATATGATTTTTTAATTTCAGTAATAAATCGTACTCCTATGTTTTCACAGAATGATATAATTATTCTATATATGAGTTATTATATGATCTGTGACCACACGTCAACTTGTTTTCCTATAAGAGACATGACATGTCAAATTCATTTCAGCTATCGTAGAATTATGAGGATTATATATACAGTGCGTTTCAAAAAGTACTCACCAAGAGAAAATGTTCTCGCTAGTATTGTTTTTTTTTAATTTTGGTTTTCGGAAAAGTTGGTGCTCAAGAAACGATGATTTGTGACATATATGTCATTGATCGTGTTACTCTACAAACCTGTCAAAATTGACAATCGGCATTGTCACGAAGTGAACAATAGATAATAAATAGTGTCCAATATTCCCAATAATTTCCTTTCTTAATTCTAAAACAATGGATGATAACCAATTTATTATATCAATTAAGTTTATCGATCCAAGACAGCGATATCTGTGTAACTTGATAAAACTAAAAAAACTGGGATCTATATTTTCATTTTATCATTTTATCAAATTGAAATATATTTGTGCCAAGTTTTTGGTGTCCGTTTTATCGTTCATAGCTTCTTTTTCTTTTTTGGCGCTCTAGTTCCTCGGAACTGAGTGCTTATCAATTTGCCCAAATGTCTGTAATTTTCGAATTTTTCGATGAAAATGGTCTTAAACGATTTGGTTCGGCTCACTGATCAAGAATCCGTGGTCGAAATTCATTCTGTCCGGCCGTCCGGCCGTAGGCACGATAACTCTCGAACGGAATGAGCTAGAGAGTTGAGATTTTCAGAGTAGGTTTGGGAGATAAATATCTCGGCTAAGTTCGTTATTGGGCAAAATCGGACAGACGGTTTCGGAGAAACAAAAAAAAAATTTTGTTTTTACGGAACAAATTCCAAATTAAATTTTTTTTAATAAGCAGTTTTATCATAACAATCCATTCATATCATTTTTAACTCTAACAAGTTAATACTTTCGGAGATATGATTTTTCAAAATTTCAATGTAAATCGTATTTCACAGATTGATATAATTATTCTATGTATGAATTGTCATAATGTCAACTTATGACATGACATGACATTATCTAATCAATCGAAGAATTATCAGAATAAAGTGTATTCCGAAATGTGAGCGAAGTGAGAAAAATCTCAGTTGTTTGCTCCGAAAATAGTTTTTCTCAGAAAAGTCTTAAATTTCGAAACGGAACATGAAGTAAGAGATCTGAGAGTAGTGAGACTGCTTTTCATCCATAGACGAATGCTCAGTTCTCTCAATTTATGACGGGACTGACAGAAGGGAATATTGTAACTTCAAAAATATTGGGGTTGAAATACTCGTATTTTAGCGATGCAACGGGGACCTCACCCGAAAATGTTTGAAAATATTACGTAAATATTGAAAGCATAATTCTGTAGTTCGAGAGAGGAGAAAATTTGGTGAACGTAGATCAGGAAATTTTTGATCGATTACAAGGTAATTTTTTATTATTACTTGTCTTCTTTCATACATGTTTTATGGAATATCTACTATTTGTAGGTACTTTAAACCTGTTTTGGGCAATGGTCATACGAAACTTGTTTTTTTGGCGCTCTAGTTCCTCGGAACAGAGTGCTTATCAATTTGCCTAAGTGTCTGTAATTTTGGAATTTTTGGCTGAAAATGGTCTCAAACGATTTGGTTCGACTCACTGATCAAGAATCCGAGTGCGAAATCGATTCTGTCCGGCCGGCCGGCCGGCCGTAGGCACGGTAATTCTCGAACGAAAGGAGTTAGCGGATTGAAAATTGCAAGGTGGTTTTGGAGCGTAAATATCTCGGACAAGTTCGTTAATGGGTGAAATCCATCAAGGGGTTTCGGAGTTATGGCCGATTTTAGTAAAAATATTTTTTATGTATATTTCCGAAACCGATCACTCGATCTATCTGAAATTTAGCATCAAATTGTAGAATCATGACCTTTATACGCATGTGAAGTTTTGTATTGACCAGATTACCGCAAAGTGTCAAAAAAAAATTTGAAAATGTGGTGCAGTTCTCATTCTCATGATTGCTCATTTAATCTTGATGAATAAACTATTATTTGAATTGAATTTCCTTCATGATGCAGTTCTATCATATGAATACATTGATGTAATTCCCAACTCTGAGAAACCAATACCAGATATAATTTGTCTGTTTGAACTAGAGCGCCAGAAAGCTCCTGTCCACAGGGCTTGAACCCATTTTTTGATATGAATCTTTTCTGATATATTTCGGGTCTTACAATTTTTTCTCTATCTAACATATACAAGTTTTCAAAATCCATTTTATACCCAATTTGTTCGTGTTTTTTAAGTGCTGTGGTATTTTTACAAAATTTATGGCCACTGATACGTTCTTTTATATATTGTGATGTTTGACCTAAGTATACCTTAGGGCAGTTTATACAGTTAATTTGGTATATACAATTTGAAATTTTATTTTTTGGAATTTTTTATTTTAAATTTGAGTTCAAGAATTTCAAGTTATTCACATTTTTATATGCTAAATTTATTCCATAATCTTTAAGTGTTGTATTTTCTTTCCGATTCTTTTCCGATAGGCCTTGTATGTATGGCAACGATACGTATTTTAGAATTTCAGTTTCGCTTTTTTTAGTCTTTTTTTTTCCTCTGTGTTGTATAGGCTGAAAATTTTGTTTTTGAAAATTTTGTTTATTATTTTTAGACGAAAGTTATTTCTTATCAGAATATTTTTTGCTTTATTTATTGTTTGATATTTAGATCCAAGAAATTGCTTTTATTTTGTTCTTCTAATTCATGGGTGGATTTCCATTTAAGATGGTAGTTATTGATATCGGTAATAGTTTCACTTATTTTATCTTCAGGTGCTGCTGTGAGACAATCATCTACGAAACGTTGAAAAAATGGTACTTTGTATGTTAATCTATTTATAACAGTTTCTTCTAAATCTTCCATGCCACATCCATTTATTTGACTATAAAATTCGTTTTTAAATTGAAAATACGAGCCTGAAAAGCATAGTTGGATTGCTTTTATAAATTCTGTTTTTGGTAGGTCAAAGAAGCACAAGAAAATTCAAGAATCATATATAGGTATATACCTTCTGTATAAAAAGTACCCGGAATTGTTAAAAAAACACATAAATTTAAATATAATCATCAATATTTATTTTGTCTCCTTCAAAATAGTCCCCATTGCTTACAATACAACTATGATATCGGCGAACCCACTTTTCCATGCACCGCTCATACGCCGCCAAAGGTATGGCCTTAAATTCTCGTTGCGAATTTGTTTTGATGGCGTTTGGTAGGCGCCATTCGGTCGATTGTTGAGCTGTTAACGTGTCATACTCATAGACCCATATCTCATCGCCAGTTATGATTCGTTTCATGAAATTTGGATTACTAGCAGCTCGAGAAACCATGTCTTCACAGACCTGCTTTCGATGTTTTTTTTGCAAAAAATTCAGCTCTTTTGGAACGAGTTTTGCGGCGACGCGTTTCATACACAAAACATTAGTCAAAATGTTATGAACGGTCATTTTATCAATGCTCAACTCTCGAGCCAACTCTCTAACACTTAAATGACGATTTTCGAGCACTAATTTCTTGATTTGGATGATGTTATCGTCGGTTGTTGACGTTGAAGGCCGTCCAGAACGGGGCAAATCTTCGACCACTTCACGACCGTCTTTGAATGATTTGTACCAATCGTATGCTTGTGTTTTTGACATACAATTATCACCAAAGGCTTTTTTTAACATTTTCAATGAATCGGCACAAGAAAATTCGTTTGCAAGACAAAATTTGAGGCAAACTCTTTGATCAACTATTTTTTCCATTGTAAAATTCGCAGAGCACTTTTGAGGTCGACTGATACTGACAGCTGTTGTAAACACACTAGTTGACAGATCGCGCTCAAATTTGCCTTGGTAATAAAGGAAGGTCCTACCAACTTAAAAAAAAAAGAAATTACCGATTCCTTTTTGGCGGTTCATTTAAATAACATTTTCCGGGTACTTTTTATACAGAGAGTATATTATGATATTATACATTTTGGATGATATTTTAATGCCCATGGTTGATCCATATGATGATGGGAATGGTAATGGTAAGTTAATATATAATATTGAGTTCAGAATATCTCCAGTAAAAACAAAACTGGAATATTGGCTAAGTTCGTTGTTGGGTCGAATTGGTCTATTGGTTTTGGATTAATAATTTTTGGCACTCTTGTTGAATTCAAATTATTTTATGATGTTTGAATTCAATTTCTTTTATGGTGAAGTTCTATCATAAGAATCCATTGATATCATTCCCAACTCTTACCAATACTTTCAAAGTCGAATGGCGGGTTTTACGAAGCTTAGATTTGCATAATTGAGGATTTAATACGGTGGTTGCATCAAAAATGAACTGGAAATTGATATAGAATCACACTGATTTGGCAATTAAGAGCTGTCAAAGCTTTGTGAAACCTACCGTAAGGCCGGCCTTATACAGCCGGAATGTCTCTCTGAATTCATACTCTTAATTCATATTATTAATTCAGAAAACACGGAATTGCATACTAATTTACTATTCTCCTCACACATTCTGATTTTTTCAGAGAATTGATTTCTTGATTTTACAAGCTTCCAGAATTCAGATTATGAATTAAGAATATGAATTCAGAGAGAAATTCCGGCCGTATAAGGCCGGCCTAAGTCTGTCAAAGTGTTTACGACGGAACATTCAGCACGAAAAATATTTTTAAACATTTTTAAATGGCACGTCTCTGAATGCAGATCTCATGGATATAATATGGTTTAATACGTGGTGCCAGGCAGTTTCAGAATTCATAGGAGGAATCGTTTCTCATACAATCCGAAATATCCGGACATCAAAATGCTCAATTACTACAATATTCATTTGCTGTGGCGAATAAACTCTTTACATCCAAAGTACAGTTACTCCCATCTCACATTATTTTTTTTTACATCCAGCTGTCATAATACAATCCTACAAAAGTACTACCTTTTTAATTTTCCGCCAATAAACCTCGTCGCAGCCATGACTTCAGAGATCATTTCTTCAGTTTCGCGAAGAATGAAGTCCACAATGAGTTCTGACTTTTATGGCTTCTCCTCGAAATCGACCGATGGCCATTAAAACACGCAAAAAAAATACGAATTGCGTCTCCAAATTTGGGTTACGCAACACGGAACCGAACAAAACCCTTTGATGTTTATGTGTCCCGAGAATGATATACGACTCCGAAGGAGGTTTACAGCCAAAAATTCTAGCTGGGAAGCTTCTCGGTCCACTTTCGTTAATCCAGTTCAGCGATTCTTAAACTGTGGGTCGTGAGTCCACATAAAGCAGAAGGAACTTTAGATGTCTGAGTTTTTATCCTAAAGGATTTTATCTAGTTGGTCTCAATACAGGTTGCTTCCACCCCACTTTACCTACAAATATCTCAATGGTAGAATGGTGTAAACCAATATGTTGTACCGTAAGTTTCCACTTAAATGAATCAACTCTAAGGATAAAAATTGGTTTAAGCACTGACTTGAAGTCAGGAGATTTTGCGCGTATGTTCTATTGTCCATTCTCCTGAATTGGACACTCTTAATCATTAACAGTGTCCAATACAGGAGAACGGACAATAGAATTCACCATGGTAAATTCGATTGAGTGTGTCCAATACAGGAGAATGGACAATAGAACATACGCGCAAAAGCTCCTGACTTCACGTCCGTGCTTGAACCATTTTTTTTTCCCTATTTTTGGCGCTCTTGTTCCTCGGAACAGAGTGCTTATTAATTTGCCCAAATGTCTGTAATTTTCTTTTGGCTGAAAATGGTCTTAAACGATTTGGTTCGACTCACTGATCAAGAATACGTGGTCAAAATCGATTCTGTCCGTCCGTCCGGCCGTTAACACGATAACTCTCGAAAGGAATGAGCTAGACAGTTGACATTTTCAGAATAGGTTTGGGACATAAATATCTCGGCTAAGTTCGTAATTGGGCAAAATCGGTCAGATGGTTTCGGAGTAACGAAAAAAATATTTTTCAAATTACAAATTTCAAAATAAGTTTTTCTCAAGATGCAGTTTTACCATAGGAATACATTGATGTAATTTTTTACTCTAACATGCTAATACTTTCGGAGATATGATTTTTCAAAATTTCAATAATAAATCGTACTTCTGTGTTTTAACAGAATGCTGTAATTATTCTATCTATGAATTATTATGATATGATCTGTGTTGATACATGTCAACTTATTTTCTTGAGACATGATATGTCGAATTTTGATATTTAATGCCCATGGTTAATCCATATGATGATGGGAATGGTAATGGTAAGTTAATAATATTGAGTTCAGAATATCTCCAGTAAAATCAAAACTGAAATATTGTCTAAAATTTCAATTGATATAATATAATTTTCAGTGTGGATTTGAGGGAAAAATATATCGTTCATCATAGAATTGAGGAACGAATATCTCGGATGAGATCGTTGTTGGGTAGAATTGGTCTATTGGTTTTGGATTAATAATTTTTGGCACTCTTGTTGAATTTGAATTCTGCTATTATGAAGTTCTATCATAAGAATACATTGATATAATTCCCAACTCTTACCAATACTTTCGAAGATATGTTTGAACTCGAACGCCAAAGCTCCTGTCCACAGGGCTTGAACTATTTTTTTTTTTAATTTTCTGGGGGCTCATATCTCCAAAGCGGTTCATTTGCGGACACATGTTTATATGGAACTTTTTTCTTATTTTCAGGTCTAGGATAGGTTGCCAAATGATGTTGTTTTTTAACACCCTGTATATATTCTTCTGATCTTCGGTTATTGTGTGTTCTGGATCTAACTATAAAGCATGCGTATGAAAAATATAATAGGATAAAAACCTCAGCAAAAAACTCCGTCTGCCCGTTAGTGTTGTGATTTGTAAAAATTGAAACTGAAATATTAAATACTGAAGGTCATCTCTTCCTTCAACAAGCAGAGAAGTTTTCCCCAAGATACCCGAATTTTGGAAAAGGGAAAGGCAAACAGAGAAAATGATCAAATTAAAATGCCGAAAATAACTCTGAACCATTTCGGGGGAGATGGCGTTTGCGATTTCCATATCGCTCATAGCGCTCCTACGCGAAGGCAGATAAGGAGCCTAGTCGTCCATCTTTGCTCTCGACATTTCAACGATAGGTATTTCGAGTTTTGAAGACTATCCACCGAGTGTAAGTTACAATAACCCAATCTACGAGGTTCTATAATTAAATATATTGTGATTTGCTTCTGCGTAAGAAACACAGGATATTTGTCAAAAGCAATCAATTGAACAATGTTGCCTAACAAACAACAACGAAACAACGTCAACGAAGAAACAACTATAGCGTAACGTTTCGGAGTCTATCAGACCCCTTCTTCAGACGCTCAATGAAAATCGAGAGAATTATTTTGTTGATAGTGACAATGTGACAATTCTTGAATTTCACCAAATAACTATCAACAAAATAATTCTCTCGATTTTCGTTGAGCGTCTGAAGAAGGGGTCTGATATAGACTCCGAAACGTTACGCTATAGTTGTTTCTTCGTTGATGTTGTTTCGTTGTTGTTTGTTAGGCAACATTGTTCAATTGATTGCTTCTGCCAAATATCCTGTGTTTCTTACGCAGAAGCAAATCACAAAATAATTAATTTTTATTTTATAGATATTTTTCCGAGTTAGGGAGAGAAAACCCAGAAAATAACCTTTGAATAATGAGTATACCTCCCACAGTATCCTGTAATGATTATCTATAATTAAAGATTGCTCATTTATTTCCGATATTTAAATGAGAATCGGCCAACGAATGAAATATTTTTGGAAAAGAAGGGGGTGACTTAGATAGCCCTCCGATCGTCTCCGACTGCACATAAGTCCCTGAATATTCTAATTGCGTAGGTACCTATATAAAGGTAAATACAACCTACGTAAGCAACGTATGCAACACAATTTCACTTACTTGCATTCAAATAGATAATGCGTTGCGTATGATATGTATGTTTTCTGTTTTAGTACAAATTCAAGAGTTTAGACATCATAATGCGTAGCATTTACGTTGCATACGTGGGCTCAGTTTGTCTTTACCTTAAACCTTACATCTTCAAAGATCAGGAATAGCATCATTAAGGTTACCAAAAAATTTTAAGAAGCACTGAATGAGTTGTGTTCGAGTCGTGAATGAACCAGGAAGTTGTTCACAGACACGCCTTTATTGGCTTTTAAATAGGGTGTATTGCACACGTCCAAACGTTGAATATGTTGTAAATTATACTAAATAACAATTTGCGGGTTGAACAATGTCCTTAGCTCATTTACCCCCATCAACCTGACTTTACTATAACGCCGCATTAGCATATTTTTATTTTTGTAATTTTCCAGAACGATTTTATGTACTCCAATGACAGTGATTCAACACTTCTGTGAATGTCAAGCACTGACATGAAGTCAGGAACTTTTGCGCGGACGTTCAATTGTCTACTCACCAACTCACCTCTATTGGACACTCTTAATCGAATTTACCATCGATATATGGGTGATTCCGTTCTAACTGTGATATTCAATGTCCTGTATTGTTTGTTCTCATAGGTCATTAATTAATAATCAATTTAAGAAATTGTTGTGCTTATTGGAAAATTATGAACATATTTCAACATTATTTTCATATAATATAACTTGCCACTTACAGAAAACTTACAGTATATCACTTAAATGTCAGTACCATGTCCATTTCTAGAATTTATTTATAAATTGTTAGTTTTTTTGTCGTAATAAATGATTTAAACTAATTACCTCATAATTTATGATCAAACTGAATAAAATTGACACATTTTTTATTTAATGTAAAGCTTCTAAGCTTTAAAGACAAAAGTTATTGAACCGGAATTCAATGTTAACAATACATTAAACAAAAAAATGTGTCAATTTTGTTCAGTTTGATCATAAACATTAGAATTTATGAGGTAATGAGTTTAAATCATTTATTACGACAAAAAAAACTAGCAATTTATAAATAAATTCTAGAATTGGACATGACACGGTACTGACATTTAATAAATAAATTCTAGAAATGGACATGGTACTGACATTTAAGTGATAAATTGTAAGTTTTCTGTAAGTGGCAAGTTATATTATATGAAAATAATGTTGAAATATGTTCATAATTTTCCAATAAGCACAAAAATTTCATAAATTGATTATTAATTAATGACCTATGAGAAAAAACAATACAGGACTTTGAATATCACAGTTAGAACGGAATCACCCATATACCGTTTTCTCAGCTTTCAGAAAATATGAATACATTCCATACCATTTTAATGACAGACTTCAGCAACGACAGTATCGTCTATTATAACAGAATCTTAAATTCTGACATAATGCATTATGCATTCTATTGCAATTGAAATACGCCTCTAGTAACTCCAGGATACGATATTCACGAAATTCCGCGAAAATTAGTGGGTTGGCATTGTACAAGTAATCATCGAGTTTTAATTGGATCAGATTTGGATATTTTGAGTAAAAGAGGAAATAACAACAAAATTCCAGAAGAATATAACTCCAAAACCATTTGACCAATTATGCCAATTAACGAACTTAAATGTCGCATTCGGATGCGCAACCTACCCTGAATATTGCAAGTTGCTATCTCCTTCCATTATCAAGTTATCATAAGATTCATAATAATTTTTAGTAATTTTTTTGAAATTTTCTAGTGGTACGGTTCTCACAAATTTCACACACGCTTTTATGTCGATATTATACAACTAGTTACCAAGTTTCATTTCGATCGGGTCTGTATTTTTGAGTTATCGAGAAAATCATATTCCAGATGGGTATAACTCAGAAACCGTTGTTTCAAATTCCGACCATTTCGAATCGTTTCAAATCATTTTTTAAAATCGTTTCAAATTATGATGTTCGATTCATAAAAGCCACCAAAGTTAGTTTCTTGACATTTTGAATAATGGGAAATCGGTTCTCAACCTTGAGAACTAGCACCTAAAAATGGAGGCTTCTGTAATTTTCTCAGTTCATTCCCTTTCTAGACAGAAGTAACCAGTATATTGGACGGAATAAGCATATTATTGCATAATCGAAATGATTCTCTAACACAAAATCATCAAAATGTGTTATCTTCGTTGTTTATGGAAAATAGACAGATTCTTATGAGAAGGAACTATTGTGGTTCCATTCTTACAATATCAAATTACGCATTAATGCAATGTTAGTTTTGTTATCACAAATTATTCAGTTGTTTTGATCATTATTAAACTTGATAACCTCAAAGCGTCATTCCTCTACTTTGTATATTTGTATAGATTTTTACAATGTTAAATCACAGTATTTTAGGGTCGGTCATATCTATACCGGGTGGCTCAGTTTTGAGGTAGTAAAAAGATATTTTGAAAATATTTTTTTTGTGATGTGTGAAGGGTATTCGAAAGCACAATTTAAAATTATTTTTATATGAACAGGGTGTTCGAGAACAAAGATATAGACCAAAGTTAGATTTTTTTTTTAAATGTAACACCCTGTATTTGACTTCAAAAATGGAATGGCAAGCTCAAATTATGGTGAGTTTCGTCATTTATACCTTCAAAATGAGCTCAGCGTCTGTGGTGGGCCACCCGGAATATCTTTCGCTATTCCTGAAAGGGTAGAAAATAAATCTATTATTCCATACTTTTTACGTTCACTGTATACATTTGCACAATTGATGTTGCCCTGGAAGCCCAAAAACAATCGACAATGTGACTATATTTTAGTATAATTAATTCGAACAAATATTTCAAATTGCCAAATTAATATATTAGACTAGTCAAAATTTTAGGTCAAAATTTTTGCGTATTCTCCGAAAATTATAATTGAGGTGTCATTCGATTTGGAATGGCATGTAGATAGTTTAGGATAAAATTGCTAGGCTGCTCGCAAAAATTGCAATAGTTATAAACAATTAAGTGAAAAACCAATATTTGACAAATTTGAAAAAAGATTCAAGAAGAGGAGAAAACTAAAAAAATCCCCACTGCTGGAACTGATGGACCAATATTTATAATTTCCTAGAGGGGTACTTCGGCTTGCGCAAGCCTCGCTCCCTTCGTACCTTCGATGAATAAATATTATTTAAACTTATTAAATATGAAAATAAAAATGGAAAAAATTCAGGCGTCTGCAAGATAGATCAATGAACAATAATCCGTGGTCCAAAAATGTTTATCGCGATTTTTCAATTTGTTATCCATTAGTTAATTAACAATTTTTTGTTACACGAACATTAACATTGCAAGTACGGTTATTTTTAAACTATTAATATGAAAATCCTTTCCTTTCGTGGAGATATTTTTCAAAGGCCTTATAATAGATTCCTATTGGAAAATTTTAAAAATAGTTAATTTTCGTTTTCTTATGAATAATTTACTCAAGTGAAAAATATTAAAGCTTCAATTTATAATATTACTATTGATCCGTTTTCTTATTATCAGAAACTACTCAAAAATGATTTTTAATAATTATTATCTCCTATTGTTTAAAAAATTGTTGTAAACCAATGCGTTGTTTGTGAGATAATTTATACTTTTCTTTTAAGACATAATTGAACCTTTATAATTTTTCATATAAGTAAATTGTTAATGACAAAACGAATTTTCCTTGGAAATCTATTCCAAGACCTTCGAAAAATAGCTCCGCGAAAGTAAAAAATTCTCAGATTAATAGTGTAACAATTATCGCACTTGCAATCTTAAAGTTCGTGCTACAAAAAATTGATAATTAACTAATGGATAACTAATTGAAAAGTAGCGATAAACATTGTTGGACCACGGATTATTGTCCATTGATCTATCCTACAGACGCCTGAATTTTTCAAATTTTTAATTTCATATTTAATAAGTTTAAATAATATTTATTCATGAAAGGACCGAAGTGGGCGAGGCTTACGCAAACCGGTTTATCCGTTTTCGAGAGTATTTTCAACTCTCTGGGAAAATTATAGATATTGGTCCTAGTTCCGGGAATTGGAACTTTTTGTCAGGAAATTTCCTCCTCTTCTTGAATCTTTTTTTCAAATTTGAATTATCTCGGATAGTTTTTGGCGCTCTAGTTCCTCGGAACTGAGTGCTTATCAATTTGCCCAAATGTCTGTAATTTTCGAATATTTCGATGAAAATGGTCTTAAACGATTTGGTTCGACTCACTGATCAAGAATCCGTGGTCGAAATTCATTCTGTCCGGCCGGTCCGGCCGGCCGTAGGCACGATAACTCTCGAACGGAATGAGCTAGAGAGTTGAAATTTTCAGAGTAGGTTTGGAGGATAAATATCTCGGCTAAGTTCGTTATTGGGCAAAATCGGACAGATCGTTTCGGAGTAACAAAAAAAAAAAATTTTTTTACGAAACAAATTCCAAATTAAATTTTTTTTAATAAGAAGTTTTATCATAAGAATACATTCATATCATTTTTAACTCTAACAAGCTAATACTTTTGGAAATATGATTCTTCAAAATTTCAATGTAAATCGTATTTCACACATTGATATAATTATTCTATGTATGAATTGTCATAATGTCAACTTGACAGAAGGGAATATTGTAACTTCAAAAATATTGGGGTTGAAATACTCGTATTTTAGCGATGCAACGGGGACCTCACCCGAAAATGTTTGAAAATATTACGTAAATATTGAAAGCATAATTCTGTAGTTCGATAGAGGAGAAAATTTGGTGAACGTAGATCAGGAAATTTTTGATCGATTACAAGGTAATTTTTTATTTATTACTCATCTTCTTTCATATTATTACTCATCTTATTTCATACATGTTTTATGGAATACCTACTATTTGTAGGTACTTTAAACCTGTTTTGGGCAATTGTCATACGAAACTTGTTTTTTTGGTGCTCTAGTTCCTCGGAACAGAATGCTTATCAATTTGCCCAAGTGTCTGTAATTTTGGAATTTTTGGCTGAAAATGGTCTCAAACGATTTGGTTCGACTCACTGATTAAGAATCCGAGTGCGAAATCGATTCTGTCCGGCCGGCCGACCGGCCGTAGGCACGATAACTCTCGAACGAAAGGAGTTAGCGGATTGAAAATTGCAAGGTGGTTTTGGAGCGTAAATATCTCGGACAAGTTCGTTCGATCTATCTGAAATTTAGCATCAAATTGTAGAATCAACACCTTTATACGCATGTGAAGTTTTGTATTGACCAGATTACCGCAAAGTGTAAAAAAAAAATTTGAAAATTTAAAAAAAGTTTTTCCACAATAACTCTCGAACGGAATGAGCTAGGTAGTTGAAATTTTCAGAGTAGGTTAGGGAGATAAATATCTCGGTTGAGTTTGTTATTGGGCAAAATTGGCCAGATTTAATTCGATTTCTTCCATGGTGCAGTTCTCATTCTCATGATTGCTCATTTAATCTTGATAAATAAACTATTATTACAATTGAATTTCCTTTATGATGCCGCTCTATCATATGTATACATTGATATAATTCCCAATTCAGAGAAACCAATACTTTCGGAGATATAATTTGTCTGTTTGAACTAGACCCAGGTAGCACACCGATATTGGTCCAATATTGGGCCAATATGGTACATTTATTGGTCCGATATTGTTTCTCTACATTGGGCCAATAACAACATGTTGACATTTTACAATGAAGTACCAATATTGGATATCAATATTGGCCCAATATAGTTTCTATATATTGGCCCAATATAGTTCCTCTACATTGGGCCAATGACAAAATGTTGCTGATATTGATATCCAATATTGGCACTTCATTGTAAAATGTCAACATTTCGTTATTGGCCCAATATAGCGAAACTATATTGGGTCAATTTATAAAAACTATATTGGGCCAATATAGTTATACAATATTGGTGCTTCATTGTAAAATGTCAACATGTTGTTATTGGCCCAATGTAGAGAAACTATATTGGGCCGATATTGATAATCAATATTGGTGCTTCATTGTAAAATGTCAACATGTTGTTATTGGGCCAATGTAGAAAAACTATATTGGGCCAATACATAGAAACTATATTGGGCCGATATTGATATCCAATATTGGTACTTCATTGTAAAATGTCAACATGTTGTTATTGGCCCAATGTAGAGAAACTATATTGGGCCGATATTGGTAATCAATATTGGTGCTTTATTGTAAAATGTCAACATGTTTATATTGGCCCAATGTTGAAAAACTATATTGGGCCGATATTGATAATCAATATTGGTACTTCATTGTAAAATGTCAACATGTTGTTATTGGGCCAATGTAGAAAAACTATATTGGGCCAATACATAGAAACTATATTGGGCCGATATTGATATCCAATATTGGTACTTCATTGTAAAATGTCAACATGTTGTTATTGGCCCAATGTAGAGAAACTATATTGGGCCGATATTGATAATCAATATTGGTGCTTCATTGTAAAATGTCAACATGTTGTTATTGGCCCAATATTGAGAAACTATATTGGGCCGATATTGATGATCAATATTGGTACTTCATTGTAAAATGTCAACATGTTGTTATTGGGCCAATGTAGAAAAACTATATTGGGCCAATACATAGAAACTATATTGGGCCGATATTGATAGCCAATATTGGTACTTCATTGTAAAATGTCAACATGTTGTTATTGGCCCAATATAGAGAAACTATATTGGGCCGATATTGATATTCAATATTGGTGCTTCATTGTAAAATGTCAACATGTTGTTATTGGGCCAATGTAGAAAAACTATATTGGGCCAATACATAGAAACTATATTGGACCGATATTGATATCCAATATTGGTGTTTCATTGTAAAATGTCAACATTATGTTATTGGGCCAATGTAGAAAAACTATATTGGGCCAATACATAGAAACTATATTGGGCCGATATTGGTAACCAATATTGGTGCTTCATTGTAAAATGTCAACATTTTGTTATTGGCCCAATGTAGAGAAACTATATCGGGCCAATATATAGAAACTATACTGGGCCAATATTGATATTCAATATTGGTACTTCATTGTAAAATGTCAACATGTTGTTATTGGCCCAATGTAGAAAAGCTGTATTGGACCAATACATAGAAACTATATTGGACCGATATTGATATCCAATATTGGTGCTTCATTGTAAAATGTCAACATTTTGTTATCGCCCCAATGTAGAGAAACTATATTGGGCTATTATATAGAAACTATATTAGGCTGGTATTGATATCCAATATTGGGCCAATAACAAAATGTTGACATTTTACAATGAAGCACCAATATTGGTTATCAATATCGACCCAATATATTTTCTATGTATTGGCCCAATATAGTATCTCTACATTGGACCGATAACAAAATGTTGAGATTTTGCAGTGAAACACAAATATTGGTTATCGATATCGGCCCAATATAGTTTCTATGTATTGACCCAATATAGTTTCTCTACATTGGGTCTATAAAAAAATGTTGACATTTGACAATGGAGTACCTACCAATATTGGATATCAATATCAGCCCAATATAGTTTTTATATATTGTCCAAATATAGTTTCTATGTATTGGACCAATATGGTTTCAACATATTGGCCCAATAACAAAATGTTGACATTTTATAATATTGCAAATATCGGCCAAATATAGTGTCTATACAGGGTGTTTTCAAAGGTAAGTCTTTTTTTAACAGAAGGTAGGACTCATCAAAATAAATTATTTCACCATTTGCTAATTTGTATGCGAACTTGGGATTAGGTGTATACAATGGTTAAAAGCGTGGGGACAGAGCCTTACACGGAAATTCGGGGGTGGATAGCAGCCCTATCATGCATATTTTTGATTTTTGGAGAAATGATTTATTTTGCTGCGTTCTATTAAAAATAAAATACTCACCTTTGAATACACCCTGTCAAGGGCGTAGCCAAGAAGGGGGTTTTGGGGGTTCACACCCCCCCTCCCGCCGAAATGTTATTTTTCTCTTAAAAAAATTTTTGCTGCAGGAAGTGACCCTTATACCCCCCCCTCCCGAAATTAATTCCTGGCTACGCCCTTACACCCTGTATATATTGGCCAAATATAGGTTCTATCTACTTTCCAATATTCTATACACTGGCCCAATAATAAAAGGTTAAACACTTACACATTATTTGAACAGATGTGTTTCTCTCATATAAACTATACTCTATCGGAGGTCTGCAATGGTTCCAGTGGAGACATATTGATTGAAGAATAAAGATGTATTAAAAAAAACATATATTTCTTTTTACCAACGGTAGGGTACATATATTTGACATAATTTTTTTTCTTCGCTCAATATTTCCTCGAATGGTATCTGCAAAGAAGATTATGTTAAAGTGAGGAAAGGAAACCAAAAAAAGTAGTTAACTTACCTGGTCTACTCAGCCTCCCACCATCCCGATCACCGGCAGTCGATAGGGCAAATCCAACTATTTGTGTGATTTTCAAATCGGTCACGTTTGGATGATTCCTCCTAACACTTACTATAATAAAAATGTAATTATTATTATGAGCTAGTAATGTGAGAATAGATATTTCAGCATAATGATGAATTTTTACCCATCACAAAATATACCTTTCTGGGGAACAGCCCAAATGTCTGAAATGTTCCAATTTTTTGACGAAAATGGTCTCAAACGATTAGGTTCGACTCACTGATGGAGAATCCGAGATCAAATGTTTTTCTGTCCGGCCGTTGCCACTATAATTTCGAACGGAAACAGATAGGGACTTGAAATGTTCGACTAGGTGGCGCGTCCGAATGCGACGGACAAGTTCGCTTATGGGCATAATCGGCCAAAGGTTTCCGAGCACTAATTTTGTTTTTAACTAATACAGATCCGATCGAATTAAAACTTGGTAACTAGTTGTAGAATACCGACACAAATACGGATGTGGAATATTATGAGGATCGTATCACTTGAAAATAAAAAAAAAATTATTGAAAAATATTATTTATCTCACTATAACTTGAGAACGGAAAGAGATAGCGACTTGCAATTTTCAAGGTAGGTTGCGGACCCAGAAGCAGCATTTGATTTTGTTAATAGGCATAATCAGCCGAACGGTTTTAGAGTTATACATATCTGAATTTTTGTTGTCATTCACTCAATAACTCAAAAAACACGAAACAAACGATTCAAACAATTCAATAAATTTCATGAAGATCGTATCACTGGAAAATTTTGAAAACATTCTAGAACTTAGAAATTATCCCTCCGATATAGCTGAAATTTTGAGAGAGCTTTCAAAATCTAACTAGCCAAGTTGCAAATTCTATAATTGTCATTGATTGATTATTGAAGGCAGGAATCAACTTTGGCTGACAGTGTGTGGCTTCCCTATCGTTCAATTCACCTTGAATTTCTGTTACCCAATACTTACATGAAAGTTTTGAAAGTAACCCCATTAGTCCCTAGGCCTGGAAGTAAAAGGGTTTAAGTGCATCTTTTGAATTTCTGAGATAAATGACTTCAAAGTTAACCTGAATTTCAAAATTCCTAGAATTAGTTCAGAAAATATTTCAGGTTTATATCAGACTGTCCAATAATGTAGAATAAAACCATTATCAGTGATTATTTCCTTCAGATGTAATATTCTGCACTCAGATCATTTGGACTTGAAATCTTTTACTTCCAGGCTCCTCAATTATAATATTTATTATAATAGTTCCTTATACTACAGGAGATGTAATTATCATTCACCAATCGAGGACGAGTTCGAGAGTATAATATATTAGATTTTTACCACTGCTTATTTCGAAATGTATTAATAAAACCGGATTGATTTGATTTGATTTGACGCATAAAGCACTTGAATTCATAACTTCAAGCTCCAAGGAAGTTTTCAAGTTACTTACATCTCTAGTGATGTAAGTAATTCATTTCCATCTCGTCATCATTAGCGACCGATACAATCGTTGTTAATTTCACCTACATCGTTCAAATCGATATCATAACGAACTACTTATTCATTACTATGTAAGTATGTGGGTAGTGGAAAATTTGTATTTATATATCAAATAGACAATATTCTTACCTCACAATGCTTGGTATACCTTCAAAGCAGCAACAAATTGTGTTTGTCTTCTTCCCCGAGCTGAGTACTGTAAGCTCAGTTCCCTACCCATGAGCTTTTTCATAATGAGTAGAACATTTTTTTTCGGCGTAACACCACCCAATCTGTATAGAATATTTACCTGGAATCCAAAATTAATAATTAATTGTGTGATTTGTGAGTAGAAACGATTAATGAGTGGAAATGTATATTACCAAATCTTGGAAATCTTCACCACTTTCCAATTTGGACTCCAATTCTGCCTGATTATTCAGTGGTAATTTTAATCGTATAATGGTACTTAGCATATTTACATTACTCGAGGGCTCGACTAATTCATTTAAGATTATTTTAGATTCCTGCATGTCCCTCTGCATTTCTGATATGTCATATTTTATTCCGAGAAGCGTTTTATCGATCTTAGTCAATTCTTCCAGTACAGGATCAGGGTTGCCTAGGGAAAAATGCATATGAAATTGATTGCTTCAATAAAAAACTGCAGATTTGCTCACCAATACTTCTACTTGATGTCCTTACATAAAAGCAATGCTTCTAAAAATTATAGGGAATATTAATTAACTGAATGACAGAAGACAATATTTAGCTTACCCCTGGACATAGTTGCCCTGACTTTTCTTAGTGAGTCCTTCTCCTCTCTCTTTCTTTTCGGTGTTGTGTCAAGAACCGTAGCTACCTCCATAACATCATCAGACGATACGTTAGACGTATACGTATATTTTTCCTCCAACTTCCGTGCCTTTGAAATATTATGCACTGTGGACTTACATGTAGCAGCCTATTACTCAAAATCTACACTGGTTTAAGGGGACTCGCAATTGTTCCTCAATTTTTTTATTTGGGCGGCCGACATCTTCTTCTGCCATAAATAGGCATTCTTCTCCTCATCAACGGGCCACGAGGACGGCCCGTACTCGCAGGAATTATACCTAGCGAAAATAACTATATTCCAGCTAGGCATCATGGTTTTGCTGAAATGGTAGGATTAATATATAATGACAGTGATCGAATCATGATCAAATGGAAGCTTATATTGAGGAAAATGTGGAATATTTTCACGATAATCAATAGTTCACCAATATACTAACCTAACCTAACCTAACCTAACCTAACTAATGTAAACAGAAACATGGATGAATTCTTGGATCTAACTAATGTGATGTGATTGAAAAAAGGCTTTGAAAATTCACCATAATCACCATTCGATGACTAGTAGTGTAAATATGTTAAAAATATAAGATGGGCATTTAAGATGAGAAAATAACTGATGGATAGTCGGGAACGAATTGCATGATAATAACATAAATGATCATTTCATGTTTTTCATTCAAAGGGGACTAGTGAAATTGAATAGGGACATAACAAATACATGTGAATATAACAGAACAAAATACTTACTTAATTATTCCTAGCTTTCTTTTTGACTGATTACATCAGTTGGAAGTGATGCGCATCAGTTCAAACCAGAGAAATAGAGGGAAATTCCGGCTATTTCTCTGGTTCAAACTGATTTCGCATCAGTTTGGAAGTGATACAGCGTCAAATAGAAAGTCTCTATTGTAGAAAAACAAGTAATAACCAGAATAACGAAACTTCACAGCGTAGGCACAACGAGACAGCGAGGCGGAGGCACTCAATAACTAAGGTTAGCGACTAATAAGGCCTGCAGTCGCAGTGGTGAGTGGAACCACAAACACAAACCACAAGCGCTCGACTCGACAGTAAACCCTCCTCCCCGTTTACCCCTAGCCTGTATTGAAGTAGAGGGTTCAAAAATTGGTACCACATGTGGCCGACTTCCACTCTATCGATATTTTCGACACGAAACTTATCGGGAATAATTATTTTGCCGATACGCCTTGTCGTGTTCGAATATTAGTATTAGCACTTGTTGACTAGCAACAAGTGCTTATTAGGTCAAAATTGTTGCGTATTTTCCGAAAATTATGATTGAGGTGTCATTCGATTCGGAATCGCATGAAGAGAGTTTTTGAGAAAATGCTAAGGCCTCTCGCAAAAATTGCAATAGTTATAAACAAAAAAAAAGAAGGAAGTTTAGGTTATCGCCAATATCTCAAAATCTTTTTGGGATAGTTCAAATTTGAAAAAATATTCAAATAGAGGAGGAAATTTCCTGCAAAAAGTCCCAACTGCCGGAACTGTAGGACCAATATTTATACTTTTCCTAGAGGGTAGAAAATTCGCCCGAAAACTGGTAATCCGGCTTGCGCAAGCCTCGCCCCCTTCGTACCTTTGATGAATAAATATTATTTAAACTTATTAAATATGAAGATTTAAAAATAAAGGCGCCTGCAGAATAGATCAATGAACAATAATCCGCAGTCCAAAAATGTTTATCGCGATTTTACGATTAGTTATCCATTAGTTAATTATCAATTTTTTTGTAGCACGAACATTAATATTCTAAGTACGATAATTGTTAAACTATTAATCTGAGAATTTTTTCGTTTCGTGGAGCTATTTTTCAACGGTTAGAATAGACTCATATTGGAAAATAAAAAAAAAAAAATTCTCGTTTTGTTATGAACAATTTACTCAAGTGAAAAATTATAGACCTTCAATTTATAATAATACCATTGATCCGTTTTCTTATGATCAGAAACATCTTAAATAAGATTTTAATAATTATTATCTCCTATTGTTTAAAAAATTGTTATGAACCAATGCGCTGTTTATGAGATAATTTTCTTTTCAAAACATAATTGAAGCTTTATAATTTTTCACTTAAGTAAATTGTTAATAACAAAACGAAAATTAACAATTCTTCAAATTTTCCAACGGGAATCTATTCCAAGAAATAGATCCACGAAAGGAAAAAAATCTCAGATAAACAGTTCAACAATTATCGCACTTGCAAAGTTAATGTTCGCGCTACAAAAAATTGTTAATTAACTAACGGATAACTAATTGAAAAATCGCGATAAACATTTTTGGACCACGGATTATTGTTTATTGATCTATCCTGCATGATCATCCAAATCAAATGGATTATATTTATTTCTCAGCATTATTCTTTCAAAATCCAACTCCCTCAATTTCTGCCGCCTGCGTTGTCTGCTGATCAAAATATTCACAGGAAGCATAATGAGATGCAATTACAATTGAATTCCATAACGAATTTCACAAACATCTTTTTGTCAGTATTCTACAACTAGCTATCAAGATTCAATTCGATCGGGTTTGTATTAGTAGAAAACAAAATTATTACTAAGAAACCATTGTGCCGATTATGCCCATTAACGAACTTGTCGGTCGCATTGGGATACGCCACCTACCCTGAAAATTTCTAGTCACTATCTCTTTCCGTTCTCAAGTTATCGTGGCAACGGCCGGCCGGACGGAATCAAATTTGACCCCGTATTCTTTATCATCATCAGTGAGACCCAATCCCCCACACGACCTCGAATTCTTCATCAGGGAGTCGAACCCAATCGTTTGAGACCATTTTCGGCAAAAAATTCGAAAATTACAAACATTTCGGCAAAATGATAACGCGATGTTCCCCAGAACATAGGCTCAAAAAGAATGAAGAAACTGCATGTTATGGGGAACATCGCGATATCCTTTTGCCAAATGTCTGTAATGTTCGAATTTTTTGCCAAAAATGGTCTCAAACGATTGGGTTCGACTTCCTGATGAAGAATTCGAGGTCGTTTGGGCGATTGGGTCTCACTGATGATGATAAAGAATTCGGGCCTCGGGGTCAAATTTGATTCGGTCCGGCCAGCCGTTGCCACGATAAGTGTACAACGGAAAGATATAGCGAAATTTTCAGGGTATGTGGCGCTTCCAAATACGGCGAACAAGTTCGTTAATGTGCATAATCGGCCAACGGTTTTCATTTTTTCAGGAACCAATACAGATCCGATGGAATTCAATCTTGGTAGGCAGTTATAGAATACTAACGCAAAGAAACTAATGACATTTTGTAAGAATCGTATCACTAGAAAATTTTACAAAAAATATTATTTGTCAGGATAACCTGAGAACGGAAAGAGATAGCGACTTGCAACTTTCAGGGTAGGTTTAGTATATAGATGGGACCTTTCGAATGAAAATAATCGAATCTTTCGATTATTGAAACCTCTCCAGATATCTGAAGATGTTCTGAAAAAAGCGAGCGAATTCATCTGAATGATTTTCGGTCGTCTATTATGTGGCACCGAGAGAGATAACGCAACTCTATTTACGAGAATGTCGAGATATTTCGTCTACGTTTTGAATCTTTCGATATTCCGAATTACCAGTGACGGTCAGACTCGAAGGGTCGAAGGCGAGATATCATGAGAAGTTCGTTTAACGATCGATAGAATATATGGGTGACATCTGGTGCGTTTTGTTGTCATTCCCGAATTCATTATTCGGAATTTTTGGTTCATACATTCATACATCATTTCGAACAGCTGGAAATAAATATGGTATCGAGCCCGGCATTTTCTTTCAGCGGTGGGATGCAATCAAATAATACTGAATACTGTCGAAACGAGCTGAAGCAACCATATTGGAGATTAGGCATAACGAAAACAACTGACACGAAAAGGAGCGAGACTAGCCCCGAGCATATCATATCTCGAGTGATATTCAATTATTGAAACCTATCGAGAACTTATACATAGGTATATCGATTATTGAAATCATGCGATCATGCCCAACTCCAAGTACCTACCTGAATACGTCATTTAAGTTTGTTAATAGTCAGAATCGGCAAAACGCTTTTGGAGTTGAATGAAATTGCTGAGATGAACCAATTTCAGAACAAATTTCTGTGATTTTTCTCACTTCGCTCACATTTCAGAATATACATTATATGAATTCATATAATATTATAAAAGCTAGGAAAACGGTTTATATGGATGCTACATTTGATAAAGAGTGTCCAATAGAGGTGAGTAGACAATAGAACATGCTCGCAAAAGCTCCTGACTTGACGTCAGTGCTTGAACCAATTTTTTAGATCGAAATTTCTCAGCTTTCGGTCCATATTCATCTGATTGATGTGTGAATTTCGGATTGATTTTAAAGAGGCAGTGTTGCCGTATTGAAATTTCTGAGAGCAGGAGTGCCAGGCAATAAAAAACAGGAGATTTTTCAATAAACGATTTTGTTCATAAACTACAAAAGATTGAGTTATTTTAATATATACATATACATACATATAATTTACAATAAAATATACGACATTGTTTATTTGATTCTTACTCTGAATCGGTCAATTCTGATTTGTTTGTATACATCTGTCAGTTATGTAGATGAAAGTGTGATTCATCAGGGTTAAAGGAATTGCATATTTATTCTTTTGAACTCTAATGAGCTTCGCTATGAAGTAACCCTACAATACCAGCCGTAGATAGCTTATTACGCTGATCCGATCCGATCCTAAAAATGTGTTAGAATATGGTTTAAATAACACCCCCATAAATACTGCCTATTCAAGTTACCGATAGCCGACGTAGGTAATAAATAAATATTGTGGAATTCTGCTACCTTCTGAAAGCAAAGGTTCCGACGCAAAATGAATCTTCTTTATCTGTTTATGTTTATACTATTCTGACAATAGAAATAATCAGCTTAAAACGGCATCAACTGTTTTCAAAAGTAAATTCTTGGAAAAAATTGGAAAGAATTTTTGGACGAAAAAGTAGTAGTAGTTCCATTCCGTGTATTTCTCATCTCGGGTGTAATTATGCCCAATAAACTATATTCAAGATATTATTTGCCACAAATTCTAGCAATATGAAAAATGTCTGAATTTTTTGACGTAAATATTCTCAAACGATTTGGTTCGACTCCCCAATGAAGAATTCGAGGTCAAATTTGATTCTGTCCGGCCGTTGCCACTATAACTTGAGAACGGAGAGAGCTAGCTACTTAAAATTTTCAGTGTAGGTGGTGCATCCAATACGACGGACAAGTTCGTTAATGGGCATGCATAATCGGCCGGATGGTTTCCAAGCAATAATTTTGTTTTCAACCAATATAAATCCGATCGAATTGAAACTTGGTGAATAGTTATAGAATATAAACCTAACCAAGTTTGTGAAATTTTGTGAGAATCGTATTGCTAGAAAATTATTAAAAAAATATTTTTGTTGTCACGATAACCTGAGAACGGAAAGAGATAGCGGCTTCAAGTTTTCAGGTTAGATTGTGCATCTGAATGCGACATTTGAGTTTGTTTATACCCGAAAAATACAAAACCGATTGAATTCAAACATGGTTATTAGTTGTAGAATGCCAACGCGTAAATTCTTGCAAAATTTCGTGAGGATAGTATTTGTCGAAAATTTTAAAGAAATCATTGAAAATAAAAAAAAAACATCAGTAACTATTCGTCTGAAATTGCTGAAATTTTGCAAGAGCTTTCAGAACCTAACTCTACTGCCAAGTTAGAAGTTTTAACACGGTCGGTTGAATATTGTTGGAAATTCGAGCAGCCTTGTGTGAGTTCAGTAGATGGGTGTCCTTTGCCTCGATAACTTATCTCTTAATCGAATTTATCATGGTAAATTCGATAAAGAGTGTCCAATACATGAATTTACCATAGTAAATTCGATTAAGAGTGTCCAATACAGAAGAACAGACAATAGAATTCACCATGGTAAATTCGATTAAGAGTGTCCAAAACAGGACAATGGACAACAGAACACGCGCAAAAGCTCCTGAGTTCACGTCAGTGCTTAAGCCAATTTTTTTTCGTGAAGTCAGGAGCTTTTCCGCGTATGTTCTATTGTCTATTCTGACCGCTCTTAATCGATTATACCATGATTCATTATATTGTCCGTTCTTCTGAATTGGACACTCTTAATCGAATTTACCATAGAATTCACCTTGCTAAATTCGATTAACCATTATTTAACAAATATTCTAGCTCGGCCAAGCGGAATATTTGTTGTCGGTTAAAATCAATGAATACTTCACCGTCTGTCTTCTTCAAGAAGTCACAATATTGGCAAGATCTCGAAACTCTGATATTGAGCCAATATTGGAGGCAATAATGATTACCAACATTAGCCCAATATTGAAATATCAATATTCGACCAATATTGGATGCAGCACTAATTCATAACATTGGTCGGATATAGAAATCTCAATATTGGGGAAACATTGGAGGCAGTACAAACATTCAATATTGGAAAAATATGGTTTTGCCAATTCGGGGCCAATATTGGCGGTAACAACAAGTTACAATGTTGGGTAGATCATGAAACTGTAATATTGAGCCAATGTTGGAGGCAATACTAATTCACAATATTGGTCCAATATGGAAATCTCAATATTCGACTAATATTGGATGCAGCATTAATTCATAATATTGCCCGGATATAGAAATCCCAATATTGGGGTAACATTGGGGTCAGTACTCAAATTCAATATTGGCCAATATAGTTTTGCCAATTTGGGGCCAATATTGGCGGTAGAAAGAAGTCGCAATGTTGGCTAGATCTTGAAAATGTAATATTGGGCCAATGTTCGAGGCAATACTAATTCACAATATTGGCCCAATATGTAAATCACAATATTTGACCAATGTTGGATTCAGCACTACCCAGACGGCACAAACATATTGCATGAATATGCCATGCATATCCCACCGGCATATTGGCATATGCCAGGGATATTCCATATCCTCCAAAGCATATGCTACGCATATTCCATGGATATCCAAGGTCACCATGAATCATGTTCCATGAATATGCCATGCATATCCCACCGGCATATTGGCATATGCCAGGGATATTCCATATCCTCCAAGCATATGATACGCATATTCTATGGATATCCCGGGAATATGTTTTAATCTCCTAAAAGATATTCATGGCATATGCCAGGAATATATTTTCCTACTGTATAGCATATGCTTTTTGAATATGAATATCAAAAAAATTATACAGGGTGAGTCTTTAAGCCGTACATTAAATTTAACCATAAATTCCTCTCATCAAATTCAATACTTTTTTCATTCAACATCTTTTCCAAATTTGACTCAGGTAAAAAGATACAGGCTGTTGAAATTTCAAAAAAAAAATCATATCATTTTATATTGTAACTTAGACGTGTTTTTCTGGAAAATATGTATCATAGTTATAGGAAACTTCAACACCAACATTCGTTTAATTCAGAAAAAGAATGTCAAAGCTATACAAAATAGAAACTGATTTTTTTTCGAAATTTCAAGAGCCTGTATCTTTTTACCTTAGCCGAATTGGGAAAAATGGTAAATGAAAAAAGCGTTTCATTTGATAAGAATCTATGGTTAACATTAATGTACAACTTTAAGACTCACCCTGTATATATTTTTTTTCTACTTCCACTATAGGTCAAATGTAGGTTAGTTGTTTTGAGAAATACAAAACTAAATCAGAAAATATTTATTACAAAAAACAAAAATATTTTTTCGCAGAAAATACAAAAAAAATTTTATATATAAAATTTGTATATATTGCGGTAAACCCGAAAATTTTTTAGTCGCTTAGATATTATTATTTTTTTACGTTATGAATATTGGATATTATTGAAAAAAAACCACGCCTATCTCTTACAAACTAACAGAGACCACAGAGTTTTCACTTAAGATTTGCATTCTGGAGATGTCATTAAATACATTGAAGTAAATATATCTAATTAATATTAGAGAAATTGAACAAATAATAAATTAAAACAACATCCTATTAATATTACTATGTATTTATAGCACCAATTCTTCCTCCGGGTGATTATCTCGATGTCAATGATATTTCCTCAGCTAATTATGCATATTGATTCATTTGGTGAATAGAAATTGTATTTTGTAAAGTGAAGATGGTATTGACATTCAGTTGAAAAAAACCCTATGGCAGAGTTGTACTAAATACAGATTATGGAAATACCGAAACACAAATAATATATTCAAGAACAGTTGGACAACACAGGGAATATGTTTCTCAAATATGTCAAAAACCCAATATCAAATTAGTAAAGAGAAAATGGAATTAATAGACTACTGGATTATATTTTTACCTTTGATTAAAGTAGCCATGTGAAGAACAGAAAACTTCTTGCCCTCCAACCCAGCTTAACTGCTTCAAAATGACATCATCGACCAACTGAGGCATGCGTCTTCTGACAACATCTTTTGTGTCAGTGCCTCCAACATGGACAAGCTTAGTCAACTGTGAATAAAATGATTTGTTTTCTATTTCTACTCTGGCATATCGATATCTACTATTGGTTTTGGAATATTGATATCTTGGGCAGTATTTTCACTCCTCGAATTCAGCATTGCCGTTATCAATTCCGTATTTTGCTCGACCCTTCCATTAAATTTATGTAGCATTCTTATAATTTCAGTAGAGTCTATAAAAAACAAAATAAGGTTCAAAGTCACAAATACATAAATATATAAGAGGTCTACTAACCTTTACTGGATAAACATTTCTGTTTTGCTGCAGTGGAAGTTGAAGTTCTGGAGGTAGACGCATCCGAGTTGTTGTTTTGGAATATTGTATTGCTGTATCACTTTATTTTCTAAATTCAAGTTTCTTTGCACCACTTCTAATGCTGCTTCAGACTGTGATGAGCAGGTTGTTGTGACTGATAAGCTGGAAAAATATCTAATGTTGCTATTTGATGATATAAAAGCAAATAAATATAAATTTCATTAGAAATAGAGAATTAGAGTTTTTACACCAGTGGGGAAACTCAACATATAGGTAAAGCCCACAATTTAATATCTTCCTGAAAACTCAGGTGGTTACTTTGGCTAGGTCCTGAGAGACAAGTATTTCCAACTACATTACTCGGTAACTGAAGATCGTGACTGAATCCAGTAACATTTCTTCGGTTTTCTGGTAGAGTCGAGACTGGAATAGTTTCAGTAGAACAACTATCTACTGTATCAGGTATCTTTAGTCCTCTGGTCATATTCTTGCGAATTATCAATAATATTGTGCTCTTCAGTAAACAACAATGTTTGGCCGGACAATCTTTTCACTTTGCTCAAAAAAGATTTATTCATTATGTAGCAAAACAAAACACGGACTGCAAGTAAATAGGTAATCTATAAAACCCTTGATACCTTTTCACCTAGCCAAAGGTTGATATATCAGATAAATGGTATTCACCAAAAATTGAGTTATATAAATATAATACTCCTCTAAAAGCACTACTTGTTAAATAACAACACAATTCCTTAATTTCACATTTCACCAATTCACTGTTTGTCCATATCAAATAAAGACCAGCCAACTAGAAAACAGATTTCAAATTTGATATTCTTTTGTTTTGACAATGGAAACAAAGAAACACGATTTTTTTTTTTTATATCCTTTTATTGTGCCAGGCAACTAGGGCCATCTACACAGTTCTATATTATTCCGAAGACTCTTTAAATTAAATTGTAGGACATGCACCACCACCCAACACCACATCCATGCCCTGAGCGGGATTCGAACCCGCGACCTCCGGCACCACAGCAGGTCTTTATACCCACTGGACCACCGGAGCCGGCAAACACGATTTATATGTCAGATGATGACCACAGAACACTATATAGGATAAAGCTTCTATAGACAAGATATAGTCTTCATATGGTCTCAGTATAAAAATAATGAAAATGAAAATATCGGTCGGTAGGTCGCGGCGATGGAACGACTACGCCCGACGGTCATCCTCGTCCATTGCTCTCAAAACATCTGTCGGCTCGGCGGATAAAATTTAAATTTAATCTTCGTTCTAGCTAGGATGGAGGTCCTGGACAGAGACAACAAAGTTGTCTCTGTTCTGGGTTCGTATCCCGCTCAAGGCATCGATTCACACAACCCAACACGGGTTGTGTGAATGTACAAAAAAGATTTGAAAGAGTATTTTGAATTAAGGTAGATCTGTGTAGATATAGCCGCAGTTCCATACATATAGCGTATAAACAAATAATTTAACTTATATAAAGGCGCATTTTGTTGTTATACATTGTCATAATTAAAAGTCTAACGTTACTAAATGCTCCATTTTTGGCTGCGAAGCTTCAACTAAGAATTTTCCCAATTGGTTTTCTAACGAAATATTTCAAATTGATAGTACAAAAATTATTACGTATCTATAAAGAAATGTGCAATGAAAATGCTTTTTGAATATTCATAGGATATTCGAATGCTCAAATTTCAGTTTGATATGCCGTTTGAATATGCCAGTCATATTCAAGGAGAATATCTGTGGAATATTCGTGGGAGTATATTCCAGGAATATGCCTTATGGATATAAGATAATGGCATATTCATGGAATATTCCAGGGATATTGCGATATCTATTGGAAAATAGGATATTGTAGGCATATTCCAGGAATATTGGGTGCCGTCTGGGTAATTCACAATATTGGCTAGATCATAAACTGTAATATTGGGGCAACATTGGAGGCATCACTAATTCTCAATATTGGTCCAATATAGAAATACCAATATTTGACCAATATTGGAAGCAGCCCTAATTCATAATATTGGCCAGATATAGAAATCCCAATATTCGGCCAATATTGGCGGTAACAACAAGTTACAATATTGGCTAGATCATGAAACTGTAATATTGGGCCAATGTTGGAGGCAATACTAATTCACAATATTGGCCCAATATGGAAATCTCAATATTCGACCAATATTGGATGCAGCATTAATTCATAATATTGCCCGGATACAGAAATCCCAATATTGGGGCATTCAATATTGGCCAATATAGTTTTGCCAATTTTGGGCCAATATTGGCGGTAGGAAGAAGTCACAATGTTGGCAAGATATTGAAAATGTAATATTGGGCCAAGGTTCGAGGCAATACGGATTCACAATATTGGCCCAATATGTAAATCACAATATTTGACCAATGTTGGATTCAGCACTAATTCACAATATTGGCTAGATTTGAAACTGTAATATTGGGCCAATATTGGAGGCATCACTAATTCTCAATATTGGTTTAATATTGAAATACCAATATTTGACCAATATTGGAAGCAGCCCTAATTCATAATATTGGCCAGATATAGAAATCCCAATATTCGGCCAATATTGGCGGTAACAACAAGTTACAATATTGGCTAGATCATGAAACTGTAATATTGGGCCAATGTTGGAGGCAATACTAATTCACAATATTGGCCCAATATGGAAATCTCAATATTCGACCAATATTGGATGCAGCATTAATTCATAATATTGCCCGGATATAGAACTCCCAATATTGGGGTAATATTGGAGGTAGTACTCATATTCAATATTGGCCAATATGGTTTTGCCAATTCGGTGCCAATGTTGGCGGTAACAACAAGTTACAATATTGGCTAGTTCATGAAACTGTAATATTGGGCCAATGTTGGAGGCAATACTAATTCACAATATTGGCCCAATATGGAAATCTCAATATTCAACCAATATTGGATGCAGCATTAATTCATAATATTGGCTGGATATAGAAATCCCAATATTGGGGTAATATTGGAGGCAGTACCCACATTCTATATTGGCCAATATAGTTTATCCAATTCGGTGCCAATATTGGCGGTAACAACAAGTTACAATGTTGGGTAGATCATGAAACTGTAATATTGGGCCAATGTTGGAGGCAATACTTATTCACAATATTGGCCCAATATGGAAATCTCAATATTCGACCAATATTGGATGCAGCATTAATTCATAATATTGCCCGGATATAGAAATCCCAATATTGGGGTAATATTGGGGGCAGTACTCATATTCAATATTGGCCAATATAGTTTTACCAATTTGGGGCCAATATTGGCGGTAGGAAGAAGTCACAATGTTGGCTAGATCTTGAAAATGTAATATTGGGCCAATGTTCGAGGCAATACTAATTCACAATATTGGCCCAATATGTAAATCACAATATTTGACCAATGTTGGATTCAGCACTAATTCACAATATTGGCTAGATCATAAACTGTAATATTGGGCCAATATTGGAGGCATCACTAATTCTCAATATTGGTCCAATATATAAATACCAATATTTGACCAATATTGGAAGCAGCCCTTATTCATAATATTGGCCAGATATAGAAATCCCAATATTCGGCCAATATTGGCGGTAACAACAAGTTACAATATTGGCTAGATCATGAAACTGTAATATTGGGCCAACGTTGGAGGCAATACTAATTCACAATATTGGCCCAATATGGAAATCTCAATACTCGACCAATATTGGATGCAGCATTAATTCATAATATTGCCCGGATATAGAAATCCCAATATTGGGGCAG
Source organism: Halyzia sedecimguttata (assembly GCA_937662695.2). Lineage (NCBI taxonomy): Eukaryota > Metazoa > Arthropoda > Insecta > Coleoptera > Coccinellidae > Halyzia > Halyzia sedecimguttata. The sequence continues at coordinate 75,627,425 of OW569414.2, forward strand.
TACCCATATTCAATATTGGCCAATATGGTTTTGCCAATTCGGTGCCAATGTTGGCGGTAACAACAAGTTACAATATTGGCTAGATCATGAAACTGTAATATTGGGCCAATGTTGGAGGCAATACTAATTCACAATATTGGCCCAATATGGAAATCTCAATATTCGACCAATATTGGATGCAGCATTACTTCATAATATTGGCTGGACATAGAAATCCCAATATTGGGGTAATATTGGAGGCAGTACCCACATTCTATATTGGCCAATATAGTTTATCCAATTCGGTGCCAATATTGGTGGTAACAACAAGTTACAATATTGGCTAGATAATGAAACTGTAATATTGGGCCAATGTTGGAGGCAATACTAATTCACAATATTGGCCCAATATATAAATCTCAATATTCGACCAATATTGGATGCAGCATTAATTCATAATATTGCCCAGATATAGAAATCCCAATATTGGGGTAATATTGGGGGCAGTACTCATATTCAATGTTGGCCAATATAGTTTTGCCATTTTGGGGCCAATATTGGCGGTAGGAAGAAGTCACAATGTTGGCTAGATCTTGAAAATGTAATATTGGGCCAATGTTCGAGGCAATACTTATTCACAATATTGGTCCAATATATAAATCACAATATTTGACCAATGTTGGATTCAGCACTAATTCACAATATTGGCTAGATCTTGAAACTGTAATATTGGGCCAATATTGGAGGCATCACTTATTCTCAATATTGGTCCAATACATAAATACCAATATTTGACCAATATTGGAAGCAGCCCTAATTCATAATATTGGCCAGATATAAAAATCCCAATATTCGGCCAATATTGGCGGTAACAACAAGTTACAATATTGGCTAGATCATGAAACTGTAATATTGGGCAAATATTGGAGGCAATACTAATTCACAATATTGGCCCAATATGGAAATCTCAATACTCGACCAATATTGGATGCAGCATTAATTCATAATATTGCCCGGACATAGAAATCCCAATATTGGGGTAATATTGGGGCAGTACTCATATTCAATATCGGCCAATATAGTTTTGCCAAATTTGGGCCAATATTGGCGGTAGGAAGAAGACACAATGTTGGCTAGATCTTGAAAATGTAATATTGGGCCAATGTTCGAGGCAATACTGATTCACAATATTGGCCCAATATGTAAATCACAATATTTGACCAATATTGGATGCAGCACTAATTCACAATATTGGCTAGATCTTGAAACTGTAATATTGGGCTAATATTGGAGGCACAACTAATTCTCAATATTGGTCCAATATAGAAATACCAATATTCGACCAATATTGGAAGCAGCCCTAATTCATCATATTGGCCAGAAATAGAAATCCCAATATTGGGGTAATATTGGAGGTAGTACTCATATTCAATATTGGCCAATATGGTTTTGCCAATTCGGTGCCAATGTTGGCGGTAACAACAAGTTACAATATTGGCTAGATCATGAAACTGTAATATTGGGCCAATGTTGGAGGCAATACTAATTCACAATATTGGCCCAATATGGAAATCTCAATATTCAACCAATATTGGATGCAGCATTAATTCATAATATTGGCTGGATATAGAAATCCCAATATTGGGGTAATATTGGAGGCAGTACCCACATTCTATATTGGCCAATATAGTTTATCCAATTCGGTGCCAATATTGGTGGTAACAACAAGTTACAATATTGGCTAGATCATGAAACTGTAATATTGGGCCAATGTTGGAGGCAATACTAATTCACAATATTGGCCCAATATGGAAATCTCAATATTCGACCAATATTGGATGCAGCATTAATTCATAATATTAACCGGATATAGAAATCCCAATATTGGGGTAATATTGGGGGCAGTACTCATATTCAATGTTGGCCAATATAGTTTTGCCAATTTGAGGCCAATATTGGCGGTAGGAAGAAGTCACAATGTTGGCTAGATCTTGAAAATGTAATATTGGGCCAATGTTCGAGGCAATACTAATTCACAATATTGGCCCAATATGTAAATCACAATATTTGAACAATGTTGGATTCAGCACTAATTCACGATATTGGCTAGATCTTGAAACTGTAATATTGGGCCAATATTGGAGGCATCACTAATTCTCAATATTAGTCCAATATAGAAATACCAATATTTGACCAATATTGGAAGCAGCCCTAATTCATAATATTGGCCAGATATAGAAATCCCAATATTCGGCCAATATTGGCAGTAACAACAAGTTACAATATTGGCTAGATATCTAAACTGTAATATTGGGCCAATGTTGGACGCAATACTAATTCACAATATTGGCCCAATATGGAAATCTCAATATTCGACCAATATTGGATGCAGCATTAATTCATAATATTGCTCGGATATAGAAATCCCAATATTGGGGGCAGTACTCATATTCAATATTGGCCAATATAGTTTTGCCAATTTGGGGCCAATATTGGCGGTAGGAAGAAGTCACAATGTTGGCTAGATCTTGAAAATATAATATTGGGCCAATGTTCGAGGGAATACTGATTCACAATATTGGCCCAATATGTAAATCACAATATTTGACCAATGTTGGATTCAGCACTAATTCACAATATTGGCTAGATCTTGAAACTGTAATATTGGGCCAATATTGGAGGCATCACTAATTCTCAATATTAGTCCAATATAGAAATACCAATATTTGACCAATATTAGAAGCAGACCTAAATCATAATATTGGCCAGATATAGAAATCCCAATATTCGGCCAATATTGGCGGTAACAACAAGTTACAATATTGGCTAAATCATGAAACTGTAATATTGGGCCAATGTTGGAGGCAATACTAATTCACAATATTGGCCCAATATGGAAATCTCAATATTCGACCAATATTGGATGCAGCATTCATTCATAATATTGCTCGGGTATAATCATCCCAATAGTGGAGTAATATTGGGATATTGGGGGCAGTACTCATATTCAATATTGGCCAATATAGTTTTGCCAATTTGGGGCCAATATTGGCGGTAGGAAGAAGTCACAATGTTGGCTAGATCTTGAAAATGTAATATTGGGCCAATGTTCGAGGCAATACTAATTCACAATATTGGCCCAATATGTAAATCACAATATTTGACCAATGTTGGATTCAGCACTAATTCACAATATTGGCTAGATCTTGAAACTGTAACATTATGCCAATATTGGAGGCATCACTAATTCTCAATATTGGTCCAATATAGAAATACCAATATTTGACCAATATTGGAAGCAGCCCTAATTCATAATATTGGCCAGATATAGAAATCCCAATATTCGGCCAATATTGGAGGTCGTCCTCATTTACAATATTGACAATTTTTTTTTCGCCAATATAGGGCCAATATTGGCGGTAGCAACAAGTCACAATATTGGATATATATTGAAATTCCAATATAGGGCCAATATTGGGGATATATAGATTTACTATGAATCTATGTATCTATATTGGGCCAATATAGAATCGATACTCCGCCAATATAGTGTGCTACCTGGGGAGCGCCAGAAAGCTCCTGTCCACAGGGCTTGAACCCATTTTTATATATGTATTGGCAAAACACCAAAGTCCATCCTTTTTCTTTCACTTAATTGTTTATAACTATTGCAATTTTTGGGAGCGGCCTTAGCAGTTTCTCAAAAACTATCTACATGCCATTCCGAATAAAATGACACCCCAATCATAATTTTCGGAGAATACGCAAAAATTTTGACCTAAAATGCACTTGTTGACTAGACTATATTACTAGACCTGTTGATCATTCTGCACCAAGTAGAATCTCAGTAATTAATTTATTATTTAGCTGAGTATTTCTCAGCCCATTCTTTCACATTTAATTCAATTTGCATGCAGTAAATATAATGGTTTGCGATTACGGAGGTTATCGAATGCAGATTTGAAATCATTCGCAGATCATAATTGCTGACATAATCGTATTTGAAAACAATGATTCCACGAAACTTTGAGATGAACCGTATTTCTTTTACTACAAGCGTGAAGTTCAGAAAAACAACTTCATTCAAAATAAAAAGTTTCGGCTCGAATTTTATCGCTGCATATGCAATACGATAAGTTATTGGTTCGAGGTCGGCTTCAATGAAATATTTGTATGATTACGCTGATACATAAATATGTACTTTAATTTTGGAGCTATTGAGAAAAAAAATTGTGTACACCTCGGGTGTAAAAATTACTCTAGTTTGAAGAAAGGAAGTTCTGATTCTGAAAATTCCGAAACACATCAAATTCAGACTTTAAATTGTCATTCTTTTTCGTGAAAATGCGAACGCTACCTTCAACCCCTTTCCAAAGACAGATATAACCCCCAATTTTTCAAATAGGAAGTATGGACTTGTGATACATCGTTTGAAAGGTCTCGTCATTCTCTATTCAGAAATGTTATCACTTTCATGTTTATTGCAAAAATAAAATTAGCAAAAAATCAAGTGATTAGCGAAATCCTTATATAGTATAAAACAAAGTCGCTTTCCGCTGTCTGTCTGTCCCTATGTATGCTTAGATCTCTGAAACTACGGAAAGGATTTTGATGCGGTTTTTTTTAATAGATAGAGTGATTCAATAGGAAGGTTTATATGTATAATACATGCATAATATATTAGAGAAACATTGATAATTTTAGAGGTTTCTAATGTGATGTCGTAAATGAACACATTTTTTTTGCGCTTACATTGGAAACGCTGGCTGAACCCTGCGAGATAGATCAAAATAATGCAGTACAGGATGATACACCTTAAAAAGGTCTACAAAAAAGTCTCAGATGGTATATGTCTATCTCTTAAGGATAACCCAAAATAACCATTTTTTATCCTTTACATTCTACGAGAAATAATGGCTTGACTACGAAGCTATTTTAAGCAATACAGCATTGATCCTATTCCAATTAAATACCTTAAATACATTGTGCATTTAATATTGATCAATATGACCCTCTATAGCATGTAATTTAAATGAATATTTTCGAAGATAATGCAGATTTAAAATGCAGGGACATTGTGGTTGCGGTGGTACCGACCGGGGGGCCGGCATAGCCAGGATAGGGATAGAAATCGAATACAGAGAGCCAGAGAATCATCTGTAGAGCGTGAGGCTCGCCTCAGCCAGGACATATTGATTGATTCCCCGAATTCCTCTGATACCATCGGATTTACTGATCCAATTTAAACGCCTACAATTTCCGCTAATTATATATTTTGCAATGAACATTAATAAATCGCAGGGTCCAACTTTCAACGCTACAGGCCTTATATTTGAGCGTTGAGTGTTTTTCACATGGCCAATTATATGTCGCTCTTTCAAGAGTAACCTCTAAAGAAAACATGTTTGTATTGTCTAACGACAAAAATGCTGTGAACGTTGTATATAAAGAAATTCTGTAGTATATGTAGTATCAGTGTTTCAACCGTGCGAAGCCGGAGCGGGCAGCTAGTTTGGTATAATACAAAATGTAGCAAAAAAATTACGAATGTTAATGAAGTAGATGTTCAAAGTGTTCACAGCGAAGGCCTTGGCAACATTCCAACCTCAAATAAAAATTTCTTCCAACATTATTCAACATCTCAGGAGTGATCGACCTAATCGCAAACGTTATTCGATCTTTTAGGTCAATCAAATCAAGGGGTTCAGGATTGTACACAATTTTCTTCACATAACCCCATAAAGAGAAATCTAATGGATTAAGATCAGGGGATCGCGCTGGTAATTCGATCGTTCCTCGCCTTCCTATCCACCGATTTGGAAATTTTGCGTCAAGGTACTGCCGGACATTGCGTTGATTATGTGGTGGTGTTCCATCCTGTTGGAACCATATCGTATTCCGTGGAACTTGAGGATTTCCTTGATCGAGGTATTAATTTGCCAAAATTGGAACGACATCATTTTGGAGTAGTGCTAAATGATTATCGCTATTCAAATTGCCCTCAACGAAAAAGGGGCCTATGATATGGTTTCGAACATTTCCTGCCCTAACATTAACCTTTTGAGGGAATTGCGTGTGATCCTCTCTCATCCAATGAGGATTTTCTGTAGATCAGTAGCGGCAATTTTGACGATTAGCATGGCCGTTGGGCGAAAAATACAGTGATCAGAAAACAAAACATCTACTGATTGGATAATATTGTTATCCATCATGTTCATCATTTGTTAACAAAATAAGTTCTCCTAACAAAATCGTCTTCCAAGAGCTCCTGGGTAGATATAATTTTATAGGGATGCGTTTTATTTAGTTTTCATATGTTTAGAATCGATGTATTGCTGACATTGAATGTTATGGAGGCATCTCTACTCGATTTTTGTGGACTTTCTTCAAAGTCAAGCATTACATCTAATTTCATATCCTTTTACAGTGTATTAGCAGCCGATTTTTTAATCTGCCTTACATGCCCAAACTGGCAAAACTGCTTCTCTATTTTACTTATTGTCCCTTGGGTTATAGGCAGCAAATTCGTAAATTTCTCATGTAACAAGCGACTTACTTCTTCGTTATAAAGAAACTAACATTGGCACAGAAAGAGTTTTACGTAGTTTTCATGGTACCATCTGAAACACAATGTTATGGTTTTTTCTTCATTTTCTTTCTATCACATCTTGAAGGCAAATAAGTTTAATATTATTGTAATAAGATTTGGGAATATTCGAGGCAATATTATAATGCATTTTGGTAACTACATGATTTTATTTTTTTCTACTTTGAGTTTTGCAATAAACATGAAAGTGATAACATTTCTAAATAGAGAAGGACGAGACCTTTCAAATGATGTATCACAAGCCCATACTTCCTATTTTAAAAATTGGGGGTTGTACCTGTCTTTCGAAGGGAATTGAAGGTAGGGTTCACATTTTTACGAAGAAGAATGACAATTTGAAATTTAAATTTGACATTTTTCGGGATTTTCCATAAATATGTACAGTAACCAAGATAATGAATCTATTCCATTTGACTTTTCCTCACTGTATGTTACTGATATGGAAATTTTTATTATAGTTCCTCGAAAATTTACCCTCATGAGTAAACAAAACTTGAATAAGGCTTATTTACATGCATACGATTCCTTCAGATTCTATTAGTATTTGGTTTCATTTTTTTGGCAGTAAGGGATAGCTCAGAGATCAGTCTAAATGTTATTTTTTTTAAGTATGAATTCAAGTATTACTCGACCTTCATTGCATATGCAGATATATGAAAATTGGTCTAGAGATTTATATTCTGTGAGTTGTCCACCGCATTTGGGTCGATATATTGCGTAACGAAAATTCGGCATTTATCCATATTGCCAAATCTTATACAATCGTATGGATGACTAGTATGTTGCCATTGATGTGAAAGAAGTATAGAATAACCCATCATCGTTACCAAATGCTAGTCTGAAATCATTCCATATCGAAATTTTGTATACCACAAAAATTCAAATTGTTGAAGCGAGAATTTCAACCAAGTTTAGTGTATCTCTTTTCGACGAAAATTAATTCAATTAGTATTGAGCTGCTTGAATATGAGAGAATGGAAACGACAGAATTGTCGTTATCAATACAACTATAATTCACCGAATATGCTATATAGTATGACTCATTTGCTGTTGTTTGAGCCATATTTATTGAGTTCTGGTGATTTTTAAAAGATTTTTCACCTTAATCCATTTTTCGTAAATTTTTTCTGCGTTGACTAAATTTGATTATAATTTTGGGTTATTTTTATCAAGAAAGGATATGATATGTATGAAAAATGGACTGACGTGAAGTCAGGAGCTTTTGCGCGTATGTTGTATTGTCCATTCTCCTGTATTGGTCACTCTCAATCGAATTTACCATGGTGAATTCTATGGTCCGTTCTCCTGTATTGGACACTCTTAATCGAAATTTACCTTGGTGAATTCGATTAAGAGTGCTTGAACCAATTTTTTTTTCATAATTTTTTTGAAATTTTCTAGCAGTATGGCTCTCACAAAATTTTTCACACGTCTTTATGTCGATATTCTACAACTAGTTAGAATGCTTCAATTTGATCGAGTCCATATTTTTTGGGTTATCGAGAAAATAATATTCCAGATGGATATAACTCCGAAACCTTTGAACTGATTATGGCCAACAGCGAACTTAACTCTCCCATTCAAATGCGCAACCTACCCTGAAAATTACAAGTCTCTATCTCCTTTCATTCGAAAGTTATCGAGGCAACGGTCACCCATCAAGCTATACTGAACTCACACAAGACTGCCCGGATCTCCAACAATATATATCCGATCGTGTTCAAACTTGAAACTCTGTAGTGGAGTTAGGTTCTGAAGGCTCTCGCAAAATTTCAGTCATGTCGGATGAATAGTTTCTGATATATAGAATTTTTTCAATGATATTCAATGATTTTTTCAAATATTTTTAGTGATACGATCCTCACGAAATTTTGCAAGAACTTTCGCGTTGGCATTCTACAACTGATAACCATGTTTGAATTGGATCGGTTCTATATTTTTTGAGTTATTGAGGAAATAACAACCAAATTTCAAATGGGTATAACTCCAAAACCGTTAGGCCGATTGTGCTTATAAACAATCTCAAATGTTGCATTCAGATGCACAACCTAATCTGGCAATTCAAATCGCTATCTCTTTCTGTTCTCAGGTTATCCTGACAAAAAATATTTTTCAATAATTTTTTAAAAATTTTTTAGCGATACGATCCCCACAAAAATTCCCAAACGTTCTTAGGTTTATATTCTACTACTACTCACCAAGTTTTAATTCGATCGGATGTATATTGGTTAAAAACAAAATTATTACTCGGTAACCATTGGGCCGATTATACCCATTAACGAACTTGTCCGTCGTATTGGGATGCGCCACCTACCCTGAAAATTTCAAGTCGCTAGCTCTTTCTCTACTCAAGTTATCTTGGCAACGGCCGGACGGGCGGAAGGCCAGACGGCCGGTCGGACAGAATAAAATTTGACCTCGAATTCTTCATCGGGGAGTCGAACCAAACCGCTTGAGACCATTTTCGTCAAAAAATTCGAAAGTTTAAGACATTTGGGCAAAATGATAACGCGATGTTCCTCAGAACATACGCGCAAAAAGCCAAACTATGATGTATTAGATGTTGAAAAAAAAAATGATTTGAAAGGTATATGAAGAAAGACAAGAAAAATCAATTTCTAATATCAATTTGCCTGCAACTTTAGAATTCCACAATTTATTAAAATGGAAAAGTATAACGGGTAATTCCGCAAAAGGAGCAGAGATAATCATTCTGCTGGTACCTGCCGACACGTGTTTCTGCTAGTTGGCTTCTTCAGGACAGGGCAACCAAGAAACCAAGAAAAGGTGGAAAGATAACTGAAAAACAGGCGACACCACAACATATACTTATACTTTTCCATTTTAATAAACTTATCCGCGTTATCCTATTTTCTTTTTCCACAATTTATGTTTGCAAAAATTATACAATTATGCCAAACTTTTTTCTCTTTCCCTAAAGAAGTTTTCTTTGGAATGCACTAGTTTCATTTCAACAGATTTTATATAAGCAAAATTTTGAATTTCCAACATAAAAAATAGTGAATGTGTAATCAAAAGGCAGCGAGAGTAAATTTCAGGCGGAAAGTAACAACTGAAGAAATTAGAAAGAGGACACGTGCTTGTATAAGTAATGGTGGAGGTCAATTCGACCACAATAATTTATGTATACATTTTCTAACGCAATTTCGAGTTTAGTTGCCATGAAAAAATATTGAATTCGTTATTTTTCTTTCCTTCATAATCCCCTTTCAAATCATAATAATCCATTTGCAACATCCAATACAGCATAGTTTTGCTTCTATCAAACATATCATATCATTTTTTTAGAAAAATAATCCAAAATGATAATCATTTGGTTAACGTAGAAAAAATTAACGAAAACTGAACTAACACTAACACCTCCTTCAAGGTTCAAGTCTAATTTGGAATCACACTGTATATTTAGTTTTTCAAAGTGTAATTATAAACAGTTTATAACCAGTCTTTTAATGAAAACTATTATATTTGCCTAGTAGGTGAATTATATTAAATACTTTTAGCAGTATATTTATATATATTCTTTTGAACTTTGCGCATTGTTTTTTATCTAACAATAAAGCATGTGTATGAAAAAAGTGTTAGCAGAGGTTAGTCTAAAGGGGTACCATAGAATTCGATATCTGATACTAGAGCTTAGGGAAAAACCTATGCAAAAAAACCCTATCTCCCCGTTAGTGTTGTGATTTATGAAATTGTTAACAAAATATGCTGAAATATTAAATATTGAAGGGCATACTCTTCTTTACTATCGATTCTTCCTTCGACAAGCACAGAGGTTTCTCCAAGGTACCCAAAACTCAATCTGGAAAAGGAAAAGGAGAAATCGAACAAATTAAAAAATGGGTTCAAGCCCTGTGGACAGGAGCTTTCTGGCGCTATAGTTCAAACAGACAAATTATATATCCGAAAGTATTGGTTTCTCAGAGTGGGGAATTAAATCAATGTATTCTTATGAAAGAACTGCATCATAAAGGAAATTGAATTCAAATAAAAGTTTACTTATCAAGATTAAATGAGCAATCTGAGAATAAGAACTGCACCATGGAACAAATCAAATTAAAATAGCAAAAATGAATTTGACTCTTTCTTATAGAACAGGATGAAATGTGCGAGTATGAACACAGATCATATAATAAAGCTTAGATAGAATAATTATAGCATTCTGTGAAAACATAGAAGTACGTACGATTCATTATTGAAATTTAGAAAAATCATATTTCCGAAAGTATTAGCTTGTTGGAGTTGAAAATGATATCGATGGATTTTAATGGTGAAACGGCATCTTAAATAAAAATTACAGACATTTAGGCAAATTGATAAGCACTCAGTTCCGAGGAACTAGACCGCCAAAAAGTGTAATTCCCTTTCCGGGATTTGAGCCCGCCTTCTCTCGTTCCGAAACCCAAAGCGTAGACCGACCGGCTATCGGGCTCCTCGTACGATCTTGTCGATCTCCGGTATTAGAATAAAACGTCGGTACTTACATGGGATATATATTCTTAATTTTCACTTTTCGACATAAAATCGCCACATGGGGGTTTATTTGACGGTTTTTTACCCTTGTCTCTCTGAGTCAATTTTGACGTTTCTCGAACAAACTATTAGCAAGGAATTAGACAATGTTATGTCTCAGGAAAATAAGTTGACATTATGACAATTCATACATAGAATAATTATATAATTCTGTGAAAACGTAAAAATACAATTATTTATTGAAATTTTGAAAAATCATATCTCCGAAAGTATTAGCTTGTTAGAGTTAAAAATGAAATCATTGAATTCTTATGATAAAACTGCTTATTGAAAGAAATTTAATTTGGAATTTGTTTTGTAAAAAAAATTTTTTTTTTTGTTAGTCCGAAACTATCTGTCCGATTTTGCCCAATAACGAACTTAGCCGAGATATTTATCTCCCAAACCTACTCTGAAAATTTCAACTGTCTAGCTCATTCCGTTCGAGAGTTATCGTGCCTACGGCCGGCCGGACGGCCAGAATGAATTTCGACCACGGATTCTTGATCAGTGAGTCAAACCAAATCGTTTAAGACCATTTTCATCGAAAAATTCGAAAATTACATACATTTGGGCAAATTAATAAGCACTCAGTTCCGAGGAACTAGAGCGCTAAAAATGGAATATTCCATGTTTTATCAAATAGATTTGAAATTCGCTACCCGTTCTAAAAAAGATTCAGAAACATTATGAATATCCCTGAAACCATCCTGGAATCTATATATGGTAAATAGGCATATAACTAAATGATCTATGGTTTCCTCTGCTTCCCCGCATTCACAACTAGGGCTCTCAACTAACTTCCATCTGAAAAGCATGCTGTTGCAACTATCATGACACCTTCTTAAACGATTCAGGATAGAGATTTTTTTTCTTGGAAGATCAAACCCCGAACTCTATTTGAAGGATCAGAAATTGAATCATTGTTGGATAAGTCGCAAGAAATACATTCAGACCGCCAAACTTCCTTGTTACTTTTATTCAAATTGAGAAAACAGTTGGACTATAAAGGGTTACGTGACTTCAATTTGGGAATCTTATTGTCTGGAATATAGGAGAGAATCGGAAATGAATTCGGAAAAGAAGGAAAATTTATTCCAAGAATTTGAAACAGCAGTCTGCCTGCGAATGTGGGGCGGGACATTTGAAAGAACTGGCAACCAATGAATAGGTGTAGATCTAATAGTTCCAGTGATGATCCTCATAGATGAATTCAGATGTGCATACATTTTTTGAATATGAGCTCTATTAAACTAGACGGGACAACAATATTCAGCGGCAGAAAAAAAAACAAGGTAAGGCTGCCATTTGCAGAGTAGCTGCATCAGCACCCCATGAAGTACGAGCTAACTTCTGCAGAATATTATTTCTTGTTTTCAACCCCAGACGCAAGTCATCCAAATGGGCTTTGAAATTCAAAGAGGAATCTTGTTTACTCCTAGGTATTCAGGATTGAAATTATGTCTCAAGAAAGAAAGTTACACTCATGATTCTATATTTTTGAGTATTGTAAAGATGTCCTAAATTAATGCAAATTATACTTCATATTTTTATTTTGAAATTTCCCCCGAATTGGAAACTTCAACTAGTCGACAATGGTCAATTTTGGAAGATGACAATGTTAGAGGAGTAGCTTCTCCTAATTTCCTCAAAACATCCCACGTACCTACTCCTATTCAATGGTTTCTTTCTGGGTTTTCTCTCCCAAACTCTGAAACTTATCTGATATTAACTCCGAAACGTTATGAAATAGTTGTTTCATCGTTGATGTTGTTTCGTTATTGTTTGTTGGGCAACATTTTTCGATTGATATTTTCTGACAAATCTGTGTTTTTCACGCAGAAGCAAATCACAAAATAATAATGTTTTTATTTTATAGATATTTTCCAGAGTTTGGGAGAGAAAACCCATCAAGAAACCATTTAATAATGAATATACCTCCCACAGTATCCTCTAATGATTACTTACCTACTCCTACTCGAATGTGTGAAATTTGTATCGGAAACTACACTATTCCACTTTTTCAGCAAACTGGAGGCTTTTGCATTTACTTCCGAAAACCGTATATGGGATTTTTAACAAAAATGGGAATTCTTTCAGTATATCTACGAAGATAAAATGGAGAATAATTCCAATACACAATCTGGAATTTTCACTGCGACATAATTATTATCGTATAAATGTCACTATCGAGTGGAAAAAATGAATAATAAATTTTCATTTCGAAAATCCATATTGATTATTCCTGGAATAGTCAGAAGAGTCAGACGGAGTTCGTCGATATCGTATATATGCGTCACTATAGTGATAGATAGTGGATAGAGTCCATTCATCGGTATCCTGTGAAATTCTTTTATGAATAGGTGATGATGATACGACACTTCGCATGGCCTTCAGTAGGTCGCTGGATTTCATCCAAACTCGTTCGAACACATTCATAATGATCTTCCGATTCCTGATGTGTCATGATATTTTCCAGTCGAGTTGATTTAAATCTGCGTGTATGTCCTGAAAACAGAAATCGATAAGATATACAGGGAACAAGGATCTGGATATTTGGTTAGGATTGATAAATACCAATACTCATAGTTGAAAAATAAAATTAAAACCACTGTTGGAGTACTCCAAGGCAACACAGACAATCCTAGGACGTCTCTTGACATTTATGGTCCTCCTAGCAAGCGCCATGCGAAGTAACCGATAGATATTCTCATTTAAATCACAAAGTAAGTTCAACAGTACAGTACATGAAGTAGAAAAAATGATTGATATCAAAAATAAAGCATACCTGAAATGGTTAATTACTAGAGGACTAGAAGACAGAGAATCGTACCTGGAGGCGAAAAGGAGAACAAGAAGAGTAATTAATGAAGCAAAGAGAGGTGTATGGGACAGAAAATGCAAGGAGATTGACTCTTATCTGGGGGGGCGTAAAGCGGCAGAATCATGGCGATTCATCAACGCATTGAAAAACCCAAGTAGAAACGCAGCTCACATCGATACAGTCCCTATGAACAACTGGGTAAGACATTATGAACAGCTATTAACAGAGACAAGACCAGAATATATGACATCAACTACATCAGACGTGAATATTGTAGGTGAAACAATTACTGTTGACATCGGAACAGTGAGAGCAGCAATATATAAGCTGAAAAATGGTAAATCCCCTGGTCCCGGAGGAATACCCGCAGAGCTGGTCAAATATGGAACACAGAAACTTTACCAAACTCTCATGGATTTATTTAATACATGCTTAAATGGACATCGGGTACCCAATGAGTGGAAAAAAGCATACATTTCATCGATATACAAGAAGGGAGATAAGAACAATTGCTCAAACTATAGAGGTATATCAGTGACCAGCACATTTAGTAGAATATATGGTAGAATTCTACGAGACCTCATCGAAGGAGAATATGGTGAAAATGAAGAGGAAGAACAATCAGGATTTAGAGCCGGTAGATCATGTACAGATAATATCTTTTGCTTAAAACAGGTTATAGAGAAAAAATTGAACACCAATCAAGAAATCCATCTAATGTACATCGACCTGAAGAAAGCATATGACAGCATACCTCTAAAGAAAATCTGGGAAACATGGCAGGAAACTAATATCAATCAGACTTTAATAACAGCAGTAAAAAATCTGTACATGGGATCAAAATCACACATAAAGACTGGCAACAAACTATCACAAGGGTTCACTGTGAATAAAGGACTAAGACAGGGATGCTGCGTGTCACCTACGCTTTTCAAGGTGTATATTTCTGTGGCTCTGAGAAAGTGGAAAAAGAAATGTGGGCCAATGGGGATTGAACTAAGTAACACCTACTTGTACTCCCTCCAATTTGCGGATGACCAGGTCATCATTGCCAATGATAGAGATGATTTGGAATACATGGCTAGAAAACTCCAGGAGGAATATAAAAGTTGGGGACTTGAGATGAACACGGAAAAGACGAAGTACCTCCCAATAGGAACACAAGATACAACAAACATCAGATTAGAAAATAATGAGGAAGTAGGAGTGGTATCATAGTATACGTACCTGGGCGTAATGTTTGACTCTAGTGGAAGTGACAACAGAGAGATCAGATACAGAATAAACCAGGCAAGGAAAATCATAGGATGCTTGAATAGCATACTTTGGAGCACCTGCATTGGTAAGAAAATGAAACTTCATTTATATATAACGCAATGATAAAGAGTAACCTACTGTATGGAGCGGAAACTTGGAGGATTACAGAAGAAAACAAAAAGCGACTGGAAACAGTTGAAATGGACGTTCTGAGGAGATCATTGGGAGTATCACGCCTACAGAAAATCAGAAACGAGGAGATACGTAGACAAATGGGAGTGGAAGGAACGCTCTACAAAGATGTAGAGACGAAACAACTCATCTGGTATGGACATTTACAGAGAATAGACGAACACAGACTTCCAAAGATGGTTTTGGAATGGGTACCAACACAACGCCGCAAGAGAGGACGACCAAGGAAGACTTGGACCGAAGGGGTTATGAAGGCCATGAGTTCAAGGGATCTGAGACAGGGTCAATGGAATGATAGAAAGGGGTGGAGAGCAGGCATCGGACAACGTCGAACGACGTTATGATCCCGATTTATACAGGGTGTAAGTGAATAACAGCGACATATTTTAAGGGATGATTTTGTGATGAAAATTAAGGTAGGTATTTGGTGTGAAATGTTTTGAAAAACCTCCCTCCGGAAAAGTTACACCCCTCCGAAGATTAACAAAAACAATTGTTTCTCTTTTTTATTTTCCCTGAATATTAAAGTCTTCAAGAAAGATATTCGAATGGGTGATGAAGAAAATAAAGCAAATCTTGTAACATATACGAACCATAAACAAATAAATTAGGTTAGGGAAATTCCACTTCGGTGCTTTTTGAAAATGCATTGAATTTTTTTCTCGAAAATGCTTAAGTTGTCGAAAAAACTTGTAGAGATGGAAAAATCTGTAAATGATTTGCGCTTTTCAGCCATATTTTTTTAGAAGGAAAATTTTTATCCAAAAAAAAGTTGTAAGTAAAAATATCTTAGGGGTTGCCTATTTCAACCCATTCTAAGCATACTACAGGGTTGAAAAAATTCCAAAATGTGTAGTTTTATTGACACATAATATTTACCAAGTTTCGTATCCTTAGCTTAATATACAGGGAAATTGAAAAAGAGAAACAATTTTTTTTGTTAATCTTTGGAGGAGTGTAACTTTTCCGGGAGGAGGTTTTTCAAAAAAATGTATACCGAATACCCACCTTAATTTTCGTCACAGAATCACCCCCTAAAATTTGTCGCACTTATTAACTAACACCCTGTATATATAAGTTCAACAGTGTGGAAAAGCTAAATGGAAAAAATTCATTATCTTGGTTACTGTACATATTTATGCAAAATCCCGAAACACACCAAATTCAAATTTTAAATTTTCATTCTTCTTCGTAAAAATGTGGACCCTACCTTGAACCCTCTTAGAAAGATAGGTACAACCACAATTCTTCAAATGGGAATTATGGGCTTGTGATACATCGTTTGAAACGATAACTCTCGAACAGAATGAGCTAGACAGTTGAAATGTTCAGAGTAGGTTATATTATTATATATTATTTATATTAATTATTCTTACTTATCGCGTATGACTGATACCGGACTCATACTGTATTACAGTGATACAATAAAGACAATAATTTATTATTATTATTATTATTATTATACTTCCGGAATGTCACTCTGAATTCATACTCTCAATTCATATTATTAATTCAGAAAGCACCGAATTGCAAACTAATTCACTATTCTCCTCACACATTCTGGTTTTTTCAGCGTATTAATTTCTAGATTTTGCAAGCTTCCAGAATTCAGATAGTGAATTTAAGAATATGAATTCAGAGAAGTATGAGGCCGGCCTAAGAGTACAATGTCAACCCATACTTGAGTGTAGAAATTTATACCATCCTTTAGTAACGCTTCGTCTTTGAAGATGGAAACTTTGTTTCCGAAACATATGTCAGACAAAAACTGTAGTGGACAAGAGTGTAGTTACTTTTGTGGTACTCTAACTGAAAATAGAGCTGTGGAAAGTTTTATATTAGTTGGAGCACCCTGTATAAGTGGCTAACAGCTCAAATAGCCCCTTTTCCAGATTTTCTTTCTCAGTGTACCATTCAGATCATGCACATGGGTTTCGGTTCTATAGCAACGTACTTTTCCTCCAAAAAGCTCTTGTGCACTCTTTGATAAATCATATCTCTGAAAGTATTGGTTTCTCAGAGTTGGGGATGGTATCAATGGAATTCTTTTGAATCATGAAAGACATTAAAATCTTTTTGCATCTTATCTTCATATGACGGTCCAATTTTAGCTACAAGTATTTCAAAACTATCAGGAGTCATTCTGAAAAATTGAGTAAATAAATAGCCAGTTTCATTTATGAAACAAATCTAATGTAATCAGTCCAGAGAGAACTCAAACCAGAATACTTATGTTGGAAATCTTAAATAGAGTTACTAAGGAATAACTACCTGTACATTAGTATTAGTAGGAAATCCCGTTTTAAATCTTCAATAATTAGAGAATGACTCGTAAATTATGCTCGACTACATCATTCATTTTCGACTCAAAAACCAAAAAACTCTGCCTATGAACTTAGTGAATCCAAATTTCAAATTGTTTACATGCTTACATCAACCAAACTCTTCAGAAATACACTTTCAGTTTCTTTTAACATTAATTACGTTTTTCTTTCAAACTGGACCTACCGCAAACAGATAGAACACAGACATATAGAATTCGCATTTTGTGAAAAAGTAGAAGTACGATGTATTATTGAAATTTTGAAAAATCATATCTCCAAAACTATTAGCTTGTTAAAGTTGAGAAAATATCAATGGATTCTTATGATGAAACTGCATCTTAAAAAAAAATAATTTAAAATGTGTAATGTAAATAAAGATTGTTTTTTTTTGTTACTCCGAAACCATCTGGCCGATTTTTCCCAATAAACTCAACAGAGATATTTTGGTCCCAAACCTACTCTGAGAATTTCAACTGTCTAGCTCATTCCGCTAGAGAGTTATCGTGTTAGCGGACGGCCGGACAGAATCGATTTCGACCATGGATTCTTGATCAGTGAGTCGAACCAAATCGTTTAGACCATTTTCATCAAAAAATTCGAAAATTACAGACATTTGGGTAAGTTGATAAGCACTCTGTTCCGAGGAACAAGAACGCCAAAAATACGTAGAATTATTGATATCTGTGTACATATTTTCATGTTCACTGAATAAACTAGAAACTGATAAGCGTGTTCCGGCTTCCACATAAAACAGATTCCAATAATTCGTAAATAATTATAACTGATATTTTTTAATCGATATATTGCACATTCCCAAACTGACATTTCTCTGAAGATTATCATAACTTTTTGAGAAGTAGAAGTCAAGGACATTATGCAAGGAAAAGATTAGGATTTTCATTGCAACGCAATTTATTGATACTTTATTTAGCTATTTGTTTTGGCTTGCACAAATATTGGACATTGTCGAATCAAATTTTTCCTCGACGTAAGTAGCTTTAATCAGTACTGTTAATATCGAGTTTAGCTACAAACCGAATGATACATTTGGTCCATATAACTAGTTGGAAAAGCACTGTAGCGAAGAGCTTAGGCACGCTTGTTCAAATTTATAGCCAGATCGGTCACCCATCCAGGTGACATCGCCCAAGGCTGCTTTGCTCCAGGAAAAAAATAAAATTCTCAATATTTCCAAAATTATAAATATGAATGTATTACATGGTATCTTGTAAACAGGGTGTAACAAAGTTGATGTAAAATATTCAAGGAGGTGATAATACAGATCATTTCCAACAAAAAATGTGCTCATAACTTTTTCCTCAAAACTGAGTCCTTATCAATTTGCCCAAATGTCTGTAATTTTCGAATTTTTGGAAGAAAATGCTCTAAGACGATTTGGTTCGACCCACTGATCAAGAATCCGTGGTCAAAATCGATTCTGTCTGGCCGGCCTACAGCTAACACGATAAATCTCGAACGGAATGAGCTAGACATTCGATTGGATCTATATTGTTGGAGATCCGAGCAGCCTTGTGCGAGTTCAGTAGCTGGATGGGTGACCGTCGCCTCGATAACTCTCGAGATAGGGACTTGCAATTTTCAGGGTAGGTTGCACATCTGAATGGGAGAGTTGAGTTTGCTGTTGGCCATAATCGGCCCAATGGTATCGGAGTTATACCGATCTGGAATATTATTTCCTGATTAACTCAAAAAATATAGACACGATTGAATTGAAGTTTGCTATCTAGTTGTAGAATATCGACATAAGGAATAGCGTAAAATTTTGTTAGGACTGTAGCACTAGAAAATTTTTAAAAAATTACGAAAAAATATTATGTATTTCACGATACCTTGAGGATGGAAAGAAATAGCGACTCGCAAGTTTTCAGGGTAGATTGCGCTTCTGAATGCGACATTTAAGTTTGTTAATTAGCATAATCGGCCAAATGGTTATGGAGTTATATCAATCTGAAATTTGGTTATTATTTCTTCAGTAACCCAAAAATTACGATGCCGATTCAATTCAAACATGGTAATCAGTTCTAGAATGCCGACGCAAAAATGTTTACAAAATTTCGTGAAGATCATGTTACTAGAAAATTTTAAAAAAATCATTGAAAAAAATATATAATATAAAGCAGTTGTCCGACATCTCTGAAATTTTGCGAGAACCTTCAAAACCATGAATGTCATGATACATACTAAATACATTCAAATCATAACATAAATTTTCAGACCGTTTTTTTCATAACACAATAGACCTACATTAGGGTCCTGTAGCGGTCTTCGAAGATCTGGAGTTCTGAATAATCATCGGTTGGATTGGCCAGACCTGGTCTTGAAAGAGATCCTCCTGGCATTATGATGTACAACATTTTCCTTCTTGAAATCAAATATTGAAGAGCAAGAGTGAATATCTTTGAAAACTAGCGGAGGCGATTCTTCTTCAAGAGATCCATGCGGCTACAGAGGAGTATATTTGTGAGAGGCAACTTTTAAAAGGTTATGTATTATTATTGATTTGTTCGTTTTTCTCCTCTTATCTTTTCATTTTTGCGCGTATGTTCGAATTGAATCTTGGTAACTAGTTGTAGAATATCGACATAAAGACGTGTGTAAAATTTTGTGAGAACCACTACACTAGAAATTCTTTAAAAAATTACGAAAAAAAGAGTCAGGAGCTTTTGCTCGTATGTTCTATTGTTATTATATTATCCGAATTGAGAGTGTCCAATACAGGAGAATGGACCATAGAACATACGCGCAAAAGCTCCTGACTTCACGTCGGTGCTTGAACCAATTTTTGCCTTCGGTTCTTGACTGCTTAATATGTTTGTCGATAGTGAAATAATTAATAAAAGTGTTGATTTTGTTGTTCCTGAGGATATTTAAGAGTCTGCAAGAAGAGCAACTTTGGAACTCCAACCTAAAAAATCAGCTCAGCAGTACGACATTGCATATACCAGTTTCCTGGCCTGGTGTGAATTAAGAAATTGGTTCAAGCACTGAGCTTTTGCGCGTATAGTCTATTGTCCATTCTCCTGTATTGGACAGTTTTAATCGGATTTACCATGGTGAATTCTATTGTCTATTCTCCTGTATTGGACAGCCTTAATCGAATTCACCATGGTAAATTCGATTAAGAGTGTCCAATACAGGAGAACAGACAATAGAATTCACCATGGTAAATTCGATTAACAGTGTTCAATACAGGAGAATGGACAATAGAACTTACGCGCAAAAGCTCCTGACTTCACGTCAGTGCTTGAACCAATTTTTTTTTTCGTGAAGTCAGGAGCTTTTGCACGTATGTTCTGTTGTCCATTCTCCTGTATTGGACACTCTTAATCGAATTTACCATGGTGAATTCGATTAAGGCTGTCCAATACAGGAGAAAAGAAAATAGAATTCACCATGGTAAATTCGATTAAAAGAGTCCAATACAGGAGAATGGACAATAGAACATACGCGCAAAACTCCTGACATCACGTCAGTGCTTGAACCAATTTTTTTTTCGTGAAGTCAGGATAGAAGGCAATGATGAAAATTTAACGCATTATTGTCTACCTTCAATTCTTCTTTAGGAGGAGAATACATAATTATTCTTGAAAAATATTACTGGAATTAATGTCATATTTAAATAATCAAAATAAAGAAAATTATAAGTTTAGTTACTCTCATATTGAATGAAATTCAATTGAATTCCAGTAATATTCAATTACTTATTCTTAACCAATAAATGTCCAATGATAGATCTAAAGGTGATGATGTGAAACATAAAGTTATATTCTCAATAGTGATAGAAAAACTGGCCTAAAATTCCTCTCTACCCATCACGAGATTTAATATCCACAAATGAGCCTCTCACCTTACAAGATCAGAAAGTGTTAAGTTATGAAGCCTTCAGCAAAATTTCAGCGATATCATATTAAAAATAATACATAACCTTTCAAAAGTCCCCTCTCACAAATATACTCCTCTGAAGGCACATGGATCTCTTGAAGAAGAATCGCCTTCTCTATTTCTCAAAGATATTCACTCTTGTTCATAGAAATCCCTTCAATATTTAGTTGCCTCCTCCTAAGGAGGATCTCTTTCAAAACCAGGTCTGACCGCTAATGTAGGGCTTTCATCTCCCATAGATTTGTGATGAAATATCACGATTTTCCAAGAACATACGCGCAAAAATATGTCATCATGAAATTCATATTTTTGAAGTTTCTCGCAAAAATACGACCATAGACAACATATCATACGACATAGATGCATAGAATACATGGTGAAGACACTCTTTGACATATTTTCGGCCGATTTGCGGTCCAAATACTGTCAAAATACAAGGATTTTGTTTTACTTCAATTTTCGCCGATAGATGCCGGCAGTAGAAATTTTATGGACAAAATTACCGACATGTCAAATTAAATTTGAATCTTTGCTTATTCCAGTTTCTTGTGGAAAGTCGTTTGCCGCGCCGAAAGTCAAATGTTTGCTGTGTGAACTCTGAACGAGTATCCAGAACCATTTTAATCAAATACTATTTTCATTTCGAAAATACTTCGTTTTTATGCGAATATATTTTTGGGCGCATGTTCTAGGGGAACATCGTCCTATCATTTCGTCCAAATGTCTGTAATTTTCGAATTTCGAGCTGAAAATTGGCTAATAGACTAATTCGGACTCCCTGATCACGAATCCGGTGTCAGATTTTTGGGTGCCGTCCGGCCGGCCGGCCGGCCGGCCTTCCGGCCGTAGGCACGATAACAGGAGCACCGAAGGTTCTATCGACTTCAAACTTTCAGGGTAGGTTTCTGATCAAAATGCGACGGTTAAGTTCGTTAACGGGCAAAATCGGCCGGACGGTTTAGAAGTTATAGACATTTCAAATTTTGAGGTTATTTCCCTGATATTTCAGGAACTAAAGAAGATGTTGAATCGAAACTTGGTAGTCAGTTCGAGGATATAAACGCGCAACTTTTGGCAAAATTCTGTTATGATCGGAATGTTGGTAACTTTTAAAAAAATATTTCTTTTAATTTTTTCGAAAAAAAAATTTTTTTTCCGTGAACTATTCATCAGATTGCAACAAAAACTTGTACTAACTTCAATTGTAGTATTTTGCAACATTGTGCAAAATTTTGGCTCTATACGATTTCAATTTCTGGAGATATAAGACAAAATGTGTCAAATTTCCTGGGTCTCTCTCAGTATTTTCATCGATTATTCTATGAACTCTTTGAATTCCACCGAAAACAAATTCAAAGACATAAACATAAAGAATCAAGTCATAGTTTAGACGTCGAAAGAAGGACGATGTTGATCGACTTGAAAAGGTACCTATTTCAAGAAATGCAATAATGAAATGCTTAATTTATGGATATAATATTATCTAAGTATTGTTGGGATCGGGCAGTTGGAAAATGAAAAACAATTATTATGATCACATTCTACAGGAATTGATACTAAATAGAAGCTAGATGAAGATTATTGTAATGGAAAATTTGTGTTCCAGAATGAACATGCGCCCGATAGCTCCTGTCCACAGGGCTTGAACCCATTTTTTTAACAATTATATATTCTTACCGGATCAGGGGCAGATTTCTAGTATCAAGATGGTTATTATATTAATTAAGATATAACTCTATTGATTAATAAATATATTCATTATACAATTCAGTTATATATTGAGAAGGAATGAAATGCCATGTTATGAAAACTAACAATATTATTTGTGAACGATGAAAGGACTAGCAGAGAACAAAGTTCAGAGCAACCACACAGTGTGATTTCATCAATTTGAATAGCTTTCCTAAGGCGTCATTCTTTTTGGCGCTCTTATTGGGCGTATGTTCTAGGGGAACATCGTCCTATCATTTCGTCCAAATGTCTGTAATTTTCGAATTTCGAGCTGAAAATTGGCTAATAGACTAATTCGGACTCCCTGATCACGAATCCGGTGTCAGATTTTAGGGTGCCGTCCGGCCGGCCTTCCGGCCGTAGGCACGATAACAGGAGCACCGAAGGTCCTATCGACTTCAAACTTTCAGGGTAGGTTTCTGATCAAAATGCGACGGTTAAGTTCGTTAACGGGCAAAATCGGCCGGACGGTTTAGGAGTTATAGACATTTCAAATTTTGAGGTTATTTCCCTGATATTTCAGGAACTAAAGAAGATGTTGAATCGAAACTTGGTAGTCAGTTCGAGGATATAAACGCGCAACTTTTGGCAAAATTCTGTTATGATCGAAATGTTGGTAACTTTTAAAAAAATATTTCTTTTAATTTTTTCGAAAAAAAAATTTTTTTTTCGTGAACTATTCATCAGATTGCAACAAAAACTTGTACTAACGTCAATTGTAGTATTTTGCAACATTGTGCAAAATTTTGGCTCTATACGATTTCAATTTCTGGAGATATAAGACAAAATGTGTCAAATTTCCTGGGTCTCTCTCAGTATTTTCATCGATTATTATATAATAATCTCAATAATATTAAGGTATTCAACATGATACTGCTTTTTTTCTTTACTGGTCAGTACGGGCCACAAGGAAGATGAACATGCGCCCAATAGCTCCTGTCCACAGGGCTTGAACCAATTTTACTATAATATTATTTGTTTCAAGGATATTGTTAAACGACAAGAATGGCAACTGGCTTGTGCTAGAGGTAGGGTATCGAAAATTAGAACATTTGTTTGTTCAAAATATTTTTCTAACGAATATATGTATATTGAATAAAAGATTGAAACGTAGTACACTACCCTCTATTTGGTTAGTTTATCAATTTAATGAATCATTTTTCGATATTTCATCAGTATATACTTAGTTCTGAATAATAGCTATCGAATTAAATATCTATATTCAGCAATCTAATTGCTGAGAACATGAAAAGTTGTCAAGGGGTATTGGGTGACTGAAAAAATGCTGTATACATGAGAATGTTTTGATGAAATTTCAAATTATACATATAATATAATAAGTAAAATGATCAATTTAAAAGAGCCTTACATGATAAAGGAATTACTACATTTGAATAATAATATGATATCGAAAGATATTGTATGTAGAGGTATTACAGAAAATTCTGTATCATTCAATGTATTTCAAAATACATAAATTAAATGCTTGTACTCTAATGACGTTGGATGTGATCTTTCGTAATGGAAAAATAATTATTTCACAGATTTCTTCATTTACAGTTCCATTCAAAATGTTCCAAAGAAACTCCTTTACTGATAAATCCCTTATTTGACCTCATTATGTCTTGGCAAGATGAAATTTCTGTTCCAAACCAATGTGGTTTACATATTATCTCCGAACAGATATCTGATTAATCAAAAAATGGATTGATTTTTCAATAAACTGCTTCATTATATTCTTTTAATTTGAATTTACGAACTAGCAACGGTGAAAAGTGAACTTTGTCGCTTGTCAGTTTTCATTTATTCGCTTGTCAGAATCTTCAAAATCGACCCTAGCGGCACCATCGTTAATAAAGTGAAGTAGTACATAAAGTACGTGATTTGACAGTTCTTGGTCCGTTTTTCGGCCGAAAATTTTAGCAGGAATTAGTAGGGAGTGTCAACACCTTGTTATTCTATGCATCTTGCATACGACGATTCGCATCCAGCTACCGAACTCACAAAAGGCTGCTCGGTTCTCCAACAATATGGATCTGATCGTGTTCAAACTTGGAACTCTGCAGCAGAGTTAGGTTCTGAAGGCTCTTCCAAAATTTAATCCATGCCGGACGAATAGTTTTTGATAGATAGAATTTTTTTTCAATTATTTATTTGGAATTTTCTAGTCATACCATCGTCACGAAATTCTGCAAGAATTTTCGCGTTGGCATTCTACAACTAATAACCATGTTTGAATTCAATCAGTTTTGTATTTTTTGAGTTAATGAGGAGCAAAAAACAACCAAATTTCAGATGGCTATAACTCTAAAACCGTTTGGCAATTATGCATATAAACGAACTCAAATGTCGCATTCAGATGCACAACCTAACCTGAAAATTTCAAGCCGCTATCTCCCTCCGTTCTCAGGTTATAGTGTCATAAATAACATTTTTTAATCATTTTTTTTAAATTTTCTAGTGACATGATTCTCACAAAATTTCACAAGCGTGCTTAGGTTTATATTCTACAACTATTCACCAAGTTTAAATTTGATCGGATTTGTTTTGGTTTAAAACAAAATTATTACTCGGAAACCATTGGGCCGATTATACCCATTAACGAACTTGTCCGTCGTATTGGGATGCGCCACCTACCCTGAAAATTTCAAGTCGCTAGCTCTTTCCGTTCTCAAGTTATCGTGGCAACGGCCGGACGGCACCACAGAATTAAATTTCACATTTGGGCAAAATGATAACGCGATGTTCCCCAGAACATACGCGCAAAAATTAGAAGGGAACTTTAGTGAACCTGTTTTCTTAACATACTTACAAGAAAAATCCAAAATAAGGTCTCATCAACTTTGTGGAGCAAATTTTCAATTTTCGGGTCAAGTGGCCTTGTTTTAATTTAATCTGATTTCATCATGAGAAAATGTTCGGTTAAAAATATTTTCAACACTGTGTTAGAAACATTTTCAACATGCTTCCACGTAAACATTCACTTTTAACACTTTTAATGGCAGTTGTAAAAAAAATATTTTCTGCATATAAGTTTTTGGAACGCTTGAATCAACAATCTCAATTGCACAAATCATCCATCTGTATCTCAGTCCATTAGATCTTTTGAACGTCCTTCAGCCTATCGCCGAATATCCGTGTACAAAATATCACAATATTCGTTTTTGAGTGGCCGAGGCGTGAAAAGGTAGCAAATAAACAAACACACATATTTGGATTCATTTTTTGGTAAGATTAAATTTTAGCTCTCTGATTGGTACACCTGAAAAATTTAATTGTGGGTGTGAACGTCTGAAGACCCCAAATTGTGTCATCACGAGAATGAAGGTTAAATTTTTTCGGATCTGGTTTTTATTTCGGCAATTGTGAGATTTACACTAGAAGATACGTCTTTTTCAACCTTGACTATACGATTGGTTCTTGTTAAATCGAAGTTACACAACGTAACCCACTTAGCTAACGCACTTTTCGGCATATACCACATGTCAAGTCTTCCCCACTCCAGAATATCTGCTTTAAGATAAGTTCAGATTCGGTTTTGGTCTGGGAGTAATGACACGGTATTTATACAATCAATTTTTTTGAAATCTTTATGAATAATTTCTGACATCTTCACAATTCCTACAATTGCGAAAGCACGAAAGCAGTCGGCATTGAAATAATTTCCCTTTCGTTACGCATTGGTTGAATTTTTTACAATTTATGCATGTGTGAGAATATACAGAGTGAGTAAAAAAAAATTCATATGTGCGCTATTGAATGTTCTCAAGCCAAATGCTCGGACAGGTCAATTTTAGTTTTTGCGCGTATGCTCTGGGGAACATCGCGTTATCATTTTGCCCGAATGTCTGTAATTTTCGAATTATTTGCCGAAAATGGTGTCAAACAATTGGGTTCGACTCCCTGATGAAGAATTTCAGGCCAAATTTGGTTCTGTCCGGCCGGTCGGCTGTCTGTTGCCACGATAATTTGAGAACGGAAAAATTTTCAGGGTAGGTGGCGCGTCCCAATACAACGGAGTAATAATTTTGTTTTCAACCAATATAAGTCCGATCGAATTGAAACTTGGTTAGTAGTTGTAGAATACAAACCTTAGAACGTTTGGAAGGTTTTGTGATAATCGTATCTATAGAAAATTATAAAAAAAGATTTATGTCACGATAACCTGAGATAGCGACTTGAAATTTTCAGGTTAGATTGTGCACCTGAATGCGACACTTTATAGGTATAATTGGCTAACCGGTTTTGGAGTTATACCCATTTGAAATTTGGTTTTTATTTCGGAAAATACGAAACCGATCCAATTCAAACATGGTTGTCAGTTGAAGAATGCCAACGCGAAAATTCTTGTGAATTTTCGTGAGGATCGTATCACTAGAAAATTTTAAAAAAATCATTGATTATAAATCTATAGATCAGAAACTATTCGTCCGACATCGCTGAAATTTTGCGAGAGCCTTCAAAATCTAGACTTCACTGCCAAGTTCCAAGTTTTAACACGTTCGGGTCTATATTGTCGGAGATCCGAGCAACCTTGTGTGAGTCTAGTAGCTGGAGGGGTGACCGTTGCCTTGATAACTTTCGAAGGAATTAGACAGGGACAATTTTCAGGGTAGGTTGCACATCCAAATGATCGAATTGAACTATATGTGAAATATCGACAAAAAAAAGTGTTTAAAATTTTGTGAGAACCATAACCCTAGAAAATTTTTAAAAAAATTGGTTCAAGCACTGACGAGAAGTCGGGAGCTTTTCCGCGTATGCTCTATTGTCCATTCTCCTGTATTGGACAATAGAACATACCGCAAAAGCTCCTCACCTCACGTCAGTGCTTGAACTAATTTTTATTTAACCACTTTATGGCATACAAATTTAACTTATTACATCTTTAATTTTTACGCAGTGAAGTCATAATTTTTGGCGCTCTAGTTCCTCGGAACTGAGTGCTTATCAATTTGCCCAAATGTCTGTAATTTTCGAATATTTCGATGAAAATGGTCATAAACGATTTGGTTCGACTCACTGATCAAGAATCCGTGGTCGAAATTCATTCTGTCCGGCCGGTCCGGCCGGCCGGCCGTAGGCACGATAACTCTCGAACGGAATGAGCTAGAGAGTTGAGATTTTCAGAGTAGGTTTGGGGGATAAATATCTCGGCTAAGTTCGTTATTGGGCAAAATCGGACAGATGGTTTCGGAGTAACAAAAAAAAAATTTTTTTTTTACGAAACAAATTCCAAATTAAATTTTTTTTAATAAGAAGTTTTATCATAAGAATCCATTCATATCATTTTTAACTCTAACAAGCTAATACTTTCGGAGATATGATTTTTCAAAATTTCAATAATAAATCGTATTTCAACGTTGTCACAGAATGATATTATTCTATGAATTGTCATAATGTCAAATGATGTTCCTGAGACACTAATCAATCGAAGAATTGTGAGCGAAGTGAGTAAAATCTCAGTTGTTTGCTCCGAAATTAGTTTTTCTCAGAAAATTCTTACATTTCGGAAATGAACATGAAGTAAGAGATCTGTGGGTAGTGAGACTGCTTTTCATCCATAGACATAGATATAACTCTCGAACGGAATGAGGTAGGTAGTTGAAATTTTCAGAGTAGTTTAGGGAGATGAATATCTAAGTTAAGTTCGTTATTGGGCAAAATTGGCCAGATTTAATTTGATTTCTTCCATGGTGCAGTTCTCATTCTCATGATTGCTCATTTAATCTTGATAAATAAACTATTATTTGAATTGAATTTCCTTTAGGATGCAGTTCTATCATATGAATACATTGATATAATTCCCAACTCTGAGAAACCAATACTTTTGGAGATATAATTTGTCTGTTTGAACTAGAGCGCCAGAAAGCTCCTGTCCACAGGGCTTGAACCCATTTTTGTTTTTTTAATGACCGCCCCAAATTTTTCGTGCTGCTTTATTAGACGGTGCAACTTACCTAAATTGGTACCATAGATAACAAAAAAATTTCAGCCCCCCCATAAAAAAAATTCAGATTTAAACAGAATTAATTTGAAATTGGTAATGTAAAAAATTTTTGAAATTATTTTTTACCACTTCACGGCAATCCGATCAATACAAAACTTCGCATGCATATAAAGATCATGATTCTACAAATTGATTCAAAATTTCAGATAGATCGAGTGTACGCTTCCGGAAATATTCATAAAAAATGTTGATAAGTCCGAAAACGCTTGGTGGATTTCGCCCGTTAACGAACTCGTCCGAGATATGTATGCTCCTAACCTACCCTGCAAATTTAAATCCTCTAACTCCTTTCGTTCGAGAGTTATCGTACCTACGGCAGGCCAGACAGAATTAATTTCGACCACAGATTCTTGATCGGTAAGTCGAACCAAATCGTTTAAGACCATTTTCATCAAAAATCCGAAAAATAGAGACATTTGGACAAATTGATAGGCACTCTCTTCCGAGGAACAAGACCGCCAAAAATGAAAGAAAAAATTCAATAATGATTATGAATTTTGTTCCTTACTTTATCCACACACTGTATATAGATCACATATGCTATATTCAATCGGGAATATTCTAACCTGTACGGAAATGCAAGCCAGTTACGGTGATGAAGACTGCACACATTCAAAAACGCAGCACATCATCCGATGACCGTATTTTATTAAAAAGAACCATAATAAAACCAGTGAGGTTGGCCATGAGCAAGTGCTACCCCTGACCCATTGATCTGATTACATGCCGTAGTCCATATACCCATTATTCATGACGGTTTATTATGGAGTTCAGCAGCTACCTATTCTACGAAACCACAAAGTTATTTCATATTCGCAGAAGAGCGTCGACCGGCCAAATTATTCGGGGCTCAGCGCATGATGGATAATTCGGTAAGATCGCCATTACGATTGTTCAGGTGATCATTAAAATCCATTAATAATCGTTGAAATCGGCGATAAATTTCTTTTTCCTTAAGAACAGGTTCTGGTAATGGATGTTTACGTTATTTTCACTGTAAATTTCAGTTCAAATTATGGTGTTCATGAACAAAAGGTAGGTAGTACTGACCTACTGGAAAAATTTCCTTTACGTTTAATTCTTTGAAAGAACACCTGTTCAAGGAACCGGGGAATTCTACCGTTGCATTATGTTGAAAGTGGGTTCACTTTCGAAATATTATCCAAGTTCGTAGAAATAAGTTTTTTTCTGAAAAATATATTCTCCTTCTTTGTCCATTTTTCGAAGAACTTTACGTACCCAAACAAAGTTTCAAAATACCATGAGCGAGGTTACGTACGAAAGGGGTATAAGATGCAACTTTCCTCTACTCCGTGCACAGGGATCGGCAAAGTTATGCAACATTTTAACAGGACCCATCAGTATGGCTTTGGTGATAGAAATATGTATGCCGTACACGTGGTTGTCCAATTTAATTATAACTACTGTAGCTTTCAGAACTTCAGAAATTTAGGCAATTTAATCAAAAAAAATTGGGAAGCCCTGTGGACAGGAGCTTTGGCGCTCTTGTTCAAACATTGACAAATCATATCTCCGATAGTATTGATTTCTCGGAGTTGGGAATGATATCAATGGACTCTTAAGATAGAACTGCATCATAGATATAATTGCAGAGTTAGAGGAAGAAATATTGTTTGCAGCCATGCCACACTGAATATGCTAGATACTGTCCGAAGACTGAAGCCAAGCAGCGACGGGCGCGGTTAGTACTTGATGGATGGCTGACCGCTGAGGAACACCGCGTGCTGTAATCTTTTTTCAATTTGGCTTCTGTGCGTGAATTTTCAATAATTTTCGTAATTGAATTCAAAACGTAGGTCTGTTACTCACCCCACAAATATCAACAAATTATAATATAGAGTATTCTATGAAATCATAGAATTAAGAATAATTATTGAAATATTGAAAAATCATATCTACTGAAGTATTAGTTTGTTGGAGTTGAGGATGTTATCAATGGATTCTGATGATGAAACTGCATCTTAAAGAAAATAGAATTTGAGATTTGTAACGCAAAGTAATTTTTTTTCCTTACTCCGATTTTGCCCAATAACGAACTGAACCGAGATATTTATCTCCCAAACCTACACTGAAAATTTCAACTGTCTAGCTCATTCTGTTCGAGAGTTATCGTGTTAACGGTAGGCATAATAATAATTGACCACGGATTCTTGATCTGTGAGTCGAACCAAAACGTTTAAGACCATTTTCATTTGGGCAAATTGATGAGCACTCTGTTCCGAGGAACAAGAGCGACGATAATAAATACCTATAAGGTAATTAAAGATAATATATATATATTTATATATTCTTTAGATTGACAGCTTAAGATGTGTTAGCAGAGGTTAGTGTAACGGGTTACCATACAATTCAATGTATGATACAAGAGCTTAGGGAAAAACCTTGGAAAAAAAAATTGTTTACAAAAGTAGCTAAAATTTAAAATATTGATTGGCATTTCTTTCTTCAATATGGTCAATATGGTCAAAAAACGGAGAGGTTTCTCTAAGGTACCCGAAACTCTTCCTGAAAAATGAAAAGTCAAGAGGAGAAAAACGAACAAATTAAAAATAATACATAACCTTTCAAAAGTCCCCTCTCACAAATTACTCTGAAGATAATAAATCTGGTGTCTACAAGCTTACCTAATGATTGCCCGATTGGTCAAACCGGTAGATCGTTCGGGAAAAGGAATCAGATCAAATGCAGATCCTGAAGAAGCCACAATGTGGCGGAATAATGGTCGTTCTCCATGAATACATTTGTGGAAATTAAAAACTTGAATCATTATTTATTGAAAATGAATTTCCACCAAGTCGATCAATTATTTGATAGATCATAGGTCACGATGCAGTCATATCCCTTATACAATAATAATAATCAATGAGTCAATACATGAATATGAAGGGAATATTCCATGATAGGAAGACACTGATATAAAGACGAATATATGTGTTATTGGGATATCCGAGGTCACATAATATATTTTGGATATCGGTTCAATATAATAAATGAGAGAATTAAGTTTTCCACAACAACTTTCGATATAATATCTTAATAAGGTATTGAATATAACAAACCGGTCTAAATATGTATATAGTATCATATTATGAGCAAATAAAAAAACTGTTAAACAAAGTAATCATAGAAATTCATGAGGGTGAATTGTTTACGTCTAATTGTACTTTAAGAAGGTAATTCGACTATTTGTATCTATTCATTTCTAGAACTTCCAGACATTTCTATTATTCCATTTTCTACTTTTCAACGTGTAAAATACAGGGTGATTCCAAATTAGACATGAACCTTGGGGGAGGTGTTAGTATGACTCATTTGCTGTTCGAGCCATATTTATTGATAACCTAATATAAACAGTTTCCGAGATATTTGAGTTCTGGTGATTTTTAAAAGATTTCTCATCTCAGTTCATTTTTCGTAAATTTCTTCTACGTTGACCAAATTTGATTATACTTTTGGATTATTTTTATCAGAAAAGGATATGATATGTATAAAAAAAGGAAAACAATGCTGTATAAGATGTTGAAAAGAATTAGTATGATTTGAGATTGGGTATATGGTTAAAAGAAAAATTAATTTCTAATATCAATTTGCCTGCAAATTTCAAATTCCACAATTTATATATGCCAAATTTATTTTAAATTCCTTCTTTATTCTCTAAAAAAAATTTCGTTAGATAGCATTCACTAGTTTCGTTTCGGCAGATTTTTTATGAGCAACCTTTCGAGTAAATTTCAGGCAGAAAGTAATAACTGAAGAAATGGGAAAGAGGGCCCGTGCTTGGATAAGGAAATTGTCTTACTTTGATTCTTACATCCCCTTTCAACTCATTCAATTCTTTTCAACATCTAATACAGCATGGTTTTACTTTTTTCACTCAAATCATATCCATTTCTCATAAATAATACATAATTCAAAATTATAATCGAATTTGGTCAACGTAGAAAAAATGTATTTAAAAATGGGTTCAAGCCCTGTGGACAGGAGCTTTCTGGCGCTCTAGTTCAAACAGACAAATTATATCTCCGAAAGTATTGGTTTCTCAGAGTTGGGAATTATATCAATGTATTCTTATGATAGAACTGCATCATAAAGGAAATTCAATTCAAATAATAGTTTATTTATCAAGATTAAATGAGCAATCTGAGAATGAGAACTGCACCATGGAAGAAATCAAATTAAATCTGGCCAATTTCGAGAGATATTCATCTCCTCAACCTACTATCATGCCTACGGCCGGCCGGCCGGCCGGCCGGACAGAATCAATTTAATTTGGAATTTGTTCTGTAAAAAAAAAAGTTTTATTTGTTACTCGGAAACCATCTGTCCGATTTTGCCCAGTAACGAACTTAGCCGAGATATTTATCTCCCAAACCTACTCTGAAAATTTCAACTGTCTAGCTCATTCCGTTCGAGAGTTATCGTGCCTACGGCCGGCCAGCCGGACCGGCCGGCCGGACAGAATGAATTTCGACCACGGATTCTTGATCAGTGAGTCGAACCAAATCGTTTAAGACCATTTTCATCGAAATATTCGAAAATTACAGACATTTGGGCAAATTGATAAGCACTCAGTTCCGAGGAACTAGAGCGCCAAAAATGAACTAAGGTGAGAAATCTTTTGAAAATCACAAGAACTCAAATATCTCGAAAACTTTTGCATTTGGAATCAACTTGTTTATATATATTCCTATGATCTTCGATTATTACGTTTTCTGGATCTAACAATAATGCTCGCATATGTATGAAAAATAAGACATTTTTAGCCTCAGCAAAAAAAATGTGGGAAAGCTCTGTGGGCAGGGGCTTTGGTGCTCTTGTCGAACTATTAGCGAGAAATTATTCAAACTTTGGCCCATCATATCTTCGAAGGTATTGATGGTTTCTCATGGTGGGCTTCACGAAGCTTCGATTAGCTTAATTGTGAATTTAATTCAGTGGTTGCATCAAAAATGAACTGGAAATTGACATAGAATCCCACTGATTTGGCAATTAAGAGATGTCAAAGCTTTGTGAAACCCACCGTAAGAGTTGGGAATGATATCAATTGATTCTTATGATAGGACTGCATCATAAAAAAATTAAATTCAAAACGTAGGTCTACGACTCACCTCATATGTTGCACTTACATACATCAGCTAATTTTAATACCATGAAATCAATAAATTACGATTAATTATAGAAATTTTGAAAATTCATATCTCCGAAAGTATTCGTTTGTTAGAGTTATTTGAGAATGATATCAATAAATGCTTATGATAAAACTGCATCTTAAAAAATTGGTTCAAGCCCTGTGGATCTCCGAAAGGATTGGTTTTTCAGAGTTGGGAATGATATCAATGTATTCTTATGATAGAACTGCATAATGAAGGAATTCAAATAATACTTTATTTATCAAGATTAAATGAGCAATCTGAGAATGAGAAGTGCACCATGGAAGAAATCAAATAAAAATAGCTGAAATGAATGTAATTCTCTCTTATAGAACAGGATGACATGTAAGAGTATGAACACAGATCAAATAATAATTCATAGACATAATAATTATAGCATTCTGTGAAAACATAGAAGTACGATTCATTATTGAATTTTCGAAAAATCATATCTCCGAAAGTATTAGCTTGTTAGAGTTGAAAATGATATCAATGGATTTTTATGGTGAAACTACATCCTTGAAAAATTGAATGTAAAATTTATTAAAAAAAAATTAAAAAAATATTTGTTTTCGTTTCTGCGATACCATCTGGCCTATTTTGCCCAATATAGAACTCAACCGAGATATTTATCTTCCAAACCTACTCTGAAAATTTCAACTGCCTAGCTCATTCGGTTTGCGAGTTATTGTAGAAACAAAATTTAGAAATAAAAGAAAAAAATTTTACACTTTACGGCAACCCGATCAATAAAAAACTTCGCATGCGTATAAAGGTCATTATTCTACTGTTTGGTGCTAAATGTCAGATAGATCGAGTTATCGGCTTCGGAAATATTCATAAAAAATGTTTTTACTAAAAAAAAACATTCGAAAATTACAGACATTTGGGCAAATTGATACGCACTCCGTTCTGACGAACAAGAGCGCCAAAAATGAGCTGGAAAATTTACGTTGGTTAGGTAGAAACGACCAACTTATTCTGTCCGAATTTCGGGTTCAAGATCAAAGATGGTCGTTGAAATCGAACAACAATATCGGTTTCTGGCTGCGTCGACAGTTCATGGAAAATGGGATAAATCAATGAATTATTCAACGGCAACAGCTATCAAGGTTTTCCACTCAATTCGAGATATTTAAATCAGTGAACTGAAGTGAACTCTCCATTTCAATTACAAACAGATAAATAATAAATTAATATCCACTATGTATAATAGTGTTTTTATTCCGTAATATTTTTTGCCTTTCAGAAATGTACCTACCTTGTCTTTTGCAATTCTGCATTCGTAATTTTTATTGGTGTGGAATGATGGAAACGGTACATAATCATACAAGGTAGTAATCTATAGATTTATACGTGGAGAGAAAACTTTGTAACCGATTTTAAGCATATCACAAAAACTGAAAAGAAAGTAGATTCATTAAATCATCTATATTGTTTTATCTACAACTGTCAGATAATGACTGTGATTTGACACTCATAAAAATGTCATAACATTCTTCATTAACACACTAGTGCTGTAATGAATTCATTACAACTCTTGTACTGTAATGAGAACCACAGAAATAACAATCCTATCAAAGTATATCAGAATTGCAAAACGAAAATTATCCAGGTTACGATTATTGGAATTATTTATTATCATTATTATTACCTATACACATTAATAACAAAATCTTTGCAATTTGAAATCGAAATAGGGAACGATGACTGGCCTAACACTCCACTAGAAATATTTTGAGTATAAACATCATCTGTGCATGTCGCTGGACTTATGTCCTTAGAAGTAGAGGCAATATTCTTTGGTTCGAGAAAGACTTTCTTGTTAAGACCTAGAATTGCCGTTGCGGTACGTTTTTTGTTTGCTTCAGAAGTTTCAATATACCCTTCAGCGACAGTATTTGATTTCCATCCACCGTGTCGTTTCACTGTTAAAAGATCAGCTCCTGTATCAGCCAAGAGATAACTTGAAGACCTCCGAAAGCAATGCCCAGTATATTCCTTTGAATTAGGCAATTGCAGAAATTGTGCGATTAGGCTTGGAACACTACCTATGGTTTCACACCAACGGGCTGCTTCGTGCATTTTCCTGCTTTATAAGAAATGAAAAATCGTTCATGATCGCAATTTTCTGGTCTCAATTTGATATATTTTCGGATAGTTTCCACGTGATTCAACCCTTCATTGGTCCCTGACGTTACAAAAAACTCTCTTCTCGTCTTTGTCTTGCAAGTTGGGATGATGATATGAAAACATGATCCTTCGTCTTTTACATTTTCTACAAGTAAGTTTGTGATTTCGGCCCGCCGACACGCCCCTGCCAGACAAATAATCAAAATGACCTGAAATAATTATTGCATCATAATTCTTTTCTCGGAAGAATGTCGATAAGTTACCTTCATGCATAGAAATCTCTCGTCAGGAGCCTCCAATAAAAATCTTGCTATTTCCTCCTTGATAAATACCCTGGATTTTCTATGCTTGTACCCTTCAGATTTTCGTTTTAAGAATGCAATTAAATTGAAATATTTCTTGATATCGACATCTTTTTTATCGATATTATTGTCCTCGACATTGAATAATAACACCAAAGTGATGTGGGCTTTTGTGTTTCGCTCATTTCCTTGAAATAAACCAACAAAACCTTTTCGCTTGTTATATGTTTGACATTCTTCTCACTACACCATTTTTCATATCGATCAAATGCATCTTCATATTTCTTTTTTGATGTAGATGGCACCAGATCCGTTATGACATTATGCGCTTCGTTTTCTATATCAGAAGGAAGTTCATCACTTGAACTCATTTTGAAACTTAATATATAATTCAGATAAAATGAAAATTTGAAGAAGCGGCATTTATCTATGGCTTCATGTTGAATATTTAATTGAGAGTACGAATTAATTGATCATTTCAGAATATTTCTCGATAGGATGAAAACAAGCAGTTGTAGATAAAATTTTGTACGTAACTCGTAGGATACTATATCATTAAAGCACTCATGTTAAATTAAACTACTCGGCCTACGGCCTCGTTGTTCAATTTTGACATTCGTGCTTTAATGATATCTGTATCCAACTCGTATCGTAAATAACTATTATCCTACTCGAAGGACCATATTATTATGTTGAATCCTGATTGATTTATCAGGATGTTATGGTTCGAAGGATCATATGTTCAATCCTGATTCTTTTATCAGGATATTATGTTATTTCGAAGTACCATATTTATACACCCTGATTGTTTAATCAGGGGGATGAGTAAAGGGGTATACTTAACTTTAAGCACCCAGTAGTAATAAGCAATAAGATAACAATTACGAGGATAGGAAGTGGTGAAAGATTCGAACGCACTTTAAACACAACCACAAACTGTATTTTCTTGTTACCGACAATGTGATAGCAAGCTCGAAGTAATTGTACAAATGTAATATTTAATACAACTTAAAATCTTCCTTTTATATGAAAATGTATAGCAAGGAAGAAGTGGCTACCTATTTGGAAGGAGAACTAAATGAGTATTAGTTTCGCGACCGAACACAATATGAGTGATGTCTCTTGCACTCAGAGATGTAGTGGCAGTGGTGAATTATTTCAGTGTAAAATGTATATATAAGACCAGATAGAAAAAAAATAGGAGGTTCCCTCATCTGGGAAAATCGGGGGAAATATTAACAATGATTGGGGTTTCAATCGTAAAACCACCCTATAATATGTTACAACAATACTCTGATTTGTCGTTCACGAAAAATAGTGGGAATTCATACTAAATTTCCGATGCCATCACCAATGAGTGAACTTCTAGGGTGTTTTAATCTTAGGAATTCGAAATCTCGAATTTCTCCCACTATTTGGACTAATTTTACTTGCTTTCTGCATATAATCTATCCGCGAAAGCTGATAAATATCTTTCACAGACTAGGGGTTTTCAAATCGTCTAGACAAAAAGAATACCTCACTGGGCAATGTGTCAGAAACCTGAAAAGTTTTCTTACCACTTTAGTAAAACAATGCATTTTAGCATTATTTTACAGGAAATAGGCAATAAATCGCTCAATGAAGGTCGAAGCTTAACAAGGAATTCTACTCGCGGTTATCTTTTCGTAAAAGTATTATTTTACAGGGTGAGACCACACATGGTAAACTAAAACCCGGTTAACCTAATAGACAATATTCCGCGAGCTCCTTTATTTAGAAAAACAAATCTGCGTTTCCTAAAATGTGAGTCATGAGACGTAACATATATTTTAATGCATAATCACTCCTATTAAAATATTACAGGGTGTTTCACAAATTATTGTACAGGCTTTCAGTGCAGAAGCAGGACATTTTGGTGAGTTTAAATCATTGTTCGAAATATGTCCTAACTATATCCGTTTAAGAGATACAGGATGTTTTATGTATTTTATCAAAAATTTTCAATCGGCATAACTCTTAAACGCCTGCATGGATCTTCATGAAAATTTCACGAACTGAGTATAGGACTATGCCTAAGCTCGCTCATAATGATTTGTTGATATAGTGCAGGTCCGGACTGAGAAAATTATTCTCTTTATTCCACATCTTGTAAAACACCCTGTACATAAAATTTTCAAGAGGTGACATTTTTCTCAGAATCTAGAATAAATACTATTCCAAACAAGCGTATTGGCAATAATGGCACACTTCTCATCGAAATTTTATGAACCATTCGATATCTGGAATTATAAATAAACACGGACCTGTGTGCCTCCGAATAATGCGTTGATACATATTGAATGAATTGAATTTCTCAGTATCATGACTTCTGGAATGTGGTACATCTCATTTCACCCAATACACTAATTTAGGGTTTCGACATCAGATTACCCAAAAGAGTTTTTCGAAAAAATACTGTTCGAAAACATGGTTCAAATGATACAAATTTTCATTCTCAAATTATTCATGTTGGAAAACTCTTCGTTTTGAATAACTGAAACAGATGGTACCAAAATCAAAGATTTCATAGAAACAAATACACAAAAAAATATTGAACTTCGAAGTGTACTCATTATTATTAATTGAAGGAATGAGAATGTGATTTGTTCTCGAAAATTCCCCTATTTCTTTTTGACACTTGCTAGTTCTTGTATTGAATGGAGGTATGTATCTACAATTTTTAGTCGAGCATTTGCCAGTGCTCTTGAATGATGGAAGCAATATTCTGAGAGGAATATACTTCCAACATGATGGGGCTCTGGCACATTTCAACCGTGAAATAGTTGCGCATTTGAATGAAGTTTATGCAGATCATTCGTTTGGTGACTGGCCTGCAAGGTCCCCAGATCTTACATGCTCGGATTATTTCCTCTAGGGACACTTGAAAAATTAAGTTTACTCCGGAGAAATCGTGGATAGGGAGCAACTGTATAATCGTATTCAAGCTTCATGTGAAGAGATCGAACGAAACTGACCAGAAATTATAAAGAAAGCTGTAGAGCATTCGATCGAATGGGCTAGAAAATGTTTAGAAACAAGAGGGGGAATTTTCGTAAGGAAGAAATAATTTTCTTTCTCATTTATTGTCAATTGGTTTTAGTTTAATAAATGTTCAATGTTATTTCGAGTCTCAGTTCGGACATGTCAGTCTAAGCAACCAAAATACACGCAACTATTCCTTCACACTTCTATCCATACTTAATTCGAGTTTTTGGTTGTTTGGCATACAGTCTTCAATTATATTAACATCTGTGTTTCAATTATTCGAAAAAAAAATGATCAAAAATGATTACCTAGTTCGAAAATATATATTTCTATCATTTCTATTTTCCGGTAAATAGATAATCGAATGTGGAATTCCAAAATTCACGTATTTTATGGAATAAGATGCAGCACTATAATTAAGTGATGTTTCTGAGACTTTCAATTCATTCAATATGAATTAACGCATTATTCGGAGATTCACAGGCGCATGTTTATTATAAATTGAAAATTTCAAATATTCAATGGTTCATAAAATATTGATACGAAGTGTGCCATTATCACCAATAGTCTTGTTTGAAAGAGTATTTATTTTAGGTTCTGAGAACAATTTCACTTCTTGAAAATTTGATGTACCTACAGTGCGTTTCACAAGATGTGGAATAAAGAAAATAATTTCTCAGTCCGGACAGGCACTATCAACAAGTCATTATGAGCGAATATTAGGCATAGGCCTATACTCATTCCCTGAAATTTTCATGAAGATCCATGCAGGAGTTCAGGAGTTATGCGGATTGAAGGTTTTATAATGAGTTCACTAAACTTCAATGTTCAATATTTTTTTGTGGATTTGTTTCTATGAAGTCTTTGATTCTACTACCATTTTCTTCAGTTATACAGAACAAAGAATTTGCCATCGTGAATAATTCGAGAATGAAAATGTCTATCATTTGAACCATGGTTTTGAACATAGCAGTATTATTTTGAAAAACTCTTTTGGGTACTCTGAAGTCGAATCCCTGAATTTGTGTATTGGGTGAAATAAGATGTACAACATTCCTGAAGTCATGATACTGAGAAATTCAATGCATTCATTATGTATTGACGCATTATTCGGAGGCACAGAGGTCCGTGTTCATTATGAACTGAAAATTCCATATAATTATCGAACGGTTCATAAAATATTGATGCGAAGTGTGCCATTATTGCCAATAGGCTTGTTTGAAAGAGTATTTATTTTAGATTATGAAAAAAATTTCACTTATTGAAAATTTGAAGTACAAGGTGTTTCACAAGATGTGGAAAAAATCATTTATTTTGAAATGTACCTCCACCCCCTACCATTTGTTTTTGTGGGGGTTACAACAACTTATTTCACCAGGGTTTCAACGTACTCGAGCTGCTTACTCAAACCGTCAAATTTCATTGCTCCATGTCAACTGGTCTCTAAAATATTTGTAAAATAAGAAAACTCACCCCTGGCTTAAACCATCCTTAAGTTTCATCTGAAGACCCGGAGGACAGTTTAACAACAGAAAGTGTGACATCCTAATGGTACCCTATCACCTCCTAGCCCGTGTCCAGTATACCAATTCTAACTAGGTATTGAATAAAATTCGACAAATTCATTAAATTCTCTCCAGGTACCTACGTCAAAAGTCAAAAACTGTTGACGCTGGTCGAGTGTAAGAACAGCAGAACAGTACATCTCGATCGTTGAAATATTTCGATATTTCGGCAATATCTTCACCAATACAGATCAAAGAGTTCAAATCTAGAACTATACTGTAAAATGAGGTTTCGAAGGCTCTCGCAGAATTTCAATGATATCTGACGGACAGTTTCAGAGAAAAACATTTCGCATAAATTTTCGTGTCGGTATTTTTCAACTAACTACCGGGTTTTAATTAGATCAGATCAGTATTTTTAGAGTTATTGGAAAAACATAATTTCAGATGGCTATGACTCTGGAACCACGGGGTGGATTTTGAGTTTACTTTCAACAGAATACTACAAGACAACGAAAAACAACGGTAAGAGGAAAACATTGGTTCAAGCACTGACGTGAAGTCAGGAGCTTTTACGCGTATGTTCTATTATCCATTCTCCCGTATTGGGCACTCTTAATCGAATTTACCATCAAGAGTGTCCAATACAGGAGAATGGACAATAGAACATACTCGCAAAAGCTCCTGACTTCACGTCAGTGACTGCACCATTTTTTTTCGTAATGTTTTTAAAATATTCTAGGGGTACGGTTCTCACATAATTTTACACACGTCTTTATTGTCTTTATGACAACTAGTTACCTTGCTTCAATTCGATCGAGTCTATAATTTTTGAGTTGTCGAGGAAATAAGATTCCAGGTGGGTATAACTCTGAAACCTTTAGACCTATATGCTCCAAAACGAACTTAACCCTCCCATTCGAATGCGCAACCAACCCTGAAAATTGCAAGTCCCTATCTTCTTTCGTTCGAAAGTGATCGAGGCTATGTTCACCCATCCAGCTACAGAATTCACACAAGGCTGCCCGAATCTCCAACAATATAGATCCGATCGTGTTCAAACTTGGAACTAGATAGAAGAGTTAGGTTCTGAAGTCTCTCCCAAAATTTTAGCGATGTCGAACGAATAGTTTCTGATATATAAATTATTTTTCAATGATTTTTCAAAAATTTTCTAGTGATACGATCCTCACGAAAATTCGCAAGAATTTTGGCGTTGGCTTTCTGCAACTAATAACCATGTTTGAATTGGATCGGTCCTGTATTTTTCGAGTTATTGAGGAAATGACAACAAAATTTCAGATGGTGATAACTCCAAAATCGTTTGGTCGAATAGGCCTATAAACAAACTTAAATGTCGGTTTCAGATGCACAACCTAAACTGAAACTTTCAAGTTGCTATCTCTTTCCGTTCTCAGGTTATCTTGACATAAATAATATTTTACCAATTTTTTTTTATTTTCTAGTGTAACGATTTTCACAAAATTTCACAAACGTCCTTAGGTTTTTTATTCTATAACTACTCACCAAGTTTCAATTCGATCGGATTAGTATTGGTTGAAATCAAAATTATTACTCGGAAACCATTGGGCCGATTATGCCCATTAAAGAACTTGTCCGTCGTATTGAGATTCGCCACCTACCCTGAAAATTTCGAGTCGCTAACTCTTTCCGTTCTCAAATTATCGTGGCAAAGGCCGGACAGGATCAAATTTGACCTCGAATTCTTCATCATGCAGGGAGTCGAACCCAATCGTTTGAGACCATTTTCGGCGAAAAAATCGAAAATTACAGACATTTGGACGAAATGGTAACGCGATGTTCCCCAGAACATACGCGCAAAAAATAATTTCATTCTCATTACGGTATTCTCAGGGTGGAATGAGCAACTAACTCAACTAGTCCGCCTCTGCCAGCCTCCCCAGAAATCCTTGACATTTATCTATTTCCTAATCAACGAACCTTGAAGAATGCAATTCACCCACCAGAATCAAGGTGAACATAGAAAGAAGTACTATCAGAAATCACTGTCCCAGACATCTTAAAATTCATAACGATGTGTGAAACCCACAACAGGACCACTTAATGACTATGCAGTATAATTTTTATGCAAAAAAAATTCAACTTATACCTACGAAAAAACCTCATGAATATGGTGATTGTGCATTTTTCAGACGCGAATGCAACTATGAAAATGGCAAGCGGAATATGCGAATATTTAAGGATGTTTTGAATTAGAAGTCCTTGAGGATTCTGCATCTTCATTCACAAATTAATTTGGTGATGGATTGCT
Source organism: Halyzia sedecimguttata (assembly GCA_937662695.2). NCBI lineage: Eukaryota > Metazoa > Arthropoda > Insecta > Coleoptera > Coccinellidae > Halyzia > Halyzia sedecimguttata. The sequence continues at coordinate 75,671,195 of OW569414.2, forward strand.
ATGAAAAACTAATATCGAGAATAGAGCCTGTTCAAATATACAGGGATGGCACAAGAGATTTATTATGGACAGGAAATATATTTTTGGCGCTCTTGTTGCTCGGAACAGGAATGGGCTAGACAGTTGAAATTTTCAATGTAGGTTTGGGAGATAAGTATCTGGGTTAAGTTCGTTTTTGAGCAAAATCGTATCGGAGTGGTTTCGAAGTAACGAAAAAAAAAACAATTTCAAATTCAATTTCTTTTAAGGTGCAGTTACATCATAAGAATTCATTTATTTCATTCTCAACTCTAACAAGCAAATACTTTCGGTGATATGATTTTTCAAAATTTCAATAATAATTCAATAATTCTATGATTTCACAGAATGCTGTAGTCGAAAATTGACGTTCGTATTTGTATCTATGAATTTTATGATCTGTTTTCATACATGTCATCTTATCTACTGATAAGAGACATGTCATATTCATTTCTGGTTCCATTCAAAATTCGTTGAAAAAATACCTCATGTTCTAGAAAATAAACTATGATTGAATACAAAATGACCAATGAAATATCCTCAGCTATCATAGAATTATTAGGATTATAGGATATTATAATTCTTGGATGATAATATAATGCCCTTGGATAATCCATATGATGATGGAAATATATACTTTGGTAAGTTGATCAAATTGGGTTCAGAATATGTCCAGTAAAAACAAAACTGGAATATTGGCCGAGTAAATGTGAGGAATAAATATCTCGGATAAGTTCGTTATTGGGTAGAATGGGTCTGGTGGTTTCGGATTAATACTTTTTGGCACTCTGGTTTTTTTTTAATGTCCCATTTTTTAGTTTTTTTTTTGATACAGTTCTATCACAAGAATCCATTGATATCATTCCCAACTCTGAGAAACCAATACTTTCGGAGATAGGATTTGTCAAAGATTGAACAAGAGCGCCAAAGCCCCTGTCCACAGGGCTTACCCACATTTTTTAATTTTTTCTAGTTATGTGATTCTTACGAAATTTTGCATAGGTGTTTGTGTTGGTCTAGCGATTTTCAATTCAATCAGATTAGTATTATTCGTGATGGTCTTTTTTGCGCGTATATGTTCTGGGGAACATCGCGTTATCATTTTGCCCAAATGTCTGTAATTTTCGATTTTTTGCCGAAAATGGTCTCAAACGACTAGGTTCAACTCAATGCTGAAGAAGTCAAAGTTCAAAATGGCCGGTCGGCCGTTGCCACGATAAGTTGAGAACGGACAGAGATAGCGACCTGACATTTTCAGGGTAGGTGAAGCATCCAAATGCGACCGACAAGTTTGATAATGGTCATAACGGTTTCTGAGTAATAATTTTGTCATCAATCAATACAGACCCGATCAAATTGGAACTTTGTGAGTAGTTGTAGAATACAAACCTAAGGACGTTCATGAAATTTTATGAGAATCGTATCACTACAAAATTTAAAAAAAATTATTTAAAAATATTATTTATGTCACCATAACCTGAGAACGGAAAGAGATAGCAACTTGAAATTTTCAGGTTGTGCATCTGAAAGTGAGATTTGAGGTCTTTTATCGGTATAATCGGCTAAATGGTTTTGGAGTTATACTCATCTGAAATTTGGTTCTAATTTCCTCAATAACTCGAAAACTACAAACCTGATCCACTTCAAACATTCTTACTAGTTGTAGAATGCCAACGCAAAAATTCTTACGTAATTTCGTGGGGATCGTAGCACTAGAAAATTTTTAAAACATTGTTGAAAATCATTGAAAAATAATTATTCTTAATTCTATAGAATACACTAATTATAATTTCCTGATGTATATATAAATCCAACATGAGATGAGTCATAGACCTACGTTTTGAATTAAATTACGAAAATTCTTGAGAATTGACGCACAGAAGCCAAATTGAAAATGTAGGAAAACCCTGTGGACAGGAGCTTTGGCGCTCTTGTTCAAACTATGAGAAATCATAACTCCGAAAGTATTGGTTTCTTCGAGTTGGGAATGATATCAATAGATTCTTATTCAATTTATATTATTTTATGATGCAGTTCTATCATAAGATTCCATTAATATCATTCCCAACTCTGAGAAACCAATACTGTCGGAGATATAATTTGTCAAAGTTTGAACAAGAGCGCCAAAGCTCCTGTCCACAGGGCTTGAACCAATTTTTTAATAATAACTGAGATAATATTGTAGACATCTTCATAAAATTTGGTACATGTCTTTTATGCATCAAGGTGCATTTCGTGATGTACAAAAATTTTCATTTTCTCTACCAGTGGTGTCCATACGGGTTTTGCATTGAATATTTTTGGAAAAAAATATTCAATTTCTCAGTAATTTTTGAGCTAATTTGATCTCATGGGTTTTTCTCTCCAACTCATTCCATTCGAGAGTTATCGTGTTTACGGCGGGGCGAACAGCACAATTGCTCCCCGGCCCAGTGGACGCGTACCTTAACACTTCTAATGTCACTGAATATATTTAATTCCAGGATGTTTTCGAATTTTGGATACCCACGTGGCCGAGAATCCCGCCATTGATCCATCAGGTGGGCGATTTTACTACAAACCTGTTTTTCTAGTAAAAAATTAAATTGTCCACGACAAAAATGAGAATCATTCTAGTCTAGACAACTTTTATTATTATTCGCCGTGTTTGTGAATCTCCCGAAAGTTCACCTTGACCTGGCCTACTCATACTCAGCAAACATTCGGACTAGACGAGCAAAAAAACATGATTATGCTAAATCCTCCTCTGCCAAGAGGTACATTAATTCTCACCACCGATGCCCAGGTGTCGGAGATGTCAAACCTATAATTTTCGAATTTAAATGACCAAATTCTGTGAATTCGGTTCCCCTGTTTTCGAGGTAATTATTTTAGATTCCTCGTGTTCCCATGTCTGTCTGTCTGAGAATGACTAGCTGATTAGGTAAGTGACGTAAGCTCCTAGATAATTTCAAGGCGCAGAATACAGAATAAGCCATTGCATTTCTTCTATCTGATCTAATATTTATTCTTTTGACTGAGAGCTGTATATGTGTTATCAGAGGTTGGTGTAACGGGGTACCATACAATTCGACGTATGATACAAGAGCTTAGGGAAAAACCTCAGCAAAAAACCCTTTCTCCCCGTGAGTGTGGTGATTTGTAACTATTGTTTACAAAATTTGCTGAAATTTAAAAATATTGATGGGGATATATTTCTTCAATGTGGATTCCCTCGTCAAAAAACGGATAGGTTTCTCCAAGGTACCCGAAACTCAACCTGAAAAATGAAAAGACAAGAGGAGGAAACGGACAAATTAAAAATAATACATAACCTTTCAAAAGTCTCCTCTCACAAAATCACTTCTCTGTAGGCGAATGGGATCTCGTGGAGAAGAATCGCCTCTGCTAGTTTTCGAAGATATTCGCTCCTGAAATCCCTTCAATATTTGAATTCAAAAATGAAAATGTTGCTCGTAAGGCCAGGAGGGTCTCTTTCAGAACCAGGTCTGACCGGTCCAAGTCCAAGCGATGATTATTCAGAACTTCAGATGTTCGAAGCCCACTACATGGCCCTTAAGAAGGGCTATCATCTCCCATAGATATATATTTTACTTTATATTGTATAAAAGAATGAAAGCATGCTTTACATTTCTACACTCCAGTATGGCTTGACATTATACCCTGTTTCACCATACACCGATTAGTGAGAATAATGAGTTGTTAATAGGCGTTCGATAATTATTGAGTAAAATATATCTTCTCATATACATTTCGATCCCTTCAAGTGTTCCAAAGTACAATTTATTGGAACAACCGGGCAAAACACCAGAAATATTCTCACAGTGTATAAAGAGCATGCAGGATACATTCGGAACAGCAACATCGATAAATCTGCTGTTGCTCATCAAGTTTCAACAACTGGCCACTCAATTTCAAAAAATTTCGTGACATTGTTGAAAAATTCCAATAAATTTTGTACTTACGAACACTGGAAGGCATCGAAATGTATAAGAAAAATGATATTTTACTCAATAATGATCTAACTTTAAATAAATTCTTTTATGAACATCCAACATTACATTTCTTTTTCTAACAATAAAGCTTGTGTATGAAAAAAGTATTAGCAGAGGTTAGAGTAACGGAGTACCATAGAATTCGATAATGATAGAGCTTAGGGAAAAACCCCAAGCAAAAAGTTGGTTCAAGCCCTGTGGACAGGAGCTTTCTGGCGCTCTTGTTCAAACAGACAAATTATATCTCTGAAAGTATTGGTTTCTCAGATTTGAGAATTATATCAATGTATTCTTATGATAGAACTGCATCATAAAGGAAATTCAATTCAAATAATAGTTCATTTATCAAGATTAAATGAGCAATCTGAGACCATGGAAGAAATCAAATCAAATTAGCTGAAATGAATTTGACTCTCTCTTAGGATGACATGTATGAGTATGAACACAGATCATATAATAAAGCTTAGATAGAATAATTATAGCATTCTGTGAAAACATAAAAGTACGATTCATTATTGAAATTTCGAAAAATCATATCTCCGAAAGTATTAGCTTGTTGGAGTTGGAAAAGATATCAATGGATTTTGACGGTGAAACTGCATCTTAAAAAAAATTATTTTGAAATTTGTTAGTTAAAAAAATTTGTTTTCGTTACTCCGAAACCATCTGGCCTATTTTGCCCAATAGCGAACTTAACCGAGATATTTATCACCCTAACCTACTCTGAAAATTCCAACTGCCTAGCTCATTCCGTTCGAGAGTTATTGTAGAAACAAAATTTAAAAATTTTCAAAAAATTTTTGGCACTTTACGGTAACCCGATCAATACAAAACTTCACATGCATCTAAAAGTCATGATTCTACAATTTGATGCATAGATCCAGTGATCGGTTTCGGAAATATTCATAAAAAATGTTTTACTAAAAACGGCCATAACTCCGAAACCGCTTGATGGATTTCGCCCGTTAACGAACACGTCCGAGATATTTACGTAACAAACCTACTCTGCAAATTTCAATCCTCTAATTCCTTTCGTTCGAGAGTTATCGTGTTAACGGACGGACGGTCGGACAGAATCGATTTCGACCACGGATTCTTGATCAGTGAGTCGAAACAAATCGTTCGATACCATTTTCAGCCAAATATTCGAAAATTACAGACATTTGGTCAAATTGATAAGCAGTTTGTTCCGAGGAACAAGAGCGCCAAAAAACCTTTTCTCCCCGTTAGTGTTGTGATTTTTCTTTACTATCGATTCTTCTTTCATCAAACAGAGATGTTTCTCCAAGGTACCCGAAACTCAATCTGGAAAAGGAAAAGGGGAAAACGAACAAATTAAAAATGGAATATTCCATGTTTTGTTAAATAAATTTGAGATTCGCTACCCATTCTAATAAAGATTCTGAAACTTTATGAATAGCCCTAAAACCATTCTGGAATCTAAATATGGTAGAATCCTAAATGATCTATGGTTTCCTCTGCTTGCCCGCATTCACAACTAGGGCTCCCAACTGAATTCCATCTGAAAAGTATGCTGTTGCAACAACCATGACCGGTTGTTAAACGATTCAGAATAGACCATATTTTCCTTGAAGATCCAACCCCAGAACTCTATTTGAAGGATCAGAAATTAAATATTTCTTGAATAAATCGCATAAATCCATTCAGACTGCCAAACTTCCTTGTCACTTTTATTCAAATCAAATTGAGAAAACAGTTGGACCATATAGGGTTACGTGACTTCAATCTGGGAGTCTTATTGACTGGGAGAGAATCAGAAATGAATTCGGAAAAGAATTACATTTATCCCACGAATTTGAAACAGCAGTCTGTCTGCTGATGTGGGGCGGGACAATGTTTGAAAGAACTGGCTGCCAATGAATAGGTTTAGAGGCATGAATACATTTAATTGATTAATTTAGTTAATCTGTCAATTATACTAATTGACAGATTTAATCTGTCAATTACACTAATCGACTAATTTTATTTTTTTACATTGGCCCTAATACGCCGTCGTAGAAAACAACAGAAAAAAGGTAGCATTATTTCGAAAATGCACAGTTCAAACAAAAAGTATTTTAAATGGCATCAAAAACTCTAGCAGAATCCATAATTAAAATTATGTTTCAAATTACCACCCCTGAAAAAACTACACCCAGATATTTTTTTAAATGGCACCCTTATATTTTTTTCACTTTAAACGATTCCCCAGTAAAAGAAGAAATATGTTATGCTCTCAAAAAGGGTAGAAAGTTCAAACAAACTGTATTTTAAATGGCATCAAAAACTCTATCAGAATCCATACACTACAGACAATAAGAAAAACATTAACACAAATAACACTCTGAAACATAATAAAAAACATAATAATCATTTAAAATTAAAATTAATGTTACAAATGTTGGAATGAGGACCATGTGAACACTTTACTTCACCCACTGACGGGAGTGCAAAACGATCGGCGTCTCAAACGAAAATGGCCAGCAGATCTGAAGGAGATTTGAAGAGGAACTGCCTCTGGGCAGGGCTTCATCACGACACTTAAGAGCACTCAGCTCTGATGCCAGTAAATAAGCTTATAGGATGTACTTATTCTGATTGCTTGTAATTATACCTACTATTAAAAAAAAAAAAATGTTGGAAATTTGCCCCATAGAGAATGGACTGAGCAAAAATGGTGAATGTGCCGGAAATTATAATTATTATTTTTAAGGGTTGATTGGTTGAATTTACGTAAAATTATATGAAATTATTTTAACATATTTCTTCTTTACTTGTGAATCATTTAATATAAGGGTGCCATTTAAAAAATATATCTGGGGGTGTTTTTTTCAGGGGTGTTTATTAGGAACAGAATTTTAACGACGGATTCTGCTAGAGTTTATTCTGATGACCATTTAAAATACTTTTTGTTTGAATTTTCTACCTTGTCTAAGAGCCGATATATTGGCTGTTTAGAACATCTTGGGATACCCTGTATAGCACAGAAATTGGTTTTCCTTTCAAAAGTCTACAATTTGGCGCATCCTCTACGTTAGGTACCTACAGCTGTGTTTCAGGCTTACGTTAAGCTTTCAAAAATATCCAAATATGAATGAAAAAATTTATTGATCATTTTATTCTTATGAATTTCGTATACCTACACCAAGGAAAACCGGGAAATTACTAGTCTGGACTAGCCATTTCCCGGTTTCCTTCAATGGTCTATGTAACTGGTAGGCATGCAGGCAAAATAGAAATGTGAAACGTTAGAATGCGCTTGTGCGTGAGTAGCTGCATTGGTATTGTGAAATTCACCTCATTGAACAAAGAAAAATTGCTATTTGAAAAGGTTATCGGTGCTAGAGAACAAAAACAATGGTAAATTTTTTGCATGCCAAATTTTATTATTCATTGACCCCCGGTTTCTGGAAGGCTGATCAACACAAATGTTAACTAATCAGTGATCAATCTCTTGTTAACCCTCATCTGAGTTGCGCAAAGCGCAAAAACTCGGACTGATTTGACATTAACATTTCTGTTAACTTTGACCAGCCTTTCGGAAACCGGGGGTGAATCTCTTAAATTAAGTAATTTCCGATGCATAATCTGTTAATTCCCTAACAAAGAGGTTAGGTCAGTTGTAATTCACCGGCTACTAGTAATCAATATTTTATTTCGAACATTGCGCGCCATCTATGTTGAGTAGCCTGTGATGTCGAACAGGATCAGAAAATTTCTTCACTAAAATTTCACTTCCGCGGACATTATTTTTAAAGGAGTCAATATGGATATTGGATATACATATTTCTTTCTTGAGAAGAGGATTGAATAATACTTAAAGAGATTTAATTTTTTTTTATACAGGATGTCCAAGTTCGAGTGCCTATTAGACGTTTCTGGAGAACTGGACATATTTGAAATCTGAAAATTGGGATTATGATATTGCTTGAAATTCTCTACAGAGCTAAAATATTTTCAAAGCCCAAGCACTTCCGGTTATACAGGGAATGAAAATAAATTTGATGAAAAATGTTTTTTTCAAGTTTTGCTTTCCTGACATCAAGTATTCAATGCTGAATACATTTCTATTAAAACCATTGAATTAATTCGAATAGTTTTCAAAATATCGAAAAAAACTGGAAAAAAAGTCAAATACGTTTAGTCAGTAATATGTTCATTATTCTTATTTTAAACATCCTGAACGTAAACCGTTTTTACAACACCGAAGAGGAAGAATGTGGAAAGGTCATGCATCTTTTGAATTCCAGAAATATCATCACAGGGTGTTTCAAATTTTGTGTCGAAAATTGTGATCAAAAATTGGCCATAACTTCTGTTTTTCTAATTAGAACCCTATTTTTTTATGATTGCGTTGGATTCTGTGGTAAACAATAATGATAATTTTCTAACATGATTATGCTCCTGAATTGATGAATAATGAGTTTTTTTTTTATTGAATTTAGAGGCATGTTAGAAAACTATCATTATTTTTCACCACAGAATCCAACGCAATCATGAAAAAAATAGGTTTCTAATTTGAAAAACAGAAGTTATGTCCAACTTTTTATCACAATTTTCGACACAAAATTTGAAACACCCTGTGATGATATTTCTGAAATTCAAAGATGCATGACCTTTCCACATTCTTCCTTTTCGATGTTGTAAAAACGGTTTACGTTCAGGATGTTTAAAATAAGAATAATGAACATATTACTGACTAAACATATTTGTCTTTTTTTCCAGTTTTTTTTTCGAAATTTTGGAAACTATTTGAATGAATACAATGGTTTAAACAGAAATGTATTCAGCATTGAATACTTGCTAATTTCAGGAATGCAAAAAATAAAAAAAAATTTCATCAAATTTATTTTCACTCCCTGTATAACCGGAAGTGCTTGGGCTTCGAAAATATTTTAGCTCTGTAGAGAATTTCAAGCAATAAGTATTATAATCCCAATTTTCAGATTTCAAATATGTCCAGTGTCCAGTTCTCCAGAAACGTCTAATAGGCACTCGAACTTGGGACACCCTGTATTTTGCGCCTCTTAAAACGCAAAAAAAACACCCAGTAATAATGAATTTATTATGAAGAATTTCTACGAATATGTTTTTTTAATTTAGGACAAAAAATTCTTAAAAAGCACTCAAGAGCTCAAAAGATAGCCACTTTTCTAAATGTGTTATATTTTTGGTGTTCGGTCAGTGTATATTGACCAGCAGAAAATTATATTATATTATATTTCAGACATCAGATCCAATATTGTGTAAGTATTGCGGAGCAGAAAACAAACGTTATAATAAACTGAAACCTATTCCTGAATTCAAAATGTTGCACGCTACAAAATGGCGGAATAAATGTTAAGTCACATAAAAAAAGAAAACTCAGTATCAATGGATTTATTACAAGATTTTTTTTCCTATGTCTCATAGGGTTAGGTTAGTAATGGAGCCAAATTTCAGAAAAATACAGTTGGAAAAAATGTAAAAATTAATAATTTTTTGGGTTTCTCCGATGTTTTCGGCACAGCACTTTCAACATTTGACCCGACAGTGAATGGTGGCCACTACCATTCAAATTGGTCAACGTGAACAAGATGCCAAAGAGTACTGACCTCACGTTGGTGCTTTTTTATATTTTGCGTGCATGTTATGGGGAAGAGCGTACCTACTATCATTTTGCCCAAATGTCTGTATGTTCGAATTTTTTGCCGATAAAAGTTTCGAATCACTGATGAAGAATTCCAGGTCAAATTTGATTCTGTCCGGCCGATCGTTTCCAGGCTAACTTTCGAACGGCAAATGTGACGGACAAGTTCGTTAATGGGCATAATCGGCCCAACGGTTTCCGAGTACAAATTTGGAAAAGTAGTTGTAGAATACCGACATAAAGACGTATGTAAAATTTTGTGAGGATCATCACCAAAATATTTAAAAAAAATTATTAGAAAATATTATTTATCTCACGATAACTTGAGAACGGAAAGAGATAGCGACTTGCAATTTTCAGGGTAGGTTGAGTACCCAAATGCCACATTTAAGTTCGTTAATAGGCATAATCGACCAAACGGATTGGGAGTTATACACATCTGAAAAGTTGTTGTAATTTCCTCTTTAACTCAAAATATACGAATCCTATCCAATTTAAACTCGGTAATTACTTGTAGAATATCGTATCCTGAAATTACTTGAGATGTAAGTTTCTTCGTATATTATTGGATATTTATTGAATTTCGATTCCGATATAATACATGTCAGAATTAGAAATTCTGCGATCTTAGACAATTATCTCACTACTCAAGTCTGTCATTAAAATGGTACGAAATGTATTCATATCTTATAAAAGCTGAGAAAACGGTCTATATGTTAAATACGATTGAGAGTGTCCAATAGAGGTGAATAGACAATAGAACATGCGAGCAAAATCTCCTGACTTCACGTCAGTGCTTGAACAAATATTTCCATCTCACCCAATATATTTTCAAGAGTTATGTGTTTGCAATGATAGCAACTATCAGAATCAAATATTTAGTAGTCAGCAAGTGCATTTTAGGTCAAAATTTTGGTGTATTCTCCGAAAATAATGATTGAAGTGTCATTCAATTCAGAATGGCATGTAGATAGTTTTTGAGAAAATGCTAAGGCCGCTCGGAAGAATTGCAATAGTTATAAACAATTAAGTGAAAAAAAAGAAGCGGTTTTTCTCCAATAGCTCAAAAACTATCTGAGATAATTCAAATTTGAAAAATGATTCAAGAAGAGGAGAAAATTTCCTAAAATAAATAGTCCTAATTCCCGGAACTAGCACCACTATTTATGATTTTCACAGAAGGTTGAAAATACTCCCGAAAACGGGTACTCCGGCTTGCGCACGCCTCGCCCCCTTCGGACCTTTCATGAATAAATATTATTTAAACATATTAAATATGAAAATAAAAAATTTAAAAAATTCAGGCGTCTGCAGGATAGATCAAGGAACAATAATCCATAGTCCAAAAATGTTTATCGCAACTTTTCAATCAGTTATCCATTAGTTAATAAACGATTTTTTGTAGCACGAACATTAACATTACAAGTGTGATAATTATTAAACTTTAATCTGAGAATTTTTTCCTTTCGTGGTGCTATTTAACAAAGGTTTTGAAATAGATTCCTGTTGGAAAATTTGAGAAATTCTTAATTTTCGTTTTGTTATCAACAATTTACTTAAGTGAAAAATTATAAGGCTTCAATTATGTTTCAAAAGAAAATTTCGAATTATCTCATAAATAACGTATTGGTTTATAACAATTTTTTTAAACAATAGGGAATAATAAGTATTAAAAATAATTTTTGAGTAATTTCTGATCATAAGAAAACGGATCAATATTAATATTATAAATTGAAACTTTATAATTTTTCACGTAAGTAAATTGTTCAAACAAAACGATGATTAACAATTTCTAAAATTTTCCAAAAGGAATCTATTCTAAGACCTTTGAAAAATAGCTCTACGAAAGGAAAAAATTCTCAGATTGATAGTTCAACAATTAACGTACTTGCAATGTTAATGTTCGTGCAACAAAAAATTGTTAATTAACTAATGGATAACTGATTGAAAAAAAAATTTAGCATCAAATTGTAGAATCATGACCTTTATACGCATGTGAAGTTTTGTATTGAAGAGATTACCGCAAAGTGTCAAAAAAAAATTTGAAAATTTAAAAAAAATTTTCTACAATAACTCTCGAACGGAATGAGCTAGGTAGTTGAAATTTTCAGAGTAGGTTGGGGAGATGAATATCTCGGTTAAGTTCGTTATTGGGCAAAATTGGCCAGATTTAATTCGATTTCTTCCATGGTGCAGTTCTCATTCTCAGATTGCTCATTTAATCTTGATAAATAAACTGTGATTTGAATTTAATTTCCTTTATGATGCAGTTCTATCATAAGAATACATTGATATAATTCCCAACTCTGAGAAACCAATACTTTCGGAGGTATAATTTGTCTGTTTGAACTAGAGCGCCAGAAAGCTCCTGTCCACAGGGCTTGAACCCATTTTTGTTCACTTAATTGTTTAAAACTATTGCAATTTTTGCGAGTGGCCTTATCATTTTTTCAAAAACTATCTGCATCCCATTCCGAATCGAATGATACCTCAATCATAATTTTCGGAGAATACGCAAAAATTTTGACCTAAAATGCTCTTGTTGACTAGACTAATTTACACATACAATATAACAATTTAATGGTAGTTGATTTGATACTGTGTAATTTTTTCAGACTCAACCTCGCCATATATCGATCGAGAACTTTTCTAATGGTGAACTCGTACCATATCCACTCATCATTCTCAAAGGTTCCATTAACAAGCATTCAAATGCCCAGTGTAACGAAAAAAATGATAATAAAGTCCTCCTACAACATATTGATAATCATAGCACCTACAATTGTCGAAGTGACCAATTCAAATTTATTCTACATTTGAGGGAGGGGATGAACAATATCACAATTAAATACTGCTGTGAGGAAATCCAATTAAATTTACAGTATGCCCCGAGGAGAACGGAATACACAGTGTGCCCTTTATATATAATATGTAAAGATCATGATGGTCGTTTCCAAGCACCAGAAAATCAAGACAGTTCTAAAGAGAACGCTTGTAATAGAATAATGTTGATTGCCAAAATGCTGCAATGTGTAACAGCGGAAAAATTATACGAGAAAACGTTGGTTAGAAAAACATTCCTTCTGGAAGATGAGTGCCAAATTTTTAATAGCAAATTATCACATTTAGATGCCGCAAAAATGGACGAAAAGCAACTCTGGGAGCACGTAGGAAGAGAAATTATGAAGTCCGATTTGGGAACTGCCAAGAGAAAATATCTGGGATTTCTCTCTTGTACTAGGTATTCTCTAAATTTACACTGAAATACATTTAATACACAAAACATTATTTCAGGTATCGTCCCGAGAAGTATGACAAATCTATGACAACCCACCGAGAACTCGTAAATATAACAGAAGCTTATGTAGCTCTGGGTGGTGGTGGATTGGCTCTTTTTGGATCTGCCAGTTTTTACACATGGCCTGAAAATTTGGAGAATATAATCGAAAAGTTTGAAGATCAAACTCAAGTTGATAAAACCAAATTTTTGGATGATAGCTGCTACAGGTAAATAGCCTTTTTAATTAGATGTCGGGGATCTACCCTATCACCGATTTCAGAATTTAATATCGATTAATTAATCTAAATATTGGTTCTAGCCCTGTGGACAGGGCTGATATATCCGGTTTAGGTTATATCCGGTTTAGGTGCGAACTTCGAGTTTGATTTAAAAAAAATGGGTTCAAGCCCTGTGGACAGGAGCTTTCTGGCGCTCTAGTTCAAACAGACATATTATATCTCCGAAAGTATTGGTTTCTCTGAGTTGGGAATTATATCAATGTATACATATGATAGAGCTGCATCATAAAGGAAATTCAATTCAAATAATAGTTTATTTATCAAGATTAAATGAGCAATCATGAGAATGAGAACTGCACCATGGAAGAAATCGAATTAAATCTGGCCAATTTTGCCCAATAACGAACTTAACTGAGATATTCATCTCCCTAACCTACTCTGAAAATTTCAACTACCTAGCTCATTCCGTTCGAGAGTTATTGTGGAAAAACTTTTTTTAAATTTTCAAATTTTTTTTTTTACACTTTGCGGTAATCTGGTCAATACAAAACTTCACATGCGTATAAAGGTCATGATTCTGCAATTTGATGCTAAATTTCAGATAGATCGAACGAACTTGTCCGAGATATTTACGCTCCAAAACCACCTTGCAATTTTCAATCCGCTAACTCCTTTCGTTCGAGAGTTATCGTGCCTACGGCCGGTCGGCCAGCCGGACAGAATCGATTTCGCACTCGGATTCTTGATCAGTGAGTCGAACCAAATCGTTTGAGACCATTTTCAGCCAAAAATTTCAAAATTACAGACACTTGGGCAAATTGATAAGCACACTGTTCCGAGGAACTAGAGCGCCAAAAAAACAAGTTTCGTATGACAATTGCCCAAAACAGGTTTAAAGTACCTACAAATAGTAGGTATTCCATAAAACATGTATAAAAGAAGATAAGTAATAATAAATTACCTTGTAATCGATCAAGATTTCCTGATCTACGTTCACCAAATTTTCTCCTCTCTCGAACTACAGAATTATGCTTTCAATATTTACGTAATATTTTCAAACATTTTCGGGTGAGGTCCCCGTTGCATCGCTAAAATACGAGTATTTCAACCCCAATATTCTTGAAGTTACAATATTCCCTTCTGTCAAGTTGACTTTATGACAATTCATACATAGAATATACATAGAATAATTATATCAATCTGTGAAATACGATTTACATTGAAATTTTGAAAAATCATATCTCCGAAAGTATTAGCTTGTTAGAGTTCAAAATGATATGAATGGATTCTTATGATAAAACTGCTTATTAAAAAAAATTTAATTTGGAATTTGTTTTGTAAAAAAAAAAATTTTTTTTATTACTCCGAAACCTTCTGTCCGATTTTGCCCAGTATCGAACTTAGCCGAGATATTTATCCCCCAAACCTACTCTGAAAATTTCAACTCTCTAGCTCATTCCGTTCGAGAGTTATCGTGCCTACGGCCGGCCGGCCGGCCGGACCGGCCGAACAGAATGAATTTCGACCACGGATTCTTGATCAGTGAGTCGAACCAAATCGTTTAAGACCATTTTCATCGAAATATTCGAAAATTACAGACATTTGGGCAAATTGATAAGCACTCAGTTCCGAGGAACTAGAGCGCCAAAAAATATTGCTTTATCTACTTTGAGTCAATTAGGTTTGATATTTACTATCTTAAGTTTAGGAAGATTTCATTTGGCTTTTTTTCATTTATTAACTCATGCATTATTTAACGCTTTATTATTTATATGTGCGGGAAATTTTATTCATTTAATGGGTAATTGTCAAGATATTCGTTATATAGGGGGATCAATTTTTAATTTTTTCCTATAACTGTAGTTTATTTTAATGTAAGTAATTTAAGTTTATGTGGTATACCCCTTTTTTCAGGTTTTTATTCAAAGGATTTAATTATAGAATTCTATTCGATAAGAATAATAAATTTATTTGTTTATATTTTTATATTTTCATCTTTAGGATTGACTGTTCTGATAGAACTGCATCATGCAAGAAATTTAATTTGAAAAAAAGGGTCGTTTAAAAAGAAATGCTTCAAAAATTATCATTTTAACAAGAGCGCCAAAAAAAAAGAACAATCTACAATGCTTCAAAAATTGTCATTAAATTTATTTATCAAGATTAAATGAGCAATCTGCAATGATTCAACCTCGTGGAATAGGTTGTTGCAACTCACACTCGGTGCATAGTTTTCACAACTCGAAATATCTAAGGAGAGTATAATCGAAATGTCTAGAGCAAGGCTGGAGACAATCATAGCAGATTGTCCATTTATTCCTGATATTTGAGTAGGTAAAGGCTTACGAACAAATTATTTTAATAGTTCAAAATATATTAACTATAACAACATTATGAAAATACTGTATATAGGAACAACTCTTAACACTTAAGGAAGTAAAATGTAATATTAACCTCAGTGGTCAGCGAAGAGTAATTTGTTTTGATGATTCCATTATGTTCTTCTTTCCTATTGTCTTCATAAACTACATCATTAAAATGATCCAATTCTGAATCTTCTGAAACATCATCCCGAATTTATACGTAAATTATTCAATATGCAACCAGTCAATATTATTTTCGGTTTCAACCAGTCTTGTATATATTCACAAATTCAAGAATCAGATACTTGTATTTTCAAACTACGAATTGACATGAGTCTAATAGCTAGATGACATTTATGAACAGTGAACACAGACAGTGAATACATAGAACTACGATGTATTATTGAAATTTTGAAAAATCATATCTCCGAAAGTATTAGCTTGTTAGAGTTGAAAATGATATCATTGGATTCTTATGATAAAATTGCATCTTAAAAAAAATCGAGTTCGAAAGTTGTAATGTAAAAAAAAATGTTTTTTCGTTACTCCGAAACCATCAGGCCGATTTTGCCCAATAACGAACTTAACCGAGATATTTATCCCTCGAACCTACTCTGAAAATTTCAATTATCTAGCTCATTCCGTTCGAGAGTTATCGGCTGGACGGACGGCCGGACAGAATCGATTTTGACCATGGATTCTTGATCAGTGAGTCGAACCAAATCGTTTAAGACCATTTTCAGCCAAAAATTCGAAAATTACAGACATTTGGGCAAATTGATAAGCACTCTGTTCCGAGGAACAAGAGCGCCAAAAACAACCAACGAAAAATGATAATAACTATATTCATAGGTATGAAAGGATAATTTAAATCGCCAATCGCCATCCGATGTAAAATTGGCAACGCCAGACATTCGCGATTGATTCTGACCTGTAATTGAAGTAGGCTATGATAACAGCTAATTCAACTGTGAGGGCAGTTAAGCCCCTTTTTTCTGCCAAGTCAGACACCCTCTTATTTTTGCCCAGTTTGTTGAGTTCATTTAGGCACCTTTGAACGTTTAGTTAGGAACCTATGAAAATGAAATTTTGAGCATGAGTGGAATTTTTTTTCAATTTTTCTCAACACTTTCAGAGGAACTACAGGTGCATGTTTCTCAACGAGCCTTGGTTCTGTACTCCATGAACTATGTCACACCTTTGATCTGGGTCATTCGCAATCTGGAATAATGGCTAGAGGTTTCGATAACATTTATAAAGTATTCACTCCACACACCGACGACGATCATAAAATATCAACGAATTTTCACAAAACTATAGAATTCAGGGAAAATTTCGAGCCAAAACTGCTTTCAGAAAGACTGAAGAATGTGCCAAAGGAATTTCAAGTCACTGGATCCACCAAAACGGAGAGAGATGCTGATGATACGTTTTGGACGAAAAGTTGTGCCACAATTCTTAATTATCACAGGTATGAAGTAAATTTTACTTCATGGTATGCTGAAATGCAGATCCTCCTGCTTGGAGCTAGTTATTGAGCAAAGCACTATTAAACATGTCGAATATGCTAGCAACTAGATTAATATTATTAGCTATAGGTTTTCATGCTAGAACCGTAGAATTGCCAACGATATCAATAACTAGTTTATGTTCTATATTATAAATGGAAAAGTATAACGCGTTATCCTATTTTCTTTGGTTCTATCTATAAAAATCAATGCCACTTGTCGTTGTAATTTTATAACTCAAGAACGGACTCACCTATCCAAACCAAATGTTCAGGCTTTGTTCGGACTACTTAGTAGATGGTTTATGTGAAGTTTGCACAAAATCGGTCGAGTGGTTCTCCATTTATCAAAGGAAACTTTTTGAAAATGTAACTACAAACGTGATGATTTTTTGGGTGTTATGAGGTGGGTCTGGGGGAAATTTCGAATGGGTTTATCGAGGAAAAATAGGGTAGTTTCGTAGAGTTTCGCGTTTTTGGAACGAAAAGATGGGGTGTATTAAAAAAAAATCGCGAAAAGGCAAAAAACGCCGATTTTGGCAAAAGGAGCAAAATGGACAGGAATTCGGAGGAACGGTGGCGTTCGGAACGACGGTATTTGCGGGAACGCGAAGACGAGATTCGAAATTAGTCCGTAACGGAGCCCTTCTTTCGATCCTCTCTTTCGTTTTCCCGGAAGAACGATAGGAAAATGTGACTTTTCGCGAAAACCGACAAAATTGGGACGTTTCACGTATTTCTGTGGCTAATTTTAATGCGGCTCCTTCAAGGTCGACGTTTTCGGTCTGAACGAGCTACGAGAAATGTCACATCGAATTTGAATTTCGAACGGAATTACACGAAAATCTTGCAATCATCTAGAAAAACTGCGAGAAATTTGAACGGGTAACCGTTTCCGATTGATCGCTTGACAGAATTGATGATATTCTGAAAATCGAAAGACGGAAATCATCAGAGTAGTAAAAATCTATATTTGGTACATAATCGGAGTTGATTCGCGTAGGCAACGTGGCCGAGTGAGCTGAGGCGTTGGATTGGGAATTTATAGCTACCGAGCCTCGCGGGGCGGCGGGATCGAATCTCGGAGCGTCCGAAATAGCTTTCTCTTAATTTTTTTCATTTTTACCCAATGAAAAACTTAAAGGGGCGTTACTCCAGTAAACGTATCTTGGTATTTGGATGTTATCGTCAAGTTACGAAATCTATAATGAATATCCGTTCTACCGGACGGATTTTTGCATTAAAATCACTCAAAATATTCAAACATTAAGCAGAAAATTAATGGTCGAAAATGAAAAAGCCACTGCCGTTTATTCATTCATGCTCAAAATTGAAAAACAAAAAAATATTGTTTATCCAAATGTTTTGGATTAAGTTTCAAAATAGCTAGCAATTAATACAATTTTTTTTTCGTTTGAATAAATTAATTTGATGTTCCAGTTAAATTTTTTTATTATTTCACTTTATACGTAGCGAAGCAAAAGTCATTAGGATGTGTAATCCGAATTTTTCATTAAATATCAACAGTATTTCTCAAAACTCGCCTGAAATAAAAAAATGTCGTCCAATACTCGTTGCAGAAGGCCATTCCAACACTAATGCTTACGAAAACTCGCTCCTTCGTCACTCGTTTTCGAATTTCGCATACGTGTTTGAATAGGAGCCCATTCTGCAATTTGTTTTAGAATATACTATTTTATCACTGCAATTCGTTACAGGTGGTTTAACAATTTTCCAGAAGACTCGACATATGTCCTCAAATACGACGTTACCACAAAAGTGTTCTTATCAACTGCTGGCTTGCGCGTTGTTGAATTGAGGAGATGCAATGACGAGATGGTCTTGATGGACTGGGTTTTCAATGGAAAAATTTTGAAATATTCGTTTCCCATACCGGCTGATGTGAGACAAATGGAAAATGTTACCGATTCCATAATATTCGCTGAAGACAACGTTGGAAATATTTTGAAATTGAAATACTGAGTTCCTTGATTAGCAATAGTGATAATAAAAAAATGTAAATATTTCGTTCTTAGTACTACCAAAAATAATTTCTGAAATTAATAGAACAGTCTCTAAAAAGCAATGAAACAATGTCAGTTATAATGCTGCATTTGGCCGATTAGCCAAGTAACGAAATTAACCGTCGCATTTGGAGGCGCAACATACTCTGAAAAATTCATGTCGCTATCTCGAATTCTTCATCAGTGAGTAGAACCACAGCCCCCTATATGTACTAGCCTGGAAGATGATAAAATGGCAACACCGCTCTGAGTCGTACGCCAGGCGATTCAGTCGAAGGTTTGTTATTGTAAATGGACGATTACTTCTTATTCTGGAGTTAACCATTATTGTTTTTCGTGGTATTTTTGTGTATAACGGTGTGAAATGTGAATTAATGCAATGCAGTGATAAATATGGTCGGATATTTGTATGTTCTGTGATTAAACTGCAGTGTGTAAATAGTGGAATTTCCTTTGGATTATTGCTACTTTGAGATGAGTACATTTCAGTTGAGATGAGACTATAGACAATAAGATGGACTAGAAATATGTGTATTTCATTTCTACCGATTTTATAAAACATTTTGATGACCTTTCTAATAGTTTTTCAACAAAAATTGATCCATCTGGAGGGGAGATCAAGAAGCTCAAAGAATCTATTTATTTTTATATATGTATTCAATTTCCAAAATTCTGCATCTGTAGATGCTTCAGTTGAAAATAATAAGGACCTTATTCATATTGAATTATTCATTAAGAATTTTCAGATTTCCTGCAGTGATTTGATATTGATTCTTTCTTTCGATCTTACCCCGAGCAGATGGTCTCAACTTACGAATCTGTTTTCCCGCTACAGAAATATGATTAATGGGGATTCAGATTCTGAATTTATCAATTCGTTTTATCAACATCTTTACACAGTTCAGATCAAAAAATAATTTTATGTGAATTTACTCTTTATAGCATTGAATTGATATTCTGAATTCACAGAGACTTGTAGTTGTGGTTTACATTCGTAAATCATTCTAAATTCACTTTGTTCTGTTTTCGCAAATTTAATTTTGAATAATTTTATAGAAAATACGAATTGCAATGTTATTGTCCATGGAAAATAAACAGAAACATTTGTAGATAGCATAAACTCACCATTATAGTAAGAACCAAAACAAGACAAACTCTAAGATGATTATCACAATTTTCATTAGCCTACATTATTAGTGTTAAGTGTTATATAATAGTTATGTTTGGGAATATATTTTTATTTTGAGAATTTCATTCAAGTTTATAATATATGTTTGCCAATAGTTAACCCTACACCTTCTCGGGGTTCTTACTGAACAATTAATTGAATAACAACTACCTATTGAAATATAAACCTATAGGTTTATATTTCAACTTGATCTCAATAATATTGTGCAGAATGAAATGTAGTTATTCAATTTATTGCAAAAGTAGAGTCTCATATTGTTTATTCATCCAGGGATTCCAAGCAAGGAAACCTATTCAATGAGTTCACTAGAGTTTTAAATTGGAAATATACGATATCCAGCGCTACCACATTGATGAAGTCTGACTCTAAAGGCGGGTTTATACAGCAAATAAGATAAGATAAAATAAAATAAGAAATAAAATAAGAAAGTTAAACATGTACATTTCTATGAGAGCGTTTATACACGAAATAAGATAAGATAAGAAATAAGAATAAGCATTAAAGTTGGCCAACTCTCATCTTTATTTCTTATTTTATGTTATTTCGTTTGGGAAATGACAATGCGTGACAATGAGTGAAATTCATAGAACTTGCATTAAATTGTCAAAAAGCTGCGATTTGATTGGTTCATTCTTATTTCTTATTTTGTTTTAGATTATCTGTAT
Organism: Halyzia sedecimguttata; assembly: GCA_937662695.2. Classification (NCBI taxonomy): domain Eukaryota; kingdom Metazoa; phylum Arthropoda; class Insecta; order Coleoptera; family Coccinellidae; genus Halyzia; species Halyzia sedecimguttata. Next base: position 75,692,104 of record OW569414.2, read on the forward strand.
AAACCGATCCGTTTAACCCTTAATTCTTATTTTATTTTAATTTGTTTCTTATTTTATCTTATTTGCTGTATAAACCCGCCTTTAGAGACGATAAGTTGCGGCGTAGTCAGACTGTGTTCCAGGCTATCTCTATAGTGGGCTGTGGTAGAACCTAATCGTTTGAGATCATTTTCAGCAAAAATTTCGAATATTACAGACATTTCCGTAGAACATGCGCACAAAAACTTCTCACTCTTACTACATATAAGAGCGGTGCTTCAACTAGTTTTCACAACACCAGCCACATGAGGAAATACCTCGGGAAATACATACTGTAGTGAACCATAGAGTATGTTGCAGGAACCTCTAAATGCCTGTGTCAACTTTTGGCGCTCTTGTTCAATAATCTCTTCAGACTTAAAGTTGTTATATCTGCGAAACTTGTAGGCATTTGTTGGAAACAGTTTACGTTGTACAAGGGCATATTTTTGTATTTCATTGCTGATTACTCAAGAAAAGTCACAGATTTGTTGGTTATGTAGTTTCAATATTCACGATTTTATCTTCAACATGAGACTAAGTCAAATATGCCCTCGTATATCTATAACTTTATGGAATTGTTGAATATAAAAGTAACATTTTTATTTAATTTTATTTAATAATCCTATACCTATCCTCTTCAATAATGGGTTTTCAAAAACGTATTCGTTCTATCACTGACAAAGAAAGAAAGGAAAGCCAGTACATACCCTCCTTAATTGAACCCGTTTCTTCCCATGTACTGGAGTTCATTAGAATTCTGGAACTGGACGAGCAGCTGTAGCCTGGAACTCACCTGGGTAGTTCTAGGGAAGGGGGACATAATAGATCAATCATGTTATCTGTTATCTCCCATTATGAGATATCGCAAGGAGAATAGGACATTCCTATTGCGCAGTTCCACAAGATATCACACATGTAACCAGAATGATATATTTCTATTGCAAGCTCCCGAAGATATAACATAGAAAACTAGAATAAGATATTCCTATTGCTAGCTCCTCAAGTATAACGAGCTAGTAAGAAATTCCTATTGTGGAGTAACTCAGGATATCACTCATGAAATCAGAATATGACATTTTCCTATTGAGAGCTCCCTGAGATATCACATATATAGCCAAAATAAGCTATTGCTAGCTCCTGAAGTCATCGCAAATATACAGGGGCTGATCCCCTGTGGCGGACATTGGAGGAGATATAGAGCTCTTGGTGACCTCTCAGCGATATCGCAGCAAACTTCTCACGTCATTCCCCAGGGCGAGCAATTTAAAAACTACCCTAGGGGATATCTCTAAGAAGCTACTGGGCTCATCTACTGTGTGGCAGACATGCATAGAGCGATACAGCCATTTAGGACCTCTCATCAGCGATATAATCGCAAACTACTCAAAACATTGACATTGTGATATTGCAGGTTCACTGCAATATCACTGGGAGGTCACCAAGAACTCTTTCCGCCGTATTCACAAAGAATTCAATCTCCGTTAAGTCCTAACTGAGGTCCCCAGTTAAGGATAAATATGAATCGCAACCTCAGTTAACGTGAAAATTAACGTGAAACGGGACTGTTTCACCACCGTTGAATACGTTAACTGAGATTGCGATTTATATTTATCCTTAACTGAGGACCTCAGTTAGGACTTAACGGAGATTGAATGCTTTGAGAATACGGCGGATAGAGTTCTTGGTGACCTTCCAGTGATATTGCAGTGAACTTCTCTAACAATTATCCATCAGGGCGAGCTGTTTGGGAATTTCCCCATGTGATATCTACGAGGTGTTATTGGGCTCATCCCCTGTTTCGAACATTTTTGGAGGAGATATACCGCCGTATTCACAAAGCATTGTTAAGTGTTTGAATCTCCGTTAAGTCCTAACTGAGGTCCTCAGTTAAGGATAAATATGAATCGCAAACTCAGTTAACGTATTTAACGGTGGTGAAACAGGCCTGTTTTACCACCTTTACTACTTATTGTTCCTTATTATCCCCAATTTATCCTTAACTGAGAACCTCAGTTAGGACTTAACGGAGATTTAATGCTTTGTGAATACGGCGGATAGAGTTCTTGGTGATCTGCCAGTGATATTGCATGGGTCCTTTCATTAGTATTCCCCAGGGTGAGCTGTTTGGGAACTTCCCCGATGTGATATCTCTGAGATGTTACTGAGCTCGTCCCCTGTGTTGGGCATTTTTGGAGGAGATATAGAGTTCTTGGTGACCTCCGAGTGAAATTGCATGGATCCTTTCATAGTATTCCCCAGGGTGAGCTATTTAGAAACTTCCCCATGTGATTCCTCTGCAATGTTTGGAGGAGGTACAGAGCTCTTGGTAACCTCTCAGCACCATCACAGCGAACCTCTCAAACTATTCTGCAGGGTCAGTTTTTTTGAGAACTTGTGATATATCTTACTGGGCTAATATCAGTGATAAGTGTCAAAGGCGTCACAACATCCTGAAAAGAGCTCGACGAGATATGTTCAGGGGATCGCCAAGAGCTTTATACTCCAGTAACAGTTTAGAGATATCACATGTGTTGCTTGGGTAAGTTATTAGAGATTAATAGTGATTATGTGTATATGGTCCTCTCTATAAAGACCAAATGCTTTTCAGTCTATGCTTTACTCTCGAAAATAATCTTCAATTCATAATTTGGGATGTAGATTTTATAAAATTTTATAAAAACATAGTTATGGGTTCCGCTATCCCCATTAGGTAGTCAGAAAAATAAGTGACTCCCTTAAGTTCTTAATTACGCGGACTTTTCAGATACATCTCATCCATTTCGGAAGTAATTTATTGTTACATAATCCTTTCGATTGGCCTCTGCCTGTTTTAAATAGATCCATCAGTCAGAAGGACCAAAATAAACTATAAATTGTACTCGATCGTATACATCGCTAATGATCGCGAATATATCACTGCGGTTAATTGCGAATTATTGACTGGTGCAAAATAAATAAATATCGACATCATAATCATTTCTTAAGATGAATGCCATGGAACCATTGGTTTCAGTGGATTTCGAAGTATTCGGAAAAGTTCAAGGTAGGTGTGTTCTTGACATTTCTTGATGTTTTCGTTGACGAAATGCGTAAGAAAATTTTTTTAACGGCACGTGTGGAGGATTACCTTTTCACCCTTATTTAACATCTGCCTTTATTATCTTTCACTTGTTGACTGGTCCAAATTTTCAACGTGCAAAGGTAGCTTGTATCATTCACAGTTCCTTTATACCGATTTTATTATGTACTTCTGGTTATAGCCAAAAAGATTGCGTGTTCATCCATATTCAAAGGAGCCAAAAAAATGTAATCATCTAAATGTAGAAGTGCATATTTTTGTTGATATATCAGAAAAGCAGTGACAATCCTTGCATTTTCAGGTGTCTTCTTCACTAAATATCTCAAGGAAATGAGTGGACAGTTAGGACTTTTTGGCTGGTGTAAGAACACAAAACAAGGTACAATATGTGGAAAAATTCAGGGACCAAAACCAGGAATAGATCATATGTAAGGGAACATCTATTTTTTTTGGTCCTTCATTCAGAGACTGTACGATCAAAGCAAACCCCGTTTTCACAGGATTTTCTGTATTTGCCATAATTGCCCTAATATGGGATATGTATTAGGTACCTGATGACTCAATGGTTTGTTAATATGGATATTAATTTATCCCATACTTGGACACATACCTACTTAACGTCTTGAGATACCGGTTAAATTAAATCCTTCCACGACTGCTACTAAAACCAAGAACACAGCAATATATAGTATATACCGGGAGGCCCACCATAGACGCAGAGTTCGTTTGAGCGAGTAAATGAAGATATTTTGAGAATATTTTTGGGCGTATGTTCTGGGGAACATCGCGTTATCATTTTGCCCAAATGTCTGTAACTTTCGAATTTTTTGACGAAAATGGTCTCAAACGATTAAGTTCGACTCCCCAATGAAGAATTCGAGGTCAAATTTGATTCTGTCCGGCCGGCCGTCCGGCCGTGGCCACGATAACTTGAGAACGAAAAGATCTAGCGACTTGAAATTTTCAGGGTGGGTGGCGCATTCCAATACGACGGACAAGTTCGTCGCGTATGTCGCGCGTATGTTCTGGGGAACATCGCGTTATAGTTTTACCCAAATGTCTGTAACTTTCGATTTTTTTGACGAAAATGGTCTCAAACGATTTAGTTGGACTCCCCAATGAAGAATTCGAGGTCAAATTTGATTCTGTCCGGCCGTTGCCACGATAACTTGAGAACGAAAAGAGCTAGCGACTTGAAATTTTCAGGGTGGGTGGCGCATCCCAATACGACGGACAAGTTCGTTAATGGGCATAATCGGCCCAGTGGTTTCCGAGTAATAATTTTGTTTTCAACCAATATAAATCCGATCGAATTGAAACTTGGTGAGTAGTTGTAGAATATGAACCTAAGCACGTACGTGAAATTTTGTCCGAATCGTATGGCTAGAAAATTTAAAAAAATATATTAAAAAATATTTTTGTTGTCACGATAACTTGAGAACGGAAAAAGATAGCGGCTTCAAGCTTTCAGGTTAGGATGTGTACCAGAACGCAACATTTCAGTTCATTTATGAGCATAATCGGCCAAACGGTTTTAGAGTTATAGCCATCTGAAACTTACTGAAATTTGGTAGTTTTTTTTTCCTCATTAACTCGAAAAATACTGAACCGATTGAATTCAAACATGGTTATTAGTTGTAGAATGCCAACGCGAAAATGTTTGCAAAATTTGGTGAGGATAGCATTTGTAGAAAATTTTTAATAAATCATTGAAAAAAAAAATTCTATATATCAGTAACTATTCGTTTGAAATTGCTGAAATTTTGCAAGAGCCGTCATAACCTAACTCTACTGCCAAGTTTCAAGTTTTAATACGATCGGTTATATATTGTTGGAGATTCGAGCATTCTTGTGTGAGTTCAGTAGATGGGTTACCGTTGCCTCGATAACTTTCAAACGAAAGGAGATAGGGACTTGCAATATTCAGGGTAGGTTGCGTATCCGAAAGGGAGAGTTGAGTTCGTTTTTGGGCATAATCGGTCTAACGGTTTCCGAGTTATACCCACCTGGAATATTATTTACTTGATAACTCAAAAAATAAATATTCGATCAAATTGGTGCTTGGTAACTAGTAGTAGAAAATCAACATAAAGACGTGTTTAAAATTTTGTAAGAACCGTACCCCTAGAAAATTTGAAAAAAATGGCGAAAAAAATAATTGGTTCAAGCACTGACGTGAAGACAGAAGCTTTTGCCCGTATGTTCTATTGTCCATTCTTCTGTATTGGACACCCTTAATCGAATTTACCATGGTAAATTATGTTGTCCATTCTCCTCTATTGCACACTTCGAATTTACCATGGTAAATTCGAATTAAGAGTGATTAATTATGATCACTCTGTATATTCCGGAGTTAATTTCTTTTTGTGCGTATGTTCTGGGGAACATCGCGTTATCATTTTGCCCAAATTTCTGTAATTTTCGAAAATGTTCTCAAACGATTGGCTTCGACTGCCTGATGAAGAATTCAAGGTCAAATTAGATTCTGTCCGTCCGGCCGCCCGTCCTGCCGTTGCCACGATAACTTGAGAACGCCGGAAAGAGCTAGCGACTTGAAATTTTCAGGGTAGGTGGCGCATCCCAATACGACGGACAAATTCGTTAATGGGCATAATCGGCCCAATGGTTTCCGAGTAATGATTTTGTTTTCAACCAATATAAATCCGATCGAATCGAAACTTGCTGAATAGTTGTAGAATATAAACCTAAGCACGTTTGTGAAATTTTGTGAGAATCGTATCACTAGAAAATTTAAAAAAAATATTATTATTATTTATGACACGATAACCTGAGAACGGAAAGAGATAGTGGCTTGAAATTTTCAGGTTAGGTTGTGAATCTGAATGCGACATTTGAATTAATTTGTCTATATAGGTATAATCGGCCAAACGGTTTTGGAGTTATACCGGTCTGAAATTTGGTTGTTATTTCCTTACCCATATAGCACACAACATTCTGAGAATGTGATATCTAGCTTCTGAACGTTCATACTTTAGAATATTCTAATAGAACGTTCCATGCATCGTCGTATAACATCTAGAATATTCAAGGAATGTCCTTCAGTAAACGTTCTGATCACATTTCAAAAATGATATCCATATCATATGATATGAAGAACATTACTAGAATATCCTTAGAGAATATTCATAGGAGTTGTAGTTTATTTCAGTATTTGGTAAGATCCTTGTGGAATATAATAAGAACCTCCTCAGAATGTTCTTTGATCATTGCGTCGCGTGGGATCATTTTGAGATTTATGGTTAATTTAATAGTGTAGTGTAACATGTGACTTTACTACTTCACCTCAGAGGCTTTTCGATGCTATAGAAATTTTTATATCTATTGTTCATAAGCTCGGTCAACACCTCCTACATCCTTTTAGGAGGTGTTGGCTCAGTATATTTTCACTAGTGAAAGTTAATCAGTAAAGTTCTGATTCAAATAGATGAACAGCTTTTCAAGCCGAATATTTTTCCCTAATCTTCCAACCCTGACCGATTACTTCGGCTATCAGAACACGCTCCTGGCTCTTGTTACCAGCCCAGCCTACAGATATTTATTAATTTCACAATTCGCATCCTGGAATCATCACGTGACGTGACGTGAACCAATATGGCGGTTCTTTGTTCTTTCATTCTTTGTACATAAACAACAAATAAGTTACGTGTTGAGGTCGTTGGTTATTTTATAGTGTTCATTGACTTATTCCGGATTTTTTCTGCTGTTTAAACTATATTGAAATGGAGAATGAATATCTGAAAAGACTATTGTTGAACAACGGAGACTTTGCTGAACGGTAGGTTCGAAAAAAAGTACCTTCATCATGTGTTTACATTTGATTTTATTACAGATATACATATAATAAAGTTGGGATTAATTAACGGCTTAGATCCTTCAACATTGAATGTTTCTGATCTGGATAGTGGATAATTCAATCGATGGTGTTCCTCCAATCACATATATGGATATTGCAACATATTTGGATTATTATATACCACAACCTACAAGACATTCATGCATTTTTGCTAATAAAGAGTTCATATCTAATAGCACAATGCTGGAATAATTACTTTGAAAACAAACAGTTATTACTACCAAAAAATACAAATTCAATTATTCACCTCACAGTCGCATTATTGTGATTTCGTTAAATGATTTCCAAATAGTTGTTTCGAAGTACGAACCCTATAAGATCTGGAAATATGGGAAAAGAACTGCTAAGAAATTTCATTCAGAAGCTATTATGCCAGGGCTGATGGCGAAATATTTCACATCTGTAGAGTATGCTGCAGATTATCGAGAAATGATCTTAATAATAATGATCATGAACCAACTGAAGAATCAATCAATTTTGAAGAAAAGTTTGATTTTCCTATTAAATATTACAACGTATTACAAAAATTGGAGAAATAGTAATTTAGACCTTGAGGAAATTAAAACGAAAGTGGTAAGTTTCAAGATTTTGATTTGTGTGATGTATCCAAATGTTACATTCAAATAGATTTTTGTTCTCTAGAAAGTTCATTGATACTACCACATTACTGGTTATCAAATTTGTTCACATATAAAAATCCTCGAAATTATTGTATAAAATTCTCCTGGAAATTAATAATGTATACTCCTATATCTAACATATAGGATTAGATAAGTCCACAGCATACATATTATTATTTATGTTACATTTCGGTTGTTGTTTTAGGTTTACGAGTTGTCAAAAATTGGGGGCCTAAACACAAAGTGATAACAAAAGGAAAGGTTGATGACAAATGCTCTTGCTATGAACTCTAGCTGGTTAGGATTTAAAAAGAAGGATAATTTTTCGGCATTGATTTTTTCCGAAATAGTGAAAGGTAAGAATTTTCGAAGAATTTACTATGTTCTATAAGATAGATAAGATAAGAAATATATTTCTATGAAGAAGCAATGTTTGATGGAATAACTAGTCAAGATATTTTACCGAAATCGCTTTACTTGGAATTATTGCGATAACTAAAATACATTAATACATATTTGAATTATCTCTCATATTTTACAGAATCTATGATGAACTTTCATCGAAAGATTACAGAGTCTGATGCGGAATTGGTAATTAAGGGCTGGTTGGTTAAGGCGAAAGAGGAGGAGGAAAAGTTCCAGAAATTAGACCTCAAAAGTATAATCTAGTGAAGGTAGGAATATAAGTTGTACTCAATATCATTCATACCATGAAGCAATATTTTTTGATTATTCTACTAGCTAAAATTTGGTTTGTTGCCTTGTATTTCATTCTGATCTGGGTTTACACTGAAAACTATTAAATTATTCAAGGTGCCTAGTAATATTTCATTTCTTCTCTTCCAGAATCTCTGATTTTGAAACCAAAAGGCTGGTTGGTAGCCAAAACTGATGGAGAAGATAATCTCGCGAATATTATTTTTTTTATAAACAAAATATTTTGTTATTATTCTTTTGAATTTATTTCAGGAAATGTCTTCCTAAAAATAAAACTGATGACTTGAATTATGTATTATTATAAAATGGATTAGTGTTGTTTGACCTCGAATAATATTATTATATTATTTGTGACAAAACTAGGCTTATGCTCAGAATCAGCATTCTGATGATTTTTTATGGGATTACGAAAAATAAATAAGAATTTCATAACCATTCAATGTGATGACTCTATGAAATCTCAAAGTTTAACTAAATTTACAAAACATTTTAATTTTAAATTGAATTATAACAAAAAAGCATTCAATACCGTTAATTTATCGTTGAACACAATTTTTGTTTTTGTTTTTCAGTTGGAGTTCGGTATTATTAATTCCCGCAGGGAATGCGGCAGGAATTAATAATACCAATGAATTTATAAATTCAACCAAATATTCTCGGAATTAAAGTATATTCTGGGAATATTTCTAGAATGAGTGGGAATCTCCATAGAATATTTGGAGTAATATTAATAGGAGATTTTTTGAAACGTACCTGGAATATTCTCAAGAATATGCCTGAAATATTGTCAAGAACATTCCTAGAAGGTTCTAGAATATTCGGGAGAACATTCATAGAACCTGTATAGAACCAGAGTTCCTCTCTCACTTAATAGTGCATGGAATGTTCTAAGAATGTGTGGGGTCTGTTGTGAGGATATTCTATGAATATTTGAACATTCTGGCGGTATCTTCTAAGAACATCCATATAACTTGTGTGTGCTATCTGGGTAATAACTCGAAAAATACAAAACCGATTTAATTCAAACATGGTTATTAGTTGTAGAATGCCAACGCGAAAATTCTTGCGGAATTTCGTGAGGATGTATCCTCACTCCTCCCTTCTCAATGTTGAATAGAGGCAAATTTTCAACACAGTTGGAAAAAAATTCGAAGGAGTTGGAAAAAGTTCGAAGCAATTGGAAAAACTTCAATGGAGTTGGAATATTTCCGAAAAAAATGTTATAAAATTTGAAGGAATTTGACCGCCTGACCTGATAAATGCAAAGCAGGCAGATAATAGGGATGGGATAACATTGAATCACACCATGTAACCTTGTACTCATTCCTGTTGCCGTAAATTGGTAAATTCAATATTCAATAGTTTTCGGCACAATGTGTGTAGCCGAAAAAAAATAAGTTTGCAGTTTGCTCATTTTTTCAATAATATAAATAGATGAGTTTGAATTTCGGAAAACTAGTTTTGATGTTCTTGGTTTCCTTCAAATGGGCAGTCCTACGGACGGAATAATCATTGCGCATTTCCAGTGACGGACCTAAGGGGAGGGGGAAGGGCGATCTCCCCAATGTTGAACGGAAAAATGTTAAAGCAGTTTGAATCAGCAACCTGGATCCTCAACTCAAATAAAAATACATAAGAAATTTCAGAACGTAGGGTAATCAAGACAACCAAAATAAACCTCAGCAACCAGAACTAAAGAAGGGCAAGAAGAGAAAGATTCGTTCAAATATTTTGTATATTCTTAGGGCATTACGTAATAAATCTCATTTCAATGTTAAGAATTTTTACTCAAATGTATCTTTAATTTTCAACAAAATAACAATTTCAACACAAAAAGTGCCTAAGTCTAAAACTATTATTATTTTTTTTATGTAATAAAAAAACTTTTTCTATGTTTAATCGTGAAAGTAGAATCCATTTTAATGTATTAATATGGCTGTGAACACCTGGTCTAATTTCCTCAATGTAACAATTGTTAGGTAAATGCAGTTACATCGGCCTCTTACTGTGATATTTATAATAATATAATATAATAATAATATTTTGATGAAAACAGTTTGTGTAATGTTTCATAATCAAACATAAACTTTCACACCTTAATATCTCATAAGTCATAATCACTTATTTGTGACTTAGGTACTTTCTTGCATTGACCCCTTCAATTACTTTATTATGGTACCAGGTATATCCCCGGTTATCTTTGCAATATTATGATTCCAACTGCAAAAATATCAAAATCTAATATGTTTTGGTTCTAGGGTTGTATGGCTCACAAGTATAGGATCACCTGGATGTGTAATTGAACGTTGTAATCTAACAAACTGGCAGACACTTGCAAAGCCTGAGATAAAAGGATTTTCCATAAGATTTTAATATTTGTGCTTAGTATTATATAGGTCAATCAATATACAGAATAATGATAACTGAGTTGGGTCAAATTTTTCAACAGAGTATAGGAACATTTTGAAGATAAGACTCAACTTAGGAATCACCCTATATGTTCATTTTGTATTCTTCTATTGTTAGGATTAGAAAATAAAAATTCCCATACCCATAAATTATTTCACATAAGTACCTGATCTTAATTTCCCAGTAACAACATTTCTACTCAATATCTTGATATGAAAAGATGATAGAAATTGAAAGAAACTATAAAATAAAGCTACAAAATCTAAGCGTTCTCTCAATAGAGCCTCTTGAAATGTAATGGTAAATCTCTATTTAGTATTTACAAATAGAGTTTACAACTCGAATTAACACATGGGAGTTTTTTATAAATTGTCGTGAGCAAGAAGAAAACGTCTTGGTATTCATCAGTGTTCTGAAGCTCATCAAAGGATACAACCATTATAACCGCGATCATACCTATACAATCGAATTTTCTTCTTGCATACTTTGGAGTTAGAACAACAAATTTTACAAAATTCATTTTGGTTACAGACCTAGCATGATTTACAATTTATTAAGTGATTAATTTTCTATATCATCCATGTTTGCTGAATAAGAAAAAAGTCAAGCTATTGCTAATGATATTTTCGTCTTCCTGAAACATTTATGAGTGTTTTTTTGTTAAATGGTTCTTTTAGCTGAGGTCTACCTCCTGTTAATAGACTCACCTTAGAAGTGATAAAGAAATGTAAACAGTATAAGAGCATAAGTAATCATTAAAGGATACTGTGGAAGGTATACTCATTATTAAAAGGTTTTTTTTCTGGGTTTTCTCTCCCAAACTCTGAAAAATATCTATAAAATAAAAATTAATTATTTTGTGATTTGCTTCTGCGTAAGAAACAAAAGATATTTGTCAGAAGCAATCAATTGAACAATGTTGCCTAACAAACAACAACGAAATAATGTGTAAATAAAAATTGGTTCAAGCACTGACGTGAAGTCAGAAGCTTTTGCGCGTATGTTCTATTGTCCATTCCCGTATAACAATTCGTTATCGGCCGAATATTTCGTTATCCGATCGTAACGACTGAATAACTTTCTTAATGTTAAAGCAAAACTCTATCGATTCTATATCCAAACTTTAAAGATAATCTGTATACATTATAGCGATCCCTAATATATAAATTCGACAAAGACTAGGTAAAGATCTTGCAAACAATATCTGTATCGATAATCGATATCTAATCGCTACGCATTCAGTAAGAAAATCGCTAATGGTTATCTTTAATCCCCCTGTAAAGAATATATAACGATATTCGAAGATATTCCTATATCAAAAAACTTTATAGGTTCTATACTATCCCGTGATTGAATTCTTTATCGAAAATTCACGATGAATCGATAGACAATAGATACAGTTTTCAGAGGAAAATAATATACTTCTACCAGATATATACTCTGCTTCTACTCTACTGTACTCTCTGTTTTCCTTTCAATAATGAAATGTAAATCTCACATGCCAAACGCATACAACGCGTTGTCGCGTTGAAATTCAATGATATTACAATATTTAATACTTTTTAATTTAATACACACTACACAGGAACAGATCATTCTTGAAATCGGGATTGTCCTACTGTTCATAGGTTTTCTATATATGTAGTGTAATTTTGGCACTCATTACACCAAGTTCATTTTTAATTCCACAACAAGGACATATTTTGTTGTCTTTCCGTCCATTGGGTCGAAAATGGTCAGGCAAGTTTATTCGAATAAAGCTCATGATAATATAAATATAGATCACTAACAATAGGTATTGTATAATCAGTAATCAGCTAATCACTTACAGGTAATGTGTGAACTCTTATGTATCACAGCTTAGTACTGTGATCACTGGAGGGAAAGTTATTGTTTATGTTTATGCCTTCAATAACTGTGGTAACAAATCAAAATAAATTATGATACGTAGTATTGATTATAGCGTTTGAGTAAGTTCTTGCACTGATATTCCTTCCACAGAATTCCTTCATCGTATCATTATTACGGTAATTTGCATTATTTATTATTTCTACGAATTTTATTATGTGGAGCTTCCATTTTCTTTTTTTTAAAGATTTAATCGTGAATATTCAGTCTCCGATCGCCAGTTATATCGCATTATTTGATTATGTGTATCCATTGCACCCATCAGTCGTTAAAATGCACGCACTTGCGATGTCCTACAACAAGGTTAGTGGATGGATGAGTTGGTAAGGTGGTGGTCAGTCGAAAATTGGAGGTAAGGTATGCAGGTTCGAATCCAAATGAGGAACGAAAATTTAATTTAATACGTTAATTCAATACAATGGTAATAGGGGTAAAATGAGAGGATGATTGAGTTATCCGAACGATGAAACGCAGATATATAAGAAAAACATTTAAAATTATGTTTTTCCACCGTAATTCTTATTAATTCTTGCTCCCAAAATAGGTATCTGTTCGATAAAGAATTTCTGTATTAAAACTTTACCGTTTGGATGATAGTTTTTCGTTATTTGATCTGTATCAAAGGAGTAGAGGTTTTTGATAACGTTTTGTTGCTGGTTCAGATAACGATTTTTCGTTAGCGTACCGGACATTCAGATATTCTACCTGTAACGAATCGATAACGAATTGTTATACGGGTTCTTCTGTATTGGACACCCTTAATCGAATTTACCATGGTAAATTATGTTGTCCATTCTCCTGTATTGGACACTCTCAATTCGAATTTACTATGGTAAATTCGAATTGAGTGTCCAATACAGGATAATGGACAACATAATTTACCATGGTAAATTCGATTAAGGGTGTCCAATATAGAAGAATGGACAATAGAACATACGCGCAAAAGCTTCTGACTTCACGTCAGTGCTTGCACCAATTTTTTTTTTCGTGATTTTTTTAAAATTTTCTAGGGGTACGATTCTTAAATTTTTTTTTTCGTAATTTTTTTTTTCTATTGGTACGGTTCTTACAAAATTTTAAACACGTCATTATGTTGATTTTCTACTACTAGTTACAAAGCGCCATTTCGATCGAATATTTATTTTTTGAGTTATTAAGGAAATAATATTCCAGGTGGGTATAACTCGGAAACCGTTAGACCGATTATGCCCAAAAACGAACTCAACTCTCCCTTTCGGATACGCAACCTACCCTGAAAATTGCAAGTCCCTATCTCCTTTCGTTCGAAAGTTATCGAGGCAACGGCCACCTATCTACTGAACTCACACAAGAATGCTCGAATCTCCAACAATATTTAACCGATCATATTAAAACTTGAAACTTGGCAGTAGAGTTAGGTTATGTAGGCTCTTGCAAAATTTCAGCAATTTCGAACGAATAGTTACTGATATATAAATTTTTTTTTTTTTATTTTCTATGATTTATTAAAAATTTTCTACAAATGCTATCCTCACCAAATGTTGCAAACATTTTCGCGTTGGCATTCTACAACTAATAACCATGTTTGAATTCAATCGGTTCAGTATTTTTCGAGTTAATGAGGAACAAAAAACCACCAAATTTCAGAAAATTTCAGATGGCTATAACTCTAAAACCGTTTGGCCGATTATGCTCATAAACAAACTGAAATGTCGCGTTCTGGTGCACATCCTAACCTGAAAATTTCAAGCCGCTATCCCATTCCGTTCTCAAGTTATCGTGACAACAAAAATATTTTTTAATAATTTTTTTAAAATTTTCTAGCCATACGATTCGCACAAAATTTCACAAACGTGCTTAGGTTCATATTCTACAACTACCCACCAAGTTTCAATTCGATCGGATTTATATTGGTTGAAAACAAAATTATTACTCGGAAACCACTTAGCCGATTATGCCCATTAACGAACTTGTCCGTCGTATTGGGATGCGCAACCCACCCTGAAAATTTCAAGTCGCTGGCTTTTTTCGTTCTCAAGTTATCGTGGTAACGGCCGGACGGCCGGCCGGCCGGACAGAATCAAATTTGACCTCAAATTCTTCATTGGGGAGTCGAACTTAATCGTTTGAGACCATTTTTTTCAAAAAATTCGAAAGTTACAGACATTTGGGCAAAACTATAACGCGATGTTCCCCAGAACATACGCGCAATAAAGACATAATAATAATAATAATATATCAGACTCCTTCGTCAGACGCTTAATGAAAATCTTTAGAATTATTTTGTTGATAGTTATTGTGAAATTCAAGAATTGTCACATTGTTTGTTAGGCAACATTGTTCAATTGATTGCTTCTGACAAATATCTTGTGTTTCTTACGCAGAAGCAAATCACAACATAATTCATTTTTGCGCGCGTGTTCCGCAAGGAACAGCGTTCTATCATTTCGTCACAATGTCTGTATTTTTCGAATTTTTTTTCGAAAATGGTCTCAAACGATTAGGTTCGACTTTCTGATGAAGAATTCGAGGTCAAATTCAATTCTGTCCGTCCGGTCCGGCCGGCCGGTCCGGCCGGCCGTTAGCACGATAACTCTCGAACGGAACGACTTAGAGCGTTGAAATTTGCAGGGTAGTTTTGTAGCGTAAATATCTCGGACAAGTTCGTTAACGGGCGAAATCCACCGAGCGGTTTCGGAGTTAAGGCCGTTTTTAGTCAAAACGTTTTTGATCAATATTTCCGGAACCAATCACTCGATCTTTCTGAAATTTGGCAGCAAATTGTAGAATCATGACCTTTATATGCCAGCGAAGTTTTGTTTTGATCGGACGGCCCTAAAGCAGCAAAAAAAAATTTCAAAAATTTTAAAATTTTGTTTTCAGGATAAATACTGATCTGATTAAATTGAAACTCAGTAGTTAGATGCAAAAGACCAATGCAAACACTTTTGCAAAATTTCGTGAAGATCACGTGACATGAAAAAAATGAAAAAATTACTACTATTTTGCGAAATACTTTGCTTAAAATGCCGAAACCTATTTTTTTGAGGTTCATGCTGCCCTTTCCGGACATTTTTCGTTGTGCGCATGCGCAGATGAGAAGTCATTTAACTGCTGTAGTTTTCGTCAGAGAGGATTGGGGTTTTGGGGTGGCGGATGCTATTCCTCCATAGAATCCAGATCCCTGATGAGGGTCTGCGCATGCGTAGATTAAAGATGCGATATCTTCCGAACCACTAGTGTTGGAGAATCGGAGTTTTTTGTAAGGTGTGTTATTTTGAAAGGACTTTTAGCCGCGAGTAGATTGCGCATGCGCAGAAGAGAAGTGACTGTTTTTGGGTTGGATGGGTTATGTTGGGAGTGCTGAGTCGATATTGTGAGGTTTTAAAAGAATATTCATAGCAATTCAGTGCTCGGACACTAGTCTGTTTGGGGGAAATACCGTTGTTTCCGAGTTGAAGTGTGCATACCGTGGCCCTGGGGCCAATTTTGAAATTGATGTTACCCCTTACGGGCATTTTTCGTTATGCGCATGAGCAGACCATCAGTGATTTAACTGCTGAAGTTTTCGTCAGAGAGGATTGGGGTTTTGGGGTGGCGGATGCTATTCCTCTACAGAATCCCCTGGTGAGGGTCTGCGCATGCGTGGATTCAAGAGGCGATATCTCCTGAACCACTAGTGTTGGAGAATCGGAGTTTTCTGTATGGTGTGTGATTTTGGGAGGACTTTCAGCCGCAAGTAGATTGCGCATGCGCAGAAGAGAAGTGACTGTTTTTGGGTTGTATGGGTTATGTTGGGAGTGCTGACCCGATATTGTGAGGTTTTAAAAGAATATTCATGGCAATTCAGTGCAAGGACAAGTCAGATTGGGGGATGTAGCGTTGTTTCCGAGTTAAAGTGTCCGTATCGTGGCCCTGGGGCTAATTTCGAAATTGATGTTACCCCTTACGGGCATTTTTCGTTATGCGCATGAGCAGACCATCAGTGATTTAACTGCTGGTGCTTTCGTCAGAGAGGATTGGGATTTTGGGGTGGCGGATGCTATTCCTCTATAGAATCCCCTGGTGAGGGTCTGCGCATGCGTGGATTCAAGAAGCGATATCTCCTGAACCACTAGTGTTGGAGAATCGGAGTTTTTTGTGAGGTGTGTAATTTTGGGAGGACTTGCAGGCACGAGTATATTGCGCTTGCGCAGATGAGAAGTGAATGGTTTTGGGTTGTTTGGGTTATGTTGGAAGCAATGAGCCGATATTGTGAGGTTTTAAAATAATATTCATGTCAATTCAGTGCACGGACACAAGTAAGTTTGGGGGAAATAGCGTTGTTTCCGAGTTAAAATGTCTGTATGGTGGCCCTGAGGCGAATTTATAAATAACTATATTCGGTAGATCTATATTAAAATACGTTCGGATTTGGAGAAGAGGCAATTGCGTTCCAAACGGAGGTCCCACAACCGCATTTTTTTTCGATCTACGGTAAAGCTAACAGCCAAACTGTATTGATAGCTATATTTGTTAAAGGAACTTGAAAAAAAAAAAAAAAAAGCACTGACGTGTAGTCAGTACTCTTTGGCGCGCGTGTTCACGGTGGCTAATTTGAAATGAATGATGAGTACTTCAAGCTCAGTAGATAGAGCGAGCCGAAGATCTACCCAAAGGATAGTGGACACCATTCACTGTCGGTTCAAAAATTAACAGTGCTGTATCTAAGCTGCCATCAGGATAGATTTACAAAGTTGGAAAAGAACACAAGTGACTCTCCTTAGTCGCACAAGCTCCTAGAAGATTTGGGAGGGTCAGTATAATCCTAATCATGTTAATCGCACGCGCGCAAAAGCAGATTGACTTAACAATGAAAGAAAAAGTGTAAAAAGTCAATCTGCTTTGGCGCGCGTGCGATTAACATGATTAGGATTATACTGACCCTCCCAAATCTTCTAGGAGCTTGTGCGACTAAGGAGAGTCACTTGTGTTCTTTTCCAACTTTGTTAATCTATCCTGATGGCAGCTTAGATACAGCACTGTTAATTTTTGAACCGACAGTGAATGGTGTCCACTATCCTTTGGGTAGATCTTCGGCTCGCTCTATCTACTGAGCTTGAAGTACTCATCATTCAATTCAAATTAGCCACCGTGAACACGCGCGCCAAAGAGTACTGACTACACGTCAGTGCTTTTTTTTTTTTTATTTTATAGATATTTCTCAGAGTTTGGGAGAGAAAACCCAGAAAAAAACCTTTTAATAGTATAAGACCATACTTTCATGAGAAGGAAAACTGCAAGACAAAAACATATTTGTAAAGTAAACATGTAATGTGACGAAAATAAGTACAAAAATGTCATCAGAACTTATGATCTAATTCTTGGTTCTAAAGAATATAACTATACTTTTATTATAAAAAGTAAATTGGCATAAAAAAAGAGTTATTCGAATATACATAGGAATGCCTAAAACAACTGGAATCTACATTACTAATATTCTTAAAAAGGCACTAATTTGATCAATTATTTTTATATGCTTGATAGTGCAAAATTTGATCCTAAGTCTTACAGATTATAGCATATAATAATAGATCTAGAGTATTAAAGAAATAATGATGTGTTTCACAAAGTGACGATAACATTGAAAGGAAAGATTTTATAATGAACTGAACACTTTCAAGTTTCAGCGTTTGCAGTCATAAAAACGGATAGAATAGATGCCACAAAAATAACGTTGAATAGTACCAATTATTCAGAAAGCATCTCATACTACCATTATTCAGCCATACTTCACTGAAATAGTCTCCCCTGAATTTATCATAAGATAAAGGCACATACACAGGAATTGTTTGTAGCTCAATGTATTTAGAAATATTAGTGCTTGCGAATATATCTTATTTAATACTAAAAACCACAAAAGTTGTAATTCTCGGTGTAATCGTAAACATAGCATATCTTGCTAAAATTGTTGCCAATTATAAATCTGAGGAATTTATTTCTACCTTCCAACTATGTATACATGTTCGTTTTGTAGGGTCGATTGAAAAAACCCAAATATCACTTATTTACATTTATATCATCAATGCAAAATTAAACTGAAAAATATCCATAGTAGAAGTTATAGTATATTTTCTCACAAAAAAAAATTAAGAAAGATTTTTTAGCATGACAGATAATCTGATTACATTATTGCCTACTTGAATCAAAAAAATTCAAAACTTACTTTATGTGGACAAACCAGAAGAATCACTTCTTGATTTTGGGACAAAATTTATATAATAAATATATAACATGGGTCTGTAATGGCTTCATTTTCAAAGTACAGAGGCACCTTTATAAAAATGTTTGGAAAAATATTCTCAATTTTATAAAACCTTTCTCATGCCCATTATGTGCAGATAGATTTGAATTCTTACAAAATTTGTTCAGAAATGTGAGTGAAATAAGATTAACAAAATTTCCATGAGTCTGACAAGAGCAATCCAAAATATTTTCAACGTCATTTTAGAGAATACATAAGTCGAATTTAAGCGAATAACCGGAACAGTGTAGTTAAGACCAATCCCTAGCTATTATAACCGATCGGTTATGTTTAGCAAGAGATTGGTCTTAACCGCTCTGCTCTGGTTATTTGCTTAAATTCGACTCTTAATCAGTGAAGTAATATTTTCCTCCAATTTTATGGTCGAGTAGAAAATCATAGACAAGAAAATATTTAGTTTTATAATTTGATCATATTTGACATATCCAAAAAAGCTATTATATTTCATGAAATCTTCAAATTTGTCTGTCGACTTGATTGAGATTATAAGTAATATTTTTCTGTGGTAATCAGATTTGAAACGAAATGTGAAGTTTAACATCCCCATATGGCCATAGAACCAATTTACAAATTGACATGGACATGTGCCAAAAATCTTAAAATATTTGCTCTATTATTACAGATGCACTTATTAAAAGTGAAACTTACTGAGATCAGACTGGACAGAACAAACTCTGGCTTTTAAAAGGCAGTGAAATAAATATCTTAACGAAATAATTGGAATGATGCAATTCAAAACACAAAAAAAGGTTTGTGCTGTTTATCAGTCTTCTTTTCAACCATCAGTTCAAACTAGATAGAAACTCCTCACTGAATCTGATAAATATAAGAATCGTTGAAACGTTTCATCAACGAATACTTCTTCATTTTAAGAAATTGTTTGATAACTTTCATTTTGTTCTGATCCATTTCCAAGTGAACCGAAATTATTTTTATGGTCACTTGATCGAATGGTATAGTTTCTAGAATCTGCAGTTCGGTACCTGGAGATTCCAAGTTGAAGAAATCTACCGTGGTCCTGTTAACCGCCAGCAGAAGAGAGTACAAAGGGAAGCATTTCACTCTGGTATTGAACCATTCAGGTTCACCGATCAGGTTATTGGAAAGAACGCTGTTAATTTTAACACCATCGTGGTCATGATGAAGGGTTACCTCTTTAGGATAGGGCATTGGACTTAGACAAGCATGTGCTGCTTGCGACCTTATTCTATTGTGTCGACGAAGATTAAAAAAATGTCGTGGATCTGGTTGGATTAATAATCCTTTCCATAATAATTTTTTTTCCAACCATTCTGTTTTGGAAGTTTTTCCATCATTATAGGCACCTGCATCAACAAAAAAACCATTGACCTGAAAAATATTTAAACTTTATATGAGAATTATGAACGAATCAATAAAATATCACAGTAAAAATTCAGGTGTTTTTTTTTTATCTGGAGCATGAATGTTGGTTATTTTCAGACTAAAATATCTAGTTATTTAAGTACAACAGGTGTAAAGTATGAGTTTTGGTAACTGGCAGAATGAGTAGCCGAGAACTGCAATACATTAAAGACCATACCATACCTCATTATTCAAGAGTTTCAAAATGAAGGATATTTCTTCAGAAGGTTCTTCTGCTGTGTACTCAATCGCTTTATGATGAGGTTCTAATGCTGGTCCCAAAAACACCTCTTTAATATAAGTTACTAACTGGGGATTGTCCTGTGAAACACTCAAAAAGTCAAAATCTTGACTGAGATTCATTCGAAACTGATAATGCTTCATCGCTAAAACAAACCCTATACATAAAAAGAACCTCCGATTCAAAATCAAAATATACCTGTATTATCCATATATACAATAAGAACAGTCATGACAGTGGCAAATGCTATGAAGAAGGTGGCCAAGGGTTTAACCAGACCCGGAGAAGATTGTGTTGTGCCTTTATCGGTAGTAGTCTTGGAGGTATCATTTACTGATGGATTAGCAGCGCAGCATTCCAGTGGAGGCGCTTCGATAGGTTCATTTTGGTTCTTCATTTTAGTTTTAGCGATCTGAAACAGTGATTAACGAATCGGGAAAGATGAATCACTAATAATTCGATTTTTGTTCATTACAGTGCTGCAAAATATATTAAATTACCTCAAAAAACCTGCTTATCACTGGAAGAAGATATTGGAAAAGTTATAACTAATACTCAAACGAAAAACCCCATTCACTTCTAATCTAACAATAACAAAAGGCATTATTGTTCACATACACCTGCATAGTGCATTACAAATTTAATCAGGGTCTATTCTGTAAAAAAGGAAAAGATCCGAAAAGGAAACCATAGAAATATGAGGTTATAATATTCCGTTTGAAAGAAATTTTTGCAGTGTCGTATCAAATGGGAAAGTCTGGGGCAAATAGCACCTTGAAGTGAGACGATATAATACTAAGCATTCAGCTGTTTAATTATTTTACATATATGTTTTTTTATATGTATCTATACAGGTTGTCCTGTTTTATTTCAATTATAATATATGTTTATTTATATGTATCTATACAGGTTGTCCTGTTTTATTTCAATTATAAGATGTTTTGAATCATGACCAATTGGGATCCATAAATGAATATTTGAGCATTTCCTTCTACTATGATTAAAATTTGGTTGAATTATTATCAATTGCTGAAATGAATTACATTCTGTTTTATCCATCAAATACTAAATAAAAATCTTGGCTTAATCGCCTGTTTCCCTGTATTGGTATAATCAGTCGAGTTTATGATGTCTTCCTTGATGAAAAATATGTAAATCAAGACCTCAGAATAGGGCCCCTGCAGTGCTGTAATTAGATGCTTCAGTTCATAGAGAGCATAGCAAATCATTACACCTACAACATATAATAAATTTTTGCATCAAATTTCCTTTCCTTTCATTTCACAACCACGCTACTGATTTTACATTTTGATTCTCCTCCACGGGAGATTGTTCATAACACTACGTACAAAAGCCAAATTCCCTAGAATATTGTATTTTTGTTCATATCAACATAAATTTTTCTGTTTTATGCGTTCGGAAACACTCAGAAATCCTTAAAATTGAAAATTATGTCCCTTTTGACTTTGAATCATATCAATAAAGGCCTACAAAATCAAAATTTCACATTTTGGACCCGAAACTAGTAGTGGCAACATTGAATTGGATAACTGGAATCCTCTGTTGGTAATATTGATCAATAACCTCAGTGATCAAATCGTTGTCAAATGTTCTGTGTTCATAACCTACAAATATTAAAGACCTAACCTCAAATTTCTTGACACCAAATCAACAAATATTTAATTATAATGCTACTAAAGTGTTTAAATCAATATTATTCAAAGCCCATTCCTGCAGTATCAGCAAGGTTTATAAGTTTAAGTTCTTCAAATAATTTAATACAAAAATGGAGAAAAGAAAAAGGCTTACCACTGAATCCAAATGCTCATGGGGTTTTAACTGATGGACAAGACTACAGTTTCCAAGACGGTCGTCCAACAACTTACGGGATGGGTCAAATGAAACGAATTTCCAAACAGAGGGAATTAGTAGAGTCTATAATCAAATTAACCGGTGAAGTGGACTTTGCGGTACAGAGACATAATCAATTGAAAAAAGCTGAAGAAGAAGAACGAAAGAGAATATTGAGCTCAAAATTGAAGCCGAAAGGTGCCGCTCTACTAACTGCTAAAAAGTAATTCTTATAACTTGTGTTTAGTATCTAAATTGGAAACTATTTAATGGTTCCATACAATGATTGCAATTGTTTTAGTATATTGTTATGATTTTTCGTTTAGTATAATAATATTCAAGTACCTGTAAACAAATTCATTCGAGCATTTTCATTTAATCTCCATACTTTTAATTGTCCTGAGCCATTTCATATGCATCACTACATTGATTATTAATAATTTATCATGTGAAGTTGCTTCAAGTGGTTCTGTTAGGCCTTAAATATGAATTCTTTATTTGCCTTGATAAAAAAATTAAATTTTTTCATTTCTTAAACGAATAATAATTACGAAATTGATTCCTTGCTCAACACTTGGTGAAATATCCTTAATAAATTGAAAATAAAACACTTGACTACGTTCACAATACGTAATAATAATAATAAATCTTAAAGATATTTCTAAAGAACAATACGCAATAATAATAATAATAAATCTAAAAAGATATTTCTCAAAAACCAATGAACATGAGGACAAGTCAAGAAAGTTATTTAAATCCAAAATTTCTACTTGCAAAATGCAAAAAAATTGGAAATAATGAGAGATAAATATACAGTACGCGTCAAAATTATGGAACAAATTCATTTTCTCAGAAGAAAAATATTTGAAAGAAAAAATCCTGAAACAGTTCAATTTTTGTTTCACTTTTACCAAATTTTGAAATGCATTTTTGAAGGATTTTTGTTGCACCCTGTGCCATCCCCATACATTTTTTGAATAGGGAAAGTTGGTCATGTGGTACTTTTTTGGCAAGTTCTTTGTATCGTCTTTACAGGCGTGCAGAAATTTTCAAGAAAAAATTTTTCTTTTTTGAAAAATTTTTAGTTCAGAGGTTTTCAGTATGTGCACTCTGTCAAAGCTCATTTACTTTTAGACGATGGTACCTGATGAAATTTGTCACCGAATGAAACTCGACCATTACAGTTTTGTTCATGCACAACTTTTAACCCCCTCACGTGAAAAAATAGAGTAGGGGTTGAAAGTTGTACATGAACAAAACTGTAATGGTCGACTTTCATTCGGTGACAAATTTCATCAGGTACCATCGTCTCAAAGTAAATGAGCCATGACAAAGTGCACATACTGAAAACCTCTTTGAACTAACTATTTTTCAAAAAAAAAAATTTTGGACGCCTGTAAAGAAGATTATTATTATTATTATTATTATTGATAAGGGGGTTACGTTGCACCGCGACCTTGAGATCTATTGTGCCCCCCAACAGAGCTGTTCTCACCATTACGCCATCTACAGCTCGCCCTCCAGTTCCAGAGTATAAATGAACCTCAATATCTGGGAAGGCTTCAAGGATATTATGTCTTCACTCCTACAAGTTTCCTGTCCAAAGCATTCCTTTCGCTGACTTGCAATGGCGAGGCATTCTGTAACAAGGTGAAGAGGAGTTTCTTCCTCCTCCCCACAGAATCTGCACTCGTCAGTATCTGATAAACCTATTCTCATCAAATGCTTCCTGAGGCGACAGTGTCCTGTGAGGAAGCCAGTGACCAGGTGTAACTTATTCTTGCAGAGATCCAGATACCTTTTGGATCTCGCTTCTTTAAAGTTCCTAAGGAACTTTTTGGAATGAACCAAACCTGGAAGATTCCGCCAGAGTGTCTCTCTTTTGGTTTCCTCCTTCTCCAGAAACTCTTTCTTGTAGGTGCATTTTCCTATACCGCAGAAAGGTTCTGGGCCGATAAAAGGAGTTCGTGCTGCCTTTCTGGCAAGTGTATCGGCCTCTTCGTTCCCCTTGACTCCCGAGTGACCGGGGACCCAGACTAAAAAGACCTTATTATTCTTGCCAATTTCATTTAGTTTTCTTCGGCACTCCCATATCAACTTTGAATCGATGGCATGGGAGCTCAGTGCTTTGATAACAGATTGACTATCCGAATGGATTGCTATGTCCCATTTCTGATATTTTCTATCTAGGTTAATATCTGCACATCTTTCGATTGCGAGTAGTTCTGCCTGGAAGATACTCAAACGGGAGCCTACCGACAGTGCGCACTTGGTGCCTGTCCCATATACCCCAGCGCCAGCTCCCGTCGTGGTTTTTGAGCCATCTGTGTACCATTTTATGGTATTTTCTTTGAAAGTCTGGGTGGTGAACTCCCTTTCCCATTCTTCCTTTCTACTTATCATCGTGGTGAAGGTAAAGAAGATACAAACACCTTGCCAAAAAAGTACCACATGACCCACTTTCCCTATTCCAAAAATTTTAAGGCTTGATGGGGATGGCACAGGGTGTAACAAAAATCCTTCAAAAATGCATAAAAATTTGGTAAAAGTGAAACAAAAATTGAGCTGTTTCAGGATTTTGTTGCTAAATATTTTTCTTCTGAGAAAATGAATTTGTTCCATAATTTTGACGCGCTCTGCATATAAATTTTGAAGAAATTCACTGTAGTGTGAAATCTGCACATCTTTTGTTATGAATTAACAAAAATGGAATAATCTCAAGTGTTATTAATTGATTAAAACAGAATTTTCTCAAATGAAATGGCCATTAAAAATTCGAAAAATTTTATTATAAATCATTTGAATTATAAATATATAAAAAAACAATCATTGGATAAAATTACAATAATAATAACTATTTGCAGTACTATCAGATCATTAAAATGGACGGATCAGATAATATATTCACAAACTATTTCCTTAATATTACTACTATAAATACTAATGGAATAAAATCTGTTGAACACTTCAAAGAATTATTCCCTTCAATATAATCAAAATATGGAATGTATTCTCCATGTTAACAAAAAATATAAGAAATTTTTGTATGGATTTTTCTTTCATGGAATGTTCCTATGTCACTAAACCATTTTCATAAAACAACAAATTTGAATTTAATTATCAGTATTTATCTAAGAAAAGTATGTAAAAACGATATTTTTAGACTCCTGATTCATTATACGAATGAGTTCGAAATATTTCAAGAATCAAATTGTATAAACTACAAATATTTGAATTTTGAGTAAGTACGAATATTCTGTAATAGTTAAAATGAGAATTACTCCTCTCCATTAATACATTTACTCAGCCATGTCATTCGATTTGTATATTACATATAATTAATCTGAGTTTTAGGAATACCTCCAATGATAAAAACAAACATAAAAACCTAACCGTATTTTGGAACTGTTTAAAAAAATCATTTGCTGTATGAAACGAAACAATAGAATTTTGTTCCGGAAAATCTCTTTTCTGAAACTCAATGCTTAGTTTTCAATGAAATACACAAAATGATTCCTCATAGAACTACATATTGATATAATTATACAGATGTTATTGATACACAATTACAGGTACTCTGAATTCATGAATATATAATAAAAATGTATAAACTGCCTTACTCAGACTTTCACAAGTAACATATAGGGATTATTTTTGTCAATTAAATTCAAATAAAAATTATATCAGTTTGTCTACGGTTTTCAAGAATAAAAATCATAAAATTTTCTTACGAATTTGATATGCCAATAGATCACACAAAAAGGCACTTGTTTCAATGTCACAAATTAGTTTTTCATGATGAAAATAGCGAATAAAGAGGATAAGAGGAGAGTGAGGAATGATACAGTCATATTAGAACTACCAGCATGGCAGTCTACAATCCTCCTCGCTCTCATAAAATCAGGACCCAGGTATGCGGAGAAATATCTTTTTTCTGGATCAATAACTTTGAGCTGCGTTGTTGCATCTTGGAATATCAGATCAGCAAATGGTGGTTCTGAGCTGAACATACTGAAACTAAAAACGGGATTAGTAAGTTTATAATTGTTTTAAATGCACTACATTGCAAAAGTAAGAATCACATTTACCTGAATTCATCAGTTGATTTTCTTCCATAAAATGTTTGTGCATAAAGGAATAAATTGATATAAGTGTTCATTTCTGTATTGTTATACCCATAACCACCCCTACCAACTATGGCGTTAGCCTTAACTTTACCAAGATTGCAATTCTTATAGTCATGGATTTCTTTCCTTGTACCTAAAATTTGAAATGTTTGTTTAATTATATAATACATACATTTATTTTGGGAAACATACCGTCGGTACAGAGCAACTCATAGTCATCATTCAAATTATCTCTAGTCCACCATTCTCTCTTTCTACCACCAGTATTTTCTGTAACAGTTGTGTGCTTAACAAACGCTACATGTCCTCCACCCTCAACTAAACATCGGAAGGCTCCGGTATGGCCATAGTAACTTTCAGATGCATCTCTTCGGCAGTATCTGAAATAATAAATTGGATGATTTGTTGAAACTAGGAAAAAAAACCAACAACAAAAGCTTCGGCAAATAAAAATAAAATTCGACTTTAAAGTACAAATGACCAATATTCTGACAACTAATTCGTCAACGTGCAAATATCTAAAACAATTGTAGCACAACAGATGCTCTCGAAGTTCACTTCAAATGTTCTAACGAGTTGAATACTACAAATATAACTACACTCTTGTCCACTGCAGGTTTAGTCGTCTGACATATGTTTCCATCTTCAAAGACGAAGCATGCTATGAATTTCTACACTCAAGTATGGGTTGACATTATACCCTTAGTCATACACCGATTAGTTGTTGAATAGGTTGGGAGTTGAATAGGGCAGGAGTTGAATGGGTTGAATTTTTAATCTCAAGGCTAAATGGTAAGAAGCATGTGGTCAAAAGACGAAGAAGTGACCGACAAGGTAGATTATAAAAGTCTATAGTTGAAACCTAAAAAATTGGTTCAAGCACTGACGTGAAGTCAGAAGCTTTTGCGCGTATGTTGTATTGTCCATTCTTCTGTATTGGACACCCTTAATCGAATTTACCATGGTAAATTATGTTGTCCATTCTCCTGTATTGGACACTTAATTCGAATTTACCATGCTAAATTCGAATTAAAGGACAACATAATATACCATGGTAAATTCGATTAAGGGTGTCCAATAAAGAAGAATGGACAATAGAACATACGCGCAAAAGCTTCTGACTTCACGTCAGACGGGTACGGTTCTTAAAATTTTTTTTTTCGTAATTTTTTTC
The DNA here is from genome assembly GCA_937662695.2 of Halyzia sedecimguttata. Lineage (NCBI taxonomy): Eukaryota > Metazoa > Arthropoda > Insecta > Coleoptera > Coccinellidae > Halyzia > Halyzia sedecimguttata. The sequence continues at coordinate 75,719,791 of OW569414.2, forward strand.
AAATTTTCTAGGGGTACGGTTCCTACAAAATTTTAAACACGTCTTTATGTTGATTTTCTACTACTAGTTACCAAGCTTCACTTCGATCGAATATTCATTTTTTGAGTTATCAAGGAAATAATATTCCAGGTGGGTATAACTCGGAAACCGTTAGACCGATTATGCCCAAAAACGAACTCAACTCTCCCATTCGGATACGCAACCTACCCTGAAAATTGCAAGTTGCTATCTCCTTTCGTTCGAAAGTTATCGAGGCAACGGTCACCCATCTACTGAACTCACACAAGGTTGCTCGAATCTCCAACAATATTTAACCGATCGTGTTAATACTTGAAACTTGGCAGTAGAGTTAGGTTCTAAAGGCTCTTGTAAAATTTTATCAATTTCAGACGAATAGTTACTGATATATAGATTTTTTTTTTCAATTTTCAATGATTTTTTAAAAATTTTCTACAAATACCATCCTCACGAAATTTTGCAAGAATTTTCGCGTTGGAATTCTTCAACTAATAACCATGTTTGAATTCAATCGGTTCAGTATTTTTCGAGTTAATGAGGAACAAAAAACAACCAAATTTCAGATGGCTATAACTCTAAAACCGTTTGGCCGATTATGCTCATAAACAAACTCAAATGTCGCATTCAGATGCACAACCTAACCTGAAATCTTCAAGCCGCTATCTCTTTCCGTTCTCAGGTTATCGTGACAAAAAAAATATTTTTTAATAATTTTCTAGCTATACGATTCTCACAAAATTTCACATACGTGCTTAGGTTTATATTCTACAACTATTCACCAAGTTTCAATTCGATCGGATCTATATTGGTTGAAAACAAATTTATTACTCGGAAACCATTGGGCCGATTATGCCCATTAACGAACTTGTCCGTCGTATTAAGATGCGCCACCTACCCTGAAAATTTCAAGTCGCTAGCTCTTTCCGTTCTCAAGTTATCGTGGCAACGGCCGGACAGAATCAAATTTGACCTCGAATTCTTCATTGGGGAGTCGAACCAAATCGTTTGAGACCATTTTCGTAAAAAAATTCGAAAGTTACAGACATTTGGGCAAAATGATAACGCGATGTTTCCCAGAACATACGCGCAAAAAAACATTCAAATTACCTGAAACTGGCTCCATGGCAAAGATGACACATGTTGTCATAAGGTAATCCACTGTTATACTCAGTACTCAACGCTCCTGGCACGCAACTTTTGGAAAAATATTCTGCCGCCGCTCTGATACTGTTACAACCATATGGACGTATCCAACCGTTACTAAGGAGAAATGCAAGTGGGTACACCCAACCTGCTGCTGTGTTGATACCCCCATGGCAAGTGTTTTTACCTGAACAAAAAAAATAATCATTCATCTCGAATCGATAACAGTAAAACGGTAGAAATAAATAACATCTCAATAGATATTTTCAGCGTTTTAAAATATGCACTTATTCCAACAAGACTAATAACGATTTCCATTGACACGCTCAGAGCACTTGAAGAGAGTTTACCGACAACGACCGAGATCCGTCAAAAACCGCTCTCAAATCAACTCAATGGAAAATGACCCTCCCCTCCCCCTTTTTAGTTTTTGTAAAAAAAAAATTATATTTCCAAGGTTGTGTTCGTATTAACTCCGTAGAGTAATATTTACTCCATTGCGTTCGAAAACTGAAAGGTTGAGTAAATTTTACTCTATGGCTGTCGTTCGAAAAGTCGGAGTATTCGACTCTGAGTTCATTTTACTCCTGTCAAAATTGACATAACGCATGGGACGGAAAATCTAGTATCTTTTTCTCACTGTTTTATGAATGTTTTGTGAGGTAATTTAATAGTTTTAATACTACTCACAATATATATTTATGATTAGAGTTACATATATGTGAAGAAAACAATAATAATAGGATCTTTCTTAAACCAACATAACCTATTTTCCGATATTGGCACCCTCTGTCAGTTACAGTGTCAGTGTGTCAGTGGAGTTAACTCCAGAGTAAATCTGTCAAACCTTCAAAAAATCTACTCTACTCCGCGGAGTTAATTTTCGAACACAACCCAAAACTACAGCTCCGATCGGGGTGAAATTTGTATAAAAAATAATATGCATAGATTTGTTCTGAAAATGACTGGTTCCATATAAAGACAAACCTTTCAAGTATGTAAGTTCTGTACTAGGATCAGATTCCTTCCCAACTGCAACTACGTAATATTCTGCATCATCCAAATTGTATACTTCGGCTATGAAAGGTATGAGATCATAATTCAGGCCAGCGGTATAAACATCACTAGCGTCCAAGACGGAGACATCCGCAGATCCTGCCCTTATAGCTTGCATGCAATGGATGTGAGAGTGTCCCTTGTAACAGTCCATCTCTGGTTTTAGGAGTTGTGCTTTTAGAGCTGTCTGATGTAAGAATTGAAATTTATGTTATTTTTGTAAATTAAATAATTGTTGTAATCTCACAAGAGTTGAAATCAAACTAATGTTCACAGAAATAAAAGGAATTCAATATTAAAATAGTAAAATGTGCCAAAAACTATCTCTCTGTTGGTAGTAATGATCTAATAATAACTAGATGCGCCCTTGCGCAAGCTAGCCGTGCATAGCATTGACTCCAACATTAAAGAGAGAAAGGGCTATAGGCTAATCTTCATGTGTAACTGAGACGGGTAGAAAATGATCACGTGACATAGGAAAAAGATTCAAATTTAACATTACTTTAAATAGATCATTTTATTTTTCAAAATTAGAAAGTATTAAAGGGATTTAACACCTTGAGAAAATAATGGATATTTATGTTAATGAAATTTTTTAATTGGCAGGAAGACTTAGGTCGATAGCCGTTTGATTATAATTATGATCAATAAAGTTTATTTCTCTCTCTCTCTCTCTTAAAGGGATTGTTAGCGAAAACTTCGATTGTTTGATGAAACAACTAATGATAATGAATTCATTTGGCACGATATTGGATAAATATGTACCTGAATAAACAAAATATTATGATTTTACTACTTATGCTATTTTCCTTTGCTCTAAAAGAAGGGGTGTTATTTTGTTGAGATATTAATTCAGACTCTGTTAGCAGAGGAATCTGTTAATAGTAATACATTAACGAATGGAATAGTTTTGGAAGCACCTTTGTCTCATAATTTGATAATAAATCGAAATATGAGACTGAACCGTTATGATGAAATTTTAAAAAATGTTATGTTGTTAAAAAAGATATTTGGCACAGTTTCATTTATAGAGGTATATTCAATGTATAGATATATTATTTGTCGTTCATACAAATATCAACATCGATCTAGATTTGCCCAAGTACGAATTATTATTATACCGTGATATATGATTTAAAAATCATTTAAATAGTTGCTAATTCATTCATGCAAAAGTCAAGTCACATTTAAGAATGTGCTTGAATTATTATTTTGGAACATTCAGATAGCTCACCTTTGAAATGATTCATTTTTATATATATTCGTATGACTGTAGGCCGAACAGGACATCTCCATTGTTAGTGGATATACCGCCGTATTCACAAAGCATTCAATCTCCGTAAAGTCCTAAATGAGATCCTCAGTTAAGGATAAATTTGAATCGCAAACCTCAGTTAACGTTAAACGGGCCTGTTTCACCACCGTTAAATGAGGTTGCAAGTCAAATTTATCCTTAACTAACGACCTCAGTTAGGATTTAATGGAGATTGAATGCTTTGTGAATACGGCGGATAATATATTAATCAGTATAAAAGTTTAAATAAGATAAAACAATCGAATGAAAATGGAAAGAAAGCGAATAAAAGATCATAATTTAGTAAGCTTGTACTTTTGTTTGATATCGATTATTTGATTTAAGTATTATTTAGTTAGTTTTGTTTTGAAAAATGATATTATTATTATCATCATCTTTATCGAATTGCAGCTTTGATTATGATATGAATCATAATGAACAATATCTTCATTTCCAGTATTGTTTTAACTCTACATGATTCCCTTCAAAGTTCAATAGCTTCTATATCCTGTTTATATTGAGGACAGAAACCTCCTCTTTATGTTTGCAAATGTTTTAATACCAAGCACAAAATAGTGTAATTCACTCCAAGCACATTGCGTCATTTAATTTTGTATGTCTTTTTCCCCCCAGAAATTGAGTAATAGAACAGAAGACTTACATCCATCTGAACTGCACCCTGTGATTGTTATATACATTAAATATTTCTTTTTGCTATTGCATTATTTCATTAGTAAAGGCTTGTCAATATTATTGTTATTAAATCTGTTATTGAATTTGCCATTCGGCTTTAACATGTTGAAAGTCCAAATGATTAGATATTTCTTAACAAGGATTTCAGTTGATCAAGGCACACAACACAACAATTTACATGTACCCATTATCACAAATCCAGATGGACGGATCGAAAGATGATTTGTAATGTTTTATATTACTATTGAGTGAACAACAAATATGTTCATCGTTGACATGAACTTCAACATAATTACAATTAATTAATTATGGCTGATATTTTTTGTATAGTTTCTCAATATTCACTTCCAAATGAATGTACTTACCTTCATTCTAATGCACTTTTCCAATTCTGCATCCGAAGTAACACATAAAGTCATTGTTGCAATGGGACATTGTCTAACTCCCATAATGACATCCAAACTATGTCCCAGGAAACTAGTATATGTTTGAAGATTTTCAGGAACATCAGATATATTTCCAGTAGAATCCTTAAAAATTAAATTTCAATTCAAGTCAACATGTGCATGTTTGAAACAGTTTCCAAAGAATCAATTTATTAACTAGTTTCAGATTTGAAGCATGTAAAAAAAAACTATTAGCACTTAAATGATTATTTGTGATAATAGTATGGAATTAGACTAATGTAGTTGTACTGTATATACTCCATTCAATTTTATAAAGTCTCCCGGTTGGCCATGAAAGTTTGACACATTTCACCATGTATATTTTGAAAATGTTAGGTTATAGTAATTTTCCTGTCAGATAACTAAGCAACGTTGCCCTCTCTACATAGAGGTCGTAGTAATTACGGATTTTTCAAAATGTGAATTTACTTAGGAAAAATAATTAATTTGAGAAGATATTATGTGAATTCAACAATTCCAAAGACCTGGCGACTGTTGAAGAATATTTTTTCCTCTGTTGTTACTGGAAATATTTTACTTACATAAACTGTTTAACACTCGGTTTAACATCAAGAATCAAGTGTTGAAATTTAAATGAAAAATAATGGATAGAGTAGTCTGTTTCTTTGTGATAGTTCATTTGAATAAAGAATAAAAGTACCTGAATAACTCATCACTAAATCATGGCCAACCGGGAGACTTTATAAAAGTGAATGGAGAATAGCTCACAGTATTGGAAAGTAATATTTCATACGGTTCAACAATTCTTTCATCTGTACTAATGGCATGAATAATATTAATATAATAATAAGTCATGAATGTTAACCTTTACAAAAGTAAACAATCTGCTACAAACCAATCTTTTTCCATTGAAAACACACGAAGTGATAGATGTTAACCTTTACAAAAACTCAAGGTGCTACAACCAATCTTATATTTTTCTTTCATACCTGGAACATTAAATTTGGAGAATCTCTGAGTGATGTGAAAATGTAAAAGGGATCTGAGCTATCTTGCACTGCATTATCATCAAACATGTCATTTCTCCAGTTTGGATTCTGCTCAAAACGATTTTGACTTCTTCTCGGCTCCTGATCATAAGGATCTATATTTTGCCCATAATAATCCTTATTCAGTAGATATGGATCTCTAACAAGGGGATCGGCAGGTCTTCCATACTCATCGGTAGTTCCCGATTGATCATTAATTTGTTCGTTTGGACGATTCTGTGAATTATCTGGTCCGTATGGGTTGAATCTTCCGTATTGTTGGTTGTTGTTGTTGTCGTAATTTTGTCTTTTTTTTCTCTTACTCAATCTGTTGCCAAACTGGTCGTAATTGTTGCCTTCATCGAGAGTATTATAATTATTATACATAGTATTATTAGTTGACGAATAAAAGCGTGCTATTTTTTTTAAGAACTTCTGATAGAGTTTTCTTTCTTCAAATGATACTGCGGATGAAGTAACAACGGCATCTGAAGGAACTTTTCCCCAGTTACAACGCTCGTAATTCTCAATAGGGTATCTGGCACCATCCGTGCAGAGAAGTTCAAATCCTTGACCACCAAGACCAACTGCGAAAACATTTTTTTTTAAATATTTTTATCAAACATAACAATAATCATAATAAATCCTGATGGAATCGTATTTATTATTCCAATTATCGAGGGAGTTTTATAAAAGAGGGGTGCTAGCAATTTTTTCAACAAATGATTCTCTATGTTTTTGCGTTCATGTTCTGGGGAACAGCGTGCTACATTTTGAAATAATTAGTAAATACTAATATTCATTGAAAAAGAGAAATCATCAATCCACTATCAGAACACAGAAACCGTTAAAGTACTGTGACATGTCATGTTTATTGAATGCAATGAACGATTCTTAGGAGTGTAGACAGATACATATTTAGTTTATTACTAGTGGGCCCGCAGAGCTACCTAGCCAGTAGATCTACATTTTTCCGGTAGATCTGCATTTTCCCGGTAGATTTACATGTTTCCGATAGATCTACATTTTTCCGAGACTTCCTCAGATACACACAGAAAGTTTCAACGAAATCGGTCCGGTCGTTATCGAGTTTCCATACACCGAACACAGCGCCATATACCGGGTTCCTATTGTGATTCTGAGACCCATTCAAATACGCACACAAAGTTTCATCGAAATCGGTCGAGCCGTTTTCGAGTTCCTATAGATCGATCGGGGCGCCCCCTACAGGATGCTATTGTGAATCATAGACATAGACACGCCGAACCAAAATCACAGAGTTTAATCAAAATCAGTCCGGCCGTTTTCGAGTTCCTATACATCGATTATAGCGCCCCCTACAGGGTCCAATTGTGAATCTTGGGTTCCACTGAAATACATACACGCAAAGTTTCATCATGATCGGTCAAGTCGTTTGGGAGTTGACATATTTCGTAAGACACCCTGTATAGCAGCTGTTATCGGTTTTACGAAGTTGAGAATTCTCCTCGCGATAGAGATCTCGAGGTGACATTTTACTTAAAACGCTTGCATTTTAAAATAATCGATGCCGCGAGCAAATGAACACCCTGTATAGTAATGGTTTATTTCCAACGATGTATGCCTCGAAAGTATATTTTCCAATACGAATGAAAGAAATGGTATGTTCATAGCGTTAAATACAGCAAGTTGCAATTGACATTAAAAGAAAAATACGCTGTAGAGAGATTTCTGAAAAATACATTATAAGAATCAATCCAAGGTTCCTATTTAGATAACGGTTTGTTTGTGACACGAATCAATTCAATCGTGTAAAATTGTGCCATGAAAAAAAGAACACCCCGTATAGTAATGGTTTATTTTCAGCGATATATGCTCAGAAAAAAAAAGAAAAGCACCCTTACTTAAAGTCGGCAGATATACCGTTACTCGAAGTTAATATTCCGATAGAAATAAAAAAAAAAAAACCGAAAAAGTGTAATTCCCTTTACCGGGTGTCGAGCCCGCCTTCTCTCGTTCCGAAACCGAGAACTATATATTCTAAATTTTCACTTTTCGACATAAAATCGCCACAATGGGGGTTTATTTGACGGTTTTTCACCCTTATCTTCGCTTTTCGTCAACTTTCAGGCCCGAAAACGGCCGTTTCGGATTAATTTTGGCGTCTCTCGGATTAATTTTGACGTTTCTCAGACAGACTTTTAGCAGGGAAAATTCCCGGGGTCGCAACCTCCAGAACTTGTATCGATTTAGTATATTCAGACTTATCCCAGACGAAAGATTTCGGTCGTGTTTGACGAACCGATACTTCTTCTCCATCTCGACAGAGAATTCGGAGCCCGACCCGTCCCATCTTCAAAGCCTCACGCGAAGTAAAGTCGAAACCTCGTTTTTCGAGCTTTTCGAGGAAAAAAACACATTTTCGTTCCTAACTCGAAAACGGCGAATGATATCGACTCGGGGTCTTCGGACTCACCCCGTCTCCCTCCCAAAATTTCTTTTTCCACCCCCTTCGAACTTCGACTCGTCCTCTAGATTTTTAAAACAATTCCCAAAATTCCCGATTTACTCGGGAAAAATCGCAAAAATTTCGTCGATTTCTCGAATTTTTTCAACGCATAAGGACACCTCCTTAAAATCTTCTGGATAGCCTATAGTCTGTAGAAATCTTTCCCCTTTCCCCTCCCGTCGTAATATAGCTGTTATATAAGAGGGTTTAGCCATCCAGATACCGCCGGTTTTTACACCTCTTTCCCTAAGTAATCGGTTGCCATGACATAAGTTCAATTAGTATATTATCGTCGGCGACACCGCAAAGTTAGTATAATATATGGAATTGGATGGATATATTTATCAATCTAAGAATGCCTTTGAATAACCCCATAATTTTTATATGCAGTTCTCCCCCCCTTTGTAAGTAGACAAGACAATTAATTTTATAATTTATAACAGAATTTTGACAGGAAACTCACTGAATGACTGATCCCTAATCATCTCTATGGCGGTAGTGTGTTTCAAAAACGCTATTTCTCCGGTTTCTACTAAACATCTGAATGCGCCTTCGTAACCAGCATAGGGATCAGTATTGGTACATCTTCCTCCAGGAATTTTTCCAATACAGAGCTTACATAGCTTATCAGAATTATCTCCAATTGGGTTGAACATGTCAGATAAGGAGTTCACAGCACAACTTGGACCAAAGTATTCTGTGGCACTTTTAACATGGTTGTTGCAGTCCACTATTTCCATCCCACCCTCCTTCATCAGCTGAAAATTAAAACATATACAGTAAAACTATAAAATGTGAGCAAAAGTTCCTGACTTCACGTCAGTGCTGGAGCTTTAGTAATTCAAATAAAATATTTACATAATTAATTGATGCCCGGGTACAGTTAGTGATATTGAATTATAATCTATCATTTGTTGTTAACTCAGATTAATAAATAAAAATGAAATTTACCTTGTATATTGGAAGAGCCCAACCTGCAAAAGTTTGCACCCCTGCAAAACAAGCTTTCTTGTTTCTAAGATCCCTCAAACTTGTTACATCTGGAAGAGTGCCTTTCCTGATAACTGCCACAGAATAATAGTGAGTTTCATTGCCATTTAAAACTTCTTGTGCTATTGGTACTAAGCTGTGGTACCTTCCAGCAACAAAAATTTCTCCAGCATCTAAGGTTGTTAATGTAGCTTTACCTTCATCTAATAGCTTCATACATTCTACTTTGCTAGATGCCTACAAAATATAATTTTGAAATAACATTAAAATACATTAGAAATAATCATGACTAATGTTGAGGGGTAAACAAGACACTCATGAGTAATGACTAATTTAACCTAGAATGTTGTACCTTCATCAAATATATACTCAAAGAATACCGATTTATCAAAGAAAACATTATGGAAAAGGTTTATATAACCAACATTCCATTGAAAACTTTTAAATGTGGTTTTCGATATCTATCAAACCGAACAGTTAATAGAAGACAGCAAAATTATCAAATACTTTAGCATATACTTACTTGAATGCAATTTACATGAAATTTTTTATATCCTACATTTATTTTGTCTCTGAAAGTGGTTACATTTCCGAATCTATAACATTTTTCTTGTTCATAAAAACTTATCGTGCACCATACAATTTTAATTCTATCATCTTTGGGTTGGTCCTTATTAAATTCTGTTACTTTCCAGAAGTTTTGCCCTAAAACGAGTTTAAATTTTTATAAATTCACTGTTTCAGTTGAGGAAATGAAATATTAAATAATGAAGTCATTAGTGGCTATGATTAATATATGCAATTTCTAAAAGTTAAAGAGTTAAAATCATATATTACCTGTACATAAATCTAATAGAATAGTGAATGAAGCTAATAATATGAAAATGTCAATTTTTCTCCTTAAAATCATTGTTTATATCCAGTAAAATAATAGAAAAATTAAATATCTGGTAAATGGTTGTTGAACTGAAGTAAACACACCCAACCATAGATATTAGATATGACTAATTCTGTCAATTATTTTAACCTTCAACCTTCAACAACTGAATCATAGAACCTAATTTTCTTGTCGGTCTTAGCCACAGAACACTATTTTTTTGGCCTTAGCCACAGAACTGAATAGGTTTTAGCAGGGCCGGATTAAGTAGGCCCAGAGGCCGTAGCAAATTATATCAAGGGACCCTTCTTGATCTAATATGGGTGAGAAAAAAAATATATATACTTAATACAGAGGTGAGATTTCCCTGACAAATTAAAATAATCTTCATGAGAAACTAAGAATTCAAAATCGAGGATACATACTTCACAAATAACTGTAAATCTTTTTTAGTAGGTATATATTTCAAAATCTATATTTATCACAAAGTATATTATATTTTAAAGATAAGCTTATGTTAATTAAATAAAAATGAAATGAACACAAGGTATATATATATACAAGGTACATATATATATAGTTTTTATTTAATCTTAAAAACCCTTCACAAATAAATTAGACTTTAATATGATATGTCTTAAACTTATTACAAACAGCGTAGTACTGAAGTAAGACTGAACTTCAAATTAACAACGAATATCAAAGTGACATCTCCAGGTCTCCGAAATGAGTCGATGTTCTAATAAGTGGATCCACGCATCCACCATTTCATACAAAAAAACAAATCAAATATTATATAACCTGATTGCTGCTCATCCTACCTGGTCCGATTGCGGTTCTAAACCATCCAGGAACCCACTCGAAAACACACACAAAATTTGATCAAAATCGGTCAAGTCGTTTAGGAGTAGTTCAAATACATACACACTTATGATAGAATTTTATTTTTCAAGATATCTATCATGGCGACAGACTATCATAATGAGCAAATATTAATAAATACACAAGGCACAATATTAAAACTTGCTTAAGTCACAATATCGGATAAGAAATTTCTGGATTTCTACTAGTGTTAGGTGTGAATCAGTGAAATCAATTTTTCTTTCAATCAACGAGCGGTCATTGCTCCTGACATGACAATACTGCTTTCATAATTAATTCTCGTAAATATATGTACCTCTATGGGAAATTATTATCAAAAATATTGGGAAATGACAGATGAAACAGAGTAAATATATTTATTGAAAGTCATCATATTGAAATATTTTTGTACATCATTTCTATGCACTGGATTATATTTATTCGCGAAAGCTTTCAATATCTTCTTCTTTTAGACGAAATTTTATTATAAAGTCAGTCTTTGGGCTTGTATAATCTCAATATATATCATAATGAATCACTATTGAGAAGCGGATCGAAGAAGGAAAATTGTCACAGCTCATTTCGATGGTTAAATGAGTTCCAATTCAATCATTCAAAATCCGGTACTTTCTAGATCTTTCCTTTTCCTCAGGGGATATGTATCTGAATTCTTGTGACCTTCCAAACTATTCCAGAATCCGTACAGAAAGTATATGAAGAGACCTAAAACACCATTAGGTTAAGTGAAAATGTATGTAGATATCTGCGATGACTCACCTATCGCCATCCAACATAAGTAATATATCCATGTTGAGGTTGGTAAAGTTGTCATTAGGTAAATATTGATCATTATACTCAAACCAGGTATCCATGGAACTAAGGGCACCTGGAAATATCGAAATGTTGAAGGTACACGAAAAAAGGAAGCTATAATAATGATACAGTAACTATTTTTTGCAACTTCTTATATCACATTAACAATAGGTTACGTGACTTGTTTCACTTCTTCATATTCTGGTTACATGAGCGATATCTTGAGGATGTCCACAATAGGAAATCTATATTCTCTTTTTATTTGCGATGACTTGAGGAGCTCGTAACAGAAATGTCTTATTCTGGTTGCATATGTGATATCTTATTATTCTGATTATACCCCAAAGATATTTCGGCGAGCTCTTTCCAGGATATTGCGACGCCTTTTGCGATATCGCTGGGAGATCACCACAGGGAATGAGCCCAGTAACATCTCAGAGATATCACATTAACAAGTTCCCAAACAGCTCTCCCTGGAGAATAGTTTGAGAGGTTCACTGGGAGGTCTCCAAGAGCTCTATATCTCCTCGAAATGTCCACCACAGGGGATGAGCCTTGCAACATATCCGAGATATCAAGGGGGGAAGTTCTCAAACTGCTCATCTAGGGGAATATTTTGAGTTCACTGCGATATCGCTGGGAAGTCACCAAGAGCTCTCTGTGTATCTCCTCCAAATTCCTCCAAACTCATTCTGGTTATATATATATATATGCGATATCTTGAGTAACTTTGCAAAGGGAATTTCTTATTCTGGCTTCACTTGCGATGACCTCTGAGGAGCTCGCAATAGGAATGTCTTATTCTGGTTACATATCATCGGCAAAATGACAAATGAGGGACGTATCTGCAACAAGCGAGTTTAGAGATATTCACGTTTGAGCGAGTAGCCCATGCTGTAGCCTGGAGAGACTTATTGCACCTAGTTCGGTCTACTATTAGCTGACAGGGTCTCTTGGTTGTTCCCCTTGAGCTCGAGCTGCTAGCCTCCGCAGGGTCTCTTAGTCGATCCTCTGCAGCTCATGTTTACTTAACCCAGCTAAGTCCTGCACCGTTGATATCATATCTTTTTCATGTAACCTACCCACTGCCTTGTCCATGTATTACCTACATAAGGTCCATTTTCCTAGCAAGTAGGATTAGGCCCTTGACTAGGTTCCTCGTACGGTTTCTGGCACTCAGGCCCGTGTCATCGCCCCCATAGTGCAGTCTCTATTTTGTGTGGGCTAGACAGTCAAGTCAAATATGACATTTGAGGCAGTTTCGTCTGCCTCCCCACATTTCCTACAAACAGAGTTTTCTCGGAGAATCCCCATATTGTTCAGGTGTTTTCTCAGGGTACAGTGTTCGGTTAATAGGCCAGTTACTGCCATTAGCTTACTCCTACTCAGTAGTAAGACTTATTTAGTTAGTGAGGGGCAGGGTTTCCCCATCATTAACTTACTATGCCGCTGGCCCAAAGTTTTGTTCCAGTGCCAAGTATGCAGTGCAAAGATCCATTTTTCAATGGCACCTTTGACAGCTGGTTTGGTCACTCCTCCCTTAGGCTCTGGTTAGAAGAGGGGAATAGCTGAGACCTCTCTAGAGAGTGCGTACGTCAGCTATTTCAGTACCTTCAACCCCTGAGTGCCCCTGCACCAGTCCAAGCTCAACTCGGTTTCTGGCAGTCAAGGTTTCCAGGTGATGTCGGCATTCCAGCACAAGCCTGGAGTTAATTATGCTGCTGGCTATTGCCTTAAGTGCTGCCTGACTGCCCGAGAGAATTCGTATGTTCCTATTGGGATAGCCCATACGAATATTCTCCACGACACATGTTGTGATGGCTACCATCGTTGCAAGTTATCGTCATGCGCAGGCTCCTTGTGAAATCAAAAGTGAAGGCAACTCAGAATGACAAATTCAGTAGATACGTCCCTTTGACATTGTGACGACGATATGTGATATCTTGAAGAACTCAACAATAGGACTCCTAATTCTCGTTATACTTGCGATGACTTGATGAGCTCACAATAGACATGTCTTATTCTGCTTACATGTGTGATTTCCTGAGAAAATTCGCAATAGGAATCTCCTATTCTCGACGCACTTGCTATATTTGCAGGATATTGCAATAGGAGCTCGCATTACATCATCATTGTAACCTCTCAAATATCCTTCTGCGAGGTCTGTGTTGCCTGATATGAAATTTAAATCTCCAGCATAGTAAGTAGTGGTCGATACCATATATCCAGAAAATGTATTTTCTACCCAAGCCATGCAGAGACCTCCCACATATATTTCGGCGAGATATTTCCGGGATATTGTGAAAACGTTTGCGATAACGTTGGGAGCTCGCCAAGAGTATATCACCAAATGTCCACCACAGAGGTGATGAGCTCAGTAACATCTCCTAGATATCACATGAGGAAGTTCTCAAAGTTCTCACCCCGAGAAATAGTTTGAGAGTTTCTCTGTGATATCGCTGGGAGGTCACCAAGAGCTCTACATATCCTCCAAATGCCCACCACAGGGTATAATAAGCCCAGCAACATCTGAGAGTTATCAAGTGATGTAGTGTGGATATACGAGATGTGAATCTTGGTCCTTGGTTTTAGGCACTGCAATGATTTGAAGAACTTACTGTATCAACTTACCGTGAATGTTAACGATTGCGAAGATGTTGGCTGAAGAGATACTAATAATAGAATAACGAATAGAGTCAACGCTATGAAAGTAAGTAAGGTGATCAACCAGATTTCACAGTTGTTCAACTGTTCCTCAAAAATTGTCAACAGTCCAGATCCAAATAAACATAGGAATCCTGAAATTAATTTTCATTATGGATTTTGATATCTTTTGCACAAAACAAATTAAAAAAATCGCATTAATAATATACAAAAATACCTTACCGAACAACATAATCATTTTTGAAACAAATTTCGAAGTGAATTTTGTTGGGACTTTGGTTTGAGGACATATAATCTGCTTGAGAAATACTTTATATAACATTTCTTCTTTGTTTTCTTTCAGTTCTACTGGGTTTTCATCCTTGTATCTGAAACAAAATCTTAGTTGAATTAGGTACCTACTGATACCTATTTCATCATTGGATATCTATTTTGCGCGCATATTATTCGGAACAGCGTGCTATCCCAGGTAACACAAGGACCTCCCAGAGATATCTCGGTGAGCTCGGGATATTGTGACGCCATCTGCGATATCGCTGGGAGGTCACCAAGAGCTCCCAATCACCTCCAAATGTCCGCCACAGGGGATGAGCTGAGTAACATCTCAGAAATATCACATGGGAAAGTTCTCAAACAACACAACCTGGAGTATATTTTGAGAGGTTCACTGCAATATCGAAGAGAGGTCATCAAGAGCTCCCTATCATCTCCAAATGTCCGCCACAGGGGAAGTGCCCAGTAACACCTCAGAGATATCACATGAGGATGTTGTCGAACTGCTCAACTTGAGGAATATTTTGAGAGGATAGCTGCGATATCGCAGGTAGGTCGTCCATACCTCTCTATCACCTCCAAATGTCCTCCACAGGGGATTATCCCAGTAACATCTCAGAGATATCACATGGGGAAATTCTCAGACTGCTCAACCGGGGCAGTACTGAGATAAGATGGCTGCGATATGGATCTATAATCTATATATCCACAAAATGAGCAGTACATGTGTGGCGTCGAATACATCACTTCGATGCGTATTACCGCTATTACCTGCTATTACCGCGGTGTCGTCGGCGAAAATTTTCAATTTTGTTCTGTCTGTTTTTGGAATGTCGTTTATGTAGTAGTTGAAGAGAGTTGGGGGGAGGACACCTCCTTGTGGCAACCGAGCCGGGATGGGGGATTTGTTGGAAAGGGATTTTTCAACCCTGGTTTGGAATGTTCGGCCCGAGATGTAGGATTGTATGATTTTGATTATGTGTACTGGGAGTTTGGTTTGGAGAAGTTTGAATATGAGACCCTCATGCCACACGGTGTCAACGGCTTTCTCGATATCTAAATTGAGCATTGCTGTGACTCTTCGGAAATTGAAATTCTTTTTGATTTGATCGGTGATTGTGGCCTGTTGGAGGGTTGTGTTTGTGGGACAATCTGAATCCGAATTGTTCATCAATGAGTTCATTGTGAATGTTTTCGTGATCTTTAATTCTGTTTGAGACTACCTTTTCAAGTAGCTTTGACATTGTCGGTAAAAGGCTGATGGGGCGGTAATTTGTGGCTTATTTATGATCTTTTTTGGGCTTTGGAAAGGATAGGACGATAGCATTTTTCCATGTCGATGGAAAGTATGATAATTTGAGGCAACTGTTGAAGATGTAAGTGAGTTGCACAATAGCTTTCCGCGGGAGTGATTTTAGAGTGCGGTTTCTGATTTTATCTATTCCTGGGGCTTTCTTGTTTTTGAAGATTTGATGACTTGTTTAATTTCCCCAGGAGTTGTGAGGTACTCGAGAGGTATTTCGTTGATCATCGCCGTATCTTTGGTGTGGGCGCTTATATCACTTACCTCGTACCGCGACTTCTAAAGGTGCGTTTTCACTTGCAACAGAATACTCCGCACGAACTGCAACAAATTTGTCTAGTCAATACGTTGAGCCCCGAATATTTTAACACAATATTTGTTGCAATCTGTTCGGCGCGTTTGGTGTGTTTAGTTCGTTCGGAGTGTTCTGTTGCAATTGAATACGCACCTTAAGCGACAAGAAGTCGTGGTCGCGTAGCGGTCTCGTAGTGCTGGAATACGATCAGCCTAACTCGAAGAGAAAAACAGCCTGTGCAGTGAACTCATATAAAAAATTAGTTGATGTAAGAAAAACTGTGAACTCACCTCAGTACCATAACACAAGCTGCTACCATAGAATAAGCAAATAATGTACCTATGGACATCATGTTAGACAATTTTTCCAAGTCAAAAAGGCAAGCCAGAACGCCTGAAACAAATTGTTAGTGGACTTATCATAAATGTTTGATTGTATTAACATATTAATTAACAATGGTATTAGTTATTTTTCTACTTTGCTCAATAACGAACTCAGCCAAGATATTTATCTCCCAAACTTAATATTGTAAAAAAAATGTAAAAATTTCAAAATTATTTTTTTACACTTTATGGCAACCCGATCAATACAAAACTTCGCTTCCATATGAAGTTCATTATTCTACAATTCGATGCTAAATTTCAGATAGATCGAGTGATCGGTAACGGAAATATTCATAAAAAATGTTTTTACTAAAAACGGCCATAACTCCGAAACCGCTTGGTGGATTTTGCCCGTTAACGAACTTGTCCGAGATATTTACGCTCCAAATCTCCCCTGCGAATTTCAATCCTCTATAACTCCTTTCGTTCGAGAGTTATCATGTTAACGGCTGGACATAATCGATTTAGACCACGGATTCTTGATCAGTGAGTCGAACTAAATCGTTTAAGACCATTTTCAGCCAAAAATTCCAAAATTACAGACATTTGGGAAAAATTGATAAGCAGTCTGTTCCCAGGAACAATAGCGCCAAAAACCGATCGTGATTATAATATAGTTATCAATATTATATTTACCTGCAATCGTACCAGCTACCACTGTTCCCATGAATGGTGTATGGAATTTAGGATGCACTTTTGATAAAAATCTGAAGATCAGTCCATCACAAGCCATTGCATAAATGATCCTGGGCAAGGGGAACATGGCACCTAAAAGACTTCAGGAAATATAATGGATTGTGCGAATTTTATAAGGTTGGTCGTAAAATTGTATGAATTTATTTAAACTGATATTGATAGTACTTATATTATACAGCTCTTTAATATTTAATGCTTCAAAACATTTCGGATTAGTGTAACGCGTTTTACAATATGGGCATAACAATTTTGCATTTGTTTCAAATTATATCTGTGTGATATTCCTGGTACTTCCTCTGATAAATTCATATACGCTTATGACTTATGACATTGCCCTTGCATTTCTTCATTTTGATTTCCAAAATATAGAAAATAACCTGCAGATTTAGAAATCCTGAAAAACTACCTATTTGATTGGCGTTTGTGTCCGAATTCAAATATAACTGAGGTTTCTTGCTTCCATTCCAACAATCATAAAAAAATATAGAACATTGGGTGTAACTTTCGGTGATTCTTTCTTGAGAAATAATATTAATCCTAAATACCTATAAGCGTGAAAATAGATTCCTCTTTGAATTTCAAAGCCTATTTGAATGGCTTGCGTCTGAAGTTGAAAACATGAAATAATATTCCGCAGAAATTAGCTGGTGCTTCATGGGGTGCTGATGCAGCTACTCTTCGAACGGCAGCCTTAGCCTTGTTTTTTTTCTGCCGCTGAATATTGTTCCCCGTCTGGTTTAATTTGTGTTCATACGCAAAAAATGTATGCTCGGCTGAATAATTCATCTATGAGGATCACCACTGGAACTATTAGATCTACACATATTCATTGGTTGCCAGTTCTTTCAAACATTGCCCCGCCCCACATTCGCAGGCAGACTGCTGTTTCAAATTCTTGGAATAAATTTTATTCTTTTCTGAATTCATTTCCGATTCTCTCCTATGTTCCAGGCAATAAGATTCCCAGATTAAAGTCACGTAACCCTTCATAGTCCAACTGTTGTCTCAATTTGAATAAAAGCGACAATGAAGTTTGGCGGTGTGAATGGATTTCTTGCGATTTATTCAACAAAGATTTAATTTCTGATCTTTGGAATAGAGCTCCGGGGTTTGATCTTTCAAGGAAAATATGGTCTAGTCTGAATTGGCCATAGTCGTTGCAACAGGATGCTTTTCAGACGGTACTCAGTTGAGAGCCCTATTAATTGGGAAGTAGAGCAAACCATAGATCATTTAGTTAATAATTGTCTCATATAGATTCCAGGATGGTTTTAGGGCTATATTCATAAAGTTTGAAAATGGGTACCCAATTCCAAATCTTTTAATGAACCATGGAATATTCCATTTTTGCGCGTATGTTCTGGGGAACATCACGTTATCATTTTGCCCAAATGTCTGTAACTTTCAAATTTTTTGACGAAAATGGTCTCAAACGATTAAGTTCGACTCCCCAATGAAGAATTCGAGGTCAAATTTGATTCTGTCCGTCCGGCCGTCCGTTGCCACGATAACTTTAGAACGAAAAGAGCTAGCAAATTTTCAGGGTGGGTGGCGCATCCCAATACGACGGACAAGTTCGTTAATGGGCATAATCAGCGAAGTGGTTTCCGAGTAATAATTTTGTTTTCAACCAATATAAATCCGATCGAATTGAAACTTGGTGGGTAGTTGCAGAATATGAACCTTAGCACGTTTGTGAAATTTTGTGCGAATCGTATGGCTAGAAAATTTTAAAAAAATTATTAAAAAATATTTTTGTTGTCACGATAACTTGAGAACGGAATGAGATAGCGGCTTGAAGTTTTCAGGTTAGGATGTGCACCAGAACGCGACATCTCAGTTTGTTTATGAGCATAATCGGCCAAACGGTTTTAGAGTTATAGCCATCTGAAATTTTCTGAAATTTGGTGGTTTTTTGTTCCTCATTAACTCAAAAAATGCTGAACCGATTGAATTTAAACATGGTTATCAGTTGTAGAATACCAACGCAAAAATGTTTGCAAAATTTGGTGAGGATAGCATTTGCAGAAAATTTTTAATAAATCATTGAAAATTAAAAAAAAAATGCTATATATCAGTAACTATTCGTTTGAAATTGCTGAAATTTTGCAAGAGCCTTCATAACCTAACTCTACTGCCAAGTTTCAAGTTTTAATACGATCGGTTAAATATTGTTGGAGATTCGAGCATTCTTGTGCGAGTTCAGTAGATGGGTGACCGTTGCCTCGATAACTTTCGAACGAAAGGAGATAGGGAATTGCAATTTTCAGGGTAGGTTGCGTATCCGAAAGGGAGAGTTGAGTTCGTTTTTAGGCATAATCGGTCTAACGGTTTCCGAGTTATACCCACCTGGAATATTATTTCCTTGATAACTCAAAAAATAAATATTCAATCGAATTGGTGCTTGGTAACTAGTAGTAGAAAATCAACATAAAGACGTGTTTAAAATTTTGTAAGAACCGTACCCCTAGAAAATTTGAAAAAAATGACGAAAAAAAAAATTTTAAGAACCGTACCCCTAGAAAATTTTAAAAAAATCACGAAAAAAAAATTGTTTCAAGCACTGACGTGAAGTCAGAAGCTTTTGCGCGTATGTTCTATTGTCCATTCTTCTGTATTGGACACCCCTAATCGAATTAACCATGGTAAATTATGTTGTCCATTATCCTGTATTGGACACTCTTAATTCGAATTTACCATGGTAAATTCGAATTAATTGTCCAATACAGGAGAATGGACAACATAATTTACCATGGTAAATTCGATTAGGGGTGTCCAATACAGAAGAATGGACAATAGAACATACGCGCAAAAGCTTCTGACTTCACGTCAGTGCTTGAACCAATTTTTAATTTGTTCGTTTTCTTCTTTTTTTTCCTTTTCCCGATCGAGTTTCGGGCACCTTGGAAAACCTATCTGCTTGTTGAAGGAAGAATCGATAGTAAAGAAAAAGATTCCCTTCAATATTTAATATTTCAGCATATTTTGTTAACAATTTCAATTTACATAAATCACAACACTAACGGGGAGACAGGATTTTTTTGTTGAGGTTTTTTCCCTGAGCACTAGTATCATTATTAGTGAGAAATTTGGAATTTCAGAATAATTGTCCACAAAAAATAATTTTCGCTTGGTACATGATGAAGGAGTCTGATTTACCGCCGTATTCACAAAGCATTCCATCTCAGTTCTAACGGAGGTCCTCAGTTAAGGATAAATTTGAATCGCAACCTCAGTTAACGTATGTAACGGTGGTGAAACAGGCCTGTTTCACGTTAATTTTCACTTAAACTGAGGTGCGATTCTTATTTTTCCTCAACTGAGGATCTCAGTTAGGACTTAACGGAGATTGAATGCTTTGTGAATACGGCGGTTAGTCTCCGAAACGTTACATCATAGTTGTTTTATGGTTGATGTTGTTTGGCTACAACATTATTCAATGAATTGTTTCTTTCAAATAATGGTTATACTGGAAATTTTGAACCATTGTTTTATAAAAAAACTTTCTTAGGAAAGAGTAACTACTTCAGGTAAAATATTTAAACACCCTCATATGCATAATGAGATACTCCATGAAAATTGTCATTATGCAAGATTATAAAAGTTGACGTATTTCGTCAATATTTCAATAGATCTCTGCTACAAAGAAACATGTTTTTAATTTTATTCCAAACTGTATATAAACCATTTATTAGTAGCCAAATGCCAACTATTCATCTGTATTTAGAAAATTCAATTCACTCACCTCGCAAATAATCCACATAGTGCACCTATGCTGACTAAGTACTTCAACACAGGCCAACCCATTCTCTCGTAGACATAAATTAAGGGTGCATTAGGATCCTGGAATACAACAAAATAATTTGTAGTTCAATTAAAACTATGTTGGAAACGAAATATCCCACAAAATTGATTCAAATTTTCTGAAGAAACCATTGTTTGCGGAATAGCTTTTTGGATAAATTTTCCTGTTCTGGGGAACATCGCGTTATCATTTTGCCCAAATGTCTGTAATTTTCGATTTTTTTTTCGAAAACGGTCTCAAACGATTTGGTTCAACTCTCTAATGAAGAATACGAGGTTTTGGTGTTATACCCATCTGAAATTTGGTTGTTATTTCCTCAATAACTCGAAAAATACAAAACCGATCCAATTTAAACGTGGTTATCAATTGTAGAATACGAACGCGAACTTTATTGCGAAATTTCGTGAATATCGTAAATCTAGAAAATTTTTAAAAAATCATTGAAAATCATTTAATATTCTATAAATCAGAAACTATTCGTCCGACATCGCAGAAATTTTGCGAGAGCCTTCAGAACATAACAGGATCGAATCTTTATTGTTGGAGATCAGAGCAGCCTTGTGTGAGTTCAGTAGCTGGATGGGTGACCGTTGCCTCGATAACTTTCGAACGAAAGGAGATAGGGCCTTGGAATTTTCAGGGTAGGTTGCGCATCCGAATGGAAGAGTTAGGTTCGTTTTTGGGCATAATCGGCCCAACGGTTTCGGAGTTATACCTACCTGGAATATTATTTCCTCGATAACTCAAAAAATTTAGACTCGATCGAATTGAAACTTGGTTACTAGTTGTAGAATATCGATATAGACATGAGATAAATTTAGTAAGAATCGTACCCCTAGAATATTAAAAAAAAAAAAAATTCGAAAAATTTTTGGAACCGTTGATGATAGTTCATACTGAACACAGGTTACACTACCACTACACCAACACCAACACATTTCATTATCTTACGGACGTTTCGATTACCAAGCTACCTTCTTCAGAGACTTTTAAGTTTTTTTTAAATGTTCTAGTACTACGATCCGCGTCGGCATTCAACAACTGATTACCATGTTTGGATTTGATTGGTTTCATATTTTTCGAGTTCAGGAGGAGATAAAAACAACATTTCAGAAAGGTGTAACTGAAGAACTGTTTGGCCGATTGTGCCTAGCAACCAACTCAAATTTTACATTCGGATGCTCAACCGACCCTGAACATTGCAAGTCGCTATCTCTTCCCGTTCCTAAGTTATCGTGAGATGAATAATATTTTTTTCATATTTTTATTTAAATTTTCTAGAAATACGATTCCCACAAAATTGCACATATGTCCTTAAGTCTGTATTCTACAACTTCTGACCAAGTTTCAATTCGATCGGATCTGTATTGGTTGATAACAAAATTATTACTCAGAAACCGTTGGGCCGATTATACCCATTAACGAACTTGTCTGAGGTATTGGGAAGCGCCACCTATCCTGAAAATTGAAAATGTCGCTATCTCTTTCCGTTTTCGAGTTATCGTGGCAACGGCCGGACAGAATCAAATTTGACCTCGAATTCTTAATCAGGGAGTCGAACTCAATCGTTTGAGACCATTTTCGGAAAAAATTATAGACATTTGGGCAAAATGATAACTCGATTTTCTCCAGAACATTGCGCAAAAATGTTTAATTTAACAAGAGGTATCTCGATCTGGTTTAAATTAGTGAACAACTTGAAAATTCGCCCTATATATATATGTCATTTTTGGCGCTCTTGTTCCTCGGAACAGAGTGCTTAGGTATCAATTTGCCCAAATGTCTGTAAGTTTCAAATTTTTGGCTGAAAATGATCTCAAACGATTTGGTTTGACTCACTGATCAAGAATCCGTGGTCGAAATCGATTCTGTCCGGCCATCCGTCCGTTAGCACGATAACTCTCGAACGAAAGGAGTTAGAGGATTGAAATTTGCAGGGTAGGTTTGAAGCGTAAATATCTCCGACGAGCTCGTTAACGGGCAAAATCCACGAAGCGGTTACGGAGTTATGGCGATTTTAATAAAAACGTTTTTTTATGAATATTCCGAAACCGGCCACTCGATCTATCTGAAATTTAGCATCAAATTGTAGAAAACTGACCTCTATACGCATGCGAAGTTTTGTATTGATCGGGTTGCTGTAAAGCGTCAAATTTTTTTTTTTTGGCGCTCTAGTTCCTCGGAACAGAGTGCTTATCAATTTGCCCAAGTGTCTGTAATTTTGGAATTTTTGGCTGCAAATGGTCTCAAACGATTTGGTTCGACTCACTGATCAAGAATCCGAGTGCGAAATCGATTCTGTCCGGCCGGCCGACCGGCCGTAGGCACGATAACTCTCGAACGAAAGGAGTTAGCGGATTGAAAATTGCAAGATGGTTTTGGAGCGTAAATATCTCGGACAAGTTCGTTAATGGGCGAAATCCATCAAGGGGTTTCGGAGTTATGGCCGATTTTAGTAAAAATATTTTTTATGAATATTTCCGAAACCGATCACTCGATCTATCTGAAATTTAGCATCAAATTGTAGAATCATGACCTTTATACGCATGTGAAGATTTTTATTGACCAGATTACCGTAAAGTGTCAAAAAAAAAATTGAAAATGTGGTGCAGTTCTCATTCTCATGATTGCTCATTTAATCTTGATAAATAAACTATTATTTGAATTGAATATCCTTTATGATGCAGTTCTATCATATGAATACATTGATATAATTCCCAACTCTGAGAAACCAATACCAGATATAATTTGTCTGTTTGAACTAGAGCGCCAGAAAGCTCCTGTCCACAGGGCTTGAACCCATTTTTTTAATTTTTTTTTTTAATTTTCAAATTTTGTTTCTACAATAACTCTCGAACAGAATGAGCTAGGCAGTTGAAATTTTCACAGTAGGTTTGGGAGATAAATATCTCGATTGAGTTCGTTATTGGGCAAAATAGGTCCGATTGTTTCGGAGTTACGAAAAAAAAGTTTTTTAACTTACAAATTTCAAATTCAAATTTTTTTTCAAGATGCAGTTTCATCATAAAACAAATATTTAATTATTTAAATTTAATATTATATCCATTGATATAATTCCCAACTTCGAGAAAACTATACTTTCGGAGTGTGTCAAAGTTTGAACAAGAGCGCCAAAGCTCCTGTCCACAGGGCTTGAATCAATTTTTTATGTTCCTGGGGTCACCAAGACTAAGGATCAATGCGTAATAGATGAAGTGGAATATTTTTCTGTGTTATTTGATAATTAATTGTCTTACCTGCTCGTAATATGGCAGCATCAATGTTATCATAGCTGAGGCACCAAAGTATGCCAGAAAAACGATAATCAGAGAAACAACAACTCCAATAGGTATCGATTTTTGTGGATTCTTAGCTTCTTCCCCTATTAATAAAAAGAATAGTATTAGGAATGTTCGTTGTAAGTGACAGGGTAAACGACATGCATGGTAAGGTCTTCCCTGAAACGGATTAAAAAGATTATCTCACCTGCTGTAGCGATGCAATCGAATCCGATGAAGGCGAAAAAACACCGAGCTGCGCCTTTGATAATTCCTTTAATGCCGTAGGGGGCGAAACCTCCCTCACCATATCTATCACCTGGTATTTGGTCCTTGGGTATGTTCCAATTCGATGTATCAGCTGGAATCGATATAAAATTGTTCCTAGAAGGCTACATATAAACGATTTGGACAACCTTACCTCTCCAGAATCCAGAAATGATGACAGTACATACCACGGTTAGATTCGTCAGCGTGAAGATGTTGTTGATGTAGGAGGATTCTTTGGCGCCAAATGCTATAGCCACTGAGATGAAAAAAAACTATTCATGAAATGCAATATAAATGTGACGAAAGTCTAAGAAATACGAAATTATTATTTTAATGTCGGAAAATCTACTGCGGAATATCTACAGTGTGGAAGAGCCAAATGCATACGGAATAAATTCATTATACTGGTTACTGTATATATTTATGGAAAATGCCGAAACACGTCAAATTCTAATTTTAAATTGTCATTCTTCTTCGGAAAAATGCGAACCCTACCTTCAACCCCCTTCGAAAGACTGGCCCGGTAAAAAAGGTCGCGTCATTCTCTATTCAGAAATGTTATCACTTTCCTGTTTATGGCAAAACTCAAAATATAAAATCATGTGATTACCGAAATTCATTATAATATTCCCTTGAATATTCCCAAATCTCATTACAATAATACTAAACTAATTTGCCTTCAAGATGTGTAGAAAGAAAATAAAAAAAAAACATAACATTGTGTTTTTCAGATGGTACCATGAAAACTACGTAAATCAATTTATGTGGCAATGTTAGTTTTTTAGAACGCCTTCGTAAATTGTTTTGTGCTGATAAGTTGTAGTTTATAAGTTGTCTAATTTGTGTTTGAGTTTCATTAACTTCAATTTAGGATAATGGTTCAATTAACGGAAATGGACAAAATAACAATTTTACAAATAATTGATTACGCAGATAACACCCGAACACAAAAGGAAGTAAGTCGCTTGTTTCATGGGAAATTTCCGAATTTGCCACTTATAACACAAGGTAATAAGTAAACTAGAGAAGCAATTTCGCGAGTTTGGGTATGTAAGGCAGATTGAAAAAAGCAACTGCTAATACGATGTGTGAGGCTGTGAAATTAGATGTAATGCTTGACTTTGAAAAAAATCCACATACATCGAGTAGAGATGCGTCCACAACATTCAATGCCAGCCATACATCAATTCTAAACATATTAAAACAAAATTAAATGCATCTCTATGAAATTATACCTACCCAGGAGCTCTTGGAAGACGATTTGATAGGATAACTTATTTTTGTGAATAAATGTTGGATAACAATATTATCCAATTAGAAGACGTTTTGTTTTCCGATGAGTGCACTTTTATCTCAACGGCCCTGCTAATCGTCAAAATTGCCGCTACTGGTCTACCGAAAATCCTCACTGGATGAGGGAGGAACATACGCAATTCCCTCAAAAGGTTAATGTTTAGGCAGGAAATGTTCGAAACCATAGACCGCTTTTTCATTGAATAGCGATAAATATTTAGCACTACTTCAAAATGATGTCGTTCCAACTTTGGCAAATTTATGTCCTGATCAAGGAAATCCTCAAGTTCCACGGAATACGATATGGTTCCAACAGAATGGAGCACCAACACATTACGAACGCAATGTCCGCAATACTTCGACGCAATATTTCCAAATCGGTGGATAGGAATAAGGCGAGGAGCGATCGACATAATTGGCCTGGCAAGTTTTCAAATTGACACCTGGTATATAATATGGTTTTTGGAAAATTATAGTTGTATTTACCTGAGAAAAGTATAGCCAAAACGAGGGAAAATAAATCTGTAAAGTCTCCAAAGCCATCGGCGTGTATTGGTACTGTACTATTGAAAAAATCCGACATCTTTTCGTTTGTGAGTTTGTCCAAATAAGTGAATATTGCTTTGGTTACTGTAGCAGATCCTGAAAATTAATATTCAGAATTATGGGAAGATAATCAATGTAAACCGGATACAAATTATGTAAAAAACCCAATGGTTTCCTAAAAAATCACAAGTATAACGAGGGGTAAACCGCTAGGAATTCTGGTGTACAAGGAAGTAGAATTCTATGGAATTCCTATTGAATTCCGAGGAATGCCTATTGAATAGATGTTAGAGTGTCCGACACCTATCGGACAATCATGTATACCTACAGTTCCAAATAGTTGGTTTTAACAGAGAAGTATAACCCAAGGAAATGGAAATAAACTAGTTTAATTAAGCTTGGAATGAATTTATTCTTCCTTATATCCGTTAAATTTCTGACTTCTTCGTTCTTAGTAGGATAATTTCTACAGGGTGTCCCAACGAAAATTTGACCCCCCCCCCCTAGAATTCAACGAAAAATTTTCGAAGATATTAAAAAAACAGGTCAACTCCTATTTTGAGGGGGATGAATTTCCGTCATGAATTTGTTCCGAAAAAATCACCCCTATGAAGGTGGCATCAACCCTCAACATTTTTTGGATAGGGAAAAGATGTCGAGTCTTAATTAGTTTGAAAGTAATTTATGTTGTGTACACAACCCAGTTAAAATTTAAAAAATCGATTCATTATTCACGAAATAATGTAATAATTGACGCCAAAAGGTGATCTTGAACAGACAGTTGAACCGCCCAAACTCAAGAACCTAAGAGTTTGACTTTAGTCATCAAATGCTTAACATATTGGTGACTAATATTTCTTTCTGGATGATTGTTATTAAAATACCTTGCAGTTAATCTAACAGACACTCGATATCTCTTCCCTATTCAAAAAATGTTGGGCCACTCATGATGGAAATTCATTCCCTTCAAAACAGAAGTCGTAAATTCATCGTTTCTGACTTCTGGGGGGGTCAAATTTTTGTTCTGACACCCTGTATAAACAAGAAAAATTGTCAACGTCTCAGAATCCCTCTTATAGGCGGAATAATTCTGAACGTACTACTGATACCTACATCTGGTTCCAAATTGTAATGAAATACAAAGAATATGAAGAAACTTACCAATCAAATATTCTAAAATTAAATTCCATCCTATGATAAATGCACAAAACTCTCCAATACAAACATACGTGTAAATGTAAGCTGATCCAGCTTTAGGAACTCTTGCACCGAATTCAGCATAACATAATCCTGTAAAACATCAGAAATTAATTAAAAAATGGGTTCAAGCCCTGTGGACAGGAGCTTTCTGGCGCTCTAGTTCAAACAGACAAATTATAT
The DNA here is from genome assembly GCA_937662695.2 of Halyzia sedecimguttata. NCBI lineage: Eukaryota > Metazoa > Arthropoda > Insecta > Coleoptera > Coccinellidae > Halyzia > Halyzia sedecimguttata. Next base: position 75,747,645 of record OW569414.2, read on the forward strand.
CTCCGAAAGTATTGGTTTCTCTGAGTTGGGAATTATATCAATGTATACATATGATAGAGCTGCATCATAACGGAAATTCAATTCAAATAATAGTTTATTTATCAAGATTAAATGAGCAATCATGAGAATGAGAACTGCACCATGGAAGAAATCGAATTAAATCTGGCCAATTTTGCCCAATAACGAACTTAACCGAGATACTCATCTCCCTAACCTACTCTGAAAATTTCAACTACCTAGCTCATTCCGTTCGAGAGTTATTGTGGAAAAACTTTTTTTAAATTTTCAAAAATTTTTTTTTTTACACTTCGCGGTAATCTGGTCAATACAAAACTTCACATGCGTATAAAGGTCATGATTCTACAATTTGATGCTAAATTTCAGATAGATCGAACGAACTTGTCCGAGATATTTACGCTCCAAAACCACCTTGCAATTTTCAATCCGCTAACTCCTTTCGTTCGAGAGTTATCGTGCCTACGGCCGGTCAGTGGCCGGACAGAATCGATTTCGCACTCGGATTCTTGATCATTGAGTCGAACCAAATCGTTTGAGACCATTTTCAGCCAAAAATTCCAAAATTACAGACACTTGGGCAAATTGATAAGCACTCTGTTCCGAGGAACTAGAGCGCCAAAAAAACAAGTTTCGTATGACAATTGCCCAAAACAGGTTTAAAGTACCTACAAATAGTAGGTATTCCATAAAACATGTATGAAAGAAGATGAGTAATAATATGAAAGAAGATGAGTAATAAATAAAAAATTACCTTGTAATCGATCAAAAATTTCCTGATCTACGTTCACCAAATTTTCTCCTCTCTCGAACTACAGAATTATGCTTTCAATATTTACGTAATATTTTCAAACATTTTCGGGTGAGGTCCCCGTTGCATCGCTAAAATACGAGTATTTCAACCCCAATATTTTTGAAGTTACAATATTCCCTTCTGTCAAGTTGACATTATGAGAATTCATACATAGAATAATTATATCAATCTGTGAAATACGATTTACATTGAAATTTTGAAAAATCATATCTCCGAAAGTATTAGCTTGTTAGAGTTGAAAATGATATGAATGGATTCTTATGATAAAACTGCTTATTAAAAAAATTTTAATTTGGAATTTGTTTTGTAAAAAAAAAATTTTTTTTTCATTACTCCGAAACCTTTTGTCCGATTTTGCCCAGTAACGAACTTAGCTCTCTAGCTCATTCCGTTCAAGAGTTATCGTGCCTACGGCCGGCCGGCCGGACCGGCCGGACAGAATGAATTTCCACCACGGATTCTTGATCAGTGAGTCGAACCAAATCGTTTAAGACCATTTTCATCGAAAAATTCGAAAATAACAGACATTTGGGCAAATTGATAAGCACTCAGTTCCGAGGAACTAGAGCGCCAAAAAAATAAATCAACCAAATGACAAAACAGCCGACGCAGCGCAAACTTCTCCCAATGGAGCAAAACACCCTCCACATACCTGCTAAAATTGAGGCTAGTGCAGCTATGAAGAATGAGATAACAATTGCCGGTCCAGCAGTATTTCTTGCTACATCGCCAGCCAGTACATAAATTCCGGCTCCTAGAGTACTTCCTATACCTAATGCTACAAGGTCTACTGTAGATAATACTTTGCTGAGTTTACTTTCTTCGTCACAGTCTACTTCTTTTTTTCTAGTCAGGGCATGTTTGAAGCTGGACCAGTTTACGGGTTTCAGGTACATAGTCCTATCGAAACCTGCGAATATAAATAAAAAATTGGTTCAAGCCCTGTGGACTGGAGCTTTTTGGCGCTCTTGTTCAAACAGACAAATTAAATCTCCGAAAGTATTGGTTTCTCAGAGTTGGGAATTGTATCAATGGATTCCTATGATAGAAATACATCATGAAAGGAATTAAATTTAAATAAAAAGTGTCGTTTGAAAAAAATGTTTCAAAATTTATTATTTGAACAAGGGCGCCAAAAGAAGAGCAATCTACAATGCTTCAAAAATTGTCATTAAATCTATTTATCCAGATTAAATGAGTAATCTGCAATGATTCAACCTTGTGGAATGAGTTATTGCAACTTACACTCGGTGCATAGTTTTCCCAACTCGAAATACCTAAGGAAAGTATCATCGAAATGTCTAGAGCAAGGCTGGAGGCAGTCATAATGGACCATTTATTTCTGATATTTGAGTAGATAGAGGCTTACAAACAAATTATTTTAATAGTTCAAAATATATTAACTAGCAACATTATGAAAATACTGTCTTTTACTACTTAAGGAAGTAAAATGTATCTAATATTAATATAATATATTTGTTTTTAAACTACGAATATTCACATGACTCTAATAGCTAGATAAGATGACATTTATGAACAGTGAACACAGACAGTGAATACATAGAACTACGATGTATTATTGAAATTTTGAAAAATCATATCTCCGAAAGTATTAGCTTGTTAGAGTTGAAAATGATATCATTGGATTCTTATGATAAAATTGCATCTTAAAAAAAATTGAATTCAAAAGTTGTAATGTAACATTTGAGTTTGTTTATAGGCATAATCGACCAAACAGTTTTTGGCTGAATCTGAAATTTGGTTGTTATTTCCCTAATTACTCGAAAAATTCAAAACCGATCCAATTCAAACATGGTTATTAGTTGTAGAATGCCAACGTGAAAATTCTTGCGAAATTTCGTGCGGATCGTATTATTGGAAAATTTTAAAAAAATTATTGAAAAAAATTCTATACATCAGAAACTATTATGCATTCCGATATCGCTGAAAATTTGCGAGAGCCTTCAGAACCTAACTCTACATCCAAGTTCCAACTTCGAACACAATCGGATCTATATTGTTGGAGATCCGAGCAGCCTTTTGTGAGTTCAGTAGCTGGATGGGTGACCATTGCCTCGATAACTTTCGAACTACATTAGATAGGGACTTGTAATTTTCAGGGTAGGTTGCGCATCCGAATGGGAGGATTCAGTTCGTTTTACGGCATAATCGGTCCAACGTTTTTTGGAGTTCCACCCACCTGGAATATTATTTCCTCGATAACTCAAAAAATATAGACGCGATCGAATTGAATCTTAGTAACTAGTTATAGAATATCGACATAAAGACGTGTGTCAAATTTTATAACAACCGTACCCCTAGAAAATATTGAAAAAATGAGAAAAAAATGGGTTCAAGCCCTGTGGACAGGAGCTTTCTGGCGCTCTAGTTCAAACAGACAAATTATATCTGGTATTGGTTTCTCAGAGTTGGGAATTATATCAATGTATTCATATGATAGAACAGCATCATAAAGGAAATTCAATTCAAATAATAGTTTATTTATCAAGATTAAATGAGCAATCATGAGAATGAGAACTGCACCACATTTTCAAATTTTTTGTTTGACACTTTGCGGTAATCTGGTCAATACAAAACTTCACATGCGTATAAAGGTCATGATTCTACAATTTGGTGCTAAATTTCAGATAGATCGAGTGATCGGTTTCGGAAATATTCATAAAAAATATTTTTACTAAAATCGGCCATAACTCCGAAACCCCTTGATGGATTTCACCCATTAACAAACTTGTATGATATATTTACGCTCCAAAACCACCTTGCAATTTTCAATCCGCTAACTCCTTTCGTTCGAGAGTTATCGTGCCTACGGCCGGTCGGCCGGCCGGACAGAATCGATTTCGCACTCGGATTCTTTTTCAGTGAGTCGAACCAAATCATTTGAGACCATTTTCAGCCAAAAATTCCAAAATTACAGACACTTGGGCAAATTGATAAGCAATCTGTTCCGAGGAACTAGAGCGCCAAAAAAACAAGTTTCGTATGACAATTGCCCAAAACAGGTTTAAAGTACCTACAAATAGTAGGTATTCCATAAAACATGTATAAAAGAAGATAAGTAACAATAAAATTACCTTGTAATCGATCAAAAATTTCCTGATCTACGTTCACCAAATTTTCTCCTCTCTCTAACTACAGAATTATGCTTTCAATATTTACGTAATATTTTCAAACATTTTCGGGTGAGGTCCCCGTTGCATCGCTAAAATACGAGTATTTCAACCCCAATATTTTTGAAGTTACAATATTCACTTCTGTCAAGTTGACATTATGACAATTCATACATAGAATATACATAGAATAATTATATCAATCCGTGAAATACGATTTACATTGAAATTTTGAAAAATCATATCTCCGAAAGTATTAGCTTGTTAGATTTAAAAATGATATGAGTGGATTCTTATGATAAAACTGCTCATTAAAAAAAATTTAATTTGGAATTTGTTTTGTAAAAAAAAATTTTTTTTTTTGTTACTCCGAAACCATCTGTCCGATTTTGCCCAATAACGAATTTAGCCGGATATTTATCCCCCAAACCTACCCTGAAAATTTCAACTCTCTAGCTCATTCCGCTCGAGAGTTATCCTGCCTACGGCCGGCCGGACGGCCGGCCGGACATAATGAATTTCGACCACGGATTCTTGATCAGTGAGTCGAACCAAATCGTTTAAGACCATTTTCATCGAAATATTCGAAAATTACAGACATTTGGGCAAATTGATAAGCACTTAGTTCCGAGGAACTAGAGCGCCAAAAAAAGGATTTAGCACTGACGTGAAGTCAGGAGCTTTGGCGCGTATCTTCTATTGTACATTCTGCCGTATTGGACACTCTTAATAGAATATTTTAATAGACTTTCAAAACTGCACTGCTATATTTTGCCGCAGCCTGTAGAATGCCGACCCACTAATTTTCACGGAATTTAATGAATATTGGATCCTGAAGTTACTCGAGGCGTAAGTAAGCTTTTTCGTATATTATTAAATATTCAACGAAATTCAATTCCAGTAGAATATATAGTATAGACGATTCTTTCATTACTCAAGTCTGTCATTAAAATGGTATGAAATGTATCACTATCAATATGTTATCCGAATTTATGCTTGCTCTGCTGAATATTCGCACTGAAGAATGATGCAATATCATACTTAATTTCTATTTTATAAAACTGTATTAGAACTTCAGTCTTCAGCTTTAATTCTATTTTCTATTCAAACTCAAATAACTAGAATACGATTTCATATTGCGAAGTTAAGGCCTACCTAGTTCCTCCAAAAACTCCATATTTCCAGCTATTCAGTTCCAGAACTAAACGAACTCGAGCAACTGCCACTTATTTCTGTTCACATAGCCACTCTTCGCGACTAATATCGATTGTTACGGTTGGGCAAAAATTAAAAAGTTATTAAACGTCTTGATCTTCCATTGATCTCGATAAAAATAAACGGTTCAACCTTCTTCTGGTACCAATAACTAAACGGGAAGGTCTGTTAGATACAATGACCGCCAGTATGTCTGTGACTTCTATTCGAATAATTAAAGTTATTTTATTACGGCACGGAACACGTGCTATTTCAGGTTCACGTTTCGTTCGTGAAATGCTGCGGGACTATTATTATTATATCCGAATGCGGTTAATGTTGTGATTCACTGTTTGATATGGCAAAACTAGCTCACCTGAATATTTACATTATCGAAACACACTGTTGTTGAAAGCAAAATGTTTAACTTCTTTCATTCTTTATCTTTTTGCGCGTATGTTCTGGAGAACATCGCGTTATCATTTTGCCCAAATGTCTGTAACTTTCGATTTTTTTTACGGAAATGGTCACAAACGATTTGGTTCGACTCCCCGATGAAGAATTCGAAGTCAAATTTGATTCTGTCCGGCCGGTCGTCCGGCCGTTGCCACGATAACTTGAGAAAGGAAAGAGCTAGCGACTTGAAATTTTCATGGTAGTTGGCGCATCCCAATACGACGGACAAGTTCGTTAATGGGCATAATCGGCCCAATAGTTTGCGAGTAATAATTTCGTTTTCAACCAATATAAATCTGATCGAATTGAAATTTAGTGAATAGTGGTAGAATATAAACCTTAGCACGTTTGTGGAATTTTGTGAGAATCGTATTTCTACAAAATTTAAAAAAAATTATTAAATAATATTTTTTATGTCCCGATAACTTGAGAACGGAAATGGATAGCGATTTGGAATTTTCAGGTTACGTTGTGCATCCGAATGCGACATTTGATTTTGTTTATAAGCATAATCGGCCAAATGGTTTTGGAGTTATATCCATCTGAAATTTGATTGTTAATTCCTCAATACCTCGAAAAATATGAAACTGATCCAATTCAAACATCGTTATAAGTTGTAGAATTCCAACGCGAAATTTCATGCAAAATTTCGTGAGCATTTTTTAAAAAATCATTGGAAAAAATTCTATATATCAGAAACTATTCATCCGACATGGCTGAAATTTTGCGAGAGCCTTCAGAACCTAACTTTACTACCAAGTTCCAAGTTTGAACACGATCGGATCTATATTGTTGGAGATCCGAGCAGCCTTGTGTGAGTTCAGTAGCTGGATAGGTGACCGTTGCTTAGATAACTCTCGAACGAAAGGAGATAGGAACTTGCAATTTTCAGGGTAGGTTGCGCATCTGAATGGGAGAATTAAGTTCGCTGTTGGCCATAATCAGCCCAACGGTTTCGGAGTTATATCCATCTGGAATATTGTTTCCTCGATAACTGAAAAAGGTAAAATCGATCGAATTGAAGCTTGCTAACTAGTTGCAGAATATCGAAATAAAGAAGTGTGTACAATTTTGTGAGAACTGATGTACCGCTAGAAAATTTTAAAAAAATTACGAAAAAAGAAATTGGTTCAAGCACTGACGTGAAGTCAGGAGCTTTTTTGCGTATGTTCTATTGTCCATTCTCCTGTATTGGGCACTCTCACGTTTCATTCGTGAAATGCTCGGGACTATCCGAATGCGGTTATTGTTGTGATTCACTGTTTGATATGGCAAACCTCGATCACCTGAATATTCACGTTATCGAAACACACTGTTGTTGAAAGCTAAATGTTTAACTTCTTTCATTCTTTATCTCCTCATATTTTATGATATAAATATAAATTTCAGATGATATTTATATGCACAATTAAATGATATCTGTCTAAGTTGATAAATAGTAATATGATGATGTCTAACATATTGTATTCCATTCATAACCAGTCAAAATAAATGAAAATACATATTATCGAAATAATCGTGCGATAACAAATATTTTTTGGTGCTCTTGTTACTGGTAACAGAGCGCTTATCAATTTGCCCAAATGTCTGTAATTTTGGAATTTTTGGCTGAAAATTGTCTTAAACAATTCGGTTCAACTCACTGATCAAGAATCCGTGGTCAAAATTGATTACCTATGTCCGGCCGGCCGTCCGTTAACACGATAACTCTCGAACGGAATGAGCTAGACTGTTGAAATTTTCAGAGTAGGTTTAGGAGATAAATATCTCGGTTGAGTTCATTATTGGTAAAATCGGCCAGGTGGTTTCGGAGTAACAAACAAAAATTTATTTACACTACAAATTTTGAATCCAATTTTTTTAAGATGCAGTTTCACCATAAGAATCCATTCTCAACACTAACAAACTAATACTTTCGGAGATATGACTTTTCAAAATTTTAATAATTATTCTCAATTCTATATGATTTCATAGAATACTCTAATTATAATTTCCTGATGTATATAAATACAACATCAGATGAGTCATAGACCTACGTTTTGAAATTTAATTACGAAAATTCTCGAGAATTGATGCACAGAAGCCAAATTGAAAAAGTGGGAAAGCCCTGTGAACAGGAGCTTTGGCGCTCTTGTTCAAGCTTTGACAAATCATAACTCCGAAAGTTTTGGTTTCTCCGAGTTGGGAATGATATCAATGGATTCTTATTCAATTTATTTTATGATGCAGGTCTATCATAGAACTACATACATTGATATCATTCCCAACTCTGAGAAACCAATACTTTCGGAGATATAATTTGTCAAAGTTTGAACAATAGCGCCAAAGCTCCTGTCCCCAGGGCTTTCCCACATGTAATCATTTTTTTTTAATTTTCTAGTTATACGATCCAAACGAAATTCCACTAACTTCTTCGTGTCAGTATTCTACACTACTTACCAAGTTTCAATTCGATCGGATCTATATTTTTTGAGTTATCGAGGAAATAATATTCCAGATGGGTATAACTCTGAAACCGTTTAGCCGATTATACCCAACAATGAATATAACTGTCTCATTCGGATGTGCAAAATTGAAATTGAAAATTGCAAGTCGCTATCTCTTTCCGTTCAAAATGTCTCGCGGAAACGGTCACCCATACAGCTACTGTACTCACTCAACGCTGCTCAGATCTCCAACAATCTGGTGGTCAAAATCGATTCTGTCCGGCCGGTCCTCCGTTAACACGATAACTCTCGAACAGAATGAGCTAGACAGTTGAAATTTTCAGAGTAGGTTTAGGAGATAAATGCCTCGGTTGAGTTCATTATTGGGCAAATCGGCTTAATGGTTCCGGAGTAAAGAAAAAAAATATTTTTTTTTACATTACAAATTTCAAATTCAATTTTTTTTAGATGCAGTTTCACCGTATGAATCTATTAATATCGTTCTCAACTCTAACAAGCAAATACTTTAGAAGATATGATTTTTCAAAATTTCAATAATAAATCATACTTCCTCTTTTCACAGAATGCGGTTCTTAATTATTCTATCTATGAATTATTATATGATCTGTGTCCTTACATGTCGTCTTATTTTCCTATGAGAGATAAATGTCAAAATTAGTTCTGGTTCGTTATTCTTGATATAAAATACACCTCCTGTTCTAGAAAACAAAGTATGATTGAAACCTCAGCTACCGTAGAATTATGAGGATGATATGATATTATACTTTCAAGATGATAATATAATGCCCGTGGATAATCCATATGATGATAGAAATATATACTTTGGCAAGATACATCATCAAATTGGGTTCAGAATATCTCCGGTAAAAACAAAACTGGAATATTGGCTAAGTTTCAATTGATATAATATAATTTTCAGAGTAGATTTGAGAAATGAATATCTCGGATAAGTTCGTTATTGGGGAGAATCGGTCTGTTTGAATTAAATTTCTTTCATGATGCAGTTCTATCAGAGACCAATAATTTCGAAGATATGATTTGTCAAAGTTTGAACAAGAACGCCAAAGCTCCTGTCTACAGGGCTTTCCCACATTTTCATTTAAATAGCAATTAATAAGAAACCAGTTACGCCAGCGATACAGTGATTTTTCGAGTAGACATATTGGTTACTCCTATATAGAAAAAAAAATTACCTCTGGAATATACCGGGTGATCAAAATCAATTTCAAACATCAACTTCAAATAATGGTTATGTTTTCGAACACCCTGTTTATATGAAAATAATTTTGAATTGTGCTTTCGAAAACCTTATAGATCCCGAAAAAATATTCTCAAAATATCTTCATTTACTCCCTCAAAACGAGCTCCGCGTCTATGGTAGGTCACCCGGTATATTACTGCTATTATTCAAAAAGAGAAGAACTTACTGCACTGTGAGCCATAATAGTAGTGAATCTTGTTATTCATCATTTGAAATAATGAACTAGCATAATAATACGAAGTACACGGCAAACAGTTTGAACTTCTTATGAAAGGCACAGTCACAAAAAGAAATGAACTATCCCATTATTTCTCTTGGTGAATATAATGAGTAGCATGAGATCACATAGAAAAATATGGTTTCCTCGAGGATAATTACTCGAATTCATTCATGAAGTACCTGTGGACAGCTGCAAAATCAATTTATTCGAATAACTACCAGAATGAAATGGCACGAAAAAATTATCTACGCGGAATGATTGTGCAAAATAAATTACCAAGATCGGTCAGGAGATTGTTTGAAAGTAAATGATATTTATTCTGGAAAATTATTATCCTGCAACAGAAAAACGCTGGAAAATTTTGTTTTGTCTTTTAGTACGAAATAGCGAATCCGCTGGCAGAGTTATTACTGCTTTGATCTCAGATCTCAGACATCTAGACATGTCAGTTTGACATTCGTTAACAATTTTAAGTTCAGTCAGCATTGCGGTGATTGTAAAAATAAAGTTTGGGATATATTATATTAAAGTGTAATTAATATGTCAAAAATTTTGAAATGTCGTTGCGATGTCATCGTCTCATGAATTTTCGCCTTTATCCGAATTATATTATTTTGCGTCACTTGGAGCGTTTTGCGCGCATGTTCTGGGAAACAGCATGCTATCATTTTGTCCAAATTTCTGTAATGTTCGAATCAATTGTTTGCCGAAAATGGTCTCAAACGATTAGGTTCGGCTCACTGATGAAGAATTCGTGGTCAATATTTGATTCTGTCCGGCTGGCCATCCGGCTGTTGCCACGATAACGCTTTGCGATAAAGCGATGTGTCGGAACCTTATTGTGGGGTTGGTAGACACACCTACAAAAGTGAATTCCGGACGAAAGAAGAAACTGAGAGAGGTATTTTCTCGAGATCTCTCCCCGGAGTGTATAACACCAAGAAATTTCTCCAAGAAATACTTGGACCTCAGTAAGAACACGCTGCATACATGCCTTATATTCATTTATGTTATTGAAATGGTACGAAATTTGTTCATATCTTATTAAAATTGGTTCAAGCCATCTGGATAAGAGCTCTGGCGCTCTTGTTCGAGCTGAGAATAATGATTGAATTCTTGAATGATATTATATCAATTTTTTTCAATTTGAATCAAAAATAACTCCTGTGTCTGTATCTGTGTGAAATGCATGGTCTTTGTTCGTGAAAACAAATTATTGCTTAATGTCATTCTTTGATTCATTCCTGACTCCAGTAAGAAATCGTATGAAAATGTTAATCACTTTACGTGTGGTTCTGTTTAGCTCGAGAATTTCATTCAATGTCCAGTTAACTATCCCGAATGAGTAGATGATTATCGGTACTGCTAAGCTGTTCGCAGCTGATACTTTATTTTTCCTGGACAGCTGTGACTTCCATATATCTCAGATATTCTTTTTTAGCTAGCTGTTAAAAGGCATCCTTGATTTGGATTGTCTCCAGTGCACCTCGTTATTTCATCCTAAGGTATGTATGTTTCTTCCTCTTCGAGGTGTCGAATGCTTATTCCCCCTTCTAGGTCGATGTCTTCTTTTGTTTTTTCAGTTCTTCCTCTGCTTAGATGAAAAATATCACACTTGTCCAGACCGAATGACATTCCTATTGCTGAGGTCTATTCGACAACTATATTCAGTCGTTGTTGTAGTGCTGCCTTGGAAGAAGCGTACTGTTTCAAGTTGTCCATGTAGAGGAGGTGTGAGATCAGATGTTCTCTTCTGCCTGGTGGCCCGGCCTTGTACCCTATTCTACTTAACCCCAACTCAGTTATTAATGGCTGTATTATCAAGCTGTATTATTAAGCTGTGCGCCGATGTGTCTAATGCTTTCGCGTAATCCAACCATGATGTATTTAGGTCGCGTTTGTAGTGTCTCCCTTCTTGACCAATGCTTTGTCTATAAGGAGGTTGTCCTTGCACTCCTGTACTCCTCTCCTCGCTTCTCTTTGTTCGTGGATTTTATGCCCTACTGGTCCAATGGATTCCAGAATCCGATGTTGAAGAACACTTGTGAGAATTTTATACAGCGTGTTGAGCAGTAGTTGTTTGGCTGTCCTAGATCACCTGATTGCGGTATTAATACAGTTCTGCCCTCTACCAACCATGAAGGAATTGGCACAAGGTGAATAATCTAGCAAGGTGTTGGTGGGTAGCTGGAAAGTTCTGCCACCAGTAGTTCTGAACACCATCCAGTCCAGGTGCTGTTAAATCATGCTTGTTCTTCAAGGCATGTCAAACCTCTTCCGTTGTTATTTCAGTCAGCTCTTCGTTCTTTTGCAGATTTTGATCACATAATATATCTGGAGTTTGTGAAGTGCTGGAGTATCCCTGGTTTTCGCTGGTCGCCCGTATAAATTTTTCCAGAAATGTTCGAATTCATCCGGTGATGGTGGATTTTTTGCCTCTACTTGTTTGGGTCGAAATAACTTTGAAGGTTCTTTCCTACTGCAACCTCAAATGCTTTCCTTCTATTGACGAGTAGCTCTGGAACATCTACTACCTGTTTCGTCGTTAGCAATATGCGGAATTTTCGACTCGGAGTGTGGCAGCTCTCACCTGCTTCATGTCTGATGCGACTTCTTCAGATCGCAATCCAGGTATAGGAGGTGTTGGATGTTCGTGGTATCTCTCACTTGCCCCTCATACTGTCCTTCTCTCCTTTGATTCGTCAAGTATTGCTGTTGGTTTGGAGCATCTCTCACCTGCTCTTGAGCTTGTTCTTTCATCCCCTCTGAATCTTGATGCTGTTACATGATTCCCCTCTTTTTGAGATGGCTCACCTGGTCTCGTAGATTTTGCTGCATCATGAAGTTGAGATATGGTAGATTCTCACACCACAGACCATGCATTCTTTTCATATGACGGAAGTTACACGGTCAATCTGGTATCAGTCTGGTATCAGTCTCGCATCACATCAATCATGGATTTATGTCAGATTGACGGAAATTGGTTCTAAATGTGTAGATTGATGGACTGATGATCCGGATTGATGGTAATACTGGAGTAAGATTGATGCGAGAATGATACCAGACTGACCATGTAACATCCGTCTATATCCCCTTCTTTCAGGTCTCGATTTTCGGTATAACACAGACAGTTGTTCGTGTTGCTCGGGTGTCCACTTATAGCGCTCCCTTTGTGCGGCCTTGTTCCTGTTGCCGGGTCCGACTACGGGTTGCTCTTGCGAGCGCTGATTCCCTATGCGACCGACAACTTGTTCTCTCTCCTTCTCGATGTCCCCGTCGGAAGCTGTAATTTCTTATTTATTATTAGAGTTGCATATATGTGAAGAAAACAATAATAATAATAAGTTCTTTCTTAATACCAACATAACCAATTCCGATATCGGCAACTTCTGCCAGACTACACGAGTCAAGCGACTGGCATGGAAGTAGAATGATCGAGTTGTTCGAATGTACCTAAAGTCACGGAGGTTTAGCTTCCTTTCCGATCGTAGCGAGGCTGGAATTTTCATTGTAGTTTTCGTCCATTCATGGTTCCCATGGAAACCGAGTCTAGGAAAGGGAAATAGGATATTGGAATCGCGTCAATTCGGTATGCCCGTATGCGGAAGTTCTTAATATTATTTGAGTTATGCCGGTGTCATTCCAAAGTAGTGATATGAATATAAAATAATGCTATTAAAAACTGAAACCATGTTTTAAATAACACATGACATATAGTCTAGTCAACAAGTGCCTTTTAAGTCAAAATTTCTGCGTATTCACCGAAAATTATGATTGAGGTGTCATTCGTTTCGGAATGGCATGTAGATAGTTTTTGAGAATAGTTATAAACATAAGTGAAAAAAAGGAGGAGGTTTGGGTTTTCACCAATATCTCAAAAACTGTTTGCGATAATTCAAATTTGAAAAGAGATTCAAATAGAGGAGGAAATTTCTCAAAAAAAAGTCTCAACTGCCGGAACAGTAGGACCAATATTTATAATTTTCCCAGAGGGCTGAATGTACGCCCGAAAACGGGTACCCCGGCTTGCGCAAGCCTCGCCCCCTTCGCCCCACCTTTGATGAATAAATATTATTTACACTTATTAAATATGAAAATGAAAAATTGAAAAAATTCAGGCGTCTGTAGGATAGATCAATGAATAATAATCCGTGGTCCAAGAATGTTTATCGCGATTTTTCAATTAGTTATTCATTAGTTGATTAACAATTTTTTGTAGCACGAACTATAATTGATAAATTATTAATATGAGAATGTTTTCCTTTCGTGGAGCTATTTTTCAAAGGTCTAAGAATAGATTCCTATTGAAAAATTTGAAAAATTTGTTAATTTTCGTTTTATTACGAACAATTTACTTAAGAAAAAAATTATAAAGCTTTAATTTATAATATTAATATTGATCCGTTTTCTTATGATCAGAAACTACTTAACAATGATTTTTAATAATTATTATCTCCTAATGTTCAAAAGAATTGTTATAAACCAATGCATTGTTTATGAGATCATTTAAAATTTAATTTTGAAAACATAATTGAATCCTTGTAACTTTTCATTTAAGTAAATTGTTGATAACAAATCGAAAATTAACAAATTTTCAAATTTTCCAACGGAAATCTTTTCCACCTTCGAAAAATAGCTCTACGAAAGGAAAACATTCTTAGCTTAATAGTTTCACAATTATCGTACTTGCAATGTGAATGTTCGTGCTACAAAAAATTGTTCATAGGATTATTGTTCATTGATCTATTCTACAGACGCCTGAATTTTCTCAATGTTTTATTTTCATATTTAATAAGTTGATATTTATTCATCAAATGTACGAAAGGGGCGAGGCTTGCGCAAGAAGGAGTACCCGTTTTCGGGAGTATTTTCAACCCACATGGAAAATTATAAATATTGGTCCTAGTTCCCGGAGTTGGAATTTTTTTCCAGGAAATTTCCTCCTCTTCTTGAATCTTTTTTCAAATTTGAATTATCTCAGACAGTTTTTCAGATATTGATGAAAAGCCAAACCCTCTCCTTCTCTTTCACTTAATTGTTTATAACTATTGCAATTTTTGCGAGCGGCCTTAGCATTTTCTCAAAAACTATCTACATGCCATTCCGAATCGAATGACACCTTAATCATAATTTTCGGAGAATACGCAAAAATTTTGAAATAAAAAGCAGTTGTTGACTAGACTAATATTTGTTTTTCAATTCTAAATATTCTAGCATAAGTTATAAAATCTTAAATAAAATTTATTGTATTCTGAACATGCTCTTGAATTAGGCTCCCTTTGCATCTAGGCCTTACTAGCTCCATCTGTCTCTTACGTTATCGTAATGAATTCGTACGCCGTGTCCTCAGGTTTTTTTGCGGTTATGTTCTGGGGAACATCGCGTTATCATTTTGCCCAAATGTCTGTAATTTTCGATTTTTTTGCCGAAAATGGTCTCAAACGATTGGGTTAGATTACCTGATGAAGAATTCGAGGTCAAATTTAATTCTGTCCGGACGGCCATCCGTTGTCACGATAACTTGAGAATGGAAAGAGATAGCGACTTGAAAATTTCAGGGTTGGTGGCGCATTGCAATATGACGGACAAGTTCGTTAATGAGCATAATCGGTCCAATGGTTTCCGACTAATAATTTTGTTTTCAAGCAATACAAATCCGATAGAATTGAAACTTGAGTAGTTGTAGAATGCAAAACTAAGGACGTTTGCAAAATTTTGAGAGAATCGTATAACTAGAAAAATTGAAAACAAATATCGAAAAATATTATTTATGTCACGAAAACCTGAGTACAGTAAGAGATAGCGACTTGAAATTTTCGGCTAAGGGTGCATCTGAATGCGACACTTGAGTTTGTTTATAGGCATAATCGGACAAACGGTTTTGGAGTAATACCCATCTGAAATTCGGTTGTTATTTCCTCAATAACTCAAACAATACAAAACCGATCCAATTCAAACATGGTTATCAGTTGTAGAATCTCAACGCGAAAATTCTTGCGAAATTTTGTGAGGATCGTATCGCCACAAAATTTTTAAAAAATCATTGAAAAAAATTTTATATATCAGAAACTATTCGTCTGACGTCGCTGAGAGAAAACTTCAGAACCTAACTCTATTGTCAAGTTCCAAGTTTGAACACGATCGGATCTATATTGTTGGAGTTCCGAGCAGCCTTGTGTGAGTTCAGTAGCTGGATGGGTGATCGTTGCCAAGATAACATTGAAACTAAAGGAGATAGGCCACCGTATTCACAATGCATTCAATCTCCGTTAAGTCCTAACTGAGGTCCTCAGTTAAGGATAAATAAGAATCGCAACCTCAGTTAACGTATGTAACGGAACTGAAACAGGCCTGTTTCACGTTAATTTTCACTTAACCTAAGGTTGCGACTCTTATTTATCCTTAACTGAGGACCTCAGTTAGGACTTAACGGAGATTGAATGCTTTGTGAATACGGCGAAGGGACTTCCAATTTTCCGGGTTGGTTGCACATCCCAATGGGAGAGTTTAGTTCGATTTTGAGCATAGTCTGTCCATCGGTTTCGGAGTTATACCCACCTGCAATATTATTTCATCAATAACTCGAAAAATATAGACTCGATCAAATTGAAGCTTGGTAACTAGTTGTAGAATATCGACATAAGCGTGTATGAAATTTTGTGAGAACCGTACCACCAGAAAATTTTTAAATTAAAATTACGAAAAAAAAATTGGTTCAAGCACTGGCGTGAAGTCATTTTTTGAGTTATCGTAGAAATAATATTCCGGGTGGGTATAACTCAGAAACCGTTAGTTCCATCATGCCCAAGCCAACTGTCCTACTTGAATGCGCAACCTACCCTGAAAAGTCCCTATCTCCTTCCATTTGAAAGTTATCGAGTCAACGGTCACCCATCCAGCTACTGAACTCATACAAGGCTGCTCGGATCTCCCACAATATGGATCGGATCGTGTTCAAACTTGGAACTTGGCAGTAGAGTTAGGTTTTGAGGGGTATCGCAAAATTTCAGCGATGTCAGACGGATAGTTTCTTATATATATAATTTTTTTCAGGGATATTCAATGACTTTATAAAAATTTTCTAGTGATACGATCCTCACGAAAATTCGCAAGAATGTTTGCGTTATCATTCTACAACTTATAACCAAGTTTGAATTGGATCGGTTATGTATTTTATTTGTTTCTCATTTGTAAACGTCAGTTTCCAAAAACACAATATTAATCAAGAAAGTTTATTTTATCAAGTCACTAACTTGTAAAACTGACAGTTAACTTGCAAAATTTTTACAAGTTAGTAGTATTATTTACATTAGAAAATTTTGTTTTATCGTCATATATGTTGAAAATCATGGTACAATTAATTGTTATTTCCAGTAACACAGATTTTTGATGATGAAAGAGTTGATACTGATGATGATGAACCATCTGTTGACTCAGAAACTGCTGCACTCGAGGACTGCAGAACATTTGTACTCTCCTTACTACCAAATAATTTGCTAGACATTTCGATTTTTTTGTTGACCGAATCATCGCAATTTCGGTGCTCTTCCACCCTCCTGCACGCTTTAGTGCTAAAATATCTCCACCCGAATCCGCAACCATAGTGGCTCCAGTTCTGCGAAAAGAGTGGCCGGTGTATAACTCTTGGTCTTTTAAACCTAAATATTTCGCTATTTGCTTTGGGACACCACCAATAGTGTGCTGGCCAGCATTAAGGGAAATGCACTTTCCATGTCGGCATGTCAAAAAAATCTTAGGCTTTCTGTTCCAGGAGGCCGAAGATTTACATATTTTCTGTATATCATGCAGGGCTTGAAGCTGCAGCCATCATCGGTTATGGTGAAACTTCTTGTTAAATTTTTTGTTTGCCGCAATGTCACAATAACGTATTTTCCCATATCTTCTACATCATTCATGTTTAAGGAGAGAATTTCGTCACATCGACAACATCCAAAAATCCCAAATATTGTTACAATTTTCGCCAGCAACCACTGGTCATCAGGAGCATGTAAAAGAAATTGTTCAACCTCTTCTTTACTTAATACCTTGGCCTTTTTTGGCGTATAACGCTCATTTTTTCGTTTCAGAACCGCTATTACCTTTTGAAATCTGCAAATGACAACTAAACGTCATATTTTTCAATAAATTTTTTAAGGATAGCATAGACCATTTTGCCCATAAAGTATTAGGGCTGAATCTAGCTGATAGTTGATTCAAGTAGACCAACAAAACATCTTCAGTTAACCCAATCACATTGTTTTTGTTTTGCCACTTTTTGAAGTCGTCGTATTCTCACTCGTACCTTGAAGCTGATTTTGCAGGTAATGCACTTGAATCTACACTGCTGGCTGCCTCAATAATTTCTTTTGGTACATTCATTTACGCTTTCGCCAAAACAAATGTAAAGAAAAATAAACAGACATCTTCATGGCAACGCTTCCATAGCTTACGACATTTGCGACAAATTATTGAGATTTTTTCGGAATTTATCTAACCCTTTTACAAATGAGAAACAAATAAAATATAAAACAATACACGCAAGGAAACGGGTTTTACAGGCTAAAGGAGGTAACTGATTCGCCTACGGCTCGTCAGTTATATCCTCCATTCGCCAGTAAAAACCCTCTTACCTTGCTAGTAACGTTATATACTATTTCGAGTTATTGAGGAAATAACAACCAAATTTCAGATGGGTATAACTTCAAAACCGTTAAGCCGATTATGCCTATAAACAAACTCAAATGTCGCATTCGGATGTACAACCTAACCTGAAATGTAGCTATCTATTTCCGTTCTCAGGTTACCGTTACATAAATTATATTGCTTAATAATTTTTTTTAAGTAATCATTAAAGGATACTGTGGGAGGTATATTCATCATTGAATGGTTTCTTTCTGGGTTTTCTCTCCCAAACTCTGAAAAATATCTATAAAATAAAAATTAATTATTTTGTGATTTGCTTCTGCGCACGAAACACAAGATATTTGTCAGAAGCAATCAATTGAACAATGTTGCCTAACAAATAACAACGAAACAACATCAACGAAGAAACAACTATATCGTAACGTTTCGGAGTCTATATCAGACTCCTTCTTCAGACGCTTAACGAAAAAATCTTCAGAACTGTTTTGTTGATTGTTATTCTGCGATTCGAAAATTAATTTTCACGTTAACTGAGGTTGCGATTCAAATTCATCCTTAACTGAGGACCTCAGTTAGGACTTAACGGAGATTGAATGCTTTGTGAATACGGAGGTAAATCCGACTCCTTCGTCAGACACTTAATGAAAATCTTCAGAATTATTTTTTGTTGATATAGCTATTCTGAAATTCTAGAATTCTCACAAAAAATGATTCTGTAGTATTATTTAGACTTCGAAACGAAATTTAGTTGTTTCATCGTGGATGTTGTTCCGTTATTGTTTGTTAGGCAACATTGTTCAATTTATTGCTTCTGACGAATATCTTGTGTTTCTTACGCCGAAGCGCTTCACAAAATGATAATTTTTTATTCAATAGATATTTTTCAGAGTTTTAGGAGAGAGAAAACTCAAAAAGAAACCATTTAAAAATGAATGTATCTCCCACAGTATCCTTTAATGATTATCTTTGCACTTCCTAATGACTCTATTCATATATGCTAACATTTTGGTTTGTTCCTTTCAATTTTGTTCTAAAATACGAACTGTCTTATTTATTGGGAGAAAAAGTGCACATTCATGATATAGCTATACACCCCTCTGGGATTCTTAGGCACTGCACAGTGGTCTGAGGTTAAATTGACATTAAAATGAATTCATGAACGCGATGGCTAATATGAGACAGCCAGGTAGACCACCCTTTTATACCGCATAAGTGGAGCCTTGCTCCGATAATATCTGTTGACATTTGAACAATCCGAATTATTTATAGCTATGCAGCCCTCTTGTATTCTTAGGCACTGCGCAGTGGTCTGAGGTAAAATTGATTTTCATATGGAAATACAGTTTCAAACAGCAGATAATTTTTATGTTCAAAGATATGCTAATTATTTGTTAGGCGAAGAAGGCATACATTCATGATTATACAGGTAATATCACGAATTTATAGATCATACTTGGCACATCTTTGCATATAATATTTGTCAACTGTTTTAAACTGTCTTGACATATGAAAAATTAATTTACCTCAGGCCTTTATGTAGTGCCTAAGGCTTGTTTCACATACATTTTAGCGTATAGGGCTGGACGACTATGAATCCTTTGTATTTTTCATTTGGCAGCAAATTCTCCGAGGGAAGCTTCACTTAAGCGGTATCAAAGGGTGGTCGACGATTCTTCGAAAGTACACAAGAGAACTCTCGAGAGGGTCGAGTATCAGTCATAAGATGTCTGTAAGACCCATCTGAAACGTGGGCTGTCATCCGTCCATGGCTAGGTATATATGTGTATAAAATGAATTCATGAACGCGATGGCTAATATGTGACAGCCAGATAGACCAACCTTTTATACCGCATAAATGGAGCCTTGCTCCGATAATCTGTTGACATTTGAACAATCCGAAATATTTATAGCTATGCAGCCCTCTTGGATTCTTAGGCACTGCACAGTGGTCTGAGGTAAAATTGATTTTCATATGGAAATACAGTTTCAACCCGCAGACAATTTTTATTTTCAAAGATATGCTAATTATTTGTTAGGCGAAGAAGGCACACATTCATGATCTTATTATATAGGTAATATCACGAATTCATAGATCATAGTTGGCACATCTTTGCATATAAAATTTGTCAACTGTTTTAAACTGTCTTGACATATGAAAAATTAACTTACCTCAGGCCTTTATGTAGTGCCTAAGGCTTGTTTCACATACATTTTAGCGTATAAATCCTTTGTATTTTTCATTTGGCAGCAAATTCTCCGAGGAAAGCTTCACTTAAGCGGTATCAGAGGGTGGTCGACGATTCTTCGAAAGTACACAAGAGAACTCTCGAGAGGGTCGAGTATCAGTCATAAGATGTCTGTAAGACCCATCTGAAAGGTGGGCTGTCATCCATTCATGGCTAGGTATATATGTGTATAAAATGAATTCATGAACGCGATGGCTAATATGAGACAGCCAGGTAGACCACCCTTTTATACCACATAAGTGGAGCCTTGCTCCGATAATCTGTTGACATTTGAACAATCCGAATTATTTATAGCTATGCAGCCCTCTTGGATTCTTAGGCACTGTGCAGTGGTCTGAGGTAAAATTGATTTTCATATGGAAATACAGTTTCAAACAGCAGACAATTTTTATGTTCAAAGATATGCTAATTATTTGTTAGGCGAAGAAGGCACACATTCATGATTATACAGGTAATATCACGAATTTATAGATCAGAGTTGGCACATCTTTGAATATCAAATTTGTCAACTGTTTTAAACTGTCTTGACATATGAAAAATTAACTTAGCTCAGGCCTCTATGTAGTGCCTAAAGCTTGTTTCACATACATTTTAGCGTATAAGGCTGGACGCCTATAAATCCTTTGTATTTTTCATTTGGCAGCAAATTCTCCGAGGGAAGCTTCACTTAAGCGGTATCAAAGGGTGGTCGACGATTCTTCGAAAGTACACAAGAGAACTCTCGAGAGGGTCGAGTATCAGTCATTAGATGTCTGTAAGAGCCATCTGAAACGTGGGCTGTCATCCGTTCATGGCTAGGTATATATGTGTATAAAATGAATTCATGAACGCGATGGCTAATATGAGACAGCCAGGTAGACCACCCTTTTATACCGCATAAGTGGAGCCTTGCTCCGATAATCTGTTGACATTTGAACAATCCGAATTATTTATAGCTATGCAGCCCTCTTGGATTCTTAGGCACTGCACAGTGGTCTGAGGTAAGATTGATTTTCATATGGAAATACAGTTTCAACCCGCAGACAATTTTTATTTTCAAAGATATGCTAATTATTTGTTAGGCGAAGAAGGCACACATTCATGATCTTATTATATAGGTAATATCACGAATTTATAGATCATAGTTGGCACATCTTTGCAAATAAAATTTGTCAACTGTTTTAAACTGTCTTGACATATGAAAAATTAATTTACCTTAGGCCTCTATGTAGTGCCTAAGGCTTGTTTCACATACATTTTAGCGTATAGGGCTGGACGCCTATAAATCCTTTGTATTTTTCATTTGGCAGCAAATTCTCCGAGGGAAGCTTCACTTAAGCGCAATCAAAGGGTGGTCAACGATTTTTCGAAAGTACACAAGAGAACTCTCGAGAGGGTCGAGTATCAGTCATAAGATGTCTGTTAGACCCATCTGAAACGTGGGCTGTCATCCGTTCATGGCTAGGTATATATGTGTATAAAATGAATTCATGAACGCGATGGCTTATATGAGACAGCCAGGTAGACCACCCTTTTATACCGCATAAGTGGAGCCTTGCTCGGATAATCTGTTGACATTTGAACAATCCGAATTATTTATAGCTATGCACCCCTCATGGATTCTTAGGCACTGCACAGTGCTCTGAGGTAAAATTGATTTTCATATGGAAATACAGTTACAAACCGCAGATAATTTTTATGTTCAAAAATATGCTAATTATTGGTTAGGCGAAGAAGGCACACATTCATGATTATACAGGTAATATCACGAATTTATAGATCATAGTTGGCACATCTTTGCATATAAAATGTGTCAACTGTTTTAAACTGTCTTGACATATGAAAAATTAATTTACCTCAGGCCTCTATGTAGTGCCTAAGTCTTATTCCACATACATTTTAGCGTATAGGGCTAGACGCCTATAAATCCTTTGTATTTTTCATTTGGCAGCAAATTCTCTGAGGGAAACTTCACTTAAGCGTTATCAAAGGGTGGTCGACGATTCTTCGAAAGTACACAAGAGAACTCTCGAGAGGGTCGAGTATCAGTCATAAGATGTCGGTAAGACCCATCTGAAACGTGGGCTGTCATCCGTTCATGGCTAGGTATATATGTGTTATAAAATGAATTCATGAACGCGATGGCTAATATGAAAAAGCCAGGTAGAGCACCCTCTTATACCACTTAAACGGAGCCTTTCTCGGATAATCTGTTGACATTTGAACAATTTGAATTATTTATAGCTTTGCTGCCCTTTTGTATTCTTAGGCACTACACAGTGGTCTGAGGAAAGATTTATTTATTTTCATATAGAAATACAGTATTAACCAGTAGGTAATTTGTATGTTCAAAGGGATGCTAATTATCATGTTTAAATCCAACCCCTATATAATAAGCAGATGAAATTGTGCTATTTCCACCCACTAAATAATACGATTTGTATTTCAAAACAATTAAAAGGGGAGAAGTCCTGTGGCAGGAGCTTTGGCGCTCCTGTTCATTTTTGACAAACCATATCTCCGAATGTATTGGATTCTCAGAGTTGGGAATGATATCAATGGATTCTTATAATAGAACTGCACCATAAATAAAAAATGGGTTCAAGCCCTGTGGACAGGAGCTTTCTGGCGCTCTAGTTCAAACAGACAAATTATATCTGGTATTGGTTTCTCAGAGTTGGGAATTATATCAATGTATTCATATGATATCACTGCATCATAAAGGAAATTCAATTCAAATAATAGTTTATTAGATAAGTAATAATAAATTACCTTGTAATCGATCAAAAATTTCCTGATCTACGTTCATCAAATTTTCTCCTCTCTGCTTTCAATATTTACGTAATATTTTCAAACATTTTCGGGTGAGGTCCCCGTTGCATCGCTAAAATACGAGTATTTCAACCCCAATATTCTTGAAGTTACAATATTCCCTTCTGTCAAGTTGACTTTATGACAATTCATACAAAGAATATACATAGAATAATTATATCAATCTGTGAAATACGATTTACATTGAAATTTTGAAAAATCATATCTCCGAAAGTATTAGCTTGTTAGAGTTAAAAATGATATGAATGGATTCTTATGATAAAACTGCTTATTAAAAAAAATTTAATTTGGAATTTGTTTCGTAAAAAAAAAATTTTTTTTTATTACTCCGAAACCTTCTGTCCGATTTTGCCCAGTAACGAATTTAGCCGAGATATTTATCCCCCAAACCTACTCTGAAAATTTCAACTCTCTAGCTCATTCCGTTCGAGAGTTATCGTGCCTACGGCCGGACCGGCCGGACCGGCCGGACGGCCGGCTGGACAGAATGAATTTCGACCACGGATTCTTGATCAGTGAGTCGAACCAAATCGTTTAAGACCATTTTCATCCAAATATTCGAAAATTACAGACATTTGGGCAAATTGATAAGCACTCAGTTCCGAGGAACTAGAGCGCCAAAAATTAAATTCAAATAATAGTTTATTCATCAAGATTAAATAACAACCAGGTACGGAACATCGTCGGTGATTATATGCGTTTTACGCACGACACTTCCAAATATAATTTGTGGAATTCACATCTTACGCAGGTAAGGGTTGGATCGTGATCTTCGTATCTTCGTATTTCAATTCCAATAGAATACATATTTATGTTAGAATTAAAAATTCTGTGATCATACACGATTCACTCGTTACTGAAGTATGTCATTAAAATGGTATGAAATGTATTCATTTATATTATAAAAGCTAGAAAACGGTATATGCAGATGCTACAATGATTAAGAGTGCAAAAGCTCCTGACTTCACGTCTGTAAGTACTTGAACGATTTTTCTTTATTTTCATATAGATGATTTATTGTTAGATGCACAAATTATAAGGCTCGAAGTAAAAAAAAAATATGTATGCGTCAAATGCGACACTATTTTTAGCGTAAAATTCGAAAATGTCAGACATTTGAGCAAAATGATATCGCCCTTGTATGGGCGCGTAAAATGGCATCATGTTGTGAAATAAATACTTTCCCCATTATATAGACTACTGGCCCATGCTGAAAAAATTATGGGTCATTTGAACCACCAGGTGACCTATCTAGAACGATATAAGAGCATAAAATATTAAGATTCAGCACTATGCCGTCACTTGTAAGCTGTCCAACTGAGTGCAGGTGAGAATTCGAAAGTACAGGTAGAGTGAGTACATTTTGGTCACATATTTTTGTACGGCATTCTTACCACCGATAGATCCATGAAAAATAATAAGAAAACGCGCAGTGCCGTACAAAAATGGTGGTCCACAAAGTCGAATTTTTTTTTTATTTTCTGACAATTACCAGGGTAAATTTGGTCATTTGATCTTGTACGGCATCTGTGTCATACTATTTCAATACTGCTTCTAATCCATTATTCCGCAACGCCGTACAAAAATCATGCGACAAGGGGAAAAAATCGAGGGTTGTAATCCCCTCTCTTTCGGTAGTCCAGCAGGTGATTTGATACAACATGAAATAAATTTATTTTGAAAGTATTTTATGCATAGATAATATTTTTTCATATGCCGTACATTTTCGTTGGTTCAAAGGGAAAAAAAAATTAAATAGAAAAAATTAAAAAGAAAAAATCTATATAACGAAATGTAAGGTGAAATTTATTTTATACGGCATTTAGATAGTTTATTTGTACAAATTTTCAGTCTTTTCGTGATTCTAGGTTTCTAGTTAGAAACTATGTCATATATGGGTTTGTTTACTATCGATTTATACTTGAATTATGTAGATGTGCAATTTAATTTTTAATTTTTCAAAAATAATTCTGCTAATTTCAGTATCATAAGCACATTTTTGGAGCGACGTTCTGTTACGACGTTTAGCATTTGTAGGGAATATCGTATTTTATTCGGATGTACTCGGCTTGGACCCGAGAGAAGATAATTATTCGGACGTCGATGAAGACGTTGATTCTGATAACAACTCAGCAACGGATTCCGATACAGAATAATTCAAACAAAAACCATATTTCTTATTATCATCATTAAATTTATGAATTTTTTTTTTATGAAATGACCATTTTTTTATTATTATCATTAAATAATTCGAATTTTTCTAAAACATGATTGTTTTATTTATTCACATCATTACAATGAAACAAATCAATTATATGTATGTATCAATAAGGTTTGAAGTAGGTATATATTGAACCAAAAAGTATACAAAACTGTTGATACTGGGATTGACAGTTTCAATTCTTGGACATAATATACACACCGTTTCAGTTCAGTTAGACGTCATAGTGATTTTATCATATTATCAATTGTTCTCTTCAAAATTATGTTGATACCGTACTGTATCAGATGGCCATAAAGTACCCTCAAAATTGTAGCGTCACTTTCATCAGCCTAAAAGATATGGTGTGCATAAAAATGTACGGCATCATTTTTTCCTAATTTATATATGTTATTACTATTTAAAACAAGGGATAAAATGTAGAAAACTGCTATATTTCATTAATCTATGATATTTAAACTTTTACAATAATTTGCAAAATTCCAGTTTTTGTATTTCTCTATAATATTTTTTAGAACGGTTTTTTTTTTGAACGGCAATACTATATAACAATTGTATTTTACAATATCATGTTAAAAAAAAAGTTCCCGTACAGGATCAAATGACTTTACAGCTCTAAAAATCAAGGATACGATGCAATTAAGGTAATTATTGATTTACATTCAAATGAACAATCAATTTTTGACGGCATTATTTTTAATAGTACTTTTGAGTGCTAGATAATGTTTTGGAACCGAAGCCGTACTTTTTCAAATCACCCCCTGGACTACGGAAAGAGAGGGGATTACAACCCTCGATTTTTTCCCCTTGTCGCATGATTTTTGTACGGCGTTGCGGAATAATGGATTAGAAGCAGTATTGAAATAGTATGACACAGATGCCGTACAAGATCAAATGACCAAATTTACCCTGGTAATTGTCAGAAAATAAAAAAAAAAAATTCGACTTTGTGGACCACCATTTTTGTACGGCACTGCGCGTTTTCTTATTATTTTTCATGGATCTATCGGTGGTAAGAATGCCGTACAAAAATATGTGACCAAAATGTACTCACTCTACCTGTACTTTCGAATTCTCACCTGCACTCAGTTGGACAGCTTACAAGTGACGGCATAGTGCTGAATCTTATTATTTTATGCTCTTATATCGTTCTAGATAGGTCACCTGGTGGTTCAAATGACCCATAATTTTTTCAGCATGGGCCAGTAGTCTAATACGGTATTGCGTCGTATTGCGATGCGACACCTACCCTGAAAATTTCAAGTCGCTATCTCATTCCGTTCTCAAGTTATCGTGGCAATGGAATGTCCTCGAATTCTTCATCAGGTAGTCGAACTCAATCGTTTGAGACCATTTTCATCAAACATTTCGAGAATTACAGACATTTGGGGAAAATGAAAACGCGATGTTCCCCAGAACATACGCGCAAAAATATTATTATTGAAGTAATTTTCGTTAAAATTTAAATCAATTTTCAATTGACTTCTCTGATTAAAGGAGGATGGATATACCGATGGTGCTTTTCAATTGCTTACCAGAAACAAATAAACCACCTGACGAATAGAAAATGGACAATAAAGCCAAGCCAACTTAATAATTCACCTATGAATGCGAACATATTGTGACAAAACTAATAATATTTCATTTCACATGGATTTTTACACACGAACTTGCTAATAAGAAAGAATATCATTGTATCAATGTTGACAATAACAAGCCTCCTGTTGTTGTTTGATCCTCACTTATCCACTAACACTAAACATTTCATATTAATATCTAACATTATCCTACTCACCTCTTTTCGAGATCTATTCGCGTTCAACAAGTATTCATGTACATACAACCTACTGCAACGCATCAATATGATTAAGAATTTGGAACAATTGTAGTCATGCAGATTTTCGGACCAAGTATCTAAGATAGTGAAGATAAGGATAAGTCGATCTGCTCACCAAGACAAAATATATAAGTTGCAATTAATCTATGGCTTATAGTATTATGATAATACTAAAGCACAGAGTTTATCGCCTCTCCCTGTAGTCCCTGTGGATGATTATCTAATATGTAGAGGCTTATAAGCTGAATTCATAAAAACGCTACCAATTTTACACAAACATTTTTGGCGCGCTGTTCAGGTAAATAGAGTGCCTATTAGTTCGTCCAAAGGTCTTTAATTTATGAATTTTTGACCGGGAATGGTTTCAAACGATTAGTTTCGACTCATTGATGAAGAATCCGAGGTCAAACTTGATTCCAGCCGGCCGTCAGCAAGATTACGCTCGAACGCAATGAGTCAGAAAATTGAAATTTTCAAAGTGAGTTTGGGAGATAGTTCAGTCAATCTGGCATTTCGAGGGTACAGAAAATAACCAGTGGCTGAATCTTTGTTAATAGTTGGAGAATGATGTTAGAAAAGGGTTTATTGGGTCGGCCACGTTGGACCGTGATGCGTGTTTTGAAAAACTCAAAAAAATTTTGAAATGCATTTATCTCGTGATCTATGCATTTCACAGAAAAATTAATTCAAAAAATGGGTTCAAGCCCTGTGGACAGGAGCTTTCTGGCGCTCTAGTTCAAACAGACAAATTATATCTCCGAAAGTTTTGGTTTCTCTGAGTTGGGAATTATATCAATGTATACATATGATAGAGCTGCATCATGAAGGAAATTCAATTCAAATAATAGTTTATTTATCAAGATTAAATGAGCAATCATGAGAATGAGAACTGCACCATGGAAGAAATCGAATTAAATCTGGCCAATTTTGCCCAATAACGAACTTATCCGAGATATTCATCTCCCTAACCTACTCTGAAAATTTCAACTATCTAGCTCATTCCGTTCGAGAGTTATTGTGGAAAAACATATTTTAAATTTTCAATTTTTGGCGCTCTAGTTCCTCGGAACTGAGTGCTTATCAATTTGCCCAAATGTCTGTAATTTTCGAATATTTCGATGAAAATGGTCTTAAACGATTTGGTTCGACTCACTGATCAAGAATCCGTGGTCGAAATTCATTCTGTCCGGCCGGTCCGGCCGGCCGGTCCGGCCGGTCCGGCCGGCCGTAGGCACGATAACTCTCGAACGGAATAAGCTAGAGAGTTGAAATTTTCAGAGTAGGTTTGGGGGATAAATATCTCGGCTAAGTTCGTTATTGGGCAAAATCGGACAGATGGTTTCGGAGTAACAAAAAAAATATTTTTTTTTTACGAAACAAATTCCAAATTAAATTTTTTTTAATAAGAAGTTTTATCATAAGAATCCATTCATATCATTTTTAACTCTAACAAGCTAATACTTTCGGAGATATGATTTTTCAAAATTCCAATAATAAATCGTATTTCAACGTTGTCACAGAATGATATTATTCTATGAATTGTCATAATGTCAAATGATGTTCCTGAGACATTAATCTAATCAATCAAAGAATTGTGAGTGAAGTGAGAAAAATCTCAGTTGTTTGCTCCGAAATTAGTTTTTCTCAGAAAATTCTTACATTTCGGAACTGAACATGAAGTAAGAGATCTGAGAGTAGTGAGACTGCTTTTCATCCATAGACATAGATATAACTCTCGAATGGAATGAGGTAGGTAGTTGAAATTTTCAGAGTAGTTTAGGGAGATGAATATCTCGGTTAAGTTCGTTATTGGGCAAAATTGGCCAGATTTAATTTGATTTCTTCCATGGTGCAGTTCTCATTCTCATGATTGCTCATTTAATCTTGATAAATAAACTATTATTTGAATTGAATTTCCTTTAGGATGCAGTTCTATCATATGAATACATTGATATAATTCCCAACTCTGAGAAACCAATACTTTTGGAGATATAATTTGTCTGTTTGAACTAGAGCGCCAGAAAGCTCCTGTCCACAGGGCTTGAACCCATTTTTTTTTTTTACACTTTGCGGTAATCTGGTCGATACAAACTTCACGAGTATTTCAACCCCAATATTTTTGAAGTTACAATTTTCCCTTTTGTCAAGTTGACATTATGAAAATTCATACAAGGAATAATTATATCAATCTGTGAAATACGATTTACATTGAAATTTTGAAAAATCATATCTCCGAAAGTATTAGCTTGTTAGAGTTAAAAATGATATGAATGGATTCTTATGATAAAACTGCTTATTAAAAATTATTCAATTTGGAATTTGTTAATGTGAAAAAAAAATTTTTTTTTATTACTCCGAAACCTTCTGTCCGATTTTGCCCAGTAACGAACTTAGCCGAGATATTTATCCCCCAAACCTACTCTGAAAATTTCAACTCTCTAGCTCATTCCGTTCGAGAGTTATCGTGCCTACGGCCGGACCGGCCGGCCGGACCGGCCGGACGGCCGGACAGAATGAATTTCCACCATGGATTCTTCATCAGTGAGTCGAACCAAATCGTTTAAGACCATTTTCATCGAAAAATTCGAAAATTACAGACATTTGGGCAAATTGATAAGCACTCAGTTCCGAGGAACTAGAGCGCCAAAAAAAATGTAGAGGACATCGATATTCGATATCTACAATTAATCTCATTGGTGCTATGCCGTACAACAAAAAATGCACGCAGTAGGTGGCGCTAAAGTTCCAAAATAAGAGTTTTTCCACTTTTTTGCTATTAAATTTTCTTTTTTCAACTATATTGTAAATGTAAAAGTTATTCCTTTTAATATTACGAACAACTTTTATTTAAACATTTTTTACATACAACTTACCGTTTTGAAGCTACAGCTTGCTGAAGTTTGAAAATTCCATTACAACGATTTCACAAAGTATGAGGACAGCTGTGGTGCATATAACTGACGTATCTTTATTGTTTTGATCAAGATGTAATAATTTATATTGTTTTTAACATTGTTTGTAATATTTCCAATTAGCGATTGTAAATTATTATGAATAATTATAGCTTTTGATCAAATTTTTTTATACATTATTTTATTGAACGGAAATAGTTTTCAAATCTTTATTATTTATTTTACTTTCGAACGGTAAGTTGTATGTAAAAAATGTTTAAATAAAAGTTGTTCGTAATATTAAAAGGAACAACATTTACATTTACAATATAGTTGAAAAAAGAAAATTTAATAGCAAAAAAGTGGAAAAACTCTTATTTTGGAACTTTAGCGCCACCTACTGCGTGCATTTTTTGTTGTACGGCATAGCACCAATGATATTAATTGTAGATATCGATGTCCTCTACATTTTTTTTTAAATTAATTTTTCTGTGAAATGCATAGATCACGAGATAAATGCATTTCAAAATTTTTTTTAGTTTTTCAAAACACGCATCACGGTCCAACGTGGCCGACCCAATAAACCCTTTTCTAACATCATTAACCAACTATTAACAAAGATTCAGCCACTGGTTATTTTCTGTATCGGAACGATTTATTTTTTGCCAGA
The DNA here is from genome assembly GCA_937662695.2 of Halyzia sedecimguttata. NCBI lineage: Eukaryota > Metazoa > Arthropoda > Insecta > Coleoptera > Coccinellidae > Halyzia > Halyzia sedecimguttata. The sequence goes on from OW569414.2 coordinate 75,778,502, forward strand.
TTGACTGAACTAAGATGAATATCTCGGCTAAGTTCGTCACTGAGAAAAATCGATGGTTTCAGAGAAATGTAAAAAAAATTTTTTTTTTGGCGCACGGAACAGAGTGCTTATCAATTTGACCAAATATTTGTAATTTTCAAATTTTTGGCTGATAAGGGTCTTAAACGATTTTGTTCGACTCACTGATCAAGAATACGCGGTCGAAATCGATTCTGTCCGGCCGTCCGTCACGATTTAGGTTTGAAACCTAAAAATCTCTGTTAAGTTCGTTATTGGGCAAAATAGGCCAGATGGTTTCGGAGTAACGAAAAAAAAATTTTTCTTACATTACAAATTAAATTTTTTCAAGATGCAGTTTCATCATAAGAAACCATTGAACTTATCCTCAACTTTAACAAGCTGATACTTTCGGATACATGATTTTTCAATAATACATCGTACTTCTATGTTTTCACAGAATGCGAACTCTATCTGTCTGTGTTCTATCTGTTTGCGGTAGGTCCAGTTTGAAAGATATTTCCAGCTAATGTACAGGTAGTTATTACTTAGTAACACTATTTAAGATTTCCTACATAACGTCGCCTTAATAAGAAAACTGCCTAACTCCGTATTGAATAATTTCACAGGAGGAGCAAAAATTAATATATATTGGATAAATCTTTGAATGAATAATAGATTACGCAACCATGTATTGATTATTCATTATTCTGTAAATCCAGAGTAGCAAAAAAGGACTTGACGAGTTTCTCTAAATATTATTGGAATTAGATATTTTTCGGCTCAAAAGTCCATGACGAAAATGGAGTAAGGCAATTTTCTTATTAATGCGACCATAAGTATTCTGGTATTTGTTTCATAAATAAAAGTGGCTGTTTCATTTACTCAATTTTTCAGAATGACTCCTGATAGTTTTGAAACAATTGTAGCCAAAATTGGACCGTCATATGAAAATAAAATGCAAAGGGATTTAAATTTCTTTCATGATGTTTTTATGACCGATTGAAGAGGATCAGCTTCAAAACTCCCCGAACTAATGGACCGATTTTAAAAAACCTTTTTCTGGATTGGCATGAGACGTAGAATTCAGAAATAATATTAATAACACGATACAGCAACTAATTTAGAGATGGCAACATATTTTTTAGAGATTTTCATCTACATACGACGCTTATGTTCAAAAAGTCGTAATTCCTATTTATGCATATTGATCCTGAAAATCTCAAATCAATCGATATTTAGACATAACGATGTTTTCAACTAGTACTATGACCGTTTTACGAATTTCAGCTTAAGAGCTTCATAATTTCCAGAAAAATTAGAGTAGAATAATAAAAGCTACTTTTTCTTCAGTGTAGATCCTTCATCTGAAAAGTTCCGAGAGTCGATTGATCTAGGATCTAGGACAAGAAAAAAATCTCGATGAGTCCGTTTTCGCAAAAAAAACTTTCTTCGATTGATTCAAAAATTATAATATTCAAAGAATCGAGCCCGTAGAATGAGAGAATATGATCAGATATTTATTGAAATAGTAATATATAAAAACCGAACTACTGGACCAATTTTAATAAACGATACCTTTTTCTGGATTGGCATGAGACGTACAATTCAGAAGAATGTTAATAATACGTAAAACAACTAATTTAGAGTTGACAACATATTTTTTCTACAAACGTCAAAAAATGACAAGGTTCGCGCATTGAAAACAATATGCGAAGTGACCCTTTTTTTCATTTTCCTTCGTTACCATGACACCGTGCGCGAAGTAGTGTGCGAAGTACTTACTTCGCACACTGCATGTAAACTATATGGAGTTTTTATATTTTAACCTTTATGTTCCTCAATCAAACAAACAAATGCCATTTTATTTTCATAGTTACAGTATTTACTTGATTTGGAAAAACATTTTAAGCCAGTTCAATACTATTTTTCATATTAAGCTATGCATGTTACTTATTTTAGAACAATATTTTTGGCGTTTGTAGAAAAAATTTTGTTTGCATCTCATGCGCGAAATACTTTGGTGATCTCAACTATTTTTTTAACTCGGCTGCGCCTCGTTAAAAAAATCAGTTCTCGATCACCAAAGTAGCATTTCGCGCACTAGATACAAAAATAACTATTTTCTACAATTGTCAAAAAATGACAAGGTTCGCGCATTGAAAACAATATGCGAAGTGACCCTTTTTTTCATTTACCTTCGTTACCATGACACCGTGCGCGAAGTAGTGTGCGAAGTACTTACTTCGCACACTGCATGTAAACTATATGGAGTTTTTATATTTTAACCTTTATGTTCCTCAATCAAACAAACAAATGCCATTTTATTTTCATAGTTACAGTATTTACTTGATTTGGAAAAACATTTTAAGCCAGTTCAATACTATTTTTCATATTAAGCTATGCATGTTACTTATTTTAGAACAATATTTTTGGCGTTTGTAGAAAAAATTTTGTTTGCATCTCATGCGCGAAATACTTTGGTGATCTCGACTATTTTTTTAACTCGGCTGCGCCTCGTTAAAAAAATCAGTTCTCGATCACCAAAGTAGCATTTCGCGCACTAGATACAAAAATAACTATTGCAGACGCTAATCCCAGATAGCACACGATATCCTTATTATAGCTGGTTGGGAGCCAAGAAGAAAAAAATGTTTGGTTTCGACAAAACTGGCTGAACTATTGATGGGTGAGTTTTTCAACATACAATTCAAGTACCTAGCACAAAAAACTACATCACTTATATTTGTGTTTAAAATCTTGACTTTGTATAGTGAAATAATATGTGTTGTGGTTTTATAAATTCATATATCAGTGGAAGTCATTTGTAAGCATTAAATAATTTGTCGAATTTAAGCGAGTAGCTGGAACAGAGCGGTTAAGACCAATCCCTTGCTATTATAACCGATCGGTTATGTTTAGCAAGAGATTGGTCTTAACCGTTCTGCTCCGATTACTCACTTAAATTCGACTATTGTGTAATTTAAATTCCTACATTACATTATTCACTTGTAGGCACCTGACTACATGAAGGAACCTTTCAAATATGTTTCGGGAACAATTTGATAGAAAAATCTCATTGTTATTAGAATCTGCATGATACATTAATGTTACTATATAAGAGGTGTGCAGTATATAATTTATACCAGTGCATTACTCAAAAGAATGGTAAAGGCTCTATTCTTCTGACATTTCTAGTAATCATTTTTCACATATTTTACTCGAAAAGGTTTTAAAGTTTCCTGATTTTTTTGTATTCTTTAGTGACCGCAGATAAAAACCACCCATCTTCGGAAAAGAAGGCTACTGAAGTATCAACATAGGATTGGCGCAGAAGGGCTAAGGAGAGGAGCTTGTGCAGCGAAAAGAACGCAGAACTCTGAAGTGGATTCTTTAAAATTTTCAAATAAGTATACTTTTTTTGTGTTCTGTTCATTGGTTAGAATGTTATTTTTCAGTTATAAATTATTTTCAAGTACACTGTTTTCTTTCCAAGTAATGATATTCAAGGAATTCTTCTGTGAATTAAACTAAATTTGTTTTGATTATTTAACAAATTGTTTCTAAGACATATATGTTCCATTTTCGAGATTTAGATCTTGTAATCAAAAGAAAGTATATTTTTTTTTCATTTCAAATGGTTTTCATTGCATTTTCAATTTGAATATTGTAGTAACGATTAAGGTAAATAAATCTTGTCACTTTAGTGATTAAACTAGATTTGATATTCTTCAACTGATAAGATTAAAATATTGTTATCAAAAGGAAAGTCATTTTTGGCGTTTCTTTTGATAACAATTTTTGAATCTTATCAGTTGAAGAATATCGAATCTAGTTCAATTTACAAAAGGATATCTCATGAACATAAATATCGGTAACGGACATGTCATGGATATCCATAACAGATGTCTTATGGATGTCTGTAACAGATATCTTATGGACGTCGGTAACGGATATCCTATGGATGTCCGATTTGGCGGCCAACAGATATCTTTAAGACATCCATAGGATATCCAATAACCTCCCAGGATATCCTATGGATGTCCGGAATATCCGCTACGGATATCCATCGGACATCCATAGGATGAACCTGTGCTATCTGGGAATGTTCGAAAAGTTGTAATTCCTAAAAGATTCTTGCTCACAATAGATCAATGCATATTGAATAAATCCTCCAAATCTCGAATCAATCATTTGTGTTCGAGTATTATCTCCTTAACCAATCATTTGTAAAATTGTTATTTTGTGCATTTACGTCAATCGAACCATTATTTAAAATTGAAGTTAATAAAATTCAAACACAAATTAGACAATTTATAAACTACAACTTAACAGCGCAAAAAAATCGCGAACGCGTTCTAATGAAACTAACATTTCCACAGAAAGTGTTTCACGTAGTTTTCATGGTATCCTCGGAAAACACAATGTTATGTTTTTTTTTCATTTTCTTTCTATCACATCTTGAAGGCAAATAAGTTTAGTATTATTGCAATGTGGATTCTACCATACGACAATACTAAACAATATTCAGAATAAATTTGCAGTACAATGTACAATCTATTTCACATTTAGAGAACGAGTGCGCTAATACTTCAGTTGTGTTCCTCTATAATCTCATCTTATCTCAAACCTCTAAATATAATCGAAAAAATAAACAAATTTTCATTAGTGTCTTATATTTAAAAAATATATCAATCAATAAGTTAAAAAACTATAATATAAAAGTATCACAATCTGTTGGAATTGAGTAAGTCTCCTCATGACCTTTGTAAAATGAGTTTGACATTTTCACAGATTTGAGCTGATCGTGTATTCATTATTACCATTTGAATGTTGTCCGTTTGTTTTATTCGTGTTATTGTCAGAAATTGCAATTTCCTTTTCCTGAAGAAGGCCTTCTTTGCTGTGGTTGATGCCATAAAAGAAATATATCAGGAATCCTGAAATGAAAAAAAAATATGATTCATTCGTTCATATTGAAGAAATTAAAATATTTCATTATTTCTTAGTGAAAATCAATGTGGTGAGAAATTGCTCAGAAGGTTTAAACTATATTCAGTGAGTTTAGAACAAGTAGTGAACTCTGAAAAATATCTATAAAATAAAAGATTTATTATTTTGAAAATGCTTCTGCGCAACACAAGATATTGTCAGGAGGAATATATTATTATTATTATTATTATAGAACAATGTTGCCTAACAAGCAGTAAAGAAACAACATCAACGATAAAACAACTATCTCATAACGTTTCGGAGACTAAATCATCAGTATCCGTAAAAAAAAATAATTCTGAAAATTAAAGAAGGAGACTGATTTAGTGTCCGAAACGTTACAAAATAGTTGTTTTATCGTTGATGTTGTTTCGTTATTGTTTGCTAGAAAACATTGTTCTAAATATATTGCTTCTGACAACTGTCCTGTGTTTCTGACGCAGAAGCAATTTCGAAATAATAATTATTTATTATAGATATTTTTCAGGGTTTGGCAAAGAAAACTCAGAAAGAAACCATTTACAGACCAAATTATTTGAGATTTGTGTATTCAAAGTTAACTGCTTATCACATTCGGTTTTTGCGCGCTTGTTGTTCCACATTTTGATTAAATCATTAATGATGCTTTTGACCAGAATGAAAGTATTTTGCGTAAATACAGGAGCGATCGGAGAAGTGTAGGTACAGGGGTTTTTGAAAAAGTGGATAAACGTTATGTTTAATTTCGAAAACATTTTCAAAATGCTTCTGGAAGTTGAGTGACTAGGCAGGGGTGACACAGCCAGTAGAGACTGGAAGGCCATATTACCACCTCATGGCAATTATGTGTGTGCAAGTCAGCTTCGGGGAAATAGCTTTGTTTTTTGTGTCGATGGATGATGCCCTGCTATAGAATTCTGTCAGGAAGATCCACACATGCGCAGATGAAAGGGTAAATATCTCCTGGACCGGTGGTATTACAGGATCATTGTTTTGGGAACAGATGGTATATGAAGACGCATGCGCAGATGTAAGCTGATTGTTCTTGATGTTGTATTTATCTGGTGCTGAGCCAACATGTGAGTATTTTGAGCCTCTTTACACTTCCAACGACACAAAGTATACAATTGTATGTAAGTATACATATTTGTATACCTACTCAAAATAAGGTGGTTGTTTCGAGATAGTATTCAAGGATACGAAATTCTCTTGGGAAAATTCAAAAGGTAGATATCGATGTTTTATAAAAAGGTCATGTCCTTGGTTTCAAACTCAAATAGAACATAAACGAATGCTCATGGCAAAGAATTATATTTTGAAAATTTGGATAATGAGTTTATATTCATTTATGAAGAAGCTTCAAGAGAGCACAAAACCAATTATGAAAAAATAAGATGTACTTGTTACCTATTAACAACCAAACGGCGAACCTGAACCACGTTTGCCAATCCAATTGAAGCATCAAGTAGAAGTTGATTATTATACACAAACATGGAATAATAGGTACCCATGGAACCTGAAATAATAATTATGACATATATTATTATATTTCACATAAAAGCTAATATAGTGCTATAATAAGTTCGTCTAATTTTGCATCTCGAAATACGAGTGGTTTTGGAGCTGCGGATTTTTTGCGCGCATGTTCTGAGGAACAGAGTGGGTTATCATTTTGCTCAAATGTTTGTAATTTTCCAATTTTTACTGAAAATGGTCTCAAACAATTAGATTCGACTCACTGATGAAGAATTCAAGGTCAAATTTGATTCTGTCTGGCTGGCCGTAAGGAAAACCTACTAAACCGATTGAATTCAAACATGGTTATTAGTTGTAGAATGCCAACGCTAAAATACTTTCGTGATTTTGTGAGGACAGTATTTGTAGAAAATTTATAAAAAATCATTTAAATTTGAAAAAAAAAATTCTATATATGAGTAACTATTCGTTTGAAATTGCTGAAATTTTGCAAGAGCCTTTATAACCTAACTCTACTGCCAAGTTTCAAGTTTTAACACGATCGGTTAAATATTGTTGGAGATTCGAGCAGCCTTGTGTGAGTTGAGTAGATGGTTGACCGTTGCCTCGATAACTTTCGAACGAAAGGACATAGGGACTTGCAATTTTCAGGGTGGGTTGCGTATCCGAATGGGAGAGTTGAGTTCGTTTTTGGGCATAATCGGATTAACGGTATCCGAGTTATATCCACCTGGAATATTATTCCCTTGATAACTCAAAAAATAAAGATTCGATAGAATTGAAGCTTGGTAACTAGTAGTAGAAAATCAACATGAAGACGTGTTTCAAATTTTGTAAGAACTGTACCCCTAGAAAATTTCAAAAAAATCAAGAAAAAAAAATTGGTTCAAGCACTGACGTGAAGTCAGAAAATTCGAATTTACCATGGTAAATTCGATTAAGGATGTCCAATACAGAAGAATGGACAATAGAACATACGCGCAAAAGCTGCTGACTCCACGTCAGTGCTTGAACCAATTTTTATAATTTATTCATTCACAAACTTACTCACCTTAAACGAGAGTTTAATATCATCAACTGGTTGTCGTCCAATGATGCATATATTGACCAGCAATGACACAGATATCAGAATGAAGAATATGAATATCAGTGGTTCAGATGGTCTGATATTTTCAACTCCAAATGTCAGAAATGAAGCAAATGCAACCGCTAGAATGCCTGAAATATTTTGTCATGAAAATTATATGTTCTACAACCAACATGTATTGTAATCTATACAGATTTTCTATGAAATGAATTTTGGTCCTTCGATGAGGATTGAACATATTTTAAATTGTAATGATCACAAATTGATCATATTACACAATGTATTGATCTGAATGGAAATGTATAAGTATCATCTTGTTCACTTTCTCCTGGGAATTCGATCCACAAAATGTTTCGGTCAAAGATAGAGTTGATGAACACATGAATATTTATGAATAGAAATGAATATTAAAATAATTCAAAATTTTAAGTTTTCGCGTTCGGAAAAGTCACTTTGCGCACGTGTTTGGAACAATGTTTTTCCTTCGAGCGTCTTATAATAACAAGTTTTGTTAGTTTATAAAATTTTTCGTGAGAATTTATCTTGAATATATTTGTTCAAGCTGTAACACAAATATCGGGAATTATAATTATTGAAGAGTGGAGTTTAATACATTTGCAAGAGTCTCACATTGCATAAAATAATCACCCGTTTCTGAAATATTTATGAAAATTTCCCCTAACAACAACAATTTTGATCAGTTTAATATTTCCGTGCCGCAAACATTTTTTTTCCGCACGATGCGGAAAAGTGTTACTTTGCCAACCTGAGTGCGTGCGGAAAAGTACTACTTTGCGCACGCGCGTAGGAAATATAACTATTGTGATTACACATATTTCGATATCCTTCATGGACACCTTGCATCCTACTTATCTGTATTAATTAAGTGAATTATTGAGATGAGTACTACTTACTGAAAAAAGACGTTGCCCATTTAGTCAGCGAAGCTGTTGTCAAATTGGCTTCTTTGTTATTATTCAGATTGAAAACTAGTTTGAATATGGAAAAAAATCCGAAATCCTTGTCTTGTAATTCCAAGTTCGTCAGATATTTTTTATTTGCATCACATGGTTCATACCTGGAAGAAATGATTTCATCTCGTGAAATTGAATCTAGAAATACAATTTGTGCTGCAGCAGAAAGGGAAGCAGATAGGTCCGATATCTCCTGAAACGTAACTAACGTAACTACAAAACGGTTATGCGCTGTCGGGAACACGACAACTTTCGAAAGAAATAACTTAGTGACTTGAAATTTACAGGATAGGTCTTAAGTTCGAATGGATAGGTGAGTCTGTAATTTTCGAATTTTTTGCCGAAAATAGTCTCAAACGATTGGGTTCGACTCCCTGATGAAGAATTCGAGGTCAAATTCGATTCTGTCCGGCCGTTGCCCCGATAATTTGAGAACGGAAAGACTTCGTATTTTCAGGGTAGGTGGCGCGTCCCAATACGACGGACAAGTTCGTTAATGGGCATAATCGGCCCAACGGTTTCCGAGTAATTTTTTTTTCAACCAATAACCAATACAGTTCTGATCAAATTGTAACTAGGCGAGTACTTGCAGAATACAGACTTATTGACATATGTGCATTTTGTGGGAATCGTATCTCTAGTAAATTTAAAAAAAAATTATCAAAAAATATCATTCATCTAACGATAACTTGAGAACGGAAAGAGATAGCGACTTGCAATTTTCATGGTAGGTTGAGTATCTGAATGCAACATTTGAGATCGTTAATAGGCATAATCAGACAGTTCTGGAGTAATGATGTTTTTATATACTCCTTAACTCAAAAAATATCAAACCAACCCATTTCGAACATGGTAATTAATAGAATGTCGAGACTGAAATGTTTAAATAATCATTTAAAATAATTACTATCCGTCTGACATCGCTGAAATTTTGCAGAAAGCTTCAAAACCTAACTTTACAGCCGAGTTACAAATTTGAACACGATCGGATCTATATTGTTGGAGACTCGAGCAGACTTTGGTGAGTGCCGATATTTGAAAAGGAATTCTAATCTAATACTCAGTTAATAAATTTCAATCCCGAAAAAGCTCCTGACTGTTTTTCTCTCGGTACCTCGAAATCTAGGGAATCACACAATTTTCAATATGTAAAGTAAATAATGCTTATAAGTAAAATAGCTATTAAGATGTGTATGAAGGAACACGAATTTCATTTTGGACGCAGTAGCGTTCAGAATTCAAAAATTGAGTCCAGAAAATATTTTTTTCTTGTCCGCTGTGGTCACTATGAATACGGTATGATACGGTTCAATACAAACATAGATGTATATATCATTTGCTATTGTGAAATTTTTTAAGAGGAAGTAAATTCATATAAATATGCACTTCGGCGAAAAACTGTCTATTGTCTCGCCTGCTTGCTATCCTCGGCTCTGCCTCGGATAGCAATTTGCAAACTCGACTCTTATAGACAGTTGTTCGTCCTTGATACATAAATAACTATTGAAATTTTATATGAGACAGTTAACATTTTTTTACCTGAGTATCAATACACAAACTGCTACTATTGCGTAAGCCAGAAGAGTTCCGATGGACATCATGTCAATTAGTTGTTCTAAGTTGAATATAGCAGCCATAAATCCTGAAAACATCATATTCGTGAATTGAATACGTTTGAATTATTTTTTTCGAAATACCCTCAATGATATTTTCATCTAATTGAAATTCACTTAAATAGTACGCAAATTTATTCGTTTTATGTATTTATTAAAAATAGAAAAAACAACTACAAATCGACTGACAAGGTTGTCGTAGATGGTTCTTTAGCTGAATGGTTTACTTTGCTAGAGTAGAGCGGAGAACTCTTGCACGATTCTTTGTTAATTTTCTAGAGATAATCGTTAATCTTCTTTCTTGTGTGCATTTGCTGCACTTGTTCATAAGCTACAGCCGTTCGAAAGTTATAACAGAGCTTTAAAATTTTCGCATTTTTCACCCTGTATGACTATGGGTCACTATTCACCCTGTATACAATTCTCTTATTAACTCAATGATTACTATAATTTCCTCTTTCTCGCATAGAGTCTCTAATCAGAATTATTCGAAATACTCATACACATTTTTTACGAGTACACATTTGTACTCGTACTCTTGAAAATCATAAAAGTACTCAATCTCAAATCAATCATATGGGTACTTCACAAAGTACTCACGATGTCTACGACACCGGAGGATGAAAGTCCAAAGAGAATTATTCACGATGTATTTCCTGGTTAATACAGACGGTATACAAGACCATTTCAAGGTAAATACCTCACTGAGTTGGAGAAAAAAGAATTAAACTATTCAGAAAAATTTGAACAACTTTTTTTGTTTTTGATATGAGGTCAGTGATCCTCCAAACACACGATTCAGGTCAATCGAGTTCCAGAAGACAAAACCTACCTGCTAGCAGTCCCGAGATCACAGTAGCTAATAATGGGGTCTTAAACCTCGGATGAATCTCCGCCAGAATTCTGAAGATTAAACCATCATCTCCCATAGCGTAAAGTACCCGAGGCAAAGGAAACATCGCACCTAGCAGACTGGTACTCAAGGCACACATCGCCCCTATGGTCACTATCCACTTTAGGACAGGCCACTCCAGATGTTCGAATAGGACAGGAAGAGGGGCTTCTTTATCCTACAATATAATATTATATATAAACTAGCTGACCCACGCAACTTCGCCTGCGCCAAATGCGAAAAATTAAAAAAAAATACCTAGAACCTTATTGCAGCGCCTCCTACCGGGACAATTGAATTTCCAAGTTATCCAGGGACCCACTCAAACACGTAATTCTAAAATATACCTAGAAACCGATTGCGGCGCCACCTACCGGGTTCAATTGCGAATACGAACTACCCACTCAAACGTATCTGGTTAAGGGCCGGTTTCTCAATTGCGAGTTAACCCGAGGTTGCGGGTAACCCGAGTGTTACACATTCATGAATATCGCTAAATACATGCGTCAACTCGCAACCTCGAGTTAACTCGCAATTGAGAAACCGGCCCTAAGAAAAGTGAGAAAAGGTGAGAGAGACAGGAGACCGGTGACACCGGTATAGTCTGGCAAATGAGTGTTGATCCAGAAAGACGCGGAAATTTAAAAAAATCTAGCACTAAGTATGGCAGGAATAAACTGCCTTGATACTTCAATAAAAATAAATATTTTTTTTGTACAAATAATCGAATTAGAGTGAAAAACATTCACAACAAATACGGCGACTTAGTTTTAATTAGGTCTTTCTCTGGGAAAACTTACCAAGTGATAAATTGATCAGTTATCGAGCGGGATGAAAAATGATTAATTACTAAAATTACTATTAAAAATGGGTTCAAGCCCTGTGGACAGGAGCTTTTGGGCGCATGTTCCTTGTGGCCCGTACTGACCAGTAAAGAAAAAAAGCAGTATCATGTTGAATACCACACAAATTTTCCATTACAATAATCTTCATCTAGCTTCTATTTAGTATCAATTCCTGTAGAACGTGATCATAATAAGTGTTTTCCATATAATAAAATGTGTTTGAACTTGGTATGTAGGAAATCTGACATCAATCATTGGAATTAATTGATTTGACAAACAGCCGTCAAATGAGGTAAATAGATTTTTGTGACGATTTTCTGTGACCATAAAAAAAATTAAGCATTTCATTATTGCATTTCTTGAAATAGGTACCTTTTCAAGTCGATCAACATCGTCCTTCTTTCGACGTCTAAACTATGACTTGATTCTTTATGTTTATGTCTTTGAATTTGTTTTCGGTGGAATTCAAAGAGTTCATAGAATAATCGATGAAAATACTGAGAGAGACCCAGGAAATTTGACACATTTTGTCTTATATCTCCAGAAATTGAAATCGTATAGAGCCAAAATTTTGCACAATGTTGCAAAATACTACAATTGACGTTAGTACAAGTTTTTGTTGCAATCTGATGAATAGTTCACGAAAAAAAAATTTTTTTTTCGAAAAAATTAAAAGAAATATTTTTTTAAAAATTACCAACATTTTGATCATAACAGAATTTTGCCAAAAGTTGCGCGTTTATATCCTCGAACTGACTACCAAGTTTCGATTCAACATCTTCTTTAGTTCCTGAAATATCAGGGAAATAACCTCAAAATTTTAAATGTCTATAACTCCTAAACCGTCCGGCCGATTTTGCCCGTTAACGAACTTAACCGTCGCATTTTGATCAGAAACCTACCCTGAAAGTTTGAAGTCGATAGGACCTTCGGTGCTCCTGTTATCGTGCCTACGGCCGGCCGGCCATACGGCACCCAAAAATCTGACACCGGATTCGTAATCAGGGAGTCCGAATTAGTCTATTAGCCAATTTTCAGCTCGAAATTCGAAAATTACAGACATTTGGACGAAATGATAGGACGATGTTCCCCTAGAACATACGCCCAAAAATAGGGGTTGGTGATAGAATGGTAATAATTTAGGGTTGTATGTATTTTGTAATGCCACATTATAAAAAAATAAACAAAAATTTCGTCCAAAAATAAAAAAAAAATTTAAGGGTGAACAACCCTTATAACATAGGGGTATGAAAAATAGATAGTAGCCGATTCTCAGACCTACTGAATACGCATATAAAATTTGGTAAAAATCGGTAAAGCCGTTTCGGAGGAGTACGGTAACTAACATTGTGACATGGAAATTTTATATATTAGATAATAATAATGTATATCATATCAATATCATCCTCCCCCAATGTTGAACGGAGTTGGCAAATTTTCAACACAGTTGGAACTTTTTAGAAGAAGTTGATAAACATTTCGAAGTATGTAGTTGGAAGAAATTTCGAAACAGTTGGAAAAATTTCAATGGAGTTGGAATATTTCCGAAAAAATTGTTATAAAATCTGGAAGAAATTGACCGCCTGACCGGATAATGTAAATCAGGCAGATAATAGGGACGGGATAACATGGAATAACATCATGTACCCTTGTACACATTCCTGTTGCCGTTAACTCAATATTCAATAGGTTTCGGCACAATGTGTGTAGCCGGCAATGAAATATTTATCATAATTTAAATGGAAAAGTACAACGGGTAATTCCGCGAAAGGAGCAGAGAAAATCATTCTGGTGGTACCTGCCGACACGTGTTTCTGCTAGTTGGCTTCTTCAGGACAGGGCAACCAAGAAACCAAGGAAAAAGGTGAAAAGATAACTGAAAACAGGTGGCACCACAACAGAAGCGAGCAACCAATTTATGCCTTCAGCTCTAGGACCTCCAATTCGGAGGTAAACTATGACATCGGCACGAAGGAAGCATAAGCTACCTGTGCGATGCGACCTCAAACCAAGGGTATGTACTCAAGAAAATAGGATGAAGCGGATAAGTATTCAAATGGAAAAGTATAACGGGTAATTCCGCAAAAAGAGCAAAGAAAATCACTCTGCTAGTACCGCGTTATATCCTATTTTCTTTAGTACATATCCTCGGGTTGAGGTCACATCGCACAATTAGCTTATGCTTCCTTCGTGCTGATGCCATAGTTTACCTCCGAATTGGAGGTCATAGAGCTGAAGGCACAAATTGGTTGCTCGCTCCTGTTCTGGTGTCACCTATTTTCAGTTTTATTTCCATCTTTTCCTTGGTATCTTGGTTGCCCTGTCCTAAATAAGCCAACTAGCAGAAACACGTGTCGGCAGGTAGCAGCAGAATGATTTTCTCTGCTCCTTTTTCGGAATTGCGGAGTGATTTTCAAATATGGCTAGCCATAAATCTTACTTGTTCGTAGTATGGCAATGCCAGCGTGATGACTGTAGAAATTCCGAAATAGGCACAGAATATTATCAGCAACGATATAACAATAGCAAGCGGAATATCTCGTTGAGGGTTTTTAGCCTCTTCGCCAGTGGTCGCAATGGCATCGAAACCAACGAAGCCAAAGAAGCATTTGGCTGCTCCGGCCATGATACCTGCAAAGCCATAAGGGTTATAACCTCCTTCTCCCGCCCAAGTAAGGTTCTTTGGGATATCTTCCTTATTAATCCTCCAATTGGCTGTATCAGCTGAAAATGACTAGGTTGCATCAGTTAAGAATCGCATATCACATACAATTAGAATTTGGCGGAAAGTACACGAGATATGTGTCAATTGTGTTTTCTGTGAGGCAGTTGTAACATTTGATTTTACTATTAAAAAAATAGACGAAAAAAAGAACAAAACATTAATATAAATTGTTATACATATTCCGTTTGAAAATTCGGAATTCACCCACAAGTGTTGCCATATCTGGCTCACATGTTTCAAGTAAAAGTTTAAATTACTCACCCTTCATGCCTGCTGCTACAAAAACGATTGCTATGGTTGCCAAATTGAGAACCGTGAAAGCATTGTTGAATTTCGTGGATTCCTTCACTCCCACAGAAAGTAGAACTGAAAAAATATAGATATAATAATATTACCACATGTTCCGAATAACAATGTATGTACTTTCAGTCATGTATAATTGATATACAGGCTGTCCCACTAGTACCGCAAGAGGACGATATAAGCGTAACGGTCAAAGTTTAGCAAGATTTTTTTGATGCAAACTTAAATTACTCCAACAATAGCACAACCTAAAAATATTTTCGAATTTATCGGGTGTCCCACAAAAGAGGAATAGAGGGTGACTTTGATTTTTCAAATGGGACACACTATATTCTGTAGTGTTTTTCAATTCTCTGGAACTTCCTGCATACTCTTTTGTACTTTTCAAATATTTTTGGAATATTTGTCATTTTGACAAAGAAATTATACTTGAAGGGGCTATGTTAATTAATTATATTTCATGAACCCTTGCACATACCAATTCAATTCAATTAAATTCAATTTATTCAGGGAAGCAATTTACAAACAAAGTTCAATATATGGACGAGACACCTAAGCCAGGCTTGTGTTGTGTAACTTCGTCCATGTGTACCTAATAATATAAACTCCGGAAAAAATTTAAATTCATAAACATGAAAATATACAAAAATCGTGATGAGGAATCAAGAGTGAGGCAGGGGATGGCGGAAATTAATCTAAAACAACTCCATAAAAACTGTGACATTCTCCACTAAGAATAATTTTAAACTCTCAACTTTTCTTTTAGTACTTATATCTCTCAATGACGTAGGCAATATATTAATGAATTTTGGTCCCAGATACGAACTGTAATGTTGTGTTTATATGTGCTTTATATGGATTGAAAGACAATACTTCAAAGTATCATAGCCAGCTTTAATAAAGCATTTCCAGCATATGAAGTGTCCACAAAAAGACTGTCAACATGACGAATTTCAAATTGATTTATCTTCATTCTTTCAAAAGCAGTGCATATAATTTTTTTTTACTCACAAATTTTCTCACAAAGGAGTCTGATATAGACTCTGAAACGTTACGATATAGTTGTTTCTTCGTTGATGTTGTTTCGTTACTGTTTGTTAGGCAACATTGTTCGATTGATTGCTTCCGACAAATATCCTGTGTTTCTTACGCAGAAGCAAATCACAAAATAATTAATTTTTTATTTTATAGATATTTTTCAGAGTTTGAGACAGAAAACCCAGAAAGAAACCATTTAATATTATAGTCAAGTCTGCAAATTGCAAGCAGGCGAAACAATAAACAGGTTTTCGCCGAGGTGCATATTACATTTTTTCGTCAACCTCTATATACTTTTATGAATTTCAATAGCAAATGACATACACTTATGTTTGTATTGAACCGTATTATGCCGTATTCATAGTGATCACAGCGGACGAAAAATTAATTTTGTGGACGAAAAAGTAGTTTTTCGTCTGCAAAGATAGTTCAATAATAGTCAATTTTATGACCACAAATTAGTACGTAAAATGCCACTTTTTATAGAGGTCGACGAAAAAATATGTTACGAATACCCGAGAAACCTGCCCAAAGCAAAAAAAAACAATACAACTCACCTGTCAAAACTAGTACGAGGCAAAATGAAACAATATCGGGATATGGGGACAAAAAAGAAACGTCAATAAACAGCAAATCTTTCAAAGTTTCCTCAATTTTGCCATCGAGCAAGGTGTCCAAATAATTGGTGAAACCTCTTGCAACGCTCGCTGTTCCTGTAATTAAAAAAAAACGCTGCAAAATTCACATAAGGGTGTATTATGTATTTTTGGAAATAGATAACATTACTAACATCTCAGCCAACGGGTAGTCCGGTCGAACAGTTCAAATAGCAAAAAATCTAATAGAGTTAAATTTTGGTGGAGACCGTGGGCACAATTATATAATAAAGTGTTAATAGTTTCCATCGATTCCATGACTAAAAGTTAGTAGAGGTCAAAAAGGTTTTTTGGATTTTTTTCTAAATGATACAGACAAAAATTATACATCATAAAATTATCAACTTAATTCTTTTTTCTAAGAAACGCCATTCCTGCGTTTTTGGCGCTCTTGTTCCTCGGAACAGAGTGCTTATCAATTTGCCCAAATGTCTGTAATTTTCGAATTTTTCGATGAAAATGGTCTTAAACGATTTGGTTTGACTCACTGATCAAGAATCCATGGTCAAAATTGATTCTGTCCGTCCGTCCGTTAACACGATAACTCTCGAACGGAATGAGCTATACAGTTGAAATTTTCAGAGTAGGTTTGGGAGAGAAATATCTCGGTTAAGTTCGTTACTGTGCAAAACCAGCTAGGTCGTTTCGGAGTAACAAAAAAAAATTTTTTTTTTAAATTACAAATTTTAAATTCAATTTTTTTAAGTTGCAGTTTCATCATAAGAATCCATTGATGTCATTCTCAACTCTAACAAACTAATAATTTCGGAGATTTCGGAGAGATGATTTTTCAAAATTTCAATAATTAATCCCAATTCTATATGATTTCATAGAATACTCTAATTATAATTTCCTGATGTATAAAAATCCAACATGAGATGAGTCATAGACCTACGTTTTGAATTTAATTCCGAACATTCTTGAAAATTGACGCACAGAAGCCAAATTGAAAATGTGGGAAAGCCCTGTGGACAGGAGCTTCGGCGCTCTTGTTCAAACTTTGAGAAGTCATAACTCTGAAAGTATTGGTTTCTCCGAGTTAGCAATGATATCAATGGATTCTTATTCAATTTATTTTATTTTATGATGTACTTCTATCACAAGATTCCATTGATATCATCCCCAACTCTGAGAAACCAATACTTTCGGAGATATAATTTGTCAAAGTTTGAACAAGAGCGCCAAAGCTCCTGTCCACAGGGCTTGAACCAATTTTACTCTATTTATTGCTTGACGATTATTGATATTGATATTGGTCATTGATTTTAACTGTAGTTCTTATTTCTATTGATATTTTAATCTGATTCGTACTCTCCAAATACAACTTCAACAGTCTCGTCTCCTAATTCTTCTTCTTCTTTTCATTAGATTTAACCTATTTATTTAATTTAAGAAATATTTGTGCCCAGTACCTTAAAACTATCTGACGTAAAAACACCGACATAATTAATACAAAATGGTAATCAAAATAATTATTGTTCAGCTATGTGTTTAACTTTAAATATCTCGAAAAATAATAATTTTATTGTTACGAAGAAAGATTATGTTACATACATAGAAAGTATTGGAGAATTGAAAATTATACTAAAATCCGCCTGTGGCGTAGAATTTGGGAAGGGTCATCCAATCACTTGACCCTGTCGTACTCCCCTAGTAGTAGCGAGAACCGTTTATTTAACATAATTTAGTAGGGTGTAGAGTACCTACACTTCCCGCCAAGTATGACAAGGATACGTCAGATAGTTTTGAAGTACTGGGCACAAATAGTTTATAAATTTTTAAATAAAACACTCTGTATCTCAGTTAGAAGTCACATTTTATCTAATTAATTTAGATCAAATCTTAATATTTTGAGCTCAATATTCAACAGTTAAAATATTTCCAATTAATTATGAAACACCCTGTGCATGGATAGGTACATTAAGACTTCAATCGTAGGCCTATTAATTTCAGATGTGTACTTACCGATTACATATTCCAGTATGAGATTCCATCCAATCACGTATGCTATGAACTCCCCAACACTCACATAACTATAAACATAAGCTGATCCGGCTTTGGGCACTCTAGATGCAAATTCTGCATAGCATAAACCTGAAAAATACGAAAAACGAGAATTGTGAAATTGTGTTGCCAATGATTGCATAACGCAAATCCATATCGATGAATTCGTTGGATAAAAGTCTAACTATAAACTTTCTTGAAATTGCCACTCTTCGATACAAATCTATTTTTAATCCAATTTCATGGATCTGTCTATGTAAATTGTATATTGATGTAGGGGGTGACGTTGCACTGTGACCTTAAGATCTATTGTGCCCCCCCCCCCTTCAGAGCTGTCAATGTCATTACCATATACAGCTCCCTTCCAGTTCCAGAGTTTTGATGAACTCCAGTGTCTGGGATGGCTTTAAGGAGGCTACGTCTTGGCTCCTGCAGATTTCTTGCCCAAAGCATTCCTTGCGTTGGTTTGAGATGGCGAGGCATTCCGCTATCAGGTGATCCTCCTCCCAACAGAATCAGCACTCGTCAGTTTCTGCAAGCCCTAATGTCATCATATGCTTCCTGAGGCCGCAGTGCCCTGTGAGGAAGCCAGTGAGGAGGTGCAGCATGTTTTTACTGAGGTCCAAGTATTTCTTGGATCTGACAGTATCAAGGTTCTGGAGAAATTTCTTGGAGTGATACATTCCGGGGAGAGATCTCCAGAAAATACATCTCTCATTTTCTTATTTCGTCCGGAATTCACTTTTGTAGGTGTGTCTACCAACCCCACAATAAGGTTCCGGGTCAATAAAGGGGGTTTGTGCTCTTTTCTTGGCAAGTGTGTTGGCCTCCTCATTTCCTGTGATTCCCGCGTGACCAGGAACTCAGACCAAGGAGACCCTGTTGTTCTTGCCTCCTTCATTGAGTTTTCTTGGGCACTCCCATATTAGCTTGGACTTGATAACAGTGGATCTTTAGTAGCAGTTTGACTGTCAGAGTGGATTGCTATATCACATCTCTGATAGTTTCTTTCTGGGTTCATTTACAAGCATCTTTCTATTGCAAGTACGGATCTTTCTATAGTTGTTAATGGATATTTCTCGCAGATCAATACAGAGTGAGTAAAAAGTAACGCACAAAATTCATATCTTCGATATTTACTATTTTGTAGAGAGATCCTAGAACAGGTTAATTTTTGCGTGCATGTTCTGGGGAACATCGCGTTATCTTTTTGCCCTACTGTCTGTAGTTTTCGATTTTTTTGCCGAAACTGTTTTCGAACGATTTGGTTCGACTCCCTGATGAAGAATTCGAGGACCAATTTAATTCTGTCCGTCCAACCGGCCGGCGGTTGCCACGATAACTTGATAACGGGATGAGATAGCGCCTTGAAATTTTCAGGTTAGGTTGTGCATCTGAATGCGAAATTTGAATTTGTTTATACGCTTAATCGGCCAAACGGTTTTGGAGTGATACCCATCTGAAATTTGGTTGTTATTTCCGCAATAACTCGAAATATACAAAACCGATCCAATTCAAACATGGTTATTAAATGGGGTATTATTTCTGTTTTCTCTCCCAAACTCTGAAAAATATCTATAAAATGAAAAATTTATCATTTTGTGATTTGCTTCTGCGCAAAAAACACAATCCTCGAATTTCAGAATATCAATCAACAAAAAATATTTCTGAAGATTTTTGTTAAGTGTCTGACGAAGGAGTCTGAAATAGACTCCGAAAAGTTACGATATAATTGTTTCATCGTTGATGTTGTTTCGTTATTGTTTGTTAGGCAACATTTTTCGATTGATTGCTTCAGTCTAATCTGTGTTTTTACGCAGAAATAAATCACAAAATAATAAATCTTTTATTATATAGATAGTTTTCAGAGTTTGGGAGAGAAAATCCAGAATACCCCATTTAATAATGGATATACCTCCCACAGTATCCTTTAATGATAACTTCAAACATGGTTATCATGTAGAATGCCAACGCAAAAAATTAATAAATAAATAGAAATTTTTTTTTTAAATCAATGAAAAAAATTCTATATATCAGAAACCATTCGTCCGACATCGCTGAAATTTTGCCAGATACTTCAGAACCTCTCTACTCTACCAAGTTCCATGTTTGAACACGATCGGATCTATATTGTTGGAGATCCGAGCAGCCTTGTGGGTGACTGTTGCCTCGATAACTTTCGAACGAAACGAGATAGGGACTTGCAATTTTCAGGTTAGGTTGCGCATCCGAATGGGAGACTTAAGTTCGTTTTTGGGCATAATCGGTCCAACGGTTTCGGAGTTGTACCCTCCTGGAATATTATTTCCTCGATAACTCAAAAAATATAGACTCGATCGAATTGAAGCTTGGTAACCAGTTGAAGAATATCGACTTAAAGACGTGTGTAAAATTTTGTGAGGTCCGCACCACTAGAAATATTTGAAAAAATTACGAAAAAGAAATCGGTTCAAGCACTGACGTGAAGTCAGGAGCATTTGCGTGCATGTTCTATTGTCCATTCTCCTGTATTGGACACTCTTAATCGAATTTACCATTGTAAATTTTCTAGGAGTACGGTTCCCACAAAATTTAACACACGTCTTTATGTCGATATTCTACAACTAGTTAACAAGCTTCAATTCGATCGAGTCTACATTTTTTGTTCGATAGTCCGCGGGGTATCAAGGCAAAGAAGAACATTCAAGAGACAACGATTTGCAACCATAGATGGATAAAGTTGAAACTGCTATCAAATATTCACAGTAGATAATCCAACGAAAACAACGAATGTTCTACAATTCCATGACAACAAAAAATTGATGATTTCATGCCTATTAGCAGGTAATGATATTTAAATAATTTAAAATTATAATATCTAGTACGAACCATGAAACCATGATAAGGAAAATATTCGAAATATTTTCATATATTTGTAACAGAAGCATTTTTATTGCAGTCAATACTTTAAATGGGTCAGTCAAAAATGCTTTCGTACCAGGTAACTATCATTTTATCATGTGCCATGAATTACCATAAATACCTAATATGTTTAATCGTTTTTCAGTTATTATAGACTAGCTGCCCGCCCCGGCTTCGCTGATACTAAATATATTACAGAATTTCTTTATATACAACGTTCACAGCATTTTTGTCGTTAGACAATACAAACATGTTTTCTTTAGAGGTTACTCTTGAAAGAGCGACAGATAGTTGGCCATGTGAAAAATACTCAACGCTCAAATATAAGCCCATAGCGTTGAAAGTTGGACCCTGTGATTTATTAATGGTCATTGCAAAATATATCTTTACCGGAAATTGTAGGCGTTTAAATTGGATCAGTAAATCCGATCGTATCAGAGGAATTCGATGAATCAATACATCTATCCTGGCTGAGGCGAGCCTCACGCTCTACAGATGATTCTCTGGCTCTCTGTATTCGATTTCTATCCCTATTCTGGCTGTGCCGGCCTCCCGGTCGATACCACCGCAACCGCTATGTCCCTGAATTTTAAATCTGCGATATATTCTAAAATATTCATTTAAATTACATGCTGTAAAGGGCCATATTGATCAATATTAAATGCACAATGCACTTAAGGTACTTAATTGGATAACGATCGATGACGTATTGCTTAAAATAGCTTCGTAATCAAGCCATTATTTCTCGTAGAATGAAAAGGATAAAACATGGTTATTGTGGGTTATCCTCAAGAGATAGACATATACCATCGCGGACTTTTTTGTAGACGTTTTTAACGTGTACCATACTGTACTACATTATTTTGATCTATCTCGTAGGGTTCAGCAAGCGTTTGCAATGTAAGCGCAAAAAAATGTGTTTATTTACGACATCACATTAGAAACCTCCGAAATTATCAGTGTTTCTCTAACACATTATGCATGTATTATACATATAAACCTTCCTATTGAATCACATTCTGCCGTATTCACAATGCATTGTTAAGTGTTTGAATCTCCGTTAAGTCCTAACTGAGGTCCTCAGTTAAGGATAAAGTTGAATCGCAACCTTAGTTAACGTACTTAACGGTAGTGAAACAGGCCTGTTTTACCACATTTATTCCTTATTTGTCCCTTATTATCCCCAATTTATCCTTAACTGAGGACCACAGTTAGGACTTAACGGAGATTGAGTGCTTTGTGAATACGGCGGTCTATTTATTCAAAAAAACCGCATCAAAATCCTTCACGTAGTTTCAAAGATCTAAGCATACATAGGAACAAACAGACAGCGGGAAGCGACTTTGTTTTATACTATGTAATTTTTGCGCGTATGTTCTGGGGAACATCGCGTTATAGTTTTGCCCAAATGTCTGTAACTTTCGAATTTTTTGACGAAATTGGTCTCGAACGATTTAGTTCGACTCCCCAATGAAGAATTCGAGGTCAAATTTGATTCTGTTCGTCCGGCCGTCCGGCCGTCCGTTGCCACGATAATTTGAGAACGAAAAGAGCTAGCGACTTGAAATTTTCAGGGTGTGTGGTGCATCGCAATACGACAAACAAGTTCGTTAATGGGCATAATCGGCCCAGTGGTTTCAGAGTAATAATTTTGTTTTCAACCAATATAAATCCGATCGAATTGAAACTTGGTGAGTAGTTGTAGAATATGAATCCTAAGATAGGGACTTGCAATTTTTAGGGTAGGTTGCGTATTCGAAAGGGAGAGTTGAGTTCGTTTTTGGGCATAATCGGTTTAACGGTTTCCGAGTTATATCCACCTGGAATATTATTTCTTTGATAACTCAAAAAATAAATATTCGATTGAATTGAAGCTTGGTAACTAGTAGTAGAAAATCAACATAAAGACGTGTTTAAAATTTTGTAAGAACCGTACCCCTAGAAAATTTGAAAAAAAAGACGAAAAAAAAAATTTTAAGAACCGCACCCCTAGAAAATTAAAGAAAAATCACGAACAAAAAATTGGTTCAAGCACTGACGTGAAGTCAGAAGCTTTTGCGCGTATGTTCTATTGTCCATTCTTCTGTATTGGACACCCTAAATCGAATTTACCATGGTAAATTATGTTGTCCATTCTCCTGTATTGGACACTCTTAATTCGAATATACCATGGTAAATTCGATTTAGGGTGTCCAATACAGAATAATGGACAATAGAACATACGCGCAAAAGCTTCTGACTTCACGTCAGTGCTTGAACCAATTTTTTATACTATATAAGGATTTGCCTTCGAAATTGAGAGAAAGAGGGGACGACAAAATCGTAAATATCTAGGGAAATCATTGAATCCGCAATTCGGTAAAGGAAGTCGCGAATGAACTACCTACTATTTTTGCGCGTATGTTCTGGGGAACATCGCGTTATCATTTTGTCCAAATGTCTGTAATTTTCGATCTCCCTGATGAAAAATTCGAGGGCAAATTTGGTTCTGTCCGGCCGGCTGTTGTCACGATAACTTAATAACGGAAAGAGAAAGCGCCTTGAAATTTTCAGGGTAGTTGGCACATCCTAATACGACGAACAAGTTCGTCAATGGGTATAATCGGCCCAATGGTTTCCGAGAAATATTTGGTTTTCAACCAATATAAATCCGATCGAATTGAAACTTGTTGAGTAGTTGTAGAATACAATCCTAAGGACGTTTGTGAAATTTTGTGAGAATAGTATCACTAGAAAATTTAAAAAGAATTATTAAAAAATATTATTTATGTTGCGATAACCTGAGAACGGAAAAATATAACAACTTGAAATTTTCAGGTTCTGTTGTGCATCTGAATGCGACATTTGAGTTTATTCATAGGCATAATCGGCCTAACGGTTTTGGAGTTATACCCATCTGATATTTGGTTGTTATTTCCTCAATAACTAAATAAATACAAAACCGATCCAATTCAAACGTAACTATTAGTTGTAGAATGCCAACACGAAAGTTCTCGCAAAATTTCGTGAGGATCGTATCACTTGAATTTTTTTTTTTAAATCATTGAAAAGATTCTATATATCAGAAACTATTCGTCCGACATCGCTGAATAGTTGCGAGAGCTTTCAGAACTTAATAACACTGCCAAGTTTCAAGTTTTAACACGATCGAATCTATATCCGAGCAGCCTTGTGTGAGTTCAGTAGCTGGATGGATGAACGTTGCTTCGATAATTTTCGAACGAAAGGAGAGTGGGAGTTGCAATTTTCAGGGTAGGTTGCGCATCCGAACGGGAGAGTTAAGTTCGGTTTTGAGCATTATCGGCCCAACGGTTTCGGAGCTATACCCACCTGGAATATTATTTCCTCGATAACTCAAAAAATATACACTCGATCGAATTGAAGGTTGGTAACTAGTTGTTGAATATTGAAATGAAGACGAGTGTAAAATTTTGTGAGAACCGGACCCCTAGAAAATTTTTAAAAAATTACAAAAAAAAATTGGTTCAAGCTCTGACGTGAAGAGCTTTTGCGCGTATGTTATATTGTCCATTCTCCTGTATTGGACACTCTTAATTCGAATTTACCATGGTAAATTCGAATTAAAAGTGTCCAATACAGGAGAATGGGCAATATAATTTTCCATGGTAAATTCGATTAAGAGTGTCCAATATAGGAGAATGGACAATATAACATACGTGCAAAAGCTCCTGACTTCACGTCAGTGTTTGAACCAATTTTTTATTTGATAAGAGCAATCTATTTTTGCATCTAATATAAAAATCATCGACTCGCCCCGTCTGTATGAAATTACATCTTACCTGCCACTGCGGAAGCAAAAGCAGCTATTAGAAACGAAATTGCCACCGCTGGACCTGCTATGTCTCTAGAAACGGACCCTGCTAGAACGTACACCCCTAAACCTAACGTTGCTCCAACCCCAAGAGCTGTGAGATCGAAGAGATTCAAACATCTAGCAAGCTGGCTTTCGACTCCATCGTTATTTCTCTTCTTCCGAGATAGAGCAGCCAGAAATCTGGCCATCTGAAATAAATAGAAACCCATTATCAATATATGTATGTAAGTACGCGTATACCACAGAATACACACTTCACGTAATTGTCGAAATCGATATACAATTTTATTCATATATACAGAGTGTTCGGAAACAAAGATATAGACCAAAGTTACATTCTTTAAATGTAACACCCTGTATTTGACCTGAATATAAAAATATAAAAATACGATATATCCGATCGTGTTCAAACTTGGAACTTGGCAGCAGAGTCAGGTTCTTCAGGCTGTCGCAAAATTTCACCGATGTCGGACGAATAGTTACTGATATATAGATTTTTTTTAAATAATTTTCAATGATATTTAAAAATATTTCTATTTATATTTTGAAAGAATTTTCACACTAATAACCATGTTTGAATTCAATCGGTTTTGTATTTTTCGAGTTATTGAGGAAATAACAACCAAATTTCAGATGGCTATGACTCCAAAACCGTTTGGCTGATTATGCCTATAGACAAACTAAAATGTTGCATTCAGATGCACAACCCGACCTGAAAATTTCAAGTCGCTATCTCTTTCCGTTCTCAGGTTATTCTGACATAAAAAATATTTTTTAATAGTTTTTTTTTAATTTTCTAGTAACACTATTCTTATTAAATTCAACGAACGTGCTTAGAGTTATATTCTACACCCATTCACCAAGTTTCAACTCGATCGGATTCATATTGATTGAAAATAAAACTATTACTCGGAAACCATTGGGCCGATTATGCCTTTTAACGAACTTGTCCTCCGTATTGGGATACGCCACCTAACCTGAAAATTTCAAGTCGATATCTTATTCCGTTCTCAAGTTGTCGTGGGAACGGACATCCGGCCGGCCGGACAGAATCGAATTTGACCTCGAATTCTTCATCAGTGAGTTGAACCTAGTCGTTTGAGACCATTTTCGGCAGAAAATTCGCGATGTTCCCCGGAACATACGCCCAAAAAATGGCTCAACCAATTTTCCTTACATTTGCACTGTTGAGTAGGTAATCAAATTACCTTTCTTTTGATGTATCATAATCCATATATTCCCAATTGAAAAAAAAGTAGAGGGTTGTGGGGCGTAGGGGGTGACAAATATCAAATTCAAAATGGCAGAGGATAAATTGCTTTTGAAATTAAAAATTGGTTCAAGCACTGACGTGAAGTCAGGAGCTATTGCGCGTATGTTCTATTGTCTGTTCTCCTGTATTGGACACTCTTAATCGAATTTACCATGGTGAAACATAAAGATATATTCTCATCACAAGATCTAATATCGACAAATGAGCCTCTCACCTTACAAGATCAGAAAGTGTGGTTAATTTAAAGTTAAGTTTTGAAACCTTCAGCAGAATTTCAGCGATATCATATTAAAAATAATACATAACCCTTCAAAAGTCCCCTCTCACAAATATACTCCTCTGCAGGCACATGGATCTCTTGAAGAAGAATCCCCTTCTCTATTTCTCAAAGATATTCACTCTTGTTCATAGAAATCCCTTCAATATTTAGTTGCCTCCTCCCAAGGAGGATCTCTTTCAAAACCAGGTCTGACCGCTAATGTAGGGCTATCATCTCCCATAGATTTGTGATGAAATAACACGATTTTCCCAAGAACATACGCTCAAAAATATGTCATCATGACATTCATGGTTTTGAAGGTTCCCGCAAAAATACGACGATTCGATTCCAGCTACCGAACTCACAAAAGGCTGCTCGGTGCTCCAACAATATGGACCCGATCGTATTCAAACTTGGAACTCTGCAGTAGAGTTAGGTTCTGAAGGCTCTTCCAAAATTTTAACCATGCCGGACGAAAAGTTTATGATATATACAATTATTTTCAATTTTTTTTTTGAAATTTTCTAGTTATACCATCCGCACGAAATTCCGCAAGGATTTTCGCGTTGGCATTCTACAACTAATAACCATGATTGAATTATATCGGTTTCGTATTTTTCGAGTTATTGAGGAAATAACAATCAAATTTCAGATGAGTATAATTCCAAAACCGTTTGGCCGATTATACCTACAGACCAATTCAAATGCTGCATTCAGATGCACAACCTAACCTGAAAATGTCAAGCCGCTATCTCCATCCGTTCTCAGGTTATCGTGTCATAAAAAATATTTTTCAACAATTTTTTAAAAATTTTCTAGTGATACGATTCTCACAAAATTTCACAAACATGCTAAGGTTTATATTCTACAACTATTCACCAAGTTTCAATTTGATCAGATTTATATTGGTTGAAAACAAAATTATTACTCGGAAACCATTGGGCCGATTATACCCATTAACGAACTCGTCCGTCGTATTTGAATGCGTCACCTACCCTGAAAATTTCAAGTTGCTAGCTCTTTCCGTTCTCAAGTTATCGTGGCAACGGCCGGCCGGCCGGACGGCACAACAGATTCAAATTTCACATTTGGGCAAAATGATAACGCGATGTTCCCAGAACATACGCGCAAAAATCGACGGGTGCGAGGAACAATTCTTCGTACAAGAATTATTGTCGAGTTACGTTACTTTTTTGGCGCGCTGTATATTGTAGTCATCTATGTACTATGTTTGTGTGAGGTTTTAATTAGACAACGATGTTTTCACTGCGCAATTCCGCATTTGGTACTCGAGAAAACAGTTAACCAGAAAAAAATTATTCCATGTCATTACAGGATAGGTGTAACTTTATCACAAGCTAGTTCCAGTCGGGATTTTACCAGCTTAACGGATCAATTTTATCTCAAGCACCTTGACATCGATTCTATGGATTACCTTGTTGGGAATTTTGTGTTTACTACTCGCATAACCTGCATACATATGAGCAATTCATTGACATTTTAACTTAGGTGCAAACTGTTAGATGGCAGTATTGAATATAGAGATATCTTAATGGACTTGACAATATCCTTTTTTGGGTATTCATGTCAGGAGCTATAGAATTAAATGTTCTATTTTTCACGAAAAAAAAAATGGATACATGTATTCCGAGGCACAACACCACAAAGTATACACCATCACCCACATACATTGGAATTAAAATGTATAATAATCTGCCTACAAAGTATAAAATTATGAATGGTAAACCTTGATAAACAGAGACTTTATTATCTTTATGACCGTTTTACGGATTCCAACTTACGAGTTTCATAGATCCCAAAAAAATTATAGTAGAGTAATAAAAGTTACATTTTCTTGAATGTTCTAAGATGAAAAAAAAATGTCTAATTTTTACGAAATTTCTGTTTTCGAAAAAAAAATTTCTTCGATTGATATAAAAATATTAACGTTCATAAAATCGAGCCTGTAGAAAAAGAAAATGTGATCAGATATTTTTGAAAAAAATCATTTTTCCAATGGCGCATCTCGGAAGTGAAATTTTAGAAAATATAACATCAATTTCAAGATGCACTCATCTTTGATTAGTCAAGCTAACGAATTAAAATTTATATATGATATAGATACATCCTTCATCTAATTATATCCGATGCGCAGATGGCGCGGTTTGGGGAAACCGCGGATCGGCCCGCAGGTCCATTTTCGCGGATTTTCCGCGGTCCTTAACTCGCGATATGTGGAAAATAGAGAAAAATTGTTAGCACCATTGGATTCTACGACCCAAAATTCATAAAGATCAGCCATGATTCAATTAATGTTGGATGATCGATATTTTGACGTTTTTCCATACTATCAAATTTTTTGGGCAAAAAATTTTTTCCCCAAATTCCATGAAAATTATAAATTTCATAGAATCGATCCCGTAGAATAATGAACTGTGAACAGATATTTTCTATGATGTTTAGTTTCCCATTGACAAAATTCGGAAGTAGATTTTTTCGTCTAAATACGAAGCTCATGTTCCGGAAATCGTAATTCAGAAAATAATATATGATTAGCACAAAATGATTATTTTTACTTAGGATAGATAAACTCACAAAGAATACGTCCTGAAACTTTAAAAATTTTATTATACAAGGACTAGTTTTGAGGTGATGCTCCTTCAACTAAATTAACTTTTTGGCGTTCTTGTCTCCGGAACAGAGCGCATATCAATTAGTCCAAATGTCGGTAATTTTCGAATTGTTGGCTGAAAATGGTATCAAACGTTTCGGTTCGACTCACTGATCAAGAATCCGTGGTCAAAATTGAGTCTGTCTGGTCGTCCGTTAACACGATAACTCTCGAAAGGAATGAGCTAGACAGTTGAAATTTTCAGAGTAGGTTTGGGAGATAAATAACTCAGGTAAGTTCATTATTGGGCAAAATCGGACTGATGGTTTCGGAGTAACGAAAAAAAAAATTTTTTTTGCATTACAAATTATCTACATATAAGAGACATGTCATGTATTTCTTGTTCTATTCCTCATGATATAAAATACCTCCTGTTCTAGAAAACAAAGTATGATTGAATAGAAAATGACCAATGAAATAACCTCAGCTATCGTAGAATAATTATGAGGATTATAGGATATTATATTTTTTGGGTGATAATATAATACCTTTGGATAATCCATATGGTGATGGAAATATATACTTTGGTAAGTTAATCAAATTGGGTTCAGAATATCTCCAGAAAAAACAAAACTGGAATATTGGCCAATTTTCAAATGATATAATATAATTTTCAGAGTGGATTGGAATGAATATCTCGGATAAGTTCGCTATTTAATTGTAATTTAGTTTCTTTTATGATGCAGTTCTATTATAAGAATCCATTGATATAATTCCCAACTTTGAGAAAAGAATAATTTCGGAGATATGATTTGTCAAAGTTTGAACAAGAGCGCCAAAGCTCCTGTCCACAGGGCTTTCCCACATTTTTGATATCTTTAATTATTAAACTTTCGAATTGTGCAATTTCAGGAATGAACAACTGACTTTTCTGTATTCGATCCCTGTGATTCAATTTGTGGAAATAAGGAACCGAAATAACTACATAGTTATGATTATAGATGATTATACTAAATTATTATAATATTGTTTATCCCGGCCACTAGGATAATTTATTATTAGGTAATGTTATGTCTATTTATTACTCAAGGTTGACAAAATAACAAACAATTATATTCTCAAAAATCAATTAATTATTAAATATTCATTGAACCACTTATACTCTTATACATATTATTATATTAATAATAACTTATTACTTATTTCCATTTTGCGGATATTGCTTCAGTCAACTGAACATTCTTTCACTCTGATCTATTTCAGTTAGAACTGAAATATGAAATAGGGGAATGCTAAAATAACAAGCCCTGTAGACAGAAGCTTTCTGGCGCTCTAGTTCAAACAGACAAATTATATCTCCGAAAGTACTGGTTTCTCAGAGTTGGGATTTATATCAATGTATTCTTATGATAGAACTGCATCATAAAGGAAATTCAATTCAAATAATAGTTTATTTATCAAGATTAAATGAGCAATCTGAGAATGAGAACTGCACCATGGAAGAAATCAAATTAAAATAGCTGAATTGAATTTGACTCTCTCTTATAGAACAGGATGAAATGTACGAGTATGAACACAGATCATATAATAAAGCTTAGATAGAATAATTATAGCATTCTGTGAAAACATAGAAGTACGATTCATTATTGAAATTCAGAAAAATCATATCGCCGAAAGTATTAGCTTGTTGGAATTGAAAATGATATCGATGGATTTAGATGGTAAAACTGCATCTTAAATAAAAATTGAATTTCAAATTTGATGCTTAAAAAAATTTTTTTTTTCGTTACTCCGAAACCATCTGGCCTAATTTGCCCAATAACGAACTTAACCGAGATATTCATCTCCCTAACCTACTCTGAAAATTTCAACTACCTAGCTCGTTCCGTTCGAGAGTTATTGTAGAAAAAATTTTTCTAAATTTTGAAAATTTTTTTTTGACACTTTGCGGTAACCTAGTCAATATAAAACTTCACATGCGTATAAAAGTCATGATTCTACAATTTGATGCTAAATTTCAGATAGATCGAGTGATCGGTTTCGGAAATATTCATATAAAATGTGTTTTATTAAAATCGGCCATAACTCTGAAACTGCTTGATGGATTTCGCCCATTAACGAACTTGTCTGAGATATTTACGCTCCAAACCCACCTTGCAAATTTCAATCCTCTAACTCCTTTCGTTCGAGAGTTATCGTGCCTACGGCAGGCCGGACAAAATGAATTTCGACCACGGATTCTTGATCAGTGAGTCGAACCAAATCGTTTGAGACCATTTTCAGCCAAAAATTCGAAAATTACAGACATTTGGGCAAATTGATAAGCACTCAGTTCCGAGGAACTAGAGCGCCAAAAATTGAGAGAATTGAGAAGAATGAAGAAAAGCACTGACGGTGAAAAGAGGCAAGTAGACAATAAAACATGCGCGCAAAAGCTTCTGACTTCACGTCAGTGCTTGAACCAATTTTATGAACTCACTTTTCTTATCCCCAGAAGAGTTAAGGGTAATATTCAATAATATTTTCAACACTTTATACAAATTTATTATAA
Organism: Halyzia sedecimguttata; assembly: GCA_937662695.2. NCBI lineage: Eukaryota > Metazoa > Arthropoda > Insecta > Coleoptera > Coccinellidae > Halyzia > Halyzia sedecimguttata. The sequence goes on from OW569414.2 coordinate 75,810,513, forward strand.
TCAAGAGAAATCAAATATTTAGCCCGTCCCCTGGGGGGCCTGAAAGTAGAATGACCCAGCGATTTATTCCAGCGTCTATTGAACTTTTGTTTTTCCCTGAGATCCTTGATGGAAGCGAGAGAGTAGGTACCTGGTTGGGTATTTCCTTAGACTATACCGGGTGACCCACCACAGACGCGGATTTGAGGGAGTAGATGAAGATATTTTGATTTTTTTTGTGATGTGTGTAGGGTGTTCAAAAGCACAATTTCAAATTATTTTCATATATACCGGGTGTTCGAGAACAAAGATATAGACCAGAGGTAAATTTTTTAATCGTAACACCCTGTTTTTGACCTCAAAAATGGAATGGCAAGCTCAAATTATGATGAGTATTCAGATCACTCTATACCTTAGAAGCACCATACACGAGAAAATGGCTAAAAATTGGAAATATTAAGTTTTTTTAAAGAGCAATTAATGAAGAAACCAGTTACGCCAGCGATACAGACAGTATTTTTTCGAGTAGGAATATTTTCTACTCCTGTACAGAAAAAAAATTAACTCTGGAATATACAGAGTGATCATAATTAATTTTAAAACATCAACTACAAATAATGGTCAAAAACTTTCTAATTTCAAATGGCACACCCGGTATTTCTATATATCGTTGAACGTAAAAATGGATTTCGAAACTATATTCATGAGGTTTCTCTGCAATTTTCGACCATTATTTGTTGTTGATGTTTGAAAATCAATTATGATCACTCTGTATACTCCAGTGACATATTTTTTTGCGCGTATGTTCTGGGGAGCATCGCGTTATCATTTTGCCCAAATGTCTGTAACTTTCAAATTTTTTGACGAAAATGGTCTCAAACGATTTGGTTCGACTCACCCATGAAGAATTCGAGGTAAAATTTGATTATGTCCGGCCGGCCGTCTGGCCGTCCGGCCGTTGCCACGATAACTTGAGAACGGAAAGAGCTAGCGACTTGAAATTTTTCAGGTTAGGTGGCGCATCTCAATACAACGGACAAGTTCGTTAATGGTCATAATCGGCCTAATGGTTTTCGAGTAATCATTTTGTTTCCAGGTTTTCTAGTAATCATTTTGTTTCCAACCAATATGATCCGATCGAACTGAAACTTGGTGAATAGTTGTAGAATATAAACCTAACTACGATTATGAAATTTTATGAGAGTCATATCGCTAGAAAATTTTAAATAAATTATTAAAAAATATTTTTTATGTCACGATTAACTGAGAACGAAAAGAGATAGCAATTCAAAATTTTCAGATTGGTTTTTGCATCTCAATGCGATATTTGATTTTGTCTATGACCATAATCGACCAAACGGTTTTGGAGTTATACCCATCTGAAATTTGGTTGTTATTTCCTCAATAACTCGAAAAATATACAACCGATCCAATTCAAATATGGTTGTTAGGTGTAGAATGCCAACCCAAAAGTACTTACACAATTTCGTGAGGATCATATCACTAGAAAATTTTCAAAAAATCATTGAAAATCATTGAAAAAATTCTATATATCAGAAACTATTCATCCGACCTGGCTGAAATTTTGCGAGAGCCTTCGAAATCCCATGGTGCAAAAGCTCCTGACTTCACGTCAGCGCTTGAACCATGATAAATTCGATTGAGTGTGTCCAATACAGGAGAATGGACAATAGAACATACGCGCAAAAGCTCCTGACTTCACGTCAGTGTTTGTTTCTGTATAGGAGTAGCCAATATGTCTACTCTAGAAAATACTGTCTGTATTGCTGGTATTACTGGTTTCTACATTAATTGCTATTAAAAAAAATCCATATTTTCAATTTTTCGCCATTTTCTCGTAAATAGTGCTTCTAAAGTGTTCTGAAGAAACTCATCATAATTTGAGCTTGCCATTCCATTTTTTAGGTCAAAACAGGGTATTACATTTAAAAAAATGTTACCTTGGTCTATATCTTTGTTTTCGGGCACCCTGTATATATGAAAATAATTTTAAATTGTGCATTTGAACACCCTACACACATCACAAAAAAATCTTCTTTTAGCCTCTCCAAACGAGCTCAGCGTCTGTGGTGGGCCACTCGGTATAGTATGTCTATGGGTATTTCCGAATTTCCGACAGTATCTGGGGAACTGTGGGACGGGTGCGTCGAGAAGAGCAATTAAAATCTATTCACGGAGTAATCAATGTCAGTAAGACATCGAGCATCAAGCCTCAAGCCACAATTACAAGTTATTTAATGAATATTTTTCATCAACCTTGGGTTATCGTGAAAAAGAATAATTGAGACACATAATTGAAAATGCTTCTGAAGATAGATACTCTAGGACGAAAACATATTGTGACAACTTAATATACAGGGTGATTCCAAATTAGACGTGAACCTTTAAGGATGTGTTACTATGACTCATTTGCTGTTGTTTCAGCCATAATAATAATAATAATAATAATGAATTTATTAAATCATAACCATACAGGTGTTGATCCAGTCAAAAGATCCATAAAATCTACAAAAACAAAACATTTACAAAATCCCAAATTATAATCCCTTGAAATCCTTTTCCTGGAGGAATTCACTTAAATCATAATAACATTTATTTATAAGAAAATTTTTGAGTTTATGTTTTAGTAATCTACTAGGAATTGATTTAAAATTCTTTGGAAACTTATTCCACACAGTTAGTAAGCTGTAAGTTACATTTTTTTGTAAATAGCTGTAGTTTGGCTTATCTTCTTGTAGATGATTTTTCCCTCTTGTATTATAGTGATGTTGAAGTTCGAGATCTTTGAATTCTTGATAGTTATTTACAATAAACATCACTGACTCGTAGATATACAGACTGTACAATGTCATGATCTTGCAATTCCGGAAAACATTTTTGCATGTTTCATGTTGTCTCATTCCAAAAATTATTCTCAAGTACCTTTTCTGTAGAAGGAAAATACGCTTTGCTCCTGTAGATCTCGCCCAGAATATAATTCCGTATCTTACTCCAGACTGAACATAAGCATTGTAGGCTGTCAGAGCAGCATCCACTCCTATCATCCGTATGGTCCTCAATGCATAACCATAGCGTGCTATCGTCGGTGAGATTTTCTCTATGTGACTCTTCCAGTCAAGATTCCAATCAATACTCATTCCCAGAAAGGGCAGGCTGTCAACTGATTCAATTCTAGTGTCTAGGTATCTCAGGTTCATGTCATTTTTCTCTCGGAATAATAAAAGCTTTGTCTTTTCCAGCAGGGCCGTAGCTAGAGATGAATTTAAGGTAGGGCAATGGAGATTACAGGTAGGGCAGAAGTAAAAAAATTTACTTGATGTGATCTGAAGAATCAATTTTCATCGTACCTACTTTTGAGTGAAATAGGTAGTTAATATTAAAACACTTATTTCTTCAGGTTTATTTTACTCCTTTTAACATATTGTGATTATTATAACGTTGATAAAACTCTTCCTCAAAACCCCTGAATCCTTCGATTTGCCATATTATTAAATATGCGAAGGACTTCATTCAGATCAACTGAATCAGTTCTTCTCTTTTCAAAGGCCAGAAATACCATAATAATTAAATGAGACTGTGGGAGGTATATTCATTATTAAATGGTTTCTTTCTGGATTTTCTCTCAAACTCGGAAAATACCTATCCATAAAATAAAAAAAAAATAATTTTGTGAAATGCTTCTGCGTAAGAAACACAAGATATTTGTCAGAAGCAATCAATTGAACCAGGTTGCACCTGGAAAACAACAACGATGAAACAACTATTTCGAAACGATTCGGAGTCTATATCAGACTCTTTCGTCAGACACTTAACGATAATCTTATTTTTGCGCGTATGTTCTGGGGAACATCGCGTTATCATTTTGCCCAAATGTCTATAATTTTCGAATTTTTTGCTGAAAATGGTCTGAAATGATTGGGTTCGACTCCCTGTTGAAGAATTCGAGTTCAAATTTGATTCTGTCCGGCCGGCTGGCCGTCCGTTGGTAACTTGAGAACGGAAAGAGATAGCGACTTGAAATTTTCAGTATAGGTGGCGCATCCCAATAAGACGGACAAGTTCGTTAATGGGCATAATCGGCCTAATGTTTTCCGAGTAATAATTTTGTTTTCAACCAATACAAATCCGATCGAATTGAAACTTGGTGAGTAGTTGTAGAATACAAACCTACGGACGCATGTGAAATTTTGTGAGAATCGTATCACTAAAAAATTTAAAAAAATATATTAAAAAATATTATTTATGTCAGGATAAACTGAGAACAGAAAGAGATAGCGACTCGAAACTTTCGGGTTAGGTTGTGCATCTAAATGGGACATTTGAGGTTTGTTCATAGGCATAATTGGCATAATTGGCCACATGGTTCTCAGTTGTAGAATGCCAGCGCAAAAATTCTTGCGAAATTTCGTGAGGATCGTATCACAACAACATTTTTAAAAAATCATTGAAAACAATTCTATAAATCAAAAACTATTCGTCCGACATCGCTGAAATTTTTCGAGAGCCTCAGAACCTAACTCTACTGCATAGTTCCAAGTTTGAACATGATCGGATCTATATTGTTGGAGATCCGAGCAGCCTTGTGTCAGTTCAGTAGCTGGATGGGTGACCGTTGCCTCGATAACATTCGAACGAGAGGAGATAGGGACTTGCAATTTTCAGGGTAGGAATTAGAACATGAGGTGCTTCTGAAAATGTAGCGTGTGGTTAATTCGGAATTGCTTTGCGAGTAATAATTTTTTTTCCTCACGTCACATTATGGAAACACATTTTCCTAAGCATATTATTTAAATTGTTACTATTTTTTAAGGTAGGGCATTGGAAATTAAAGGTAGGGCATTGCCCCATTATGCCCCCCCCTAGCTACGGCCCCGTTTTCCAGATTCAGTATTAAGTTGTTCTTAAGAAACCAATCATTCATTTTCACAATGTCATTCTCAAGACTTTTCGAGCACTCGTTTTGGTTTTCAGCTCTACATATTATTGAAGCATCATCTGCAAACAATATGACATCATTTGTAGTATTTTGTATCAGATCGTTGGTATAAATTATGTAGAGTAACGGTCCCAATATTGAGCCCTGCGGTACCCCATGTGACACTTCTTTGGAATTAGATGATATTAAGTTTCCATTTTTCCCTCTACTGATTGTTCTTTGCATTCTATTCGATAAGTAAGATCTAATGAGCTTCAGTGGTAGTCCTCTTATCCCGTATTTCTCCATCTTTTCTAACAATATCTCATGATTTACTCTATCAAAGGCCTTCGACAGATCTAGACAAAGTGCCGCTGTGGTATCTTGCTGGTTAAGAGATTTAATAATAGAGGTCAGTGCCTGATATATTGCAGTCATAGTAGATTTTCCCTTTCTGAAGCCATATTGCTGCTTGACAAGGATGTTATTTGTCTCAAAAAATTTCACTAATTTGTCAAAGATTATGCGTTCAAAGATTTTATTTATGTTGGACAGTATAGAAATGGGCCTATAGTCATCAAAATTTTCCTTTGCACCTTTTTTATGAATAGGTTTAACACATGCTTCTTTTAATCTTTGGGGATATCTTCCTGTTAGCAGCATCTGATTCACAATATGTGTCACCGGTATTGTTATTAATGGAGCACACTTCTTGAGCAATTTGACTGGTATTTGATCAATTCCAACTGAGTTTTTATTTTCTAATTTTAAAATATATTGAAATAATTCCTGCTCCACAAGTGGGTTGAAAAATATGCTATTATTGCATGATTTGATATTAATATTAGCAGCATAAGTATTTTTGTTGTTTATGTTTGAATCTATAAAATGTGCATTGATTCTATCTAGCAGATACTTTTCATTTTGGTGGGGAAATGAAGTGAAAATTGAATCCTCACTATTTTTCTTCTTGTTTGTAATGGTGTTAACTAGATTCCAAGTAGCTTTTGTTTTGTTTTCAGATTCATTTATGTAGTTTCTATGACTAATAGTCTTAGCTTGTTTAACAACCTGCTTTAATATGCAACAGTACCTTTTATAATAGTTAATGGATAATTTTCCCTCTTGTACTTCCTTCCACATCCATCTCTTCCGCTTACTCGAGGTTTTTATCCCTGCTGTTATCCACGTTGGTGATACTTTAGTCAACAAGTAATTTCTCTCTGGAAATATCAAATTTAAGTGTATCCACATAATCTCAGAGAAACAGTTGTAAGCTTCTTCTGGATCCAAATGTCTCAACACTCCATGCCATGACACATCCTGCAAACTGCAAAAACACTGCTTCATTTTAGCATTAGTGAAAATCCTCTTCTTCAAACATGTCTTCTTTCTGGTGGCACCATCCCTATCAACTGTTATGTACTGAGCTGTATTATGGTCTTGCAATAGTGAATTTATGTTATGGTTATTTTTAAATGTTGTGGTGTTAGTAAATATATTATCAATTAATGATTTGCTTGTTTTTGTAACTCTTGTTGGTTTATCAATGGTTGGCTGCAGATCAGCCAACTATTTATTGATAACCGAAAATCAACAGATTACGAGATATTTGAGTTCTTGTGATTTTTAAAAGATTTCTCACCTTAGTTATTTTTTAGTAAATTTTGTATACGTGGACCATATTTGATTATAATTTTGGATTATTTTCATCAGAAAAGGATATTATATGCGTGAAAAATGCAAAACTATGCAAAACTATGTATTAGATGTTGAAAAAGAAATAGTATTATTTGAAAGGGGATATAAGAAGCAAAGTAAGAAAAATAACGAACCAATAGTATATTCTAAAACAAGTTGCAGAAATGGGCTCCTATTCCAACACGAATTGTGAAATTCGAAAATGAGCGACGAAGGAGCTAGCCCATTCAAAAAATGTTTGGGGTTGATGCTACCTACCCCACAGTAGGGTTCCGGGCCAATAAAAGGATTTTGTGCTCCTTTTTTGGCAAGGGTATTGGCCTCCTCATTTCCTTTAATTCCCTCTTCACCAGGAACCCTGACTTTGCATAATAACTTCTTCATTATGCAACTTTCTTATGAACGGTCTTTGGTTTAATTGTTTATTGTGATGAGTTCCATCAAAATAAAGGTTTTACTTTACCCTGTATATACTGGAATGTTAAACAATAACGGTTAAACTTTTTTTTTAGCATTCTCCCATTTTATATCGCAGTTCCAACTGATATAGATCAGAGTAAAGGAATGTTTAATTGATTGAAGCAATATCCGCAAAATGTAGATATGTTATTAGCATACTTAGTGGTTCAGTGAATATTTTAAACTCGATTGATTCGTGAGAATATAATTATTTGTTATTTTCGTTTTTTCAACAAGCTTGTCCAACTTGAGTAATTAATAAACATTCGATTACGTAATCATGAATTATCCTTGTGGCCGAGGCCGAAATATATAATAATAATCTTGATATTAATTCTTCTATACGTGTGTAATGTGTATGTCACTGAACTCCTTCTAAACGGTGTGACCAATTTTGATGGAATTCCGTATGTGTATTTAAGTGGGTCTCTGAATGGTTTTGTTTCACAATTGTCCCCGGTAGGTGGCGCTGAATGTCACAAAATAACTATCAACAAAATAATTCTAACGATTTCCATTAAGCGTCTGATGAAGGAGTCTGATATAGACTCCGAAACGTTACGATATAGTTGTTTCTTCGTTGATGTTGTTTCGTTGTTGTTTGTTAGGTAACATTGTTCAATTGATTGCTTCTGACAAATATCCTGTGTTTCTTACGCAGAAGCAAATCACAATATAATTAATTTTTATTTTATAGATATTTTTCAAAGTTTGGGAGAGAAAACCCAGAAAAAAAAACCTTTCAATAACGAGTATACCTCCCACAGTATCCTTTAATGATTATATATGCTTTAGTTACTATGGGTATTTTTTGCCCCCTCTTTTGTATTTCTTTGTTTCTTTTAATATTCATTCTTTGTTTAACGTTTGGTAAATACATTCATAGTTGATTTCAACTTGCGGAAGGTTTTTTTCATTGATGACGATTATTGAAGTCAAAATCAAGATTACACAAAATATCGTAGCCTACTGCAATTCTTTCAATTTGAAATTTCATTTGACGTTTTCTCCATAAAAAAAATGTAAAGCGCAAAGTGTGATACTTCGTTGGAAAGATAATTTTGAGCAGAAATATAAAATTGTAAAAAATATATAGGGTGCTATTTGAGATAAAAAAGTCAGAGTCAAACCGAAAGTGACTTTCAATTTTAGTTTTTCTCAGTTGAAGGTTCCTTGAGTGAATTGAAAAACATAAAATTTTTATAAGAAAATAGGATAACGCGGAATTACCCGTTATACTTTTCCATTTTAATGAAATTTTTATCTTTGGAAATGGCTGAGATAATCCATTGGAACATGTATACTGGGACACCCGGTATATCCAATTTTGGGTGAAATGGTTTCTCTCGATAACTTTTATATCCTTTCAAAAAAGAGGCTTACCTTTAAAAATATTCCCTAAAAGTTTGGAACAACATGAATCCCCAAAAAAACCTCGGATATATCTACTTAAAAACGGAGTTATATTCTGAAGGATCTACAGACACCTACTACCCTATAAACAATAGCTCTTTTTGAATGGAATTATTCTTCGATATTATCTCTCGTTTTCATTAATCTAAAAATGCGAAACATATCTGACAATCAGCTAATGAACCCTGACCCATTCATGCATCTATTTCTACACGATTTGCAGAAATTTACAAGATAAAGCGATAAGTTCATTTTCACTATCACCTGAAATCTGAGATATATCTTCAGTATGAGATTTAATCATTGAAAGGTTTAGATTGGGATATACCTATACATTGGAAGACCTTCATCATCGTGGGTTGCGTAAAACTTCGATCAGCTTGATTAAAGATTAAATGGTTGCATTTATACAGGGTGATCTATAATCAATGACCCGTCGAGCAGGAACTAGAGGACCATAAGAGGAGTCAGAAACGGGCACTCAAACATTTCTTATGCCTACTAGTTTCTCAGATACAGGGTATGTCCTGAAAATCAATTTCAATTTTTTGTCCTTGAGACACTTAAAAGAATCCGAAAGTGAAAATGAAGTGGGAAAGCCCTGTGGACAGGAGCTTTGGCGCTCTTGTTCAAACTTTGACAAATCATATCTCGAAAGTATTGGTTTGTCAGAGTTGGGAATGATATCAATGGATTCCTATGATAAAAATGCATCATAAAAGAAATTAAATTCAAATAATAGTTTATTTGCCAAGATTGAAGGAGCAATCTGCGATGATTTAACCACGTGGAATGGGTTGCTGCAACTTACACTCGGTGCATAGTTTTCACAACTCGAAATACCTGAGGAAAGTATCATCGAAAAGTCTAGAGGAAGGCTGGAGACAATCATAGCAGATTGTCCATTTATTCCTGATATTTGAATAGGTATAGGCTGACGAACAAATTATTTTAATAGTTCATTTCATTTGTTTGAAAAATTAAATATGTATTTTATAATCTTGTTTTTCTTTATTTGAAAACTTATCTCATTATTAGACAAAATATATCAATAAAATACAATCCTCTTCACATAATTTAATAGTTCATGCCAAAAACACATTCATTCTGTATTATGAACCTTAACTCAAGAAGAAATATTTGATACACAACTAATGTAGATCAATATTTCAGCATTTTTTTGCTCCTCAAGTTCCACGGAATACGATATTGTTCGAACAGGATGGAGCACCATCACATTACCAACGCAATGTCTGGCAGTACCTCGACGCAATATTTCCAAATCGGTGGATAGGAAGGCGAGGAACGATCGAATGGCCAGCGCGATCCCCTGATCTTAACCCATTAGATTTATAAAGCTTGTGATTAGGTTGATCGTGAATAATGTTGGAAGATATTTTTTTTTTGAGTTTAGGATATTGCCAAGGAGTTCACGGTGAACACTTTGAACATGTACTTCATTAACATTCATGATTTAATAAACATGAAAGTGATAAAACTTCTGAATAGAGAATGACGAGACCTCCCAAACGATGTATCACAAGCCCATAGTTCCTATTTGAAAAATTGGGGGTTGTACAGGGTTATTCACTATAAATTACCGACCCCTTATCATCGTTATTATTGCCTGCAGAAAAAAAAATAATGTAAAAGGTTTGTGCTTGTGACTAAATTTTGATAAAATGCTATCAAAAACCCAGATTTCAGGGGATAAACTTTTTCAAATTTTTTTTTCAAATGGGGCACCCTCTATATTATTGAATTTTTGGAATGGTCTTTTTTTCCTGATTTCGAAAATATACTAAATGATGTTACCCCTATCTTAAATCGTTTTCAAGTTATTAGACGTCGATTAATGGTGAATTCATGCACGACGTAACATAGTCTTAACATAACTTAATCAAAAACTTAAGATGGAACTAATTTGTTATAGTAATGTTCATGCACGCGACTTAAGGACTTAAGAGTGATTTAAGAAAGTCATAAGTTGGCCAACTTTCAATTGTTAGTGTAAATCAGGTTCTGCGCATGTTCATTAGACATCTTAACGACGACGAAAAATAAAATGATTATTAGATAGAGGAAGATGGTATAGAAAGACCACCTTCGTCATAAATTGTCAACTGGAAACGTCGGTCTTATTCGAATTATGCTGTGAATATCGTAAACTGGAAATGATTCTAATTATTTAAATAAATGTTAAGACAAAGTTACGTCGTGCATTAATTCACCATTAGTCGAAGAGATAACTCGAAAACGGTATAAGATAGGAGTAACATAAGGTATATTTTTGAAATCAGGAAAAAAAGACCATTCCAAAAATTCAATAATATACAGGGTGTCCCATTTGAAAAAAATAGTAAAAAAATTGTACCTTTCCCCTGAAATCTGCACGCCTCTGTATTTTTTATAGCATTTTATCAAAATTTATTCATAAGCGCACAACTTTTACATTTAACTTTTTTTCCTGTAGGCAATAATAACGATGATAAGGAGTGGGTAATTTATAGTGAATAACCCTGTACCTGTCTTTCGAAGGGGGTTGAAGGTAGGGTTCGCATTTATACGAAGAAAAATGACAATTTAAATTTGAATTTGACGTGTTTCGGGATTTTCCATAAATATGCACAGTAACCAAGATAATGAATTTATTCTATTTGGCTTTTTCACACTGTACCTATATTATGTATAATCATTATCTTCCGAAAACATCATGATGTTTAAATGACACAATATAGGGGGAAGATTTCAAAGGGCATAGCCGGCTAAATATGGGAAATCTGCCCCCATGGCTTTTTTGACTCACACTCAGGGGATCGATTTGGTATCGAATAAAAATAATTCACCTCAATTTTTAGCCCTTCAACTCAAACGGCTTTCGAGATTTTCGAAAAAACCTGTTTTTTAGATTTTAATTTTATTTTTATAGTAAAATTCGGAATTAATCAATGGCGATTTTTTTTCTTATTCTTAGGAGTCTAAAATATGAAAAAAACATACGATCGTGGTTCCTTAACGATAAGCCGATATTTAACGAAGGAAAGAAAATTTAAATCTTTTTTTTTTTAGCCTTTTTGAAATATGTCAATCACCAAAACTCGACAGAACATGTCTTTTATGCTCCTATAGACTCAGGAATTTTTTTGGATTTTTTGAAGTGGTGGAACAATTTAAAAAAAAACTCATTTTTTTTTAAATCCTGCGTTTTAACAACTTTTATTTTTTTTTATTTGAAAAAATATTTTTTTTATCAAAAATATATCTTTTTCAAAGATAAACATAAAAAATTAGGAACCTTAAGTAAGTAAAATGGCTATTAATGATTCAAAAGACACTTGGAGTCGATTTTTATATTTTTTTATACCATTGGAAATCTTTTTTGATACAACAAAAATAAAAATTATAATCGAAACAATTACTAGATTAGTCTTCATCACTGTCTTCATTTATTACGGCGCTAATGTAATTGTGTGAATTATGAGCAAAGAAAAAATTTTTGCTTGTTTTTTCAAACAAAAAAAAATAAAAGTGTGTTGAAACGCAGGATTTAAGGAAAAAAATGAGTTTTTAATTTTCTTAAAATTGTTCCACCACTTCAAAAAATCCTAAAAAATTCCTGAGTCCATAGGACCATAAAAGACATGTTCCGACGAGTTTTGGTGATTGACATATTTCAAAAGGGCTAAAAAAAAAAGATTTTAATTTTCCTTTCTTCGCCAAATCAATCACCTGAGTGTGAGACAAAAAAGCCATGGGGGCAGATTTCCCATATTTATCCGGCTATGCCCTTTGATGCTGGAATCACTGAATACTGGATGGAATTCGTTCATTGCAATTATAAGATAAAGGCACACATTATCACTATCTTTGCTGATAAAGAATAAACATACTACAAAATCAACAGGAAATATTTATTCATCCATAGGTAGATATGTGCATTAGGTATGTTTTTAATTATATCATAATTGATATTTATTTGACTATCTCGTCAGATTTTGTGAAAGTTTCACTTGTTGATAGAAGGAGATCCAATCTATACAACAGACTGTGGGGAAATTCCATCATTTATATTGGTACCAACCCAAATTAATTCCATAGAAGTTATCGGTAGTGGCCTGAATTCAGAAGAGCTGAAGAACATATGATTATAAGCTACAAAACCTAACATTTTCTGAGATACGGAATTTTTCGTCTGAACAGAGTGCTTATCAATTTTATCAAATGTCTGTGATTTTCGAATTTTTGAATGAAAATGATCTTAAATTTTTTGGTTCCACTGACTGATCAAGAATCCGTGGACAATATCCATTCTGTCCGTATGATTGAAATCAAAATGGCCAATGAAATAACCTCAGCTATCGTAGAATAATGAGGATTATAGGATATTTTAATTTTTGGGTGATAATATAATGCACTTGGATAATTCATATGATGACGGAAATATATACTTTGGTAAGTTAATAAAATCGGGTTCAGAATATTGGCTAAGTTTCAATTGATATAAAAATTTCAGATTAGATTTGAGGAATCAATATCCCGGATAAGTTCGTTATTGGGTAGAATCGGTCTGGTGTTTCGGATTAATAATCTTTGGCACTTTCGTTTTTTTTCTTAATGACCCTTTTTGGCGCTCTAGTTCCTCGGAACAGAGTGCTTATCAATTTGCCCAAATGTCTGTAATTTTCGAATTTTTGGCTGAAAATGGTATCAAACGATTTGGTTCGACTAACTGATCAAGAAGCCATGGTCGAAATCGATTCTGTCCGGCCGTCCGGCCAGCCGGCCATCCGTTAACACGATAACTCTTAAACGAAAGGAGTTAGAGGATTGAAATTTGCAGGGTAGGTTTGGAGCGTAAATATCTCGGACGAGTTCGTTAATGGGCGAAACCCATCAAGCGGTTTTGGAGTTATGGCCGTTTTTACTAAAAACGTTTTTTATGAATATTTCCGAAACCGATCACTCGATCTATCTGAAATTTAGCATCAACTTGTAGAATCATGACCTTTAGACGCAAGTTTTGTATTGATCGGGTTACCGTAAAGTGTCAAAATAAAAAATTCGAAAATTTCTAAATCTTGTTTCTACAATAACTCTCGAACGGAATGAGCTAGGCAGTTGAAATTTTCAGAGTAGGTTAGGGAGATAAATATCTCGGTTAAGTTCGCTATTGGGCAAACTGAGCGAAATGGTTTTGGAGTAACGAAAAATAAATATTTTTTTAACTCAAAAATTTCAAAATAAATTTTGTTTTAAGATGCAGTTTCACCCTAAAAATCCATTGATATCATTTTCAACTCCAACAAGCTGATAACTTTGGAGATATGATTTTTCGAAATTTCAATAATGAATCGTACTTCTATGTTTTCACAGAATGCTATAATTATTCTATCTATGATTTATTATATGGTCTGTGTTCATACTCGTACATGTCATCCTGTTCTATAGGAGAGAGTCAAATTCATTTCAGGTATTTTAATTTGATTTCTTCCATGGTGCAGTTCTCATTCTTAGATTGCTCATTTAATCTTGATGAATATGAAATATTATTTGAATTGAATTTCCTTTATGATGCAGTTCTATCATAAGAATACATTGATATAATTTCCAACTCTGAGAAACCAATACTTTCGGAGATATAATTTGTCTGTTTGAACAAGAGTGCCAGAAAGCTCCTCCACAGGGCTTGAACCAATTTTTTTTATTCAATTTCTTTTATGATGCAGTGCAATGGATTCTTACGATAGAGAATCCATTGATATCATTCCCAACTCTGAGAAACCAATACTTTTGGAGATATGATTTGTCAGAGTTTTGTATTCAATGATTTTTTTAAATTTTCTAGCTCTACAATCCCATCAACTTGCGTGTCGGCAACTAACTGTCAAGTTTAATTGGATCGGATCTGTATTTTTTGAGTTATTGAGGAAATAACAACAACTGTGCCGATTATGCCTATTGACGAACTTAACCGTCACACTCGGATGAGCAACCTACCCTGAAAATTGCGTTATCTCTTTCCATTCGAAAGTTATCATGGTAAGGCGGATAGAATCAAATTTGACCTCGAATTCTTCATCAATGAGTCGAACCCAATCGTTCGAGACCATTTTCATCCAAAAATTCCAAAAATACAGACATCGGTACAAAATGATAGCACGCGCAAAAATAGAAAGGACCAGAATAGTGAAAACAGAAAGAGAACCAAAGACACAGAAATTTATTATCACGAGAAAGAATGTCAAGCTTGTAATAAAATTAACTTTTATTCATCTCATTCAAGGTAGATCATAACATAGTATAGAACTGGTTTATTCATGACATTCTTGGAGTAAAAGTATTGGACTTAAAAACAAGAAATCGACAAGTACTACTCATAAAATGTTAAGGAAGCATTATGGAGTGTACAATTCTATGCCTACATTTAGTCGGAGTAGGTTTTAAATTGACGTCAATGTTAAGTTACTTCAAAGAATAATGAAATGAAACGACACATATATTACACACTAACGCAATCGTTAATAACAGAAAAGTTATGATCACAATAACACTAAAGAAAGGAGTAAAAGAATGGGGCCTGTCATATATCCCGACACAGAGAGCGTATAGTTGAATAAATTATTGTGGCGATAAATAAAATACGTTTTAATTAACGACAGTTGCTCAGCCTGTAGGAAATCTTCACGACGGCATGGATTGCAAGAGTACAGTAGCCACTATAATATTCAACGGCCGGCGACAAAATCTACGGTAAATATGATGATTTATGGTGATTATATATCTTATTTAAACCTCGCGAGAATTATTTTTTTGTGGGTTGGCCATACTGTATGTGTATTTTAAGCATATCAATTTCTGCAAAGTTGGACGTGTTCCTCTGAACATCATTTTGCATTTTGCCCAAATTAATTAATTGTTACCTATTGATATTTTTGTACTCACCCACCTTGGTCTTCCCCAAAGAGACTGCTAATTAGCTCTTAAGAGCTTGGTCGAATCAGTTGTGTTTGGTGTAGGCTTTGTTACTGTGTCCTTCCGCCACCTTGGGCACAGCACTGTATATTTTTGACATAGATGCATAGAATACATGGTGTGGCACTCCTTGACATATTTTCGGTCAATATAATGCCAAAATACGAGGATATTATTCTATTTCAGTTTTCGCCCATAGAACTAGAAATTTTCCCGATATTTCAAATTAAATTCGGAGGTTTGTTTATTGAGGATTCGATAAGTCTCCAACGAAAGGAGTTAGATGATTGAAATTTGCAGGATGGGTTAGGAGCGTGAATATCTCGGACGAGTTCGTTAACGGGAGAAATCCACCAAGCGGTTTCGGAGTTATGGCCGTTTTTAGTGAAAAAAATTCTTATGAATATTTCCGGAACTGATCACTTCATCTATCTGAAATTCAGCATCAGATTGTAGAATCATGACCTTTATATGCATGCGAAGTTTTGTATTGATCAGATTGCCGTAAAGTGTAAAAATAAAATTTCAAATTTTTTTAAATTTTGTTTCTACAATAACTCGCGAACAGAAGGAGCTAGGCAGTTGAAATTTTCAGAGAAGGTTTGGGAGTTAAATATCTCGGTTGAGTTCGTTATTGAGCAAAATCGGCCTAATGATTTCGGAGTAACAAAAAAAAATTTCTTTTTACATTACAAATTTCAAATTCAATTTTTTTCAAGATGCAGTTTCACTATAAAATCCATTGATATAACTCTAACAAGCTTATAGTTTCGGAGATATAATTTTTCAAAATTTCAATAATAAATTGTACTTCTATGTTTTCACAGAATGCTGTAATTATTCTATCTATGAATTATTATATGATCTGTGTTCATACTCGTACATGTAATCTTATTTTCCTATAAGAGAGAGTCAAATTCATTTCAGCAATCGTAGAATTATGAGGATTATAATATGATATTATACTTTTTGATGATATTTCAATGCCCGTGGATAATCCATATGATGATGGAAATATATACTTTGGTAAGTTTATCAGAATGAGCTAAGAATAGTTCCAGTAAAAACAAAACCCAAATATTGGCAAAGTTTCAATTTATATAATATAATTTTCAGAGTGGATTTGAGGAATTAATATCTCGAGTAAGTTCGTGGTTTTTGACGCTCTTGTTTGAATTCTATCATAAGAATCCATTGATATCATTCCCGTCTCTGAGAAACCAATACTTTCGGAGATATGGTTTGTCAAAAATTGAACAAGAGCGCCAAAGCTCCTGCCACAGGGCTTTCCCCCTTTTTTCGGGTAAAACTAAACGATTAACGATTGTAACGGTTTCATTGACCACATAGCGGCACCACACACAGAATTGAATTCAAATAAAAACAAGAGCGCAAAAAAAAATACATAATTCACAGACCTAGTAGTTGATTAGAACTTAAATCACTCAATCGGGAAACACTAGAGGAAATGCTTTCTTATCCTACATCGACAGAGCTCACTTTGTCCGTGAAACAAAACAATCACTAACTAGTTGGTTTCACCGATGTGAGGTAGGTACACTCAATTTTTTTTTCAGTATTCATGAGTATACGACGTTATCCCTGATTGTGTTTTTATCTGTTTAACTAGGCTCCGCCCTCGAAAAGGATATAGCGCAATTGTAGTGTCAGTCCGACGTCAAATTAATTAAATCAATTTCAAATTTCAGATTCAGATCGTAAAAAATTTGAGAAAAGCACTGTTGCGGAGTCAGGAAATTTCACGCACAACGTAAGCAGCCGATACATTTTTTCCAGGATGGCGTTCGTTAAATAAAGCCGCTGCTGTTCGCGCAGAGTCGTTATTCCTGAAAAATAATTTTATCAGTTCCACCCTTTCATCTACGGAATAAACCATTTTAATTCTACTACAAATTTACAATCGCTTTGACACATTTATAACGTTCTTAAAAATTCACTATAGACTAAGGTGAATCAAAAGCATGGTTCGTCTACTTTTTTGGACAAGAAATTAATACTTATTTGGACAAAAACTTAACAACATAACTAATAAAGGGTTTTCCAATAAGAGGTGTTATTTTGAATAGCCCGCTATTTCGGTAGATGTCACTATTGAAGCTGTCACTATTGAAGCTGTCACTTTTTGGCAATTGACAAGTAGAAACTACGCCATTAATAAATGGTTCAAGCCCTGTGGACAGGAGTTTTCTGGCGCTCTAGTTCAAACAGACAAATTATATCTCCGAAAGTATTGGTTTCTCAGAGTTGAGAATTATATCAATTTATTCTTATGATAGAACTGCATCATAAAGGAAATTCAATTCAAATAATAGTTCATTTATCTAGATTAAATGAGCAATCTGAGAATGAGAACTGCACCATGGAGAAACCAAATTAAAATAGCTGAACTGAATTTGACTCTCTCTTATAGAACAGGATGAAATGTGCGAGTATAAACACAGATCATATAATAAAGCTTAGATAGAATAATTATAGCATTCAGTGAAAACATAGAAGTACGATTCATTATTGAAATTTGGAACTTCATCTTAGCAGAAATTGAATTCAAACATCATAGAAGAATTTAAATTCAACAAGAGTGCCAAAAATTATCAATCCAAAACCAATAGACGAATTCTACCCAACAACGAACTCATCCGAGATATTCATTCCTCAATTCTATGATGAACGATAATATATATCTTTCCTCAAATCTACTCCAATACACCAATATTCCAGTTTTGTTTTTAGTGGAGATATTCTGAACTCAATATTATTAACTTACCATTACCATTCCCATCATCATATGGATTGACCATCGGCATGAAAATATCAACCAACAAAAAGTATGATATTATATTATCATTCTCATATTTATAAGATTGCTGGAATGAATGACAATGAGACAACGTCATGTCTCAGGAAAATAAGTTGACATTATAACAATTCATAGAATACCCACATAATAATTCTATCATTCTGTGAAAACGTAGAAATACGATTTACATTGAAATTTTGAAAAATCATATCTCCGAAAGTATTAGCTTGTTAGAGTTATAAATGATATGAATGGATTCTTATGATAAAACTGCTTATTAAAAAATAATTAATTTGGAATTTGTTTTGAAAAAAAAAAAATTTTTTTTTGTTACTCCGAAACCATCTGTCCGATTTTGCCCAATAACGAACTTAGCCGAGATATTTATCCCCCAAACCTACTCTGAAAATTTCAACTCTCTAGCTCATTCCGTTCGAGAGTTATCGTGCCTACGGCCAGCCGGCCGGACCGGCCGGACAGAATGGATTTCGACCACGGATTCTTGATCGGTGAGTCGAACCAAATCGTTTAAGACCATTTTCATTGAAAAATTCGAAAATTACAGACATTTGGGCTAATTGATAAGCACTCAGTTCCGAGGAACTAGAGCGCCAAAAATGGAACGATACACGCTTCAAGAACGCATTGAAATTATTAAAATTCACTATAAAAATGGTGAAAATTTGGCAGAGACGGTTCGAAAAACTCGAACATTTTTGGGTCGTCGTGAAGCACCTTGTCGGACCGCAATAAAGAAATTGGTGGAAATATTCGAGCTGTTGGGACAAGTTAGTTATGTGAAGAATAAAACCCGTGCACGTCGCTCAAGAACAGCCGAGTATATTGCTGCTGTAGCCGAAAGTGTTGAAGAAAACCCAGGTTTGTCCATTCCTCATCGTTCTTTGGAATTAGGCATTCCACAAACGTCATTACACCGTATTTTGCATAAAGATTTGGGTCTTAAGGCTTATAAAGTTCAGTTAACACAATAACTCAAGCCGGCCGATCATCAATAACTTCATCAATCTTTGCTGATTGGGTCGTTGAAATGCATGAAAATGATCCGGAATTCCGTCAAAAAATCATCTTGAGTGATGAGGCCCATTTCCACCTCGGTGGCTTCGTCAACAAGCAAAATTGTCGCATCTGGGGCTCGGAAAACCCAAGAGTTATTGTTGAAAAGCCTCTCTATCCTCAACGTGTGACTGTTTGGTGCGATTTATGGTCCGGCGGAGTCATTGGACTTACTTTTTCGAAAAGGAGGCTGGAGCAACAGTTACGGTGAATGGATTGCGCTATCGAGAGATGATTAATGATTTTTTATGGCCGGAATTTGAAGGTATTAATCTGGACAACGTATACTTTGAACAAGAAGGCGCTACGTGCCACACAAGCAACGAAACCATTGATCTTTTGCGGGAAAAGTTTCCGGACCGTGTTATCTCTCGAAGAGGCGATCACAATTGGCCACCGAGATCTAATGATTTAACACCTTGCGACTTCTTCCTTCGAGGCCACGTGACAGAGAAGGTCTACGCCAATAGCCCAGCGTCGATTCAAGACCTCAAAGATGGAATTCGTGAGGCTATCGAGGACCTAGGGCATCCACTTTGCGATTTGGTTATGGAGAATTTCATTAAAAGGATATGGTCCTGTGAGCGTGGTCGTGGTGGTCATTTGCCTGATGTTATTTTCCACTATTAACGGCATAGCTTCTTCTTTATAATGAATCTAGCTGGCCCGGCAGACTTCGTCCTGCCTCCTCAACGCCTGCCCAACGCCAACGCCAACGCCATATCAAACTCCAACTCCAACTCCGACTCCGACTCCGACTCCGACTCCGACTCCGACTCCGACTCCGACTCCGACTCCGACTCCGACTCCGACTCCGACTCCGACTCCGACTCCGACTCCGACTCCGACTCCGACTCCGACTCCGACTCCGACTCCGACTCCGACTCCGACTCCGACTCCGACTCCGACTCCGACTCCGACTCCGACTCCGACTCCGACTCCGACTCCGACTCCGACTCCGACTCCGACTCCGACTCCGACTCCGACTCCGACTCCGACTCCGACTCCGACTCCGACTCCGACTCCGACTCCGACTCCGACTCCGACTCCGACTCCGACTCCGACTCCGACTCCGACTCCGACTCCGACTCCGACTCCGACTCCGACTCCGACTCCGACTCCGACTCCGACTCCGACT
This sequence comes from Halyzia sedecimguttata, assembly GCA_937662695.2. NCBI lineage: Eukaryota > Metazoa > Arthropoda > Insecta > Coleoptera > Coccinellidae > Halyzia > Halyzia sedecimguttata. Next base: position 75,831,003 of record OW569414.2, read on the forward strand.
CCGACTCCGACTCCGACTCCGACTCCGACTCCGACTCCGACTCCGACTCCGACTCCGACTCCGACTCCGACTCCGACTCCGACTCCGACTCCGACTCCGACTCCGACTCCGACTCCGACTCCGACTCCGACTCCGACTCCGACCCCGACTCCGACCCCGACTCCGACTCCGACTCCGACTCCGACTCCGACTCCGACTCCGACTCCGACTCCGACTGCGACTCCGACTCCGACTCCGACGCCAACTCCAACTCTAACTCCAACGCGAACTCCCACTCCAACGTCAATGCAAACCCCAACGCCAACGACAACTCCAACCCCAACGACTACTCCAACCCCAACGACAACTCCAACCCCAACGATAACTCCAACCCCAACGACAACTCCAACCCCAACGACAACTCCAACCCCAACGACAACTCCAACCCCAACGACAACTCCAACCCCAACGACAACTCCAACCCCAACGACAACTCCAACCCCAACGACAACTCCAACCCCAACGACAACTCCAACCCCAACGACAACTCCAACCCCAACGACAACTCCAACCCCAACGACAACTCCAACCCCATCGACAACTCCAACCCCAACGCCAACTCCAACTCTGATTAATTACTAAAATGGCTATAAAAAAATAGGGGTTGCTGATAAAAAATTAAAAATTTAGGGTTGTATGTATGTTTTAATGCCACATGATAAAAAAATAAAAACAAAAAATTTCGTCCGAAAATAAAAAAAAAAATTTAAGGGTGAACAACCCTTATCACTTAGGGGTATGAAAAATAGATGTTGGCCGATTCTCAGAGCTACTCAATATGCTCACAAAATTTCATGAGAATCGGTCAAGCAGTTTCGGAGGAGTACGGGAACGAGCATTGTGACACGAGAATTTTATATAATGAAATAAACATCCGATCATTTATATCGAAAAATGGGTTCAAGCCCTGTGGACAGGAGCTTTCTGGCGCTCTAGTTGAAACAGACAAATTATATCTCCGAAAGTATTGGATTCTCAGAGTTGGGAATTATATCAATGTATTCATATGATAGAACTGCATCATAAAGGAAGTTCAATTCAAATGATAGTTTATTTATCAAGATTAAATGAGCAATCATGAGAATGAGAACTACACCATGGAAGAAATCAAATTAAATCTGGCCAATTTTGCCCTATAACGAACTTAACCGAGATATTCATCTCCCTAACCTACTCTGAAAATTTCAACTAAAAAGCTCATTCCGTTCGAGAGTTATATCTATGTCTATGGATGGACAGTCTCACTACTCTCAGATCTCTTACTTCATGTTCCGTTCCGAAATGTAAGACTTTTCTGAGAAAAACTAATTTCGGAGCAAACAACTGAGATTTTTCTCACTTCGCTCACAATTCTTCGATTGATTAGATAATGACATGTCTCAGGAAAATACATTGACATTATGACAATTCATACATAGAATAATTATATCATTGTGTGACAACGTTGAAATACGATTTATTATTGAAATTTCGAAAAATCATATCTCCGAAAGTATTAGCTTGTTAGAGTTAAAAATGAAACTGGCGGGTCCGAGCGATTTTCCACGGAACAGAGTGCTTATCAATTTGCCCAAATGTCTGTAATTTTCGAATTTTTTGATGAAAATGGTCTTCAGCGATTTGGTTCGACTCACTGATCAAGAATCCGTGGTCAAAATCGCCGTCCGGTCGTCCCTCCGTTAACACGATAACTCTCGAATGGAATGAGCTCGGCAGTTGAAATTTTCAGAGTAGGTTTAGGAGATAAATATCTCTATAATTCGTTATTGGGAAGAATCGGTCTAATGTTTTTTTTCTTTACATAAAAAATTTCAAATAAATTTTTTTTTAAGATGCAGTTTTATTATAAGAATCCATCGATATCATTTTCAACTCTAACAAGCTAATATTTTCGGAGATATGATTTTTCAAAATTTAAATAATAAATCGTACTTCTATGTTTCCACAGAATGCTCTAATTATTTTATCTATGAATTATCGCATGATTTGTGTTCAGACATGTCATCTTGGACTTGCGTCCAACTTTTACGTATGGGTTGGACGCAAGTCCAAGATACTGTTTAAAACGGAACATAGGTATCAATATGAACTTTGTCACATTAAAGAGTCAAATATTCGGTTACGTTTAACGCGCAATTTCTGAGTGCGTTTTTCAGCGGGTGTTGGTTGTTTCCTAATAATTCAAAATTAAATATACGAAGGCTATTTTGAGCAGGTGGGTTATTGATTTTCCTTGCCTTTTATGTGGTCGTCTCCAGTTTCATTTTAAAATATTAATTCGTAAACATTAAATATTTGTTGAGATTCTTAATTTCTGAACTACTTGGGAAACGTACGAATATAAAGTAACTTTGAATCGTTCAATGTTTGAATTTTCATTTTAAGGTGGAGAATGCCACGAAGAATCAGAAAAACAACTGAAAATGTCAGAAAATATGGTAAAAAAAGTGGTAAAGCCCTGTGGACAGGATCTTTGGCGCTCTTGTTCAAACTTTGACGAATCATATCTCCGAAAGTATTTGTTTCTCAGAGTTGGGAATGATATCAATGGATTCTTATGATATAACTGCATCATAAAATAAAAAAATTAAAATGAGAATCCATTGATATCATTCCCAACTCTGAGAAACCAATAATTTCGAAGTTATTTTTTTTAATAGACACATTTTGTTTTATTCAATGGATTCTCATTTAATTTATTTTATTTTTTGATGCAGTCCGAAAGTATTGACTTTCGGAGATATAATTTGTCAAAGTTTCAACAAGAGCGCCAAAGCTCCTGTCCACAGGGCTTGAACCAATTTTCATTTAAAAGCCGGAAAATCGAGATGTTAAGTTTTCGTTGGACCATACTGTATATAACAAAAATAATTTTAATTTCCGTTTAGTCACCATTCCAATTTCCGTATTCTTCAGAAAAATATCGTGAATAGTGTTGGAAGATTTAAATCTGCGAACTTTATTCATCTACGATTTACGAGTTTGCTAAAGCTACTGAAGCATGTCAGTGCTTTTACATACTTGATCGAATTGGTTATTCTTTAATGACATAATAAAAAACAACCATGAACCGAATGGGAAAAACATCAACCTTCATTCAAGATCACTTTGTTTAGCTGTCAGACAAAACAATGAATATCCTGTAGAACAAGGCAATCAATTCAACTTGTTCGTTCGCCTGTTAACATATCGATTTCATTTGTTGAAATCGGTGTAAATGTCACAAAAAGTTCATGATTTTTGGCTGGCTAGTTCTCGCGAACATTTTGCCCAAAATAGTCTCAAAAGTTTCGAATTACTGATGAAGATTACAAGGTCAAACTTAATTTTGCAGCCGTTTGTTGGTAGACACGATTACTCTCGAACGGAATGACTTAGAGGATTCAAATGTTCAAGGTAGAATTGGTGCATAAATGTCTCGGTTAATAGGCGAAATCCACCGAGTAGCTTCGGAGTTATAGCCATCTGAAATTTTGTTTTCCCAATAAGTCGAAAAATATTCTGTATCTCAAAGATTATCCGTCCAATATCGCTGAAACCTTCAAAACCTAATTATACAGCCAAGTTCTAAATTTGAATACGATCGCATATATAATGGTGGAGATATTGAAGAAATATTGGTAACCGAGCAGCCTTGGGCGAGTTGAGTAACAGGATGGGGGACCGTTACCATGATTAGTTTTGAATGGAAAGAGATAGCAACTGGCAATTTTCAGAGTAGGCTGCGCATCTAAATGAGACAGTTAAGTTCGTTAATAGGCATAATCGGCCAAACGGTTTTGCAGTTATACAGGGTGATTCAAAACTCGAGGCGAAAAATTAGGGAACGAATATATGCTGATATTCTTCATAAAAAATGTGAAATAAAATTGTTCAATATTTGGCATTGTTTTCGAGATATCAAAACTTCAAAGTTTCTGCACGTCATCAATTTTCAACTTTAATTCATAATATGAAAGGGGGAAAGCCCTGTGGACTGGAGCTTTGGCGCTCTTGTTCAAACATTGACAAATTATATCTCCGAAAGTATTCGTTTCTCAGAGAGGGGAATGATATCAATGGATTATTATGATAGGACTACATCATGAAAGAAATTAAAATCTATTTGCATCTTATCTTTGTATGACGGTCCAATTTTGGCTACAAGTGTTTCAAAACTACCCGGAGTCATTCTGAAAAATTGAGTAAATGAAATAGCCAGTTTTATTTATGAAACAAATCTAATTTAATCAGTCCAGAGACAACTCAAACCAGAATATACTTATATAGGAAATCTTAAATAGTGTTACTGAGGAATAACTACCTGTACATTAGCTAGATCTCCCGTTCTAAATCTTGCATAATTAGACAATGACTCTTAAATTATGCTCGACTTCCTTGCATCATTCATTTTCGACTCACTAACCAAAAAACTATGCCTATGAACTTAGCGAATCCAAATTTCAAATTGTTTACATGCTTACATTAACCCAACTCTCCAGAAATACACTTTCAGTTTCATTTGACATTAATGACGTTTATCTTTCAAACTGTACCGCAAACAGATAGAACACAGACATATAGAATTCGCATTCTGTGAAATATCATATCGCCGTCATGTTTTACCTATTTTGAATGGATCCGACTGCATTGATAATTCGTTCCATTAATTGTTCTTGATTATTTATTTCCACAGCGTAAAATTGTTTTACATGCCCCCATAAAAATAATCCAAATAATTTAGTCAGGTCATTTCGCAGTCAGGTGATAACGCAGGCCATAGCACCTGATCACGCCGACCAATCCATCTCCTATTAAAAGTTTGGTTTAACCAGACGACAAAATTTCGTCCAACATGCGGTGCTACTCCGTCGTGCTGATAGCACGTATGATTGTATACCAAAAACTGCATCATGAAAGAAATTAAATTAAAACAAGAGCGCCAAAAACCACGAACTTACCCGTGATATTCATTCCTCAAATCCACTCTCAAAATTATATTAAATCAATTGAAACTTAGCCAATATTTGAGTTTTGTTTTTAGTGGAGCTATTCTGACCCATTCTGATAAACCTACCAAAGTATATATTTCTTTCATCATATGGATTATCCACGGTCATTAAAATATCACCAGAAAGTATAATATCATATTATAATCCTCATAATTCTACGATTGCTGAAATGAATTTGACTGTCTCTCATAGGAAAACAAGATGACATGTACGAGTACGAACACAGATCATATAATGATTCATAGATAGAATAATTATAAAATTCTGTGAAACAATAGAAGTACAATTTATTATTGAAATTTTGAAAAATCATATCTTCGAAAGTATCGGCTTGTTGGAGTTGAAAATGATATCAATGGATTGTTATGGTGAAACTGCATCTCAAAAAAGTTTTCCATTTGAAATTTGTTATGTAAAAAAAATATTTCTTTTGTTACTCCGGAACCGTAAGGCTGATTTTGCCCAGTAACGAACTCAACCGAGATATTTATCTCCCATACCTAGTCCGAAAATTTCAACCGCCTAGCTGATTATGTTCGAGAGTTATTGTGAAATAAAATTAAAAAAATTTTTAATTTTTCTTGCCACTTTGCGGTAATTCGATCAATACAAAACTTCGCAAACATATAAAGGTTATTATTCTACAATTTGATGCTAGATTTCAGATAGATCGAGTGATCGGTTCTGGAAATATTCATAAAAAATGTTTTTACTATAAACGGCCATAACTCTGAAACTATTTGGTGGATTTCGCCCGTTAATGAACTCGTCCGAGATATTTACGCTCCAAACCTACTCTGCAGATTACAATCCTCTAACTCCTTTCGTTCGAGAGTTATCGTGCCAACAGCCGGAGAGAATTGATTTCGACCCCAGATTATTGATCGGTGAGTCGAACCAAATCGTTTAAGATCATTTTCAGACAAAAATTCAAAAATTACAGACATTTGGGCGAATTGATAAGCACTCTGTTCCGAGGAACAAGAACGCCAAAAAAATGGCTTGAACGTTCATGCAGTATTTCGTGACGGTGTGTGAGGTGTGCATGAATAGACAGAAGAACATGCGCACAAAAGCTCCTGACATCACGTCTGTGCTTTCAAGGAATTTTTGGCGCTCTTGTTTCCGGAACAGAGTGCTTATCAATTTGCCCAAATGTCTGTAATTTTCGAATTTTTGGCTGATAATGGTCTCAAACGATTTGGTTCGACTCACTGATCAAGAATCCGAGATCGAAATCGATTCTGTCCGGCCGTCCGTCCGTTAACAAGATAACTCTCGAACGAAAGGAGTTATAGGATTGAAATTTGCAAGGTAGGTTTGGAGCGTAAATATCTCGGACGAGTTAGTTAATGGGCGAAATCCATCAAGCGGTTTCGGAGTTATGGCCGTTTTTAGTAAAAACATTTTTTATGAATATTTCCGAAACCGATCACTCGATCTATCTGAAATTTAGCATCAAATTGTAGAATCATGACCTTTATAAGCATGTGAAGCTTTGTATTGATCGGGTTACCGTAAAGTGTCAAAAAAAAATTTTTCAATTTTGTTTCTACAATATCTCTCGAACGGAATGAGCTAGGCAGTTGAAATTTTCATAGTAGGTTAGGGAGATGAATATCTCGGTTATTCGTTATTGGGCAGATGGTTTCGGAGCAACGAAAAAATAAAAAATTTTTAACTAACAAATTTCAAATTCAATTATTTTTTAAGATGCAGTTTCACCATAAAAATCTATTGATGTAATTTTCAACTCCAACAACCTAATACTTTCGCAGATATGATTTTTCGAAATTTCAATAATGAATCGTATTTCTATGTTTTCACAGAATGCTATAATTATTCTATCTATGATTTATTATGTGATCTGTGTTCATACTCGTACATGTCATCCTGTTCTATAAGAGAGAGTCAAATTAATTTCAGCTATTTTAATTTGATTTCTTCCATGGTGCAGTTCTCATTCTCAGATTGCTCATCTCATCTTGATAAATAAACTATTATTTGAATTGAATTTCCTTTATGATGCATTTCTATCATAAGAATACATTGATATAATTCCCAACTCTGAGAAACCAATACTTTCGGAGATATAATTTGTCTGTTTGAACAATAGCGCCAGAAAGCTCCTGTCCACAGGGGTTGAACCATTATAAATTGCATTAGTTTATCTGCACTACTTCAGGAGATAATCGATCTAAAATACTGCAGAGTTATGTACAATTTTAAAAGTATTATATCATAAGTTAATATATGGTCAGTCGTCCTCTTCACTAATATAAGGTATTTAATCAAGGAAATATCAGAAACATAACAAATATTGATCATGACTTCATGTCAAATAATTTACTTTATGAGTTCATCACAATTAAATCGACCCCTTTAATTTTTCTAGACACTATTCCGAATATTATAAAAATTAATGTTTCTCTAATCCCTTCCATTCATTTTCTACGTTGTGGATTTTGCAGACAATGAATGCTATAAGTTTATTGTATTTCCCACTAATCACTGCGATTTGTATATCTCTTATGGTTTATCTAGAAAATGTACAAAGCTATCTGAGCTGAGGTAAGTACTGATAAACCTGTCTCTGAAAGTTTTCTTCAAATTATGATATTTGCAGACAATATCCCGAAATAGAAACAAACCATATGATCCAGTACAGGGACCATAAAGTATGGCACTCGAAATTCCTGGTAATACATTTTTTCGGCAACCGTCCGGGAAGTGCCCACTTCCCGGACGCTTTTTCTTTGAGAAAGAAGCATTTCCCGGCCTAGTCCGGGAAGTACGTACTTCCCGGACTAGGCCGGAAGAATCAAGTCGTTTTGGTCATTGTAAATATGAAAATCTTGGTAGGTATATTTTTGATAAATGAGGTTACCATAGCACTGAGGAAACGGCTGACAGTTCATATAAAATTAGTTAACATGTTATATTTTCTGTTCTGTTTAATTTGAATAAGAATCAAAATATATGAAAAAGAAATGTGTCGTCTCATTGATTTGTTATTCTTCACGGTTGCCGAAAAAATATTGTACGCAACACGCCCGAAAAAGGCTTACGCTCGTCCTAGAAGTTAGTCTATTCGTCCAAAAAAACCCTATTTTCCGGACTTGTTACGTAAATTACTATTAGATTGTATTGAAATTATATCGTTCATCAAGCCTTGATCATTGCACAAATCGGGTTCTAAAATCTAACGATAGCTTGAGACTTGAGTTGGTTGACTATTATCGTGATGATTTTTCTCCTAGATGCAGCAGAGACACACTTATAGTCTAGTCAACAAGTGCCTTTTAGGTCAGAACTTTTTAGAGTTCTCCGAAAATTATTATTGACGTGTTAATCAATGGCATGTAGGTATTTTTTGTGAAAATTCAAGGGCTGCTCGCAAAAATGGCAGAAGTTATAAACAATTAAGTGACAAACAAAGGGGGTTTGGTTTCTTGCATATACCTAAAAAGCTATTTGAGATTATTCAAAATAAGGACTGAAAAATTCAGATACCTACAAGATAGATCAATGAACAATAATCCGTGGTCCAAAAATTTTTATCACGATTTTTTAATTAGTTATCCATTAGTTAATTAACAATTTTTTGTAGTACGAACATTAACATTGCAAGTGCGATAGTTGTTAAACTATTCATTTGAGAATGTTTCCGTTCGTGGAGCCATTTTTAAGGCCTTAGAATAGATTTCCGTTGGAAAAATTAAATAATTGTTAATTTTCGCTTCGTTATCAACAATTTATCTTAGGTTGAAAATTATAAAGCTTAATTGAACATTGAAAAAAAAATTTTTCATATTATTACTATGGATCCGTTTTCTTAAGATCGGAAGCTGCTCAAAAATTATTTATATAATAATTTTTATCTCTTATTTATTAAAAAATTGTTATAAACAAATGTGTTGTTTATAAGATAATTCGGATTTGTTCTGGAAACATAATCTTATATTATAAATATATTATATTCTTCTACATCTAGTTACCAAGTTTTAATTCGATTGGATCTGTATTTTGTGAATAACAATATTCCATATGGGTAAAACTCCGAAACCGTTTGGCTCATCATGCCAAACAGCGAACATAACTGTCCCATTCGGATGCTCAACCTACCCTGGAAATTGCAAATCGCTATCTCGTTCCGTTCGAAAGTTATCTTGGCAACCCAAAAAAACTCTGCCTATGAACTTAGCGAATCCAAATTTGAAATTGTGTACATGCTTACATCAACCAAACTCTCCAGAAATACACTTTCAGTTTCGTTTGACATTAATGACGTCTATCTTTCAAACTGGACCAAACGACAGATACCACCTTCTATAGTCTAAGGCAACCCAAACAGATAGAATTCGCAATCTGTGAAAACATAGAAGTACGATGTATTATTGAAATTTTGAAAAATCATATCTCCTAAGGTATTAGCCTGTAAGAGTTGAGAATAATATCATAGTGGATTCTTATGATGAAACTGCATCCCATCTTGCTTCTAAGTTACTCTAGGCTGCTTGGATCTCCAACATCATAGATTCGTTCGTGTTCATTTGGAACTTGTGAAGTTATGTTTTGAAGGCTCTCGCAAAATTTCAGCGATATCGTACGGATAATTTCCGAGACATAATTTCTTTGAATGATTTTTTTAAATTTTCTAGTGCAACGATCCTCACGAAATTTTGCAAAAATTTGCGCGTTGGCAACTAATTACTATGTTTGAATTGGATCGGTTCGTATTTTTTGAGTTATTGAGGAAATAACAACAAAATTTCAGATGGGTATAACTCGAAAACCGTTCAGTAAATTATACCTATTATTAAACCCAAATGTAGTATTCGGATGCCCAACTTACTCCAAAAATTGCATGTCGCTATCTCTTCTCATTCTCCAATTATCGTGAAATAAATAATATTGTTCAATACTTTTTCTTTAATTTTCTATTAATTCGATCCTCACAAAATTTCAACGTATTTGCGATGGTATTCTACAACTAGTTAACCAAGTTTCAATTCGATCAGATCTGTATTGGTTAAAGGCAATAGTAATACTCGGAAACCGTGGGCCGATTATGCCCATTTACCATTCACCATGGTAAATTCGATTGAGTGTATCCAATACAGGAGAATGGACAATAGAACATACGCGCAAACGCTCCTGACTTCAAGTAATTGCTTGAACCATTTTTTTGCGCGTATGTTCTGGGGAACTCGCGTTATCATTTTGCCCAAATGTCTGTAACTTTCGAATTTTTTGACGAAAATGGTCTCAAACGATTTAGTTCTACTCCCCAATGAAGAATTCGAGGTCAAATTTCATTCTGTCCGGCCGTTGCCACGATAACTTGAGAACGAAAAGAGCTAGCAACTTGAAATTTTCAGGGTAGGTGGCGCATCCCCATACGACGGACAAGTTCGTTAATGGGCATAATCAGCCCAGTGGTTTCCGAGTAATAATTTTGATTTCAAGCAATATAAATCCGATCGAATTGAAACTTTGTGAGTACTTGTAGAATATGAACCTAAGCACGTTTGTGAAATTTTGTGCGAATCGTATGGCTAGAAAATTAAAAAAAAATTATTAAAAAATATTTTTGTTGGCACGATAACTTGAGAACGGAAAGAGATAGGTGCTTGAAGTTTTCAGGTTAGGATGTGCATCAGAACGCGACATTTCAGTTTGTTTATGAACATAATCGGTCAAACGGTTTTAGAGTTATAGCCATCTGAAATTTGGTTGTTTTTAGTTCCTCATTAACTCGAAAAATACTAAACCGATTGAATTCAAACATGGTTATTAGTTGTAGAATGCCAACGCGAAAATACTTGCAAAATTTCGTGAGGATAGTATTCGTAGAAAATTTTAAAAAAATCATTGAAAATTGAAAAAAAAATTCTATATAACAGTAACTATTCGTTTGAAATTTAGCAAGAGCCTTTATAACCTAACTCTACTGCCAAGTTTCAAGTTTTAATATGATCGGTTAAATATTGTTGGAGATTCGAGCAGTTTTGTGTGAGTTCAGTAGATGGGTGACCGTTGCCTCGATAACTTTCGAACGAAAGGAGATAGGGACTTGCAATTTTCAGGGTAGGTTGCGTATCCGAATGGGAGAGTTGAGTTCGTTTTTGGGTATAATCGGTCTAACGGTTTCCGAGTTATACCCACCTGGAAATTTATTTCCTTGATAACTCAAAAAATAAAGATTCGATCGAATTGAAGCTTGGTAACTAGTAGTAGAAAATCAACATAAAGACGTGTTTCAAATTTTGTGAGAACCGTACCCCTAGAAAATTCGAAGAAAATGACGAAAAAAAAATTTTAAGAACCGTACCCATAGAAAATTTCAAAAAAATCAAGAAAAAAAAATTGGTTCAAGCACTGACGTGAAGTCAGCCCTTAATCGAATTTACCATGGTAAATTATGTTGTCCATTCTCCTGTATTGGACACTTAATTCGAATTAAGAGTGTCCAATACAGGAGAATGGACAACATAATTTACCATGGTAAATTCGATTAAGGGTGTCCAATACAGAAGAATGGACAATAGAACATACGCGCAAAAGCTTCTGACTTCACGTCAGCGCTTGAACCAATTTTTATTTTATAGATATCTTTCAGAGTTTGAGAAAACCCAGAAAGGAACCATTTAATATTCTTACATAACATGGATTAAAAAAAAACTCAGGTCACTTTTTATCTGTAATCAGAGTATTACGCATAATCTACATCCACTCCGGTACTTCCAGCACTTCATCCCATGTGTCTCACAAGGTATTAAAATTAAAGCACTTAGATTAACAAAAGTTTAATCTTAGATAGGGATATGAAATAAATTGATCCATATTTCTAATCTGATTTGGATTGCATTTATCAGTCTACCGAGATAAAAGAAATTCATATAGTGGAATTCGGATTCCTACATTAATTTTGCATTAACAGGAAAGATTGACATCACCAGCGTAGATAGAGGGGGGGTTAAGTGGACCAATCCCTCGCGGCAGGCATGCAAGCTAACATAGAAGCCATCGTGGTTTTCTCTATCCACACCAAACCCACTGAAGAGTTTTCATGTCGCAATGGGGTCATATAGAAGAAGGGAACTCTGTCCCAATAACTATCGTCCAATCAGCCTAACATCTGTTATTTCGAAGGTATGTGAGCGTTTGATAATGAATGAGATGGTAAACTTTTTGCTCGAACATAATATTCTCCCCGATACTCAACACGGATTTTTGCCTGGTCGTTCGGTCCTCACTAACCTTCTAGAGAGTATAGATAAATGGACGAAAGCTTTCGATAGTGGAATCCGCACTGATATTGTCTACCTAGACTTCTCAAAGGCTTTTGACTGTGTACCTCACGGGCGCCTTCTCTCAAAGCTTGGTCATTTTGGGATCAGAGGAGATTTGCTGCAGTGGATTGGGGATTTTCTGCGGAATAGAACATTCTCAGTCGGGGTATCCAGTTGCTACTCTTCAACTAGACCGGTTACCAGTGGTGTGCCCCAGGGAACGGTTTTGGGTCCTCTCCTTTTTTTGATATACACCGCTGATTTGTCCCGTATTTTAAAATCACCCTGCTCACAGTTTGCGGACGACACTAAAATTTACAACAGCCCTATAACAGATTACTCCCTGCTTCAATCAGACTTGGATGCTTTATCGCGCTGGTCAGAGGATTGGTTGCTCAAGCTCAACCTTTACAAATGCGTTGTCCTTCATATTGGAAAAAAAAACCGAAACACAGATACTTTCTTGATGGGCAACCGCTTACTACCACAGATTCGCATGAGGATCTAGGACTGACCATCACTTCTGATTTGAGCTGGTCCCAACATGTAAGCAAGATAACGTCTAAAGCAAGAAGTCTCGTTTTCTTGGTGTCTAAGTGTTTCCGCGGCTGTTCTCCAGCTGTCTGTTGCAGTGTATATGCAAGCTATATAAGACCAATCTTAGAATTTGCTGGTCCTGCTTGGCATCCTAACCTAAAAGGTGACATGGAGCAGTTGGAGGTGCTACAAAGGTGGGTTACACGTATTCCCTATGGTCCGAACCGCCCTGGATACGAGGAAAGATTACGCATCTTTGGTTTAACCTCTTTAACCTCGCTGACTGAGAGGTGATCTTATATTCAGTTACAGGGCCATAAACCATCTGTTAGGATTCAATCTATCTTCTAAATTTATCCGCAACGTTAACAACTTACGAGGGCACATGTTCAAGTTAGGGAAAGAGAACTTCAAGACCACCCAGAGGCAAAGTTTTCTCCCAACAGAATTTTCAGCGTCTGGAACGGTTTGCCTCCTGATGTTGTTGGTACGACCAGTGTAAACGGCTTCAAGAACGGATATGACCGGTATCGTTTTCCACCAACCATCCCTTGATCGTTTGTGATGATATATGTGCTGACTTTTTCTTTTTCGCTTTCTTTATGCATATTTCTATGTATTTTTTTTATATATTCTTTTTACTTATTCCTTTATTGCTTTTCTGTATTTCATATGTACTGCCTGTATCATAATATTGTGTTTATGAGCTCCAAAGGCTTGGCCTCAGCTCTTATCAAATAAATAATAATAATAATAATAATAATAGGCAGTCTGTCTTGCAGTCTCTGACTTCCTCTTGCTGCAAAATAATAAACTGTACATCGCTCGAGGTTCCCGCATCACCCAGGAAGTGTTTCCCTAGGTGGCGCTGGTGAAATGTTTCTCTCCAGTCGTTCGCAACAATGAGGCTTAAATTTCCTATAGCTCCTCCGTTTGTCATTCAGTGTGCTAATAAGTAACGCTGATAGCCTGATAATTAGTAATAACCTTGAAACCGGCACGTACCTGCCGTGAAGGACGCTTTTCTCTGTTGGGGAACACCATGTGTCTTGTAGTTATTAACAATTAGCAATAATTTATTTGATATTTTGGAAGATATTCCATTACAAACACGAAGATATGTTTTTTATGCATGATGGGGTTACACCATATTAAACAAGAATCTGTATAATGTGGTTACGTGAACATTTCCCTGATAGATGGATAGGCGGGGTGCGGATTTACTGAATCATTGGCCAGCTCGTAGTTGTGATGTTAATTCAATGAATTAAGTGTATAACTCTCTAATTAATACAGTAAACGAGTTGAGAGACAAAATTCAACAAGAATTTATCAATCTACAAAACAATCCAGTAGCATTAAATAGATAATTGCGTTCGCTATGTTACTCAGTATATTTGTTTCTATGGAAACAAACGTTCAGATTGCGTCGCACCGCATCGCAAAGCGTGCCGTGAGAACCTGCATTAATACTAACCAGGTGTATTTTCTTGAAGGGTTAATATTATTCGTTTCGGATAGATACAGTGTGGAAAAGCCAAATGGAGTGTTAGTCAAAATTATGGAACAAATTCATTTTCTCAGAAGAAAAATATTTGGCAACAAAATCCTGAAACAGGTCAATTTTTGTTTCACTTCTACCAAATTTTTATGCATTTTTGAAGGATTTTTGTTGTACCCTGTGCCATCCCCATCAACCCTCTAAATTTTTTGAACAGGGAAAGTGAGCCTTGTAGTACTTTTTTGGCAAGGTGTTTGTATCTTATTTACATGCGTGCAGAAATCTTCAAGAAAATTTTTTTTTTTTAATAGTTAGTTCAAAGGGGTTTTCAGTATGGGCACTTTGTCATGGCTCATTTACTTTGAGACGTTGGTACCTGATGAAATTTGTCACCGAATGAAAGTCGACCATTACAGTTTTGTTCATGCGCAACTTTCAACCCCTACGAACCCTTTAATGGAGAAAAAAAATGTGAGGGGTTGAAAGTTGTGCATGAACAAAACTGTAATGGTCGACTTTCATTCGGTGACAAATTTCATCAGGTTCCATCGTCTCAAAGTAAATGAGCCATGACAAAGTGCACATACTGAAAACCTCTTTGAAGTAACTATTTTTCAAAAAAGAAAATTTTTTTCTTGAAAATTTCTGCACGCCTGTAAAGAAGATACAAAGAACTTGCCAAAAAAGTACCACATGACCCACTTTCCCTATTCAAAAAATTTAGAGGGTTGATGGGATTTAGAGGGTTGATGGGGATGGCACAGGGTGCAACAAAAATCCTTCAAAAATGCATAAAAATTTGGTAAAAGTGAAACAAAAATTGACCTGTTTCAGGATTTTGTTGCCAAATATTTTTCTTCTGAGAAAATGAATTTGTTCCATAATATTGACGCGCACTGAATATTATCCAATTAGTAGACGTATCCTTTTCTGATGAGAGCACTTTTTCTCTCAACGGCCATGCTAATCGTCAAAATTGCGCTACTAACTGGTCATCCGAAAATCCTCACTGGATGAGAGAGGAGCACACGCAATTCTATCAAGAGGTAAATGTTTGGGCAGTAAATGTTCGAAACCATACCATAGGCCCCTTATTAATTGATGGCAATTTGAATGGAGATTATTATTAAGCATTACTTCAAAATGATCAATCCTCAAGTTCCACGGAATACGATATGGTTCTAACAGGATGGAGCACCACCACATTCCCAACGCAATGTCTGGCAGTACCTTGACGCAATGTTTCCAAATCGGTGGATAGGAAGGAGAAGAACGACCGAATGGCCAGCGCGAACCCCTGATCTTAACCCATTAGAATTATTTTTATGTGGATATGTGAAGAGAGCATTGTGTACAAAATTAAACCCCTTGATTTAAATTAGGTACCTAAAAGATCGAATAGCGAATTGAGATTAGATCGATCACTCCTCAGATCTTTAATAGTTTTGGAAGAAATTTCTATTTGAGGCTAGGATGTTGCTGAGGGGTTCGCGGTGATCACTTTGAATATCTGCTTCATTAACATTCATACATTTCGGTTTTTGATATTGTACAAAATTTCGCTAATTACATGAATTTATTTTTTTCTAATTTTATTTTTGCAATAAACATGAAAGTGATAACATTTCTGGATAGATAATGACGCAACCTTTCAAACGATGTACCACAAGCCCATACTTCATATTTGAAAAATTGGGATTTGCACCTGTCTTTCAAAGGGGTTGAAGTTAAGGTTAGCATTTTTACGAAGAAGAATGACAATTTAAAATTTAATTTTGATGTGTTCCGGGATTTTCAATAAATATGTACAGTAACCAAGATAGTGAATTAATTCCATTTAACTTTCCACACTGTATGCTTCTATCGTACAGAAGCTAATACCCTCATGTTTTAAGGTGAAGAGAAAAGGTTTAAGCCGTTTCTGAAATGAAATTGGGATACATTTTTGGCGCTCTTGATCCTCGGAATAGAGTGCTTATCAATTAGACGATTTAGATTTAGATCTTAAACGATTCGGTTCGACTCACTGATCAAGAATTCGTGGTGAAAATCGATTCTGTCCTGCCGGTCCGGACTTTAACACGATAACTCTCGAACGGAATGAGCTAGATAGTTGAAATTTTCAGAGTAGGTTTGAGAGATAAAGATGGTTTCAGAGTAACAATAAAAAAAAATTTTACAGTAAAAATTCGAAATTCTATTATTTAAGATGCAGTTTCACCATAAGAATCCATTGATATTATTTTCAACTCTAACAAGCTAATACTTTCAGAGTTATTTTTCAAAATTTCAAAAATACATCGTACTTGTTCTGTTTTCACAGAATGCGAATTCTATCTGTTCTGTGTTCACTGTTCATACATGTCATCTTATCTACCTATACAAGAAATGTCAAATTTATTTCTGTTCTAGAAAACAAATTATGATTGAATGCAAAATGACCAATTATAGCCTATACCCTATTTATCCTTGGATAATCCATATGAGGATGTAAATATATACTTTGCTAAGTTAATGGAATTGGGTTCAGAATATCTCCAGTGAAAATAAAACTGGCATATTTTCTAAGTTTCAATTGATATAATATAATTTTCAGAGTAGATTTGAGGAATATCTCGGATAAATTCGTATAATTTGATTTTAATTCAGTTTCTTTGGTTGAATCCATTGATATCATTCCCAACCAATATTTTCGGAGATATGATTTGCCAAAGCTCCTATTCTCAGGACATTCCCACTTTTTGAATTGAATTTCATTCAAAACAATATTCTGGATGTGTCAATTTTAAGAAAGTTTGTCTAAAATTTTCATCGGTACATTCCATTATGTATGAATATTATATTATTCAATTTTGTTTATATTTATTGGTGAAGTTTTATATATTCATTCTGCGAATAATCATCTTGAACTACACTCCTTTATCTTAATTATTAAATCGAGTACGAAATCAGCAGTGAATCCTCGATTAGTCACTTAAGAATTGTTTTCATTAGTGAAAATGATTTTTCATTCATTTTTTGGCGCTCTTGTTCCTCGGAACAGAGCGCTTATCAATTTGCCCAAGTGTCTGTAATTTTCGAATTTTTTGATGAAAACGGTCTCAAACTATTTGGTTCGACTCACTGATCAAGAATACGTGGTCGAAATCGATTCTGTCCGGCCGTCCGTCCGTTAACACGATAACTCTCGAACGAAAGGAGTTAGAGGATTGAAAGTTGCAGGGTAGATTTGTAGCGTAAATATCTGGCACGAGTTCGTTAACGGGCGAAATCTATCAAGCGGTTTCGGAGTTATGGCCGTTTTTGGTAAAAATATTTTTTATGAATATTTCCGAAACCAATCAGTCGACCTATCTGAAATTCATCACCAAATTTTAGAATGATGACCTTTATACGCATGCGTAGTTTTGTATTGATCGGGTTGACGTAAAGTGTAAAAAAATAATTTTTAAATTTTTAAATTTTGTTCCTACAATAGCTCTCGAACAGAATAAGCTAGGCAGTTGACATTTTCAGATTAGGTTTGGGAGATAAATATCCCGGTTGAGTTCGTTATTGGGTGAAATAGGCCAGAAGGTTTCGGAATAACGGAAAAAAAAAATCTTTTTAAGTTACAAATTTCAATTTCATGGTGCAGTTTCACCATAAAAATCCACTGATCTCATTTTCAACTCTAACAAGCGAATTCTTTCGGAGATATGATTTTTCGAAATTTCCATAAATAATCGCACTTCTATGTTTTCACAGAAAGCTATGATTATTCTATCTATGAATTATTATATGATCTGTGTTCATATTCGTACATTTCATCCTGTTCTATAAGAGAGAGTCAAATTCATTTCAGCTATTTTAATTTGATTTCTTCCATGGGCTCATGGTACTCATTCTCAGATTGTCCATTTAATATTGTTAAATAAGCTATTATTTGAATTGAATTTCCTTTATGATGCAGTTCTATCATAAGAATACATTGATATAATTTCCAACTCTGAGAAACCAATACTTTCGGAGATATGATGCGTCAAAGTTTGAACAAGAGCGCCAAAGCTCCTGTCCACAGGGCTTGAACCAATTTTGAAGTTAATTTCATCCGAAAAAATATTGTGGATGTGTCAATTTGAGGAAAGTATATCTACAATTTTCATCGGTACATTCCATTATCTATGAATATTATATTATTCAATTTTGTTTAAATTTATTGCTGAAGTTTTGTATATTCATTTTGCGAATTATTATCTTGAACTACACTACTTTATCTTAATTGAGTACGAAATCAGCAGTGAATCCTCGATTAGTCACTTAAGAATTGTTTCCATTAATGAAAATAATGTTTCATTTTTATTTTACAAAAATTTTTATTACCGAAAAAACTTACCGTCGATACTGCAGTCTTCAGTACGTCTCATAGACACGGAAAGAAGTAGAAACCGAAGCACTGGTCAGAGAAATGACCGCAACGCATGAGAACTTTTCTGCCGAATATCTAAATCTCACTCCGGTTTCGTGATGCGCCAAAAGCAGAACCTGTCGAGAGCTGAACCGTAAATGACAGGTGATAATACAAATGTTTCAATTTCGATACCGAATAATGAGAGAAGGAAGGAGAGCCGGAGTTGGGGCCCCACTCTCATTTGATCAGGTAAGTAGACATCAAGACATATTTAACTTATTGAAGTTGAAGCACCTGAAAGATAAAAATTTGCATCTGTTTAGCGCGTGAGAGGCACTGATCTCGCCTTTTATCAAAGAGTACCTGACGTAAGTTTTGTGAAGGAAATTTCGGCGATTTTCTCGTGACACATGCGGTCACGTGTTTTGTGGTAACACCGAAGAGTAAGTAGGTGATAATGAAACATGGAATGTTATCTTTTAGATGAGGACAGCGTATTTTAGCAACTTCCACAATATGATTTCATTATAATTGAAATAATGGGTGTTATCTCTAACATTGTCATCTTTCGAAATTGATCCTGAATTGATTGCTCGTCGACTAGTTGATGTTTCCCATTCGGTTGAAATTTCAAGAAAAAAAAATTGGTTCAAGCCCTGTGGATAGGAGCTTTTTGGCGCTCTTGTTCAAACAGACAACTTATATCTCCAAAAGTATTGGTTTCTCAGAGTTGGGAATTATATCAAAAACTTAAAAAAGAAATTGGTTGATTCCCTTTTGCAACCCGATCAAAACAAAACTTCGCATGCATATACTTAGAAGTCATGATTCTACAATTTGATGCTAAATTTCAGATAGATCGAATGATCGGTTTTGGAAATATTCATAAAAAATGTTTTCACTAAAAAGGGCCATAACTCCGAAACCGTTTGGTGGATTTCGCTCGTTAACGAACTCGTCCGGGATATTTACGCTACAAACCTACTCTGCGAATTAAATCCTCTAATTCCTTTCGTTCGAGAGTTATCGTGCCTACGGCCGGCCCGCCGGACAGAATTGATTTCGACCACGGATTCTTGATCGGTGAGTCGAACCAAATCGTTTAAGACCATTTTCAGCCAAAAATTCGAAAATTACAGACATTTGGGCAAATTGATAAGCACTCTGTTCCGAGGAACAAGAGCGCCAAAAATAAAAAAAATGAAATATAATTTGCATACATTCAGGACATCATCTTCATCTGTAGATAGTATCCATTCAACTTGGATGAATTAAAATCAGCAGTTAAATGTACTAAATCTCGAAAAGAGGCAGGATTTGATGGAATTTATCCTGAATTCATCAAACACCTGGGCAAAAGGGCATTGTCTTGGTTATTATCGCTCTATAATAATATACTAAATACTGGAAATATTCCCAAAGAATTCCGCAAAGCGTAAGTCATAGGCATTTTAAAACGTGGAAAGAATTCTTCCGATCCTAGCAGTTATCGACCCATTAGTCTGTTGAGTGTTCCTTTCAAAATTTTAGAAAGATTGATTCTATTTAGGATTGAATCGTCTGTAGAAGACGTTCTACAGAATTGCCAAGGAGGCTTCAGGAAAAATAGGAATTTTTGTGATCGGGTTCTTAGTCTTACTACTTTTATTCAATAATAACATGAAAACAGGAAAGGAATTTGTGGATTTGTCGCAGCAGCATATGATAGAGTTTGGAAAGATGGTTTGATTTTCAAACTTTATAACCATTTAAAGTGTAGAAAAATGGTACGTCTACTCGAAAATATGTTGACAGATAGAAGGCTTCTTGTTTCTGTTGATAATAATAGTAGTAATTTCAAAAATTTTAAGAATGGTCTCCCAAAAGGTTCAGTTTTAGCACCTCTCGTTTTCAATTTATATCTATATGATATTCCTGCTACATCATCTGAAAAATTCATATACGCTGATGACATTGCCCTTGCATTCCGTCATTCTGATTTCCGAAGTAGGCGTTTGTGTCCGAATCCAAATAAAAATAAGGTTTCTTGCTTCCATTTGAACAATAGTCAACAATATAGAACATTGAGTGTAGATTTCGGTGATTCTTTCTTGAAACATAATTTCCATCCTAAATACCTAGGAGTGAAACTAGATTCCTCTTTGAATTTTAATGCTCATTTGGAATACTTGCGTCTGGAGTTGAAAACAAGGAATAATATTCTGGAGAAATTAGCTGGTACTTCCTGGGTGCTGATGTAGCTATCTCTGTACGGCAGCCTTAGCCTCGGTTTTTTCTGCCGCTGAATATTATTGCCCCGTCTGGTTTAACAGTGTTGATGCACAGCTGAATTCATCTATGAGGATCATCACTGGAACTATCAGATATACATACACCTATTAATTGGCTACCAGTTCTTTCAAACATTGTCCCGCCCAGCATTCGCAGGCAGACCGCTGTTTTAATTTCTTGGAATAAATTTAATTCTTCTCCAAATTCTTTTCCGATTCTCTCCTATATTCCAGGCAATTAGATTCCCAGATGAAGTCACGTAATCCTGTATGGTCCAACTGTTTTCTCAATTCGAATAAAAGCGACAAGGAAGTTTGGCGATCTGAATGGATTTCTTCTGATTTATTCAACAAAAATTTAATTTCTGATCCTTCAAATAGAGTTACGGGGTTTGATCTTCCAAGGAAAATGTGAAATTCTGAATCGTTTAAGAACGGGTCATGGTCGTTGCAACAGCATGCTTTTCAGATGGAACTCAGTTGAGAGCCCTAGTTGTGAATGAGGGGGAACCAGAGGAGACCATAGATCATTATTTAGTTAATAATTGTCCCAATGGTTTCCTAGTAATAATTTTATTTTCCACCAATATGAATCCGATCAAACTGAAACTAGGGGAGTAGTTGTAGAATACAAACCTTAGAACGTTTGTCAAATTTTGTGGGATCGTATCACTAGAAAATTATTAAAAAAATATTATTTATGTCACGATAACCTGAGAACGGAAAGAGACAGCGACTTGAAATTTTCAGGTTAGGTTGTGCATCTGAATTCGACATTTGAGTTTATTTATAGGCATAATCAGCCAAACAGTTTTGGAGTCTAAAATTTGTTTTTATTTACTCAATAACTCGAAAAATACAAAACCGATCCAATTGAAACTTGGTGATTAGTTGTAGAATGCCAACGCGCTAATTTTGCGAAATTTGGTGATTATGTATCTTCAAACATTTTCGGAAACTATCCAGCAAATATCGCACATATCTTTGAGCCACCATTTTACAATCGAGTACCGAATTTCAGCTCTATCGACTTTGTATGAGGCGTGAATAGATAATTGAACGTTCGTGCAAAAGCTCCGGAATTCATGGCAGTGCTTTTTGCGCGTATGTTCTGGGACATCGCGTTATCATTTTGCCCAAATGTCAAATGTCGAATTTACCATGATAAATTCGTTTAAGAGTGTCCAATACAGGAGAACAGACAATAGAATATACCATGGCAAATTCGATTAAGAGTGTCCAATACAGGAGAATGGACAAGAGAACAATACGCGCAAAAGCTTTAAAAAAATTTAAAAATTTTGTTTCCATGATAACTCGACAAATACTGAACTGATTGAATTGGAACTCAGTAGTTAGGTGCAAAATACCAAAGCAAACACTTTTTCGTGAAGATCACGTGACATGAAAACATTCCAAAAATTACTACTATTTGGCGGAATATTCTGCTTGAAATTCCGAAACCTATTTTTGGCGCTCTAGTTCCTCGGAACAGAGTGCATATCAATTTGCCCAAATGTCTGCAATTTTTGAATTTTTGGTTGAAAATGGCCTTGAACGATTTGGTTTGACTCACTGATCAAGAATCCGTGGTCGAAATCGATTCTGTCCGGCCGTCCGGCCGTTAACACGATAACTCTCGAACGGAATGAGCTAGACAGTTGACATTTTCAGAGTAGGTTTGAGGGATGAATATCTCGGTTAAGTTCGTTATTGGGCAAAATCGGTCCAATAGTTTTTGTGAATATATACAACACGTCAGTGCTTGTTTTTGCTGAGTTTTCGAAAATTGTTGGCACTCAATCAATTTGCTTATCAATTAGCCCAATGTCTGTATTTTTCGAATTTTTGAATGAAAATGGTCTAAAACGATTTGGTTCGACTAACTGATCAAGAATCCGTCGTCGGAATCTATTCAGTCCATTTGGCCGACCGTTAACACGATAACTCTCGAACGGAATGAGCTAGACAGTTGAAATTTTCAGAGTAGGTTTGGGAGATAAATATCTCGGTTAAGTTCAAATGGGGCAAAATCGACCGGATGGTATCGGAGTAACGAAAAATCCATTTTTTTACCATTACGAAATTCGAACTCAATTTTTTTTAACATGCAGTTTGGTCATAAGAATCCATTGACATAATTTTCAACTCTAACAAGCTAATACTTTCGGAGATATTATTTTCAAAAATTTCAATAATACATCGTACTTCTATGTTTTCACAGAATGCGAATTCCACCTGTCTGGGTTTTATCTGTGTTCACTGTTCATACTTGTAATCTTATCTACCTAAACAGACATGTCAAAGGTATTTCTGTTCTAACAAACAAAGTATGTGTGAATACAAAATGACCAATTATGGGATATTATAATTACCCCTACCCTATCTGCCCTTGGATAATCCGTATGATGATGGAAATATATAATTTGGAAAGTTTATCAAATTGGGTTCAAAATACCAGAATAAAACAAAACTGGAATTTTGGCTAAGTTTCAATTGATATAATATAATTTTCAGAGTAGATTTGAGGAATGAATATCTCAGATAAGTCCGTTACTTGATTTTGATTTAGTTTCTTTTATGATGCAGTTCTATCACAAGAATCCATTTATATCATTCCCAACCAATACTTTCGGATATCTAATTTGTTAAATTTTGAACAAGAGCGCCAAAGCTCCTGTACACGGGGCTTCCCTAATTCTAAATAACTTTTGAACCGTTGATATTGAGTAATGTTCATATAAAGATGCAGATCTTGTAACATATTTACGGTTAAAATTTGTTTTTTATAGCTCTATTGTGTAGTCTCTGGAGGCGATCTCTCTATTAAAGTTGGTGGTATTTCCCCAAATAGCAATTACATACGTTAGTTCGTAGAATATTTATGTGCGCGTAATACACCATTAATTTCCGTTTTGCGCTGAAGAGTTGCTTTATCGGTTTCATGCAATGGACCAATGACTAGACCACTAAATTTTTTGAATATCATGTCAACATGTTTTCCCCATTCCATTTGTTCGTCTATGACAACACGTCCAAGATACGTATAGTGTGTAACCTCCTGAATAGTTGTTTTATTAATATCTGTTACGTCTCATGACGTCACATTTTAAGAAACTTATATGTGGTTTATTCTCAACGAAAGACCTAGAGTTCAGTTTCTTGTAAGTCGTCTACTACTCTACAGCGATGTATGGCCTATTTCCTGTAAAAGACTTAAGAACAAATGCTAAAATGCATTCAAAAACTGAAGTGGTAAGAAACTTATCAGTTCTCTAACACATTACCCAGTGCTGATATTCTTTTTGTCTAGACTAGTTTTATGCAGAAATCAAGTGAAGTCAGTTCAGATGAGTGAGACAAATTCCAGATTTCGAATTCCTAAAATTAAACATATACTAGCGCACTCATTGGCGCGTGCATCCGAAATTTCGAGTGTATTCCCACTCTATTTCAATAATAACAAATGAAAGTATTGTTGTAACATCAGGGCGGTTTGATCGAAACCCCAATCATTGTTAATATTTCCCCCGTTTACCCTGATGAAGGAACCTCCTATTCTTCTATCTGTTCTTTTATATACATTTTACACTGAAATAATTTATTACTACTACAACAACTAAAGGGTTTTCCAATAAGAGGTGTTATTTTGATATTCAAAGAAAAATGCCATTTTTCAATATGAATGATCGGATGTTTATTTCATTATAAAGAAGACATATATAACATCAGGCAAATGACCACCACGACCACGCTTACAGGACCATATCCTTTGAATGAAATTCTCCTTAACCAAATCGCAAAGTGGCTGCCCTATGTCCTCGATAGCCTCACGATTCCCATCTTTGAGGTCTTGAATCGACGCTGGGCTATTGGCGTAGACCTTCACTTTCACGTGGCCCCAAAGGAAGAAGTCGCAAGGTGTTAAATCACAAGATCTCGGTGGCCAATTGTGATCACCTCTTCGAGAGATAACACGGTCCGGAAACTTTTCCTGCAAAATATCAATGGTTTCGTTGCTTGTGCGGCACGCAGCGCCGTCTTGTTGAAAGTAAACGTTGTCCAGATCAATACCTTCCAATTCTGGACATAAAAAATCATTAATCATCTCTCGATAGCGCAATCCATTCACCGTAACTGTTGCTCCAGTCTCATTTTCGAAAAAGTAAGGTAACGCCGCCGGACCGTAAACCGCACCAAACAGTCACACGTTGGGGATAGAGAGGCTTTTCAGCAATAACTCTTGGGTTTTCCGAGCCCCAGATGCGACAATTTTGCTTGTTGACGAGGCCACCGAGGTGGAAATGGGCCTCATCACTCAAGATGATTTTTCGATGGAATTCCGGATCATGCATTTCAACGACCCAATTAGCAAAGACACGACGTTGTTGATGATCAGCCGGCTTGAGTTCTTGTGTTAACTGAACTTTATAAGCCTTAAGACCCAAATCTTCATGTAAAATACGGTGTAATGACGTTTCCAAAGAACGACGAGGAATGGACAAACCTGGTTTTTCTTCAACACTTTCGGCTACAGAAGCAATATTTCTCGGCTGTTCTTGAGCGACGTGCACGGGTTTTATTCTTCACATAACTAACAACAACAGCGCGATTTTTTCCATCAATTTCTTTATTGCGGTCCGACAAGGTGCTTCACGACGACCCAAAAATGTTCGAGTTTACGAACCGTCTCTGCCAAATTTTCACCATTTTTATAGTGAATTTTGAAAATTTCAATGCCTTCTTGAAGCGTGTATCGTTCCATTTTTGCGCGTATGTTCTGGGGAACATCGCGTTATAGTTTTGCCCAAATGTCTGTAACTTTCGAATTTTTTGAAAAAAATGGTCTCAAACGAGTTCGACTCCCCAATGAAGAATTCGAGGTCAAATTTGATTCTGTCCGATAACTTGAGAACGAAAAGAGCTAGTGACTTGAAATTTTCAGGGTAGGTGGCGCATCCCAATACGACGGACAAGTTCGTTAATGGGCATAATCGGCCCAGCGGTTTCCGAGTAATAATTTTGTTTTCAACCAATATAAATCCGATCGAATTGAAACTTGGTGGGTAGTTGTAGAATATGAACCTAAGCACGTTCGTGACATTTTGTGCGAATCGTATGGCTAGAAAATTTTAAAAAAATTATTAAAAAATATTTTTGTTGTCACGATAACTTGAGAACGGAATGAGATAGCGGCTTGAAATTTTCAGGTTAGGATTTGCACCAGAACGCGACATTTCAGTTTGTTTATGAGCATAATCGGCCACACGGTTTTAGAGTTATAGCCATCTGAAATTTTCTGAAATTTGGTGGTTTTTTGTTCCTCATTAACTCGAAAAATACTGAACCGATTGAATTCAAACATGGTTATTAGTTGTAGAATGCCAACGCGAAAATGTTTGCAAAATTTGGTGAGGATAGCATTTGCAGAAAATTTTTGATAAATCATTGAAAATAAAAAAAAAAATTCTATATATCAGTAACTATTCGTTTGAAATTACTGAAATTTTGCAAGAGCCTTCATAACCTAACTCTTCTACCAACTTTCAAGTTTTAATACGATCGGTTAAATATTGTTGGAGATTCGAGCATTCTTGTGTGAGTTCAGTAGATGGGTGGACGTTGCCTCGATAACTTTCGAACGAAAGGAGATAGGGACTTGCAATTTTCAGGGTAGGTTGCGTATCCGAAAGGGAGAGTTGAGTTCGTTTTTGGGCATAATCGGTCTAACGGTTTCCGAGTTATACCCACCTGGAATATGATTTCTTTTCCTTAATAACTCAAAAAATAAATATTCGATCGCATTGGTGCTTGGTAACTAGTAGTAGAAAATCAACATGAAGACGTGTTTAAAATTTTGTAAGAACCATACCCCTAGAAAATTTGAAAAAAATGACGAAAAAAAAAATTTTAAGAACCGTACCCCTAGAAAATTTAAAAAAAAATCACGAAAAAAAAAATTGGTTCAAGCACTGACGTGAAGTCAGAAGCTTTTGCGCGTATGTTCTATTGTCCATTCTCCTGTATTGGACACTCTTAATCGAATTTACCATGGTAAATTATGTTGTCCATTCTCCCGTATTGGACACTTAATTCGAATTTACCATGGTTAATTCGAATTAAGAGTGTCCAATACAGGAGAATGGACAACATAATTTACCATGGTAAATTCGATTAAGAGTGTCCAATACAGGAGAATGGACAATAGAACATACGCGCAAAAGCTTCTGACTTCACGTCAGTGCTTGAACCAATTTTTTATTAATGGCGTATTATTTTCTACTTCTCAAATGTCAAAAAATGACAGCTTCAAAAGTGACATCCAACCGAAATAGCGGGCTATTCAAAATAACACCTCTTATTGTAAAACCACAGATTACAGTTAATCTGTGGTAAAACCCTTTATTACTACTTCTCTTAGTGCAAGGGACATCACTATTCTTGAACTTTCGCGAAATAATACTATGGCCTTGTTGTCGTAGCAAGTAAATAGTCACTTCTTCCTTGCTGTACATTTTCATATAGAAGGAAGAAGGAATATATTAATATTGCATTGTACAATTACTTCGTGCTTGTTACCAAAGTATCGGTAACAAGAAAATACAGTTTGTTGTTTTGTTTAAAGTGCGTTCGAATCTTTCACCACTTCCTATCCTCGTAATTGTTATCTTATTGCAAGTAACAACTTACGCCGTAATCAACAAGATTATTGCTGGGTGTTTAAAGTTAAGTAAACCCCTTTACTCATACCCCTGTTAAAACAATCAGGGTGTATAACTCTGGTCCTATGAATTAACATTATCCTGATAAAAGAATCAGGACTCAATATCTGATCTTTCCAACCATAACATCCTGATTAATCAATCAGAATTCAATAATATCTATATTTTATCCTTTTGTTCTTTTCTTGGGGTTGAACAACATGTAGATCAATTTAGTTTGATTCATTTGTAGTTTATTTTGACACAGCCACTGACAAAATCCTTAGAAGGACTCTCGCAGATCACTCAACTCTTCACCACTGAAAACCAACAAAACGGTATCATCCGCAGACATATAATGTCTACTCTAATACTACTCCACAAAAGTTAAGGAAGTTCAGAAATTCTGTGACCGTCTCAAAAATTACTGATTCTTGTCCACCAAGGTTGTATTCGAAAATTAACTCCACGGAGTAGAGTAGAGTTTTTGAAGGTTTGACAGATTTACTCTGGAGTTAACTCTAACAGTGACAGAAGGTGCCAATATCGGAAAATAGGTTATGTTGGTTTAAGAAAGATCCTATTATTATAGTTTTCTTCACATATATGTAACTCTAATCATAAATATATATTGTGAGCAGTATTAAAACTATTAAATTACCTCACAAACCATTCATAAAACAGTGAGACAAAGATACTAGATTTTTCGTCCCATGAGTTATGTCAATTTTGACAGGAGTAAAATGAACTCCGAGTCGAATACTCCGACTTTTCGGACGACAGTCACAGAGTAAAATTTACTCAACCTTTCAGTTTTCGAACGCAATGGAGTAAATATTACTATACGGAGTTAATATTCGAACACAACCCAAATGTTCATTTAGGAAGAATTAAATATTTACTCTCTTATTTCTGAATGATTTTTTTGCTCCTCGTTTGATAACTTTTTCAGTTTCAGGCAAGTTCTTGTCGTTTACGTTTCTGACAATTTCGGACCAGTTATTGTTTTACGTTCTTATAATCAAGTTTGATTCAAAATCTGAAAATTTGTTTTGCAATAATGCCTAGACGTAAACTTAGTTCGGATGAAGCCAATAGGGCTATTGGTATGATCGAGGCGGGACGTAGTCAGAGGTTTGTTGCGAATTTCTTTCAAGTAGCGAAAAACTGGAAACGTGACCTAGAAGTGGACGCCCAAGATCTACCACTCTTGCACAAGATCGGTTTCTGCCTGTATCTACCCGTAGAAAGCCTTTGAGTACTTGTATTATCATGCAACAGCGCCTTGTGAACGCTACCGGTATTTTGGTTTCGATTGAAACAGTTCGTCGAAGACCTCGAGACGTCTACATTATCGACGACTTTTGAGAAGGATTCCACTATCTAAAAATCATATTCGACTTCGATTGGAAAGGGCCAAAGAGCATGTGAATTGGAATGATCAATGGAGGTCTGTATTGTCCCCAGATGAGTCGATATATGGATGGTTTTCGGATAGTCGTCGTGTTTGGGTATGGAGCCATCCTCAGGTGCCGAGAAATCATAGATCAGTTCAGGAAGTTCATCCGTTCAGAGGTGGTACAGTGACTGTTTGTGCTTGATGCTACCATGAATGCGCATATAAACATAGTACAAGCCATTTGACAATATTATTCCTGTTGTTTTGGGCCGAATTTCTTATTTTTGGATGAAAATGCGCTACCCCATCGTGCGAGAATTGTCGATGAAGCTCTGAAAATCCATGGTATTCCACATTATTTGGCCCTGTACCCTCGTTCGCCAGACCTCAATACCATTGAGCAGCTACAAAGAGCTTTGGATTGTCTTCAACTACATCCGTATGCACTTCAAGAATTCAGACGGCTTTTACCGCAACCCTGTGAAAAAAATTGATCAAGGCTACTCCAACGATCTGATCGAAAGTATTCAAAGGCGTTCTCAAGCTATGGTTGATGTTCGAGGAGGCCATACTCTTTACTGAACTTTATTTTTTGTGTGAACTTGCACTACAAATACTAAAAATAAATTTTCACCTGAAACTATGAGTTAGATAAGTGAGTATACATTTAGATTTCCCATATTTAAAAAAATGGTGAAAAAATGGGTTCAAGCCCTGTGGACAGGAGCTTTCTGGCGCTCTAGTTCAAACAGACAAGGACGGAGATATACTCCGAAAGTATTGGTTTATCAGAGTTGGGAATTATATCAATGGATTCTTATGATAGAACTGCATCATAAAGGAAATTCAATCAAATAATAGTTTATTTATCAAGATTAAATGAGCAATCTGAGAATGAGAACTGCACCATGGACGAAATCAAATTAGATCTGGCCAATTTTGCCCAATAACGAACCTAACCGAGATATTCATCTCCCTAACCTACTCTGAAAACTTCAACTACCTAGCTCATTCCGTTCGAGAGTTATTGTAGAAAAACTTTTTTTAAATTTTCAAAATTTTTTTTTACACTTTGCGGTAACCTGCTCAATACAAAACTTCACATGCGTATAAAGGTCATGATTCTACAATTTGATACTAAATTTCGTTCGAGAGTTATTGTGCCTACGGCCGGCCGGCCGGCCGGACAGAATCG
This sequence comes from Halyzia sedecimguttata, assembly GCA_937662695.2. Taxonomy (NCBI): domain Eukaryota; kingdom Metazoa; phylum Arthropoda; class Insecta; order Coleoptera; family Coccinellidae; genus Halyzia; species Halyzia sedecimguttata. Next base: position 75,861,321 of record OW569414.2, read on the forward strand.
AATCAGATTCTTGATCAGTGAGTCGAACCAAATCGTTTGAGACCATTTCCAGCCAAAAATTCGAAAATTACAGACATTTGGGCAAATTGATAAGCACTCTGTTCCGAGGAACTAGAGCGCCAAAAAAATGGAAACTTTGGTAACAGTTACAAAATTTCTGAACTTCCTTAACTTTTGTGGAGCAGTATATTTCGCACTCATTTATACTTTCGCTCAGCTTTCAACGTAATGTACTGATTCCGGTTTTTAATTACTCAAATAACCGTTTAGTATCACAGGGACTTCTACTATTGAAGTCTGTAATCCTATGTTTGTAACCTTGGGGGTATTGCGCACTTCTAGTGAATTCTTACTTACATTGTGCAGTCAACCCAAGTTACACTGAATAAAACACGGAAAATGGGCGGGAAGTTTAAATATTCAAAAAAAGGCTGTGCGTTCAAATAAGTATATTTGGTATAACTGGGGGAAAAGAACGCTTAGAAAAGCCCCCAGAATTGAGATCAGACAAGGATATATCAATCAACTGGTACGTTCACATGTCTAAAATTATTAAGAACGATATGTAGGTAGAGTACCTGGTATGTTGTGAAGTCGATGTAACTGCAATATTACTTTGGAATATGCACCTGATCAGACATCAGTAAGCATTAGCGTTTATACATCATTCATATTCGCAAAAGGTGGGTAAAGAACAGTGGCAGACCTCACTCTTTCTTCCTCAAGCCAGTTCCTACAGAATCGGGATGCGCAGGATATGTGCAAGGGATGCGCTAATCCCATTGATTGCTTTTTATGACTTCGAGTATTGAAGAGATATTGTAGAGCAATCATGATGGGACAATAGTATATTCTAAAACAAGTTGCAGAATGGGCTCCTATTAAAACACGAATGCGAAATTCGAGAATGAGCGACGAAGGAGCGAGTTTTCGAACGCATGAGTGTTGGAAGAACAAAGAAACAACTATATCGTAACGTTTCGGAGTCTATATCAGACTCCTTCGTCAGACGCTTAATGAAAATTTTTAGAATTATTTTTTTGATAGTTGTAACAATTCTTTAATTTCACAAAATAACTATCAACAAAATAATTCTAAAAATTTTCATTAAGCGTCTGACGAAGGAGTCTGATATAGACTCCGAAACGTTACGATATAGTTGTTTCTTCGTTGATGTTGTTTCGTTGTTGTTTGTTAGGCAACATTGTTCAATTGATTGCTTCTGACAAATATCTTGTGTTTCTTACGCAGAAGCAAATCACAAAATAATTAATTTTTATTTTATAGATATTTTTCAGAGTTTGGGAGAGAAGAGCCAGAAAAAAACCTTTCAATGATGAGTATACCTCCCACAGTATCCCTTAATGATTACTTAGTAACGAATTCATCCGAGATTCCTCAAATCTTCTCCGAAAATTATATTCTTCTATCCATAGAAACTTCCATTGCCAATATTCCAGTTTTGTTTTTACTGGAGATAGTGAATTTAATATGACCCATTACCCGTTTCCAAGAATACATAGTTTTATCTAAATTAACAGATTATTGGTAAGTTTCACGAATCTTTGATCAGTATATAATTGTGAATTGAATTCGATGGTTGTTGCATCAAAAATGAACAGTGAATCGACATAGAATTAGATGGATTAAGCAATTGAGAGAAACCCACCGTAATTTGATATAGTTAGGTTCTTAGTTGGATGTGAAGCTCCGTTGATTGTAACTGAGGTAAATATCTATTGTTTCTTAATTCTTCTTATGATATTATTCTCTAGTCTTCCCAATTTTTACATGTTAAAATGGAAAATGGTGGTATTCGCTATTCAATAACCCCACCCCAAGGATATTGTTGATCGTAAAATGTCAGCTGAAATAATGGAATTGGAGAAAATGTCATCACCTTTTATCCCTGAGCTAGCTGCTCTCAGAGAGATAAAAATTTTCTGGCTTCGAGAACACATAGCCTGAGAACTTGTATAGATATTTTAATTCTGTGTTTGATAACTGTGAATAAATGTTCATTAACAAGTTGGAAAAGCACTGAGACCAGGAACTTTGGCGCGCTTGTTCAAATTTATAGCCAGAGCGATCACCCATAAAGGTACTGAACTCGCACAAAGCTGCTGAGCTTAGGAAAACAAAAAATATTTCCAAGAATATAAATCCTGCTGTAAACACAAGCGTCCAAAAAAATGGGTCCACTTTTTGACCGAGAATTATGTGTACATTCAGCAACTCAAATATGAATTTATTTTTGAATAAAAATATGTAATTAACAACTGAATTTGAATACAAAACGATTAATATTTAAGTTAATATATTACAACAATTCATCGCAGGAGATTTCATTTCGAAGGTTTCTCGAAATTCATACCTTTCAACGCGATAAACTTCCTTAGCAGATCAGGTTTGGTGATCAGATTCCTCTTAATCGCGGAATACAAAAGGTGATCTTGAAAGAAGGCCGGTATCGGCATATTCTCCAGCGAATAAATGTGGGTATGACCATCAACGTCGCAAACGGTCAAGCATTTCCCATTCTCGGTAAATTTTATTATGGAATTTCTAGATCCAGAAGGGGAATTTATAATATTCTGAGGATAGTGAACCTTCCTGTGTAAATCCCAGATGAGAATCTGACTGCTCTGAATCGCGACTAAAATGGTGGAATGTACAGGACTCCAGAGAACGTACTGTACAGGGTGCATCGTTGTTGCCAACTCCAGAAGAGGCTCGGTGATGCCTTCAGCCCATATCCGAATGTACCAGTCCCCACCGCAGGTGACGTAAAGTCTATTGCAGAAGGGTGAGAACTCCATCTGATAAATAGGACCATCGTGGGCTAACAGAAGATCGAGGTGTTGGTTGAAATAGTTCGTGGAACACTTATGGATCACCCCGGTGTTCGTGCAAAGGTAGTAAATGTTAGGATCTGCCGGGTGGAAAGTGATGAGTAAAGCTCCGGTGTATTTGGTGAGAGGAATGGCGGGTATCCCGCACTCCGTCATCTTCTGAATCCCCTTGATTTTTCCGTCAGCTTCAGGCGCCCGCATTATCTGGATACAAGGCATGTCCCACTGCAGGTTCAGTCTGTACTTGCATATCCTACCGTCGTTGAAACACGCCAAAATCTGTTCCTCGAAGTTGTAATGTTCGTCGCCCGAGTAAAAGGTCAGATAGTTGACGGTCTCGAAGGAGGAGTTGCAGTCTCTGCTGCTTCTGTGGACCATATTCAGGTTTCTTTCTCTTATATCGAGCACCTCGATTGTGCCGTTGTTGAAGCCGACCGCTATCAGGTGCGGCTGTCCTGTTGAAAATGCCACCGCCGATACGGATTCGTTGTAACAATATTGTCTTTCCGGTTGGACCGGGTTCTTTATGTTCCATATCATAACCATTCCGTTCGTTTTGTCGGTGAAATAGAACTTTCCGTAAGCGACAACAATGATATCTTCGTTCGAGGGATTCCAGTTGATTGCAGTCACACATTTGCCTGAAAGTAATCGAACTATAATGATATGGAAATGCACCTGTGGTGTCTGGATGATTTAAAAAATTGGTTCAAGCACTGACGTGAAGTCAGAAGCTTTTGCGCGTGTGTTCTATTGTCCATTCTTCTGTATTGGACACCCTTAATCGAATTTACCATGGTAAATTCGATTAAGGGTGTCCAATACAGAAGAATGGACAATAGAACATACGCGCAAAAGCTTCTGACTTCACGTCAGTGCTTGAACCAATTTTTTTTAATTTTCTAGGGGTGCGGTTCTTAAAATTTTTTTTTTCGTCATTTATTTCAAATTTTCTAGGGGTACCTACAGTTCTTACAAAATTTTAAACACTTCTTTATGTTGATTTTCTACTACTAGTTACCAAGCTTCAATTCAATCGAATATTTATTTTTTGAGTTATCAAGGAAATTAGATTCCAGGTGGATATAACTCCGAAACCGTTAAACCGATTATGCCCAAAAACGAACTCAACTCTCCCTTTCAGATACGCAACCTACCCTGAAAATTTCAAGTCCCTATCTCCTTTCGTTCGAAAGTTATCGAGGCAACGGTCACCCATCTACTGAACTCACACAAGAATGCTCGAATCTCCAACAATATTAAACCGATCGTGTTAAAACTTGAAACTTGGCAGTAGAGTTAGGTTATGAACGCTCTTGCAAAATTTCAGCAATTTCAAACGAATAGTTTATATAGAATGATATATAGAATTTTTTTTTTTATTTTCAATGATTTATTAAAAATTTTGTACAGATGCTATCCTCACCAAATTTTGCAAACATTTTTGCGTTGGCATTCTTCAACTAATAACCATGTTTGAATTCCATCGGTTCAGTATTTTTTGAGTTATTGAGGAACAAAAAACCACCAAATTTCAGAAAATTTCAGATAGCTATAACTCTAAAACCGTTTGGCCGATTATGCTCATAAACAAACTCAAATGTCGCATTCAGATGCACTACCTAACCTGAAATTTTCAAGCCGCTATCTCTTTCCGTTCACAGATTATCGTGACAACGAAAATATTTTTTAATAATTTTTTTAAAATTTTCTAGCTGTACGATTCACCCAAAATTTCACAAACGTGCTTAGGTTCATATTCTACAACTACTCACCAAGTTTCAATTTGATCGGATTTATATTGGTTGAAAACAAAATTATTACTCGGAAACCACTGGGCCGATTATGCCCATTAACGAACTTGTCCGTCGTATTGCGATGCGCCACCCACCCTGAAAATTTCAAGTCGCTAGCTCTTTTCGTTCTCAAATTATCGTGGCAACGGACGGCCGGACGGACAGAATCAAATTTGACCTCGAATTCTTCATTGGGGAGTCGAACTAAATCGTTTGAGACCAATTTCGTCAAAAAATTCGAAAGTTACAGACATTTGGGCAAAACTATAACGCGATGTTCCCCAGAACATACGCGCAAAAAAAACCTGATTCATTTGAAATCTCATTTATACAACTAACCTTTGGGTGGATTATAACAATAGTTATTTTCCGCCGTATTCGCAAAGCATTCAATCTCCGTTGAGTACTACCTGAGGTCCTCAGTTAAGAATAAATAAGAATCGCAACTTTAGTGTTAAAATTAACGTGAAACATGCCTGTTTCAGCACCGTTACATACGTTAAAGGCGGGTTTATACAGCAAATAAGATAAAATAAGAAACAAATTAAAATAAAATAAGAATTAAGGGTTCAAATGAACGGTTTATACAGATAATCTAAAACAAAATAAGAAATAAGAATGAACCAATCAAATCGCAGCTTTTTGACAATTTTATGCAAGTTCTATGAATTTCACTCTTTGAGCATGCGCATTGTCATTTTCCAAACAAAATAACATAAAATAAGAAATAAAGATGAGAGTTGGCCAACTTTAATTCTTATTCTTATTTCTTATTTTATCTTATTTCGTGTATAAACGCTCTCATAGAAATGTACATGTTTAACTTTCTTATTTTATTTCTTATTTTATTTTATCTTATCTTATTTGCTGTATAAACCCGCCTTAACTGAGCTTGCGATTCTTATTTATCCTTAACTGAAGACCTCAGCTAGGACTTAACGGAGATTCCGCCATATTCACAAAGCATTGTTAAGTGTTTGAATCTCCGTTAAGTCCTAACTGAGATCCTCAGTTAAGGATAAATTTGAATCGCAACCTCAGTTAACGTATTTAACGGTGGTGAAACAGGCCTGTTTAACCACCTGTATTCCTTATTGTCCCTTATTATCTCCAATTTATCCTTAACTGAGGACCTCAGTTAGGACTTAACGGAGATTTGATGCTTTGTGAATACGGCGGATAGAATGCTTTGTGAGTAAGGCGGTTTATGTTCTCATGATTTCAATGACTATTCCACTCATATCAAAATCTGACCAACCACAGGCCAAAGACAGCTCGTATTATCGCGAAAACACCAACTGTCTTTTAATTATGATTGTTCTTACAACTTTGATGTCAACAAGTCCAGAGCGTTCCTACTAATCGGGTCCTTCATGAATGGCTTCGTATAATAAATATACTTATGCATATATTTCACAAATCAAATAGACCCCAGGGGGTTCATTGATCTGCCGAGAAAGCAAGAGCAGACGCGTTTCTGGCTTCTTGGCCTTCATCAGTACTCTGTAGCTTCCTCAACAAATTCAACTAAACTGACCCAGGTTAAGCCTCTCAGAGCCGACTTGGTCGATCATTATAATCGCCCACGCCACCTAAGAGACGAAACATGGAAATCAGCCTCTTCCCACCAGTGAATATTTGAAGCGTGAAATCATATGCCACCATTCACTCGACCTTAATCGAGAACGAGTCCCGCAGAGCTCAGACAGTATCTTCTCAATGGCCATGAACGCTGTTTAGCTTTTTCAAAAATAATAATGAAAAATGGCGATACCGTTGTTAAAAAATCAACAAGTCCAGAGCGTTCCTGCTAATCGGTTGTGAAATATATGCATAATTATATTTATTATACGAAGCCATTCATGAAGGACCCGATTAGCAGGAACGCTCTGGACTTGTTGATTTTTTAACAACGGTATCGCCATTTTTCATTATTTACTTTGATGTTTTCAACGACTCAACCATGGATAAAAATGATAAATATAAATTACAGACGTCAACATGATTCACTTTATTTGTGAAATACCCTAATGAAATATCACTCGTAACTGAATTTATCTCATAAGTCTGCCTTTTATTTCTTAACTCAATTGAGTTGCTTGAAGAAAACACCACTCGTCCTTCGGACTAGTGGTGTTTTCAAGCAACTCAGTTTCTTCAAGAGATATAAGTCTACAAACTTATCGCGAAAATTCAATCACTTGTGATATTACTAGTGATAACATCGTTAAAATCTTAAATGAACAAGTTGTAAAAGCACTGTTGCCAGAAGCTTTGGTGCGCTGATCAAATGTATAACCAGAGCGAGCACCCATCCAGTTACTGAACTCGCCCAAAGCTGCTTATCTACAGGAAACAAAATAATATTCCCATTATTCCCAAGAATATTAATCCGTCTGTAAATCCAAGCGTCCAAAAAAAACTGGAGCTTTGGCGCTCTTGTTGAAACTTTGACAAATCATATCTCCGAAAGTATTGGTTTCTCAGAGTTGGAAATTACATCGATGGATTCTTATGATAGAACTGCATCATAAAATGAATTAATTTAAAAAAGTGTCATTTTAAGAAACAATTTATTCGAGATATTCATTCCTCAAATCTACTCTGATCTGAAAATTATATTATATCAATTGAAACTTAACCAATATTCCAGTTTTGTTTTTACTCGAAATATTCTGATCCCAATTTGATTAACATACCAAATTATATATTACCACCATCATATAAATTATCCAAGGGTATTATATTATCAGATAAAAATTATAATATCCTATAATACTCCTAATTATACGATAGCTGAGGTTATTTCATTGGTCATTTTGCATTCAATCATACTTTGTTTTCTAGAACAGTAGGTATTTTATGTAATGAGTAACGTGACATGTATAAACACAGATCATGAAATTCATAGATACAAATACTGACGTTAATATTCGATTACAGCTAGCATTCTGCGAAATCATAGAATTATTACGATTTATTATTGAAATTTTGAAAAATCATATCTCCGAAAGTATTAGCTTGTTAGAGTTGAAAATGATATCAACGGATTCTTATGATCAAATTGCATTTTAAAAAAAATTTAATTCAAAATTTGTAATGTTACTCCGAAACCATCAGGCCGTTTTTGCCCAGTAACAAACTTAACCGAGATATTTATCTCTTAAATTTACTTTGGAAATGTCAAATGTCTCATTCCCTTCGAGAGTTATCGTGTTAACGGAGGTACGGCTGGACGGCCGGACAGAATCAATTTTGACCACGGATTCTTGATCAGTGAGTCGAACCAAATCGTTTAAGACCATTTTCTTCCAAAAATTCTATAATTACATTTATACAAATTGATAAGCTCTCTGTTCCGAGGAACAATTGCGCCAAAGACTGGTCCACTTTTTAGCCGAGGATGGTCTCAAAAGATTAGTTTCGACTCAAATACATAAACATACATTCTGCTGTGTCTGTGGTAGCGTAAGAATCCATTCAAATTCATGCATTTACTGTTAGTTAGAAAATTAACAGTGCTGTGTTTGTGGTGGCTTGAGGTCTCTAAACCCGCCCCAAGGAGGTCGTTAAGCGTAAAATGTCTGGTGAAAACAGGGAATTGGAAAACATTTAATCACCTTTGCCCATGAGTTAGCGGCTCTCAAATAGATGAAAACTTTTTGGGTTCGGGACACACAGCCTGAGAACTTCTATCGATATTTTTATTCTATGTTTCATAGCTGTGAACAAATAATGTCCAGTAAAAATGCGAAAATAAAGAACAATACAAACAAGGTAGAATTACGACCCCGTAATTGGATATATCAACACTTAGGCTCGCTTTACATCAACACGAGACGGTTTTATGTACGGCAACGACACACACGCTCGAGCTTTGTCACAGGCTCGCTTCATAGCCGTGTAAACGACACCGGCATCCGATTCTTGGGTGAAGGCTTGAATGATAGTTTTTACAGCTATCCGGCCGAGTCGTGGTCGTTTGAACGACACACGGCTGCCGTACAACACGACTCGAGGGTGTCCGACAGTCCCCTCGAGCCGTGCAAAGTAGCCGTGTGTCGTTCACACGAGCACGACTCGTGCCGGATAGCTGTGAAAGCTATCATTCAAGCCTTCACCCAAGAATCGGATGCCAGTGTCGTTTACACGACTGTGAAGCGAGGCTGTGGGAAATCTCGAGCGTTTGTGTCGTTGCCGCACATAAAACCGTGTCGTGTTGCTGTGAAGCGAGCCTTAGATTGACGCGAAACTGATGGATTGATGTCCGGATTAATGAAATATCAACGTGCTTCGTCATTCCATCAATCCGCATCAGTCTCATCGTGATCAAGGTCACGGACTGAACTGATACGAGACTGATGGTAGATTGACCGTGTAACCTCCGTCTTACGTAAAAGTATTCTTACCCTGAGTTTGATCATTTGCAAATGTCCACAACAGATCGAGCTCAAACTTGTACTCTACATTCTCCTTCCATCCATCCACTTCGTTGAGACCTATGAACCTCTTCTGCTGCACGTTGTAGGCGTTGTTAGCCAACAGTCTCTCGACCACAGTAGCCGCCTGGAGGAACCTCTCGTTCTTGATCAAGTTGCACAGCTGTTTCTCCTCCGCCGACTGCCTGAAGCTGTCTATGGAAACCGTGTCGTTCAGACCGTGCTGACCGTCTTTTTCGGAAATATCGTCGTCTTCGACGCGCCTCTCCTGCGACTCATCCTCGATAAAGGTGTCGTACATCTCCCAGTTGGAAGCGAAGGTAGCGTGGCTGGTGGTTTTTACCTTGACAGCCTCGGTTTCTCTGGATTTGCGTAGGGTGCCGTGCGTCTGGACCATGGCGTCTATCACTTTGCGGTTTTTACCTTTTCCGACGGTCAGATATTCATATTCTGTGTTCAATTTCTCGACGTAGTTACCTGAAAGGGCAATTCTATATGAAAGAACGCCGATAAAGGCCCGCCGTGAATTGAACCCAGCCCATGTACAAGCTGCGCGCAGCACATGCGTGGTCTATTTTTTAGAACGTGGTTTGGGGCGGACGTTAGTTTAGAATTTTATTTTCACCATAATGTTTTCCCCAGAGAGGAAAGTATCATTCAGGAGCATACACAGACCCAGGGTTTCATGGTTATTAACAATCATCAGTGTGACACTCAATAAATACTGTCGGCGTTCTAGGAAACTTATATCCATCGGTCAAGAACTGGTAGGGAAAGAACCCCACCAGCGCCACCTATGGAGAATCCATACGAACTCCGACCCTCTGCGACCTTTACGGACTGAAAACGCCCGGTTCAATTTGGTTAGATTAACCAAAACCCAGTGTCAGTAACCAGACCGTAAAGGTCGCTTCACGGTAGATGGCGTCGCCATTCCTTGACCCTCTTGCGGCAAAAGAATGAACGTAGCTGAACATCGCTCAAGGTTTCTTCATCGCAGAGGGTCGGAGTTCGTATGGATTCTCCATAGGTGGCGCTGGTGGGGTTCCTTCCCTACCAGTTCTCGACCGATGGATATAAGATTCCTAGAACGACAGCAGTATTTATTCAGTGTTTGGCAAAGTCACACTGATGATTGGTAATAACCATGAAACCCGGTATCTGTGTATGCTCCTGAATTATACTTTCCTCTTTGGGAAACACTGAGCGATGAGGTGATCAACCCGGCCACGCGGAATATTTGTTGATGGTTAAAATCAATAAATATTTCACCCTGTGTCTTGTTAAATACAGCTCCGATCTAATTGAAAATTGGCAACTAGTTGTAGAATGCCGACACAAAGACGTATGTATTTCGTCAGGATCGTATCACTAGAAAATTTTAAAAAAATCATTAAAACATATTATGTATCTCACGATAACTTGAGAACGGAAAGAGATAGCGACTTGCAATTTTTAGGCTAGATAGCGCATCCGAATGGGACAGTCAAGTTCGTTTTTGGGCATAATTGGCTGAACGGTTTCACAGTTATATCCATCTTAAATTTATTGTTGTAGTTATTTTCTCAAAAACTCAAAATATACAATTAAAACTTCGTAATCATTTGTATAATGCCAAAGACTAATTTTCGCGGAATTTCGTGCGAATCGTATCTCTAAAAAGAGATACAAAGAGATCAATATTTAGATACAATGAGGGTACTTCTGGGATGTCTATTCTTAGGCATTGGCAATCTTGAATTTGTCCCACTCAACTGCGTCGACGTCCCTTGTTTTCTACACAAAAGGTGTCAGCATGGATGGATAGTTTCCACAGTTTACTTGTGTCAATAGCCTCTAATGAAAATAAATATCATCAAATGTAGATCTCCTAAGAATCGATTAATTTGTTGACACTGAAATATTTACAGGAAGCTAACCACAAATAGCTCTAGAATGGTAGACCTTTCACAAGAATTTCCAATCTCGGACGAAGCCAAATTGTCTTACTGTAAAAGTATAACTTTTCAAGGAACTTGAATATTTCCCCCTAGAGAGAACCCTTGAAAAGTTATACTTTTACAGTAAGACAATTAGGCTTTGTCCGAGATTGGAATTTCTTGTAAAAGGTCGTATGCATGGTCATGAATCCTTACAGAAGAAATATAAAAACACTAAATTTATTACAAACCTTCAGGCGTATCCTTTATTTCCGAAACGCTTGGTAAATCCAATATGAGAAACGTTTCGGTTTCATTTAGTATAAGACTGATTCTACTGGCTATTGGGATAACTTCTGGAGGTTTATCCTCAATATCAAATTTTATTTCCGAATCCTCCATGAAACTATCCGTGTTGGTATCGGTTATCACCGATTGAAGAATGAAGGTTTCATCGATCGTGTTTCCTATGTAACTTCTATTGAAGTCGGTAGTGTGTACTTCTGTTCTGAAGCTGTAAAAAAATACCTCACCGTTTTAATTTTTATTGTCTTCGTATGATTACTAGTACAATCATTTAGTGACTGAAATTCATGAAAAATTGCCGAAGAATTTTTCTAGACGGACCTAGAGTGTAATTGAAAAATGGCGATACCCTTGTTAATAAATCAACAAGTCCAGAGTGTTCCTGCCATTAGGGTCTACATAATGGCTTCGTATAATTAATGTACTTATGCATATGCTTATGTTTTGTCTCACAGGTGCCGTGGGCGTTTATGTATAACCGCTCAAGACGGCTGTGAGAGGCTTAACACGGTTCAGTTTAGTTGAATTTGTTGGGAATCTACAGAGTACTGGTGAAAGCCAATTAAGAAGCCAGAAACGCGTCTGCTCTTGCTTCTCGGCAAATCAGTGTAATCCCCTGGGGTTTATTTGACTTGTGAAATATATGCATATGTATATTAAGTATACGAAGCCATTATGTAGACCCTAATGGCAGGATTAACTCTCTGGACTTGTTGATTTATTAACAATAGTATCGCCATTCTTCATGATTATTTTTGAGAAACGCTAAACAGCGTTCATGGCCGGATGGATCTGTGGGGGTCGTTTCTATATTAATTATCGAGCGAATGGTGGCATATGATTTCACGCTTCAAATTTTCACTGGTGGGGAATGGCTGAATTCCTTGTTTTATCTCATAGGTGGCGTGGGCGTTTATGTATAACCACAGCCCCCTATATCTACTAGCCTGGAAGATGATAAAATGGCAACACCGCTCTGAGTCGTACGCCAGGCGATTCAGCGGAAGGTTTGTTATTGTAAATGGACGATTACTTCTGATTCTGGAGTTAACCATTATTGTTTTTCGCGGGCATTTCGTGGTATTTTTGTGTATAACGGAGTGAAATGTGAATTAATGCAATGCAGTTATAAATATGGTCGGATATTTGTATGTTCTGTGATTAAACTGCAGTGTGTATTTAAATAGTGAAATTTCCTTTGGATTATTTCTACTTTGAGATGAGTACATTTCAGTTGAGACTATAGACAACAAGATGGACTAGAAATATGAGTGAAATAGAACTTTCATTTCTTCCGATTTTATAAAACATTTTGATGACCTTTCCAATAATTTTTCAACAAAAATTGATACATCTGGATGGGAGATCAAGAAGCTCAAAGAATCTATTTATTTTTATATATGTATTCAATTTCCAAAAGTCTGCATCTGTAGATGCTTCAGTTGAAAACAATAAGGACCTTATTCATTAAGAATGTTCAGATTTCCTGCAGTGATTTGAAATGGATTCTTCCTTTCGATCTTACCCCGAGCAGATGGTCTCAACTTACTAATCTGCTTTCCCGCTACAGAAATATAATTAATGGGGATTCAGATTCGGAATTTATCAATTTGTTTTATCAACATTTTTACACAGTTCAGATCAAAAAATAATTTTATGTGACTTTACTCTTTGTAGCATTGAATTGATATTCTGAATTCACAGAGACTTCTTTTAACGTTTTTGATTTAACACACCTTGTATTAATACGTTTATTATATATGAAAATACCTTACAACATGTTTGCTACATGTACAGTACATAAAAGTTAAAAGCACACTCTGTCACCATCTTGGCTTCATAACACCATCCTGTGTCATTCCATAGTTAGGCAACCAATAATAGACATATGTGTACTCAAGTACACTACATCTCCCTTCTTAAGTTCAAAAAGTACATTTTTGTTTACAAGTTTAATCTTCTTTTCGAAAAATCTACATTTTTTTAAATTCAATTTAAATCCGGCTTTACGCAGTCTCTCAAATACCTCCATCAAGTTTTTCAGATGTTCTTCCCTGCTTTCGCCTGTTACCACAATATCATCTATGAACATGACCGTGTTTTTAGCACCTTGTAACACCTTTTCCACAATTTTTTGGAAAATGGAACATGCAGGTTTTGTTCCATATGGTAAACGATTTATTCTATAAATACCCTTACTAGTGCTCCATGCTACTAATAGCTTAGTATTTTCTTCCAGTTCCAATTGATTATAAGCATTAGAAAAATCTAATTTGCTAAAATATTGACCTCCCTGCAATTCCACAAATAAGTCCTCAATTCTTGGTAAAGGATGTTTAACCTCTTCTAAATTCTTATTTAATGTTAGTTTATAATCAGCGCAAATTCTAATTTGGCCATTATCTTTTAAAACCGGTACCAAAGGCGTTCCCCATTCCGAGTTCTCCACCAAGGTAATAACACCTCTCTTTTCTAGTTCCCCTAATTCTTGTTCAACTTTACCCTTGAGTAAAAATGGGATTGGTCGTGGCTTACAAAATATTGGCTTTGTATTAGGTTTAAGTTTCAACTCTATTTTTTCATACTTATAAAGCCCTAAGTTACCATCAAAAAGATCGTTGTACTGATTCAACAAGAATTTTAAGTCATTATCTACATTTTCTACTAACTTAATGTCATTATCTTTGATTTTGGCTAAATCTATCTTGATTCCTAGCAATTTTATCAAATCTCTACCTAACAATGGTGTAGATCCATTTTCAACAACTATAAATCTACATTTCCCAAATGTTTTATCTTTAAAATTAACACAGGCAATAAATTCCCCCAAAGGCTCTATCACTTTTCCATCATAACAACGTAATTTAACAAAGGTTTGATTCAGGTTACAATTTGAAAAATACTTCTTGAAAACATTTTCAGGAATCAAGGAAATTCCTGCCCCTGTGTCTACTTCCATGTTAATCAATTTTTCATTAATCTTTAACTGGATTTTAGTGGGTTTTACATAGTCAACATTATTATCAAAAAAGTTCATTTCAATGAAATCACATATTTCATCTTCTGAATTCTCTATACCTTTTTCAACAAAATTGATCTTATGTCTACACACTTTAGCTAAATGTCCTGTCTTCTTACAGATTTTACATTTGTAGTCTTTGTACTTACAGTTATTAGCATCATGACCACCATTTCCACAGCGCTTGCACTTGCTTGGTTCCTTTCCTTTGCTATTCTTCTTCTGGTACTTCTGATCTGTTTTGGATCTTTCCTGTACATTCATCTTGAATGTTGAGTGTGTTGAACTTGCTAGCGAAGCCTCCTTACTTAAAGCTATTTCAAGAATTTGCTCCACTGACCTTTTATGATCTTCTTCACATATTCTGTCCAAAATTTGACCTTTTGAAAGTCCTGATATGAATCTGTCTTTGAGAATTTCACTCAAGTTTGCTCCAAAATTGCATGAACTGGCTTTATTCTTTATTCTGGCATACCACTGTCTGACTGGTTCATTTTCTGCTTGTCTGAGATTGTAGAAGTCTATTCTTTCCTTGAATACTGATATTCGTTTGGAATACTGCCTATCTAAGATATCACAGAGTTCCTCAAACTTTTTGTTCTTGGGAAGTATTGGGTCACATAAGTCTCTTAAAGTCTTGTAAGCTTGTTCTCCGATCAGCGTCAACAAAACTGCAACTTTCTTTTCCTCTTCGATATAGTTCGCTTCAAAATACTGCTCTAGTCTCTCGGACCATGTTTGCCAATCCTCACTAGGTCTGTATTCAGATATAGCTCCAATCGTTGTGGATCGAATTACGTTAACCGACATGGCTTCTCAGGTTATTTTCTTTATTTCGCCTTGAAAAATTGAAAACTACCTTTCTCGGTGACTTCTGGTTGCTACTTTTTATTCTCGTCGCCAATTTAACGTTTTTGATTTAACACACCTTGTATTAATACGTTTATTATATATGAAAATACCTTACAACATGTTTGCTACATGTACAGTACATAAAAGTTAAAAGCACACTCTGTCACCATCTTGGCTTCATAACACCATCCTGTGTCATTCCATAGTTAGGCAACCAATAATAGACATATGTGTACTCAAGTACACTACACTTCTAGTTGTGGTTTACATTCGTAAATCATTCTAAATTCACTTTGTTATGTTTTCGCAAATTTAATTTTGAAAAATTTTGTTGAAATTCCAATTACAATGTTATTGTCCACCGAATGGAAAATAAACAGAAACATTTGTAGATAGTAGAAACTCACTATTATAGTAAGAACCAAAACAAGACAAACTCTTAGATTATCACAATTTTCATTAGCCTACATTAGTCTTATAATAGTTATGTTTGGGAATATACCTATATTTATTTTGGGAATTTCACTCAATTTATAATTTGTATGCCAAAAGTTAACCCTACACCTTCTCGTGGTTCTTGCTGAACAATGAATTGACAACGACCTAGCTTTCTATTTCAACTTGATCTCAATAATATTGTGCAGAATGAAATGTAGTTATTCAATTTATTGAAAAAGTAGGGTCTCATATTGTTTATTCATTCAGTGATTCCGAGCAAGAAAATCTATTCAATGAGTTCACTAGAGTTTTAAATTGGAAATATACGAATTATACGATATCCAGCGCTACCGCATTGAAGAAGTATGCCTCTAAGAGACGATATATTGCGGCGTTGTCAGTATGTGTTCCAGGCTATCTCTATATAGTGGGCTGTGATCTAGGTATGGGGAGGTCATTACTTGCTAAGAATTTAGTATGATGTAGTCTGATGAAGTCACTGGGTCGACGAAACGCGTCACAATATTAAATAAATAAGTGTAAATCGTATATAATTTCTCATTGAGTTAATAAATTAAGTTCAAATCTTACAAACCGTCCTGCTGATATCGTTCTTTGAAACTGATTACTGCTATTGATGTCTCCTTTCACTGAACTCGCCGCATCCATTCCAGACATATTGACCACATTGAGCTGTCTCTCCCTTCCTGCTTTGAAAAGTTGCTGATTCAACGGTTTTGGCGTAACATCTTGGCCGTTGTAATATACGTTGTAGTCTATGGCTCTTGACTTGTGCAAAATCCCTATTTTGGGTTTTACAACCGACATACTAATCGCGGGCCCAGGGCCAGATAACATCCTTTTCATGCCCGATCTATTCATCGTTTTACCATCAATTGTGAAACGAATGAATGTTCGAGGGATACGTCAAACTGAAAGAAGTATAACCCCTGAAACGGTGCGTTTGACTCTTGTTTGATGATTGATCAAACTTTCGGTTACCATGGTGTTCTATAAAATATTTTGGGTGTTCGGAATGTGTTATAGGCTACTGACTGGTAGTGCAATTGCAATTTTGGATGAAAATTTTAATATAAAGGGTCCGCCATCTAACGTTTTTGGCGCTCTAGTTCCTCGGAACTGACTGCTTATCAATTTGCCCAAATGTCTGTAATTTTCCAATTTTTCGATGAAAATGGTCTTAAACGATTTGGTTCGACTCACTGATCAAGAATCCGTGGTCGAAATTCATTCTGTCCGGCCAGCCGACCGGCCGTAGGTACGATTACTCTCGAACGGAATGAGCTAGACAGTTGAAATTTTCAGTGCAGGTTTGGGAGATAAATATCTCGGCTAAGTTCGTTATTGGGCAAAATCGGACAGATGGTTTCGGAGTAACAAAAAAAAAATTTTTTTTTACATAACAAATTCCAAATTAAATTTTTTTCAATATGCAGTTTTACCATAAGAATCCATTGATATAATTTTTAACTCTAACAAGCTAATACTTTCGGAGATATGATTTTTCAAAATTTCAATATAAATCGTATTTCTATGTTTTCACAGAATGATATAATTATTCTGTGGGTATTCTATGAATTGTTATAATGTCAACTTATTTTCTGCCGGCTCAGGTGGTGCAGTGGGTATAAAGACCTACTGTGGTGCCGGGGTCGCGGGTTCGAATCCCGCTCAGTGCATGGATGTGGTGTTGGGTTGTCCAAAAATAGATATGACAGAGTTTGAGGAATATGAGGTTAGAACTGTGTAGATGGCCTACAGGTGCCTAGCACATAAAAGGAAAAAAAAAAAAAAAAACTTATTTTCTTGAGACATGACGTTGTCTAATTCATTCATTCCAGCAATCGTATAAATATGAGAATTATAATATAATATCATACTTTTTGTTGGCTGATATTTTCATGCCAATGGTCAATCCATATGATGATGGGAATGGTAATGGTAAGTTAATAATATTGTGTTCAGAATATCTCCACTAAAAACAAAACTGGAATATTAGTGTATTGGATGAGTGGATCTGAGGAAAGAATATATATTATCGTTCATCATAGAATTGAGGAATGAATATCTCGGATGAGTTCTTTGTTGGTTAGAATTCGTCTATTGGTTTTGGATTGATAATTTTTGGCACTCTTGTTGAATTTAAATTCTTCTATGATGTCTGAATTCAATTTCTGCTAAGATGAAGTTCTTTCATAAGAATCCATTGATATAATTCCCAACTCTGAGAAACCAATACTGTCGGAGATATAATTTATCTGTTTTTAACTCCAACAAGCTTATACTTTCGGAGATATGATTTTTCGAAATTTCAATAATGAATCGTACTTCTATAACGACATACGACATTCTCGCAAACCAAATGTAAACAAACCCCTGTCCGGGTTAAAAAGAAACGTTACAAAATTCCCCCTTGCTTTAAGAAATTTACCTAGTAAATTTCACTTAGGGATTAAAATACATATGATCTAAAAAAAAATAAATTGACAAGATAACTCATAAATGAAGGTGGATAGATGTCGACATGTTCCCACCAATCGGAGCCCACAAAAATCAAGTATCCCTGAAGGAGGAAGCAATCCACTCATACTCAATCATTCCTACGTCCTCAATCACAACAAGCATACCCTTCTCATCCAATCATTACCCAGAATCATACATCATCCAATGCCCTATCATACATCACACAGTCGTCCCGGAAATCCTCTTCTACTCTCATTACTCCATCCATCCAGCAATTACCCTCAATCTTCATGCATTCTCCGACCATGTACTTCATATGTCCACAGCGAAATTCTATTGTCAATTCTAATTGGTCCCATATAAACAGGGGTAAGTTCTCCAACATGGCGCATAATTCAACACAATAATTAAATCTTTGAGCACGAGACAACTACTACAATTCACAGTCCTGCTCAATTTCCAAACTCGACTCTGACAGACTATCGCTAGAGATAAAACAAAATGTATAAAAATAATTCTCAATAAATTAGGACGAGACAAGACAGATACAGGCCAAGAAGCAAAATGACTAGAAATACTAAAGCACGATAAAGCAACATTATCTATACGACTGAATCAGACCAACGTTACATCGGGTCGGGCCCCACGTTGGATTCACGCTAATCTACAAACAATTTGAAGGCACAATCTAGATATTTAGATTCATTGAAATAAAACTACTGTGAAACCCTGAATGAGGGTGGCGGAAATTGTACGCAGATATTTCTCTTTGATTCAAATACGCGTCGCTTGAGCTCGGGCGCATCCACGTTTCTCATCTATGATCATATATGATTACCACAAATCTTTCCCCAATTTCCGCTTTACAATAACAATAATTTAGGTAATTGATGACAATAAGTTCACGTCATAAATAGCAGGTATAAGACATGTTTCGAAGATCTATTTCCTATAACTTGCGTGCTATTCCTTATGCCTGAACGTAGTATTGCTTCGATGGTCTTGCAATACTGTTCTCCTTCCCTCTGTGCTCGCAGTCTGCAACCCTTGACTGAATGTCCCACAGCGCTGCTTCCTGACCACCTTGTATATACTCGGGATCTGCAACACTGCGTTGGCTGTCTCACAGCGCTACTTATGGACCCCCTTGTATATATTCGAATGTCTCAGTTACACTCTTCCTGACATAAAAATCATGCTGGCATAAAAACTCGTGCTGCCATAAAAACTCGTGCTACCATAAAAACTAGGGCTGCCTTAAAAACCCCTGATGTTCGGGGTTGTCCTGCACACGTTTGCTTCGAAACCAAATCTGGCCGTGCCTCCACCAAATAATCCTTCAAGCACACAGCGATGTTCTGTCAAAGTCGCCAAGATCGTTCACGTGGTCAACTCTTGGATTTGCAAAACGGTCTTTAGATCCTCTTTCGTGACGAGCGCAAGTTACCTGTTATATTTCCAAATCAAACCAATGTAACCCTCACTCCTAATTCGATTTTCGAAACTATATCCAACTAAGAAGAAGTCAACAATTCTTACGAAGTTCCGAAAATACGCATAACCTATTGCTCCTCCGTCGAATCTTCACAAAAAAAAATAAATTGACAAGATAACTCATAAATGAAGGTGGATAGATGTCGACATGTTTCCACCAATCGGAGCCCACAAAAATCAAGTATCCCTGAAGGAGGAAGCAATCCACTCATACTCAATCATTCCTACGTCCTCAATCACAACAAGCATACCCTTCTCATCCAATCATTACCCAGAATCATACATCATCCAATGCCCTATCATACATCACAGTCGTCCCGGAAATCCTCTTCTACTCTCATTACTCCATCCATCCAGCAATTACCCTCAATCAAAGATTAAAGAGACTACTCTTTAATCTTTGCCCTCAATCTTCATGCATTCTCCGACCATGTACTTCATATGTCCACGGCGAAATTCTATTGTCAATTCTAATTGGTCCCATATAAACAGGGGTAAGTTCTCCAACATGACGAGATAAGACAGATACAGGCCAAGAAGCAAAATGACTAGAAATACTAAAGCACGATAAAGCATGTCTCCTAAAAAAAAATATCGGGTCAAATATAAAAAAACAACTGAATCAGACCAACGTTACATCGGGTCGGGCCCCACGTTGGGCGCCAATTTATAACGACATACGACATTCTCGCAAACCAAATGTAAACAAACCCCTGTCCGGGTTAAAAAGAAACGTTACACTTCTATGTTTTCACAGAATGCTATAATTTTTCTATCTAAGCTTTATTATATGCTCTGTGTTCATACTCGTACATGTCATCCTGTTCTATAAGAGAGAGTCAGATTCATTTATTCAGTATCTATAATCTATGATTCAGCTATCTTAATTTGATTTCTTCCATGGTGCAGTTCTCATTCTCAGATTGCTCATTTAATCTTGTTAAATAAAGAATAATTTGAATTGAATTTCCTTTATGATGCAGTTCTATCATAAGAATACATTGTTATAATTCTCAACTCTGAGAAACCAATACTTTCGGAGATATAATTTGTCTGTTTGAACTAGAGCGCCAGAAAGCTCCTGTCCACAGGGCTTGAACCAATTTTTTTTTCAACTAGTGCTCATTTCGTGAATGGTAACACTTAGCTCATATGTCTGATTTGACAGATAATTAGTGTTATCCTTCCGCTGAACGAATATGGTTGTGTATACGCTTGAACAACGCTGGGAAATATTGCGACATTACTTTGAAAATCATGGTAATGTTGCAGAATGTGTGCGAAAATTGCGTACGGATTTTGGAAGAAGAGAAGCACCGTCAGCTCCGTATGTTCGTTATCTTGTGAAAAAAGTGAAAGAAACTGGCATCCTTATCGATAAACCAAAGCGTGAAAAGCCAAAAACAGTGCGTAACCCGAGAATATTGCTGCTGTGGCAGAAAGTGTGCGTGAAGCGCCATCAATATCAATTCACCGTCGTTCTCAAGAATTGAACATTTCGGAGACATCATTGAGACGAATTTTGCATAAATACCTTGGTATGACGCCATACAAAGTCCAATTGGTTCAGTAGTTGCCCTGTTTTTGGCGCTCTAGTTGAAGGTCGCATTATCAACCGCAGAGCTGATGTCGTTTGGCCACCTCGGAGATGCGATTTGACACCGTTGGACTATTATTTGTGGAGTGCCATCAAAGATAAGTGTTACGCCATCAAGCCAGAGACAATTGACACCTTATAAAGGATAATATTCGTGAAGCCATTGGTGAAATACAGCTGCACCCAATCGATAATGTTCTTAAAAATTGGACCGATCGTGTAGGCTACTGCATGGCCAGCCGAGGCAGCCATTTGAATGGAATTATTGACGCTGTGACTAGAGTCCTGACTCGGGACCCGAGTCCAGTCCCGACTAAAGACATCAAATGACGTCATTAATATTATTGTCGGGACTGGTGATCCGCCCCGACTCGGGACTCTCATACGGTCCCGACTTAATAATAATAATAAGAGACGTTTTGAGGTTATGTTCGTATAGCCGTAATATTATTGATAAACATTACAGGTAGTATATGCTTTTATGCGAAAGGTGCGCATTTATTCATTTGTCACACTAAATAGTAGTGGGAACTGTGAAGATTAGGTAAAATAACCGGAAATATATCACGTTTGTGTCTATAATGGAGGTATGGATTTTTTATAAGTTTGGGACCGCATTTGGATCCTTAGTCGGGACGGAGCATCAGTCCCCACAAGAATTCTAATGACGTCACATGCTATCGTTATTCGAGACTAGATGTAGGTACCGAATATCAGTCCCGAATTTAATGACGTCATTCGGGACTGGACACTTTGCGGTGACCTGGTCAATACAAAACTTCACATGCGTATAAAGGTCATGATTCTATAATTTGATGCTAAATTTCAGATAGATCGAGTAATTGGTTTCGGAAATATTCATAAAAAATATTTTTACTAAACTCGGCCATAACTCCGAAACCGCTTTATGGATTTCACCCATTAACGAACTTGTCCGAGATATTTACGCTCCAAACCCACTTTGCAAATTTCAATCCTCTAACTCCTTTCGTTCGAGAGTTATCGTGCCTACGGCCGGCCGGACAGAATCGATTTCGACCTCGGATTGTTGATCAGTGATAGTGATGTGAAATACTCGAGTTTTTAAGTTCAGGATACATGTCCTGGAAAAATGTCCGAAACTTTCCCCCAAGGTCGAGCATTTTGAGTATTTAATGGCGATTTCCATTGACACGCTCGGAGCACTCGAAATCGATCTCATCTGTCATGCATCTGTCCAATTGAACCGAAAATATCTGTCAAATATGTCAGTGTGACAGCTCCGAGTGATCCGAGCGTGTCAATGGAAATCGCCATAAGTATTTACGGACATTGCGGAAAAATCGGGAAAAATATGACAATCGTCACATGTTAATTTAAATATCAGGACAATTTGAGGCATTTTAAGATATTTTTCATGGTCAATTGGAAATAAAAAATAACTTATCATTGAATGAGTTATTATCGTGTTATTTTATTGAGTATCAGTGATAAAGGACCGGAGCCAGGTTCTGAATTAAGAATTAGTATTAGAAAAATCGATTTAATTTGACTGTTAAATAATAAAAATAAACTTGTTTAAAAAAAACTTTGTATAATTTTCCAATTGGTTCACAGATCGTTAAGAACCTTCGATCCAAGTAGAAAAGAATAAACTGTTTAAGAAAAAACTCTGTATATAATGGCATCACAAATCGTTAAGCATCGTCGATCCAAGTAGAAAAAAATAAACTTCTTTAAAAATTTTTGTAAAATTGGCATCTCAGATCGTTAAGCATCTTCGATCCAAGTAGAAAAGAAGAATAAATATCGGACAAAATGAAAATTTTCAAAAAATGTTTAAGTAGAAAAGAAATTTATGATATTTATCCAGACATTTTCGATAATTTCGATAAATACTAAAAAACTCTAAATGTCGACTGTTTTTAGAAGTAATGATAATTTTCGGACATTTTTCAGTATTTATCAGAGGAGTATTTAAGACATTTTCCACACTCACAACACTAATCAGTGAGTCGAACCAAATCGTTTGAGATGATTTTCAGCTAAAAATTCGAAAATTCCAGACATTTGGGCAAATTGATAAGCACTCTGTTCCGAGGAACTAGAGCGCCAAAAAGAAAAACTAAGTTGTGGATTTTGCAATTTGGGTATAAAAAGAAAACAGGAGAAAATGTTGTCTTGGATTTTAAGAGGAGAAGAAACAGCATATACATAATGCTATTCAAATTGGTGAAAAAGTTGAGGTATGTTATGCGACAATGTTAGATTGTTGCATCGCCTCAATAAAATGTATAGCATGCCTTCAGTATTTCTATTTAAAATGCATAAGCGTTAAGAAAATTCCAAAGAAGCAGAGGTCCTGTTTAAATTACTCACGTTAGAATATTTAAATTTAGGATGCAAATTACTTTATTTTCTGTAAACAACATTAGTTACTTTGAAATAACATTTTTCAAAAATATAATATTATAACATTTATTTGAATCAAATGATATCACGCTTGTGACTAATGGAAGTATGATTCTTCTTATGCTGGGACCACACTAGCGGGCGAAGATTTTTATGGCTATATCGCGATGTTCTTGTCTACATCTGCAGTCAACGTGACGTGATGATTATTCTTGGGAATTTAAATGGAGGACGCAGTGGCGTTCTATTATATATAGTTGAATATTTATCTACTACTACGGAAGTTCCTCTGAAATCAAACTTGCACTCAAAATCTGGAGCGCTACTGAAGTGAACTCTGAAGTGGAATATTGCATCATAAAAAACCCTTTGATGCGTGACAGTTTACCGATAGCCCGGCGAAGTATATTCGTCTTCACCAGAATACACCGTGATTCGACGAAGTAAGTACCTGGCTACACATGTCGCGAAAACGCGAATATTCGCAGAATCGCGCTAGTGTGGCCCCAGCATTATAATTTCGGGACCGTAAGCGGGTCCCGAGTCGGGACGGATCACCGGTCCCGACAATAATATTAATGACGTCATTTGATGTCTTTAGTCGGGACTGACACGGGTCCCGAATCGGGACTCTAGTCACAGCGAATTAATACCATTATTAACCGGAAGGATTGTACTTTCAAATAAAAAAAGAAATTTGAGAAAATATTCAGTAGCTTTTTTTGGCGCTCTAGTTCCTCGGAACTGAGTGCTAATCAATTTGCCCAAATGTCTGTAATTTTCGAATTTTTCGCCGAAAATGGTCTGAAACGATTGGATTCGAGTCCCTGATCAAGAATTCGAAGTCAAATTCAATTCTGTCCGGCCGTCCGTTGCCACGATAACTTTAGAACGGAAAGAGATAGCGACTTGAAATTTTCAGGGTAGATGGCGCATCCTAATACGACGGACAAGTTCGTTAAGCAAGACGAAGCGTTACTGTAACGCTTCGTCTTTGAAGATGGAAACTTTGTTTCCGAAACATATGTCAGAAGACAAAAAACTGTAGTGGACAAGAGTGTAGTTACTTGTATAGTGTTAATCCTATATGTATAATATATATATAGACATAGATTTCTAGTGTTATCGTTTATACTCAGACTAAAAGATCGTTTAACTTATTAATTATAGATTCCTTAGTCTGAGTATAAAACCACAGCACAAAAATTATATCTTTCAATTTTTAAATTTAGGGTTAAGTTAAAGTTGCCGGTCAGCATAAACCAGCCAGCAGCCTCAACAGTAAATTCACGCTATTAAACAAAATTACACTGAAATGATTTATAAAATATATTGAAAATCTAAATAAGGAAAATCGACAAGGATTCATAAGATGAAACATTTTCAATTTATAATCTCAATATGTTACAAAATTTCAAACCATAACGCAATTATCCATTAAAGTTTGAAGCGATACGGGTTGCATAAATACGAAAACCACATAACGGTTTTGTACCGTTACAAGCTTGTTCCTGGCCAGACCTGTATATGGGTATTTCAATATTCTGGATGCTTACAAGACTGGAGTCCTGCTACCATAAACGTATTCAACCTGATCGTGTTGACAAAATCATAAATATATTTTTTTCTTTTAAAAATGTGTATTAATGTACATATAATATAATTTACAATCGAATGAGTACAAGACTACCATTTATCAAAATTAAATCTATTGAAAACTTTCATTTTCTTAGGTAGAGGTTCTTGAGATTCCCCTGGTTTGGCATTAGAACTGAAAAAAAAAATTATTTAAGATAACAATAATTCAAAAAAGTTAATAGTAAGCTTATGAAACATTCATACCAATTCTTGTTATATTGAAATATAAGATTCAATTAAAAACTATAAATGGATAAACAACTTCTTAGATTTTTGGAATCTTGAGAAATTCTGACCTTTTAACGATGGCAGGATTGATATATTTTCCAATTCCACTATGATAGGCTTTCAATTCCTTCTTAGGTTGGGTCTTTTTCGATTTTTCTGCTAGATCGGCCATTACCCGAGCATTCTCTTCTTCCCTCATTTTTATCAACTGCAAAAAATATAAATCTATCGATGTAATAAGACATTTTTAAATTGGGGTGGTGAGGATCAAGGCCCTTATTAGCAATGGATCGGCTCAAAGGAAAACTTAACTCCCATAGTTTTGAACTAAGAAACACGTAGTCTCAACCAGAGCCACCTAGGAAGATCCTTACAAACTCCAACCCTCTGGAATGCAGAAACCTTGACCAATGCTCATGACGTTCATCATTTTGGCGTAAGAGGGAGTCGAGAGCTGCGAAGCATCCTACTCGTGTGACCTTCGTCAATGGGGTCATATGAGACTCACTTTTACGACAAAAAGATGAACGTCATGAGCATTGGCCAAGGTTCCTGCATCACAGAGGGTTGGAGTTTGTAAGTCCTCCTAGGCGGTGCTGGTTGAGACAATGTGTTTCTTCCTCCGCAACTATGGGAGTTACGTTTCCTGGAGCTCCTTCGTTCCTTCACTGCTTATGTGTACTGACTATTGCTACCAAGCATGAAACCGGTATGTATCTGCCTGGATGACGTATTCCTTTTTGGAGGTGCATTGGTCGATGACATGGCTTAGTTCGGATCAAGGAGGAATATTTGTTGATGTTTAGCCGTAAGTCTTTAAACAATTAACACCTAGCAGTCCCGACATGCTCATTTTTGCGCTTATGTTCTGGGGAACATCGCGTTATCATTTTGCCCAAATGTCTGTAACTTTCGAATTTTTTGACGAAAATGGTCTCAAACGATTTAGTTCGACTCCCCAATGAAGAATTCGAGGTCAAATTTGATTCTGTCCGGCCGGCCGTCCGGCCGTTGCCACGATAACTTGAGAACGGAAAGAGCTAGCTACATGAAATTTTCAGGGTAGGTGGCGCATCCTAATACTACGGACAAGTTCGTTAATGGGCAAAATCGGCCCAATGGTTTCCGAGTAATAATTTTGTTTCAAACTAATATAAATCCGATCGAATTTAAACTTGGTGAATAGTTGTAGAATATAAACCTAAGCACGTTTGTGAAATTTTGTGAGAATCGTATCGCTAGAAAATTATTAAAAAATATTTTTGTTGTCACAATTACCTGAGAACGGACAGAGATAGCGGCTTGTTTTCAGGTTAGGTTGTGCATCTGAATGCGACATTTGAGTTTGTTTATAAGCATAATCGGCCAAATGGTTTTAGAGTTATAGCCATCTGAAATTTAGTTGTTTTTTGTTCCTCATTAACTCGAAAAATATAAAACCGATTGAATTCAAACATGGTTAATAGTTGTAGAATGCCAACGTGAAAATTATTGCAAAATTTCGTGAGGATAGTATTTGTAGAAAATTTTTAAGAAATCATTGAAAATTGAAAAAAAAATTCTATATATCAGTAACTATTCGTCTGAAATTGCTGAAATTTCGCAAGAGCCTTAAGCCTAACTATACTGCCAAGTTTCAAGTTTTAACACGATCGGTTAAATATTATTGGAAATTCGAGCAGGCTTGAGCGAGTTCAGTAGATGGGTGACCGTTGCCTCGATAACTTTCGAACGAAAGGAGATAGGGACTTGCAATTTTCAGGGTAGGTTGCATATCCGAATGGGAGAGTTAAGTTCGTTTATGGGCATAATAGGTCTAACGGTTTCCGAGTTATACCCACCTGGAATATTATTTCCTCGATAACTCAAAAAATAAAGATACGATGGAATTGAAGTAGTAGAAAATCAACGTGTTCAAAATTTTGTAAGAACCGTACCCCTAGAAAATTTAAAAAAAAATACGAAAAAAATAAATTGCAAGAACCGTACCTATCCCCAGAAAATTTGAAAAAAATTACGAAAAAAAAAATTGGTTCAAGCACTGACGTGAAGTCCGGAACTTTTGCGCGTATGTTCTATTGTCCATTCTCCATTCTTGGGTCCCCGGTCACTCGGGAGTCAAGGGGAACGAAGAGGCCGATACACTTGCCAGAAAGGCAGCACGAACTCCTTTTATCGGCCCAGAACCTTTCTGCGGTATAGGAAAATGCACCTACAAGAAAGAGTTTCTGGAGAAGGAGGAAACCAAAAGAGAGACACTCTGGCGGAATCTTCCAGGTTTGGTTCATTCCAAAAAGTTCCTTAGGAACTTTAAAGAAGTGAGATCCAAAAGGTATCTGGATCTCTGTAAGAATAAGTTACACCTGGTCACTGGCTTCCTCACAGGACACTGTCGCCTCAGGAAGCATTTGATGAGAATAGGTTTATCAGATACTGACGAGTGCAGATTCTGTGGGGAGGAGGAGGAAACTCCTCTTCACCTTGTTACAGAATGCCTCGCCATTGCAAGTCAGCGAAAGGAATGCTTTGGACAGGAAACTTGTAGGAGTGAAGACGTAATATCCTTGAAGCCTTCCCAGATATTGAGGTTCATTTATACTCTGGAACTGGAGGGCGAGCTGTAGATGGCGTAATGGTGAGAACAGCTCTGATGGGGGGCACAATAGATCTCAAGGTCGCGGTGCAACGTAACCCCTTATCAATAATAATAATAAAAAAAAATAATAATTGTCCATTCTCCTGCATTGGACACCCTTTATCGAATTTACCATGGTAAATTATGTTGTCCATTCTTCTGTATTGGACACTTAATTCGAATTTACCATGGTAAATTGGAGAACAGGAGAATGGACAACATAATTTACCATGGTAAATTATGTTGTCCATTCTTCTGTATTGGACACTTAATTCGAATTTACCATGGTAAATTGGAGAACAGGAGAATGGACAACATAATGTACCATGGTAAATTCGATAAAGGGTGTCCAATGCAGGAGAATGGACAAAAGAACATTCGCGCAAGAGCTCACGTCAGTGCTTGAACCAATTTTTGAGAAATTTATTTCGTAGTCAGTATATCAATTTATACTGGTTGTTCAATGATACCTTCTATAGGTAATTCAATTTGTGAAACCTATGCACTGAAAGTTACAACAACCCAACCTACAAGGTTCCACCATTGCTCATTTCTTGTTTGTTGCAATAAGTATCAGAGCAACATGTATTTCTTCCTGCAAATAATGAATATTAAATACTACAATACTTACTTGTTCATCAGCTTCTTCAAAGGGGTCTACGAACACTTGCGCTCTTACCAGAACAATATCTTCTATCGGTCGATCCTTGTTATCTACTTCTATTCTTTCCATTTCGGTTAAAGTTTCTATACCGCCTACTACACACCCAAATATAGTATGTTTATTGTCCAGGTGCTTGCAAGAACGATACGTTATAAAACTAAAATTGTGAAATCGGTCAGCTATTACCAACATTTACTTCAAAGGAAACTTACAATTGTGAACCATTTGTATTCTTCCCCGAATTCGCCATAGAAAGAATACCTCTTCCTGTGTGACTCAAGTTCGGCTTGAACTCATCCTCGAAAGGTTCGTTCCAGATAGATTTTCCTCCATTTCCCGTATTTGTGGGATCACCACCTTGAATCTTGAGAAATTGTATTTAATGTTTTCATTCCAGAACTAAGTAAATTAAGAATTCTTAAAAAGCAGTGACGTGAAGTCGGGAGCTTTTGCGCGCATGTTCTTTTATCTAATCAGGACACCTTTTTGGCTTTTTGCCCAGATGTCTGTAATTTTCGAATTTTTGGATAAAAATGGTCTTAAACGATTTGGTTCGACTCACTGATCAAGAATCCGTGCTCAAACTCGTGCTGTCCGGCCGGCCGTTAACACAATAACTCTCGATCGGAATGAGCTAGACAGTTGAAAGTTTCAGAGTAGGTTTGGGAGACAAATATCCCGGTTAAGTTCGTTATTCGGCAAAATCGGCCTGATGGTTTCGGAGTAACGAAAATCACAAATTTCAAATAGAATTTTTTTTAAGATGCAGTTTCATCATAAGAATCCATTGATATCATTTTCAACTCTGACGAGCTACTACTTTCGGAGATATGATTTTTCAAAATTTCAATAATAAATTTTACTTCTATGTTTTCACAGAATGCTGTAATTATTCTATGTATGAATTATTGTATGAGATGTGTTCATACATGCCATCTTATCTATCTATAAGTGACATGTCAAATTTATTTCTGGTTCGTTACTCATGATATAAAGTTTCTGAAATATAAAATTTTTGAAGAAAAATTTTTATTTTGTTTTCTAGTGGTATGATTCTCACTAACCTTTGCAGACCATCCTCGGCAAAAAATTCGAAAATTGCAAACATTTCGGCAAAATGAGAGCACGAAGTTCTCTAGAACGTGCGCGCAAAAATTGATTTCCACCACCAAAAAGTTCTTTTCAAACGCAGGTAGAAAATAATAATGTCAAGAAAGCTGTACACAAACGCCCGATTTGAAACGAAAAAATTATTACTTTAACTTCTTTCTCAAAACCTGTTTCAGCGTGTATGATAGTTTCTCATGCATGAAGGTTCTCTGGCGATATATAGAACTGATCACTTATCATGCGAAATGAGCGGACTTGCAGATACCAATGTTTGGAGTAATCCACATAATTTGTCATCATCAAATTTAAATAGCTACAGACCGGTTTCTTCCTTGTTTGCACTCATCACTGACGCATAACTCAAAGATGATCAACACAATCAAGGAATAGGGTCTTTATGAGAATCCAGCAACCACTTTCGATTACTAAGTAAACAGAAATGACACCTGTCAACCAAGTCCTCGAATGCGGTCACTCGAAACTATAGCTACCTGCGTATATTTTTTTCCCCGCTTCGGTGTTTCGCAAGTACTCCGTTTAGAGTCTCATGCTGTCCACCATGGCGGAGCGAAAACGCCCAGCTACAAATATTCTCCATATCTCACCATGAAATTCCGTATAGATCGGTGGAATTTTGTACCATTGTAATATCCATTCTGGCAATGTTTAACGAAATTTTCACATGTTTTTGGTACCATATCACAATGTAGCTCCAAATTCAATGGTCCAAAATTTGTCATTAATCTCACATATCCTAAAAAAAATTCCTTGGTTAATTTAATCAGGTGACTCAATTGGGAGTTAAATAAAGACTGCTGCGAAATCAGGTTAGTCCAAATCCAATACCGGCATATATGTAGGAAAAACTACATGTATACTCCATTCACTTTTATAAAGTCTCCCAGTTGGCCATGATTTAGGTCTTGTTTTTGTAACTAAAACTAAGGCAGGTTGGCATTCCTGAATTATCGTCAATGTCAAAACAATTCTCTGAGACGTTCCAAATTTCTACTTGACTCTCCACATAACCTTCCATCTTCTCACAGACCATTATCTTCGAATAATGAAGAACTCTTCGCTTTGAAATGGAACATGCAGAAAGCAGTTTTGAAGAAGCACAGACAAAGTATCAGGAAGTGCTATACAGAACTGAAATATGCAATAGGAAAACTTCATTCTGTCTCAGGACATGTTGAACTCTCTAATGAAATTACTTAGTTTCCTATCCTATCACTATATTTTATTAAGGTTTAACAGTGACTCAGGTTTTGTAGTAATACTACATTTTGAAACTGGTGTATTTCAAGTTGTGCAACAAAATATTTAAATGTCTTCTGCAGGCTTATCTCTTGAGAATTTCTTGGGGAATTCCATTGGTATTTCTGTTCGTTTAGAAGTTTTCCTGCCGGTTTATTCAGGTACTTTTATTCTTTTTTCAAATGAACTATCACAATGTAATGGACTACTAACTGTAACCATTATTTTTCATTAAAATTTCAACACTTGATTCTTGATTTCCGTATAAGAAAATAGCATAACTGAATCTTCCAACCAGTTTATATACGTGAAATATTTCCATAGTAACAAAAGAAGAAAAATTTTCTTCAACAGTCGACAGGTCTTTGGAATTGTTCAATTCACATATCTTCTCAAATTCATTAATAATAATAATAATAATAAACTTTATTGATACATGATCAATTGGCTAACGACCGAAGTCTTCCTGCCAGTTACAAAAGTATTTCTGTATATAATACATTATGATAACAATGTGTGTTTGTTTTAAAGAGTTTGGAGATATTGTGCTAGTGGCAGAGTTGGTAGTTTTGTTTTAGCTGCTTCTTCTTGGTCAAATTCATTATTTTCCCAAGAAAATTGACATTGTAAAAAATACATAATTACTATGACTTCTATGTAGAGAGGATAACGTTACGTAGTTATCTGACAGGCAAATGAGCATAACCTAAACCTAACATTTTCAAAATATACCTTGTGAAACGTGTCAAAATTTCAAGGCCAACCGGGAGACTTTATAAAAGTGATTGGAGTATATCTATGTGTGGCCGACTTACTAGGTTCCACCCTATAAAGATATAGATAATATTGTTACCTTTCTTTTTAACATATTGATATCTAACTTCATTTTCAGGCAAAATCGCTTTCTCGTGTACCAACTCACGAGCCATCGCTGTAGAGGTAAAACTAGCAGCCACTGCCCCAGTAGAGAAATGAGCAGCGTTAAATTTATCAGCTGTCTCTTTACTCTTTACTTTATTGAGTTCTATTGGGGATTCTTTATAGTCCCTTTCTAATTCCTCCAGTGCATATTTGGTTTCTGGGTTAATACTTCTCAGTCTTGCTTTGGAATTTTTCCTTTCCTCGATTTGATCTAACAAAAAATATAATGGTGATTCATATTTTGTTGAGAATATCAATGAAGGATTTCATTTAAACATCAGTGAATATAAAATCCGATTTCTAAATATTATCAGAAGAAATGTCTTCATTTTACATTATTTCAAACCTACAGGTTCCTCTCACCTTCTGATTCTATCTTGAGATCTTTTTTAACATGATGGAAATTAGATATATTAAACTTGTTCAAATTATTAGGATCCTGAAGCACTATTATTTCACTTCTATCAAAAGGTTGGTCCGTAACAAGATCTTTCCAGTTTTTATTTTTAATGTTGAGTTGTTCAATAGCTTCCATGAGATATACGTTTCCAGAGGTTGCAATTGCCGCAATATGGGAACTATTCGTGAATTGCTTGAATAATACAGGGCATTCCATTTTTTCATCGTTTTTATGGAAATTTAACTTGATGAGTTGCTTGAATTCAAGTGGCTTCCCAGTGACAGGGTTTATTTTGTATTTTTTTAACCATGGAATGAGTGGGCCCAAATCGAAAACATTTCCATCTCTATCGCAATATGGATTTTCAAAAGGTTGCAATGATAAACAACAGTGATCTAACGGCAGACGTTTGAAGTTGGCTTCTTCCTTAGATGGTCCAGCCTTTTTACCACCGTATAAAGTTGTCCACTCTGTGTATGTTAAATACCTGGAATAAAATGAAATTAAACATTCTGTTTTCATTGAGAATTGAAGAATAACATACATTTTATCTTTTTGATGTTGCCTCTTCCCCATTTTTATTGATTGTTGATATGTCTTCTGGGATCAATTTATTCCTTTCTTGTAAATAACGAGCACTAGCAACTGGCACTAATATTCTTCCTATAGATATTTTTTTTCATTTATTATTTTCAAAATAGTCCAATCTGAACCATAGACTAAATCACAGATAACAAGTATAAATGCGTCTGTGACACTGACACAGAACCTTTGATTGTCTAAGCACAGAAAACTCTTTTCCTTAATTGTAACTTGGGTTGCCTACAAAACGTAAGTAAACAGTCCTACCAATTCACTAGACGTAGACGAGGGCAATAAAGCCAATGTTAGAATAATTGAAAAGTTGGAATCGGTACTCTACAATAAATAACAGTCCTATAGTACAAACTATATATTCACAGATATTTGGAGTCATACCAAACTCAAATAACAAATACATATTATTTATAAAATTAGTCATCATCATAATCTTTCTGTCTTCCTAGTAATATATGAAAATCAGCAGGTACTTTGAAACCCTCCTCGAACAAGAATATGTTCTGTTTGTTAGCTATTCTATAAACATTGTCTCCTGCTAAAAATGGAACAAACTTTATCGGACCTACTGGTACAAATTCCCCCTTGTTACATGTCAATTTTCTAGTAGTGAAAGGAATTCCTGCATTGAAAAGGAATATGTGCTTCTCTTGTTTAGGTACTTTGTATATCCTTACAGGTATTCTCCTCATGCAGCCATGAAATACCATGAAACACAAAGAGAAAGCAAATAAACACATCAAAGTTTCATTCCTTACAGGGTCAGATTTCCTGTCAGCTATTAATTTCGGGCTTTCGACATCAATTTGGAACACTATCATTCCTATTATAATCCCAGCCAAAACAGATACTGCAACATATATCCACTTCAAATGAACATCCACATCATCGTTTCTATAAATCATCTTAAATTCATTAGGAACTTTGTCCATGTGCTTAAGAGTTAGTTCGGACTGTTTCCCAAATATTCCGCTCACCCAGTAATGACTTCTCTGTTGCATTATGAGATTTGAAATTCTAGACGGTTTAGAATTGAAGTTGTAAAAGTTCCTAATCGTGACTAAATTTAGATTTCCGAGACTTTCCCTGAAGTTGCATCTTATTGTGTTAAACCCAGTACTTCTGATGAGATAAAGTGCCATCGTGCTATCTGTATCAATTCTGAAAGAAAATGAGAACGGAAACATTCTTGATTCATATAATATTATGTACCGTGTAAATGTTATGAACTAAATTCAAGACTCACTTAGCTCTTATCAAAGGAGTGAATTGAGATTAATGAAAGGTTTGTTATGTTATGAAATCAGGTAAAAAGGTCCACTACCAACTCATTTCGTCATTTCTAATTTTTGTTTTCAATATAACATTATAACCATATTATATTTATATATTGTCCACAGAATACAAATGAATGTTGTCCACAGATAACAGAGATGTTCTCTATGAATATAAAAAACCATCACAGAACACAAATAAATAAACCATTAATCAAATATTGGGAACTTCCAAAACTCTGGTGGCGGGTTTCGGCAACTAACCACGCTAGTAATAAATGTAAACAATCTCGTGTTGGACAGGTCAGTCGACGAAGTTTGACCGAAATTTTCATGGAAAATTTAAATTATAATTGACTTGAGATCATTGTTGGATTACTTTGTGATATAGATTCAAATATTGATCATTATATAACTAATTTTATGGCACTTGATTGATATAAAGACTACAACCAGTAAGTATATTCATATATGTTTGTCAAACTTACATTATATTTAAAAATTCTTTCAGTTACTATTTGCGAATGATTAAGAAGGGACTCAGTTGATTAGAATTTCTGGAGTACATAGGAGCTTCAACTTCTAATTCTAGAGTCCTTGTAGAAGGAGAAGAGGTTCTAAATGTAGATCATGTAATCGTGTGTGACAAAACAAATTGTGGTCCCAGTTTTATAGACATTTGTTCTTTATGTTTACAAAGTAGTGCCCTTAATTCAGTACCACATAAAATTGATGGCCCATTAATGTGGAGAATGGTAAACTTAAAATAGAAGGTATGGTATATTATTCTTGTAAAGTCGGAGCATGGAGGAGGTGTAAACATATTACTGATGTATTAATTAAAGTTCAGGTGCATGATGTTCTAGTTTATTTATGAGTATATAGTGTCAAATTGAACCATATAAAGCTTTTGTAAAACAGTTACCAATAATTGAAATGATTTTTTCAAAATATGATACATATATTATGTGAAAAGAATTATTAACAATAAGTGTAATGTTTCAGGTATAATAAAGATTATCTGGATGTAGTTCCAGGTTAAGTACTCTTCGGTCTATTAGTTATCCTTCTAACGCATTTCCAATATTTATATTTGGTTTTCCGGAGGTAAGAAGTGAAAACTCAAACCTATTCATTTTGGCATTTTTTTCGCCCATGAATTGCATTGAGGCACACAACAATAGTCGTTTCTGGTCGAAGACATATTAGGCAGGATAATATTCACTATTTCAACTTGAATTTTTCGTTCAAACAAAAGTTTATTGACGAATACTGAACAATTAAACTCGAGCACGTGGCTCATTACTAGCTTGGTTAGTTGCCGAATCTCGCCACCAGAGTTTTGGAAGTTCCCAATAGTCAAATATGATGATATGGAGGAAAACAAGAGCGCCAAAAATGTGGGAAAGCCCTGTGGACAGGAGCTTTGATGGCTCTCTTCTTAAACTAGTAGTGAGTAATTATTCAAACGTTGACAAATCATATCTCCGAAAGTATTGGTTTCTCAGAGTTGGGAATGATATCAATGGATTCTTATGATAGAACTGCATTATAAACTAGGTTCGATAAGTGATTACCATGATACAAAGATCATTTGTATCATGACTGATTAGTGATTACTGATGCGGCGTAACACTCGTTCTGCACTTACGGAAATTCGTAGCGACGCAGTCGGCAGATTATGCTGCCGAAAGTTTAAGTTTGTTAGTTGAGCGAATGAAATCAATGAATTCTTTAGATGAAACTGCAAAAATTGAATTTGAAGTTTGTAATGTAAAAATTTTGAAAAATTATATCTCTGGAAGTATTAGTTTGTTAGAGTTGAGAATAATATCAATAGATTCTTATGATGAAACTGCATCTAAAAAAAATGTTTAAATTACAAACTTCAAACTAATTTTTTTTAAGATTCAGTTTGATCATGAGAATCCATTGATAACATTTTCAACTCTTACAAGCTAATAAATGCTTTCGGAGATATGATTTTTTAAAATTTCGCTAATAAATCTTAGTTCCATGTATACCTACTCAGAATGCTGTAATCGATCATTAACTTCCGTATTTGTATCTATCAATTTCATGATCTGTGTTCATACATGTCATCTTATCTACCAATAAGAGACATGCCATATTTATTTCTAATAACCTCAGCTAGGATTATAGGATATTATAATTTTTTGGTAATAATATAATGCCCTTGGATAATCCCTATATCATGATATTGATGATGGAAATATATACTTTGGTAAGTTAATCAAATTGGGTTCAGACTATCTCCAGCAAAGCAAAAATGGAATATTGGCTAAGTTTCAATTGATATAATATAATTTTCAGAGTAGATTTGAGGAATGAATATCTATAGATTTTCAATCCAATTTTGTTGATCTGTCAAAATAACATCGTTTATGTACATTTTTCAGAGAACTCTATCCGCCGTATTCAATCTCCGTTAAAGCCTAACTGAGGTCCCCAGTTAAGGATACATTATTGGGGATAATAAGGGACAATAAGGGATAAAGGTGAAAAAACAGGCCTGTTTCACCACTGTTAAATTCTTTAACCGAGGTTGCGACTCAAATTTATCCTTATAACTGAGGACCACAGTTAGGAGTTAACGGAGATTCAAACACTTAACAATGCTTTGTGAATACGGCGTATCAGCTTTCTCTGTAAAAGGCTTAATAACTCGTATTATGCCATCAATAGAGTGAAATACATACTTCCTGTCAACTCATTAATGCAGATCTACTACAGCCTGGTATATATATAAATGTAATCGTGAACGTGAATACATGAATTTTCAGCACTTTCAACGATCTAATCCAGATTTGTCTTAAATCCACAAGCTATTTATTTTCCTACTGTTTCTTCATTTACATTTCCTGTTTTTGGAAACGTATGTCGTATAGCAATATTACTTCACCCAAAATTCTTTCTCACCTTCAAAGTTATTCACCCATAATTTTTTTTCAGCTTCAAAGTTATGCAGAACTAAGTGATGAATAATTTGGATAGAAATAATCGAATGATAAAGAAAAATTTGTATTGTTCTTAGAACAAAGTTATATTATTATTTATAAAGATGATTTCAAAGGAGACTAATTTTTTTAACAGAAAGTAGAACTCATCAAAATTAACAACTATTTAATATAGTTGGAAATAGCGAAATTCAAAAAATCAACAGTGTCGTAGCCTCAGGGGGGATATACAGTGTGTTAGTGTATAAGTGCGACAAATTTCAAGGGGTGATTGTATGATGAAAATTAAATAATGGGTATTTGGTATAATTTTTTTTTTCTCTTTTTTATTTTCCCTGTATATTGAGCTAAAGACATGAAACTTATTGGTAAATCTTGTGTCAATAAAACTGCATATTTTGGAATTTTTTCAACCGTGTAGTATGCTTAGAAAGGGTTGAAAAAGTCAACCCCTATAAGATATTTTTCTTACAACTTTTTTTTGGATAAAAACTTTCCTTTTAAAAAAACTTAAACATTTACGAGAAAAAAATTCAATGCATTTCCAAAAAGCACCCAGTAGGAATTTCCCTACCCTAATTTATTTGTTTAGTTCGTATATTTTGCTTTTTTTTTTCATCACCCATTCTATTACATTTCTTGAAGACTTTTGATATACAGGAAACATAAAAAAGAGAAACAATTTTTTTTGTTAATCTTCGAAAGGGAGTAACTTTTTCTGGGGGAGGTTTTAAAAAAAAATGTATACCAAATACCTACCTTAATTTTCATCACAGGATCACCCCTTAAAATTTGTCGCACTTATCATTTTTCCACAATTTTCTGGAAATGGTCTCTCAACGATCAGGCTCACTGATGAAGAAATCGGGATCAAATTCAATTCTGTCCGGCCATCCGTTGCCACGATAACCTTCGAAATTTATTGAATAATCGGACTAATGGTTTTGGGGTTACACTCAACTGAAATGTTGTTATTTCCCCAATAACTCAAACAATACAGAACCAATAAATTGAAACTTTGTAATTAGTTGTAGAATGCCGACCCACAAATATGTACAAAATTTCGTGAGGGTCTTACCAGTAGAAAATAAAAATTTTTCTTCAAAAATCTGTCAGATTTCGCTGAAATTCGGCAAAAAACTTCGAGCAGCCATTCTACAATCGACTACCGACTATCTGTGATGTAATAATGATATAACCGTTAATTAATGATAAATTAAAGTGAGTTAATCACTAACGTCTATTAGCTCAACATCGTTCACAAATTTATTCATTCAACACCGTGTAAATGTGGCTTGGTCTGACCAAAATTAATTTCGAAAATTTTTCATTAAGCTGGGGCCGATTTGGGATACACAAAAAAAATTTTATTGTTGAGAAGTGACCTTGATATTCTTGTTTTTTCCAGAATACACTTTTTGGTTCCTCTTTGACCCATTTCAGAATTTTTCTTAATTAGGCCATTTTGTGCGTCATTCTCACATGCAGAACATTTGTGACACAATTCAAAAAAAGTGAGAAAACAAGAAAAAAATATATTTGAAATATCATTGCAGTTCTTAACACGTTCCACTGTTATATCGCTTTGTTCCACTAGATCATGACGTCAAATATAAACAATATTTTCGCTAAATGTTTTTTTTTTTCAACAAATACACGTGGCGTCATTGGTTCCCCACCCATGAACTAGATATCGGTTCAGTTTACATCTTGAAAGTTTTGAATAAGTGATTTCTCATGGGACCGTATATTTTGACAAGTTCTATATCCTGTTGAAAAATCGCATCACCTTCGAAAACACCTTGTATATTACAAATATACAATCGGTTATCAAATTTGGTAGAAATATCTAATCATTCATAAAATTTTGTAAATGAATATATTGGTTCAAATAAATCATTTGGCTCATACATTCTTCTCCTGTTCTAGCGATAGAGGTCATTTTAAATAGTTCCACTTCATTTTCTTGAATTCGTCACATTTTTATTTCTTCTCATTTTCTCTCATACTCGTTTTTTACCCTAGACCTTCCTTGGTTGCCGCTTGGCCTTCTACTTTGAGTCTTACGATTCCTCAAAGAGTCTGAATCCTCTGAAGTGGACGAGTCTGTTTCCTCAGAACTTTCTTCACTCCCGCTACTTTCACTACTACTGTCGTTTTCGCTTGAGGAAGATGTTGTGTCAAATTTACGACTCCTTGGCCTGATAGTGGATGCGACACTAGGTATTTTCTGAGTTTTAATGACTAAAGCAACTTTACTCTTAGGTTTGTGGGAGTTATATTTATTCGTATCTTCTCTAGTTGAATACATTTCACCACCCGAATTTCTCCTGTGTGGTCTTCTTTGTTGTCTCGTGATAGGTTCTCTTCTTGGACGATCATGACCTTCAGGAGACTTTCTTTCAAATCGAATAGGTGATTTAAGTCGCCTTTCTTTGTTGGGGAGCTTATCCAAACGATCTTTCACTCGCCGATCTGATACATTATTGTATGTATCTTGTGCTACAGTAAATACAAGCTTATTTCTTCTGTTCTGCAAATTTAATGATAAATCCGAACCCTCATCTATTTCAGCCCTTATTTTGGACTTTCTGTTGGTAATCCTCAAAATATTTCTCAGGTCAGAATTTGCAATCTCTGTCTTTTCCAACTTTTCACTTTGTTTTTTGAGTGTAGTTAGGAGTTTTCGTCGTTTAATTTTTTCTTCTTCCTCATCTGCATACATACGCATTCTTGGCAATTTAGATATCTTTTTTATATTCTCTTGGTCTGATTCTTCGCTCTGTTCCTTCTCTGAAGAAGATTGCTTGGTTTCTATTTCTTGCTTTTTGCCTAATCTTCGTTTAGCAGTTAATCTTTCCCTTAGTTCCGGATTTATTGGCACTTGCGGTGGGGATTCCTCTTCTATTAATTCATTATCCTGGTATCGTTCTTGCTCTCTGAATTTATAGTCTTCATTCCAATTTTTAGCTAAGATTCCCCACGGATCTTTACTGGCAGTATCTGAATTGATATCTTTATTTCTCGAAAATATTCCCTTATAATGTAGACCTGAACGTTCCTTTGGAAAATTACTTCTAAAATATTTATTGCATTTTTCCACTAACTGGGGTTTTTTATCAGTGATCATGGAAAATCTCAATAACACAGAATATGAATGAACATTTTCCTTTCCTAATCTCCAATACCCTGGAGGAATTGGAATATTTATAGCTGAAATATCTATGGAATTGCGATTTAATAACTTTTTATATTCCTCTGCTCTATCATCTGTTATTTCAATTTGTCTACTTTCGTTGAGTAAAACTGTTTCCTTAATAGAATCTAGATCATCCAATATAAAATTATCTATTACATGTTCTGATACACTTCTCACTGGCATACCTCTAACAACTTGGGAAGCAAGGAATAGTGCCCTTGCAGCAGTTAATTTGTTTTCCCAAACAATATTATAACTTTCTTCATCGATCATTTCCACATTAATCGGAGAATATTTCATAAAATATGTTGAAACGTCTTTGACTGTTAACTGATCTGAACTTCTTAAATGTACAGCCTTGAACCGGATTTGGTCAACATTTTCTGAAGATATTCCTAAACTGATATACAAATCATTCAAATCTTCTTCGGTGAATGTGTTCATTTCATCTGGCTTTAGAGAAAATCTTTTGGCTCTGTCTTTAAGTTTTTTATGATCCAATTGTAGCAAATTACTTATATCTTCTCCAACCTTCTTCTTATCCTGTACAGGCAACTAAAATGAAAAGTCTGTTACAACTAGATATTAATCAATAATTATGGAAAAGTATCTTACATGAATCATTGAATTGTAATCCTCCATTCCATTCAATATAGGATCTCTAATTTCACCTTCTTCTTCGCTTTTATTTTCGTCTATCTCATCAATTTCCATGGGTTCAGGAACATTATTTTTAATCTCTATACGAATATTGAGTCTGTCATTTTCTAAATTCGTAGCCATCATGTAAATTATTTTGAAAATTCGGATAAAAACAGTGGATAAAGGCAATATTCCGAATGTCTCAAGTATACATATCCCTGCTTACTGATATAAAATATAACATTCCCACTAAAACAGTGAAATTCCATCTACAAATATACAATAAATTAGAGGCACTAGCACCATAGAAAACTATGAGGGAGCAACGTTGTCAAAAGTGTCGCGTCGCGGCGAGAGAAACTTCTCTGGTCGCGATCATAGAACTCTATATATGTAATATCCTTTGAATAAAGAACATGGGAACTTCCAAAACTCTGGTGGCTAGATTCGGCAACTAACCAAGCTAGTAATGAGCCACGTGCTCGAGTTTAATTGTTCAGTATTCGTCAATAAACTTTTGTTTGAAAGAAAAATTCAAGTTGAAATAGTGAATATTATCCTGCCTAATATGTCTTCGACCAGAAACGACTATTGTTGTGTGCCTCAATGCAATTCATGGGCGAAAAAAATGCCAAAATGAATAGGTTTGAGTTTTCACTTCTTACCTCCGGAAAACCAAATATAAATATTGGAAATGCGTTAGAAGGATAACTAATAGACCGAAGAGTACTTAACTTGGAACTACATCCAGATAATCTTTATTATACCTCAAACATTACACTTATTGTTAATAATTCTTTAACATAATATATGTATCATATTTTGAAAAAATCATTTCAATTATTGGTAACTGTTTTACAAAAGCTTTATCTGGTTC
Organism: Halyzia sedecimguttata; assembly: GCA_937662695.2. Lineage (NCBI taxonomy): Eukaryota > Metazoa > Arthropoda > Insecta > Coleoptera > Coccinellidae > Halyzia > Halyzia sedecimguttata. The sequence goes on from OW569414.2 coordinate 75,903,328, forward strand.
AATTTGACACTATATTCTCATAAATAAACTAGAACATCATGCACCTGAACTTTAATTAATACATCAGTAATATGTTTACACCTCCTCCGTGCTCCGACTTTACAAGAATATACCATACCTTCTATTTTAAGTTTACCATTCTCCACATTAATGGGCCATCAATTTTATGTGGTACTGAATTAAGGGCACTACTTTGTAAACATAAAGAACAAATGTCTATAAAACTGGGACCACAATTTGTTTTGTCACACACGATTACATGATCTACATTTAGAACCTCTTCTCCTTCTACAAGGACTCTAGAATTAGAAGTTGAAGCTCCTATGTACTCCAGAAATTCTAATCAACTGAGTCCCTTCTTAATCATTCGCAAATAGTAACTGAAAGAACTTTTAAATATAATGTAAGTTTGACAAACATATATGAATATACTTACTGGTTGTAGTCTTTATATCAATCAAGTGCCATAAAATTAGTTATATAATGATCAATATTTGAATCTATATCACAAAGTAATCCAACAATGATCTCAAGTCAATTATAATTTAAATTTTCCATGAAAATTTCGGTCAAACTTCGTCGACTGACCCATAGATAACATGGACTGACCTGTCCAACACGAGATTGTTTACATTTATTACTAGCGTGGTTAGTTGCCGAATCCCGCCACCAGAGTTTTGGAAGTTCCCGATTCTTTATTCAAAGGTAATATCCATAGAAATATTTCTATGGTAATATCTGTGGAAGCATATCTCTTGTCTATGATGAGAAGAAGAATATGAATATTTTGTTTTCTGTGATGAATGAATAATAATAATAATTAATATTTGATTTGATTCTTGAACTTTACTTGATAAATAAACATCGACGTCTTAGCTTTACATTAATGCAACCCTTTATTCATTTCAAACTTACAATCTTTTGGTTTTAGTGTAGAGTTTTTGTATTACCTGCGATTATGGAGGATCATTGTGAACCTATGGAGACTGTTGTGGCTAGAGTAAGTGCTGTTTTGTTTATTTACATGTACATTTGCCGAAAATTAGTAATTCATAATTTCATTCTACAAATCCTATTCCTATATATATCTTCTAATTATTCCTTTTGAGCATCCTGTCATTTTTGTAATATTTCAGGTTCCTGCAGCTCAAGATGGGACAGAAATATCTTCTCAGGTGCCAAAACCATTCACAGATTCTGATTTGGAAAATCTTTATGCCAGTTTGGGAATATCTGGAGACAATACTCATCAAATAAGATATGAAGCGATACATCTTAGAAGTTCAAATGAGTTAACTGTTAAAGATGTTATAGATTATTTTTCCGAATCTAATCCAAAATATGTAGAAATGGTTGATGATGAGAGTTTTAATATTGTTTGGTATGATAGGTTTAGTGCTGCCAAAGCTCTATTTTTGGTTTCACAAACAGTTGACGGCATACCTGTGCGAGCAACAACAGGCCATATGGTGGATAATATGCGAATACCTTATGGATACTGGATATTGGGTAAAGGACATATCAATTTGAGCTCCGTTTTGGTGAGGTTTTCAATGAGAAGTGATAAAAGGCCTCGTACAAAGGAAATATGCAGTCAGTATTCGAGAACTAATAACCCAACAGTCCGTTCTGAACCTGTGAATAAAAAAAATCCTTGGGGAAATTTATCCCAATTTTGGGATGAATCTAGTGAAAGGAATCGAAATCAACATTCTGGAGGTGACCCTAGAGGAAGAGTACATCTCAAGGCCAGAAGACGAGTTCATAAATAATTTATTGTTTTTCTGAACCTGCAGATATTTTATTTTTGTGAAATAATATTAGGAATATAAGGAATAAACAAACATGTAATGAAATTGGATGTCCTCGGATTAAATATGAATAAATATTCTAAGATTTCAAACTAGTGGACACTAAGTGACAAAAAAGACTAAAAACATGTAGGTTAATGGAGTTTTTTGAACTTGAGACTGTACAATGAACAGAAATATGTTACAGGAGACCTTTTAAGCTATCGCGAATACATATTGTTGTACATTTTATACTTTAAGCTCACATAGAGCTAAACTATAAACATTGTGTTGATTTTACAGGGTCAATGTTTGTAGACAAGGTACCAGATAATCCGCCGTATTAACAAAGCATTCAATCTCCGTTAAGTACGAACTGAGGTCCTCAGTTTAGGATAAATTTGAATCGCAACCTCAGTTAACGTAATTAACGGTGGTGAAACAGGTTTCAAGTTAACTGAGGTTGCGATTAAAATTTATCCTTAACTGAGGACCTCAGTTGGGACTTAATGGAGATTGAATGCTTTGTGAATATGGCGGTATATTTGGTAACTTATCTTTGATAAAGAGGATATTATTTAATTGTTAACTTGTTCAATATTAATAATAGGTAATTTTCAGGGCTTGTGCAAAACGGCCTTTACAAGTTTCTTCGTTTCGTTTTGTCTGTGACAAAATTGTTGATCTATTAGCAGTAAATGCAAACGCTTGGCATCAGACGTAAACATTTTTTTTAATAAGTTATTGAGTTATTGATTACTTGAACAATATGCTTTATAAGGAATATGCAACTTATAAAAAGGCCAATTGCATCGATAAAGGATTAAGATATCTTAAGTAGGAAAATATATTCCCTTAATAAAAACTAGATAATTCCTACTTTGGATAAAAAATGGAGCTGGACCATGACGAAACAAATATACACATTAGCCTTGCTACTCTTCTTGACATTTAAAAAATATCATACGATAGACAAAAACAAGTGGAGGTAGAATATAAGTTTCATTAAATAAAGTACTCTATATTAATTCTACATAGTGAAACGTTTAAAATTTATACTACTTTGAAAAAATAATCCCATATCATTAATAAAGGAAAGCCTTCAGATTTCAAAAGTTGAAATAAATTACAAATTACTTACCTAGAACTTTTCCTATAGAAGTGTAAGCATAGGTGTAAACATGGGATATTTGAATCGTCAATAAACGGTCAGGACTATTTCAGATTTCAGCCCACAATGAGTATTATCAAACAAATACTCCTCTATCAGCCGAAATACACGTAAGACCATAGACCTAATATATTATGTAAGAAATAGAGTTCCTTGTGGACAAGATACTTCACTAAAGATCAAGTAACAACATTCTTGGCCAATAGTATTTTTGGCGTCTAACACATGTTTCGGAAACAATTAGTCCCTCATTTATTGCCAATATGTTGCTATATTAGGTATATGTCTTATATGAAAAGGAAGGTTTAAATCTACTCACAGTGAAACTAAGATGTTAGAAATACTTTTATTTAAACATTAGAACTCCTATAATTAATCCAATTTTTTGAATCCAATAACATTGGCGTATTCCCTAAAGCACTGCCTGCACAGGTTGAGTCCGTATTTGCGGATTATACCATGTTTGTTCGAGCAAGCCCTGCATGATCTGGATCCTTGTCCATATTTTTTGGGATGACTGCACCAAATATTACTGAAACCCATTTTGATTGTGTCAGTAGGATTTCTACCTAAAATCATAAAATACACTTAACATATATAAATTTCACTAATAAATAGGGATAATCTTACCTTACGTAGCACGTGTAAACTCTTGTAGAGGTTATTCAGAAAGAATGCGAATATAAATGACAGATGGACATTTCGGTAATGGAGTATGCGCAGTTACAGAAAACCATAGAATGGAAAGTTTTTGCCTTTCTATGGTATTCTGTAACTGGATATGGATTTTCAACAATGACAACAATTTTGTATATATGTAAACCTAATAATAAAGCATGTGTGGTCAAGAACTCAAGAAGGCATTAAATTTTGAGGAATATAAATTTTTGAACCTTGCAGTGGCAAGTGGCAACGCTGCAGTGCACCATCGGCGCTCTGTCGTGCCGGAGGTCGCAGATTCGAAATTTCAAATCCTGCTCAGGTCTTGAATGTGGTGTAGGTTTATTTGAATTTTATTTAATTGTTTCAGTTTGTCTTTAGATTTGAGTTTGCGACTAATAATGAGATTTGGGTACATGGCCAGAGTTGCCTAGCACATAAAACGATAGAAAAAAAAACAATTTCTTTATTCTATGTTACGAATAATCTTTTAACCTATAATTCAGGTTTTCAATGTTTTCATTTTTCAATGCTGATGTAATTAATTGTATTGTAATGTAAATATTGGAAAACAAATAGAAATAATAATGGTTTTCCATGATGAAAATCGTAAACTATGAAATAATTTATTATTAATTTAGTGATAGAGAAGTGATCTTTGATACTAGTATTCTGTGCTATAAAATTTAAATATTAGAAATTATATTTTCTTTGATGTGATCAATTGATTTTTGTAATCTAATGATGAGTCAGATCAACTTACTGCTGAAACAGGCTCTTCAAACATTCAACTGTAGAAAAGAAATATTCTATCAGAATTTGGAAATTCTTATGAAACTTATGAACAGAATAACTTTAGATGATGTCAGGATAAATCCAGTGTTACTAAGTGATGTGATTTGGGAAAAACCCAATAAAGCTCCTGCTACTTATGTTCATATCTATGAAGATCTCAACATTACTGTGGGTATATTTATTTTAAAACCTGGCTTATTGTTACCTCTTCATGACCATCCAGATATGCACGGATTGATCAAAGTAATTCATGGTAAAGTGAGAATAACCAGTTACTCATTGAACACGGACAGTACAGAATTATTTAAAAATGAAAATGGCCAGGTTTTATCTGAATCGATAATTGCAGAAAAGACCTCAGAAATTACTGTTGATTCAAGTAACAGTTGTTCAGTTTTATATCCTGAACACAAAAATATTCATCAAGTTGAATGCATCAATGGGCCAGCAGCGTTCATGGATATTCTATCTCCGCCTTATGACACACTGAATGAACATGGAGAAATGAGAAGATGCAACTACTACAAGGTATTAGCTGAATTAGCTCCAAATATATTCAAGTTACAACAGACAGAATCACCATCTACCTTTTGGACCGATTCTGCACCCTTTATAGGTAAATTATTTGGCTAAAGGAACAAGGCCAATACCAATTAGTTAGCTTTATTTTGTGTATATATATTTATTATTAATAAGCAAGTTATGTGATGTGTTCAAATGTTATTCATGTTTCTATTTAAAGTATGTGATACATATTAATATATATGAAAAAATTCTAACTATTGTCAAAAAATTTCGTAGTTTGTAAATATTTTAAATATTCTATAATTGTATTGTGCTTATAAATAAAATTTCCGCTCATATTTTGTTGAAGGGATGGAGTAAATAATTTAGATATTTGTTATATTGTGTACCTTTAAATAAAATAACTTGATATATTAACAAATTTGAAGTTTGAGGATGTCTGAGATAGGAATTTCTTATTCACGTTTTACTTGGGATGATTTGAGGAGCTCACAATACATTCCCATTGTAACCTCCCAAAGATATATATGCGAGGTGTGTGTTAACTGGGTTTCTTTTTGTAAGAAAAGATGCCTTAGGTTCAGCTATTCCTTTTTTCATCGTTCACTTCCTATCTGTGCCTTTCTTCATAGCCCATTCACTTTTTTTGTCTTTTATACACTAATATTGATTTCACAGCGAATGGAACATAAAAAATTTTATGTAAGAACTGCACCCTCTTTATAGGGGGGCAGTATTCTGAGATTTCGTTAAAACGATAACTCTCGAACAGAATGAGCTAGACAGTTGAAAGGTTCAGAGTAGGTTTGGGAAATGGAATATCTCGGTTGAGTTTGTTACTGGGCAGAATCGGCCTAATGGTTTCGGAGTAACGAAAAAAAATTAGTAGTAGACTGATGGTTCGGATTGATGGCAAGATTGACCTCGTAACCTCCGCCTCTATGACTCGCCTCATATGTTGGATTTACATTTATACATACATCAGTAAATTATAATTAGAGCCTTCTATGGCGGTGAGGTTACACGGTCAATCTGACATCAATATTTCCATCAGTCTACGCGTATAGAATCGGACTCAGATTAACCGTGCGGGTGCGACCCATCTGTCTATGAAATCATAAAATTATTTATTTATTAACGGCATTGCCTATTTAATACAATATAATTTACAAATTCACACGTATGCACTGTAAATATAATCCATAACCATGAACCAAATGTAGGGGAAAAACAACAACAAAAAAAAAATCCCAACAAAAAAAAACAAATCAATTACAATCTTTTAACAGTATTTTTAAACGATTCCAAAGAAGAATTAAAAAGTTCCAAATCTACACTGTAATGCATTTGCAAGTCTCAAAATTCTACCTATAGACTCATTCTGGCCATAGTTTGTACGATAAAAGGGTACCGTAAAAGGTGGTGACTTGAAATGGATACAAACTTCCAAAAGTGATAAAATTAGAGAAAAATTTGATAACCGAAAATTGATACTTTTATATCAATATCTAGAATCTAACGAACATATTCTGTTGACCGAAATATTATTTAGTCGACTATATATGTACTTTTTTTTAAAAATATCCGTCATTTCAAGTCACCACCAAAAAGGGGTGACTTGAAATACGCATTGTATCCCATAGATATTGCATGTCTTGCTGCAGTATAGGCGTCTTGAAATGCATACCGTATTCTAAAAATTATACCTGATTAAATCATAAGTAGATAAATATTTTGAAATGAATGAAATATCAACAAACTCACAGAAATGTTTAATATTCAAATAAGGAACAATTTTATTTCATTATTTTAAATCAATGTGATATCTTTGAATTGAAAACCACCTCGTCGCATTCTTTCAGGAGTGTGAAGGACAGAATCTCACTCTTCCGTTTATCAATGGCCCGTTGCAGTTAATCTCCTTCATAATTCACATAGTGTCTAGCTCTAATCTTTCGTTTATACGTCTTCACCATTTTGTTTCAAGTGACCACTGAAATTACCAAAATAAATAAAGCCGGTTCTGTGTTCTGTTTTCATTATATTGAAAGATGTTCAAGGGATATAATCTCTTGTCAACAGTATGCGAATTCGGAAAAAAAATATTACTCACAATTAAATTTCTTGGATTGGTCTGTATACACGGAAGTATTCACCCCAAATATTTCACTAGATTTCAGTTCAATAATATTGATTTCTTCTCAGGCGAACGATTTATTATCGGCGGTTGAAACACAGTTATTTTAGGTTAGGCATACTTACACAAGGAATGGTCCGACACTGGACCTTCCACTACTCACCAACTGATGTCAGTAGAGGTATCAATAAAATTGTGCAGAATGTTTCAAGACACCCCCGTGATTTCAAGTCACCACCTTTTACGGTACTTTGAAGATTTCAGCATTTCTTGTTCTCCTTGGACTCATATTTAGGCTTATAAGTTCAACAATTTCCGAGGAACCAATGCCACCATTGATTATTTTGTGGATTAGTGTAAGATCTGATTCCAATCTTCTATGAGCCAGAGTATTTAAGTTAAGCTTGTCCAATATAATTTTGTAAGTATATTCACCGCAACGATATCCCAGTCTATATGCAGAGTACCTTAAAAACCTGTTTTGAACACTCTCAATCAGATCGATATCCACATTATATGTAGGACACCAAATTGTGGAGTTGTATTCGATTATTGATCTAACAATTGAACAATAAACCATCCTCAGGGAAGAAAGAGACAATTCATTGGCAGATCTGAGCGTGAAACCCAACATTTTTAGTGCTCTAGAAGTAACATTTGCCATATGGGGTTTGAATGACATTTTTGGGTCAAGAATGATTCCCAAATCTTTGATTGTATTTGTTGCCTCCAGTTCTAATTGCTTAATTTTATAAGGATGACTCATGGGATCTTTGTTTTGGAAAAAAGTGAATTTATGACATTTGTCTACATTCAATTGCAGTAAGTTCGTATCACACCAGCATACAAAGTTAGATAAATCGCACTGCAATAATTCACTATCAGATGAGTCATGAATAACTTTAAACATTTTCAGATCATCAGCAAACATAAGAAATTCACTATAGAGAACAACGTCATTCAAGTCATTATAACAAATAGGTTGAAAAGTAGTGGTCCCAAATGAGATCCCTGCGGTACACCTGATGGGACTGTGATCGAGGAAGAAACGGAATTTCCATATTTTACATATTGTACTCTGCAGTCAAGATAACTTTTAATCCATTTCAGAACACTCCCCTGAATACCCAAAGCGCTCAGTTTATGTAACAACAAATCATGATTGACTCGGTCAAATGCATTCGAAAAATCAGTGTAAATCGAATCAACCTGATATCTATTTTCAAAAGCATTAATTATAAAATGTTGATAAACGAGCAGATTTGTACTGGTAGATCTACCACGACTAAATCCATGTTGCTGATTCATTATTCAACGGTTTTTTTCTGGGTTTTCTCTCCCAAACTCTGAAAAATATCTATAAAATAAAAATTAATTATTTTGTGATTTGCTTCTGCGTAAGAAACACAGGATATTTGTCAGAAGCAATCAATTGAACAATGTTGCCTAACAAACAACAACGAAACAACATCAACGAAGAAACAACTATATCGTAACGTTTCGGAGTCTATATCAGACTCCTTCTTCAGACGCTCAATGAAAATCGAGAGAATTATTTTGTTGATAGTTATTTGGTGAAATTCAAGAATTGTCACATTGACAGTATTTAAAAATCATAGCTAACATAGTTTTACTTCGCATAGAAATTTCCAAGTTCCAACTCCTTTTTTAATAAATTTAGCCAAATATGGTCAATACCAATTGAGCAATTTGCAAAATTGCATTCTCTGTTCAATAAAATACAAGTTGACTCCTTAAGTTTCCTATTTGGCGCTCTAGTTCCTCGGAACTGAGTGCTTATCAATTTGCCCAAATGTCTGTAATTTTCGAATATTTCGATGAAAATGGTCTTAAACGATTTGGTTCGACTCACTGATCAAGAATCCGTGGTCGAAATTCATTCTGTCCGGCCGGTCCGGCCGGCCGGCCGTAGGCACGATAACTCTCGAACGGAATGAGCTAGAGAGTTGAAATTTTCAGAGTAGGTTTGGGGGATGAATATCTCGGCTAAGTTTGTTTCAGGGCAAAAATCGGCCAGAAGGTTTCGGAGTAATAGAAAAAAAATTATTTTTTTACTAAACAAATTCCAAATTAATTTTTTTTTAATAAGCAGTTTTATCATAAGAATCCATTCGTATCATTTTTAACTCTAACAAGCTAATACTTTCGGAGATATGATTTTTCAAAATTTCAATGTAAATCGTATTTCACAGATTGATATAATTATTCTATGTATATTCTATGTATGAATTGTCATAAAGTCAACTTGACAGAAGGGAATATTGTAACTTCAAGAATATTGGGGTTGAAATACTCGTATTTTAGCGATGCAACGGGGACCTCACCCGAAAATGTTTGAAAATATTACGTAAATATTGAAAGCATAATTCTGTAGTTCGAGAGAGGAGAAAATTTGGTGAACGTAGATCAGGAAATTTTTGATCGTTTACAAGGTAAAAAAAAATGAACTATTATTTGAATTTAATTTCCTTTATGATGCAGTTCTTTCATAAGAATACATTGATTTAATTCCCAACTCTGAGAAACCAATACTTTCGGAGATATAATTTGTCTGTTTGAACTAGAGCGTCAGAAAGCTCCTGTCCACAGGGCTTGAACCCATTTTTATTAAATCAGGTTCTGTCATTAGAATCTATGTATTACTCCAATCCATCATGTGATCTCCTTGGATTGTACATACATGTTCTGCTATTTTTGATTTCTGTATGTCTCTATTTCTCAAGTTATTCTTATGCTCTGACTTTCTTACTTCTAGTGGTCTTGATGTTTCTCCTGTGTATGATTTACCACAAATACAAGGAATATTATATACACAGTTTTTGGCGCTCTAGTTCCTCGGAACTATGAGTGCTTATCAATTTGCCCAAATGTCTGTAATTTTGGAATATTTCGATGAAAATGGTCTTAAACGATTTGGTTCGACTCACTGATCAAGAATCCGTGGTCGAAATTCATTCTGTCCGGCCGGCCGATCCGGCCGGCCGTAAGCACGATAACTCTCGAACGGAATGAGCTAGAGAGTTGAAATTTTCAGAGTAGGTTTGGGGGATGAATATCTCGGCTAAGTTCGTTATTGGGCAAAATCGGACAGATGGTTTCGGAGTAACAAAAAAAAAATTTTTTTTTACGAAACAAATTCCAGATCAAATTTTTTTTAATAAGCAGTTTTATCATAAGAATCCATTCATATCATTTTCAACTCTAACAAGCTAATACTTTCGGAGATATGATTTTTTAAAATTTCAATGTAAATCTTATTTCACAGATTGATATAATTATTATTCTATGTATGAATTCTCATAATGTCAACTTGACAGAAGGGAATATTGTAACTTCAAAAATATTGGGGTTGAAATACTCGTATTTTAGCGATGCAACGGGGACCTCACCCGAAAATGTTTGAAAATATTACGTAAATATTGAAAGCATAATTCTGTAGTTTGGTGAACGTAGATCAGGAAATTTTTGATCGATTACAAGGTAATTTATTATTACTTATCTTCTTTTATACATGTTTTATGGAATACCTACTATTTGTAGGTACTTTAAACCTGTTTTGGGCAATTGTCATACGAAACTTGTTTTTTTGGCGTTCTAGTTCCTCGGACAGAGTGCTTATCAATTTGCCCAAGTGTCTGTAATTTTGAAATTTTTGGCTGAAAATGGTCTCAAACGATTTGGTTCGACTCACTGATCAAGAATCCGAGTGCGAAATCGATTCTGTCCGGCCGGCCGACCGGCCGTAGGCACGATAACTCTCGAACGAAAGGAGTTAGCGGATTGAAAATTGCAAGGTGGTTTTGGAGCGTAAATATCTCGGACAAGTTCGTTCGATCTATCTGAAATTTAGCATCAAATTGTAGAATCATGACCTTTATACGCATGTGAAGTTTTGTATTGACCAGATTACCACAAAGTGTAAAAAAAAAATTTGAAAATTTAAAAAAAGTTTTTCCACAATAACTCTCGAACGGAATGAGCTAGGTAGTTGAAATTTTCAGAGTAGGTTAGGGAGATGAATATCTCGGTTAAGTTCGTTATTGGGCAAAATTGGCCAGATTTAATTCGATTTCTTCCATGGTTAGACTGTTTTCTGGGTGAGACAATTTCTTGTATAATTCTTTCAATTTTCTGAAAAGGATGATTGAAAAAGGCCCATACCTTTGTTTTAAATAATCATTAAAGGATACTGTGGGAGGTATACTCATTATTCAATCTGTTGAATGTGATCCCTTATGTTCGTGGCCTGTCTGAAAAAATTAGAAGAATCGGTTCTAAGTTCAATATAAGAACCGTCTTCAAAACACAGAATGATCTTAGGTCTTTATTAACGAAAACAAAACCCATAAATGAAAAACAAAAATAAAAAAAAATGGGTTCAAGCCCTGTGGACAGGAGCTTTCTGGCGCTCTAGTTCAAACAGACAAATTATATCTCCAAAAGTATTGGTTTCTCAGAGTTGGGAATTATATCAATGTATTCATATGATAGAACTGCATCCTAAAGGAAATTCAATTCAAATAATAGTTTATTTATCAAGATTAAATGAGCAATCATGAGAATGAGAACTGCACCATGGAAGAAATCAAATTAAATCTGGCCAATTTGCCCAATAACGAACTTAACCGAGATATTCATCTCCCTAAACTACTCTGAAAATTTCAACTACCTACCTCATTCCGTTCGAGAGTTATATCTATGTCTATGGATGAATAGCAGTCTCACTACTCTCAGATCTCTTACGTCATGTTCCGTTCCGAAATATAAGAATTTTCTGAGAAAACCTAATTTCGGAGCAAACAACTGAGATTTTTCTCACTTCGCTCACAATTCTTCGATTGATTAGATAATGTCTCAGGAACATCATTTGACATTATGACAATTCATACATAGAATAATATCATTCTGTGACAACGTTGAAATACGATTTATTATTGAAATTTTGAAAAATCATATCTCCGAAAGTATTAGCTTGTTGGAGTTAAAAATGATATGAATGGATTCTTATGATAAAACTTTTTATTAAAAAAAATTTTATTTGGAATTTGTTTCGTAAAAAAAAAATTTTTTTTTTGTTACTCCGAAACCATCTGTCCGATTTTGCCCAATAATGAACTTAGCCGAGATATTTATCCCCCAAACCTACTCTGAAAATTTCAACTCTCTAGCTCATTCCGTTCGAGAGTTATCGTGCCTACGGCCGACCGGACCAGCCGGCCGGACCGGCCGGACAGAATGAATTTCGACCACGGATTCTTGATCAGTGAGTCGAACCAAATCGTTTAAGACCATTTTCATCGAAATATTCGAAAATTACAGACATTTGGGCAAATTGATAAGCACTCAGTTCCGAGGAACTAGAGCGCCAAAAAGAATCTTATCAAAGGGACTAAATTTTGCAGTGACAACAAGAAATGTCCCCATACTAGACATTATTACATCTATTGAGAAAACAGCTCAAAAACTTCCAAATGAAAAGTCAAACGAATTCAGAGTTTTGAATAAAATGTTACTAGAGAAGCCTATCAAAACAACTTCAAACCTAAGTTATATGGAAAAACAAGCTATAATCTCGCTTAAAAAAGATAACAATATCAAAATCTTACCGGCTGACAAGGGAAACGCTACAGTCATTTTGGATTCAAATGAATATCATAATAAACTTTTGGATATTGTTAATGATAAGAACAAATATACCAAAATCAATAAAGATCCTACTTCTATAACAGAAAGAAAAGTCAAAACCATTTTATCAAAGCATTCAAATACCCTTACGTATAGACAGAAAAAAGAACTCATGCTATCTTACAGTAAACCACCACATTTATATGGTCTTCCAAAAATACACAAACCTCTTATTCCACTGAGACCAATAGTAAGTTCTATTGGATCTCCATGTCAAGATTTAACGAAATATCTACTTCAATTTTTAAACCCATTAACAGGAAAGAAAGAAAGTTTTTTGAAGAACAGCAAACACTTTCTTGAAAAACTACAAAATTCAAATTTAAACCAAAATGACATTCTAGTGAGCTTTGATGTTGTCAGTTTGTTCCCCAATGTTCCTGTCGATAAATCGCTTCAAATAGTTCGAACGAAATTAGAAAATGATGACTCGATAATTAAAGATTCAAAATTTAATACCAATGATATTATGGAAATGCTTGATGTTTGTTTGAATACTACCTATTTCCAACTAGGAGATGTTTTTTATCGACAAAATTTTGGAATGGCAATGGGTTCACCTTTATCACCTGTCATGAGTAATATATTCATGGAAAATTTTGAAGAAAAATTTGTGGATACATATTTGTTGAAACCAAAAGCTTGGTGGCGATATGTTGACGATATATTTGTAATTTGGCAACATGGTAGAGAAGAGTTAGGCAAATTTTTCGATTTCATAAATTCAAAGGAACCTACAATAAAATTCACTTTGGAAATAGAGAAAAATAATCAGCTTTCTTTTCTGGATGTTTCGATAATTAAGTATCCGAACCATTTCGAAACGAGTGTCTTCAGGAAGCAGACACATACAAATAGATATTTAAATTTCTATTCAAACCATCAGCTTAGTGTAAAAAGAGGTGTTATTAAAACACTTCATGATAGAGCGAACCTAATTTGTTCTACTCTTGAAATTCGAAATAATGAAATTGATTTCATCAAAAAATTTCTTGAAGAAAATGGATATCCGAGGCAATTCATAAATACATGTATCATGAATTTAGATAGAAAAACAAACAAACAAGAACAACAAAATAATCAACAAGTACAACAGAATAATCAACAAGAACAGCAACCCAATCTGTTGAATGTGATCCCTTATGTTCGTGGCCTTTCTGAAAAAATTAGAAGAATCGGTTCTAAGTTCAATATAAGAACCGTCTTCAAAACATAGAATGATCTTAGGTCTTTATTAACGAAAACAAAACCCATAAATGAAAAACAAAAATAAAAAATGGGTTCAAGCCCTGTGGACAGGAGCTTTCTGGCGCTCTAGTTCAAACAGACAAATTATATCTCCGAAAGTATTGGTTTCTCAGAGTTGAGAATTATATCAATGTATTCTTATGATAGAACTGCATCATAAAGGAAATTCAATTCAAATAATAGTTTATTTATCAAGATTAAATGTGCAATCTGAGAACTGCACCATGGAAGAAACCAAATTAAAATAGCTGAAATGAATTTGACTCTCTCTTATAGAACAGGATGAAATGTACGAGTATGAACACAGATCATATAATAAAGCTTAGATAGAATAATTATAGCATTCTGTGAAAACATAAGTACGATTCATTATTGAAATTTACTACTTCATCTTAACAGAAATTGAATTCAAACATCATAGAAGAATTTAAATTCAACAAGAGTGCCAAAAATTATCAATCCAAAACCAATAGACGAATTCTACCCAACAACGAACTCATCCGAGATATTCATTCCTCAATTCCAGTTTTGTTTTTAGTGGAGATATTCTGAACTCAATATTATTAACTTACCATTACCATTCCCATCATCATATGGATTGACCATCGGCATGAAAATATCAACCAACAAAAGTATGATAATATTCTAATTCTCATATTGATACCATTACTGGAATGAATTACAATGAGACAACGTCAAAGTTGACATTATAACAATTCATAGAATAGCCACAGAATAATTCTATCATTGAAATTTTGAAAAATCATATCTCTGAAAGTATTAGTTTGTTAGAGTTAAAAATGATATGATTGGATTCTTATGGTAAAACTGCTTATTGAAAAAAAATTAATTTGGAATTTGTTCTGTAAAAAAAAAAATTTTTTTTTGTTACTCCGAAACCATCCGTCCGATTTTGCCCAATAACGAACTTAGCCGAGATATTTATCCCTCAAACATACTCTGAAAATTTCAACTGTCTAGCTCATTCCGTTCGAGAGTTATCGTGCCTACGGCCGGACCGGCCGGCCGGACGGCCGGACAGAATGAATTTCGACCACGGATTCTTGATCAGTGAATCGAACCAAATCGTTTAAGACCATTTTCATCGAAAAATTCGAAAATTACAGACATTTGGGCAAATTGATAAGCACTCAGTTCCGAGGAACTAGAGCGCCAAAAACTGTGTATATAATATTCCTTGTATTTGTGGTAAATCATACACAGGAGAAACATCAAGACCACTAGAAGTAAGAGCAGACCACTAGAAGTAAGTCAGAGCATAAGAATAACTTGAGAAATAGAGACATACAGAAATCAAAAATACCAGAACATGTATGTACAATCCAAGGAGATCACATGATGGATTGGAGTAATACAAAGATTCTAATGACAGAACCTGATTTTATAAAAAGGAAACTTAAGGAGTCAACTTGTATTTTATTGAACAGAGAATGCAATTTTGCAAATTGCTCAATTGGTATTGACCATATTTGGCTAAATTTATTAAAATATAATAGAACTGCATCCTAAAGGAAATTCAATTCAAATAATAGTTTATTTATCAAGATTAAATGAGCAATCATGAGAATGAGAAAAGCACCATGGAAGAAATCAAATTAAATCTGGCCAATTTTGCCCAATAACGAACTTAACCGAGATATTCATCTCCCTAAACTACTCTGAAAATTTCAACTACCTACCTCATTCCGTTCGAGAGTTATATCTATGTCTATGGATGAAAAGCAGTCTCACTACTCTCAGATCTCTTACTTCATGTTCAGTTCCGAAATGTAAGAATTTTCTGAGAAAAACTAATTTGGGAGCAAACAACTGAGATTTTTCTCACTTCGCTCACAATTCTAAGACTGATTAGATAATGTCTCAGGAACATCATTTGACATTATGACAATTCATATTCATACATAGAATAATATCATTCTGTGACAACGTTGAAATACGATTTATTATTGAAATTTTGAAAAATCATATCTCCGAAAGTATTAGCTTGTTAGAGTTGAAAATGATATGAATGGATTCTTATGATAAAACTGCTTATTAAAAAAAATTTTATTTGGAATTTGTTTCGTAAAAAAAAATTTTTTTTTTGTTACTCCGAAACCATCTGTCCGATTTTGCCCAATAACGAACTTAGCCGAGATATTCATCCCCCAAACCTACTCTGAAAATTTCAACTCTCTAGCTCATTCCGTTCGAGAGTTATCGTGCTTACGGCCGGCCGGCCGGCCGGACCGGCCGGACAGAATGAATTCCGACCACGGATTCTTGATCAGTGAGTCGAACCAAATCGTTTAAGACCATTTTCATCGAAATATTCCAAAATTACAGACATTTGGGCAAATTGATAAGCACTCAGTTCCGAGGAACTAGAGCGCCAAAAAGGAGTTGGAACTTGGAAATTTCTATGCGAAGTAAAACTATATGTTAGCTATGATTTTTAAATACTGTCAATGTGACAATTCTTGAATTTCACCAAATAACTATCAACAAAATAATTCTCTCGATTTTCATTGAGCGTCTGAAGAAGGAGTCTGATATAGACTCCGAAACGTTACGATATAGTTGTTTCTTCGTTGATGTTGTTTCGTTGTTGTTTGTTAGGCAACATTGTTCAATTGATTGCTTCTGACAAATATCCTGTGTTTCTTACGGAGAAGCAAATCACAAAATAATTAATTTTTATTTTATAGATATTTTTCAGAGTTTGGGAGATAAAACCCAGAAAAAAACCGTTGAATAATGAGTATACCTCCCACAGTATCCTTTAATGATTACTTGCTGATTCATGATTACATGTCTACAATCCCATGTTAGTTTTTTTGTTATCAGACTATCCAACAACTTGGGCAATTCAGATTGATTGCAAACTGCTCGGTAATCTTTAATATCACTACGTGATCCACTTTTATAAATAGGTTTCAAAAAACTATTCTTCCAGTAGTCTGGAAAGATGGAAGATTTCAATGAAGTATTGAATATCACATGAATGGGTTTGGCCAGGGTGAAAATGCATTTTTTAATTAGAAATAGCGGTATTCCATCAGGACCTGTAGATAATTTCCAGGGTAATGACATGACCAGTTCAATTATTTCCTTAATATCAAAACTATAAGTACAAACATCGACTGTCTTATTGAATTTATATTCTGGGACTTGGTTAACTGTTTCATCACTAATAAACAGTTGAGAAATAGTGTGCAAAAAGATTTACAATATCATTGTTATCTCCACTAACAGAATCACCATAGTACATTTTAGATGGTAAGGAGTGTGATTCTTTTTTGTTATTAATGTAACTCCAGAAACTTCTAGGATTATTGTTGATGTCCTCCTCTATTTTATTTATATATGCTCGGTGGCAAGTATTTCTCAAAGCTTTGCATTTATCTCTTAGAAAACAAAATTCCTCAAATTTGCGATAATTTCCATTTTTATATTCTCTGTGAACCGATTTCTTTCTTAAAATCAATTTCCTCAACTCAGAACTGAACCATACCGGAAAAGTCGAGGCTTTATAATTTTTCCGGGGAACATAATAGTCTAGAGCTGTATATAGAACATTGTAAAAATTTGTAAGTGTAATATTTAAATCCTCACCATTCCGCACTTCCGAATCCCAGTCGACGCTTGCCAAAAAATCGTTCATGCCCACATAATCCCCATTTTTAAAGTCATAAAAGTATTCATCATATGTTAAATATTCATCTGTCTCAGTTTTCAAATCAAAGCAAACTGCTGAATGATGTAATGTATTTGGTAAGATTGGGTCCGATGGATTCTGAACAGATATATTAATATATCTGTTCAGAATCCATGATTCTGCAGGAAGGGTATTTTTCTAAAATATAATCAACGGTAGAAGTATGTTCCATATAAACATCTATTACAGAAGATGGAGGGATATATACACCTCCAATAACAATTGTTGAAGCCCCCATTGAAAACTTAACATACAGATGTTCAACACTGCTAATTATACGATTATTGAAATTTTGAAAAATTATATCTCCGAACGTATTAGTTTGTTACAGTTGAAAATGATCAATGGATTCTTATGATGAAACTGCATCTTAAAAAAAATTGAATTTGAAAAAAAAAATTTTTTCCGTTACTGTGAAACCACCAGGCATTTTGCTGAATATCCAACTCAACCGAGATATTCATCTCCCAAAGCTGCTCTGAAAATTTCAACTATCTAGCTCATTCGTTTCCAGAGTTATATCGAGATACAAAAATTCATAAGCTCTCTCTGTTTCGAGGAACAAGAGTGCCAAAAATGCAGCTTGAAGATTTATGCGGAAGTTCAGTGGAATATATCTGAGAGATAGTTCCTGAAATATGGAATTTTGATTTTTCCTTCTATAATAGTATAGTTATACGATCCTTACAAAATTCTGCAAATATTTGGCCGATTATCCCCATTATAGAGAACTTAAACCGTCGCATATTCAGATGCGCAACCTACCTACCTACATAAAATTGCATATAGCTATATCTCTTTCCGTTCAAAGGTTATCGTGGCAACGGACAAACGGCGTTTGGGCAAAATGATAAATAGGACGTATACCCCACGCTCTTCACTAGAACATGCGCACAAAAAGCACTAACGTGAGGTAAGACTGCTTTGACCAATTTGAATTGAATGATTTCATAAACGGCATACACCATTTATTAAATTATTTATTTATGCCCCAAACCTACCCTGCAATTTCAACTCTCTTATAAAACTCATTTCGTTCTCGAAATATAGTGCTTACTGACGGCCGGACGGACACAATTACATTTGAACCAGGATTATCCAGGAGAGATCGAACTCTAGCGCTTCCACCATTTTTCGGTAAAAAAAAACGGAAATTTGGCAAAACAATATATACGGGGTGAGTCTTTGACCACTGCATTAATTTTAACCAAAGATTCCTCTTTCAAATGAAACACATTTTTCAGTTAACATTTTTCCAAATTCAGCTCAGGTAAAAAGATACTCCGCCGTATTCACAAAGCATTCAATTTCCGTTAAGTCCTAACTGAGGTCCTCAGTTAAGGATAAATGAGAATCGCAACCTCAGTTAACGTATGTAACGGTGGTGAAACAGGCCTGTTTCACGTTAATTTTCATTTAAACTGAGGTTGTGATTCTTATTTATCCTTAACTGAGCACCTCAGTTATGACTTAACGGAGATTGAATGCTTTGTGAATACGGCGGTAGGCTGTTGAAATTTTGAAAAAAAATCAGTTTTTATTTTGTAGCTTTGACATCCTTTTTTCGAATAAAATGAATGTTGGCGTAAAGTTTCCTATAACTATGATACATATTTTCCAAATATTAGTTATTTTCTACTTCTACTGGTTTTCTAGTTATGGACTCGTGGATTCATAAAACGAAATTAGCATAAAGAAAGCATATAAAGTTTTTCTTGAGTCATTTCAAGAATATTGCATCGTTTTAGAACATTTCATTATTCTTCATCATTTCTACTTAAACGCACCGTTTTCGAGATATTCTTCATTGAATGTTTTAAAATGGAAAACTCCAGAAATTTCACTACTTTTATGGATCCGTCCCTGAGCGTTGGAATCCCGAATCAAGCTGTAAACCACGTTACCATGCCTTATTCTCGTCCGCCAACAATGTCATAGATAATTCATATGCGGGAGTGTATTAGCACATTGTGAAATCTTTAAACGCTTGTAACTTTTTACCTGAGCCGAATCTGGAAAAATGGTAAATGAAAAAAGTGTTTCATATTTGATGAGAGGAATCTTTGGTTAAAATTAATGCAGTGGTCAAAGACTCACCCTGTATATGCGTTCCGCTCTAGAGAACAAGTGCGTCAAAAAGCATTTTATAGGTAGGTATATGTACCTCATATCCAGGTCGATAACAATGACAGTTTTACAATACGAAGATAATACTATTCTCCCGTAATATGACAAAAATCGAATTTACGATTGTAATAAGTTGGAAACTATCTTTGAGATTGATTGATTTATTAGATGATGAAGATTCTTCATTATTTCGTGTATATATTTCACTTCCCGTCATTCATATTCTAGCTATATGATATATACGAACGTAACATAAAAATTGGAGAGAATTTTTTAAATTATAATAATTATAATAGCAATATTTCTTATAATGGATAACAAATGGATCATAGTGATTTTCTTCATGCGTGAGTATTTGAACCTCAACTTTCTTTCATTAAAATAAATAATATACCTGTTGATCATAGAATTGTCCAACGTTCCTATATTTTGTAACAGGATTTTTCATAAGTTTTTCGGCGTACCTCGAGAGATGATTCTGTGGCGTGCTGTGAAAAAAAATTGAGAAAAGCACTGACGGTAAGTCAGGAGCTTTTTTTCTAGTAATAAATACGATCTTCACAAAATTTCACATAAGTGTCTGACTCGGTCTTCTACAACTAGTTACCAAGTTTCAATTCGATCAGATCTGTATATTTTTTGAATTATCGAGAAAACAACATTCAATATGGGTATGGGTATATAACTCCGAAACTGTTTGGCCGATTTAGGCCCAACAACGAACTTAACGACTGTCCCATTTGGATGTGCAAGCTACCCTGAAAAGTCGCTATCTCTTTCGGTTCGGAAGATATCGTGGCAACGGTCACCCATCCAGCTACTGAACTCACTCTCTTTTGAAGGCTCTCGTAAAATTTCAATATCGGACGGATAATTTCTTCTTTTTTTGATTGATTTTTTTTTATTTTTTAGTGATACGATCGTCACGAAATTTCGCAAAAATTTGCGCGACGGCATTCTACAACTAATTATATACTATATGTTTGAATTGGATCCAAGATAGATTCGTATTTTTTGAGTTATTGAGGAAATAACAAAATTTCAGATGCGTATTACTCCAAAATCGTTAGGCCGATAAACTCGAATGGGGCACCGCATGCGCAACCTAGCTACCCCAAAAATTGCCAGTCGCTATCTCTTAATTTCCGTTCTCAAGTTATCGTGAGATAAATACATAATAATTTTTAATAATTGTATTAAAAGTTTCTAGCGATGTACGTACGATCGTCACAAAATTTTACAAACGTATTTGTGATTAATTGATGATCAATTAGCTACCAAAAGTTAGTCAGAAATTTTGCGACAACCTTCGAAAACTAGCTGAATTTTTTTTCATTATTTATGCAGTAATCAATAAAAAAAAACGCACAAACATGGCTGTCTATCGTATAGCATACTTCTCTAGACCATATGTTGCCATTTATAAGAACCTATCATCAGGCTTTGTATATAGTAAGTTTAGCTATATCACTCTGCCAAGCTGACCGCAACTGAGGATATTTGGATACAGCAAACAGTGATAGACATGCAACCTCGTCAATTTTTGTAAGTTTTCCAAACACATCATCTCATCTTGAAATTACCCGAACGACACCAGTAGTTACGGAGTGATCTCTACATACAGTCTAGAGGTACGTGCTTAGGATTGCGTACCTAAGGGGGTGCGTGCCAGGGATACATGCCTAGTGGTACGTTCCTGAGATACGTGCCTAGGGGTACGTTCCTGAGATACATGCCTAGGGGTACGTTCCTGAGATACATGCCTAGGTGTAAGTTCCTCAGATACATGCCTAGGTGTAAGTTCCTCAGATACGTGCCTAGGGGTACGTCCCTGAGATAAGTGCCTAGTGGTAAGTTCCTTATGTGCAGGCCTAGGGTTACGTTCCTGAGATACGTGCCTAGTGGTACGTTCCTGATGTACAGGCCTAGGGGTACGTTCCTGAGATACGTGCCTAGTGGTACGTTCCTGTAATATCCATAGAACCTTCAACAATATTACAGTTCCTGAGATAGGTGCCTAGTGGTACGTTCCTGAGATACGTGCCTAGGGGTACGTTCCTGAGATACGTGCCTATTGGTACGTTCCTGATGTACAGGCCTAGGGGTACGTTCCTTAGATACGTGCCTAGGGGTACGTTCCTGAGATACGTGCCTAGTGGTACGTTCCTGATGTACAGGCCTAGGAGTACGTTCCTGAGATACGCGCCTAGGGGTACGTTCCTGAGATACGTGCCTAGTGGTACATTCCTGAGATACGTGTCTAGGGGTACGTCCCTGAGATAGGTGCCTAGGGGTACGTTCCTGAGATACGTGCCTAGCGGTACGTCCCTGAGATACGTGCCTAGTGGTACGTTCCTGATATACGCGCCTAGGGGTACGTTCCTGAGATACGTGCCTAGTGGTACGATCCTGAGATACGTGCCTAGGGGTACGTATCTAGTGAAACGTTCCAGAGGTACGTGCCAAGTAATAAGTGCTTAGGAGTATGATTCTAGTAAAATGTGCTAGGGGTACGTGCTTAGTGGAACATTTCTGTGGTTCTTGCTTAGGGTTAATAGATCAATACTTAACTACTGGCGAGTAATTACAAGACGAGTTGTAGGACTTGTTACAGACCCCTGGTATACCACTTAGGGCAACCATAGCTTCTTGTTTGGAGCAAAAATAATATTTTTACCATATTTAATTTTTTCAGTCTCACTTACACTCACCATGGAAGCATGTAAATCTTGTGGATCAGAGTGTGAAAAAACATGTGGGACCCGCCATTTTAGAGTCTGTTGCTTCAGTTTCATGAGAAAAAGAAGTAATTCATTGGTTCCCAAGGTACCTTATAGTCGCCTTCCTTGGCGACAAGTTATGTTGGAAAATTTTTTGGCAAATAGACACTCAATTAAAAAAACTACTGAGTATCAATATCGTTATCTCTAAAATGTATTAAGTATAAGTTTTTATGTTCTATTATTTTGTGGATTGATGAATAAAATTATACATTTGAAAATTATTTATTGACAAATGAATTATCAATGAAACAACAGGAAGAGAATATTTGTTTTTTTTTTATAAAAATAATGAAATATATACAATATTATAATACATTGGTATATTCAAAACAAAAATAAATACCCATAATTATTTCTCAAAAATCTCAGGTCATTTTTGAATTGATTAAATATCCATTGTAGCTTTCTTTTACGGAATGATAAGTACATACATACTGACTTCAGAACATTTTAGTGAAGTATATCGTATACCAAAAGAACATGAATGAAATTCCTGACAATATGTGGAAACACTGTTATATCTCTTCTTGTTAATAATTATAATAAAGCGTTACACAACAATAGAAAAAACAATTCAAAACGGAATAGTTTCTGTGTTTTAGTTGCTCGAAATTTTCAGGTCATGCCATTAGTGATTTTTTTTACACTAAACCATTCTGTTGCAATGAAATGAATACATAAGATGAGTTCTGTAACTCTAAAAAATTGTTTTAATGGAAAACAATATCATGAATGAAATTCACAGAATCCCAATGAGTTCTCTGGACTGAAACATTTGTCAAAAATGTCCGATTTAGGTATATATTAAATATTTGTACTACCATTCCCCTCTCTAAATTTTTGATAACTTTGAAATAACAAATATTCCTAAACTAAAATTTATCGAAGTTATATTTAATCTTTAATTCAGTCATACAAAGATATAATCAACGTTGAAGTTATATTTTATTGAAAACCTTCATGTCCTTAAAATTACTCAACAGTAAAATAGTTTATACTTGGATTGAGGTTATTAACTGAATGCAATTCAACCGTATAATAATAAAAAACAACTGACTGGATTATTCTGAAGATCTGTTGCGTATATAAGTAGCTATATTTGATTCAGTATAGTCCAAAATTTTCCTTTGACACTGTCTGATATATTGTTGCTGTTTGTGATAGATCTTAAAGCACCCCTTGAGTAATACAAAAGTTATTCCACCTAAAACTGTTTTGTGGAAATTAGATTTGTAATTATCATAAAATAGTTTTCCAAATATGTTTGCTATAGTTGGAAGTAACAAAGCTCCGCAGAGGACTCTGGTAGCGGACACAGGATTAGATATAGGTGGAAGATCGTTCTCCCTTGAAGCTTCAGCGGGGCCAACATCAATCCTGAAATACATTCATTTCATCAAAAAAATATCGTATTTACTTAAAATACAGGATGGTTTGAAAGGCGAGACATTTTGGTAACAGGAGAGGACCATTTCACCAAAAAAAAGCTTAACTGTTTTGTTCCCATTTTGTATATATTTTTTCTTTCCTTTTAAATTATAATTATATTGAATTGCGACAATGCAATTGTATGATACGTGGAATAGTTCTCCCTGATGGGGCTTATATGTTCTGGCATTATCTTGCTGACTCTGCGCTTAGCGGTCGATTATGCCAGACTTAAGCCAGCCGTAAGAAGAAGATATCAAAGGTCTCCCCACCCCTATGGAACCACAGAGCCCAAGGGGTGACGGTGCTCTCTTAGTACGGCCTAACCAATTCGTTTCATAATCTCAGCGAAATAAGTAGCTGAAAATACCACCACGAGTTTTCTACTGGTAAGTCTAATCATATCGATTCTCATAGTGTTTGTCAGTAGAGATTTTATGATTGCTTGGACTTGTATTTCCCGGTTCATTATATCTAGATATTCACATATTCATATTGAATAATGTATTGCTTCAGAATCTATGTAATGATTCAGACATTTGAATGTTGAGCAAATATTTCTCACCTGAATGGCAGGACATGCTTAACCAGAGGGAACTGAGGTAGACTTTTCCTGATGAAGTTGAGTACAGCATCTTCCCAATTTATCATTTTACCTAAAACAAGTGCAACAGGTATTGCTGGTAGTCCGATGAGTAGAATAAGGGGATCTGCTTGTTCCATTATAATCAGTCCTTCTTTCTGCCCTATCACCTTTATAACAGATACCAATTAAATATTTAATATTATCAAAAGAGACTTAAAATATGAATTCAGCACAATATATGACTAAAGGCACCAAAGGGTGAAAAAATTTGAGAGGGTTCCATCAGGTGAACAAAAATACAAAGATTTTGTTACCATTATTAAAATTGCGTAGCACACTGTAGTAGTTATCAGATTTTCATGTTTTTGTGAGATATACCGTCGTATTCACAAAGCATTGTTAAGTGTTTGAATCTCCGTTAAGTCCTAACTGAGGTCCTTAGTTAAGGATAAATTTGAATCGCAACCTCAGTTAACGTATTTAACTGTGGTGAAACAGGCCTGTTTTACCACCTTCATTCCTTATTGTCCCTTATTATCCCCAATTTATCCTTAACTGAGGACCTCAGTTAGGACTTAACGGAGATTGAATGCTTTGTGAATACGGCGGATAGTATTTAATGGTCCCTAACAAATCTGATTAAGAGGCCAAGCTGTCATTCCACATACAATCAACAAAAGTCAACTGTCATGATATATCAGAGTCTGGGCAGCCAAACCCTCAACAATGGAATAGAAACCGCAGGTAGAAAAAAATTTTAAAAAATCAGCATAATATTGATCTCTCTGAGGCTCAAGAGCTGAATTTTTATTTTATTCAGTCTGTTACACAGAGACAATGAGAATTTTTGTAAGTAATGGTATTTATTTCAATGGAACTTCAATATTAAAAATCTATACAATCAGATTCTATTCTGTTTGCGTATTGCTATAAACATTACTATTCAAGTCATATTGCTAATACTCCTAATTTTTAACAATATGGCTATGGTATTAAGTATTCTATTTGGACTGTTATAGCAATGTTGGTTATCAATTTTCTCCCAGCAAAATTAATTGATTTTAGAGCTGACAACACTGTATTTCATGACTTTTATGCGAAATAGAAGAAGAATTTAACCTTACTTGATAAACATTTCGTCCGTTTTTGGGTGGTTATTCTTAATTCCTAACAATCCTAACCTAATATATAAAATACACGAAGGCGAAAAACTAACTATGTTATTTATGAAACTAACAAGATTGAGTTATTGATTAATTTTATGGAAACTCACCGAATATTGATAACCGCTACCATGACCGAAAAATTTGCAAACACCTAAACAAATATTAAATTTTAATTTTTTCCTGCCCTCAGTCAGACTTCGAATGCCCCCTTTTAGTGAAACGGAAGAGGATCTCTCCTAGTTTTCTCCTGAAGAAATTCCCTCAGTTCTTCAATCAAATCAAAAGCAGTCAGCTTTGTATTAATGCTGAATTAATAGTTTATTTGATTTTTTTCATCCAGTCAGTCTTCGAATGCATATCTCTAAATTAAAAGAAGCAGTATCTCGTCTAGTTTGCTCATGAACAAATAAATAAATGAATAAGATTCCCTCATCTCTACAATTAAATCAAAAGCATCAATCTTATTATCAAGCCTGAATAGTTTGTGAACTTTTCTGTTTACAAATAGAAGGGATTGCTAGTGGCAGAACTAAATCTTAGGAATTTTGTTAAAATTAAGTATTTTAAAGTACATTTTACAAAAATAAACGATTATGTATACCTATATTTATTAAAGGACCAACCTTTTTTCAATATTTTCAAATTCTTGGAAGAAAAAAGTGGTTCTCTGCCATATTCCAAATCTAGTTATCCTCTTAGCAAGTACTATTATGAGGTTACTGAGATAGAGATGTGGATAGCAATATGTTTCTAAACATGACAGATCATATTGCTCAAAATCAATTATCAGAATAGCAATATTTCGAATCTTGCTGTGGAAGCGATATCATTTTCTTAGCCATATTACTATGCGCAAACAGAATAGGTCTGATTGGCCCATAGGTAAATAGATAGGTGCTTGATGTACTAACCTGCATGACTGTTATAGCACCATATGTAACAGCACACCAATAAACAGCCCCAACAACGATCCCAGCTGCTAAGAATGGACAACCCTTATATATGAAACTATCTACTGTATCTAAAATTAAAACCAAAGTCCCCATGTTTGGAAAAACTATAATATATTCTGTTTGACATTGAGGGCATGTAACCTTTCCAACATTCCCTCCTTTCTGTTTTTCATCTACCCATCTTTGAAGACATGCTTGGTGCACCTAAAAACACCCAATGCAGATTTATTCACTTTCATATGCAGGTATATCATACCCATTTTGTTGTCCCTTTGCAATTGCAAGGTTGTACCCAAGCAGCTTCTCTATCTTCCTCCTCTGTGGCGAAACAGACCCAACAATACCTAGAGGAATCCCTTTGGTTTAATGGTACAACAGGAGGTTCGTTGTCAGGAGATAGTTGTGAATGTGTTTCGTTGTTCATTCTGAAATCAATTCATAACAAGAAATTTTGAAGTAAACAGAGATTATGGTTCAACGTTCCAGGTGTCAAAGTGAAAATGTTATGGCACGAGCATGACGTTCGATTTAATTTTCGATCTAATTTTCGGATAACAACTTTCGTTTTCATTCGAGGAAACGTCACTTTCATCAAAATGGAAAGTTGGTTCAGATTTCTTGTTCTCTCTCGATGATTAGTATTCTGTGATTGGACTTAACCAAACCAGCGTCGCACACACCACGCCACAAGCCTATTCCGCCTACAGTGACTATATTCTATATATATATAGTCACTGTAATTCCGCCCAGCTTACTCATCTATTTTCACCGTTTTTGACTGCAAAAAGGATTTAGTTTACTTCATAGACTTCATACTGTTTTACTTACATTCTTGCATACCTTTTACAGCCTCGAAGTGACCAGGAACCAGGACTTGAGGACTTGCTCAAATGCTCCGCGATTCACGAATGTTCATAATTTGTTTAAAATAATGCTTTCAAATTCATATTTTCTGTGAGCTAAGTTACGAGAGATTTAAGTGTCAATATTCGCTTTCAAATTCGATTATTACCATGATTTTAGTTTCTAATTTTCAAGATAATCGATCAACACTTTTCTTTCCTAATGATAAGATTATAAGATCGTTATAAACTCGACAATCATTTCATACAATTAACAATATCTATTGAAGAAACTTGTTTTGCTAAGGAAATTTGGTAATTTGTTCTTCAGGAAATCTATTTCTAATGTTATTCTTCCTTCAATAGAAAGTAATTTAAATTGCTATTCGGAGGAGTGTACTCAAAAAAGCATTCAAGATATTAGAAAATGGAATGGTATGTGGAAAGAATAGAGTGGAAAAACAATTTACGCGCGGAATTACACCATAATTTCGTTTGGAAGAAAAGAACTTTTCAAAGATTCGCTATTTTTTACGTTAAAAAGAAGACGAAAAGAGTAAAATCAACCATTGCTGATATTATGTTCGAAAAAAATTTCAAAAAACGGATTTTAAAATTGACTTTCGATAAATGGAATCATTTCACTTCCTTGAAAAAGGCGAAAAAGTTGAAAAAAGCTGTTGCTGACCAATATTTTAAAAATAAATTCAAAACCGAGCGAATACGTCCCTATATTTTAAGGTGGAGGATTTTCGCTCGGAATCGTAGAGCGTTGAGGATAAAATTGGAGGAATCGTATAGGTATTATCAAACGAAATTGAAAAATAGAGTATTCAATGCATTTTTTTCATACATTACACATAGGAGACTAAGAAAGAGCCAGAATGAACGCGTTTCTGAATTTTATTCGGATAAATTAAAACAGAAAATGTTCAACAAATTACTATCGTATAGAATATACAAATCGTTTCAAAGAGACCGAAGTAAATTTGCCCATATATTTTACCGAAAAAAATTGCTTCGAATTGCTATGAACTCTTTTTGGAAAAACCTAGAACGCCAATTGTATGAAAAAAGCCGCATAGATGTCCTCAATCAACGAAAATGTAAACGAATGAAAACATATTATTTTCACCGTTGGAAAATTTATGTTTCTGATAAGAAAACAAAGATGCAGAAACATTTGATGGCAACTGGATTGCATGAATTTCGATTCAAGAGAAAATATTTCCGTAAATTGAAATTGTATCGGCTGTACAGAAAAAAAAAGAAACAATACCAAACATCGAAAGTGCTCCAAATTAAATATATTTTTGAAAGGAGGATCATGATTATTTGTTTTAATACCTGGAAGTATTTCACTTACAACAAAAAACTTAAAAAACAACGATTTCATTCGGCTAAACACAACCATGAATTTCTACTAAAGAAAACATTTTTTCGTTCGTGGCTCCAATACAAAAAATACAAGAGAATGAAGAAAAGAAGGGTCATCGAGTTACATTTATTTTATTATCGTAAAACTTTACAAAGATGTTTTGATATCTGGAGACGCTTCAATTGTGAAAAACGTATGTTCGCGTTGAGAAAAATAGAAGCTAAAAAATATTACCAAAATTGCTTGGTGAGACACACTTTTAAATTGATGATCAAATCAGCATTTCAAGAAAAAGATTTCAAACTAGATAATTACCTAGAAAATGAAAAGAGACGTTTGATTTTAGCACAAAAGTATGTCAAAGTATGGAAAACGAAAACAATAAAGAATTGTAGAATACATAAGTTTTACTGGAAAGAATTTAATTTCAAGCCTGACGATAAAAAATTAAGTAGAATCGAGAAAAAAACAGAAACTCTATCGCATTCTTTCATTGGTGGTCTGCCAGAGAATTTCATATGGGATCCAATTTGCTTCGCAAGACCCAGGATTCCAGACTACATGAGGAAATAATATCAGAATTCCTAGAAGAAATCCTCAATAGAATGCCTACACTAATAAAGTGTTATTTTCAAATTATTTTATTTTATTAAAAAATTATGTTCACTTTCTAATTAATAACTATCAATTTTAAATGAACAATGTCAGTAGTTTTGGTATTTTTTGCCCAAAATGGTCACAACCGCTTGAGCTCCACTCACAGATGAACGATGCAAAGAGACAGTTGAAATTTGCAGGATAGGTTTGGAAAATTAATAGAGTTAATAAAAATAATTATTATTCTTTATTATTATATATAAATATCAACAGAAGAAAAACAAAAATACAAAATACTATTTCTTCTTTCTTTTTCTGTCCAACTCATTGAGCTCGCTTTGTTGAATATTTGCTTCAGCATATATCCTTTTCACCTTGTCTTTCCTCTCTTTGTCACCTGCAAGCTGTTCAGAAATCTTTACTCGTCCAAGGAAGGCATTATCTCTCCTTATTTCTCTTAGGGCACCTTTCTTTTCACGTTTAAGTTTATGCAACAATTTGCCACGTTCAGCTTTTT
Organism: Halyzia sedecimguttata; assembly: GCA_937662695.2. Lineage (NCBI taxonomy): Eukaryota > Metazoa > Arthropoda > Insecta > Coleoptera > Coccinellidae > Halyzia > Halyzia sedecimguttata. The sequence goes on from OW569414.2 coordinate 75,933,455, forward strand.
CCCTTGATTGTACCCTGTGCATTTTTCTATCATACCTAAAATTATAAAGAATATAAAATTATTTGCTAAATATCAGGAAATATCAGATTAGATTATTGTAGTGGTCAATTTGAATAGTTGCATACAACAAAATCCTTGCTATTGATCTGAAACCAAAACTTTGAGTTTGGTGGACACCAAACGATGTGGTGAACGTTTGTTTATTGTGTTCATCTGAGCGTTTCCGGAATGTTGTGTTATAAAACTGTGATACCCATAATGGTAGGATGTGAAGCTTACGGATGTAAAAGCCACAGCAGGAAAAAGGAGCCTAATTCTTTGGTGGACGTCTGGTTTCAATGTCAGGAAATATTTTATCCGTCTTCTCTCTTCTATAGCCAAAGATAAAATCACATACAGACATTACTAAGAAGACCTCAGTGCAGAAGGTGTGGATTCAAAATGATTGAAAAGGGGGGCCAACGTATTCTGCCCCAACATAATAAATGAATAAAATGATGAAATGAAAATAATCTTGAAGTGGTCGAACACTTAAAATCCGAAACAAATAGACATACAATAAAATTTGAGAAAAGCACTGATATGAAGTCAGGAGCTTTTGCTCGCCTGTTCGATATATTTTAATGTAGCGATTTAGGCCAAAACAAACGTCAGCTTAAAAACCAAATATAGGCATTCCATCTCATACATTTCGATATAACATGTGAATTACCCTTTTGGCTCAATTGAAACATATGTACATATTGAGATCTTAAATCACCTTACAATGTAGTTAATAGATGGAAAAAATACTTACACTTCAATGATGTTAGGTTCATATAACCTTAAAAGCTTTGGTTTAGCTGCTTCCATTTGTAAATAATTAAGTGATTTTTGCTCTTTAGAACTTTCAAACAAATTTATGAAAGAATTTACTTCACTTTTAACTTCTTTCGGGTACATCTCCAATTTGATTAGCTTACAATATTGATGTATTCTTTCAAAAATTTCCAAGTTACTGGAATATTCTTTGAAGTTATCGAAATATTCCCTAGATATTTTCACAGCTGTATAAAGGGATCTTATTTTGAAAGATTCGGTAATATTTCCTTCAAGTAAATCGTCAACCTCCATTTTAAGAGATATGTCAGATGATGAATTATTCTTTAGCAGAACTAAATCTGATGAAATTGATTTGAATGGAGGTAAAACTTTAATTAATTTAACTGTAGATTTAGGGACAGCCATATGTATAATACCACCCAAAAAAGTCAGACATCCTGGCATATACCTCTTGGATAGCTCTGTATACTGAAAATGAAAAAAAATTCAGTCATATAATATAGCATATTTTTGCAATACAGGATACACTTTAACTATACAATAAAAAAGTAGAAAGCTGAAATGATAAGAAAAATAAAATGTTGACTCACCTCTAATACTAGTGCTGATAAGAAAAGACCATATGAAATATGCCTTCTTGTTCGTACACGACAACTCATCAGCATCTTCTCGATAAAAATAAAACAGGGTGTTACAATTTTATGCCTGAAGTCGGATGTTGGAAAAAGAAGACTAACTAATTTTAAAAAGAATAACACCTCGAGATCAGGATAAACCTTGGATTTTTTAATATATTCTTGAAATTTTTCCTTGATGACTTCTTGAACAGAGTCATGGCAAGTTTTTTGATTCATTTGAGCCAAATCAAATAAATGTGGAGCTAACTGATCAAAAATGGAAAAGGCGCGTTTAAGGCATTTTTCTTCTGAAATTTCAGAAGTTATGTCATTTAAGTATTGCAAAAGGTACTTGAAAAGCAAACTCAACTTTTCTTTGTTTTCTTCTAAAAGACTTATATGATAACATTTGATTATTCTTTCTACAATTATGGCCTGATCCTCAGCTGAATGCTGACACAATAAAGCTTGTAACTTTTCATCATCTTCAGGAAACGTAAAAGTGGAAGGTAAGTCTTTTCCTTGTTCTTCTGTTTTCTTCTCAACACTGAGTTGCTGGAGCGATTTTTCTCCATTTTTTAATGAAGTCGTTTCCATATTTATTTCATCTTCACTTTCGCTTGTGTCTGCTTTTAAATCAGATAAATCATCCTCACTATCTGTCTCTACTTCTGATTCTTCATTATCTTCACTTTCTTCATCATTTTTATCTACATCTTCCCCATTTTCGCCCAGATCTTCCTCATTTTCACCTAGTTCTTCCTCATTTCCATCGAGGTCTTCCCCATTTCCTTCTTCTTGATCTTTTTCATTATTTTCATCTTCAGAAAGAGATTCATATACAAAATTATCATCTAAATCATCAGCACTTCTATATCTGCTTGATTCATTATCATTTATACCCATCATTCTCTCCAAACGTTCTTTTTCCATTTTTTCAAATTTTTCCTTTTCTTCTTTGGCAATCTGATCTTCACTTTTCACAGGATCTGAGGGAACACCTCTTGCTTCAAATTTTAATGCCAGCATTACTTTATCAAAATCATCTACTTTCAATTCCTCTGCCTTATCTTCACGTTTCCTCATCTTTTCATGCATTAATGGCATTAAATCTTTCCATTCTGCATCTAATTTATCTGTCAAATCATTGAGTTCTTCTTTGGTTTGCTTTTTTTCTGCCTTTCTTTTCTTAGATTCAGCAATGATCTGTTCTATTAGGTCTTTATGTGACTTGGCTCCTTCTTTTTGTGTGTTTTTTAGGAAGCCTCCACCAAAATGCATTTGTTCCACAAATTTTTTATCAAGTTTTCCATCATTTTCGTCATCAATTTCATCATCTGACCTAGGATCCTCAAATTTTTCTATTTCACTCAGAGCCTGTCCTTTATGTGTTAAAATATCTTCTTCTTCAGGATATAAAGAATTATCATCGTCACCTAAATTGAAAATAGATTTCTTCTTGTGTGCTTTTTGTCTGATAGCAGCAAATCGAACCAACTGTTTTTCTTCAACACTAAGACTGGGATCATGTTCAGCTATTCTTCTATCTTTAAATACATTAGATTTATTACGTACCATGTATTCAGCCAGTAATGTGTTTTTTCGTTTATCAATGGCTTTAGCTCTTGATAAGCCGGGAAAACCTTTTGTATGTTTGGTTTTCCTTCCAAGTACCTTCAATTTCTCCTTATTAATGTGCACTTCGAATGGGCTCTTAGGGAATCCACCAACATGTTTCCGTTTGTTTTGCACCTTCTCAGATGAAATTCTTTTTTTGTTCTTATTTTTTGCCATTTCTGATGGGTTCACCTAAAAGGTCAGTAAACAAACGTTAAAAAAAATTCACCATCGTTTGTATGGCCCATGAAGGAAAAATCGGAAAAATATAACTTATAGGTTAATTCTTTTTTGTATGCACTAATTCCATAGAAATACACCACCTTCTTCTTCTATCAAATCTTGTTATTATATTAGGCATTTTTTAGCGAGTGTACCGCTGATACCCGGTAATAATTGGTTGAGTAAATTAAATTTAAAATATTTCTATATTCCGTGGGTTCCGTGCTTTTTTATCTATGATTCTCGACTCTGTGCTTACATGTTGATATTCGTAAAATCGTAATAATTCCTTTTCATCAAAAACAAAAGTAGATTAATATAAAGGTATATAATTTAGGAAAATGAACACCTTTCAACCTTTAGGAAAGCCTACAAGGAGGGGAATCAGAAAATGTATTAAATGTGGTGTCTATAATGGCACCAAAAGTATGGCTTGCAAAAATAAAGACTGTGATATGATATTCAAGGATTCCTCTGAAAAAAAGAAAACAATTTCGGACGCCATCCAATTGATTACCTCCAATATACGTAAACTCTATTCTGTTAGAATTACAGAACATGGTTTGGATAATAGAGGTTTTGTTCAGTTGCCCCTGATTCACTCTTTGAACGTTAATAATAACAGAAACCAGTTTAATGATGTGGCGTTATGTTTCGTGGATAACTGTCCTAGAATCCTTCAAAATTCTTTTTCGTCCATCTCCTGCCATTCATGTCAACATATAAGCGCATCAGTAAAGAGTCACAATATTGCTATACCTCTACCAGTAAAGTTAAGCACAATTTTGAAGCTGAAAGTTTCAAAGGAAATTCAAGAAAAATTGTGGATATTAGCAAATGAAAGAGATATACCTTTAGTTCAGAAGGTTTCGAAAAATGTTATGGCTGTGAGATGTCAAGTCACGCCTAAACATCCCCTGGGATATCTACATTTCACAATCGGTAGGGATAGGAATGATGAGCAATTTGGCACATATTTTTGTGATTGTTTAGAAACTGGTAAGGATTAAAACTTCATATTCATTCTGATAAGGTTTATTATTGAATCTATTATATTTCTTACATTAAAAAGAAACTTAATTTAAATAGTTCAAGAACAATAATATGAGTAAGTTAATCCATTCTATTTACAATACGGTGAAAAGTACTAAATATTGATATATTCTACCATATAACTTTTTTCAGTTCAAATGAATAAATGCATACATTTTTATTTGTGTGTATGTGCTCTGGCAGGTGAGCCTAAATATGCCCTGGAATTCAAGAATTTCATAAAAATGGAAATAGAAGGTAAATATGAACATTTTCATAACAGATGTACGATATATCATTGATTTTATAATGTTTCTTTGTATTTTGGGTCAAGTTTCCGAATAAGCTTTGATAAAAAGTGTTGATACAATTTAAGAACCGTACCCCTAGAAAAAATCAAAAAAATCAGAAGCTTTTGCGCGTATGTTCTATTGTCCATTCTTCTGTATTGGACACCCTTAATCGAATTTACCATGGTAAATTATGTTGTCCATTCTCCTGTATTGGACACTCTTAATTCGAATTTACCATGGTAAATTCGAATTAAGAGTGTCCAATACAGAAGAATGGACAATAGAACATACGCGCAAAAGCTTCTGACTTCACGTCAGTGCTTGAACCAATTTTTTTTTTTCGTGATTTTTTTGAAATTTTCTAGGGGTACGGTTCTTAAAATTTTTTTTTTCGTCATTTTTTTAAAATTTTCTAGGGGTACGGTTCTTACAACATTTGAAACACGTCTTTATGTTGATTTTCTACCTACTAGTTACCAAGCTTCGATTCGATCGAATATTTATTTTTTGAGTTATCAAGGAGATAATATTCCAGGTGGGTATAACTCGGAAACCGTTAGACCGATTATTGCCAAAAACGAACTCAACTCTCCCATTCGGATACGCAACCTACCCTGAAAATTGCAAGTCCCTATCTCCTTTCGTTCGAAAGTTATCGAGGTAACGGTTATCCATCTACTGAATTCACACAAGGCTGCTCGAATCTCCAACAATATTCAACCGATCGTGTTAAAACTTGGCAGTAGAGATAGGTTATAAAGGCTCTTGCAAAATTTCAGCAATTTCAAACGAATAGTTACTGATATATAGAATTTTTTTTCAATTTTCAATGATTTTTTAAAAATTTTCTACAAATACTATCCTCACGAAATTTTGCAAGTATTTTCGCGTTGGCATTCTACACCCAATAACCATGTTGGAATTCAATCGGTTTAGTATTTTTCGAGTTAATGAGGAACAAAAAACAACCAAATTTCAGATGGCTATAACTCTAAAACCGTTTGGCCGATTATGCTCATAAACAAACTGAAATGTCGCGTTCTGATGCACATCCTAACCTGAAAACTAAAAGCCGCTATCTCTTTCCGTTCTCAAGTTATCGTGACAACAAAAATATTTTTTAATAATTTTTCAATAGTTTTCTAGCCATACGATTCGCACAAAATTTCACAAACGTACTTAGGTCCATATTCTACAACTACTCACCAAGTCTCAATTCGATTGGATTTATATTGGTTGAAAACAAAATTATTACTCGGAAACCACTGGGCCGATTATGCCCATTAACGAACTTGTCCGTCGTATTGGGATGCGCCACCTACCCTGAAAATTTCAAGTCGCTAGCTCTTTTCGTTCTCAAGTTATCGTGGCAACGGCCGGACGGCCGGCCGGACATAATCAAATTTGACCTCGAATTCTTCATTGGGGAGTCGAACTAAATCGTTTGAGACCATTCTCAAAATGATAACGCGATGTTCCCCAGAACATACGCGCAAAAAAAGGGGTTTATATTCATGCAACATTTTGAGTGTTTTGCATCGACCTTGAAATTGTGTACCTCACTGGCAGCTTGAAACCAGTCCATTGCAGTAAAGCAGTAAAAGTTAATTTGTAGCAATTTAATAGGTATCATATAATTAAGGGGTTCTATATGATTTCATTATGCTATTATAATTATAAGTGTGAATCTAAAAATCTGGGGTTATGCACAATTGTTGGGATAGCTCTATATCTGAATGTACACTATTATCGTTTACTTATTCAATAATTCTTTCCATCTACCAGAAGACAGAGGCACAAATTTAATACCAAACAAAAAGCTTGTACTGGACTCTGATAAATTTATCTCGGCAAATATTAAAAGAAAACACTCTAGTGTGAGTACTATGTGCAGTGAGATTTGTTAAAACGCTACTTTTGCATGATCACTGATTTGGAACCTTGAATTAATTATAACTGGCTTTTGTTGAATTATAACTGTAATTAACTCTTTACCTGCACTAGAACGAATTCATCCGATATTATATATATTTATATTCCTTTGACTGAGAGTTTTATATGTGTTAGCAGAGGTTGGTGTAACGGGGTACCATACAATTCTGCGTATGATACAAGAGCTGAGGGAAAAACCTCAGCAAAAAACCCTGTCTCCCCGTGAGTGTTGTGATTTGTAACTATTGTTCACAAAATTTGCTGAAATTTAGAAATATTGATAGGCATTTATTTCTTCAATATGGACTCCTTCGTCAAAAAACGGAGAGGTTTCTCCAAGGTACCCGAAACTCAATCTGAAAAATGAAAAGACAAGAGGAGAAGAACGAACAAACTAAAAATATTACATAACCTTTCGATATTAAAACATTAGGAGAATGTGTAAGAGTGATGAGGCAGTGAAGCTTTGTTTTTATTTGTCTATTCCATTGAGGAAATAATCCCACTCACTGGAAACCTCTTTCTATTAGTTATTTCTGTTGTATGTTATTGTATTGGATTATAAAATATTATTAATTTGAGATGTAACATTACTAAAAATCATTTACAACTCACTTAAAAAGCTTTATATTATGCAGGTTGAAACACCGATAAAAACCTCCAGAAGCAAAAAGAAGAAAGCTGAATGTGTTAGTAAATCTATTGTTCGAAGAAAGATATGGCCTAAAATATACCCCATTCAAATCAATATATTGAATAATAGTAAAGAAGGAAATCATGAAGAAACAAACCCCATATGGACATTTGATAACTGGTTATCTTTTGTTGTTGAATCCATGAATAATTTGATGACTTTTGAAAACGCTGGTTGCGTAAACAGTTTGGTATATAACATTCCATTGGTGAGAAACGATAAATTGAATATTCTTGCAGTTATTCACATAAAACGAATATTGATTATTTTCAGGATTTTTATAAAACGTTCAGAAATAAGATTCCTTCAATGTATGTTGTCCAGGATCCATCACCAGTAAAGTATGAATTGTTGCATATTTTGAATATTGGACATGTCAAACAAATATTCTATAATTCTAAGGTAATTCATTTATAACATTTTATTTATCCAAGTAATTTATACACGTTATGATTTTGTTATATTTTTGATTTGACAGTTCTCGGTTGTTTTGAGGGTAGTTTGGTGTGGCAATTCACCTTGAAAAGATTCTCGCCGGAGCAACGTTCTGGTTAGGGCCGAAGCAAGGCTGGGAGCTCACAGGCTGTAGCTAAACGGTGTCTGGAGACAAAGGTCTTACGGACACGCTGGGATTGGGGGACTTATTAGTTAGTGACCGACCGAAAGTTCGGTTTTGGCCATAAATCTAGTTTCGGCCTTAATTTCGGTTTCGGCCAAAATATGGCCGAAACTTTCTTGTTCGTGAATTATCCTGGTCATTTGGCCAACTGAGTAGGTATACGTACATACATACAGGTAGGTATATGTACATACATAAATATCGTACAAGTTATTGTTATCTATCTTTGTTAAGAATGAGGAAAATCAACAGCTATTGGAGTTCGGGTGATTTTTAAAATATTTCTGACCTCAGTTAATATTTCTTCAATTTTTCCTACGTTGACCAAATTTGATGATAATTTTAGTTTATTTTTATCAGAAAGGATATGATATGTACGAAAAAAGTATGCTATATAAGAGGTTGAAAAATAATTAGTATGATTTGAAATGTTGCATATAAATAAATGAAAAATCAATCTCAATATCGATTTGTCTGCAACTTTCCAATTTCACAATTTATGTATGCCTTAATTGCGAAAAAATTCTTTTTCAACAGAACCAGAACTCAAATATCTCGGAAACTGTTGATTTTCGGTTATCAATAAAAATGGCTCAAACCACAGCAAATGATCCATACTAATACCTCCTCCAAGGTTCACGTCTGATTTGGAATCACCCTGTATACTTGGACTGATTATTTCGATAACTTGTTAATACCAAAATAATAAATAAAGATCCCAAAAGAAATGTCTTTTTATTTTATTTAACACTCTTTAACTGTTTTTATGTATGTGCAAAAAGAAATTGTAAAAAATACACTATATTTCAGTGTAAAATGTAGAGTTTCGGTTTCGGCCGAAACTGAGAGCCTAGCCGAAAGTTCTGTTTCGGTTTCGGCTTTTCGGTCGGACACTACTTATTAATAATAATAATAATAATGGTTTATTAATCCCTTCAGACAACAAAGTGTATAGGACAGGTCAAAATATACAATTCATCAATCAAGGATAAGTGATGGACAATCATTACAAAATTCTACAGTGGAGTAATAACATTTATTGATTAATAAATTCTTGATTTTCTTTTTGAATGTTTGTAATCTGAGAGCCTTCAGAGTTTTGGGTAGACTATTATACAATTGTATACTCTGGTACATGGGGGACTTATCAAATTTTTGTGTTTTATGCTTAGTTATAAGGAGAATTTCTTGATTCCTTGTACTGTATTCATGGTTGTCACATAATTTGGTCCAATTCAGGAAATTTTCTTTAGCGTATATCAAACATTTGAACACATATATACATGGTAAAGAGAGCAAATTATTTTCAACAAAAACTGGCCTGCAAGATGTTCGAGAACTTAGATTGAATATTAAACGAATGATTCGTTTTTGAGCTATGAAAGCTCTGTTGAATTCTGCACAGTTTCCCCAGAGTAAGATGTTATATGAAAGTTGACTATATATATACCAGGCTGTAGTAGATCTGCATTAATGAGTTGACAGGAAATATGTATTTCACTCTATTGATGGCATAATACGAGTTATTAAGCCTTTTACAGAGAAAGCTGATATGTGTAGACCAGGTTAAATTTCTGTCAACATGGAATCTCAAAAATTTACATTCTTCCGCAGAAACTAAATTGTAGTTGGAGTAATTTAGTTCAACAGTTTCTGCAGTGTTTTTCCTGATACCAAAATGAATGTAAACAGTTTTTTTGACATAAACAGCAACTCTGTTGGACCGACAGCAATTGACGAATTGGTCAATAATTTCCTCACAAGCGTCGCGAAGCTCCCCGTAAATCCGCGCTGAGACCACAACCGATGTATCATCAGCAAATAAAACTAGAAGAAATTGTGCAATGTGAATAGGCAAATCATTATAATGAATAATAGAAAAAGTAGTGGTCCCAGCACGGAGCCCTGGGGAACGCCACAACCTATTGGAAACCGGGCGGAATAAGTATCGTCAATCTTAGTTACCCGATCCTGAACATGGTGAGCGACTGGAGTCCAGTAACTCACAAATTTGATCCTTCCTTCAAGCTGGGGCTAAAGCCCCCTGCGGAAGGGTAGAAAAGACCGCAGGGGAACTATGATGATTCACAGACGGTTCAGTGATGGGCAGACGCTCTGGATCTGGAGTGTATGGGGCTGCACCCAATGTAAGCATTTCGATGTCGCTTGGGAAATGCACCACTATATTCCAGGCGGAGGTGGTAGCCATCACGACATGTGTCGTGGAGAATATTCCTATGGGCTTTTCCAATGGGAACATACGGATTTTCTCGGACAGTCAGGCAGCACTTAAGGCTGGAGAATTAACTCCAGGCTTGTGCTGGAATGCCGACAGCACCTGAAAACCTTGGCTACCAGAGACCAAGTTGAGCTCGGGTCGGTGCCGGGAACGGGGGCTGAAGGGAATGAAAGAGCTGACGCACTCGCTAGAGAGGACTCGGCTATTCCCAAATTTGTGAGGTATACCACTTTTCCTCTGATCGGCTCATTTGTCAGACACCAAAAACTGTAGTGGACAAGAGTGTAAGTTACTTTTGTAGTAATCCGCCACTGTATACAACATATTTCTTCTTCATCGCCCTCTCATCTCTCTGTTTGATTTCCACAACTTCCGTTTGATCATTATCAATTCTTTTTATTACTTTTATTACACATATAATTATTCTTATATTTGTTTTATAGGTTAAATTGAAAGTATCCAAAAGATTTGTTCTATCGGATACATCAGTTTATACAGAAATTGATGAGAACCATGAATTGTCTGGAGAACTGATGCCCCATTTTATTTACTTCCTGAATGTTGGACAACTGACAGTGGATGATAGTGATAATACCAATAATTTTTTCACTATTGAATGGATACAAAATTTTGATAATATAGGAGTTGGACAGTTGAAGCTACAATACAAGTATGGACGTAAATGCCTGTAAAATGGGTAAAAATCGGTGTGTGTCTGTATTCCTTAAAATTAAGGCAATAATTTATTGGTAAAATAAGATTACTTCATATAAATTATTACATTGAGAAATAATATCAAAGCTTCACAAATAAAAGTGAGTTAATGAATTCATTAATTTTATTACTGCGTCCACGCTATGTTAATTCATTGAATGAAGTATAACGGATATTTAAGCATGTACAGTACTGACATGAAGAATTATGAGAGATAATGAAATATATTACGTAAACTGAATATACAATTTGCATAAAAAATAAATTTCCGAAATCAATTCAAGTATTCTTTTCCCCGATTGGATTTCTTGAGCACTATTTGCTTTGACATTTTCCCCTTTATAATAGATCGCTCTTTTTGAACACCTACACTCACTGCTATAAAGCAAATACTTAATAATTAGTAAATTAAAATGTGAATTACTTACTGGCTGGAAGACTATGATCGATAGCCATTTGATTTTTAATCAACAAAGTTCTTTTCTCTCTCTCTCTCTATTATATCAATCTCAAGGAAAAGCTTGGTGGATATCCCCAGAATTAAACTAAAAAGCTCCGGACAAATACATTTTTTTATTCAATATTTGAACTTGAATTCAAACTCAAAACATTTAACATTTGTGAATAATTATATTCATCTCTATTCATTGCCATTTTAAAACCACAATAACCCAAGAGCTCAACATCAATATTTAAGTAGGATCTTCCTACATATTGATTAACGTATTTGTCTATGACTGTTGTTTTATGTGTTCATTAATCTTTATCTTCTTATATATAAAAATTAATCGCAAAATGTGTTGGTAAGCGCATGACTCAACAGTGCCTGGACCAATTACTAATTCTTTTTTTTAAATGTTCGTTGAAGTCCAAGGATGGTTTTTACGGGGAGAAAATTTCGAATAATTGCCGGGAAAACCCTAAAAACAGCCCTTTTCTTTTTTCCATACAAACGTTTTCTAACTAAAATGTAGAGTCAATTTGAACTTTATGGCTATTCAATAAAGTTGACGTTGGGGTTGGAGTTGTAGTCGGATTGGAGATGGAGGTGGAGTTTGAGTTGGGTTGAAGTTGGCGTTGTGGTTGGCGTTAGGATTGGAGTTGGCGTTGTAGTTGGGGTAAGAGTTGGAGTTGGCGTTGGGGTTGGAGTTGAAGTTGGAGTAGGCATTGTGGTTGGCGTTGGTTATGGAGTTGGCGTTGTAGTTGTAGTTGGAGGTGGAGATGGAGGTGGAAATGGAGATGGAGGTGGAAATGGAGTTGCAGTTTGAGTTGGCGTTGGAGTTGGAGTTCGAGTTAGAGTTGGATTTGGACTTGGAGTTCGAGTTGGAGTTGGGCGTTGGGCAGGCGTTGAGGAGGCAGTACGAATTCTGCCGGGCCAGCTATAGTATCTAAATAAATCGGGATCATAACGTCGTTCGGCGTTGTACGATGCCTGCTCTCCACCCCTTCCTATCATTCCATTGACCCTGTCTCAGATCCCTTGAACTCATGGCCTTCATAACCCCTTCAGTCCAAGTCTTCCTTGGTCGTCTTCTCTTGCGGCGTTGCGGTGGTACCCATTCCAAAACCATCTTTGCATGGAAGTCTTTGTCAGTCCATTCTCTGTAAAGGTTCTCATTTTCTACATCTACTGGTTTTCTAGTTATGGACTCGTGGATTCATAAAACTAAACGAAATTAGCATAAAGAAAGCATATAAAGTTTTTCTTGAGTCATTTCAAGAATATTCCATCGTTTTAGAACATTATATTATTCTTCATCATTTCTCCTTAAACACACCGTTTTCGAGATATTCTTCATTGAATGTTTTAAAATGGAAAACTCCAGAAATTTCACTACTTTTATGGATCCGTCCCTGAGCGTTGGAACCCCGAATCAAGCTGTAAACCACGTTACCATGCCTTATTCTCGTCCACCAACAATGTCATAGATAATTTATATGCGGAAGTGTATTAGCACATTGTGAAATCTTTAAACGCTTGTAACTTTTTACCTGAGCCGAATCTGGAAAAATGGTAAATGTTAAAAGTGTTTCATTTGATGAGAGGAATCTTTGGTTAAAATTAATGCAGTGGTCAAAGACTCACCCTGTATATATGAAGTTTCCTTTTCTTACCAATGCAGGTGCTCCAAAGTATACTATTCAAGCATACTATGATTTTCCTTGCCTGGTTTATTCTGTATCTGATCTCTCTGTTGTCACTTCCACTCGAGTCAAACAATAGGCCCAGGTACGTATACTTATACCACACCTACTTCCTCATTATTTTCCAATCTGATGTTTGTTGTATCTTGTGTTCCTATTGGGAGGTACTTCGTCTTTCCGTATTCATCCCAAGTCCCCAACTTTCATATTCCTCCTGGAGTTTTCTAGCCATGTATTCCAAATCATCTTTATCATTGGCAATGATGACCTGGTCATCCGCAAATTGGAGGGAGTACAAGTAGGTGTTACTTAGTTCAATCCTCATTGGCCCACATTTATTTTTCCACTTTCTCAGAGCCACAGAAATATACACCTTGAAGAGCGTAGGTGACACGCAGCATCCCTGATGTCTTAGTCCTTTATTCACAGTGAATCCTTGTGATAGTTTGTTGCCAGACTTTATGTGTGATTTTGATCCCATGTACAGATTTTTTACTGCTGTTATTGAATTCTGGTTGATATTAGTTTCCTGTAATGTTTCCCAGAGTTTCTTTAGAGGTATGCTGTCATATGCTTTCTTCAAGTCGATGTACATCGGATGGATTTCTTGATTGGGGTTAAATTTTTTCTCTATAATCTGTTTTAAGCAAAATATATTATCGGTACATGATCTGCCGGCTCTAAATCCTGATTGTTCTTCCTCTTCATTTTCACTTTATTCTCCTTCGATGAGGACTCTTAGAATTCTACTGTTAAATCTGGCAACTTTGTAAACCTCTAGATTTCAGGGATTCGGCTGGTGCCGGTAGATTGAGAGGGGAGAAAAGAGTGGGGGTAATGGTTTAAAATAGGCGGAAACGGACAGAAAAGAGCAGTTATCAATCAGTTAACAAGTAATTCTAAAGCAGTTCTCTGGCAGTTGTCAAGGAGTTCTCATTGGCTCTCAGGGAGTTCTTTCGACTCTCCGCGAAGTGTAGTGTAACCAAGACGAGTAAGTACCATTGTGAAATACATTGTGTTGTGAATAAAAATCTAGACTGTTTGTGTGTGCTTCTCTCATTTCGCTAACCCGTTTAAATTTACCTCCGAGAACGAAAATTTCGATAAGTCCTTAATTCTAAGTACAACATCTACCATATATTCTACTAAATGTGCTGGTCACTGATATACCTCTATAGTTTGAGCAATTAATCCTTATACATGTGTTTAATTAAGTATAATGGAATTAATTAATCACTAATGAAAAATCATTCTGTAGTGGTCCATCACCATGGTAACAATGTATGTGAAATGTAAATGTAACTTGACACACTGAATGACAAAAGAGCTCTAGGAAACTTCAGCCCTATTGTTGCGTAGTGCTGGAGAAAAAAATCTCACCAGCGCCACCTAGGGAAATCCTTACGAGCTCCAACCTTCTGTGATGTGGAAACTTTGAAAATCGATGATTGTTTGTTTGTGTTAGACTGATACCGTTTAAACGAGTAGCCCGTGCTGCAGCCTAGAGAGGCTTATTGCACCTCGGTCGGCCTTCTATTAGCTGACAGGGCCTCATGGTTGATCCTCCTCAGCTCGGGTTGCCAGCTTCCATAGGGTCTCTTAGTCGATCCCCTGCCGCTGACATTATATGGGTCTCTTGTAACATCCCCACTGCCTTGTCGATGCATGTATTACCTACATAAGGTCCATTTTCCTAGCAATTAGGATTAGGCCCTTGACTAGGTTCCTGGCGTGGTTTCTGGCAATCAGGGTGGTGTCGCCCCCATAGTGAAGTCTCCATTGTGTGTGGGCTGGACAGTCAAATATGATATGTGAAGCAGTTTCCTCTGTCCCCCCACATTTCCTACAAACAGGGTTTCCTCGGAGAATCCCCATGTTGTGCAGATGCTTCCTTAGGATACAGTGTCCGGTTAGTAGACCAGTTATTGCCCTGAGCTTACTCCTACTCAGTAGTAAAACTTCTTTAGTTAGTGCGGGCCTGTTGCCCCATTATTAACTTACTATGCCGCTGGCCTGAAGTTTTGTTCCAGTGCCGAGTGTGCTGTGCAAGGATCCAATTTTCAATCACGTCTTTCACAGCCGTTTTGGTCACCCCTACTCCCGGCTCTGGCCTGAAGAGGGGGATAGCCGAGCCCTCTCTAGCGAGTGCGTCAGCTCTTTCATTCCCTTCAACCCCTGTGTGCCCCGCACCCACCCTAGCTCCCTAGCACCCTAGCGGTTTCTGGCAGCCACGGTTTCCAGGTGCTGTCGGCATTCCAGCACAAGCCTGGAGTTAATTCTCCAGCTGGCTATTGCCTCAAGTGCTGCCTGACTGTCCGAGAGAATTCGTATCTTCCTATTGGAATAGCCACGAACATTCTCCACGACACATGTAGTGATGTCTAACACTTCCGCCTGGAATATAGTGGTGCATTGCCAAAGCATATTAGAACCTAAGGATGCATAAAACGAAAAGTCAACGATCTTTCATTTCTTTAGGACCGCTTTTATTTAATAATTTACCGCAAGCTGCTCGAAGATCACATTCACAGAATGTATTTAAAAAGATAGTTACTCAGTATCTGTGTGAAATGGGACGGGAAGGTATAAGAAATTTATTAGAGCGAAGGAAATAAATATAGTCTTTTTGCGCGTATGTTCTGGGGAACATCGCGTTATAGTTTTGCCCAAATGTCTGTAACTTTCGAATTTTTTTACGAAAATGGTCTCGAACGATTAAGTTCGACTCCCCAATGAAGAATTCGATGTCAAATTTGATTCTGTCCGTCCGGCCGTTGCCACGATAACTTGAGAACGAAAAGAGCTAGCGACTTGAAATTTTCAGGGTGGGTGGCGCATCCCAATACGACGGACAAGTTCGTTAATGGGCATAATCGGCCCAGTGGTTTCCGAGTAATAATTTTGTTTTCAACCAATATGAATCCGATCGAATTGAAACTTGGTAAGTAGTTGTAGAATATGAACCTAAGCACGTTTGTGAAATTTTGTGCGAATCGTATGGCTACAAAATTATTAAAAAATTATTAAAAAATATTTTTGTTGTCACGATAACTTGAGAACTGAGAGAGATAGCGGCCTCAAGTTTTCAGGTTGGGATGTACACCACAACGCGACATTTCAGTTTGATTATGAGCCTAATCGGCCAAACGGTTTCAGAGTTATAGCCATCTGAAATTTTATGAAATTTTGTGGTTTTTGTTCCTCATTTACTCGAAAAATACTAAACCGATTGAATTCAAACATGGTTATTAGTTGTAGAATGCCAATGCGGAAACGTTTGCAAAATTTGGTGAGGATAGCATTTGTAGAAAATTTTAAATAAATCTTTGAAAATAAAAAAAAAAAGTTCTATATATCAGTAACTAATCGTTCGAAATTGCTGAAATTTTGCAAGAACCTTCATAACCTAACTATACTGACCATTTTCAAGTTTTAATACGATCGGTTAAATAATGTTGGAGATTCGAGCATTCTTGTGTGAGTTCAGTAGATGGGTGAACGTTGCCTCGATAACTTTCGAACGAAAGGAGATAGGGACTTGCAATTTTCAGGGAAGGTTGCGTATCCGAAAGGGAGAGTTGAGTTCAATTTTGGGCAAAATCGGTCTAACGGTTTCCGAGTTATACCCATCTGGAATATTGTTTCCTTGATAACTCAAAAAATAAATATTCGATCGAATTGAAGTTTGGTAATTAGTAGTAGAAAATCAACATAAAGACGTGTTTAAAATTTTGTGAGAACCGTACCCCTAGAAAATTTGAAAAAAACGACGAGAAAAAAAATTTTAAGAACCGTACCCCTAGAAAATTTCAAAAAAATCACGAAAAAAAAATTGGTTCAAGCACTGACGTGAAGTCAGAAGCTTTTGCGCGTATGTTCTATTGTCCATTCTTCTGTATTGGACACCCTTAATCGAATTTACCATGGTAAATTCGATTAAGGGTGTCCAATACAGAAGAATGGACAATAGAACATACGCGCAAAAGCTTCTGACTTCACGTCAGTGCTTGAACCAATTTTTTCTTTTGGATTTTGTTATGTTTTGGAATGGGATGTATTATTGTGTATGTTTAGATTGAATATGATAAATTTGTTTTAGTTTTGGGATTGTCCACGCGCGGAATTCTGCCTTGTGGAATAAGGTCAATGTTTATTAGATTTAAATAAGGAGAGTTGTATGAATACGTTGTATATATTGAAATAAACATTATTATTATTATTGGTACGCATCTGCCCTGAAGGATGCTTTCCTCTTTGGATGTCCACCGAGGGATGAGGTGGCCATCCTGGATAAAAAGGGAATGTTTGTTGATGGTTAAGATGAATATTTCACTGTGTATCTTTTACTCTGAGATTAATTAAGAAAGTATTAATCGTCGTGGAGCAATTATTGTGTTCTATTCACTTATTATGACTGATTTACAAAACTCCCCTTCGGCTCTTCTCGTAAACTTCACTGACATAATTATTAACAGTGATAATAAGCTCATTGAATAATATACTATTTCCCATTCAATTTATTGAACTTGCCAGTTATATGTAGGTATATTTGACTCATACTGTGTTCTCTGTGTCAACATTTTGCCATTTTGTCAGTTCGACAATTTGTTACATGTTCATGTTTCATCAAACTTAAATGACATTCAGCATTCAGAATTATATTACATAGATTGAAGAATGGAAGAAGATATACTCAATAAAAGAGAAATCTTAAACAACATACTAATGATAGCCGAACTAGGCATTGACCTGCAACAGAGATGTTCATCTGGAGAAAAATACATTTCGTACTTGAAAGCTTCGTTTGAAAGAGCTAATAAGACTGTCCAAACTTTAAATGAATTATCCCGAAATGCTTTGGAAGGAGCTAAAAAATTAGCAATTTTTACCCTTCAAGGAACTAGTCAAGACGATCCTATTTACTCGGAGTATGAGAAAATTTTAGAGATTATCGATAAGCAATTCATAGAAGTTGAGTCGCCTCAAAGTTTGGAAGCCCCATGGATTTCTGAAGTACGAAAAATCCCAGATAGTGAGTTAAAGTTTTAAACTTGTTTAGGAATTTATTGTATTAGCATTGTGCTAATTTAAAGTAGAATGTGCCTTTTATTACCTAGGTTTTTAGTCATTTTAAGCATTTGCAAGTAAACTAGAGCAGTTTTTCTTGAACTAAATATCATTTGGAAGACCTAGGACTCCTAGAAGTTTCAGGATAATGTGGCATGAGACATTCTGATTCACCTCTGAAAACACCCTGTATAAGATCAAGTCTCCATAAAAATACTAAACGCATTACTCTATATTCGTCATACAAATAACAACGCACAGCAGCGCATCGCTTGTCACAATCAATATCCTGTCCCCAGCTTCGATAAGCAAGTTCTCCAGTTGCTTCTCCTATCATACAGTGATAAGCCTAATATGGAATAAATTCATTATTTTGGTTACTGTACATATTTATGGAAAATCCCGAATCACGTCAAATTCAAATTTTAAATTGTCATTCTTCTTCGTAAAAATGTGAACCCTACTTGCAACCCCCTTCGAAAGACAGGTACAACCCCCAATTTTTCAAAGAAGGCGTATGGGTTTTTGATACATCGTTTGAAAGGTCTCTTCATTCTCTAGTCAGAAATGTTATCACTTTCATGTTCATTGCAAAAATCAAATTAGAAAAAAATAAAATCAAGTGTTTTTCGAAATTTGGTACAATATCAAAAACTAGAATGTAATAAAAAATGTAGCAAAAAAATTATGATTAATGAGTAGATGTTCAAAGTGTTCATCGCGAACGCTTTGGAAACATCCTAACCTCAAATAACAATTTTTTCCAACATCATTCAACATCTCAGGAGTGATCATTTTCTTTCAATAACATCTTGAAGGCAAATAAGTTCAGGCATTATAATAAGATTTAGGAATATTCGTGGGAATAATATAATGAATTTCGATAATCACAGAATTTTATTTTTTTTATTTGATTTTTGCAATAAACATGAAAGTGAAAACATTTCTGAATAGAGAATGACGA
Source organism: Halyzia sedecimguttata (assembly GCA_937662695.2). Classification (NCBI taxonomy): domain Eukaryota; kingdom Metazoa; phylum Arthropoda; class Insecta; order Coleoptera; family Coccinellidae; genus Halyzia; species Halyzia sedecimguttata. Next base: position 75,952,432 of record OW569414.2, read on the forward strand.
GGCCTTTCAAACGATGTATCACAAGCCCATACTTCCTATTTGAAAAATTGGAGGTTGTACCTGTCTTTCGAAGGGGGTTGAAAGTAGGATTCGCATTTGTACAAAGACTAATAATAATTCTAAATTTGTATTTTACGTGTTTCGGTATTTTTCATAAACAAGTACAATAACCAAGATAATGAATTTATTCCATATTTGGTTTTTCCATACTGTATGAACAAAGAAGCAACTGGAGAACTTGCTTATCGAAGCTGGGGACAGGATATTGCTTGCGACAAGCGATGCGCTGCTGTGCATTGTTCATCAGAAATCGTCTGAATGAAATATGCAAGATAGGGCTGCCAGCACTTGAAGTCTCATGCGATCCCATGAAATTTTCGAGTACATCTCTGAGTCAAGCTCGCTTTCAGTGAATCTCAAGCAATGAATAAACAGAGAGGAAGGAAAGAGAATAATACGACATTATAGATAGGTTAAGAATTTTCGCTCAGTGATCAGTATTTGATTGAATCAATGCAATTTTTGCTCAGCTGATAATTTTAGGCTGCTTTTATTATTTTATGCTGCCTTTAGTCCGAACGCCTCTGATAATGATAGATTGATATCCTTCCAATTTCAGTACGAAAAACATTTGATCTTCCGACAACTAGCAGTTTGAGAAGCGTCAAATCTGATATCGATGAAAAATACCCAGAAAATCTATCCAAAGAATCTTTGATCGATTTGAATAATGTAGTCAACTTACCTCCTGTCCCTGAAGATATTTTCACAAGTTTCTCTGGAAAACCAACTAGATCTGCAAGTCTTTCCTCGTTGAAGAGCATGCGAAAAGTTAAATTATTCCTGCAGAAAGCTGAGAGTTCTGAGGACGATGATAATAGTTCAGAAAATGATGATCATGATTTCTCCAAACTAGTTTACGTATGTACTATTAGTTTATTTGTCCTATTCACAAGATAATCCTTCCAGGGTGATAATGAGGAACTAGTAAAAAATACACAGCCTCACAGTCCATCCAAAAAGTTGCTTTTGGGAAATATCAAAGAAGAAACTCAAGACTGAAAATGTATTAACAAAAATATTCCAACAAAAGTAAATACTTATACAAAAATGAATGTTATCAAAACGAATCATTAAAAACAATATTGTTACAAAAGTTCTCAGTCAATCTTTGCGTTCGTGGAATAGATTTCGCACATTTATACAGAAAAAATATAATAAATAAAGATATAGAAAAGAGTGACGTTCCGAATCCTAAAAGTTCAGATAATATGACACCAATTACAAAATAAACAATAAATTTATAACTAGCTAGTTGTCTGAAGCTAACTCTTGGAGGTAATCTCTTCGGCACCCTTGGAGACCCTTCTTTTGTCTTATCGTAACTGAAAACTGTGATTGGTTCACATAATAATTGCCTTGTTAATCTTCCTTTGAAAGAGGGATCATAGTAAAGTTGGTGGAAATTGGATCCAAACTGGAAAAAAATTATTAAAAGGAGGTATACAATTATTATTGGGTAGTTTGGTTATTAGTATTATAATTATTATTATAAAGATTACAGAGTAAAGTAAAACTATAAACTCTTTGAAAACTACAAAAAAAAAACCTTAATGAAACAGTACTACTTTTAAATTTACCAAAGCCCAGACACAAACACGTCACAGCAGCTCACTAGCTCTCCAAGTGTCCAGCCGGTTTTTGAAGGTGTTCCCTGACGGAGCTCCAAGTACATCAGTTGACAATCTATTCCAATAGCCAAAAACCCGATTAGGAAAAAAATATTCTCGACTTTTCGTGTGGAACCTCTCTCGAGCAAGCTCACGACTATGACCTCTAAGATGGTTCGTATTTAGCATGAACAGATTTGACAGATCGGTGCCAAAAAATCCACCCAACGCCCGAAACGTGACTATCATATCTCCACGAAGTTTACGATCTGCAAATGTATCCAAGGACATCATCCTCAAACGTTCCTGATAACTGGGTCTCTGGACCCCAGCATCTGCGCATCCTGCCTGAGCCATAGATGCCAAATGGGTCCGGCGAATTCTAAAATTGGACGGATGTACGTCTTGTATAGTGCAGCGACTGTATCTGGATGACTACCTCTGAAAAACCGCTGGAGCAAGAAAAGGCGTTGTTTAGCTTTGTTACAAATATTTAGAATATGCGAGCTCCATGAAAGATCGCTGCTGATGACGACACCCAAATCTACATGACTCAAACAACTTTCCACAGCAACACCATCTATGTTATAAGAATGTCTCGGATTATTGTTGCCTAAGTATAACACCCGACATTTGGAAGAATTCAGTGGAAGCAGCCAGTCAAAGCACCACCCAACCAACTAATTCAGATCGTTTTGAAGAACCTGGTGGTAGGCTGACCTATTGTATAATTTTGTGTCATCGACATAGGATGCTGATTGGGAAGTTAACATTGTAGGTAGATCAGATATATGAAGGATGAACAGCAAAGGACCAAGGACAGATCCCTGCGGCACACCACTCAGTACAGGCATCAAAGGAGACATCGCATCCCCAACCTTGACAGCGAAAGATCGATCCGACAAAAATGAATTTCAGGAGTGATCACCGAATATCCAAATGCTCAATATTGTGAAGAAGCCTTCGCTGGGGCACCCGGTCAAATGCACGGGCAAAATCAAGATATAACACATCCAGAGGAACTTTGCTATCCAATCCAAACATCTAGTCCAGTCATCCAGGCACCTCAGAAGATTGGTAAGAATAGATCTATTTGTCGTGAAAAGATTCGCGCCGGAGCAACCTTCTGGTGAGGGTCGAAGCGAGGCAGGGGGCTTACACACTGCAGCTAAAAAGCAACTATTTTGGTTTGCACCCTGATGAGGCTACGTACGCTTTCTGCAAAAGCATTACTGAAAGTGCGAAGGCCCAAGACTTTAAAATTCTAGACAATATTATTGCCGAAAATGGTTTGGATTGGGAAAAGTTATCTGTGAATGTACTGATGATGTTTGACCCATGTCTGGCAGGTATGGAGGAATACAAGCACTTATTCGTAAAACATCATCGAATGCTATGTTGACCCATTGTATCTTCCATAAGGAAGCTCTTACATCAAACTCAATGAGCTCTGAACTGAACCAAGTACTAGAATGTGTCATTGGTGCAGTAAACTACATAAAAACTAGGCCGCTGAAGGCCAGACTTTCAAAAGAAAATTGGTTCAAGCCCTGTGGACAGGAGCTTTCTGCCGCTCTTGTTCAAACAGACAAATTATATCTCCGAAAGTATTGGTTTCTCAGAGTTGGGAATTATATCAATGGATTCTTATGAAAGAACTTCATCTTAGCAAAATTGAATTCAAACATCATAGAAGAATTTAAATTCAACAAGAGTGCCAAAACTTATCAATCCAAAACCAATAGACAAATTCTACCCAACAACGAACTCATCCGAGATATTCATTCCTCAATTCTATGATAAACGATAATATATATTCTTTCCTCAAATCCACTCCAATACTCCAATACACCAATATTCCAGTTTTGTTTTTACTGGAGATATTCTGAACACAATATTATTAACTTACCATTACCATTCCCATCATCATATGGATTGACCATCGGCATGAAAATATCAACCAACAAAAAGTATATCATATTATAATTCTCATAATTCTACGATTGTTGAAATGAATTAGACAATGTCATGTCTCAGGAAAATAAGTTGACATTATACCAATTTATGCATAGAATAATTATATCATTCTGTGAAAACGAAAGTATTAGCTTGTTAGAGTTGAAAATGATATCAATGGATTCTTATGGTAAAACTGCATATTGAAAAAAATTTTATTTGATATTTGTAATGTAAAAAAAATTTTTTTTTGTTACTCCGAAACTACAAGGATTTTGCCCACTAACGAACTTGAACGAGATATTTATCTCCCAAACCTACTCTGAAAATTTCAATTGTCTAGCGTCTAGCGGAATTAGTTATTTAAAAAAAATTTTTTTTGGTTACTCTGAAACCATCTGTCCGATTTTGCCCAATAACGAACTTAGCCGAGATATTTATCTCCCTACCTACTCTGAAAATTTCAACTGTCTAGCTCATTCCGTTCGACAGTTATCGTGCCTACGGCCGGCCGGCCGGATAGAATGAATTTCGACCACGGATTCTTGATCAGTGAGTCGAACCAAATCGTTTAAGACCATTTTCATCGAAAAATTCTAAAATTACAGACATTTGGGTAAATTGATAAGCACTCAGTTCCGAGGAACTAGAGCGCCAATTATGCGTAGATATGGGAGCTGAACATACGGTCCTGTGTATAACTGTAATTCACGATGGCTTTCACGTGGAAATGTCTTATTTCGTGTGTTCGAATAACACGAAGAAATTCGCACTTTTTTACAGCAAGCCACACGCACATGAATGAAGGCGGCAGTTAAGATTACTTCTCAGATTTGTATAAGTATGCGGCATCTAATGAACTGCTTGTATCACTAGACCTGATGGCACTTTTCACGGAACATCTATCGAAGCTTACCGAATGGCTTTCGAAATACTTCGCAGATGTTGAAAAAATTGCGTGGATCCAAGATCCTATCCGTACACAAGGTCCGCCGGGATTCACGTCATAAGAGGAAGAGATCCTCAATGAACTCTCCTGCGACAGCAGCCTCAGAACTAGATTCATCAGCTCCGATTTGGTGGAGTTCTGTTTATCGATTCAAAATGAATATCCGAATTTAACCTCGAAAGCTTTAAGAATTTTCATTCCGTTAGAACATATATAGCTCAAGAATCAATGTGGAGTAAAAATGTGAGTTCCAGTGTCAAGTCTTATTCCTCGCTTTGAAAACAGTGCGGAGATCACCAAAGTCATCTGTCACATTGATTTGACTGAGTATCGTATTTTTGTTTTTCTTATTTCTTTCTTGTTGGTTTCTGTTTCAATTCTGAATTCTTATTGATTTAATTTGTGTGCTTATCTACCTAATATTAGTATGGGTACAAATTTCTTTAGACTATGTCTATTTCAAGTAGCTAGGGTCGGGCACCGCGATAAAATAATAAATTTCTAAGTGCGCCGCGGACTAAAAAAGATTGGGAACCCCTGGGCTATCCCAATAGGAACATACGAATTCTCTTGGACAGTCAGGCAGCACTCAGGGCAATCAGCTGGAGAATTAACTCCAGGCTTGTGGTAATGGCGACAGCACCTGGAAACCTTGGCTGCTAGAAATCAAGTTGAGCTCGGGTGGGTGCCAGGTCACACAGGTGCTGAAGGGCATGAAAGAGCTGACGCAATCGCTATAGAGGGCTCAGCTATCCCCCTCTTCGGGCCAGGAGTAGGGGTGACCAAATCGGCTGTGAATGGTGTCATTGAAAAATTGATCCTTGCATAGCACACTTGGCACTGGAACAACTCATCAGGCCAGCGGCATAGTAAGTTAATGATGGGACAGCTCTGCCCCTAACTAACTAAAGAAGTCTTACTACTGAGTAGGAGTAAGCTCAGGGCAGTAACTGGCCTACTAACCGGACACTGTACCCTGAGAAAGCACCTGAACAATATGGGGATTCTCCGAGAAAACCATGATTGTAGGAAATATAGGGAGACAGACGAAACTGCCTCACATGTCATAGTTGACCCAACCCGAGTCGTTTTTCCCAGCAGAGACAACTGGGCCGTCTCTGAGACCCGACTGCTTGAGGGTCCCTGCTGGTTCACAGATGGCTCCGCTACTACCCAAGGGGTGGGAGCGGGAGTCAGCGGTTGCAGAATTGCTAGGGGTGAATTCCTCAGCCTGGGTAGTTTTGCGACTGTCTTTCAAGCAGAAATTCCCGCCATTGATTACTGTGCGAAGCTCATACTTGAGAAAGGTTGGGCTCGCGGATCAATCAAGATCCTATCGGATAGCCAAGCTGCCTTGAAGGCCTTGACTTCATACAACTGCAAATTCCTGCTTGTGCAGGATTGCCGGACCACACTCGCTGAACTTGGAGGGCGCTGCAGACTGCAGCTCTTGTGGGTCCCGAGCCACTCGGGCATAAAAGGTAATGAGTTGGCGGACTCATTGGCGGCACGGGGGCTTCCATGGGGCTCATTGGACCTGAACCGGCCTGCGGTATCTCTCTCAGAGCAGCGGCGAAGGAAAACAACAGATGGGTGGATCAAAAGGTCCAAGAAATCTGGAGCAGCATACCTGGACACAGACATGCTCGCCCAACAATTACTGGCCCATCAGCTGAAAGAGACAGAAAATGGCTCAAATTCTCTAGGGCGGACCTGAGAATCCTTACAGCTGTATACACGGGCCATTGCGGCCTCAGGAAACACCTCAATACACTGGGGTTGACTGAAGACTCCGAGTGCAGACTTTGCCTGGAGGACGACGAGTCTATCGAACACATCATGTGTGACTGCCCCGCTGGGGACAGGATCAGATTGGAGGAACTAGGAGTCCACAAGCTGACACTGAGGGAACTGGACAAGTTCTCACCCACCAGACTCATATCCCTCAGCAAGAGACTTGAGCTTGTGGGTGAAGTATAGATTATATACTACAGGTGTGCCACAATAGACCAATTGGTCGCAGTGGAGGGGCGGGTTTTGTCTGCCAAGCACAACCCATATAATAATAATAATAATTGACCCAACCCACACCCAATGGAGACTTCACTATGGGGGCGACCCTGAGTGCCAGAAACCGTGGGAATAACCTAGTCAAGGGCATAATCCTACTTGGTAGGAAAATGGACCCTATGTGGGTGATACATTGACAAGGCAGTGGGGGGATGTTACATGAGACCCATATAATGTCAGCGGTGCAGGACATAGCTCGGTTAAATATATCTGAGCTGCAGGCGATCGACTAAAAGACCCTATGGAAGCTAGCAACCTGAGCTGAGAGGGATCAACCATGAGATCCTGTCAGCTAATAGGAGAACGACCAAGCCTCTCTAGGCTGCAGCACAGGCTACTCGTTCAACCGGTATCAGTCTAACACAAACAAACCATTAGTATCATGATATAATAATAAGTTTAATCACCAAATTATAAGTTACATAGTAACATATTTTGGTTCTTATAATTATGTTTGTTACGGTTCAATTTGTTGCACCTTGGTTCTCACCCGTATGCGCTGAAAAGACAATTATTGCTCATACTCAACAAACCAATATCCGCAACTCCAGACCACCGACAGTAAGGAAAAAAACTTAAAACCACAAAGAATATATGTCTCTATTTCCAAATATAAACTTTCTACTCTCTCTTTTGAACTTGCTCACAAGTTTCACCGATCTTATCTCTAGGGGAAGACCGGATGAACATTATATAATTTTGGTCCCAAGTATTGAAAATTGTTCCTATAGAATTCACTTTTAGGCTTTGGTACCTGTACCTGTCTGTTTGTTATTGACCTGGTACTGTGACAATGTTTTATCGAATTTACAATAAAATTTCTTTGATTTATACAGGGTGAGTCTTTGACCACTGCATTAATTTTAACCAAAGATTCCTCTCATCAAATAAAACAGTTTTTTCATTCACCATTTTTCCAGATTCGGCTCTGGTAAAAAGTTTCAAGCGTTTAAAGATTTCACAATGTGCTAATACACTCCTGCATATAAATTATCTATGACATTGTTGGCGGACGAGAAAAAGGCATGGTAACGTGGTTTACAGCTTGATTCGGGATTCCAACGCTCGGGGACGGATCCATAAAAGTAGTGAAATTTGTGGAGTTTTCCATTTTAAAACATTCAATGAAGAATATCTCGAAAACGGTGCGTTTAAGGAGAAATGATGAAGAATAATATAATGTTCTAAAACGAGTGAAATACTCGACGGTGTACGTCGATCCCACAATGTTCTGATTCGAGGCATTCCTGAATCCAATTCGGTTGATGATTCTGCACTAACATCAGAGATGCTCGGATATATCAGTCCTGATGCAAATGCCCATCTCATGTCGGTTGAGAGATTCGGTAAAGTCAATAACACCAGACCTAGAATTCTGAAAGCCACCTTCACCAACCCGATGATTGCATCTAAAGTGCTGCGTAATAAAAAACTAATCCTCAATAATCCATCCTGGCGCAAGATTGGTATTTCTGATGACAAGACTCCGATGCAGCTGAATGAGCTAAATAAACTACGTGACGACCTCAAGCGCAGGCAGAGGGTAGGGGAAACTGATATTGATATCAAATATATCTCTGGGGTCCCTACAATCATAAAAAATTATGTCTCTACAGCGTCAAGAAACTAACCAGTCTTCACGAGTGGCTAATCCTCTACACGAATGCGCAGTCGCTTGGTTCAAACTTCAAAGTATCTCGAACTACTTGCCTACGCAAGTACTGTTAACCCCTCATTTATTCTCATCGCTGAGTCCTGGTTGCACTCTGGCATTCCAGATAGCTTAATATCGATTCCTGGCTACTCGGTTTTTAGATGTGACAGTGTAACGACGATTGGTTACGGAGGAGTGTGTATTTTCGTTAGGGATGATATGTCTAGAGCTTTCTCGGTACGTCCTTTTTGGCGCTCTAGTTCCTCGGAACTGAGTGCTTATCAATTTGCCCAAATGTCTGTAATTTTCGAATTTTTCGATGAAAATGGTCTTAAACGATTTGGTTCGACTCACTGATCAAGAATCCGTGGTCGAAATTCATTCTGTCCGGCCGGCCGTAGCCACGATAACTCTCGAACGGAATGAGCTAGAGAGTTGAAATTTTCAGAGTAGGTTTGGGTGATAAATATCTCGGCTAAGTTCGTTATTGGGCAAAATCGGGCAGATGGTTTCGGAGTAACAAAAAAAATTTTTTTTTTACAAAACAAATTCCAAATTGAATTTTTTTTAATAAGCAGTTTTATCATAAGAATCCATTCATATTATTTTGAACTCTAACAAGCTAATACTTTCGGAGATATGATTTTTCAAAATTTCAATGTAAATCGTTATCACAGATTGATATAACTATTCTATGTATGAATTGTCATAATGTCAACTTGACAGAAGGGAATATTGTAACTTCTAAAATATTGGGGTTGAAATACTCGTATTTTAGCGATGCAACGGGGACCTCACCCGAAAATGTTTGAAAATATTACGTAAATATTGAATGCATAATTCTGTAGTTCGAGACAGGAGAAAATTTGGTGAACGTAGATCAGGAAATTTTTTATCGATTACAAGGTAATTTTTTTTATTATTACTTATCTTCTTTCATGTTTTATGGAATACCTACTATTTGTAGGTACTTTAAACCTGTTTTGGGCAATTGTCATACGAAACTTGTTTTTTTGGCGCTCTAGTTCCTCGGAACAGAGTGCTTATCAATTTGCCCAAGTGTCTGTAATTTTGGAATTTTTGGCTGAAAATGGTCTCAAACGATTTGGTTCGACTCACTGATCAAGAATCCGAGTGCGAAATCGATTCTGTCCGGCCGGCCGACCGGCCGAAGGCACGATAACTCTCGAACGAAAGGAGTTAGCGGATTGAAAATTGCAAGGTGGTTTTGGAGCGTGAATATCTCGGACAAGTTCGTTAATGGGCGAAATCCATCAAGGGGTTTCGGAGTTATGGGCGATTTTAGTAAAAATATTTTTTATGAATATTTTCGAAACCGATCCTTTATACGCATGTGAAGTTTTGTATTGACCAGAGTACCGCAAAGTGTAAAAAAAAAAATTGAAAATGTGGTGCAGTTCTCATTCTCATGATTGCTCATTTAATCTTAATAAATAAACTATTATTTAAATTGAATTTCCTTTATGATGCAGTTCTATCATATGAATACATTGATATAATTCCCAACTCTGAGAAACCAATACTTTCGGAGATATAATTTGTCTGTTTGAACTAGAGCGCCAGAAAGCTCCTGTCCACAGGGCTTGAACCCATTTTTTTCCCTAACATTCGATCTGTTTGATGGTCAGTCATGCTGCTTCACCATCGGTTGCGTTTATAGACCTAGACCCTGCCAAGCTGATATAGAGATGGCAACATTACTATGTGAATTACCAACAGAAAAATGTAACCTGTATATAGCTGGAGATTTCAACCTGCCTGACGTCAGCTGGCCCCTCACTTCCAGAACCTATAACTCGACTTCCAGCCCTTATGTTGATTCTATTCGGGATTCCAATCTCGAACATCTGGTTGATTCACCTACACGGTTCAGGAACCAACAAATTCCCTCATTACTGGATCTCATATTAGTAAATGATACCGACCTAGTTTCTAACATAGAATACCATCCTCCATTCGGTAAGTCCGATCATGCCGCACTTCTTTCCAAGCTACAACTGAGGTTCAATAAATCACGGGATAGGTATCTAAAAACAATAAAAGTTACAGACTACGAACTCCTGCAGCGTGAGATAAATGCTATTGTATGGGAAGATGTATTCTCATCCAGCGACGACGTTGAAACTATGTGGACTCGCTTCGAGATTGTCCTGAAAAACGTGATAGAGAAGTGTACATCTACAAAAATGATCACTTCAATACCTTCCAAACCTTGGATTGATGATGCCATACTGGGAATGATTAAACATAAAAAATCAATCTGGCAGCGCTACATCGACGCAGACAACACAGGGACTATGTAACTCATCGATCTTTCTCTAACTACCTCTCCGCCACTATTGCCAATGCAAAGAAAGATTTTGAATCCAAGCTTGTCCAAGGTGCCTGTTGACGTCCTCTATTTGGATTTTTCACGTGCGTTTGATCGTGTGCCTCACAAAGGGCTTTTATACGTACTGGACCATCTCGGTCTTCGTGGTAAACTTCTGGACTGGATAGCGGCATTTCTTTCTGATCGCTCATTTCAAGTACGAGTCGGTCGGTCGCTCTCATCGCCTAGACCAGTTTCTAGCGGCGTTCCCCAGGGCTCTGTCCTTGGACCCTTAATTTTTGTTCTTTACATTTCTGAACTATCAGCATGTATCAAATCACGTTGTTCTCAATTTGCCGATGACACAAAATTGTATGGTATCCCCGGTCAAACTGATCACACGATTCAACGGGACCTGGAGTCAATTGCTCGATGGTGCAAGGATTGGCAGCTACCTCTCAATCTGGAAAAGTGTGCCGTTTTACATATGGGTGCCAATAACCCTCGACTTCAATATCGTATCGGCGGGCAGAGGATCCCTGCTGTATCCAGTCACTGCGATCTGGGTGTCATCATAACGGAAAACTTGACCTGGTCTGATCACATATTAGCTATTGTAAAACGAGCCAGAAAGTCACTGTTTTTAGTGCAGAAGGCTTTTCGAAAGTGTGATCCGGTCTCCATCAGTGTTCTCTTCCAGACGTACGTACGTCCTATTTTGGAATTCGCTCGTCCGGTTTGGAGCCCGGTTTTGAGTCGGGATGCTGTGATGTTGGAAAACGTGCAGAGGCAAGCTACTCGATTGCCTTATGGAATTTTCCGGCCAAACCTATGATGAGAGGCTCTCAATTATGAACATTACATCGTTCGCGGCCCGTAGAGCTCGTGGTGATCTAATATTTATATTTAGTGTACTTCGCGGTATTTTTGGCGTCGATTTGCGAGGTCTGTTCGAGATGAACCGTGACGTTCGTCTGCGAGGCCATACCCTTAAGCTTAAAAAAGAGAAATTCTCAACAGTGACCAGACAGCATTTTCTTTCAAACCGGGTGTTTGATTTGTGGAATGGATTGCCTGCAGGAGTTGTGAGTTCGGTTTCGGTGAATGCATTTAAGAACTCATATGATAACTGGCTCCGTGATCACTAATTTTCGACTCTTATTATCTTTCTTCACCACTTAGTTGTTTTCTGTTATTTCTTTTTTTTCAATGTAATTTAATGTTCTTGAAATACTTGTTTTGTTGAATTTTGTTATTGTGAGTTTATAGGCCTGTGCCTCAAATCTTTTCATCGTTTAATAATAATAATAATTCTTGAAATTACCCAAGAAAAACTTTATCTGCTTTCTTTATGCTAATTTCGTTTAGTTTTATGAATCCACGAGACCATAATTAGAAAACCAGTAGAAGTAGAAAATAACTAATATTTTGAAAATATGTCTCATAGTTATAGGAAACTTTACACCAATATTCATTTTAATCGAAAAAAGGATGTAAAAGCTACAAAATAAAAACTGATTTTTTTTCACAGCCTGTATCTTTTTACCTGAGCCGAATCTGGAAAAATGGTGAATGAAAAAACTGTTTTATTTGATGAGAGGAATCTTTGGTTAAAATTAATGCAGTGGTCAAGGACTCACCCTGTATAAGAACAAAAACTGCAGACAACACAAACGAACATCAACAATTTTTTCATTATATGTTTATAAATACTATAAAGTAATATGTTATTTATTTTCATCCCCAAACTTTATGCTTTATATCGATAATGTCATAAATAGACTTCATTATTGAAAATATTGCCACCATTAATGGAATATACTAACCTGATCATTCATATTAGCAGCTAAATGATACAATACACGAACTAAGAAGGCATTTTCCGTTGACATTATTGGTTTCAAATCAGGATCCCCATCATATTTAATTCTGTTTCTCCTTTCCCTCACTTTAGAGGGAGTCAAGAAACTAAGATCGTCTGTCGCATTGAAACTGTTATTTATACAACTGGTGTCCGGTTCCTGTTCTTTTAACTGAAAAAAAAAACAATGTAAATTTTTTTAATCCCCACATAATTTCATAGTTCTTACTTCGCCAATTTCAAACATGTCGACCAGATTTTGGAGAGAGAATTCAAGGTAGGATGTCACTTTCATCCTTTCAGCCAATGTAAATTCATCGTTAATATTGCTGGTGTCAAAGAGAGATTTGAAAAAACCCCAAGCACCAGCATATTGCTTGGCATGCTCTTGTTGTTTCACACATATAATATCTTGAGCGACCATAACGGATCGTGAAATATGGTGAGAAACATCATAAACCTAGAAATAATATGAATATAAATCAACAAGTCCAGAGAGTTTCTGCCAATAGGATCTTCATAATGGCTTCGTATAATTAATATACTTATGCATATATGAATTGTTGGGAAGCTACAGAGTACTGATGAAAGCCAAGAAGCCAGAAACGCGTCTGCTCTTGCTTCTCGGCAAATCAATGAAATACCCTGGGGTTTATTTGACTTGTGAAATATATGCATAAGTATATTAATTATATGAAGACCCTACTGGCAGGAACGCTGTGGACTTGTTGATTTATCAACAACGGTATCGCAATTTCTCATAGCAGCAATACATTATGAGAATCCATCGAAGGTACCTATTTAGTTAATGCTTTGTGGCACAAATCACTTCACTCGCATACAATTGTGCCGTGAGAAAAAGAACACTCTGTATAGTAATGGTTTATTTTCAATGATGTATGTCTCGAAAGTATATTTTTTAACACAATTGAATGAAATTGTACGACTATGGCGTGAAAAAGAGCAAGTTGCCATTGACGTTGAAAGAAAAACAATCTGTAGACATTTTTATATTTATTCACTTTTTAAACCTTCCCTGGACTTCCACAAATAATTCAAGACCAAAATTAGCCAAATCGGTCCAGCCGTTCTCGAGTTTTAGCGAGACTAACGAACAGCAATTAATTTTATATATATAGAAGATAGAAGAAAATAGAAGATATAATTTTTTTTTCCTGGAGTTAAACATCCTTAGGCGATATCAGTACCTAGATGGGTGACTCCTCTAGCTATAAATTTGAACAGCACGTCAAAGCTCCTGGCCATAGTGCTTTTCCAACTTGTAGAATACAGTGACTTTTATACGCAATGTTTATGACTTACTTCTTGGGCTGGTGGTTTCGTAAACAGAGGTTTATAGCAGAAATTGGGTCCTTCTAATTCATAGATTTTCTGTCTCAAAATACAGGCCCATTTCTTGTCACCATGAAAATAACTGCTGCACATGGAACTTGTATTGGTAGTATCTGGGGTGAAGAGTTGTTTAGCGTTGCACTCGTAAGTATTACTTGTTGTTGTTGTGTTTGTAGACCACATACTTGTATGTATAAGAGGCGGCAAAACATTGGACCATTGCGAGTTATAGCTGTGAGAAGGTGAATTCTTATTTTCTACGCACCGTTCTACTTCCTTCAGCAACTCGGCTAGGTTAGGCTGATTGAATACCTTAAAATGAAAAATTTGATTGGGATTGTGAACTAATCTGACAGATCTTTCATGAGTTTGGATATTGGTTGAAATACATCTGCCTATAATGTGATGATTTTTCTGTTAAAAACAATAATTCCATTCTAAGAGTCTAAATATGTATGTGTTTCGGACGGAGATAGAGCACCACTTGGGGTACCTGAATCACCAATTATGTTATGTGATTTTTCATAGTTTTCAAGTTATGAATTTTTGAGAACTTTCGACCAGAACATACAAAATGGCCCATGACCCATTCTCAGAATATCTAGGGAAGGAACAGGTAATGAGAGTATTGAAAACCATAAAACCTGGTCCTTTCTTACCAGGTACATTTTTCATCAGCCAATCTTCCTAGTGATGAAATAATTATGAAAGTAAGCATCGAAAATAACTTCTCTACGATGCAAGGTTGGAATAAAGTCTGGGACAGGGAATCCACCACCCAAGTTCTTAAAAGAAATGCCATTAAATGGTGCACAGACGGTTCAAAAACCAATATAGGAGCTGGCGCTGAAGTATATGGGCCAGGCACCAAATGCTCACTATCGCTATGCTCCTATCCGAGCGTCTTTCAAACAGAAATACTTGCAATCGAAAGATGCGTAGAAATGAACCTAGAAAGAAACTATCAGATATGTAATATAGCAATCTATTCTGACAGTCAGGCTGCTATTAAAGCTCTGAGCCCCCATGTTATCGAGCCTAAGCTTATATGGGAGTGCAGAAGAAAACTTAATGAAGTAGGAAATAACAACAGGGTCTGCTTGGTCTGGGTTCCTGGTCACTCGGGAATTAAAGGAAATGCGGAGGCCAACACACTTGCCAAGAAAGAAGCAGGAATCCCTTTTATTGGCCCGGAACCCTACTGTAGGGTAGGCAGATGCACCTACAGAAGTGAATTTCAGATGAAAGAAGAAACTGAAAGAGGTATACTCTGGAGATCACTCCCAAGAATGTATCACTCCAAAAACCTCCTCCGGAACTTTGACAATGTCAGATCCAAGAAGTATTTAGATCTTAGTTAAAACACGCTGTGGGAGGAGGATGAAACTCCTGATCACCAGATTACATAATGCCTCGCCATCTCAATTGAACGCAAGGAATGCTTTGGGCAAGAAATCTGCAGGAGCGAAGACGTAGCCTCCTTGAAGGGGGGGGGGGGGGTTTGCGCAATAGATCTTAAGATCATAGTGCAACGTTACCCCTACAACAATATGAAATATTCATCACGAAATCAAAAATTTTTCTAATCTTTGTTAGAGAATATTGTCGACTTTAGGCGTATTTTGGCGCTGTAACCACAGATAACTACAGCTCGTAGTTACATGGTTACTACGTTTTTGCGGAGTTAACCATGTAACTATGACGTATCAATGACGTCAAGCATACCATACCACGTTACCTTCCTCAGGAGCAAGGTTACTCGCGTGGTATGTATATCTATCTCATTTCGAATGAGTGAAATGGAATGAATTTAGGATCATAGAACGTGTTAATGGTTTTCACCGAATTTATCTGAATCTGAATAATTACCTGTTATATCAAAATGTAATGCAATACCGTATACAAAAAACAAATCAGAAACGAGACACGACTGGGACTGGGCACAGGCAGAAGAGACAGTCTCTGGCACAGGGCGGCAAAACAATAAATGAGAGCACATATAACAGAAAACTCTCATAAAGGAGTAGAAGGTCTTCTCCAATTGAAACAGTAGGAAGAAGTCATACTCAAGATATTTTGATATATAACTCACATTTATGATGGACGTAATCTATTAATGAACTCGTCCATTTCAATTCATTGGAAGATTTGTTTTTGTTTTGATTCGATCAGCTGTTTCGTGTCATCAGTAACTATAAGTAACTATGACGTCATAGTTACATGTAACTATGGTAAGCTGTGGTTACAGCGCCAAAATTCGCCTTTATTTTCTCATGAGAGCGAAATCATATCCAATTTTAGCTGATTTTCGATCTACTTCAATTCTCTGGATAAACTATCTTACCTTTGTAATTCTATAAAGCATGATGGCCATTTTTGGACTAACTAAATCAACTCGGGTGAATCTTGGTAGAAGTTGTTGGAAAATCACGATATAGGCTAGTAAATTATCTACTATAAACGGCAACCATTCCCGTTCTACAGGACTATTTTGGGAAAGAGCAACATCTTCGACATCTGGATTTGTTTGTTTCAGATTACTGAAACAATTGAATTTCAATGACATAAGATTAACATATATTTCATTTCAATATAACAATAATTGGGTCTGTTTTCCATAAAATTCTGCACACTTCAAGAGATCAATATTGGACACCTAAATGTTAAAATTAGACTCAATCTAAGATGTCTATAAACATGTTTTAGGCATCTTAAATCAATCTGATATGTGATTTCGGAATTTCAAACAAAATATTCCGAAAAATACTTTTTTAGAATTTTTGCTAGAGATGCGATCCTCATGCAAATATTTTGCAACTAGCTACAGAGTTTTTAATTCGATTAGATCAATATTTTGCGGGTTTATGAAAAATAATTTTTTTTATTTTTTTATCTGTTCGTAGTCAACCTATAACCATGGGCGCCAATTTATAAAATTCTGAATAGGGTACAGCTAATTTATTAAACACTGAATTGGGTACAGTCATTTTATTAAACACTGAATTAGCCCTACGTTACATCAGGCCCCACGTTGGGCGCTAATTTATAACCTCTACGACTATTCCAAAGTCGCAGCGGTTAAACTCGGAGCTACTAGAACTCGGGGATCCGCGGTCTAGCTTCAGTGGAGATGGTCGTATATAGCAGGTATAAGATATATTTCGAGTTTTATTTCCAATAACTTGCGTGCTGGCTATTCCTATTCCTGAACGCAGTATTATATCGATGGTCTCGCAATACTGTCCTCTTTCCTTCGGTCCTCGTAATCTGCAACCCTGGATTGGATGTCCCACAGCGTTGCTTACTGACCACCTGGTATATACTCGGGATCTGCAACCCTGCGTTGGCTCTCTCACAGCTTTACTTATGGAGCACCTTGTATATAATCCAAAGCCTCAGTTCTACTCTTCCTAACATAAAAACCCCTGGGTTGCGTTCGGAATCAACGTCGGACGTTGTCCGGCGCGCACCCGGGGGTCGATTCTCGAGACCATTCGTTCGTCGAACGTATACATTCGTGACGTCATGAGCGTAGATTTCTGGAAATTGCTATTCTCGGGGAACGAATAATGAGCGAATACATGAACTACTCGTTCCGTTCGAAAACATCGCTCAACTGTCAAATGTTATTCCATTGAGATTCAGATTTGAACGAATCAGATATGAATTGTTGTTCAGATTGTTTAAAATGAATTTAGGAGGTTCTTGTGTGGGATAATACAATATGAATAATATAAATAATATTGTTACTGAAAAGTGAAAATGTTAGTAGGTACAAGAACGTCGCGAGAGGCATTGTAATGAGCAATTTAGTCAAACCCATTTATCAGATGATAAGTTTATGCGTTAATTTCGTTTAAACGTTTAAACAATCAATTGGTTCGTGATTTGATAGGAAAGATGAATCCGTTTATCATTCCTCCTAGAAGACTTCTTGATTTGGATATAAGGGAACAAAGGTGAGACTGTTTTTCTCAGAAGTGATATTAGGTGTTTATATGATTTTTTATCATTAACATAGGAACTCCTGGCACTGAAATTTATTGCATCTGGAAGTTATCAAATGGATATTGGTGCAAATGTTTGGGTAGGAGTTAGTCAATCTTTTGTGAGCAGGTGCATTGAAGAGGTTTCTGCTGTTCGCCACTGCAATGAACAGGTCAAATTTCCTTCAATAATTATTACAGAATGGAATTCTTCGTGGAAAGTAAGTTCATTGTTGGTTGATTTGAAGTAATTTATTTTCATACACAGTGTCCTCATCATTTGTCAATTATTTCAAGTAAAATATTTTTCTGTGTTTACCGAATTGCCTGAATCATTTGATAAGTCCTTTGACTACCTCTAAATAAACGTCATTCACTACATCCCTTTCCAAGACAAAATTATAGGCGAAGTGAACATCTACTGAAATTTTTAATTGAAAGTCTCGTATTATGGCACTATACTATTTTCATAGGCTCAACTTCTTCATCATAAGATCATTTTTATATTTTACAGTTTCACTTGGAAATTTGGGTTTCCTGATGTAATCGATTGTCGTAATGTAGCCTTTTTACCCCCTTCTGGAGATAGTGGAGAACATCTGTATGTTAACAGAAAAAAATACCACTCATTGTGTGTACAACTGGTAATAATTTCTATCCTATGTGATATTCTTCATTTTATATACAATATATGTATTAACTTTTTTAGGATATGCAGCATTAATTTCAGGATAATGGACGTGAATGCATGTTTTCCAGGAGCAACTCATGATTCATTCATTTGGAATCAATCTGGATGCCAAGATGCCCTTTGTAATCTTTATTTGAGAACAAGAAGATCTTTCTACTCACTGGGTAAACTGTATATATAAATTATATATTAAAGAAGCAGCTTATAATCGATGAAAGTCCATTACTAGAGAAAAAACAGTTGCACTGAAGATTTTCAGGAAAGGAGGGTCTATAGAACCACAACACGTGTTTTGCTAAAATGCTTCGAGTGGAAAGTATCTGTTCCATCTGATATAAACCCTCCATTTATGAAAATCTTCAGTGCAAAGTGTTTTTGCGCGCGTGTTCCGCAAGGAACAGCGTGCTATCATTTCGTCACAATGTCTGTATTTTTCGAATTTTTTTTCGAAAATGGTCTCAAACGATTAGGTTCGACTTCCTGATGAAGAATTCGAGGTCAAATTCAATTCTGTCCGTCCAGTCCGGCCGGCCGGCCGTTAGCACGATAACTCTCGAACGGAACGACTTAGAGCGTTGAAATTTGCAGGGTAGTTTTGTAGCGTAAATATCTCGGACAAGTTCGTTAACGGGCGAAATCCACCGAGCGGTTTCGGAGTTAAGGCCGTTTTTTGTCAAAACGTTTTTAATGAATATTTCCGGAACCAATCACTCGATCTTTCTGAAATTTGGCAGCAAATTGTAGAATCATGACCTTTATATGCCTGCGAAGTTTTGTTTTGATCGGACGGCCCTAAAGTAGCAAAAAAAAATTTAAAAAATTTCAAAATTTTGTTTTCAGGATAACTCGAAAAATACTGATCTGATTAAATTGAAACTCAGTAGTTAGATGCAAAAGACCAATGCAAACACTTTTGCAAAATTTCGTGAAGATCACGTGACATGAAAAAAATAAAAAAATTACTACTATTTTGCGAAATACTTTGCTTAAAATGCCGAAACCTATTTTTTTGAGGTTCATGCTGCCCTTTCCGGACATTTTTCGTTGTGCGCATGCGCAGATGAGAAGTCATTTAACTGCTGTAGTTTTCGTCAGAGAGGATTGGGGTTTTGGGGTGGCGGATGCTATTCCTCCATATATCCAGATCCCTGATGAGGGTCTGCGCATGCGTAGATTAAAGATGCGATATCTTCCGAACCACTAGTGTTGGAGAATCGGAGTTTTTTGTAAGGTGTGTTATTTTGAAAGGACTTTTAGCCGCGAGTAGATTGCGCATGCGCAGAAGATAAGTGTCTGTTTTTGGGTTGGATGGGTTATGTTGGGAGTGCTGAGTCGATATTGTGAAGTTTTAAAAGAATATTCATAGCAATTCAGTGCTCGGACACTAGTCAGTTTGGGGGAAATACCGTTGTTTCCGAGTTGAAGTGTGCATACCGTGGCCCTGGGGCCAATTATGAAATTGATGTTACCCCTTACGGGCATTTTTCGTTATGCGCATGAGCAGACCATCAGTGATTTAACTGCTGAAGTTTTCGTCAGAGAGGATTGGGGTTTTGGGGTGGCGGATGCTATTCCTCTACAGAATCCCCTGGTGAGGGTCTGCGCATGCGTGGATTCAAGAGGCGATATCTCCTGAACCACTAGTGTTGGAGAATCGGAGTTTTCTGTATGGTGTGTGATTTTGGGAGGACTTTCAGCCGCAAGTAAATTGCGCATGCGCAGAAGAGAAGTGAATGTTTTTGGGTTGTATGGGTTATGTTGGGAGTGCTGACCCGATATTGTGAGGTTTTAAAAGAATATTCATGGCAATTCAGTGCAAGGACAAGTCAGATAGGGGGATGTAGCGTTGTTTCCGAGTTAAAGTGTCCGTATCGTGGTCCTGGGGCTAATTTCGAAATTGATGTTACCCCTTACGGGCATTTTTCGTTATGCGCATGAGCAGACCATCAGTGATTTAACTGCTGGTGCTTTCGTCAGAGAGGATTGGGATTTTGGGGTGGCGGATGCTATTCCTCTATAGAATCCCCTGGTGAGGGTCTGCGCATGCGTGGATTCAAGAAGCGATATCTCCTGAACCACTAGTGTTGGAGAATCGGAGTTTTTTGTGAGGTGTGTAATTTTGGGAGGACTTGCAGGCACAAGTATATTGCGCTTGCGCAGATGAGAAGTGAATGGTTTTGGGTTGTTTGGGTTATGTTGGAAGCAATGAGCCGATATTGTGAGGTTTTAAAAGAATATTCATGTCAATTCAGTGCACGGACACAAGTCAGTTTGGGGGAAATAGCGTTGTTTCCGAGTTGAAATGTCTGTATGGTGGCCCTGAGGCGAATTTATAAATAACTATATTCGGTAGATCTATATTAAAATACGTTCGGATTTGGAGAAGAGGCAATTGCGTTCCAAACGGAGGTCCCACAACCGCATTTTTTTTCGATCTACGGTAAAGCTAACAGCCAAACTGTATTGATAGCTATATTTGTTAAAGGAACTTGAAAAAAAAAAAGCACTGACGTGTAGTCAGTACTCTTTGGCGCGCGTGTTCACGGTGGTTAATTTGAATTGAATGACGAGTACTTCAAGCTCAGTAGATAGAGCGAGCCGAAGATCTACCCAAAGGATAGTGGACACCATTCACTGTCGGTTCAAAAATTAACAGTGCTGTATCTAAGCTGCCATCAGGATAGATTAACAAAGTTGGAAAAGAACGCAAGTGACTCTCCTTAGTCGCACAAGCTCCTAGAAGATTTGGGAGGGTCAGTATAATCCTAATCATGTTAATCGCACGCGCGCAAAAGCAGATTGACTTAACAATGAAAGAAAAAGTGTAAAAAGTCAATCTGCTTTGGCGCGCGTGCGATTAACATGATTTGGATTATACTGACCCTCCCAAATCTTCTAGGAGCTTGTGCGACTAAGGAGAGTCACTTGCGTTCTTTTCCAACTTTGTTAATCTATCCTTATGGCAGCTTAGATACAGCACTGTTAATTTTTGAACCGACAGTGAATGGTGTCCACTATCCTTTGGGTAGATCTTCGGCTCGCTCTATCTACTGAGCTTGAAGTACTCGTCATTCAATTCAAATTAGCCACCGTGAACACGCGCGCCAAAGAGTACTGACTACACGTCAGTGCTTTTTTTTTTTGTTTACTTTATTCAGAATTGTATTTCAGGTGACTCCGGATATCCACTGAGAACCTGGATTTTAATTCTGATGGTAAACCAGAACCAGGTACACATCAATTCGAATTCAATCAACACCTAAGCACACTCCTTTGATTGATAGGTGTAATGGTCTACTGAGATGCCCTTCAGGTGCTTATTGGAACATAGGGTGTTACATTACACACCAGAAAAGGCAGGAAAAATAATAAGTGCCTGCGTTATGCTTCACAAACTATGTATCGAACATTATATGCCTGACCCAGACATAGGTGATGATCTTATAGATTATGGAATAAATGCTATTGGCAATGAAAACAACGTGGGAGGAGCTATGGCAAGAATGGCATGAATCCTGAATTAGTAGAGGAAATAAATATAGTGATGAAGTATTTTAAGAATACATGAAGTAATGAAATAAATATATCTGCACTTTGTTTTAGTATTTTTTTCATTGTATAATGATTTCAAAACGATGACATCCCACATTCTTTACTAATTGAATACAACAAGTAAATAATTGAAAAAAGAAATATTTTCTCAGAAACAAATTCATCAAATAATAGTAACAAGATCGTTAGATATGGTTCCATAATAAAAACATTTTGATAAAGAAATAATATAGATAAAATACTATATAAGTCAATTCCTAGTCAATACATCTTTATTTTTCATTAAAATTTATTTCAAATTAATTATAACAATTAAACAGCTAATATCGGTTAAATATAATATAATAATATAAGGACACACTTCATTAATAGGTACCTACATATTTTCTGAAATTGCTTATTCTGTCTGAATTATTTCTTGTTAAACGCATTTAATCTAATATATGTTCTCGTTCTGCACATACATAATATTTCATAAGGAAATTTACCAGCAATATCTGGATGATTTTATTTAAGGAACCCGGTCTGCGGCTTTATTACTTAATTATATGTTTCCTTATTAAAACTCCATTTCAAGCTTACTGGCCAACTCAAATAATACTTGAGGTAGTAAGGCATTAAATTCAACCTGCAGATTTTGTACCTACTTAAAACATCCTTTTTTGGTATGCCTAAATTCAATGCTGAATATTCAATATGTTGGATAAGCAATGTATTTCCATCCTTCATTGGAAATTGTTTCCCAATGTTTTATTATTGCACATTATAAAAGCTGTAGCATAACAATTTAAAGAATTTTTATATTCCTCCTTCTTGCCCAATTCATATTTAAATTCTATCGATCGATCGTTCGTTGAGCGAATACGCTCATAAACGAGTGCAATCGAACGTATAGTTCGTTTTGAGTCAATTCTCGAGCAAATCTTCAACTACTCGCTCCATCGAAAGTATACGCTCATTTCGAACGAAGAATAAACTTGGCATCGTGGCAAATTCATCGAAGAATGTGCTGATCATAGAAATCTAATGTTTATGATCTTGCATCTCGATCAACTTATCTAAGGTTAGGGTAATATGTTTTGATTAGGGAGCAGAATTTAAACTTGAAAGATTCGTAAAATCAGATTCGCATTTGCTGTGAATAACATTCTATTTTTGTTTTGAATATCAAATATTACTTGTGGTCAAACATGGACACATAAATAATGGTAGAAACAGACTATGCCCACGTACGCCACGTACGCGACGCAACGCGATATCTGGACCCTTGAAATTTATATGCCAAGAAACACACTACACCGACGCTATCATACGCAACGCTATCCCATGCGGCCCACGCAACGCGATATCCGCCGATCCAGATCGACGGGGGAAGGTGTAGGGGATTGTAGATGCTAAGATGGCGTAGATTAGTGTGTTTCTATAGAAACTTACATTCGAAACACGTCAGTAGATTTTGAAAAGATGGCAGATGAACAATTCATCGATTTAATTAAGAATTACGAGGTAATTTACAATATTAAATCCGCGGAATATCGCGATGCTACATTGAGAAATGCAGCATGGGAAGAAATAGCCCAGAAAATTGGCAAACCTGGCAAGTACCTACCTGTTACTATAATTTTCTAAAACATATTTGTACTGTAAGAATTGGCTACAATATAGGCACGTTTTATACTGAATAATTGAATATGTGTGGGTATTTCTGTGGCAAGTACCTACATGCTACTAAATTTGTACTGTATGAATTCGAATTGGGTAGGTTATGTAAGTATATATACACAGTATAGGTACGTTTAATACTGAATAAATTAATATGTGGGGTATTTCTGTATAATTTACTTTAAAAAAAAGAGGTAAAATACGACCCGTATATATTTATATAGATTTAATAGTCCTTCTATATAAATATGATTGTATTACAATTTCATAACGTAGGTAGGTGGTACCTATACTTGTGTATGATATTTTTGCACGTATTTCTCAATTACCTATTGGATTTTCATATTCCTTTTTTGTTTGCTTATTTATTTATGATATTAATGATTGGTAAAAGTTTTATCAAAATGCATTCATTACTTTTTTAGCAAATCACCAAAATAAATGATGCGAATTTAGCCTGTTGTCCTTTAACTCGAAATGACATGAGTATTTATTTGTAGTCAGAGTTGTAGTCTCTCTAAAGTCATTAGGTACATACTTGCTTCTTATGTACTAGTTGATGTTTCATAAGTCATACACATAATGTTAATAAAAAACATTTCATTTATTTATTAATACATTTTATTTTTATAGTAGAAATAATCCATGAACTAATCATTTTCGTTGGGTGGATTTTGTAATCCTCTTCTCACCATATTTAATTGCCACGGCACTGAACCCTCGCTTGAGATGAAATATTGTTTGAATTTTTCTCTGATATTATATGCATATTGCGTGTGCTTCCTTCTAAGACCATCCAATGTATTTAATGATTGTTGTGGTGTAGGTTCTGTTCCTCTTTCATCCTGCAGCTCAAAAGTGGTGCCCAAATAGTTATGGAGGCAGCATGCTGCTAGAACTATTTTGTCCACCATTTCTGGTTGTACCTGAACAGGCCCTTGAAATACCCGCCACCTTGCTCTCAATATCCCAAATGCGTTTTCCACGATTCTTCTGGCCCTAGACAATCGATAATTGAAAATTTTATTCGATTCATTATTGAGCAAAGCATTTTTGCTGTAAGGTCTCAGTAAATATTGTTTAAGGGGAAATGCTTCATCGCCGACTATAATATACGGCAATGGTTCTGATCCTGGCATTAGAGGTCGATCTTCTGGTATGTTCAATTTCTTTTGATCCAATAGTTTACCCAGTGTTGATTTTTCGAAAATTCCCCCGTCACTATTCCTTCCGTAGGAGCCCACGTCTATCACTACAAATTTGTAATGGGCATCTACCAAAGCAAGAAGAACTATGGAATTTTGACCTTTGTAGTTCCAATAATCTGAGCCGCCTTTAATTGGACACTTTATGTTCACGTGTTTACCATCTAGAGCTCCTATATGCAGTTTGGAAAATTCCAAAAGCAGTTAAAATCATTTGCTATTCGTTTCCACATTTCCGCTGTGGGTTGCGGCATCACGATAGGTCCAAGATGTTTCCAAATCGCTTCACAAACCTCCTGCACAATTATACGTATAGTAGAAAAACCCATGCGATAACTGAATCCAATGCTCCGAAATGAATTACCCGTAGCTAGGAATCTGTAAAATAAATAATACAAATTTTTAAAAATTAGGTATGTTTAGGGCTAGATGATGCTGTGTGAATAGTAAATAACACAGTGAATATTCCCATATGGGAATATAGGGCTTCTTTTGGTTTGCAATTGAGACGGTCCAAGAACCGTTCAAAGTAGTCACACAGTCGTTTATTGTAATTGGACCTGGGTGAAACCTTTCATACGCTGCGTTTGTCCCACTATTTGGAACCCATTCGGTACCTACTGTCCCTACTACGAACCAAAACTTAGGCCTACAGTCACTATAATTTCAGCATTATCGACTTTGTATGAGGCTCGAATAGACAATGGTACATGTGCGCAAAAGCTACTGACTTTTTAAGAATTTTTATTATTATTGTTGCAGTTGAAATGTGTAGAGAAAATTGGGGTAAGTTGCGAAATTGCTTCAACAATGCTATGAAACGACGCAAGAAAAAAAGTGGACAAGCTGGGAAAATTATTGTGCCTTGGCGGTTTGAGGAACAGATGTCGTTTTTGAAGCCATATTTAGAAGGCCGTCATTCTACCGGAAACCTGGATGCTGCTGTATCTAATGCAAATTCCCCTCTTCCTTCTCCAGAGAGCGTTCCCCTTGAAGAAATTCATTTATTTTCCTCTGATAGCACTCCATCCCACACCAACACTCCCACATCCAATCCATCAAGCAAAAGAAAGGCCAGTTCTAGTAGGGACAATAACTTGGCCGATTTGGTGGAAATTATGAAAAACTCGCACGAAAGAAGAAGTAAAAAACAGGAAATGGATGATTTAGACACATTCTTTTTAAGTATGAGTAAAACGGTAAAGAAGCTCTCAAAACAGGATCAAATTCAAATTAAAATGAATTTGCTTAAAGCTGTAAGTGAAGCAGAGCTCAAACAAGCAGAGTTGCAACAAAATATCTTGAGAGCACCAGTTACTATTGAGGATCAGATAATCAGCCAAAACCAAGAAAATATAAATTCTTCTTCTGGAAGTTTTTCACAAGCCTACACATCATATTCTTCCCCATCATATTTAGTTGAAATGCCTAAGACTCAAATTTCCGTTGATACTAATCATGTAAAAAATATTCGATATTATTACGAAAATATACATTTAGAATAAAATTATCCTAAACAATTTCAATATTTATTGTTTATAATATATTTCATGAGCAGACGAAACATGCAGGCTCTGTGGATCGAAAAAGTAAACTGCCGAACATATAGTTTGCGGAGGCCCAAAGACGGCCAACCTAAGAATTTTACAAATGGGTGAGCCATTTCTGAATATTCACGAAGTGATAACCAAGCTCCTAGTACGCATCAGATATATTAACACCATTTGGGCAAAACTATAACGCGATGTTCCCAGAACATACGCGCAAAAAGATAATTTATACTTACCTTAGAAAAACTGCTACTCTTTCTCTGGTACTTATCGCCTTCCGAAGATGTGTATTTTCTTTTTGTATATCGGATTCAATCATACCATGAATCTCCTCAAACTGTACTTTAGACATGCGGAAGTACATAAAAAATCGGTCTTCGTCAGATTCTAGTCTCCGCATCAATGTATGATATTCTCCATTTTTCTCTCTGTCTTTATTTATATTGTGTATCCAACATCTTCTCTTCTTAATTCTTTTTTTTTTTCTTGAGGCACGGACATATTCATGTACAAACAACAAACTCAATGAATCTTCCTCAAATTCACTATCTGAATCAGAAAACATCGTACTACTGACAAATGAAAACGACTGATGTCAATATGCGTTGCGTACGTGGGTCAAGTGTGCACGCTAGCTTTCCCACGTCGCGTCGCGTACGTGGCGTACGTGGGCATAGTCTGTTTCTACCTTAAGTCTCGCTTCCTCATCTAATTAATTTCACCAGACAGGACTCAATTTGGAAGGATATAACGAATAATTAAATGTAACCCCGTGTGCAAACAATCAGCGAAGGAAGGTATATAAAAGAGATCCTTGCTTTATATTTTGTATAGTTATACCAATAATCTAATTTTTTTCAGGGTTCGTATGATATGCAGACCATGGATCCAATCACTTCATTTTTATTTCCAACAGCGTATATTCCATAATCAATATGTTCATGACCTATATCTGGGTCAGTTCCAGGAATATTATTGTCAACACAAGTTGTGAAGCAGAAAGCACGCGTTCATTATTTGTCCTGTGTTTTCTGATGTGTAATACAGTACCCGAAGAGCATCTTCAGGACTCCATTACACCTCTGAATCAAACAACGAGGGTGCATGCCTTTATTATGAAAATTTTAGTCATCTAAAGATGATTCAAAAATTGACCATAAGATAAATGATTACCATCTGACTATACCTCAATGAATTTTGATGTTCCTTACCAATTCATATTAGGCGCCCATGAATCCTTCTTTTCCACACACATCCAGTAATAGCTGGATATATTGCCTCGATTCAAGTTGGAATATCCAACATTGCATTTAAGCCTTCTGCTTGCAGATTGGATTGAATGCCTATCTCAGGCGAACTCACTTCATCCAAGTAATGTGTTAGTTGAGTTGGCCCATAAGGCTAAAATGGACTTTTAATACTATCCACAATCTTTTTTTTTCCCATAGGAAACATACTTATACTCAATAATCTTGCAGATTGCAATAAATAAAATTATCACGTTATTGCTGCTTAATTTTCTTATGAAATAATATTATGCACGTTCAGAATCAGAACATCAATTAGATTAATGCATTGGAAAAAAAAATATTTTAAAAATGGAGAGGGAAGTTACAAAAAAATATATGAATTGACAAAGTGCTCATGACCATTGTTTATTGTCTATAGAGAATCTCAACCCTCACTTGAAATCTTTCAATCAAAAATATGTATAATGTAATGTGCAGTGCTTATATGTATACCTATCGTAGACAACATATCATTGATACCTACTAAAATAATATTTAACCGATGTTAACTGTTTAATTTATAAAATAATTAATTTCTAATAAATTTTGATGAAGAAAATAGATGTTTTGTCTAGGAATTACCTTTTTTGGCGCTCTAGTTCCTCAGAACTGAGTGCTTATCAATTTGCCCAAATGTCTGTAATTTTGGAATATTTCGATGAAAATGGTCTTAAACGATTTGGTTCGACTCACTGATCAAGAATCAGTGGTCGAAATTCATTCTGTCCGGCCGGCCGGTCCGGCCGGCCGGCCGGCCGTAAGCACGATAACTCTCGAACGGAATGAGCTAGAGAGTTGAAATTTTCAGAGTAGGTTTGGGGGATGAATATCTCGGCTAAGTTCGTTATTGGGCAAAATCGGACAGATGGTTTCGGAGTAACAAAAATTTTTTTTTTACAAAACAAATTCCAAATCAAATTTTTTTTAATAAGCAGTTTTATCATAAGAATCCATTCATATCATTTTCAACTCTAACAAGCTAATACTTTCGGAGATATGATTTTTTCGAATTTCAATGTAAATCGTATTTCACAGATTGATATAATTATTATTCTATGTATGAATTCTCATAATGTCAACTTGACAGAAGGGAATATTGTAACTGCAAAAATATTGGGGTTGAAATACTCGTATTTTAGCGATGCAACGGGGACCTCACCCGAAAATGTTTGAAAATATTACGTAAATATTGAAAGCATAATTCTGTAGTTTGGTGAACGTAGATCAGGAAATTTTTGATCGATTACAAGGTAATTTATTATTACTTATCTAATAAACTATTATTTGAATTGAATTTCCTTTATGATGCAGTGATATCATATGAATACATTGATATCATTCCCAACTCTGAGAAACCAATACCAGATATAATTTGTCTGTTTGAACTAGAGCGCCAGAAAGGTCCTGTCCACAGGGCTTGAACCCATTTTTTTTAGACCATACTATAATATTAATTGAATAATTTCTAGTAATCTCAATATTAGATACAAGAAAATAAAAGTAGTTTGTAAATTGGTTCACTTTTTCGATATTTTCACTCAAGAATGTCTGACAGTCCTTTTACGTGAAACATATTCTGGCAAATAACAGGAATATGATATTTTAACAATAATGTTCAGTAGCGTTTATAAATAAAATATAAAAAAGCACTGACGTGACCAATTTGAATTGAATGATGAGTATTTCATGCTCTCGATAAGTTAGAAAGAGAGGCAAGAATGCACCCGGCGTCGTTCTAAAACGTACGACAACATTTCAAACAACCGGGCGCACTCTACGTCGGACGCACTCGTTGCATCCGACGTTGATTCCGAACGCAACCCTGGTGGTCGGGGTTATGCTGTATAAGTTTGCTTCAAAATTAACTCTGGTCGAGCCTCCACCAAATAATTCTTCAAATACACAGCAATGTTCTGGATACAGAAGAATAATTACAACATGAATTGTTTCTACTAGAGATGAAGACAATAGAACATTTAACACATACCTGTCAAAGTCGCCAAGATCATTCACGTGGTCAACTCGGATTCGCAAAAGGTCTTTAAATCCTCTTCCGAGATAAGTGAAGGTTACCAAAATGAAACCAATATAAGCCTCACTAACTTAATTAGATTCGATTCGAAACTATATCCAACTAAGATTCCAATAATTCTTACAAAGTTTCGAAAATGCGCTTAAACCAATTGCTTCCTTCGTTGAACCTCCACAAAATGGACGATCTTATCTCACCTAAGCCGACTCTGACAAAATTTCAGAACGTCACAACGAAACAATATTGCCAATTCATCCGGTCCCTTGAATACAATTCCCTATACGTCGATTGGCAATACCGAGACTCAACCTCAAATTTACTGACAATACAATTAACAAATTTATCGCAACCAAAACATAAACAAACCTCTGCCTGGATCAGAAAGGAACGTTACAAACCGATCTGTACAAAACTTTGCATACATATAAAGGTTGTTATTTTACAATTTGGGGCTAAATTTCAGATACATCGAATGAGTAGTTTAGGAAATATTCTGAAAAATAGCTTCATCTCAAAATGGCCATAACTCCGGAACCACTTCGACCAGTAACGAAATTAAATAATAGGGGTATTTATACCCCAAACCTACCATAAAAATTAAACTCCAAAACAAGGGCGCAAAAAAATCCCCTTGAAAACACCCCAAATAGTTGCTTACGGACCTAGTTACATTTTTTAGGCAGTGAGAATTTCAGAAGATAGTTCAAATTCGATTAACTTGTTGCTCTTCCTGTCAATATTCAAATCAAAATTAAGAATACTCACAGATGTTTGCTTAGACTATCAGGAGGATATCTCCATGGTTGAATATATGTTAACCATAATTCCAAAACAAGTCTGAATGATCCATCCAAAGGCCAACGATGAATGAGATTCCTTATAAATACATAAAATTTTCCTTGCACCATGGGAATGGTTATTTTCTTCAATTCTCCTAAGTGTGTATCATCTGCTTTTGCGCTTGTTGCGAAGGCATGTATCTGTTTTATTAAAACTCTGACGATTCGCATATATTCCCCAGATGGAAGTTCATTGTAATGAAGACGTGGCTGGAAAAAACAGTTTCTGCAATATAAAATTTTTGGAGAAAAAATGTTTTAATATTTTATCTAGTGTTATTTCGCGCAAATTAGCGCGTTGGCATTCGACGGACATGTACATATGTACATATACATATGTACATTGTCAATTTTGGGGACATTGACAATGTACATGTACTTGTACATATATAAAATTTTGGTGACATGTATATATGTACATTGTTTATTTTGGGGACATATGTACATTATGTCAATTTTGGGGACATGTTCATATGCATATACTCCATTCACATTTATAAAGTCTCCCGGTTGGCCATGAAAATTTGACACATTTCACCATGTATATTTTGAAAATGTTAGGTTATAGTCATTTTCCTGTCAGATATCTACGCAACGTTGTCCTCTCTACATAGAAGTCCTAGTAATTACGTATTTTCACAATGTGAATTTACTTCGGAAAAATAATGAATTTGAGAAAATATTATGTGAATTCAATACGTCCTGGCGACTGTAGAAGAAAATTTTTTACTCTGTTGTTACTGGAAATATTTCACGTATATAAACTGGTTGGAATATTCCATTATGCTATTTTCTTGCATGGAAATCAAGAATCAAGTGTTGGAATTTTATTGAAAAATAATGGATAGAGTACCCCGTTACTTTGTTATAGTTCATTTGAAAAAAGAATAAAGTACCTGAATAACCCGGCAGGAAAACTTCTAAACAAACAGACGTACCTATGGAATTCCCCACTTTTCGAAATCTCAAGAAATAAGCCTACAGAAGACATTTAAATACCTTGTTTCACAACTTGAAATACACCAGTTTCAAAATGTAGTAGTACTACGAAACCCGAGTCATTCTTATATCTGAATAAAATATAATGATAGGAAACTAAGTCATTTCATTCGAGAGTTCAACATATCAGAATGAAGTTTTCCTATTGCAGATTTCGGGTCTGTTCTTTATTATATTCGAAGATAATGGTCTGTGATAATATCTTGTCTAAGATTAAGTTATGATTATGTTGAGAGTAGAATTGGCAACGTCTCGCCGGATTGTTTTGACCTTGACGATATTTCAGCAGTGCCAACCTTCTGTGTTTTAGTTACAAAAACGTGATAGACCTAAATCATGGCCAACCGGGAGACTTTATAAAAGTGAATGGAGTATATGTACATGTTCCCAAAATTGTATATATGTACATTGTCCCCAAAATTGTATATATCTACGTATACATTGTACATTGTCAATTTTTGGGACATATGTACATAATGTCAATTTTGGGGACATGTACATATGTACATGTCCTCAAAATTGACATTCCCCTAAAATTGTACGTGTGTACATATGCATATACAGGGTGTTTCCTAAACATGCGGCAAAAATTCAGGGGGTTGTTCCTTGGACTATTTTAAGCATGTTTTGTCCTTGGATGATTTTTGAAAAACCTCTTTGTTTCGAAGATACAGAGCGAACAACATTTTTCATATTTTTAAAATTAATAATAGTTTAAATAAAAATGCGTACCGCACTGTGTTTACTAAGTAGGTACAATTTATTTTTAAATTTGTTTAACAACATTCCAATTACTAAAAACGGCCAGTTTTTTGACTAAAAATTGATAAGTGCAGATGGTAAAGGAATACAGATTAAACACGGTTTTCATTTGAATTCGTTTTGTGATGTATTAGCAATTAACATTTTATCTTTGACTATTATGAATCGCTATACAAACGCCGAGATGACTGACATGCATTTCATTTATGGACTTGCTGATGGAAATTCATTAAAAGCTAGGAGGTTGTACATTGAACGATTTCCTGGGCGTAATATTCCTGACAGAAAATTGTTTCAAAATATTCATCAACGTCTGCATGAAACAGGCGCATTGAAAAAAATGGGGGGACCAGGAAAACCAAACACAGTAAGAACGGTGGAACTGGAAGAGAATGTGCTGGACATGATCGAAGAAGACCCTAGTACTTCTACTCGAAAAATTTCCAATACTTTGAATGTGAGTAATAAGACTGTTTGGAAAATTCTTAAAGACAATTTGTTATACCCATACCATATGCAACGCGTTCAGGCACTTATTCCTACTGATTTTCCCCCACGTATTGCATTTTGTCAATGGCTTTTAACCACATTAGTTCAAATTCCTCAATTACTGACGCTGATTCTTTTTACCGATGAAGCGAATTTCTCAAGAAATGCAATAAGAAATTTTCATAACAACCATGTATGGGCCGACGAAAATCCACATGAGGTAATTGAAGATCGTTTTCAACATCAGTTCTCATTGAATGTTTGGGTTGGTATTGTGGGTGACTGCCTAATAGGGCCGATATTTTTACCAGAAAGACTTACCGGGGACGTGTATCGCAACTTTTTAGAACAAACGTTACCTCTGTTTTTGGAGGATGTACCATTGGCAATAAGACATGCAATGTGGTTTATGCACGATGGTGCACCAGCGCATTTTAGTTTGGTTGCTCGTGAGTTTTTAACATTAACATACGGAGATCGCTGGATTGGAAGAGGTGGACCTCATTTATGACCTGCTCGTTCCCCGGACTTAAACCCCTTAGATTATTTCCTATGGGGCCATCTAAAATCATTAGTTTATACCACTCCAGTAGAAAATGTGGAAGACTTGCGAAATCGGATCATTGCTGGGTGTAACTTAATAAGAAATGATCCTGGTGTTTTTGAAAGGGTTCGGCAGTCAATGAGGAGAAGATTGGATGCTTGTATGCTGGGTAGAGGTGGTCATTTTCAACAGTTTTTGTAGGTTGAGTTGAATTTTCATGTAATTTTTCATAATAAAATGTTATTATCCAAAATTTTGTTTCCCCTATATCTTCGAAACAAATAGGTTTTTCAAAAATCATCAAAGGACAAAATATTCTTAGAATAGTCCAAGGAACAACCCCCTGAATTTTTGCCGCATGTTTAGGAAACACCCTGTATATGCACACTCAATATTTTCCGAGTTATGGCGTTCTTCGATATGCCGACCCCGATTGCCGCACAAACTATAGGACATACTACAACTTTTTATTTACGCCTTTCTAGACGACATATCCAAAGCTCATCGTGGAACACTCAATATTTTCCGATTTATGGCATTTTTCGATATGCTGCCCCCGAATTCCGCCCCCTGGGGCCGCACAAACTATGGGGCATACTACATCTCATTCTTAACGCCCTCCTGAAGTACTATTCCAAAGTTCATTTTGAAACACTTCGTATTTACCGAATTATGGCATTTTTCGTTTCACCGCCCCCAGCCACCGCCCCCCCGGGGGCTACACAAATTATTTGACATTATATTTGATTCTTTAGGCATTCATGAGCAAAACTCTCAAATTTCATCATTATCAAGTACTTATCGAATTATTAATATTTACTGTTGAAAATTTTTGGTCGTTGAGTGTATGTGTGGATGTGGATAACTTCACACCGGTATTTAATTTATTTATTTATTTATTCACCAATATTTTCTTATTATTATTATTATTTATTATAATATATTTTTCAATAATTTTTTTTTAATTTTCTAGTGATACGATCCTCACAAAATCTCACATACGTCTTTGTGTCGGTATTCTACAACTAATTGCCAAGTTTCAATTCGATCAAATCCGTAATTTTCGATTTATTGACGATATAACAACAAAATTTCAGATGGGTACAGCTCCGAAACCGTTCGGCCGATTATGCCTATTTACGAACATAACCGTCTTATTCAGATGCGCAACCTACCCTAAAAATTACAAGTCGCTATCTCTTTCCGTTCGAAAGCTATCGTGGAAACGAAAGGCCGGCCACATAATTGGTGCTCGTCAGCAACCTGTTACTCGGACGTTCAACTAAACCAAATAAACTTTTTATATAGATAAATGTTTTCATGAATAGGAACCCCACGTGAGTTAACGCTGGGTGTGTACAGTATATTAATTATACAAATTCATTTAGAGACCCTATTGGCAGAACGCTCTGGACTTGTTGATTTAATAACAACAGTATCAGCCATTTTTCAATATTTATTATACATATTCTAAACACATCACTCACCATAGCTTGAGGATTATTGAAGGAAGCATTCAAATTTTGTATTGGTTGATTAATCTGGTCATTATTCAACCACAAATCAATAAAGACAGTCAAGACTGTTTCACTCCGCCAAATTTCATTCCTAGGATGTTTGTCAAGGTTTTGGTGAAAGGTATAATCTTCCATTGATTTGTTCAGTACAGATGAAGATATTAGAGACGGAACATAATGTGGTCTGAAAAAAAAAAACAACGATTGGACCATAATAAAGTTCGATTTGATCCATTTTACCTGTGAATTTGTGGTATGGCTTGAAATGGGTTTTTACCGTTATAACTTATTAATGGTAAGATTGGAGTCTTTGGATCAGTTGGTAAAAAATGCAAAATATAATCACAACACAGAACATAGTAAACGGTATTCCATGAATAGTTGACGTTTACTGGAGATTTCTGATGCCAGGAGTTTATTAAGTAGTACGCAAAATGGAACATGTAATAATCAAAAGGATCTGAAAAAATAATGAGTATTTCGTTGTATTCAAATAATCACATTGCTCCATTCCCAAATTATCTACACAACTGAACAGATTAAAAATCTACTTACTTAAACTAAGAGATATTTGTCTTGATTGTGGGGAAATCTGTATTAGATCTGAATAAAATGGATGATTAGATTCACTTTCTAAAATATGCCTCACTTTGAGCTACAAAAAATTTGGGCTGGTAGTTATAAAATCCAGTGCACTGCAAATATTTAAATAATTATTTACAATTACTTACAGGTAAATAATTTACAGGAAAATCATATTCGGTTGTTGTATCTTTTAAAAGGGTATATATACACTTGAAGAGGGGGCCACATGGGGATAAAAAATGTCGCAACTGCTTAAAATTTTCCTCTGTGCATTCTGGGGTTGTACGGAGACCCCAGCCTGTTGTGCCCCCTTGAGGACCAAAAATATTATCTATAAGGAATGGAAAAATACTCTGAAGCTCTATGAGGCTAGCTCTATCCAACAGAACTGTTAATTCAGCACACCGAGTAGTAATTGGTAATGTAAATGCTTTTGTTACTCGATTCTGAAATATACGGAAAGGGATATTAAATGAATTCGCTAAAAATAAATATGAAATATACTAACAAAAAAATTTTCAGGTCCTCTGACTTGCATTTTTAAATTCTGTTTATTTCGGCTTTTTATCAGAAATTACTTCTATCAGAATTCAGAAACTAATTCGATCTACATTTAGGTTAGGTTTTACCAGAAATGTCAAACAAATATCACAGACTACACTTAATAGTGTTCTGTGTAGTGTGGACTACACTGTTTGTGTTACGTATGATAGGATAACCAGGATTTAATTTATTAATAGACTATTGAACTCCAACGACACTTAATAGACACTGTAGAGTGGATTCAATAAACTTGGAACGGATTACAGTAACAATAATCCTAAACTGTTGTTGATTTTCGGAACGTATCGGGCTGTGTAGCCGAAATTTTCAAGCCTCCAACAGGGTATCTGAAAAAAGTGGCGCGCAAATATTATCTATGCGCGCAATCAACACGTCCTGTAACTGAATTTGAGTAATATCGTAATATTTTAATTACTGCACAGGACTGTCAGTTCCAGTTCAGGAATATCGGAAATAGTGAAATCAATCCTTCTTAATCTTTAATTCATTTGTAATTTCGTATGCGTTATTTTTTAGTTCTGTATAACGGTCGTTATTCCTGAATTTGGGTTTGTACTTATATTTCCTGCGTCATAGTAGTTCACTAGATTCTTTAGTTTTTAAGATATTAATTTAAGAGATGACTTTCATTTGCGGTCTTCCCTAAACGACCACCACGTGATCAATAGGCATGGGCGTAGACACAAAAGGGGCTGCAGATCCGATAGATATTTTTATTATTTATTGCACAGATAAGTCATCTGGTTTTATGGACATCAATTGGACATATTTAAATCAAAAATTCTACTTGATATTTTGCCTATATACATATAAAATTCAAACAAATATTCCATTTCTTACAACATTGTAATTTCAAATATATAAAATTTCCGGCATTAATTTCGTCTTTTTGAAGGTTGTATTATGCTTCGCGTTGTATTTAAATGTTTGATGAACATTAATCAAAGAAAGGGGTCGAACTGGTACCAAGTTCTAAGTACCAAGTATTAAATTATCGTCAAAAATGATAGAAACATCCAATTTACTTTTGAACAATAAGAAATTTCCAAAATCGAAATGTCAACGATAACCTATTGGAATGACATCTCGACAAAATTAAAAAATGTCTAAACGTTCAAAAAAATCCAATAAATATCCTGCTAATTCGCTATTGCTGCCAGATAAATCGGTAAAATCCTCGAATCGAGAAGGAGCTTCCAAATTGAAACCAAGCAATTCGGAAAACAATCTGAACAGAAGCAAACCGTTAAAAACTTCCCTTTCGTTAAAATCTTGGAGTGAAAATCAGAAAGATGCCAAGACCAAAACAGTTAGTCACTTAGATCATGACAACCTCACTAATTTTCAGGATTTGAACATCAATAACGAATCGGATGAATACGACTGCTCATCGAGTCTGTTAAGGGCGAGAGACAGCTTGGAAAGTTTGATGAAAACCGAGAGATTTTTAGAAAATACAGATTTGCACATTGGATCACCATCTACCTCTTCCTCGCCAGATACTTCATCGCCCCGTTCCTTACCAGCGTTGAATGAAAACACGAAAACAACGGTGGCTTCAAAATCCTCGGCATGGGAATCGAGTGAAAAAATGACAAAAAGTCGGAGGGCAAAGGAAAAGAAAAAGAAGGGAACAAAAGCCCTAGAAGTGCCGAACGTGAAATTACTGAAAGGCGATAACAGAGATTTCAAATCTGGCGACGATGAAAAGACGACTGCATCTCCATCTTCTAGTAACCTGTTGACTGATAACTTTGCTTACGTAGCTTACGAACCTAAAACTAGTAGATCTGTTGTTTTTACCAACGATGTTATGGTTGTCTATTTTAACGGCGAACACGTAGTGAGCGAATCCAAAGAGCCACTGAAAAAGGAACTTGAACAGCAAGTTAGAAATAAAGAAATGAGAAAAGGATTTCTTCTCTACAACTAGTAATTTTTAATTGTGCCCTTAACATATGTCCTTCACTTGTATATCATCTTTTCATCATTCCCAAATATTCTGTTCTTGTGTACAAATTATGAATACAGTTATCTCTAAATTAATTTTTTTTTCATATCTCTGTCCAAATCATTGAAGTTTATTAATTCTTGTATATCTTTCAGCCGTGTTTTATATCTGTGTTGTGAAATATTTCAAATGTAATGTTAAAATAGAAATTAAATAAAAATTATCGAGAAAAAATTGAGGAAAGCGTGAAGTCAGGAGCTTTTGCCGCGCATGTTCCATTGTCTATTCACGCCACATACGAAGTCGATCGAGCTGAAATTTGGTGCTCGATTACAAAATGGGTGCTCGTAGTTATGAGCGGAATTTCACCTGATTATGACGCAAATTTTCTGAAATATAAAATTTTCGAAGAAATTCCATATTCTGACTTATAGAGAAAATATCAACGATATTCCATCATCAGTTGGGTATAACTCCAAAATTGTTTGGCCGATTATTCCCAAAAACTAATCACTTAACTGTCCCTTTCGAATGCGCAACCTACCCTGAAAATTGCAAGTCGTTATCTCTTTCCGTTTGAAAGTTATCGTGTGCAACGGTCACCAATCCAGCCACTGAACTCACCCAAGGCTGCTCGGATCTCCAACAATATGGATCCGATCGTGTTCAAATTTGGAACTTGACTGTAAAGTTAGATTTTGAAGGCTCACGCAAAATTTTAGTGACATCAGACGGATAGATTCTGAGATTAACAATTTTTTTCAATGATTTTTTTGAATTTTCTAGTGATACGATCCTCACGAAATTTCGTAAAAATTTCCGCGACGGCATTCTACAACTAATTATCTTGTTTAAATTGGATCGGTTTCCGTATTTTTCGAGTTATTGAGGAAATAACAACAAAATTTCAGATAGGTATAACGCCAAAACCGTTTGGCCGATTATGCCTCTTTATGTTCTCAAGTTACCGTGGGGTAGCGGTCGGACAGAATCAAATATGACCTCGGATGAACGCAAAAACAAAATAATCCCTATAATTCTCGAAATAATTGACTGATTTCAATATAAAAAATTAGTATAATGCCCGAATAAACCACAGACAACGAACTATATAGGTAAAGAATGTTTAGCAGGAAATGCCTGCCCTGACGTGACTTAGCACCCTGAATGAACAACCGTTCACTGGTTTATCTAACCACACTTAACCGGGCGTTTTCAGTCCCTAAAGGTCTTATATAGGTTGACGGCTTTGCAGTCTCTGACACTCTTACGGCAAAAGAATGAACGTCGCTGTACATCACTCAAGGTTTCTTCATCGCAGAGGCTCGGAGTTCGTAAGGTTTTCCATAGGTGCAGCTGGTGGGATTATTTCCATACCAGTTCGCAACAGTTAGTATTAACTCCTTCGGTTGTTAGAGCTCGGCTCACGCAAAATATTTGTTGAAGGTTCAAATCAATGAATATTTCACCGTGTGTCTTCTTTAGTTATTGGCAATTAGTCACAGTTCACCTCATGGGATGTAATGCTATTACATATTCACGCGTTTTCAGTTTTTTGTTAAAATATATCGTTTCAATATATAGTTTTGATTCAGTGCTAATGATATTTCCCCGACTGATCTATGCTCGTACTCTCATCATAGTTCATCGTGTACATGAGGGCTTTCTAATGATTTAAATTCAACTTGCGTCTAGTAGACTGGCCTATTATTGTGTCGTTACAATTACAGAAAAGCTACAGAGGGGTCAGCGTTCAAATTTCAAAATTTAACAGGAAGAATCGACAATTTGTGGTACTACATTCTATCATGCGATAGAAAATTTTTCAGGTGTTTTAAAATAGTCTTTCAATAACTGGATCTTCTTTGTCAAAAAATTGAACTACTAAAGCTCAAATTTTTGGACAATACAGACAATAGACAGATGGTAATGATAGGATTAGATTATTTAACTCAGTATATTTCGATATATTATAAATTATTATTCAATATAAATAAAACATACCAATTAAAAAAAAACACGCGAAACTATCACAAAATAAAGACACATATTAAAAAAGACTAAAATCATTATCACAAAAATTTAAAAAAGATATTCATTTTTTCAGTTCTTCTAGATCTATTATTTCAAAATCTTCTTCACTAGTGCTACTTCTATTAGATATATTTTTGGTTTCTGTACTTTGCATGCTACTCATAGCATTATTTATTAAATTAGAAATTTGGAACCCTCCTGTTGAAGTCACATAATCTACAATATTGTGGACCAGCCCTTTGGATTCTTCGAGTGTTTGATTTTGCGCTTCCTCAAATCGTAAACCTTCCTCAAACTTTCCTTCCTCATCGGATGAACTTTCTCTACTGAAATGAGATTCTTTGAAGCGAATGACCTTCAACTCAGATTCGGAATCACTTGAATCTACGAAACTTGGAGTTAATTCGTGATTTTGAGATGAATTGATTGGTAACAAGTCTTCCTCCAATATTTCATGATTGTCTTCGGCATCCAAGAAGGATGGCATAGAACTTATTCCACTGATCAGGGAATTTGTGACAGAATCTGAAAAATAATTAGGTGAATTATATCAAAGAAATTTCTTTTCTCATAATTTTAAGCTGGATAATATTACACGAAGAATTTAAAATTTCTTGTTAAAACTGGATATTAAGTTAAAATAAACATATTTCTGAAGAACTAATTAAAATATCAACATGAAAGTCAGAATGTGTATTGATTTTACACATAATATTCCTTCATGTAGAATGGTAAGTCTTTTCAAATCAATATTGAAGAACTAAAACACTTTTCAGATTTATATTCCAACAGACAAGAAATGTTCTCTAAAGGCAAGTTTATACAGCAAATAAAATAAAATAAGAAAGTCGAACATCCACATTTCGAAGGTCGAGTTTATACAAGAAATAAGATAAAATAATTGGTTCAAGCACTGACGTGAAGTCAGAAGCTTTTGCGCGTATGTTCTATAGTCCATTCTTCTGTATTGGACACCCTTAATCGAATTTACCATGGTAAATTCGAATTCGTTAATCGAATTTACGATGGTAAATTCGATTAAGGTTTAAAATCAAGAAAAAATTGGTTCAAGGACTGACGTGAAGTCAGAAGCTTTTGCGCGTATGTTCTATTGACCATTCTTCTGTATTGGACAATACAGAAGAATGGTCAATAGAACATACGTACATGAGTCAGAAGCTTTTGCGCGTATGTTCTATTGACCATTCTTCTGTATACAGAAGAATGGTCAATAGAACATACGCGCAAAAGCTTCTGACTTCACGTCAGTCCTTGAACCAATTTTTTCTTGATTTTTTTGAAATTTTCTAGGGGTACGGTTCTTAAAATTTTTTTTTTCGTAATTTTTTTCGAATTTTCTACGGGTACGGTTCTTACAAAATTTGAAACACGTCTTTATGTTGATTTTCTACTACTAGTTACCAAGCTTCAATTCGATCGAATCTTTATTTTTTGAGTTATCAAGGAATTAATATTCCAGGTGGGTATAACTCGGAAACCGTTAGACCGATTATGCCCAAAAACGAACTCAACTCTCCCATTCGGATACACAACCTACCCTGAAAATTGCAAGTCTCCTTTCGTTCGAGAGTTATCGAGGCAACGGTCACCCATCTACTGAACTCACACAGGGCTGCTCGAATCTCCAACAATATTTAACCGATCGTGTAAAAACTTGAAACTTGGCAGTAGAATTAGGTTAGATAGATAGATAGATAGGTTTATTTTGTTCGAAGTAAATGTCAAAAATGCACAAAAAAAAAACGTCAGCAAGGGTACACTAAAGAAAAATCGACTTTTCAGCCTTACAAAAATCAAGGTATTCTTGGACATTATATGGTTCACACCTCAAAATAAAGGAATTAAGTTTATACAGCAGTTGTTTCTCAGTTTTTATATCACGAAATTGCCTTGGCAATGCGTTAAATAGTTTCATGCTCATATACATGGCATTATGCTGTGTCAAAGTCAACTTATGAATAGGATACAGATAACAGTCCATTTGCCTTGTCTTTACATTTTTATTTCTGTATTTCTCAAAAACCTCCCGATGCTGAATAAAAAACTTAAGGGAACTGTAGACATATAATCCGGTTAAGGTATGAATATTGTTAGCCCGAAAAAATATATTATGAAGGCTCTTGCAAAATTTCAGCAATTTCAAACGAATAGTTACTGATATATAGAATTTTGATTTCAATTTTCAATGATTTTTCTACTATTACTAACTACCCTCACGAAATTTTGCAAGTATTTTCGCGTCGGCATTCTACAACTAATAACCATGTTTGAATTCAATCGGTTTAGTACTTTTCGAGTTAATGAGGAACAAAAAACAACCAAATTCAAGATGACTATAACTCAAAAACCGTTTGGCCGATTATGCTCATAAACAAACTGAAATGTCGCGTCCTGATACACATCCTAACCTGAAAACTTCAAGCCGCTATCTCTTTCCGTTCTCAAGTTATTATGACAACAAAAATATTTTTTAATAATTTTCTAGCCATACGATTCGCACAAAATTTCACAAACGTGCTTAGGTTCATATTCTACAACTACTCACCAAGTTTCAATTCGATCGGATTTATATTGGTTGAAAACAAAATTATTACTCGGAAACCACTCTGCCGATTATGCCCATTAACGAACTTGTCCGTCGTATTGGGATGCGCCACCTAACCTGAAAATTTCAAGTCGCTAGCTCTTTTTGTTCTCAAGTTATCGTGGCAACGGCCGGACGGCCGGGCGGACAGAATCAAATTTGACCTCGAATTCTTCATTGGGGAGTCGAACTAAATCGTTTGAGACCATTTTCGTCAAAAAATTCGAAAGTTACAGACATTTGGGCAAAATGATAACGCGAT
Source organism: Halyzia sedecimguttata (assembly GCA_937662695.2). NCBI lineage: Eukaryota > Metazoa > Arthropoda > Insecta > Coleoptera > Coccinellidae > Halyzia > Halyzia sedecimguttata. Next base: position 75,995,395 of record OW569414.2, read on the forward strand.
GTTCCCCAGAACATACGCGCAATAAGAACTATAGACCACATTAGTTAGGTTAGAATCATTCGCTTGGCGGGAGATCCATATTCAAATTTTTTAACAAGGAATTTCAACTTTGAGATGAAACCACCCTATTTAAAAGAGAATGTTAGTACAGAGACAACAAGTATTGGATACCTTCCTCATTAGTGCATGTTTTCATGTTATTTCCACATTAAAATCTACTTCCATTTATTCTTAAATCAAAATTGAAACCATTCTAGTTCGAAAGATTTCCGTATGTCGTAGTTGACTTCTGTTGTGCGTCATTACAAGGCCGATTTAGGGTTATGATGTTATTATTTTTGACTGATTTCGAGTGAGCTAAGACATACGTCAATCGAATTTGGTGAACACTGTTATATTTATTAATTATTTTGGAAATATACAATTTTGTTATGAAAACTTGATTCTAGATGGTTGAGAAATGTTCACAGAATCTATTTCAACCAAAATAAACCTTAAGAAATGAGCCAAAGTATCAAAAAACAGACGAGAAATTCGCGTAAATTTTAGGTCCATAAGAAATGCATGGGGAATTCAGTTCTCGGATCCACGGATGGATCGTAATTCAAATTTCCCGCCTAACCTAACTAATGGTTGACCAACTTTCATCATTAGTCGAATTTAAGCGATGGACCGAAAGGTTTTGGGCCAACCTGCGGTTATCGTACTGGTTATAAGACAAATGACAATCTGACGTCACATTTTATAACCGACATCTCTGTCGCTTGAATGCATTGGTTTTAACCGCAATCTTTCAGTGCGAAAACTAACCTATTTTATTTTCTTTTCTCTAGAGACAAGTTTACTCCTTCTATAAATATATCTTTTCAAGTGCAATTTTGGGAAAAGTAATTTCGAAATAAGTAAATTCCGAGGAGATCACTCTTGCATATTATTGTCAGTTGTGGATATGCTTGTATATATGGACATATTTGAATATATTCGGATATATATTTTCTGTTGTTTCTTCATACGTACATACGTGATACGTGATTGAGCACTTTTTGAGTTTATTCAAAATAATAGATAACACACAATCGGACTAATACTGGTGAAACACGAGTTTATATTAATTGGGAAGTACCTGAAGAAGGGGAGCTAGCTGATCGGGAACTGTTGTCTAAGGAATTAAATTTGAGTAACAGTTCACATTTAAAAGATGATGCCAATAATAATCTGAACCAAAATAATTCCGAAAGAAACAAGAATCAGCAGAGTTCAGATCGCACAGAAAGAGTAAAATAGGTAAATCATGCAACATTCTTGACCATACCAATCGAGAAGTCAGTTAAGTCTAGATCTGTATTCAAGTTTTTCAATGCCAATAATGAATTAATTATAGAGGAGTTGTCTTCCATTCCTTGGAAAAACATTTTGAATGATGTTGATGTAAGCAAATGTGTAAATGCCTTTTATGTAGTTTTGAATAAAAAAATTGGTTCAAGCACTGACGTGAAGTCAGAAGCTTTTGCGCGTATGTTCTATTGTCCATTCTTCTGTATTGGACAATACAGGAGAATGGACAACTTAATTAACCATGGTAAATTCCATTAAGGGTGTCCAATACAGAAGAATGGACAATAGAACATACGCGCAAAAGCTTCTGACTTCACGTCAGTGCTTGAACCAATTTTTTTTTTATTTATAATATCATTTAAATTAATATTGTAGGACGTTACTTTAAAATTTCTAAGCTATACTGACTTACAGCTAAAATATTATAAAGAAAAGAAGCAATTGGATAGTCTAACTATCATTTTAATAAAATGATGCATTTTTATTGTTCAAATAAAGATATTTTGTTAACTTACAAGAATTTCTTCATTCAATGGTATTTCAAAGATCTAATTACAGTTTTAAATATAAAATAGGTGTCCAATACAGGAGAATGGACAACATAATTTACCATGGTAAATTCGTTAAGGGTGTCCAATACAGAAGAATGGAAAATAGAACATACGCGCAAAAGCTATCTATCATTTTCCTCAAGTTTCACGCCCCAAAAAGGCCTAAATCGTCAGTTTCGCTTTCGAAAATTTCCGACCCCGTCTCTCGAATTAATTCTGACGTTTCTCGGATTGACTTTTTGAATGGAAAATCGTCGGACTCAAAACCTCCGAAACTTGTATCGAATTAGTATATTTAGGCTCAACCTAGAAGAACGAAATTTGGGAAAAACACAAATCGATTCGTCTTCTTCGACTCGACGGCAAAAGTCCGGGTCGAGCGATCGTTTCTTCGGAGCCTTACGCTACACCAAATCGGTACTACTGAACTCGCACAAGAATGCTCGAATCTCCAACAATATTCAACCGATCATATTAAAACTTGAAACTTGGCAGTAGAGTTAGGTTATGAAGGCTCTTGCAAAATTTCATGAATTTCAAACGAATAGTTACTGATATATAGAATTTTTTTTTTAATTTTTAATGATTTATTAAAAATTTTCTACAAATGCTATCCTCACCAAATTTTGCAAACATTTTCGCGTTGCCATTCTACAACTAATAACAATGTTTGAATTCCATCGGTTCAGTATTTTTCGAGTTGATGAGGAACAAAAAACCACCAAATTTCAGAAAATTTCAGATTGCTATAACTCTATAACCGTTTGGTCGATTATGCTCATAAATATAATAATAACCATGTTTCAATTCAATCGGTTTAGTATTTTTCGAGTTAATGAGGAGAAAAAAACAACCAAATTTCAGATGGCTATAACTCTAAAACCGTTTGGCCGATTATGCTTATAAACAAACTGCAATGTCGCGTTCTGGTGCACATCCTAACCTGAAAATTTCAAGCCGCTATCTCATTCCGTTCGCAAGTTATCGTGACAACAAAAATATTTTTTAATAATTTTTTTAAAATTTTCTAGCCATACGATTCGCACAAAATTTCACAAACGTGCTTAGGGTCATATTCTACAACTACCCACCAAGTTTCAATTTGATCGGATTCATATTGGTTGAAAACAAAAGTATTACTCGGAAACCACTGGGCCGATTATGCCCATTAACGAACTTGTCCGTCGTATTGGGATGCGCCACCTACCCTGAAAATTTCAAGTCGCTAGCTCTTTTCGTTCTCAAGTTATCGTGGCAACGGCCGGCCGGACAGAATCAAATTTGACCTCGAATTCTTCATTGGGGAGTCGAACTTAATCGTTTGAGACCATTTTTTTCAAAAAATTCGAAAGTTACAGACATTTGGGCAAAACTATAACGCGATGTTCCCCAGAACATACGCGCAAAAAGCAAATTAGCTGTGTCAATATTCTCAACTTGCACATTATAATCGGTGCCCTCATAATTGATAGAAATACAATAAATATGATCGTTTTCCGCCATTTTATATTTCCGTATTTCCCGCTCATTCGATGGACCGTTCGTAATGCGGCCCATACACATGCTACTTTTTCGGCGTTCTGGGGGTCTATTCTCGACCTTTCGCAATTTTAACGATTGGTCGCATATGCTATATATTGCTATAGAGATGCGCACGATCGTGCAAATTGCGAAAGGTCGAGAATAGACCCCCTGGCAGCTAGCAATGCCGCTAGCAACCAAAACGCCCAAGGTTCTGTTCGAAAATTAACTCCGTAGAGTAATATTTACTCCATTGCGTTCGAAAACTGAAAGGTTGAGTAAATTTTACTCTGTGACTGTCGTCCGAAAAGTCTGAGTTGTGTTCGAAAATTAACTCCACGGAGTAGAGTAGAGTTTTTGAAGGTTTGACAGATTTACTCTAGAGTTACTCTGACACTGACACTGACAGTGACAGAAGGTGCCAATATCGGAAAATAGGTTATGTTGGTTTAAGAAAGATCCTATTATTATTGTTTTCTTCACATATATGTAACTCTAATCATAAATATATATTGTGAGCAGTATAAAAACTATTAAATTACATCACAAAACATTCATAAAACAGTTAGACAAAGATACTAGATTTTCCTTCCCATGAGTTATGTCAATTTTGACAGAGTAAAATGAACTCCGAGTCGAATACTCCGACTTTTCGGACGACAGTCACAGAGTAAAATTTACTCAACCTTTCAGTTTTCGGACGCAATGGAGTAAATATTACTCTACGGAGTTAATTTTCGAACAGGCCTCGGAGTATTCGACTCGGAGTTCATTTTACTCCTATCAAAACTGACATAACTCATTGAAAGGAAAATCTAGTATCTTTGTCTAAATGTTTTATGAATGTTTTGTGATGTAATTTAATAGTTTTTATACTGCTCACAATATATATTTATGATTAGAGTTACTTGCTGCGTTTGTTTAATCACATCAGATACATCTTGAGATGTCTCCGATTTTTTGATTACCTCTCGCAGATGTGATCATAGAATATTTTAAACAAACGCTCATGACAGTTATTAGATGTAAACAAAAACTCATATCAAAAAAATAATAATGACTTGTGACTAGCCGGTAGTTTTCAAATGTACTTATTTATCTGGGGTTTCTTCCACTTCAACTTTGTTCTCATTCTTTTTTAATGCGAAATACATTTTCAAGAAATATTTCGTTCAAACTAGTCTTCAGAGGTTTATTTGTTTATCAACACAGAATACAAATATATTTCTTCTTATATCTTCCCTTATCAAAGTATTTATCAATACCAAAACCCAAAACGCCACTCAATTACCACAAATGAATTATTTCATATGACAACTTTGACAATTCAACTGGTTACAGCGGTTACATCTCATTTCGAATCTAGATGTGAAAAATGTAATCTGAATCTAATAACAAACGCTATTTCAGATGTAAAAGATGCGAAAAATGCGGCTAAACAAACGCTTGAAATGTAAAAGATGCATCTGATGTGGGTAAACAAACGCAGCAATATATGCGAAGAAAACAATAATAAAAGGATCTTTCTTAAACCAACATAACCTATTTTCCGATATTGGCACCTTCTGTCACTGTCAGTGTAACTAGAGTAAATCTGTCAAACCTTCAAAAACTCTACTCTACTCCGTGGAGTTAATTTTCGAACACAACTCAAAAGTCGCTCAAAAAACGCCTGTGTATGTGTATCCGCTGCCACGCTGGCGATTCGCCGAGCAGAACGCAACGCCGGCCGCCAAGATCAGACGTGTTTGATTTTGGCGTCAGGATAGCCGGCAAAAAGTTTGAAAAACGCTTGTGTGTGTGTGCGAACGTCAACAATGGCTGAAAATCGACGCTTTGCACACCTCTCGCGTCAGCGAATGGCTAGCTACTAAGACGCTTGTGTGTGGTCATAATTCCACGAGCGTCTAGGACGCTCGTAAAACGCCAGCTACCAGAACGCCGAAAAAGTAGCATGTGTATGGACCGCATAAAACTACTCCAGAGCTGGGTTAAAACCGCAAAATTTTGGTAATGCTCGTGATCTGTTCACAACTGATTCTTGACGTCTGCGGACCTAAACCGATCGAATAATCGTTTTCGCTTAAATGAATTGGTTAAGACCGAAAGGGATTGGTTTTAACCGCTCTGCTTTGGTTATTCGCTTAAATTAGACTATAATTTCTTATTTTATTTTGTTTGGAAAATGACAATGCACATAGATTGAAAGTCACAGAAACAGAACTTGAATAAAATTGTCAAAAACCTGCGACTTGATTGGTTCATTCTTATTTCTTATTATATTTTAGATCATCTGTATAAACTGATCCTTTTAAGCATTAATTCTTATTTTATTTTAATTTGTTTCTTATTTTATTTGCTGTATAAATCCTTATCAGATTATCTAATTCAAAGTAGCTCATTTAAATGCTACGCTGATGATATTTCATTATATGTTCAAGATGCCCTAAAAAACTCAATATACTAAATAAAAATACCTGCTGTCCTGTCAGTACCCATACTTTCTAAATCTTCATTATCATCTGGACTGTTCTCTATTGGGAGAGGAATTAAATCTTCTTCTTGGATAACCACTGCAATTATTAAATACATCATCATAATGAAATGAAAATAAACAAATTCTTACCTTGGAATCTTTCAAGGCATGATAAGAAATCTGTTAATTTCCTCTTTACCTGAAGGGGCAAATTTGTATAAACCAAAGGAGTAAGGAAAACAGTCCATAAGATAAAGTAACTAATCGTTAATCCAGAAAAGATGCTTGAAATGTATGCCAACGTGAGGAAGAACAATGACATTATCAAACAAAACTGAAATATGAAAAGTTGTTATTTGGATAGATACAATCCCTTGCTATATATATTACCTCTAATGGATTTTCCTTTCTATAACGGGAAATATTGAAAAGAGCGTTTGTGATGTTGTCACAATATTCCACATATTCTATAGGATGAGGAGATTGATCGAATATTGACATTATATGAACGGAAATAAAGCCAGTGAAACAGATGATGAATATCACTCCTAGGATTGGAAGTTGACTCTCTACAATCATCCTAGAAATAAATGGATATTCAGAGTACCGTAACATTTCACATTTCCATATCAAATTTACTATACCATAAAAAATAGTTCATCATCAAAAAAATCGTGAAAGAGGAAATTGGGTCTCTCCAACACAGCATTTTGAAAAACTCATCGGTCCTATTATACACTCCGTCTTCGTTCGAAATATTTATTATGCGAGATTTCAAACGACGCAATATATTGAATAAGCATTCCATTTTGAAAGTTGAATGTGGATAGTATTCAATTGAATCAATATCAGTGTATGTCACTACTATATTCCATTACAAAATTGATTATGTTGATATTTTTGTCGAATACACGTGTAAACCTACGAACAAAGATGCTACACGAGCTCACCCACAAACCAAAATAATAACATAACAAAGAAACAACTATTCATTCAGGTCTATGATTCCTAACCACACTTTAATCATCTTTAATTCATCATAGAAAAAATTGAAGGTCATCCCCAGAGAAATAGAGATTTCTCTGGTCATCCCTCATATCTATGCTTTTGTTCCACAGACAATACTAGTCGTATTTTAGCGAGTAACAAAAACAGAGTGGTTGAGACCAATCCTTTACAATCATAACCAATTCGTAATGATAGAAAGGGATTGGTTTCTCGCTTAAGTTCGACTTCACTGAGTAATGTTAGCGAACTAAAATATTATATAGGAGGTCCTGATTATATTGTCATGACAACAAAACTAAACATCAGATTTTTCAATTCAAGAAACAGACGTGAATAAATATTTCGGTCGTAATAATCGCTAAATTTTCGTAAACAATATGTCCTGCTGCCCTCCTCCCTGTTTAACTCCGTTTTGTCCACCATGTGCAACTATAAAAGGATGTGTCCCAGTATCCGTATGTCCATGTCCTCCATCACCAAAATGTCCTGTTGAGCCAGTACCAGTCCCTTGCTGCCCACAACCTTATATTCTTTATCCCGTGGAATGTTACCAGAGAGTATGGTGTGATCCTGTCCCCCCATGTCCTTGCCCCCCTTGCGGAATACCATATACTGCAAGGCCACGCTGTTAGGTATAACTGATATGTCGAATAAACTTTTAATACAAGAGTGTTCAGATGTGTTGAGAAATAAAATTTAATTCATATAGATAAGCTTGTGTAGAGAGAATTCAGCTCTTGGGACTTGAAACCATTTTCGGTAAAAATTACAGACATTTGGGTAAAATGGTTTCATACAGAATGTGATATGAGATCCATTCGTTAACCCTTTGTAACAAGGAATTTCTTTTTCCCTTTTCAATACAGATATTTACTCTCTCTATATATATGAATATCCCAACAGTAACAATATTTTTATTAAAATTTCATTAAATAACGCACAAATCAAGAACTATAAAATACTTAGTTACAAGTTGATTATGAACAAGATTCACTTTCTTTGGGTTCTGAGATGCTCTTATTGTCAGATGATGGTTGCATGTTTATTCTTTTTGGCAAGGTCATTTCGAATGCTTCTTTGAAACTCTTTCCTTCACTCACCCTCAATAAAATTTCGAAAACTGAAAATAAAACAATTTCCCATATTATGTTTTGAATATTCATACAGCAAAAAATCAAGATATGGTGATTAAAACAAGACACAAGGTGAAATATTTATTGATTTTTACCATCAACAAATATTCCGCATGGCCATGCTAGATCACCTCATTGGTCAGTGTTCCCCAAAGAGGAAAGTATCTCGACCGATGGATATAAGTTTCCTAGAAGGCTAAGTCACACTGATGATTGGTAATAACCATGAAACTGTGGGTTTGTGTCTGCCCCTGAATGATACTTTCCTCTTTGGGGAACACTGAGCGATGAGGTGATTTAGCCCGGCCACGCGGAATATTTGTTGATGGTTAAAATCAATAAAAATTTCACCGTGTGTCTTGTTTTAGTTATTGGCAATTAGCCACAGTTCACCTCATTCAATGTTCATAAGATATGATGATATTTGATTGAATAGTGAATTAATAAAAGGAATTGTGGACAATGTATCTTCCACATTATTACTGCAATATAATAATGAAAAATGGCGATACCGTTGTTAATAAATCAACAAGTCATGATCGACCAAGCCGGCTCTGAGAGGCTTAACCCGGTTCAGTTTAGTTGAATTTGTTGAGAAGCTACAGAGTACTGATGAAGGCCAAGAAAACAGAAACGCGTCTGCTCTTGCTTTCTCGGCAAATCAATGAACCCCCTGGGGTCTATTTGACTTGTGAAATATATGCATAAGTATATTGATTATACGAAGCCATTATGAAGGACCCTATTGGCAGGAACGCTCTGAACTTGTTGATTTACTGCAATATGTTAAAGACAAACTGATACAATTATTTCATATTTGACATTGGTTATACTTGGTCCAATCATATTGCTTTACCTTGATTTATAGTGAATACTTTACGATGTTTCATCCAGAAATATTCACTTATAGGCAACTGTCCATGAGCAATTCCATGCTCTAATGCTTTCTTATAGCAGATACCCTGAAATGAAATGAAATGCTGGAGTGTACAATTTTTTACGATAAATATAATTCAGCAATGAAGGAGGCATATTTAATTTTTGGCGCTCTAGTTCCTCGGAACTGAGTGCTTATCAATTTGCCCAAATGTCTGTAATTTTCGAATTTTTGGCTGAAAATGGTCTCAAACGATTTGGTTCGACTCACTGATCAAGAATCCGAGGTCGAAATCGATTCTGTCCGGCCGGTCCGGCCGTAGGCACGATAACTCTCGAACGAAAGGAGTTAGAGGATTGAAATTTGCAAGGTGGGCTTGGAGCGTAAATATCTCGGACAAGTTCGTTAATGGGCGAAATCCATCGGAGTTATGGCCGATTTTACTAAAACACATTTTTTATGAATATTTCCGAAACCGATCACTCGATCTATCTGAAATTTAGCATCAAATTGTAGAATCATGACCTTTATACGCATGTGAAGTTTTGTATTGACCAGGTAACCGCAAAGTGTAAAAAAAAATTTTTTAAATTAAAAAAAAAATTTTCTACAATAACTCTCGAACGGAATGAGCAAGGCAGTTGAAATTTTCAGAGTAGGTTAGGGAGATGAATATTTCGGTTAAGTTCGTTATTGGGCAAAATAGGCCAGATGGTTTCGGAGTAATGAAAAAAAAATTTTTTTTAAGCAACAAATTTCAAATTCAATTTTTATTTAAGATGCAGTTTCACCATTAAAATCCATCGATATCATTTTCAACTCCAACAAGCTAATACTTTCGGGGATATAATTTTTCTAAATTTCAATAATGAATCGTACTTTCATGTTTTCACAGAATGTTATAATTATTCTATCTAAGCTATATTATATGATCTGTATTCATACTCCTACATGTCACCCTGTTCTATAAGAGAGAGTCAAATTCATTTCAGCTATTTTAATTCGATTTCTTCCATGGTGCAGTTCTCATTCTCAGATTGCTCATTTAATCTTGATAAATAAACTATTATTTGAATTGAATTTCCTTTATGATGCAGTTCTATCATAAGAATACATTGATATAATTCCCAACTCTGAGAAACCAATACTTTCGGAGATATAATTTGTCTGTTTGAACTAGAGGCGCTCTAGTTCAGCTTTCTGGCGCAGAAAGCTTCTGTCCAGAGGGCTTGAACCCATTTTTGTTAAACAAAGTTGTATTCCTACATTTATTAATATTATTACTTACTTTATGGAAGTTATGATCTACAAGACCTCCGATGATATAAATTTTATCCGCCTCTAATTCACTAATTATATTATCACTTTCACTGGTAAGATATACCAGTTTGTTTTTTGGAAAAATGTCCATATAATCTTCACTATGGAAATTCATGTCCCAGTTTTCATAACCATGATGTTTGCTCATTTCACTTTTACTTCTACCATTGAAACTTGTAAGATGTAATTGCATTGGTTCTTTAGCTCTCCTGTTTTCAGTGTAAACCCGTAAGATTTGTTTGATAGTTTTCGCCATATCCTAGAATTTAATAAATAAGGCAAGATATTCCAGAGCGAAATACTACTATATGATAAGGAATCCATACTATATTATGATTAGTGAACGGTTAGGAACATTATCAATAGAATGATACATGTCTACTTGCAGATTGAATGAATTATTCATGAATTTCTGAATTGAAAAATTTCTTTTTCAGAAATAAATGACAATATGCATGTTCTTTCGTACTGAACAAAGTGATTTATGTAACTAAAATCTGTTGAATTAGTACTGAACGAAGTGATTTTATGTAACTTAAATCAGTTGGATCAGTTCACAAGAATATCCCTAATGTATAAGGGAAAAATGGAAAGGGAGCTTAAGAATGGTTGTGACAGACATATAGGGACACTAAACTAGTCTTATAATATGCAGGACCTGTTATGATTTCTCACTCAATATATCTGAAATATAATATTCTCTAAAACCAATCTGAAATATTTAGTAACACCATTATTTCGAATAGCATACCTCAGTTATGAAATACAGCTATACTAACAACTGAAATGTCATTAGTGCTGATGACGACAAAAGAATTTCTCCTCTTATACTAGAGGAACTAATGAACTATCATATAAAATACCTTATCTATCATCAAATCATCGAAACTGAGGTCAAAACAAATACTTATTTTACAATGGCTGTTTGCCATTTTCATTCTCTTAAGTTCTTTTCTACTGGGTCCTAAATCGATATTGTTTAATTTTGCAAATTCTCTCTTTTCCTTCATTTTCAATCTCTCCTTGGCTCTTTTTTCTTTTTTAACTTCTTGCCATTTCAACACTTTCATGTACTTTTTACGTTGCCTTTTAGTTAATTGTGAAATTTCTACACCATTAAAAAGTTCCGGTTTTTCTACATTACTTTCTTTTGAAGTTTCTGTTATATCATCAGGACTTTCATCGTCAAACTCGTCGTTATTGGATGTAGGATTCAATTCCTCCTTATCAATGCAGGGTATTTTAGGAGGGTTTGAACTTTCGTCATTCAAAGGCCTCTTTAGACTTTCTTCGCCATGTCCAATCATTTTAGGAATAAAATATTTATGAATTAATTTAATAGTGAGGGAATATTCTTAAAATCAATATTGTTTACAAAAATCGTGTTTCCAGATTTTAGACGTTCAAATTTTTTAGGTTAGTATGTTTGACATTAAATATTACCTACATACCTACCACCTATCTGACCTACCACTTCATTTTCATTTGATCTATTAATAGTGTTCTATGTTCTGAATCTCAAAGCTAGCCCGCCAAAAATTTTACCTATTTTTTTTAAGTACATTTTTTCTGATAGATTTTAATTTGAATATACTTTATTGAAAATAGGTGTGAACATTTTTCATTGAGAAGTCCATTTTGAAATTACAGTTTCTTCCGTTTTTTCCGAATTGACATAGAAATGTGTGTATGCATTGTTTACTAAATATCAAAGTTTCTTTGAAGATTCAAAATTTGTATATTTAATTCGGATTTTATTGCATTATTTCTTCAAATTTGCATAGGACAATATAGGTTCAGATCATTCAGCTACACAGTTTTATTTATAACGAATTTTAAAGTGCGAACAAAACTCGGTTGTCTCAGTTATAATGGTATATTTTTGAAGATGTTAGTTGGGCAGGTATATTGCGAGATTTCATTTTCGTGTAATCTAATGAAATAATGTGCAGTTATAAATTACTGAATTATCTAGTAAAAATGGCGTTGACTCCTCAGATAATTTTTGCAATTTGTTCGAGCGGGAAAAATGTAAACTGTCATTAACCTCAATTCTTGATGTCTGGCTGAATTTATCCAAGTATGTTATCCAAAACATTAGACATAAGTGGTAATAATGAAGTAATATAATCTTCGGAATGTAGAATACTATTTTGAATACTTTAGAACTTAATACAATCGGTAAAGTTTCATTAACATCAATTTTTTGAGACTTTGGATCTATAATAAAAATATCGATGCCTTTATGGATTCTAGCTGAATAAGTTCTCCAAGATGAAAAACTATTCTAATCCTTCTCACAGACAACGTTCTGATCAGAATACTGCAATGAATTTAAATCAGTTATTATTCATGGATGAAACAAGTGCTGACCTGGAAAATTATTTAAACAGTTCACTACCTGAAACCTCATCTGCAACAAGTGATCAGATTTCATATGTTGAACAAGAGCTGAAAAGCTCAACCATTAATGCCCTCAGTAAAAATATCAAAGGAAAATTTCTAAAAGGTTCTAGAGACACCAGAAAGAATAAATTCTTCAAGAATAAATCTTTGGATGAAAAATATTCAGTTAATCCCAGTGAAATTCCTGTGATAAATGAAGCTATGAAGAAAATTTTGAAAGAAACACCTCACATGCCGAATTTGAAACATTCTCCAAAAACATTGAAGACATACTCAAATAAACACAAGGATAAAACACAGGTTGTTGAGAGTTTTGGATTACCTGACGAACCATTTGTATCAGTAGATGCATCATATTCCAAGAAATCAAATTCAATTGATTTAGACATACAGCTTGAGAAGGATAATTTTAATAATTCATTGATTTTTGGTCAGTGGTTACAACCTGATTCAGTACAGTGTTCTGAAATCAACATTACAGATGACTTCAGAAGGAAATCTTTTTCTGCCATTGAAAATGTTCTATTTGGAGAGGGAAGCCTAGAAACCGAGGTTAAAGAGGGATTCAACTTTGAAGATGATAGCTCAGTAAGTGAATTTAATATTTATCTATGGCGTTCCATAATTTTATCAAAATAGGTAAAATATTTTTTTGATCCTCAGGAAGATATATTTTTTGGTGCGCAAACTTTGCCATATAGTTCCCTTTTGATGGAATACTTCAATTCATAAATACCGCAGGTCAGTCCGTTGGACTTTTGGAATAGTATGGATCCAAGTTCAAGTCCCGGCTAGTAAAGATATTTTCTAAAAATGGCATTTACTTGGCATAGTGTCTATGTCTTTATCATTATAGTTTTGAAACTAAGAAAGGGGGCTCTTACAGTACAATATTTGTTAACTCGACACCTTTAACTCAACCCTCAGTGCTTATCCCCTGCGTTGAGATAAAAAAATGTTTCTACTAAATAAGTTATGAAGGGCAAAATTATAAACATAAAACATATGAACCCTCAACAAAAACTATATCATCTGCAACCTCTAATTACGTCATACAAAAGAACGATAATACTGTATGAAACAAAAGGTAAATATTGTGTACTCTACAGAAATGAAATCAAATGGCATAATTTATGGAAAAAACAGATCACCTTTATGTATCCATCTTTATACTGTATATTGTTGTAGGGGATAACCTTGCAATGCGACTTTAAGGTCTATTGTGCCCCCCCTTCAGAACTGTCGATGTCATTACCTTCTACAACTCGCCTTCCAGTTCCAGAGTTCTGATGAACTCCAGTATCTGGGATGGCTTCAAGGAGGCTACGTCTTCCCTCCTGCAGATTTCTTGCCCAAAGCATTCCTTGCGTTGGTTTCAGATGGCGAGGCATTCCGTTATCAGGTGATTAGGAGATTCATCCTCCTCCCAACAGAATCTGCACTCATCAGTTTCTGCAAGCCCTAATTTCATCATATGCTTCCTGGGGCCGCAGTGCCCTGTGAGGAAGCCAGTGAGGAGGTGCAGCGTGTTTTTACTGAGGTCCAAGTATTTCTTGGATCTGACAGTATCAAGGTTCCAGAAAAATTTCTTGGAGTGATACATTCCGGGGAGAGATCTCCAGAAAATACATCTCTCAGTTTCTTATTTTGTCCGGAATTCACTTTTGTAGGTGTGTCTACCAACCCCACAATAAGGTTCTGAGTCAATAAAGGGGTTTTGTGCTCCTTTCTTGGCAAGTGTGTTGGCTCCCTCATTTCCTGTGATTCCCGCGTGACCAGGAACCCAGACCACGGAGACCCTGTTGTTCTTGCCTACTTCATTGAGTTTTCTTCGGCACTCCCATATTAGCTTGGATTCAATAACATGGGAGCTCAGAGCTTTAATAGCAAGCTTGACTGTCAGAGTGGACTGCTATATCACATCTCTGATAGTTTCTTTCTAGGTTCATTTCCACGCATCTTTCTATTGCAAGTACTTCTGTCTGAAAGATCCTCGGATCGGAGCCTAGCGATAGTGAGCATTTGGTGCCTGGCCCATATACTCCATCCTGTAGTAACTTTTGAACCGTCTGTGTTCCATTTAATGGCATTTCTTTCAAGAACTTGGGTGGTGGGTTCCCTGTCCCAGTCTTTTTTCCTACCTAGCATCGTAGTGAAGTTCTTTTTGATGCTTACTTTCTTGATCATTTCGTCACTAGGAAGATTGGCTGATGAAATGTACGTGGTAAGGACACCGGTGTGAAGTTATCCACATCCCCACATACACTCAACAAATGTTCAAAATGAAATATTAATAATGCGATAAGTACTTGGTGAATAATGATGAAATTTGAGAGTGTTGCTAATGGATGCCTAAAGAATCGAAATACAATGTCAAATAATTTGTGTAGCCCCCAGGGGGCGGTGGCTGGGGACGGTAAAACGTAAAATGCCATAATTCGGTTAATATTGAGTGTTCCACGATGAACTTTGGATATGTGGTCAAGAACGGCGTAAATACAAAGATGTAGTATGTCCCATAGTTTGTGCGGCCCCAGGGGGGTGGCAATCGGGGGCGGTATATCGAAAAATGCCATAACTCGGAAAATATTGAGTGTTCCACGATGAGCTTTGGATATGTCGTCTAGAATGGCGCAAATACAAGGTTGTAGTATGTCCCATAGTTTGTGCGGCCACAGGGGGGCCGATTGCCGCCCCCTGGGGCCGCACAAATTATGGGACATACTACATCCTTGAATTTACGCCATTCTTGACCACATAATCAAAGCTCATCGTGGAACACTCTAGATTTTCCGAGTTATGGCATTTTTCGATATACCGCCCTCGATTACCGCCCCCCTGGGGCCGCACAAACTATGGGACATACTACATCTTTGTATTTACGCCATTCTTGACCACATATCGAAAGCTCATCGTGGAACACTGCATATTTTCCGAGTTATGGTATTTTTCGATATACCGCCCCCCTAGGGCCGCACAAACTATAGGACATACTACATCTTTGTACTTACGCCATTCTTGACCACATATCCAAAGCTCATCGTGGAACACTCAATATTTTCCGAGTTATGTAATTTTTCAGTATACCGCCCCCGATTGCCGCCCCCCTGGGGCCGCACAAACTATGGGACTTACTACATCTTTGTATTTACGCCATTCTTGACCACATATCGGAAGCTCATCGTGGAACACTCCATATTTTCCGAGTTATGGCATTTTTCGATATACCGCCCCCGATTGCCGCCCCCCTGGGGCCGCACAAAATATGGGACGTACTACATCTTCTTATTTACGCCATTCTAGACGACATGTCCTAAGCTCCTCGTGGAACACTCAATATTTTCTGAGTTTTGGCATTTATCGATATACCGCCCCCGATTGCCGCCTCCCTGGGGCCGCACATAATATGGGACGTACTACATCTTCTTATTTACGCCATTCTAGACGACATGTCCAAAGCTCGTCGTGGAACACTCAATATTTTCTGAGTTTTGGCATTTTTCGATATACCGCCCCCGATTGCCGTCCCCCTGGGGCCGCACAAAATATGGGACGTACTACATCTTCTTATTTACGCCATTCCAGACGACATGTCCAAAGCTCCTCTTGGAACACTCAATATTTTCTGAGTTTTGGCATTTTTCGATATACCGCCCCCGATTGCCGCCTCCCTGGGGTCGCACAAAATATGGGACGTACTACATCTTCTTATTTACGCCACTCTAGACGACATATCCAAAGCTCATCGTGGAACGCTCAATATTTTCGGAGTTATGGCATTTTTCGATATACCGCCCCCGATTGCCGCCCCCTCTGGGGCCACCTACATCTTTGTATTTACACCATTTTTAGTACTCTCATTACTTGTTCCTTTCCTAGATATTCTGAGAATGGCTTCATGAGCCATTTTCTCTATCACTAGATCTTTATATTAACCACTCTCTTATGTGATTTTTTCCTTTGCTTAATGGCCTCCTCAAATTAGTTGGCAAAGCATTATAAAACTTATAATCAACAACGTAAATGTGTCTCTATGTAGACGAAAATGAGTAAATAATAATAATAACTGTCATTTATTGACCACTGTCAAAGGCCATCGACCAAAGTCCTTCAGCCTTGTACATCTAATTACATCCATGTCATAAAAAAAAAGAAAAGAAATTAACAATCTATTGTGTGCAAAATTCAGTTTGGTCGCTTATCTAATTGGCCATGGACATGAGGCTGTCCATGACAGTTTGAGCTGGAAATTCCCTGGGTGGGTTTGTCACTGCATCTTTGTGGAACATGCCATATTATCCAGTTCTTTGACTCGATTAAAAAATCTGCCATTTAGGATTTTCAGTCTTTCTGTTATCGGCTGTAACTTTGTCTTTTTGTAGAGTAGTTCATTGGGTGGGTTGTGCAATATATTGAGGGGGGTCTCTCATTCGTGTTATTGCTCTCAGTGATGTTCTCTCTCCTACCTCTAGATTTTGTAATATTGATTTTGTGGCATTTGCATATAGTGTATGTCCAAACTCAAGAATTGGCCTGCAGATTGTTTTGTACATTTTCGTGGCATTTTCAACACTTATTCCTTCGTTCTTGTAGGTGAGACATTAGAAGTGTTTTGCTCTTGCAATTGTTTTTTTCTTTGAGAGGTTTGATTGTAGCTTCATATTTGCTTTGCTGTCGATTTGTATGCCAAGGTATTTTATTGAGGGAGAGAAAATTAGTGTAAACTTAATTTTTGAAGATTTTCATTCACCATATGTAATAGATTTCTTATTTCAGCATTAGTTCCATTGATTTGGGAGTAGAAACTAAAAATTCAGTTTTTATTAATGCGTAAAACTTAAATTTAACATTTTCAGGTTCAAGTTGCAGTGAAACCTTCAAATGGGGAGCATAACGGGAAGAAAAAAAAAAGTCCCACCGTTCTTCTGCAATCTCTCAATTTGAATGATATTCACATGCTGAAAAGCAATCATTTGTCACCTTCGACAAATAGACAAGATATGCTGTTAGAACGTTGGAAAAAGTTCAGTTCCAAATTAAAGAATACCAAAAACTTCAACAAAGGTAAACCCCTTCATAAATCACCAAAACACAGCGAAATTGCAAAAAGTAAGGTGAACTTGAGAAGAAGTACTCGTTCCAATATCTCAAGTATTGAAATTGAAAATTGTTCTAATACTTCGCCGCCAAAGAATTCTAACAATATCATCGAACCCCAGTTTGATTGTAGTTCCGGTAGAAGTACATCTGATCTGAAGGATAACGTCTCGTCAGGAACAGCTGAGGTAGAAAATAACTTGAAGAACTTGAGAAGAAGTACTCGTTCCAATATCTCAAGTATTGAAATTGAAAATTGTTCTAATACTTCGCCGCCAAAGAATTCTAACAATATCATCGAACCCCAATTTGATTGTAGTTCCGGTAGAAGTACATCTGATCTGAAGGATAACGTCTTGTCAGGAACAGCTGAGGTAGAAAATAAACAATCACCCAAAGAAACAAATTTGAAAATGCCTCAAAATATTGACAATCTATACCCTAGAAGAGCTACAAGAAGAAGTGCTCAAAAGAATGTTGATTCACTGCCAGTTAACACCAGTACAGAATTGTGTTCGTTAAGTTTTAAGAGCCCTACTGGGAAAAATAATACCAATGACAAAAATCTTGAAGTGACCAGTAAAAGAGCTAGAAGATCTAATCCTTTCAACCGTAGTGTTGAACTTGAGAATACCATGAATAGTCCTGGAGGCGATGATGCGATTACTGATAATCCATCTGAAATTATTGCATATATTACTTCGCCTTCCAACTCAAGAAACATCAGAACCTCGTTAAGGTCATCAAACTCTTCAATAAAACTAACAAATGAATTAAAATCTAACTGTTCAGGTGAATATACCTCGATACAGAGTATCCCAAGTAACAAGAAGATAAATAAAAATATCACTCAAATGGAAATTGCAAATCTATCAAAGGAGATGCCAGTTCAAAATGGTGCCATGTTGAAAGTTGATAATTCATTATTTATATCTGCGCCGGAAGCATCAGTTGGAATATTGAATCATTGTGACGAAATAGACAGACTCGGTATCAAACGAGAGCGCCAAAAACGCACTAGCATTTCTCCTTCAAAAAGTAAAAATTTGAACAAATCAAAAATCACCGATGAAGCTGATACTCCTACAAGGAAATCTAACAGATTGAAATTGCAATCTGATGGAAATTCTAATCGCTCAGATCAATCGGTAGAAGAAGAATTAAATCCCAAAAACACACCTGAGACAAGAAATAAAGTTGGAGATATGAATTTAAAAACTGCTCCGTCTAGGTTGATTGCGATCGGAAATTTGCAATCTGATGGAAATTCTAATCGCTTGGACCAATCGATAGAAGAGGAATTGAATTCCAAAAATATACCTGAGACAAAAAATAATATTGTAGATATGAATTTAAGAAGTGGACCGTCCAAAGGGAACGAGTTAATTGATGTGAATCTGAAAACTTCAGATACACCTGTACAAGTAAAGAGATCAAGAGGAAGGCCATCTAGCAACAAAGTGTCCAAAGTTCAGTCTAAAACAGAGTTAACGAAAACTTTACAGAAAGAGGAAGTAACTCAGAAGTTGAAGAGAGACACAAAATTTCCTGAAAATCAAACATTAACCAGTCTTGATAAATTTACAAAAACTACCGAAGATAATGGTCTGAAGATGGGGATTAGTGATATAAATAATGGTAGACAGGAGCAAAATACTAAAATCGGGCCAATAAAAAAAAATAGTGATATCCAAATAAATGAGGAAAAGTTTGATGAGTCAAAAATATGTAATAATTCTAAAATTGTGAATGAAGAAAAAATTATTCCTTGCCAGTATAAAGAAGGACCAACAAAGAGAGGAAGAGGAAGACCTAAGAAAATCATAGTCTTAAAAAAAAATGAAAACAATTCTCCTTTGATTAAAAATGTGGAGCAATCAAACGAAATTGGAGATACAGATAAAATAATTGGAAATAATCAGGAAGTAAATATTGAGAAACTGATATTTAACAATGAAGAAAAGACGAAAATTCCTGCCAAAGAAGGAGATGGGGAGAAAGAAATGGATAAATGTAAAATATCAATAAGTTGTGTAGATAAATCCAAAGCAATAACAAAAGACCAATTACATTTGTGTAAAAATTCGAAGATAAAACATCTCGCAATTGAGGAAAATCAAATTTCTTGTGAAAGTAATATTGAACAATTCAATGAAAAGGAAAAAAAGCTTCGGAATGAATTCCAGATAATAGAGATTTCGAAGGGCACAGAATCGGATGAGAAATCTAAGGAATATATCGATTTAAAAAATAAAAACGAGATATCTGAACCTGAGAACAAAGCGGATCAAAGGCAAGAAGTCTTTGTGAAAACTGACCTGTCAGAAATGTTTTACGATAAAAAATTGGAGGATAAATCCGAAATCGATCAGAAAACTAAGAATGTTAATATTGAAACTGAATTCCGATCCAGAAAGCAAGAAATTGATAAAGTACGCCATCATTCTATCGACGAAAAAAATCTTAATGATCAAAAGGTTGATAAAACATTTTCAGGTTCGTCTGAAATGCTCGATTCGTTCTGTAAAACATGGAATAGTGGAGAGAATAATACGGAGATGAATGAATTAAACGATTCTAATGTAACGGTGGAATATTCAGATTACGGATATGATATTCACAGAAGAACTTCATTCCGTAAAATTTTAGAGAGAGTTATGGAAGCCAGTAGGTTAGAGATGGAGAGGACAATATCAGAAACCACCAGAAATCAAAGATCCAAATCGGTGCCCCATGAAGAGATCCATTGTATCGTAAAACCCAACGACGCAGGTAAAAAATGTGAATCGGCAGATTCAAAATTGAAATATTTAAAGGATAAGAAGAATTCAAACCACAACGTACAGAATGTGGATCTATCGAAGGTGAAAAAAAGACTGGATTACAATTTGCCTTTGAAAATACATGGTAATGAAGTTTCACTAAAAGCAAAATTGATGTATGTGGATATCGAAAAGTTGAGCGGTGTTCATCGGCAAGCAGCAAAAAGTGATTTTTTGGAGGACATGAAATCAACTAAAAATGGAATTAAATCA
This sequence comes from Halyzia sedecimguttata, assembly GCA_937662695.2. Lineage (NCBI taxonomy): Eukaryota > Metazoa > Arthropoda > Insecta > Coleoptera > Coccinellidae > Halyzia > Halyzia sedecimguttata. Next base: position 76,016,154 of record OW569414.2, read on the forward strand.
ACATTGGATGATGTTTGTCATCGTATTGATGATGATCCGAAAGGAGTAGCTTCAGTATCGGAAAGTGTTGCTACGAACACAAATGAAAGTGTGAACGATAGAACTAAGCTAAAGAAATCACTAGATGTTGAGTCTCTCCATGTGGAACCAACTGTCAGGCATGTTTCTAGAAGGACCACCGCTAGTTGTTCGGAACAGGATATCAAAGACAAAGAGGACTTGGAAGTTCAAAATTTACTGTTAGGAAAAAATATATCTGGTAATGAATCGTTTGGGAGAACTAGAAGTAAGTCATTTTTGGAAGGTAGACGCAGTGCGAAGTTTAAACTTCGCAGTAAATCAGCAACGGGTAGAAGGCCTAAGAAAAGGAATAGGTCTTACGGAGGTACAGATGGGTCCAAAGAAGCTGCCAAAAAAGGTGAGTTGCTGTTAAATACTTGCGTCCAATTTATTTTTACAGAATTTTATTTTCACCACTAAGCGGTTTCTTCAAGTCTTTCATCTTGATTTTTTGTGTTATTATTATTATTATTATTTATTTGTAACAGTAAGAAGCGGCTATCGCCGATGAGCTCACTGTATCTCCTTCAGTATTCACAGCCATAGCAAAAAATAAATCTCAAAACACAGTCAATGAAATCCAACGAAAAGAGCACGAAAATAACAGTTCAATAGTATAAAAAAAAAGAAGAAAAAAAAGAAGAGGAATAAGAAACAAGTCCCATGCACACATCACCGGTTCACATCACAATGTCCAATCTATTCTTAAACGCATTGACACTAGCGGCGCTTATTATTTCCTCACTTAAAGAGTTCCAGTTGTCCACTACTCTATTTGTTAATCTATTGTTACTCTATTTGTTTTCCTTAGCAGTTTACTGCATCGCTCCTTAGACAGCTTCCTGGAATGCCCTCTCAGTTGGTGGTTATGGTTATGAACAAACACTTGAAGATTGGCTACGTAATGACCACTGAGAATTTTTGTAAGTTTCAATCAGAGCTCCTCTTGCCCTCCTTTCTTCCAGAGTTGTTAGCCCCAACTTCTGCATCCTTGTCACATATGCGTCGTCCCCAAGATCTCCCGGAATCTTTGTCACTCGCCTCTGAACCCTTTCAAGCAACTCTATGTCTTTTCTGAAATATGGATTCCAAACAGAATGTGCATATTCCAGCTTAGGCCGAATGTATGATTTATATAGCCGTAGAATCATCTGGGCATCAGTGTTCCCGAAGGCCAAAGACGTCAGGTATACCATAGAATTGGCTCTCCTAACGATTGCAGAGATGTGAGTTTCCCATTTAAGGTCTTCCGAAATTATCACACAAAGATACTTCTGCCTATTTGTCCGCTGCAGCTCAACACCATTGAGTGTGTAGGTGTATTGAGGGTTATTCAGACCTATGCTCAATACAAGGCACTTACTAGCATTCAAGACCATCTGCCATCTACCGGACCAACCCTCAACAATCTCCAATGCATCCTTCATCTCTCTGTACTGCTTCATTGGGTTACAGTAAAATTTGGTATCATCAGCGAAGTGGGATACATTGGTTCTTACTCCCTGAAGCAAGTCAGAGATGTACACAAGAAACAGAAGAGGCCCCAACACCGAACCCTGTGGCACTCCACTTAACACACGGTGGCATGATGAATATTCTCCATTAACCCTCACTCTGTAGAGTGTTCCTAATAAAGTTAGCTATCCACCGGTTTAGATCTCCTCTCACTCCATAGTGATCCAGTTTGTGCATCAGCCTATTATATGGCACCTTATCGAACGCTTTCTCAAAGTCTAGATATAGAATGTCAATATATATTAAAAACATTACACCTATACAGAGCGTTTTTGATAAAATGTCAATTCATAGGTCCTAATGGCACAACTGTACGATTCAACTGATTTGTATCATAGGAATAATTCTCGGAATAAATTATTGAAATTAAACCACTGCTATACACTACAGGTATTTTTTATCTCATGGCACAATTGTACGATTTAACTAATTTGTGTCCTTACGCCGTCACAAACAAAGCACTGTTTATTTTCGACCCTAAAGTAAATGTATGTATTCGAATGGGCCCCACCACAAACACAGTACTTTTTATTTTTGTCCCAACAGTGAATGTATGTATTTTAGTCGAAACTAATAAGGTGAGACCATTCTTGGCCAAAAAGTGGACCAGTTTTTTTAGGACACTTGTTTTTGCAGTCGGATTTATATTCTTGGTAATATTGGGAATATTATTTTTTTTTTCTGGAGCTAAGCGGCCTTGGCGAGTTCAGTAGCGGGATGGGTGACCGATATGGCTATAAATTTGAACAAGCGCGCCAAAGCTCCTGGTCATAGAGCTTTTGCAACTTGTTTTATTACATGACGATTAAGTTCATCCAAAAATCCCCTTGTACTAATAAACGTCATTTCAATCGGACACCCCGTATAAATAAATTAATTTTTAACATATATTGTATATTATGAAGGAGTACGGCCTATGTCAATGACTATTATTATTATTTTGTATTATAATTAGTGATGGGACCTCTCGAGTGAAAATAATCGAACATTTCGATTATTGAAACATCTCGAGATATCTCGAGATGTTCTGAAAAATGTGAGTGAATTCATTCGAATGATTTTCTGTCGTCTATCATATGGCATCCAGATGAGATATCACTCGACTCGAGCAAGAATTGAATGAAATGAAATGAGATACGAGATATCTCGTACTCGTAATTCGTTCATATATGTTCTGAATGTTTTCGAAGTTCCTTTGGCGGCATATAAGCATTGTATATATAGAATAATAATAATAATAATAATATAACTTTATTTACCCAACAGGAATAATCCCAATTATAGGGTAACATATATAGGTACATTCTCAAACTATGCCAAAAATAAAAATACCAAAAATAATATCAGTTTTCTTAAATAATATACAACAATATCAGTGACCAAAAGAACATGTTCATTCTGAGTGCATTCGCACTCCTACACGTACGATACACTGGTGCACGCACCAACAAGTTAGTACGAGGTGTTGGCAGACGAAAAACAGGAGCAGACCTAGAGACCATCCTTGGAATTGCGATGTTCATTCGCGACAACAAATAGGGCGAGTCGAGGTGACCCATCAGTAGCCTCCGGGCGAATTTAGCACATTGGTTTCCATGTCTTTCGGCCAACGATGATATTCGCATATCACTCATAATTGAGGAAAGATTAGCTCCACGTTCAGGGTATATACCCGTTTGCCGAAATGAGACGTACTTAAAAAACCTCCTATGGATTCTTTCGAGCACACTTAGATGACAGTCGTATATTGGAAACCAAATGAGGCTACCATACTCAAATTTGCTGATAACGAGTGTGCAGTAAAGATTTCTCAATACCTCCAGATCGCCGAACTCCCTAGAGCACCTGAAGACAAAGCCCAGCATTTTACAAGCGGAGGCACTGAGTTCTTCAATATGCGGTATGAAACTCAATTCAGCGTCGAACAAAATGCCGAGATCACGTATTTGATCCACACGGGTAAGGGAACGGTCACCAATGAAGTAATTGCCAACAAAAGGTTGCACTCTTCTCGTGAAAGTCATCTGAAAGCACTATAGATAGAATACCTAAGGCGAATTTTGGCGCTGTAACCACAGCTTACCATAGTTACATGTAACTATGACGTCATAGTTACTGATGACACGAAACAGCTGATCGAATCAAAACAAAAACAAATCTTCCAATGAATTGAAATGGACGAGTTCATTAATAGATTACGTCCATCATAAATGTGAGTTATATATCAAAATATCTTGAGTATGACTTCTTCCTACTGTTTCAATTGGAGAAGAAGACCTTCTACTCCTTTATGAGAGTTTTCTGTTATATGTGCTCTCATTTATTGTTTGGCCGCCCTGTGCCAGAGACTGTCTCTTCTGCCTGTGCCCAGTCCCAGTCGTGTCTCGTTTCTGATTTTTTTTTTTGTATACGGTATTGCATTACATTTTGATATAACAGGTAATTATTCAGATTCAGATAAATCCGGTGAAAACCGTTAAGTTAACACGTTCTATGATCCTAAATTCATTCCATTTCACTCATTCGAAATGAGATAGATATACATACCACGCGAGTAACCTTGCTCCTGAGGAAGGTAACGTGGTATGGTATGCTTGACGTCATTGATACGTCATAGTTACATGGTTAACTCCGCAAAAACGTAGTAACCATGTAACGACGAGCTGTAGTTACCTGTGGTTACAGCGCCAAAATACGCCTCTAGTAGGCTCACCCCTTGTTAAATTCGTTCGGCGAAAAAGATTTTAACACCAGGGGGCGACACTATCGAAAGATTTCACGTCAATAAGGTTGAAAATCGTATGTCGTCAAAGAACAGGGTCGGTCGTTCGGGATTTTGGATTTTCGATCGATACTACGTCGAAGCAGAACACGTCTTTTATTACTCTGAACATCTGCCTCCCATAAAAACCAAAACAAATCTTGTATCTGCTCTATTTCGTTTCGAGTATTTCGTTTTTGCGCGTATGTTCTGGGGAATATCGCGTTATCATTTTGCCCAAATGTCTGTAATTTTTGAATTTGTCGCCGAAAATGGTCTCAAACGATTGGGTTCGACTCCCTGATCAAGAATTCGCGGTCAAATTTGATTCTGTCCGTCCGGCCGTTGCCACGATAACTTGAGAACGAAAAGAGCTAGCGACTTGAAATTTTCAGGGTAGGTGGCGCATCCCAATACGACGGACAAGTTAGTTAATGGGTATCATCGGCCCAATGGTTTCCGAGTAATAATTTTGTTTTCACCAAATATGAGTCCGATCGAATTGAAACTTGGTGAATATTTGTAGAATATAAACCTAAGCACGTTTGTGAAATTTTGTGAGAATCGTAACACTAGAAATTTTTTAAAAAATTATTAAAAAATATTTAATAATTATGACTTATGACACAATAACCTGTGAACGGAAGGAGATAGAGGCTTGAAATTTTCAGGTTAGGTTGTGCATCAGAATGCGACATTTCAATTTGTTTATAGGCATAATCGGCCAGACGGTTTTGGAATTATACCCATCTGAAATTTGGTTGTTATTTCCTCAATAACTCGAAAAATACCAAACCGATATAATTCAAACATGGTTATTAGTTGTAGAATGCCAACACGATAACTCTTGCGAAATTTCGTGAGGATGGTATCACTAGAAAATTTCAAAGAAATCATTGAAAATAATTGAAAAAAGTTCTATATATCAGAAACTATTCGTCCGACATCGCTGAAATTTTGCAAGAGTCTTCAGAACCTAACTCTACTGCAAAGTTCCAAGTTTGAACACGATCGGATCCATATTGTTGGAGATCCGAGCAGCATTTGTGCGTTCGGTAGCTGAATGGGAATCAACAAGTCAAGAGCGTTCCTGCTAATCGGGTCCTTCCTGAATGGCTTCGTATAATAAATATACTTATGCATATATTTCACAAATCAAATAGACCCCGGGAGTTCATTGATCTGCCGAGAAAGCAAGAGCAGACGCGTTTCTGGCTTGTTGGCCTTCATCAGTACCCTGTAGCTTTCCCAACAAATTCAACTAAACTGACCCGGGTTAAGCCTCTCAGAGCCGGCTTGGTCGATCATTATAATCGCCCACGCCACCTATGAGACGAAACACGGAAATCAGCCTCTCCCCAGTGAATATTTGAAGCGTGAAATCATATGCCACCATTCACTCGATATTTAATCAAGAACGAGGCCCGCAGAGCTCAGACAGTATCTTCTCAATGGCCATGAACGCTGTTTGGCGTTTTCATTATTATGAATGGGAATCGATGAAATTTTCCGAGAACCTTCAAAACCATGAATGTCATGATGACATATTAAAATATATCATCCATTTTCGGAATGATTCATTCATCACAAATCCATGGTAGATAATAGACCTACATAAGTGTCCTGTAGCGGTTAAACCTGGTTTTGAAGGAGATCCTCCTTAGGAGGAGGCAACTAAATATTGAAGGGATTTCTATGAACAAGAGTGAATATCTTTGAAAAATAGCGAAGGCTATTCTTCTTCAAGTGATCCATGCGCCTACAGAGTGAGTATATTTGTGAGAGCGGACTTTTGAAAGGTTATGTAATATTTTTAATATGATATCGCTAAAATTTTGCTGAAAGCTTCGAAGCTTAACTTTAAATTAACCACACTTTCTGATCTTGTGAGTTGAGAGGCTCATTTGTCGATATCTAATCTCGTGATGGCTAGAGAGGCATTTTAGGCCAGTTTTTCTACAACTCATGAGAATATATCTTTATGTTTCTCCTCAACTCCTTTAGATCTATCAATGGGCATTTATTGGTTAAGAATAAGTAGTTGAGTATTACTGGAATTCAATTGAATTTCATTCAATATGTTGGTAACTAAACTTACTACTACTAATTTTGTTTACTTTGATTATTTATATATGACATTAATTCTAGCAATATTTTTCTAGAATAATTATGTATTCTTCTCCCAAAGAAGAATTGAAGATAGACAATGTGTTAATTTTTTCATCATTGCATTCTATCCTGACTTCACGAAAAAAAATTGGTTCAAGCACTGACGTGAAGTCAGGAGCTTTTGCGCGTATGTTCTATTGTCCATTCTCCTGTATTGGACACTCTTAATAGAATTTACCATGGTGAATTATAATGTCTGTTCTCCTGTATTGGACACTCTTAATCGAATTTACCATGGTGAATTCGATTAAGAGTGTCCAATACAGGAGAACAGACAATAGAATTCACCATGGTAAATTCGAATTAAGAGTGTCCAATACAGGAGAATGGACAACATAATTTACCATGATAAATTCGATTAAGGGTATCCAATACAGGAGAATGGACAATAGAACATACGCGCAAAAGCTCCTGACTTCACGTCAGTGCTTGAACCAATTTTTTTATTTGTAATTTTTTGCAATTTTACAGGGGTACGGTTCTCACAAAATTTTTTTTTCGTCATTTTTTTCAAATTTTCTAGGGGTACGGTTCTTGAAAAATTTTAAACTCGTCTTTATGTTGATTTTCTACTAAAAGTTATCAAGCTTCAATTCGATCGAATCTTAATTTTTTGAATTATCGAGGAAATAATATTACAGGTGGGTATAACTCGGAAACCGTTAAACCGATTATGCCCAAAAACGCAACCTACCCTAAAATTTGCAAGTCCCTATCTCCTTTTGTTCGAAAGTTATCGAGGCAACGGTCACCCATCTAATGAACTCGCATAAGGCTGCTCGAATCTCCAACAATATTTAACTGATCGTGTTAAAACTTAAAACTTGGCAGTAGAGTTGGGTTCTAAAGACTCTTGCAAAATTTCAGCAATTTCAGACGATTAGTTACTGATATATAGAATTTTTTTTTAATTGTCTATGATTTCTTAAACATTTTCTACAAATACTATCCTCACGAAATTTTGCAAGAATTTTCGCGTTGGCATTCTACAACTAATAACCATGTTTCAATTCAATCGGTTTAGTATTTTTCGAGTTAATGAGGAGAAAAAAACAACCAAATTTCAGATGGCTATAACTCTAAAACCGTTTGGCCGATTATGCTTATAAACAAACTCAAATGTCGCGTTCTGATGCACATCCTAACCTGAAAACTTCAAGCCGCTATCTCTTTCCGTTCTCAAGTTATCGTGACAACAAAAATATTTTTTAATAATTTTCTAGCCATACGATTCGCACAAAATTTCACAAACGTGCTTAGGTTCATATTCTACAACTACTCACCACGTTTCAATTCGATCGGATTCATATTGGTTGAAAACAAAATTATTACTCGGAAACCATTGGACTGATTATGCCCATTAACGAACTTGTCCGTCGTATTGGGATGCGCCACCTAATCTGAAAATTTCAAGTCGCTAGCTCTTTCCGTTCTCAAGTTATCGTGGCAACGGCCGGACAGAATCAAATTTGACCTCGAATTCTTCATTGGGGAGTCGAACTAAATCGTTTGAGACCATTTTCGTCAAAAAATTCGAAAGTTACAGACATTTGGGCAAAATCATAACGCGATGTTCCCCAGAACATACGCGCAAAAAAAGAATACAGGGAAATAAAAAAAACATATAATTCAACATATTTTCAAGAAACAGCATTGGGGTGATAGTCTGGAATAAAATTCATAATTTTTCAACCAATAACTACAGCATACCTATAGGTTTTTTTCATTCATTTTCCTAATAATTACATAACTAAAGGTATGGTAAGATTCAATTTTTCATTAGCTTTCCATCGATGGGAAAAAAAAGTTGGGTAGGGTTGAAGGGAAATATTCAATTTTATCGCCAAAAAATGGGGAAAAGTAAAAATCAATTCACATTTTATTTTGAGTTGTTAGTTCCAAATACGAATTCTGTTCCATACTATCGTCCAACCCTCTATATTCGATTACATTAATTTGCTGAATTCAATAGTTACGTCATAATGTAACATTTTAAATGAAATAGTAATAAGAGAAAATTTTCATGAATTTTCTCTTATTACTATTTCATTTGTTCTGAAAGAACAACAATTTTCCATTATGACGTAATTATTGAATGAGATGATGAGTTAATTCGACTCTACATAATAGAAGCGAAAAGTAAAGAAGCACTTGAAAAATTAATTTATATTTATAATATTGTGAGAATCAGGCATCCACAAACCATGCCTGCAGCCGATCCTGTATTTTCTTCGTAATTCATCTCAATCCTCTAAAGAGGGCGCATGATAACGGGTGTCTATTTGAACAGTATCGAAAATTCTCGCTAGATGGCTCTTAAACACGTTTCCCATAGGTGAGCCTACTAGGTATTCTTTATACAATGTTATAAGTATCAGATATGAAAGGTTTCTTTAACAATCGATAGAATTTATGGCTGCCATCTGGATTCTGGTCGGGTGCTGCCGAAAGTGTAGCCAGAGAATGATTTTATTATTTATTCCATTGCAAATTGAGGTATTCATTATTAGTCTTATCCTATTCAGTAGCTGTTCGTTCAAAGTATTCAGATATATTCCGTTTGTTATTAATTAAGTTAAGAACTCGGACCCGGAGGTTCGTTCAACAAATATTTTATCGTTATTTTTGGGCGCATGTTCTAGGGGAACATCGTCCTATATCATTTCGTCCAAATGTCTGTAATTTTCGAATTTCGAGCTGAAAATTGGCTAATAGACTAATTCGGACTCCCTGATCACGAATCCGGTGTCAGATTTTTGGGTGCCGTCCGGCCGGCCGGCCGGCCGGTTTTCCGGCCGTAGGCACGATAACAGGAGCACCGAAGGTCCTATCGACATCAAACTTTCAGGGTAGGTTTCTGATCAAAATGCGACGGTTAAGTTCGTTAACGGGCAAAATCGGCCGGACGGTTTAGGAGTTATAGACATTTAAAATTTTGAGGTTATTTCCCTGATATTTCAGGAGCTAAAGAAGATGTTGAATCGAAACTTGGTAGTCAGTTCGAGGATATAAACGCGCAACTTTTGGCAAAATTCTGTTATGATCGAAATGTTGGTTATTTTTAAAAAAATATTTCTTTTAATTTTTTCGAAAAAAAAATTTTTTTTTCGTGAACTATTCATCAGATTGCAACAAAAACTTGTACTAACGTCAATTGTAGTATTTTGCAACATTGTGCAAAATTTTGGCTCTATACGATTTCAATTTCTGGAGATATAAGACAAAATGTGTCAAATTTCCTGGGTCTCTCTCAGTATTTTCATCGATTATTATATAATAATCAATAATACATAGTGCGTTCCAAAGTAAACAGGACTTTTTGAATCTAGCGCCCCCTTGTGGCGTCATCTATATGTGGACTGGTGCGTTAGTATCTGCTATCCTTTATCAACTTTCAGTGAAAATTTCATGACAGTTCAGCTATTGAAAGTGAAGTTATTGCGTTGTAAGTGTCAGTATATTTTTGTCATCGGTGCAAAAATGAGCTTCGAACAAAGAGCCAACATTAAATTTTGTTTTAAAATTGGTAAAACTTTTACTGAAACGTTTCAATTGATGAAACTAGTTTATGGCGATGATTGCCTATCCCGTAGCAGAGTGCACGAGTGGTTTCAACGTTTTCAAAGTGGTCGTGAGGATCTGAATGACGATCAACATGTTGGCCAACCAAAATCCGTGATCACCGAAAATTCCATTGAAACTGTGCGTGAATTCATCAAAAAACAGCCGAAATCATCATTGAAATTCATGGAAATGGAATGTAACATCTCCAGAACATCGATTCATCGCATTTTGACCGAAAATTTGGGCTTAAAAAAAGTGTGTGCACGATTTGTTCCGCACAAATTGACTGACGACCAAAAACGGCTCAGAATTCAACATTCGAAAGACATCATTAAAGAGGCGAAAAAATATCCGAACTTCCTGTACGAGATTGTGACTGGTGACGAAACGTGGTGTTTTCAATATGATCCCGAAACGAAACGCCTGAGTGCTGAATGGAAGGCGCCGGACGAGCCGAAACCCAAAAAATCGCGCATGGAGAAGTCAAAAGTGAAGACAATGCTAATTTGTTTTTATGATTCCAAGGGTATTGTCCACAAAGAATTTGTTCCACCCGGCCAAAACGTTAGTGCGGTATTCTACCTTGGAGTTTTGAAGCGTTTGGTGCGCCGTATTCGACGTGTTAGGCCCGAATATCGCAATGTTGGAAGTTGGCGTTTGTTGCACGATAATGCGCCGTCTCATCGATCGACGCTTGTGTTGTGACCGATTATTTGACCAAAAATCACATATTAACCATCAACCACTCCCCGTATTCACCTGATATGGCACCGTGCGACTTCTACCTTTTCGGAAAAATGCATTTGCCGATGAAAGGAAAGCGTTATGCAGACGTAGAGGCCATTCAAAAGGCTTGCACCGGCATACTGGCAGCCATACCAGCCAACAAGCTAAAACACTCGTTCGACATGCTTTTGGACCGTGCAGAACGCTGTATTGAAGCCGAAGGAGACTATTTTGAATAAAATAAATTGATTTTGCCGAAAAAACCATTTGTTCTGTTTTTTTTTACAAGTCCTGTTTACTTTGGAACGCACCTTGTATTAAGGTATTCAACATGATACTGCTTTTTTTCTTTACTGGTCAGTACGGGCCACAAGGAAGATGAACATGCGCCCAATAGCTCCTGTCCACAGGGCTTGAACCAATTTTTTTAAATATTTGTATAAGTGGCATTTGATGCTTGTAGATAACTTCAATTAGTTCAATTGGTATTATGCATGCATCTATTGAATTGACTCGAATTTTATTTTCAATAATTCAGAAACTGATTAATTGGAGGAATGAAAAAGGTCATAGAAAATTCAATCTGGACGTGTAATATATGATTAAAAATATGTTTTTGCGAAAAATAGAATGAAATAAAGTAAAAAGTACAAATTTCATTGACATAACATTTCGCCATTCAGAAAAATTATTTGGCTTACATTTATTTTTTTGGCGCTAATCTATTACGGCCGATTTTTGTATATTGTATATTATTATACTGATCCTCCTAGGTCTTCCCGAAGGAGACCGCTCAAAAGCTCTCGAAGAGCATGAGCGAGTAAGGAGAACCAGTTGTGTTCTGTGTAGGCTTTGTTACTGTGTCCTTACGCCACCTCAGGCACATCACTGTTAATTTTTGACCCAACAGTGAATGGTGGCGATTACCGTGACTAGAAAATTTCTTTCCTAGCCTCGGAATTGAACCTGGGGCTTCCGCTACCAAGTCAAATGTTGGTTAATTGTCCACATTTCGAAAATACCCTTTCCGACGGAACTGATGTTGCCGGTATTATAGTATTTAGTGATTATAAATAAGTATATAATTGTGCATTTTAGGGAATTTCAGGTTCATAATGATTCATTTCATAGCTCCATTCCCTTTCGAACAGCTGGAAAGAAATTTTCAAATATCGGACCAAAACCAAATATGTAGCATAATAATAAATTATCAAAGGACCAACGGCAATGTAATAAAATGAAGCCATAAAATGTGAAACTTGATACTGTAGGGAGCCGACGCAATTATAATTATTGAAAATAAGGTATAATCTAAGCCGCTCACGCGATGAGAACTGAGTGGAATACCGAATGATCAATATCTCGAATGATCATTCGATTATTGAAATCATTCGATTATGCCCAACTCTAGTTATAATTGCACCATTATGACAAAATTTTATACTATATGATAACTCTGAAAAACCCGATTAATTATTTTGACCACGTTATGATGATTTTTTGCAGTCATCGACTTCCAACTTGGAGATTCTATCTGGGCCAAGATTGGCAACTATCCATATTGGCCCGCCGTGATTACCGAAGATCCTGAAACATCCAATTTCAAGAAATTTAGACGTATGTATACATTTTTCCAAACAATTATAGCTGAAATGACTCAAGAATATTTTTCAGTACTTAGAGCGACTCCCTATTACCATGTTCGATTTTTTGGGGACAACGGTAAGAGAGCTTGGACATTATATTGTATTGCCTATGAGGGACCGCAGGATTTGGATAAATTACGGGAGCAACTGTCGACGGAGGTAATACTTTTGAGCTCTAGTATTTTGATTAAATGTCAGTCAAAAATGGTCCCAAACAATCACATAAATGGAATAATTACCTCTACTCCATTCACATTTATAAAGTCTCCCGGTTGGCCATGAAATTTTGACACATTTCACCCTGTATATTTTGTAAATGTTAGGTTATAACCATTTTCTGTCAGATAACTACACAACGTTGTCCTCTCTACATAGAAGTCGTAGTAATTACCTATTTATCACAATGTGGATTTTGTTGGGAAAAATGATGAATTTGAGAAGATATGTGAATTCAACAATTCCAAAGACCTGTTTTTCATCTGTTGTTACTATGGAAATATTTCACGAATATAAACTGATGGGAAGATTCAGTTATGCTATTTTCTTGTACGGAAACCAAGAATCAAGTGTTGAAATTTTAATTAAAAATAATGTTGACAGGAGTCCGTTTCTTTGTGATAGTTAATTTGAAAAACGAACCCCATTCTTTATAATAAAGTGGAATTACTGAATGAGCGATGCAAACACTTTTTGACATTTTTTCATTTCTTTTCATGTTGTTGATACCTACAATTTGTAATGATTTGAAATAAAGATTTATATTATATGTATGTATATTTACATTTATAATCTCCGATTTGATACAATTCATGTTTCAGGGAATTCAAAATGACTATTTTGTCAAGACAACGCAATTAGAAAAGTGGAAGAGAGCAGTTGAAGAAGCAGAAATGGTTAAAAACTACCCTCCTGAGAAAAAATTCGAATTTTTTGATAAATCCGTGCCAAATAAGGAGAGAAGTAAAGTTCCGGAGGATACAGGAGATATTATGACACAAGATTTCGAAAGAGTCAGAAGCAAATCTTTCAGTTGTACAACAAAAATGCAACGAACGAATAGCGTTAAATCCAAAGATGATTTATCTCCAAAAGCAAAAATTCCCATGAAATTATCTTCACTTATGTCATGTATCGAAGATGTTGTGAAGAACGATACTAAAAGCCCTTCTGAATCGAAGTGTACCGCACCTTCACCAAGAAAAAAAAGCAGTCCCGGGAAAGATTCTGATACTTCCTCTAGCTATGTAAATGTTGCGATGAAATCTGTAGAAAATCAGGACAAAACTGGTATTGAAACTGAAACTATCGTACCTTCACCGAGAAAAAAGAGTACTCCTATGAAAGAAAGTTCTACAACGTCACCGAGGAAAAAAGATATTTCTGTTCTGGCTTGTAATGTACCTTCACCGAATAAAAAGAGTATTCCTATGAAAGATAGTTCTGTTCTGGCTTGTATTGATGGTGTCATCAATAAATATTGTTCCACAAATGCTAAAAGTTCCGATGCAAATCCAACGAAGCGAAAAACGAGAGAATACAAGAAAAAAACGGAAGATGCTGACAGTGACTTTGATTTAGGTCTGGAGTTGTTGGATATTTCCCTAACAGATGTAGCGATAGCTTCATCTCAAAAGACGGACATAAATTCGCCAGAACAAAATTCCCCCGAGCAATCAACGGCATCTGAAACTCCTGTTTCTAGCAGAAGAGCGTCTGTAATATCTCCTACAAGAACAAGATCTAGATCTTCATTGAAAATAGAGAAGCGAAGACTCTCCGATGAATTTAAACGTAATGATGAACCACAAGTGTCGTCTGAGAAGCCAAAGGCTAACATCGTATTATCATCTAGTCCGAGAAGACTAAAATTGAAAAGTCGAACAATTGAAATAGGACAGACTGATACAGAGTCTCCAACGACTGATAGTTCATTTTTAAATCAAATCGCTTCTCGTCTACCTGACTATAAAAAGAACTTATTTAGAGGAGTAACCAGAGAGAAAGTTTGTCAAATATGCGAAGAACCTGGTGATGTTGTGAAGTGTAGAGGACCTTGTAACGGGGATTTCCATATTAAATGCGTCGAGAACTCATTGAAGAAAACGGAGGAATTAACACTGAAAGAACAAGAGGAGTTAATATTGAAGGAGAAATCCGATGATCTTAGCCCGCAAGTAAACGAATTAGTGGAGGATAACAAACAAGTTGAAATAAGTACAGTTATGTCGAGAAATAAATTCGCAAATAATGTTATCCTCTCTCCTATTAATAGAAAGATTCCCATAATGGAACAGTTCGATAGGAAAATGAAGGAATTGATGAGTCAAGTCGAGTCGGGAATCTCCATAGATTCCATCGATTCAAGCAGCGAAGAAATCGTTACTTTCGATAAGGTGAAAGTTGGCAAGAAATCTAAAGAAAACAATTCCAAAAAACGAGAATTTAAGCATGTAACTGCCGAAGATGTCCCTGTGATAAGTCTACCTAACGGTGATGCTACAAAGCCAAAATGTGCCCGAAGCGAAAGCGTCGAACAAATAAGTAACGCAGACGATGGTGTGTATAAATGTCCGTACTGCATTTCCACCGTCATACCAGCTTGCTTCGTCTGCAACATGATGGTATCGAAAAAGGGGAATACGATGAGGCAAAGATGTTCCCTTCAAAAATGCGGAAGGTATTACCACCTCGAGTGCTTGAACGTCTGGCATCAGACCCAGTGGTCTTTCATACTACACGACAAGAGGAAATCTGAAGCTTTGGACAATTTCGTGTGTCCCCGACATTCCTGTCATATATGCGCTTCAGAAAATTTAGGATTTTCGATGGGAAGATGCCCGAATGATAAATTAGTGAAATGTTTACGTTGTCCGGCCACCTATCATAACAGTTACCATTGCGTTCCGGCAGGGACTGAAATTTTGACATCGACCCAGATTCTTTGCCCTCGTCATGTTGAGGGAAATAAAAAAAGCAATACCCTCAACACGATCTGGTGTTTTGTCTGTTCAGAGGGTGGTAATCTGATTTGTTGTGAGACTTGTCCAACAAGTGTTCACGCCGAGTGTTTGCCGGTAAATTTGTTGGACGATGATACGTATATATGCGAAGATTGTGAATCCGGAAGGTTCCCGTTGTACGATGAAGTGGTTTGGGTGAAATGTGGGACTTTCAGGTGGTGGCCTGCTATAATATTGTTTCCGATGGAAGTACCTCCTAATGTTGAGAGCAAACCTCATAGTAAAGGGGAGTTCGTAGTGAAATTCTTTGGCACCTATAACTACTTCTGGGTAGGGAGAGGAAGAGCATTTTTGTACCAAGAAGGAGATACTGGATATTTGAATAATAGCAAGAATAAAATTGATGAGGCATTCAGCAGAGCGATCAAGGAAGCGGCGGATGTATATAGGTTTCAAAAAGGTGAATATGTTTATGCAGAATGAGTTAATTTAATCCTCAATTACGATCGTCTCGTTGAAAAAGTATAAATAGGTGAACATTGTTTCAGAAAAAAGTTGAAATAATCATTAAAGGATACTTTGGGAGGTGTATTCATTATTAAATATGTAGTTACTTTCTGGGTTTTCTCCCCCAAAATCTGAAAATAAAAAATTTATTATTTCGTGAATTGCTTCTGCGTTACAAACACAAGATATTTGTCAGAAGTAATGTATAGAACAATGTTGCCTAACGAAACAACATCAACGATAAAACAACTAGAGAGAGAGAGAAATCAACTTTATTGATCTTGCAATCAACTATTACAACAACTATTTGCTAACAATTTGGAGATTAGATCAGACTTCTTCGTCAGACACCACGTGAAATACTTGATTCTGAAGAGTTTCGCTTGGTGTCTGACGAAGAAGTCTGATCTAATATCCGAATCGTTAGGAAATAGTTGTCATATCGTTGATGTTGTTTCTTTATTGTTAGGCAACGTTGTTATATATTGCTTTTGACAAATATCTTTTGTTTCTAACGCTGAAGCAATTCACAAAATAATAATTTTTTTATTTTATAGATATTTTTCAGAGTTTGAGAGAGAAAATCCATAAAGGAACCATTTAATAAAAGTTGAAATGCCTTCAACTTGATCATGGAATGAATTTTCAGATTAAACAAAGGCCAACTGTGATTTTTTTAATTGGAATCTCATATTTTTCATTTGAGACTGGGAGGTACTACGAGAGGAAAAAAAACAGTGTATAATCCAGTTTATAGACATCTTACTTGTCATATTATTTGTTTGTTTATTTTTACTTTCGATTTGTTTTGGTTGGTGTGTTCCTGCGACAGTCGGTGGGTGAAGCTCCAGTGTGTCGAGCCCCAGGGTAACACACCTGATCTGGTTAGTGAATTTCAGAAGTTAGTTTAGTTGTAACACTCTATTTTCGTTTGATCTATATCCAAAACGAATTAAGAGTAGAATTGGGGTCAACATTTGAAATTAATATTATCAACAATATTGCAGTAATCTTAGTAGTCCAAGGAGACCACATATCCACTCTTTAAATCAGTTTTTACGTATGTTCATACTGCATACTGATTCTTTGATTGTAATTTGGAAGATAATTGATTAATTATGTTACAGGCTTAAGGGCTAAGAAACAAAAAGAAGTGAACAATGGCCTGAAGCCACCACCTTATGTTAGAATTAAAGTTAATAGACCTGTTGGTAATGTGAAAGTATTTGAAGGAAATCTTAGTAACACAACCCCCTGTGATTGTGACCCTAAGGATAAGAGCCCTTGTGGACCAAATAGTAATTGTTTGAATAGGTGAGTACTAGTTGGTTCAGATAGATTTTAGATATGACTACCTAGCCAGTAGATCTACATTTTTGCGGTAGATTTACATTTTTCCGATAGATCTACATTTTTCCGGTAGATCTACATTTTTCCGTGACTTCCTCAGACACACACAGAAAGTTTCAACGAAATCGGTCCGGTCGTTCTCGAGTTTCTATAAACCGAACACAGCGCCATCTACCGGGTTCCTATTGTGACTCTGAGACCCATTCAAATACGCACACAAAGTTTCATCGAAATCGGTCGAGCCGTTTTCGAGTTCCTATAGATCGTACGGGGCGCCCCCTACAGGATGCTATTGTGAATCAGAGACACGCCGAAACAAAATCACAGAGTTTCATCAAAATCGGTCCGGCCGTTTTCGAGTTCCTATACATCGATTGTAGCGCCACCTACAGGGTCCAATTGTGAATCTGAACCGCCTTGCGTTCCACTGAAATACATACACGCAAAGTTTCATCATGATCGGTCAAGTCGTTTCGGAGTTGACATATTTCGTAAGACACCCTGTATAGCAGCGGTTATCCTTTCGCAACGGTTTTACAAAGTTGGGAATTCTCCTCGCGATAGAAATCTCGAGGTGACATTTTACTTAAAACGCTTGCATTTGAAAATAATCGATGCCGCGAGGAAATGAACACCCTGTATAGTAATGGTTTATTTCCAACGATGTATGCCTCGAAAGTATATTTTCCAACACGAATGAATGAAAGGGTATGTTCATAGCGTTAAAAACAGCAAGTTGCAATTGAAATTAAATGAAAAACACCCTGTATAGAAATTTCTGAAAAATACATTATAAGAATCCATCCAAGGTTCCTATTTAGATAACGGTTTGTTTGTGGCACGAATCAATTCCATCGTGTAAAATTGTGCCGTGAAAAAAAAAGAACATCCCGTATAGTAATGGTTTATTTTCAGCGATATATGCTCAGAAAAAAAAGAAAAACACCCTTACTTAAAGTCGGCAGATATACCTTTATTCGAAGTTAATATTACGATAGAAATTGAAAAAAAAACACGAAAAATGTTAATTCCCTTTACCGGGATTCGAGCCCGCCTTCTCTCGTTCCGAAACCGAGAACTCGACGGCTTAGACCCCCGGGCTATCGGGCTCCTCGTACGATCTTATCGTACTCCGGTATTAGAATAAAACGTCGGTACTTACCTGGGATATATATTCTAAATTTTCACTTTTCGACATAAAATCGCCACATGGGGGTTTATTTGACGGTTTTTACCCTTATCTTTGCTTTTCGTCAACTTTCAGGCCCGAAAACTGCCTAGAACGGCCGTTTCAGATTAATTTTGACGTTTCTCAGACAGACTTTTAGCAGGGAAAATTCCCGGGGTCGAACCGATACTTCTTCTCCATCTCGACAGAGATTTCGGAGCCCGACCCGTCCCATCTTCGAAACCTCACGCGAAGTAAAGTCGATACCTCGTTTTTCGAGCTTTTCGACGAAAAAAACACATTTTCGTTCCTAACTCGAAAACGGCGATAGATATCGACTCGGGGTCTTCGGGTCCACCCCTTCTCCCCCTAACTCTCGAACGGAATCACGCTAGACGCTAGACAGTTGAAATTTTCAGAGTAGGTTTGGGAGATAAATATCTCGTTCAAGTTCGTTAGTGGGCAAAATCCTGGTAGTTTCGGAGTAACGAAAAAAAAAAATTTTTTTACATTACAAATATCAAATTCAATTTTTTTAAAATGCAGTTTCATCATAAGAATCCGTTGATATCATTTTCAACTCTTACAACCCAATACTTTCGGACATATGATTTTTCAAAATTTCAATAATTAATCGTAATTTTATGATTTCATAGAATGCTCTAATTATAATTTGCGGATGTATGTAAATCCAACATATGAGGTGGGTCAAAGACCTACGTTTTTAATTTAATTTTTTTATGATGCAGTTCTATCACAAGAATCCATTGATATCATTCCCAACTCTGAGTAACCATTATTTTTGAAGATATGGTTTGTCAAATTTGAACAAGAGCGCCAAAGCTCCTATCCACAGAGCTTTCCCACATTTTTGGCGCTCTTGATCCTCGAAAAAGAGTGCTTATCAATTTGCCCAAATGTCTGTAATTTTCGAATTTTTAGCTGAAAATGGTATCAAACGATTTGGTTCGATTCACTGATCAAGAATCCGTGGTCGAAATCGATTCTGTCCGTCCGTCCGTTAATACGATAACTCTCGAACTAAAGGAGTTAGAGGATTGAAATTTGCAGGGTAGGTTTGGAGCGTAAATATCTCGGACGAGTTCGTTAACGGGCGAAATCCATCAAGCGATTTCGGAGTTATGGCCGTTTTTACTAAAAACGTTTTTTATGAATATTTCCGAAACTGATCACTCGATCTATCTGAAATTTAGAATCAAATTGTCATGACCTTTAGACGCATGTGAAGTTTTGTATTGATCGGGTTATCGTAAAGTGTCAACAAAAATTTTTGAAAATTTTTGAATTTTGTTTCTACAATAACTCTCGAACGGAATGAGCTAGGCAGTTGAAATTTTCAGAGTAGGTTAGGGAGATAAATATCTCGGTTAAGTACGCTATTGGCCAAAATAGGCGAGATGGTTTCGGAGTAACGAAAAAAATTTTTTTTTCAACTTACAAATTTCAAAATTATTTTTTTTCATACTCGTACATGTCATCCTGTTCTATAAGAGAGAGTCAAATTCATTTCAGCTATTTCAATTTGATTTCTTCCATGGTGCAGTTCTCATTCTCAGATTGCCCATTTAATCTTGATAAATGAACTATTATTTGAATTGAATTTCCTTTATGATGCAGTTCTTTCATAAGAATACATTGATATAATTCTCAACTCTGAGAAACCAATACTTTCGGAGATATAATTTGTCTGTTTGAACAAGAGCGACAGAAAGCTCCTGGCCACAGGGCTTAAACCAATTTTTTTTAAATAATTTTTTAATGCTGCGTTATTTAGTTATGGAGGTAAATATGGTAAATATGAGAGAAAATTGGTACTAATTTTTATTTGTACACAAAGGGAATAATATAAAATATTTGGATTTTGGTTTTTTGGGCACTTGATGTCATGTTTCTTATTGGTTAGATTTGCTTCTAAACTAATTCATTCTTATTTTATTCATCTTTTCATTTCGTAAAATTTCGGTAAATTCGACAAAATTGTTTCACTAGTTTTAGAATTGGAACAAATAATATAAATATTACATTACTTTTCCAGAATTCTTTTAACTGAGTGTGATCCCGAAATATGCCCTGCCGGAGAAAAATGTAAGAATCAGGCTTTCGAGAAAAGGGAATACGCTCAGGTAAAACCGCATAGAACAACCGGAAGGGGTTGGGGATTGAAAACGTTGGAACCTATAAAGAAAGGACAGTTCGTTATTGAGTACGTTGGAGAAATAATTGATGACGAAGAATACCAAAGAAGGATAACTAGAATGCATCAACAAAAAGATGAGAACTATTATTTTTTAACAATAGACAAAGATAGAATGCTCGACGCAGGACCAAAAGGTGAATATTGTCTAGGAGCATTGGCAGCAATGAATCATTTTATGTTGAATTTTTCATATTCGTTTTGAACGTGACATTTTAAAAATTCAACTTCAGACTTAAGACTTCAGAAATGCTTTGTGATATGCAGTAGACAAGAATGATTGTCAGCTACTAAACTAAAATTAAATATAAAAATGAAAAATGGCGATACCGTTGTTAATAAATCAACAAGTCCAGAGCATTCCTGCCAATAGGGTCTTCATAATGGCTTCGTATAATTAATATACTTATGCATATATTTCACACATCAAATAAACCCCAGGGGATTTCATCGATTTGCCGAGAAGCAAGAGCAGACGCGTTTCTGGCTTCTTGGCCATCATCAGTACTCTGTATCTCCCCAACAAATTTAACTAAACCGAACCGCGTTTAGCCTCTCACAGCCGGCTTGAGCGGTTATACATAAACGCCCACGCCACCTATGAGACAAAACAAGGAATTCAGCCATTCCACACCAGTAAAAATTTGAAGCGTGAAATCATATGGCACCATTCGCTCGATTTTAATCGAGAAACGAGTCTTGCAGAGTTCAGACAGTAGCTTCCTATGGCCATGAACGCTGTTTAGCGTTTTCAAATTTTTTTTTTCATTATTATTTTTGAAAACGCTAAACAGCGTTCATGACCATGGGAAGATACTGTCACGTTTCAAATTTTCGCTGGTGGGGAAAGGCTGAATTCCTTGTTTTGTCTCATAGGTGGCGTGGGCATTTATATATAACCGCTCAAGCCGGCTGTGAGAGTCTTAACACAGTTCAGTGTAGTTGAATTTGTTGGGAAGCTACAGAGTACTGATGAAGGCCAAGAAGCTAGAAACGCGTCTGCTCTTGCTTCTCGGCAAATCGATGAAATCCCCTGGGGTTTATTTGACGTGTAAAATATATGCATAAGTATATTAATTATACGAAGCCATTATGAAGACCCTATTTGCAGGAACGCTCTGGACTTGTTGATTTACTAAAATTAAATACTTGCATTAATTATATATATTTATCTCTTTCAAGGGAATGTTGCAAGATTCATGAACCATTCTTGCCAACCTAACTGTGAGACCCAGAAGTGGACGGTGAACAGTGATACTAGGGTCGGTTTGTTTGCCATAGAAGATATTCCAGTCGACACAGAACTCACATTCAACTATAACTTGGAGTGTGCCGGTACCGAAAAGAAAATTTGTAGATGTGGAGCACCAAATTGTAGTGGATTCATAGGCCTGAAACCGGTAAGTTCACACTAAACATGATTTTTCAATATTTAGGAAACCATCCCATACGGATACAATCATTCATCGATCCTCGTGTCATCCTTTCGAACATAAAGTCGCTGCATGTCATAGTATGTTACACCGGCTAATTAATATACCTTTAACAGAAGAAAATTATTGTACAGAATTAGAAATTTTCGAACAAATAGCGGTGAACAACGTATATAATACAGAGTTAATCAGAAAAAGTATTTAGAAAATCCATTAGTTTAGTATTTCCAGAAATTGAGGATAAAACTAAAATATTCAATAGCTTAACATATTTTGGTACACCGAGTCAACAACTTAAAAGGTTTCTTCAAAACCAACAGGTGAATATCTCATTCCGGACAAATTATAACATTGCCAAACTCATAAAGATTAATAAATCAAAAAGGAATAAAGAAGATAAATCCGGTGTTTATCAATTAAATTGCGGGAGTTGTGATAAATCATATATAGGAAAAACAGGTAGAAATTTCGGCATAAGAATAAAGGAACATCACAGCTACAAAAACAACAAAATTAATTCCAATTATTCGAATCATTTATTAGCAGATGGACATAAGTTTAACCCGGATTTCAAAATTCTACACAATTTGAATAAAAGTGCGCAACTCAATTATTGGGAAATGGTGGAAATAAATAGAGAAAAACATACGGGTAATTTAGTTAATGAACAATTAGATCTAAATTTTTCCGTTACTCAATCTATTCAAATAGAGAATCAATTTATAAAAGCGTTAGGAATGAGTTATTGTAAATGTGTATAAAGAACTAGCATTGTAAGATTATGTAATTAGTTTTGAATGAGTCCATCATATTTGTTTTAAATAAGTCTCATGTAATTAGTTTTAAATAAGACTCTGTGTGTCAATCTAGGTATACGGAGATCATTACTTGTTAAGAAGTTAGTATGATGTAGTCTGATTAATTCGCTGTGTCGACGAAACGCGTCAGAATATTAAATAAATTTGGGTAAATCGTATGTAATTTTTCATTGAGTTAATATGGATTTTCATCAAGTAAAAGCCACAAGCATTAAAAGTTCACTTGTGTCGTTGAAGTGATATTTTAATCTCATTCAGTACTCAAAATTTGCACATACATTTATTAGTAATCACAACAAACAATTCGGTTATTGTGAGTCTGAGTGTATTTGTAGTTTGTGTGTTGAATTAACATATTATATTCAATTTTATATATTTTTTACGAAATTTATTTTTTTCAGGAAGATCAGAGGTCCGTGAAGAGAAATTCAACGATGAAGCCGCTTGATCACGAAGGAACAAATGATGCTAGTGATTCATGTTTCATTTGTGGTCAATCGGGCGATGTCAGAAAATGTCAACATAAGTCGTGTTTTAAGTCATACCACCTTGAGTGTGTTCAATTAAATAAGTGGCCCAATGGTAAGCATGGTAATGGCAGATAGGTATAGGAAATGCTATTTGTGATTGATGCGTTATTTAATTTTGCATCGCAATCGAGGAAAATTGGCATAGCATCGTATTAATTTTATTAATTTAATTTAATTTATTTTTGCGCGCGTGTTCCGCAACACAGCCTGCTATCATTACGTCATAATGTCTGTATTTTTCGATTTTTTTTTCGAAAATGGTCTCAATTGGGTTCGACCCCCTGATGAAGAATTCGAGGTCAAACAATTCTGTCCGTCCGGTCCGGCCGGCCGGCCGTTAGCACGATAACTCTCGATCGGAACGACTTATAGCGTTGATATTTGCAGGGTAGTTTTGTAGCGTAAATATCTCGGACAAGTTTTTAGTCAAAACGTTTTTCATGAATATTTCCGGAACCGATCACTCGATCTTCCTGAAATTTGGCATCAAATTGTAGAGTCATGACCTTTGTATGTCTGCGAAGTTTTGTTTTGACCAGACGGCCCTAACGTGGCAAAAAAAATTTTCAAAAATTTCAAAATTTTGTGTTCATGATAACTCGAAAAATACTGATCTGATTAAATTGAAACTCAGTAGTTAGAGGCAAAAGACCAATGCAAACACTTTTGCAAAATTTCGTGAAGATCACGTGACATGAAAAAAATAAAAAAATTACTACTATTTTGCGGAATACTTTGCTTTTAATGCCGAAACATATGTTTTTGAGGTTCATGCTGCCCTTTCCGGGCATTTTCCGTATTGCGCATGCGCAGATGAGAAGTCCTTTAACTGCTGTAGTTTTCTTCAGAGAGGATTGGGGTTTTGGGGTGGCGGATGCTACTCCTCCAAAGAACCCAGATCCCTGATGAGGGTCTGCGCATGCTTGGATTAAAGATGCGATATCTCCCGAGCCACTAGTTTTGGAGAATCGGAGTTTTTTGTAAGGTGTGTGATTTTGAGAGGACTTTTAGCCGCGAGTAGATTGCGCATGCGCAGAAGAGAAGTGACTGTTTTTGGGTTGGATGGGTTATGTTGGGAGTGCTGAGTCGATATTGTGAGGTTTTAAAAGAATATTCATGGCTATTCAGTGCAAGGACAAGTCAGCGTTGTTTCCGAGTTGAAGTGTCCGTATTGTGGCCCTGGGGCTAATTTTGAAATTGATGATACCCCTTACAGTCATTTTTCGTTATGCGCATGAGCAGACCATCAGTGATTTAACTGGTGGTGTTTTCGTCAGAGAGGATTGGGGTTTTGGGGTGGCTGATGCTATTCCTCCATAGAATCCCCTGATGAGGGTCTGCACATGCGTGGATTAAAGATGCGATATCTCCTGAACCACTAATGTTGGAGAATCGGAGTTTTTTGTAAGGTGTGTGATTTTGAGAGACTTTTAGCCGCAAGTAGATTGCGCATGCGCAGAAGGAAAGTGACTGTTTTTAGGTTGTATGGGTTATGTTGTGAGTGCTGAGCCGATATTGTGAGTTTTTAAAAGATTATACACTGCTTGTGTTTTCGTCAGAGAGGATTGGGATTTTGGGGTGGCGGATGCTATTCCTCCATAGAATCCCCTGGTGAGGGTCTGCGCATGCGTGGATTCAAGATGCAATATCTCCTGAACCACTAGTGTTGGAGAATCGGAGTTTTTTGTAAGGTGTGTGATTTTGGGAGGACTTGCAGCCGCGGGTAGATTGCGCATGCGCAGAATAGAAATTACTGTTTTTGGGTTGTATGGGTTATGTTGGGAGTGCTGAGTTGATATTGTGAGGTTTTAAAAGAATATTCATGGCAATTCAGTGCAAACGTATGTATCGTGGCCCTGGGGCGAATTTAGTAATAACTATATTCGGTAGATCTATATTAAATTACGTTCGGATTTGGAGAAGAGGCAATTGCGTTCCTAAAGGAGGTCCCATAACCGCAATTATTTTTGATCTACGGTAAAGCTAACAGCTAAACTGTATTGATATCTATATATGCTAAAGGAACTTGAAAAAAAAAAGCACTGACGTGATGTCAGTACTCTTCGGCGCGCGTGTTCACGGTGGCTAATTTGAATTGAGTGATGAGTACTTCAAGCGCAGTGAATTGAGCGTGCCGGAGATCTAACCAAGGGATAGTGGACACCATTCACTGTCGATTCAAAAATTAGCAGTGCTGTATCTAAGCTTCCGTAAGGATAGAGTAACACTGTTGAAAAAGAACACAACTGACTCTCCTTAGTCGCGCAAGCTTCTAGAATATTCTGAGGGATCTCCTTGGGAAAGACTTAGCAGGGACAGTATAATCATAATCATGTATATAGCACGCGCGC
Organism: Halyzia sedecimguttata; assembly: GCA_937662695.2. Lineage (NCBI taxonomy): Eukaryota > Metazoa > Arthropoda > Insecta > Coleoptera > Coccinellidae > Halyzia > Halyzia sedecimguttata. Next base: position 76,041,927 of record OW569414.2, read on the forward strand.
CAACTGCAGATTGACTTAGCAATTAAAGAAAAAGTGTAAAAAAACATTGACGTGGGGTCAATCTGCTTTGGCGCGCGTGCTATATACATGATTATGATTATACTGACCCTGCTAAGTCTTTCGCAAGGAGATCCCTCAGAATCTTCTAGAAGCTTGTGCGACTAAGGAGAGTCAGTTGTGTTCTTTGTCAACAGTGTTACTCTATCCTCTTTCCTAATTTTTGAATCGACAGTGAATGGTGTCCACTATCCCTTGGGTAGATCTCCGGCATGCTCAATTCACTGCGCTTGAAGTACTCATCACTCAATTCAAATTAACCACCGTGAACACGCGCGCCAAAGAGTACCGAATTCAAGTCAGTGCTTTTTTTTTTTTTATTTGAAAGTATTATGGTTTGAAATGACCTCAAATGGAAATTGAATTTCGAGCACCCTGTACAGATACCAATAACAATATCAATATTTATTAATTTCAGAAAATCACCCATACAAAAATAACAAGATATATCAAATTGAACAAGCAAAGTTGAAACAAGTCAAATTAAAAAAAAAACATATTAAATACTATTTCCCACTAGAACAAAAAATCTTAAATTCCTCAATGGAATAAGGCTCACATAGCAGGCTATGATGCTATATCATTTTGCAAAATTGCGATACAACATAATATAATGCTTCTGCTGCACATCTCCCAAATTATAGCGCTGTATCTACAAGGTTGCGTACGAATATTAACTACACTGAGTAGAGTAGAGTTTTTGAAGGTTTGACAGATTTACTCTGGAGTTGACTACTCAGACAGTGACAGAAAGTGCCAATATCTGAATATAGGTTATGTATGTTTAAGAAAAAACCTATTATTATTGTTTTCTTCTCATATATGTAACTTAATCATGAATATATATTGTGAGCAGTATTAAAACTATTAAATTACCTCACAGAACATTCATAAAACAATGAAACAAGAGACGAGATTTTTCGTCCCATGAATTATGTCAATTTTGACAGGAGTAAAATAAACTCGGAGTTGAATACTCTGAGTTGTGTTCGAAAATTAACTCCACGGAGTAGAGTAGAGTTTTTGAAGGTTTGACAGATTTACTCTAGAGTTACTCTGACACTGACACTGACAGTGACAGAAGGTGCCAATATCGGAAAATAGGTTATGTTGGTTTAAGAAAGATCCTATTATTATTGTTTTCTTCACATATATGTAACTCTAATCATAAATATATATTGTGAGCAGTATAAAAACTATTAAATTACATCACAAAACATTCATAAAACAGTTAGACAAAGATACTAGATTTTCCTTCCCATGAGTTATGTCAATTTTGACAGGAGTAAAATGAACTCCGAGTCGAATACTCCGACTTTTCGGACGACAGTCACAGAGTAAAATTTACTCAACCTTTCAGTTTTCGAACGCAATGGAGTAAATATTACTCTACGGAGTTAATTTTCGAACAGAACCCTGGGTTGTGTTCGAATATTAACTCCGTAGAGTAATATTTACTCCATTGCGTTCGAAAACTGAAAGATTGGGTAAATTTTACTCCATGACTGTCGTTCAAAATGTCAGAGTATTCGACTCCGAGTTCATTTTACTCCTGTCAAAATTGACATAATTCATGGGACGGAAAATCTAGTATCTTTGTCTCACTGTTTTATGCATGTTCTGTGAGGTAATTTAATAGTTTTAATACTGCTCACAATATATATTTATGATTAGAGTTGCATATATGTGAAGAAAGCAATAATAATAGGTTCTTTCTTAAACCAACATAACCTATTTTCCGATATTGGCACCTTCTGTCACTGTCAGTGTCAGAGTAAACTCCAGAGTAAATCTGTCAAACCTTCAAAAACTCTACTCTGTGGAGTTAATTTTCGAACACAACCCTGACATTTCGAACGATAGTCATGGAGTAAAATATACCCAACTTCTCGGTTTTCGAACGCAATGGAGTAAATATTACTCAACGGAGTTAATATTCAAACACAATCTTGAGGTGACAAGGGTAGAAGACTTCAAGCGTGACGTTACAAATGTAAAATGACGTGAAGTCAGGCTTTTGCGCGAATGTTCTATTGTCCATTCTCCTGTATTGGACACCCTTAAGCGATCATTAAAGGATACTGTGGGAGGTATACTCATTATAAAAATAATTAATTTTTATTTTATAGATATTTTTCAGAGTTTTTGAGAGAAAACCCAGAAAAAAACCTTTCAATACCCTTAAGCGAATTTACCATGGCAAATTATGGAGAATGGACAACATAATTTACCATGGTAAATTCGATTAAGGGTGTCCAATACAGAAGAATGGACAATAGAACATACGCGCAAAAGCTCCTGACTTCACGTCAGTGCTAGAACCAATTTTGTTTTCGTAATTTTTTTGAAATTTTCTAGGGGTACGGTTCTTACAAAAATTCTTCTTTTCGTCATTTTTTTGAAATTTTCTAGGGGTACCGTTCTTGCAAAATTTTAAACACAACTTTATGTTGATTTTCTACTACTAGTTACCAAGCTTCAATTCGATCGAATCTTTATTTTTTGAGTTATCGAGGGAATAATAATCCAGGTGGGTATAACTCGGAATCCTTCAAACCGATTATGCCCAAAAATGAACTTATTTCTCCCATTCGGATACGCAACCACCCTGAAAATTGCAAGTCCCTATCTCCTTCCGTTCGAAAGTTATCGAGGCAACGGTCACCCATCTACTGCTCGAATCTCCAACAATATTTAACCGATCGTGTTAAAACTTAAAACTTGGCAGTAGAGTTAGGTTCTAAAGGCTCTTCCAAAATTTCAGCAATTTCAGACGAATAGTTACTGATATATAGAATTTTTTTTCTCAATTTTCAATGATTTCTCAAAAATTATCTACAAATACTATCCTCACGAAATTTTGCGAGAATTTTCGCGTTGACATTTTACAACTAATAACCATGTTTCAATTCAATCGGTTTAGTATTTTTCGAGTTAATGAGGAAAAAAAAACAAACAAATTTCAGATGGCTATAACTCTAAAACCGTATTGCCGATTATGCTTATAAACAAACTAAAATGTCGCGTTCAGATGCACAACCTAACCTGAAAACTTCAAGCCGCTATCTCTTTCCGTTCTCAGGTTATCGTGACAACAAAAATATTTTTTAATAATTTTTTAAAAATTTTCTAACGATACGATTATCACAAAATTTCACAAACGTGCTTAGGTTCATATTCTTCAACTACACACCAAGTTTCAATTCGATCGGATTTATATTGGTTGAAAAAAACAATATAACTCGGAAACCATTGGGCCGATTATGCCCATTAACGAACTTGTCCGTCGTATTGGGATGCGCCACCTACCCTGAAAGTTTCAAGTCGCTAGCTCTATCCATTCTCAAGTTATCGTGGCAGCGGCCGTACGGTCGGACAGCCGGACAGAATCAAATTTGACCTCGAATTCTTCATTGGGGAGTCGAACCAAATCGTTTGAGACCATTTTTGTAAAAAAATTCGAAAGTTATAGATATTTGGGCAAAGTGATAACGCCATGTTCCCCAGAACATACGCGCAAAAATATTCGTGAAGATGAAATGTCTGAAGAAAGGCTGAAGTTAGGTGAAAGGAATGCTGATCATCTAAAATTAGCTGTTGAATCCAAGAGAGTATGTGTCGGTTTCCGGTATTTCCGGAAGTGGCACTATCTTGAATATATTCTTCTAATGTACAGTTTCAAGCAATCACCCTGTATACAGGGTGAGTCCTCAAGCTGTACATTCATTTTAACCATAGATTCCTGTGATCAAATGAGACTCTTTTTGGCGCGCTGCTCAAGTGAACATATGCCTATCAATTCGTCCAAATGTCGGCCGACTGGCCGGCCGTCAGAACGATTACGATCGAAAGCGATGAGTTGAAATTTTCAAAGAACGTTTGGAGTTCAAAAGCGCCGGCCAAGTTCCTTTATGGGCAAAATCCACAAAGGAGTTTCAGAGTTATAGGTATCTGAAATTTTGTTGTCTCAAGAGCTCGAAAAACACTGATCTGATGGAATTAAAGCGCGGTAGTTAGTTTAAAAATAAAGCCAAAGCTCCTGTCCACAGGACTTTCCCACTTTTTCAATTTGGCTTCTTTTCGTCAATTCTCAAGAATTTACGTAATTAAATTCAAAACGTACGTCTATGACTCATCTTATGTTGGATTTATATACATCAGGAAATTATAACTAGAGTATTCTATGAAATCATATAGAATTGGGAATAATTATTGAAATTTTGAAAAATTGTTTTTGTTTTGTTACTCCGAAACCACTCGGCCGATTTTGCCCCATAACGAACTGAACCGAGATATTCACCTCCTTAACCTACTCTGAAAATTTCAACTGTCTAGCTCATTCCACTCGAGAGTTATCGTGTTAACGGCCGGACATATTCGATTTTGACCATGGATTCTTGAGCAGTGAGTCGAACCAAATCGTTTAAGACCATTTTCAGTAAAAAATTCGGAAAATACAGACATTTGAGAAAATTGATAAGCACTCTGTTCCGAGGAACAAGAGCGTCAAAAAGGGGGAAAGCCCTGTGGCAGGAGCTTTGGCGCTCTTGTCTAATCTTTGACTAATCATATCTCCGAAAGTATTGGTTTCTGAGAGTTGGGAATGATATTAATGGATTATTATGATAGAAACGTCATGAAAGAAATTAAAATCCCTTTGCATCTTATCTTTATATGACGGTCCAATTTTGGATACAAGTGTTTCAAAACTATCAGGAGTCATTCTGAAAAATTGAGTAAATGAAATAGCCAGTTTTATTTATGAAACAAATCTAATGTAATCAGTCCAGAGAGAACTCAAACCAGAATACTTATGTAGGAAACCTTAAAAAGTATTACTAAGGAATAACTACCTGTACATCAGTTGGAAATCCCGTTCTAAATCTTCCATAATTAGAGAATTACTCGTAAATTATGCTCGACTTCCTTTCATCATTCATTTTCGACTCACTAACCAAAAAACTATGCCTATGAAGTAGCAAATCCAAATTCCAAATTGTTTACATGGTCACATCAACCAAACTCTCCAGAAATACACTGTCAGTTTCGTTTGACATTAAGGACGTTTATCTTTCAAACTGGAGCTACCGCAAACAGATAGAACACAGACAGGTAGAATTCGTATTCTGTGAAAAACATAGAAGTACCATGTATTATTGAATTTGAAAAATCATATCTCCGCAAGTATTAGCTTGTTGGAGTTGAGAATGATATCAATGGATTCTTATGATGAAACTGCAATTTAAAAAAATTGAATTCAAAATTTGTAATGTAAAAAAAAAATTTTTTTTTTGTTACTCCGAAACCATCCGGCCCATTTTGCTCAATAGCGAACTTAACCGAGATATTTAGGTCCCAAACCTACTCTGAAAATTTCAACTGTCTATCTCATTCCGTTCGAGAGTTATCGTGTTAACGACAGAATCGATTTCGACCACAGATTCTTGATCAGTGACCAAATCGAATCATTTTCAGCCAAAAATTCGAAAATTCCAGACATTTGGGCAAATTGATGAACTCTCCGCTCTTGTTCCGAGGAACAAGAGCTCCAAAAATGATTCTGTATCAGAGAAACTATCCGATAGATATCGTTGAAATTCTGCGGGAGCCTTCAAAATCTATGATAAATAAATGATGTTATTCTTTTCTTAATTAATTTCTTTACAATCTTAGAGAAAGTGCCAATTATAGATATGGGCCTGTAGTTATTCATATCATATTTTCTGCCCTTCTTGAAAATAGGTATTATATTAGCTGTATAAAGTTCATCCGGGAATTGACCTTGTTAAAATATATTAATATTTATAAGTTGTACTACAGTGCTCTACTAGAGTATCATAGTTAAATTGTGATTTTCAGGCCAGTGGAAATGCCCTTCTCATACGTGCAATGTTTGTTCAAAAAGGACTGCGAGAATATGTGTTCTTTGTAATAATTCATACTGCCCTAGCCATTCAGAGGGTAACATAAGACATGATGAATTGGGATTTTTATGCAATCAACATGAACAGGTAAGCCGTTTTAAGAATATGTGTAGTCAGAAATATTACAATCTTAAATAAGTATGTCAAATGCAAGCAGTCTTTTCTAGTTTTAGTTCACTGGGGACTGATTAGGAACACTACAAAAGTAACTATACTCCATTCATTTTTATAAAGTCTCCCGGTTGGCCATGATTTAAGTCTATCACGTTTTTGTAACTGAAACTAAGGCAGGTTGGCACTCCTGAAATATCGTCAATGTCAAAACAATTCTCTGTGACGTTGCCAATTTCTACTCTCAACAATCAACACATGTTTTCCATCTTAGACAAGATATTTTCACAGATCATTATCTTCGACTAATAAAGAACTCTTCGCTTTGAAATTGAAAATGCCGAAAGCAGTTACAAAGTATCAGGAAGTGCTATACAGAACTGAAATCTGCAATAGGAAAACTCTGTCTTAGGACATGTTGAACTCTTGAATGAAATTACCTAGTTTCATAGCCTATCACTATATTTTATTAAGTTTAACAGTTACTCGGGTTTCGTAGTACTACTATATTTTGAAACTGGTGTATTTCGAGTTGTGCAACAAGGTATTTAAATGTCTTCTGTAGGCTTATTTCTTGAGAATTTCGAGAAGTGTGGAATTCCATAGGTATGCCTGTCCGTTTAGAAGTTTTCCTGTTGGGTTATTCAGGTACTTTTATTCTTTTTTCAAATGAACTATCAGAAAGTAACGAACTACTGTATCAATTATTTTTCATTAAAATTATAACACTTGATTCTTGATTTCTGTACCTGAAAATAGCATAACTGAATCTTCCAACCAGTTTATGGGTAATTCTCACGAAATACCGAAATTCTTGTCCTTTAAGTTTTATCGAAAATCTAACAACCCTATAACGGATATCAAAATTTTCTTGTAATATATGTAATCGACACTAGAAGTTTCACTTAATATTTCGGAACCAAATACATTAATAAGAATAAATACACCAATATTTAGTCCGTAAAATCATTCCCTCACTATGTCCCAAGCTACACGTTCAATTACTTTTATATTATCAAACAAACAAGAAAAAATAATAAAAGTCTACTTTGGAGACTTTTCGATTAAAAATATGATAGATTAATGAAAAAAATTTTAATTTGGATTATATCCTAAAAACTGTATGCAAAAATAGAGAATATACACGTGTCCCATAAAAATCATTCCCTCACATTGTTACCGATAATCGAATTTTGATCGCATTGTTAATCCAACAGGAACGCTACTATGAGTTTTTGATAGGTGGCAGTCCTGTCAACTCACCATTATGGTGAATTTAACTACAGCGTGTTAGACTTTGCGTTGAAAAAGAAATAATAGGATATTTTGTTTGAATTGCATTTTTTAAGGTCATTCCCTCATATCCAGGAAAAACAAAAAGTAAAATACTTTATTCGTTATTAATTACATAGAGAAGTAGACTTATGGGAGTTATCATTTTATACAAAACAACTTTTTAATAGTGAGTTTATATCGTGAGTTTTTTTTTTATTATTCTTTGTTTCATCATTCCCTCACCGTCATTCCCTCATATAAATTTCTAGTGAGGGAATGATGATTTATGAAGTAGTAATTTTCACCAAAGTCAACTTGCTTTTTCGAACATTTGCTTCAGTTTATTCTTTAATTCACCGCTGTAATATTTTTGTGCAGTCAATTAATGCCAAGAAAAAATAGTATAAGTGAAAATTTGCCTATTTGTTTTTGCTGATAATCTTCGAATATTTGCATTGAATAACCAATGCGTATTACAACACAAACACGAACCAAGTCACATGTTGGACATTCATCAAATGATGTTATTTGTATGACATCTAAAAATCACACTTATAATAAAGGTGATCATGCCCTAATAAATTGGGACGAAAAACTTTGTCCAGGGGTGCTTTAGTAAAGAGTATGAAAAGAGGAACCAATTCTTGGAGATGGCCAATAATCAAGGATGAACAGTTGTATGCCTGGAATGGTATTCACCAGAAGATCAGGCCACCAACATTAATCAAAAAGGGATGTTATGCTGTCAAGGAAATATACTAAAATATGTAACTGAGATGAGACTGTTTTATTAACTTTGAGAATGAATAGATAAGAAAAGTACTTTTTGTTGGTAGATTTCTAATTAAGTATAACTAATTTTCATTATTTTATTAATTTTGCATAAAAAAGAAATTGTTTTGTTAATGTTGTTAAGATTAAATAGTACAACAGAACTTTAATCCATTGGTAAAATGACAACTAAGTTAATTTTTAAGTGAATATATTTTGTTTTTGTTCATTTTTATACTGCCACTTTGATTTAGTGCAAAATAATGATTGAAGTTAGGTTAAATGGAAATAATTCAGTTGATCTACAATAACCTTGTGATTTTATGTTCCTTCTAATGTTAAAAACTAATAGTTGATTAATCAATTGAAAGGTAATTTAAAATTGAACAATTTTCTCATTGCCTCACTTAATCTTCATCCCCTCATTTTCAATTTTTTTTTAATCCTCATAATCCACCTAAACACGTTTATTCTAGGGACCGGTATATAATTATAATCTTGCAACATCAGTACCACAAAATTTCATAGAATATTAATAAGAATCCTTTTCAATATTATTTGTCTATTTTAATGACCAAATTTCGGGATTTCGTGAGAATTACCCATATATACGTGAAATATTTCCATAGTAACAACAGATGAAAAATTTTCTTCAACAGTCGCTAGGTCTTTGGAATTCACATAATATCTTCTGAAATGAATTATTTTTCCCTAGAAAATTCACAATGTGAAAAATATGGAATTACTACGACTTCTATGTAGAGAGGACAACGTTGCGTAGTTATTTAACAGGAAAGTGAGCATAACTTAACATTTTCAAAATATACATGGTGAAATGTGTCAAAATTTCATGGCCAACCGGGAGACTTTATAAAAGCGAATGGAGTATATGCAAGCATTCATCGTACAAAATTCTCTACATACTTGATCTAGCACCTGCAAAACATTTTACAAAATGTACTGCATGTTTAGCCAATATCATCCTTTTAATTATCATAATTACTAATTAATGATTTTGTTCTATTTCAAGACAAGAAAGAGTACTCGAATTAAGACTACAACAGGTAGAAATCTGGATTCCTCTACAACTAGTTGTCCGAACTCTTCTCAGAATAGAAGCTTATTGGAGGATGTACAGAGTGAAACCTTACGATCGGAAAGATACAGGAAGAGAACTAGTTGTTTTGAGACCAACATTCCTCTGAAAAAAATCAAATTAAATGACTAAACAGAAGTTACCAAAAATCAAGTTCCGTAGTAGATTTTGCGGATATGAATATATGTATATATTTGAAATTTTCACTATTTCACTACTCTATTAGAGAATTTGTTTACAGTGTACATTTTTGTGATGTTTACCTTTAATATTAAATATGTATGCAGTGTCTTAATATAAATCTTTCAAAATATTCAAGTTTTTAATTACAAATCTTTTGTCACCTACAATTTCTAATTTGCAGGTATTAATTTCAATGTTCTAATTTTAAAATGAACACCTCATTGATTTTATTTATGATGGAACAATCACGAAAACCATAACATAATGCGAAACCAGGCGATACAAATTCCGAAATACTACGACCTAATCGCTTCTTATGTAGCTGTCAAAATTTTGATCATAAACATCTGTTTTGTAATTTTATCTGGAAGGATGGAAATGTAAATATTATAATAGGTTGACTAGAGAGGTGAAACAAAGGTCAAATTTAGATGCTTGGTATAATACATGCTTAGGTTTCTTACGATGCAAAATTTGATACTGTCCGGTCACGATAACTTTCGAATGCAAAGGGACAGCGCCTTAATTTTCAAGGTAGACGGCGTATCCGAGTGCGAGGGTGACGTTCGTTAATGGGCATAATCGGCCCAACGGTTTCCGAGTACTAATTTTGTTTTCGTACATTACCTATAGATCCGATCAAATTGAAACTTTGTAAGTAGTTGTAGAATACCGACACAAAGACGTATATGAAATATCGTGAGTATCGTATCCCTATATATTTTGAAAAAATTATTAAAAAATATTATGTATCTCACGATTAATTCTGTATCAACTACATCATCCCTATCTCTAGCGGTTTTCTAGTAATTAATTGATTTACTTCCTTCTTGGCGCTCTTGTTCCTCGGAACAGAGTGCTTATCAATTTGCCCAAATGTCTGTAATTTTCGAATTTTTGGCTGAAAATGGTCTCAAACGATTTGGTTCGACTCACTGATCAAGAATCCATGGTCGAAATCAATTCTGTCCGGCCGTCCATCCGTTAACACGATAACTCTCGAACGAAAGGAGTTAGAGGATTGAAATTTTGTAGGGTAGGTTTGGAGCGTAAATATCTCGGACGAGTTCGTTAACCAGCAAAATCCATCGAGCGGTTTCGGGGTTATTGCCGTTTTTAGTAAAAACATTTTTTATGAATATTTCCGAAACCGATCACTCGATCTATCTGAAATTTAGCATCAAATTGTAGAATCATGACCTTTAGACGCATGTGAAGTTTTGTATTGATCGGGTTACCGTAAAGTGTAAAAAAAAAATTGAAAATTTTTAAATTTTGTTTCTACAATAACTTTCGAACGGAATGAGCTAGGCAGTTGAAATTTTTTGAGTAGGTTAGGGAGATAAATATCTCGGTTGAGTTCGCTATTGGCCAAAATAGGCCAGATCGTTTCGGAGTAACGAAAAAAATTTTTTTTTCAACTTACAAATTTCAAAAAAAATTTTTTTTGAGTTGCAGTTTCGCCATAAAAATCCATTGATATCATTTTCAACTGCAACAAGCTAATACTTTCGGAGATATGATTTTTCTAAGTTTCAATAATGAATCGTACTTCTATGTTTTCACAGAATGCTATAGTTATTCTATCTAGCTTTATTATATGATCTGTGTTCATACTCGTACATTTCATCCTGTTCTATAAGAGAGAGTCAAATTCAGATCAGCTATTTTAATTTGATTTCTTCCATGGTGCAGTTCTCATTCTCAGATTGCTCATTTAATCTTGATAAATAAACTATTATTTGAATTGAATTTCTTGTATGATGCAGTTCTATCATAAGAATACGTTGATATAATTCTCAACTCTGAGGAACCAATACTTTCGGAGATTTAATTTGTCTGTTTGAACAAGAGCGCCAGAAAGCTCCTGTCCACAGGGCTTGAACCAATTTTTTTTAAAACAGCTTCACTTCAACATTCATTATACTTCGTTACTTGGAATTCTAAAAACCCTAAATTTCGGGTGTGGATTACAAGCAATATACCGTGTATCATTTTGAATTTACGTATAATGACATACGACCCTAATCATACAGGGTTGCTCAAAATCAGGGGCTTTTCCGAAACCTATACTTAAACGAAAAAAATTGGTTCAAGCCCTGTGGACAGGAGTTATTGGGCGCATGTTCATCTTCCTTGTGGCCCGTACTGACCAGTAAAGAAAAAAAGCAGTATCATGTTGAATACCTTAATATTATTGAGATTATTATATAATAATCGATGAAAATACTGAGAGAGACCCAGGAAATTTGACACATTTTGTCTTATATCTCCAGAAATTGAAATCGTATAGAGCCAAAATTTTGCACAATGTTGCAAAATACTACAATTGACGTTAGTACAAGTTTTTGTTGCAATCTGATGAATAGTTCACGAAAAAAAAATTTTTTTTTCGAAAAAATTAAAAGAAATATTTTTTTAAAAGTTACCAACATTTCGATCATAACAGAATTTTGCCAAAAGTTGCGCGTTTATATCCTCGAACTGACTACCAAGTTTCGATTCAACATCTTCTTTAGTTCCTGAAATATCAGGGAAATAACCTCAAAATTTGAAATGTCTATAACTCCTAAACCGTCCGGCCGATTTTGCCCGTTAACGAACTTAACCGTCGCATTTTGATCAGAAACCTACCCTGAAAGTTTGAAGTCGATAGGACCTTCGGTGCTCCTGTTATCGTGCCTACGGCCGGAAGGCCGGCCGGCCGGCCAGCCGGCCGGACGGCACCCTAAAATCTGACACCGGATTCGTGATCAGGGACTCCGAATTAGTCTATTAGCCAATTTTCAGCTCGAAATTCGAAAATTACAGACATTTGGACGAAATGATAGGACGATGTTCCCCTAGAACATACGCCCAAAAAGTGCGTTTTTTCAAATGGAATCACCTATATATCGTAAGATGTATTGGAAGAGAATTAAATTACCTACCTTTCAAACATGTTCCTGTACCGAAATTGTAAGGTTTTCGAATTTAATTTATTTTAAAGCAAGTTTTCATAGCAATGCGCGGGAATATTGACATTTTGTATTGGTATCCATGAAATGTCATAGAACATGCAAATTATGATAATTCAACGATTATTGGCATCGATTGTAAAGTATTGTTGAACGTATTAAAGGAGATTTTATTGAAAAATCATTCTAATGAAAGTTAAAATTATACAAATTAAGTTTTGATGAAATATTGTTTATTTTTCACGATCAATGCGATCAAATTGTAGCAAGCACATGCAGAATGTTTAATCCTTGATATAAGTTCTGGTCAGGCCTAAATCTTATCCTGCACTTCTAGTCAAAGCATGAGGATTTGCGTTCAAATGAGTTAATATATTTAAAATGTTATCTTCTTCGCTTTAACTTGTGATCCATAAAAGCAATTATTCTGCAATCGTATATCTTTATTAAACATTCTGCATGTTCTTGTAACAATGTGATCGCATTGCCCGTGAACAATAAAACAATTTCATCAAAACTTCATTTGTATAGTTATTGCCTTCCATTTGAATCGTTGAATCGATGCCGAATGTCCAATTATGATAATTTACATGTTCTATGACATTTCATGGATACCTAATACAAAATGTACCTCAATATTCCCATTGGCATGAAAACTTGCTTTTAATTTAAAAACCTTACAATTTAGGTATAGGAACATGTTATATCGATTGAAAAGAAATTTAATTCTCCTTCAATACATCTTGATGTGAAATGCCTACAGGTCATTCCATTTGAAATAACGCACTTTTTGGCGCTCTGGTTCCTCGGAACAGAGTGCTTTTATGAATTTGTCTGTAATTTTAGAATTTTTGGCTGAAAATGGTCTCAAACGATTTGGTTTGACTCACTGATCAAGAATCCATGGTCGAAATCAATTCTGTCCGGCCGTTCATCCGTTAACACGATAACTCTCGAACGAAAGGAGTTAGAGGATTGAAATTTGCAGGATAGGTTTGGAGCGTAAATATCTCGGACAAGTTCGTTAACGGGCGAAATCCATCAATCGGTTTCGGGGTCATGGCTGTATTTAGTAAAAACATTTTTTATGAATATTTCTGAAACCGAGTACTCGATCTATCTGAAATTTAGCACCAAATTGTAGAATCATGACCTTTAGACGCATGTGAAGTTTTGTATTGATCGGGTTACCGTAAAGTGTAGAAAAAAATTTTGAAAATTATTAAATTTTGTTTCTACTCTCGAACGGAATGAGCTAGGCAACTGAAATTTTTTGAGTAGGTTAGGGAGATAAATATCTCGGTTGAGTTCGCTATTGGCCAAAATAGGCCAGATCGTTTCGGAGTAACGAAAAAAATTTTTTTGCGCGTATGTTCTGGGGAACATCGCGTTATAGTTTTGCCCAAATGTCTGTAACTTTCGAATTTTTTGACGAAAATGGTCTCAAACGATTTAGTTGGACTCCCCAATGAAGAATTCGAGGTCAAATTTGATTCTGTCCGGCAGGCCGTCCGGCCGATGCCACGATAACTTGAGAACGAAAAGAGCTAGCGACTTGAAATTTTCAGGTTGGGTGGCGCATCCCAATACGACGGACAAGCTCGTTAATGGGCATAATCGGCCCAGTGGTTTCCGAGTAATAATTTTGTTTTCAACCAATATGAATCCGATCGAATTGAAACTTGGTGAGTAGTTGAAGAATATGAATCTAAGCACGTTTGTGAAATTTTATTTGAATCGTATGGCTAGAAAATTTAAAAAAATTATTAAAAAATATTTTTGTTGTCACGATAACTTGAGAACGGAAAGAGATAGCGATTTGAAGTTTTCAGTTTAGGATGTGCACCAGAACATTCGAATTTACCATGGTAAATTCGAATTAAGTGTCCAATATAGGAGAATGGACAACATAATTTACCATGGTAAATTCGATTAAGGGTGTCCAATACAGAAGAATGGACAATAGAACATACGCGCAAAAGCTTCTGACTTCACGTCAGTGCTTGAACCAATTTTTTAACTTACAAATTTCAAAATAATTTTTTTTTTGAGATGCAGTTTCGCCATAAAAATCCATTGATATCATTTTCAACTGCAACAAGCTAATACTTTCGGAGATATGATTTTTCTAAATTTCAATAATGAATCGTACTTCTATGTTTTCACAGATTCATTTCAGCTATTTTAATTTGATTTCTTCCATGGCGCAGTTCTCATTCTCAGATTGCTCATTTAATCTTGATAAATAAACTATTATTTGAATTGAATTTCCTTTATGATGCAGTTCTATCATAAGAATACATTGATATAATTCTCAACTCTGAGAAACCAATACTTTCGGAGATATAATTTGTCTGTTTGAACAAGAGCGCCAGAAAGCTCCTGTCCACAGGGCTTGAACCAATTTGATCGTTTTAGTATTTCTCGGAAAAGCCTCGGATTTTGAACAAACCTTTAGGATTAGGGATGTATTTCATTATACGTAAATGATACACGGGATATTGGTCATCCATACCCGAAATTTCGGGTTTTTAGGATTCCAAGTAATGAAGTAACTAATTTTGAAGTGAAGCTGTATGTTTTGCACAAAAAAGGAAGTAAATCAATTAATTACTCGAAAACCGCTAGACATAAAGATGAAGAAATTGATACAGAAATAATCAGGAGGCTACGGCGAGTCGAAAAAAGCAATAATATACAGGGTGTTCCATTTGCAATATCAAAATAGTTAGTACCTACTTTTTGTTATGAGTGGCAACACCACAGCGCTGAAAATATTCTAGATCGATAGAACATTGGTTCCTACTCCAGAAATCAAATTTTCCAAAAAATCGTACGTCTCGTTCTCCGTAAAAGTCCAGGGTACCATCGACCGTGGCCCGTGGTAAGAGTAGGTATGTAAAGTTCCTCATGGGACTCCCTGTATGTTATTGAAAGGTTTTTTCTGGGTTTTCTCGCCCAAACTCTGAAAAATATCTATAAAATAAAAATTAATTATTTTGTGATTTGCTTCTGCGTGAGAAACACAAGATATTTGTCAGAAGCAATCAATTGAACAATGCTGCCTAACGAACAACAACGAAACAACATCAACGAAGATATATATATATATATATTCTTTTGACTGAGAGTTTTATGTGTCAGCAGAGGTTGGTGTAACGGGGTACCATACAATTCTGCGTATGATACAAGAGCTTAGGGAAAAACCTCAGCAAAAAACCCTGTCTCCCCGTGAGTGTTGTGATTTGTAACTATTGTTCACAAAATTTGCTGCAATTTAGAAATATTGATAGGCATTTATTTCTTCAATATGGACTCCTTCGTCCAAAAACGGAGAGGTTTCTCCAAGGTACCCAAACGAAGATACAACTATATCGTAACGTTTCGGAGTCACGTATTGTCACAATTGTGACAATTCTTGAATTTCACAAAATAACTTTCAACAAAATAATTCTAAAGATTTTCATTAAGCGTCTGACGAAGGAGTCTGATATAGACTCCGAAACGTTACGATATAGTTGTTTCTTTGTTGATGTTGTTTCGTTGTTGTTTGTTCGGCAACATTGTTCAATTGATTGCTTCTGACAAATATATTGTGTTTCTTACGCAGAAGCAAATCACAAAATAATTAATTTTTATTTTATAGATATTTTTCAGAGTTTGGGAGAGAAAATCCAGAAAAAAAACCTTTCAATAATGAGTAGGTATACCTCCCACAGTATCCTTTAATGATTTCCCTGTATGTTCTCTAGGATTGAAATTATGAATTTCTTACTCAAGAAACAACATGTATACAAAGACATTTCCTAGAAATTAGAAGATACCTACTGAAGAAATTATTTTCCGGTCGTTTAATTTTTATGACTGTCTGAAATATTCCCCATTTTTCGAGGGTAAATGATGCATTATGAATGGAAGGGACAATAATATCTATCATGCGAATTTGCATATACAGAATAAAAGTTTTTTCACCTTATGGACATGCGTATAATTTGCGCATCCGCATGTCTCTATTTCGCGTAAAATCTGCGAGCGCTCTCCAACTTTTACTATTCACTGTGTTGTGGTTTCTGTAGCAGAAGAAAAGAGGATTTTCCCATAAAGTGAGTAGTTTCAGTTTTCGATCCATTTCAACATTTCTTCTATAGCCGTCATTGTCGGAAATTTTGTTGAATTTAATAATATTTCGTTCAGTCCAAATAATCTCAATATCTATAATATATAATTCATATTGATTGAACCAATTTTTTTTAAATAATTTTTTTTAAATTTTGTAGTACTACGATCCTCACGAAATTTTGCAAGAATTTTTGCGTTGGCATTCTACAACTAATAACCACATTTGAATTGGATCGGATCTGTATTCTTTGAGTTATTGAGGAAATTAGGACCAAATTTCAGATGGGTATAACTCAAAATCCGTTTGGCCGATTATGCCAATTAACAAACTCAAATGTCGCTTAGGATGCACAACCTACCCTAAAAATTACAAGTCGCTATCTCTTTCCGTTCTCAGGTTATAGTGACATAAATAATATTTTTTGATATATTTTTTTTAATTTTCAAGTCATACGATTCTCACAAAATTCCACAAACGTTTTTGTGTCAGTATTCTACAACTAGCTACCAAGTTTCAATTCGATCGGATGTGTATTTGTTGATGACAATTATTACTCGAAAACCATTGGGCCGATTATGCCCACTAACGAACTTTTCCGTCATATTTGGACGCGCCACCTACCCTGAAAATTTCAAGTCGCTATGTTTTTCCGTTCTCAACTAACAAGACAAAACATAACTATAAAATTTCAACTGTTTGGCAGATTATGCTAATTAAATAATTTAAATGTGGTATTCAGATGGGCACCTATCCTAAAAATTGCAAATCGCTATCTATTTCCGTTCTCAAGTTATCGTGAGACACATCATATTTTTGCGCGTTATGTTCTGGTGAACATCGCGTTATTATTTTGCCTAAATGTCTGTACTTTTCGAATTTTTTGACGAAAATGGTCTCAAACGATCGAGTTCGACTACCTGATGAAGAATTCGAGGTCAAATTTGATTCTGTCCGTCCGGCCGGCCGTCCGGCCGTTGCCAGGATAACTTAAGAACGGAAAGAGCTAGCGACTTGAAATTTTCAGGGTAGGTGGCGCATACCAATACGACGGACAAGTTCGTTAATGGCCATAATCGGCCCAAAGGTTTCCGAGTAATTATTTTGTTTTCAACCAATATAAATCCGATCGAATTGAAGCTCGGTGAATAGTTGTAGAATATAAATCTAAGCATGTTTGTGAAATTTTGTGAGAATCGTATCACTAGAAAATTAAAAAAAAATTATTAAAAAAGTTTTTTATGTCACGATAACCTGAGAACGGAAAGAGATAGCGACTTGAAGTTTTCAGGTTAGGTTGTGCATCTGAATGCGACATTTGAGTTTGTTTATAAGCATAATCGGCCAAACGGTTTTAGAGCTATAGCCATCTGAAATTTGGTTGTTTTTTGTTCCTCATTAACTCGGAAAATACAAAACCGATTGAATTCAAACATGGTTATTAGTTGTAGAATGCCAACGCAAAAATTCTTTCAAAATTTCGTGAGGTAAGTATTTGTAGAAAATTTTTAAAAATTCATTGAAAATTAAAAAAAAATTCTATATATCAGTAACTATTCGTCTGAAATTGCTGAAATTTTGCAAGAACCTTTAGAACCTAACTCTACTGCCAAGTTTCAAGTTTGAACACGATCGGTTAAATATTGTTGGAGATTCGAGCAGCCTTGTGTGAGTTCAGCAGATGGGTGACCGTTGCCTCGATAACTTTCGAACGAAAGGATATAGGGACTTGCAATTTTCAGGGTAGGTTGCGTATCTGAATGGGAGAGTTAAGTACATTTTTAGGCATAATCGGTCTAACGGTTTACCAGTTATACCCACCTGGAATATTATTTCCTTGATAACTCAAAAAATAAAGATTCGATCGAATTGAAGCTTGGTAACTAGTAGTAGAAAATCAACATAAAGAAGTGTTTAAAATGTTGTAAAAACGTACCCCTAGAAAATTTGAAAAACATGACGAAAAAAAAAAATGTTGTAAGAACCGTACCCCTAGAAAATTTCAAAAAAATCACGAAAAAAAATTGGTTCAAGCACTGACGTGAAGTCAGGAGCTTTTGCGCGTGTGTTCTATTGCCCATTCTTCTGTATTGGACACACTTAATCGAATTTACCATGGTAAATTATGTTGTCCATTCTCCTGTCCAGGAGAATTGATAAGCACTCTGTTCCGAGGAACAAGAGCGCCAAAAACTGTTTTGTTATTGAAATTTCAACAGCCTGTATCTTATTGTCTGGGCCGAATTTCAGAAAATGCTAAATCGAAAAACTGTTTCATTTGATGAGAGAAATTCTTGGTTGAAATTAATGTACAACTTAAAGACTCACCCTGTATGTTGATGATTCCCGGGTAGGCGAAGTTGCGGGTAAAATATAGTAATTATGTTATTCTAGCGTGAAAACATAGTTACCAGTATCTAATAGAGAACGCGCAAACAACTACTCGTTACTTTTTAAATTGACCATTTCTTCAGGACTCATAGACGGAGATCATATTTTCTTATAGTTAGAACACACCATTGCATTATCCAAATGCAAAGATTACTCTTACTGAAACATTAGAAAGGGTTCTTGATTTAATTCGATTCGGAATACGAACTTAAGAGGGACGTTAATGAAAATAATTTTTCCTACCATCTATATGGGACGTGTAACTTACCTCCCTATTTTGCAGGAAGAAAGTTTCATTTTACGTCTCTAGGGAGGAAAATAATCACAATATCAGATATAACGAAATTAAATAATTGAATGGTAGAATTGACCACAATTATTGAAATTACTGTTACATTTTAAGTAACGTATATTTGGTTTTCCTTGATAAACTTGAATAATTGGCCTTAGACATAACTGGGCTTTAGTTACCATGTGGGACTAACTCTTGAAAAATAATACTTTTACAGTAAGATAGCTTTGTTTTCTTCGAGATTGGAATTTCTTTTTAAAGGGCGACCTTTCTAGAACGATTTAAGAATCACTTCCTGTAAAAATTTCAGAACAAGTGCTCAAATACAGTGTGGTCCAACGAAAACTTAACACCTCGATTTTCCGGCTTTAAAATGAAATAGTGAAAAATCGCTTGGACCGGTCAATTTCTGATTCGAGGGAGAACAACTCTCCCGCTCTTTGCATCTCCGTAACTGCAACCTCCTAGCGGGGGTGAGCACAACCCCTTAATTTTGAATAGTTATGTGGGGTGTTGCGATACCTCATTTTGAAGATCTTATCGAGTACTATCTGATCCTGAAATTTCGCTTCAAAATTTCCATCGATAACGAAATGACAGGTAAAATCGTGGAGGAGTACTTACTTTTGTGATTAGTTTATTAAATACTGGAAATGGGCACCATTCACTTCAATGCAATAATATAAGTTCTGCAGAAAACGTCCACGTACATTACTCAAGATTTCTGCTGTAATTTGACGGCATTCATTAATGATCTGAGTTCGCAAGCAATCCAGTGACCCAGGCTGGGTAGCGTACTTCTTGGATTTCTGGTGACTCCATAGAAAAAAGTCCATCAGTGGAGCCAGATTAGGTGATCTGGGTGGACACTCAATATGTCCCCTTCTTCCAATCCAGGCGTGAGGAAAATTTTCATCTAAGAACTGACGCACCGGTTGAACGAAATGAGGTGGTGCGCCATCTTGTTGGATAATGATCGTTTGATGGTCTTCGGCAATCTGCAATACTTTCACGAGGGCTGGATAAATTTACCCGCCAAAACATTCAATTTTTGGGACCGCCGAGTATGCACCTCACGAAATAATCTTGGATTTTCATCTGACCAATACCGACAGTTATGCCGGTTTACAATGCCGTTAAGGTGAAATGATCACTGTTCCGAAAAACAGATATCGAACAAGTAGTTTTGATTACCATCAACCATTTCACTAACCACTTCACAGAACTGGAGTAGGCAATCGGGATCATCCTCATTCAGTTCCTAAGCAAATCGTATCTTATTAGGACGGAATTCATATTGTTTCAGGATTCTGATGATTGTTGTGCGTGAAACACCAGATACATCGGACAATTTCCTAGTACTCAAGGTCAGATCCATTGCTACATGACCTAAGACAGCCACGTCCCTCGCTTCGTCTCTTTCACGCACTCTCTTTTTTTTTCTGACTGAACTAGTAGCGTCAAATTTGGCAACCATTTGCACAACGTAAGCAGCAGATACATTTTTTCCAGGATGTTGTGATTGTTGTTCGTTAAATAAAGCCGCTGTTGTTCGCGCAGAGTCGTTATTCCTAAAAAATAATTTTATCATTTCCACCCTTTCTTCTACAAAATACACCATTTTAATTCTATTACAAATTTACAATCGCTTTGCCACATTTTCATTTTAAAGTCGGAAAATCGAGGTGTTAAGTTTTCGTTGGATCATCCTGTATATTCAGCAACTGAAGTGTTAAGAAAATTATCGTGTTTTAAGACATTGACCATCAAGGTGTTCAAAATGTTATTCATTCTTTCTGGGAACTACCAAATCAAGTTTTTTGAAATTGCAGGAACTATCCATCTATGCTGACACCTAATGTGTAGAAAACAAGGGAAGTCAGCGCAGATGAGTGAGACAAATTCCAGATTTCGAATAACTGAGAGTAAACATCCTAGAAGTACCCTCATTGTAGCTTGCTTCCAATATTTCGGATTTATTCCCACTAATCCCACTCTATACAAAAACGACAAATGAGAGTATTGTTGTAATCTATCAGGGCGGTCACTGTCTGTTCTTCCAATACGACAAATACAACCTGATTTATCCAAAATCACTCAACATTTCTGATGACCAGTTCATGGTTGAAGATAATGTCAGGTTCCTGGGAATCATTCTAGATGAGCATCTGAAATGGGTTCCTAATATACATAAATTTATAAGAAGACTTGTTGTTGTTTGTTATATTATTGACATTTACATTATGTTCTATACAGGGTGTCCCAAGTTCAAGTGCCTATTAGACGTTTCTGGAGAACTAGTTATATTTGAAATCTGAAAATTGGTATTATGATATTGCTTGAAATTCTCTACAGAGCTAAAATATTTTCGAAGCCCAGGCACTTCCGGTTATACAGGGAGTGAAAATAAATTTGATGAAAAAATGTTTTTTCAAGTTTTGCATTCCTGGTGTGGTCAAGTATTCAATGCTGAATACATGTCTGTCAAAACCATTGTATTCATTCGAATAGTTTTCAAAATATCGAAAAAAAACCGGAAAAAAGTCAAATATGTTTAGTCAGTATTATGTTTATTATTCTTGTTTTAAACATCCTGAGCGTGAACCGTTTTTAGGACATCGAAGAGGAAGAATGTGGAAAGGTCATGCATTTTTTGAATTTCAGAAATATCATCACAGGGTGTTTCAAATTTCGTGTCGAAAATTGTGATCAAAAATTGGCCATAACTTCTGTTTTCTCAAATTAGAACCCTATTTTTATGATTGCGCTGGATTCTGTGGTGAAAAATACTGATAGTTTTCTAACATGATAATGCACCTAAATTAAAAAAAAAAACTCAGAAATTATTTAATTTAGGACCATAATGTGAGAACACCATAATTATTTTTCACCGCAGAATCCAACGCAATCATAAAACATGTGTTCAAGCCCTGTGGACAGGAGCTTTTTGGCGCTCTAGTTCAAACAGACAAATTATATCTCCGAAAGTATTGGTTTCTCAGAGTTGGGAATTATATCAATGCATTCTTATGAAAGAACTGCATCATAAAGGAAATTAAATTCAAATAATAGCTTATATATCAAGATTAAATGAGCAATCTGAGAATGAGAACTGCACCATGGAAGAAATCAAATTAAAATAGCTGAAATGAATTTGAGTCTTTCTTATAGAACAGGATGAAATATACGAGTATGAACACAGATCATATAATAAAGCTTAGATAGAATAATTATAGCATTCTGTGAAAACTTAGAAGTACGTACGATTCATTATTGGAATTTAGAAAAATCATATCTCCGAAAGTATTAGCTTGTTGGAGTTGAAAATGATATCGTGGAATTTAATGGTGAAACTGCATCTTAATAAAATTTGATAAGCACTCAGATCCGAGGAACTAGAGCGCCAAAATGTGTAATTCCCTTTCCGGTATTTGAGCCCGCCTTCTCTCGTTCCGAAACCCGACGGGTCAGATCAACCGTCTACCGGGCTCCTCGAACGATCTTATCGATCTCCGGTATTAAAATAAAACGTCGGTACTTACCTGGGATATATATTTTTAATTTTCACTTTTCGACATAAAATCACCACATGAGGGTTTATTTGCGGGTTTTTTACCCTTGTCTCTCTAAGTCAATTTTGACGTTTCTCGAACAAACTATTAGCAAGGAATTAGACAATGTCTTGTCTCAGGAAAATAAGTTGACATTATGACAATTCATACATAGAATAATTATATAATTCTGTGAACACGTAGAAATACGATTTTTTATTGAAATTTTGAAAAATCATATCCTCGAAAATATTAGCTTCTTAGAGTTAAAAATGATATCGTTGGATTCTTATGGTAAAACTGCTTATTGAAAAAAATTTAATTTGGAATTTGTTATGTGAAAAAAAATTTTTTTTTTTGTTTCTCCGAAACCATCTGTCCATTTTGCCCAAGAACGAACTTGGCCGAGATATTTATCTCCCAAACCTACTCTGAAAATTTCAACTGTCTAGCTCATTCCGTTCGAGAGTTATCGTGTCTACGGCCGGCCGGACAGAATGAATTTCGACCACGGAATCTTGATCAGTGAGTCGAACCAAATCATTTAAGACCATTTTCATCGAAAAATTAAAAAATTACAGACATTTGGGCAAATTGATAAGCACTCAGTTCCGAGGAACTAGAGCGCCAAGAAATAGGATTCTAATTTGAAAAAATGAAGTTATGCCAATTTTTTATCACAATTTTCGACACAAAATTCGAAACACCCTGTGATGATATTTGTGAAAATCAAAAGATGCATGACCTTTACCCATTCTTCCTCTTCGATGTTCTAAAAACGGTTCACGCTCAGGATGTTTAAAACAAGAATAATGAACATAATACTGACTAAACATATCTGGCTTTTTTTCCGGTTTTTTTTTCGATATTTTGAAAACTATTCGAATGAATATAATGGTTTTAACAGAAATGTATTCAGCATTGAATACTTGATCTTACCAGGAATGCAAAACTCGTAAAAAAAATGGGTTCAAGGCCTGTGGACAGGAGCTTTCTGGCGCTCTAGTTCAAACAGACAAATTATATCTCCGAAAGTATTGGTTTCTCAGAGTTGGGAATTATATCAATGTATTCTTGTGAAAGAACTGCATCATAAAGGAAATTAAATTCAAATAATAGTTTATTTATCAAGATTAAATGAGCAATCTGAGAATGAGAACTGCACCATGGAAGAAATCAAATTAAAATAGCTGAAATGAATTTGAGTCTTTCTTATAGAACAGGATGAAATATACGAGTATGAACACAGATCATATAATAAAGCTTAGATAGAATAATTATAACATTCTGTGAAAACTAAGAAGTACGTACGATTAATTATTGAATTTAGAAAAATCATATCTCTTAAAGTATTAGCTTGTTGGAGTTGAAAATGATATCAATGGAATTTAATGGTGAAACTGCATCTTAAATAAAATTCATATGCACTCAGATCCGAGGAACTAGAGCGCCAAAAAGTGTAATTTCCTTTCCGGGATTTGAGCCCGCCTTCTCTCGTTCCGAAACCCGACGGGTCAGACCGACCAGCTATCGGGCTCCTCGAACGATCTTATCGATCTCCGGTGTTGGAATAAAACGTCGGTACTTACCTGGGATATATATTCTTAATTTTCACTTTTCGACGTAAGATCGCCACATGGGGGTTTATTTGACTGTTTTTTACCCTTATATTCGCTTTTCGTCAACTTTCAGGCCAGAAAACTGTCATGTCTCAGGAAAATAAGTTGACATTATGACAATTCATACATAGAATAATTATAGAATTGTGTGAAAACGTACAAATACGATTTATTATTGAAATTTTGAAAAATCAGCCGGACAGAATGAATTTCGACCACGGATTCTTGATCAGTGAGCTGAACCAAATAGTTTAAGACCATTTTCATCGAAAAATTCGAAAATTACAGACATTTGGGCAAATTGATAAGCACTCAGTTCCGAGGAACTAGAGCGCCAAAAATATCCATCAAATTTATTTTCACTGCCTGTATAACCGGAAGTGATTGGGCTTCGAAAATATTTTAGCTCTGTAGAGAATTTCAAGCAATATCATAATCCCAATTTTCAGATTTCAAATATGTCCAGTTCTCCAGAAACGTCTAATAGGCACTCGAACTTGGGACACCCTGAATAAGGTCGATTATATGAAAATAATAAATCGAAAAGATGTCGGATAAATGCAAATATTTTTACATGACATTTATTTTCGTATTCTGTAATGAAATGCTTCTGTAACTATTTAAAATATATTTCAGGCATGAAATATCTGATCAGTTGGAATATCTGTCTTTTTATGATATCAACATCGGTGGATAGTCAAAGTATCATAGACGTGGACTCATTGATACCACCCGAAGAACCAGAATCTTTGGACTGCCGAGAGAGGGTATACACTTTTCGAGTTACTCAAACAGATATCAATGGCAGACAATGTTGGGATGCTTTGTCAACCGTTGCTTGTTGGGGAAGATGCGACTCAAACGAGGTAAGTGAAACTGCGTGAAAATTCATAATATCTTTAGAGGTGAGTATTGGAATGAAACAATGTTCTGGTTTGAATTGTCTGTGGACCACCACTAATTTTTGAATTCGTTTGGGACCATTCTCGGCCCAAAATTCGAAAATTACAGATATTTGGGCAGTCTGATGTACAATCGCACAAAAAGAATAGAATTTGGAAATATTGGCAACAATAAAAATATGGTTTGAAAGTTTGTTGTGATTTTCTTTAGAATCTACTGATTTATTTATTTATTTATTTATTTACAATAGGAACATGCACATCTATATAAATACCCATAAACATTTCGACCAATTAAGTGCCTTACAACATATGATCAAAAATAAAAGCGGGAAAGACCTGTGGCAGGAGCATTGGCACTATTGTTCAATTTTTGACAACCATATCTCCGAAAGTATTGGTTCCTCAGAGTTGGGAATGATATCAATGGATTCTTATGATAGAACTGCACCATAAAAGAAATTAAATTCAAATAATAACAAAATTAAATGAGCAATCTGCAATGATTTAACCACTTGGCATGGGTTGTTGCAACTTACACTCGGTGCATAGTTTTCACAACTCGAAATAACTAAGGAAATTCCATCCAACTCAAAAATTGTGGGGTATAGGACAAAAATAGCCGGATTTATAGTATGTTTATATTTGGCGACGTTTCGCATTTTCGCATTTTATTATAAACGATTTTAGGCCTGAGGAAGCAGACGAAACAATCTGCGAAACGTCGCCAAATATAAACATACTATAAATCCGGCTATTTTTGTCCTATACCCCACAATTTTTGAGTTGGATGGAATTTATCATGGAGGACACAATTTTGAATAATTTAACTAAGGAAAGTATCATCGAAATGTCTAGAGCAAGGCTGGAGACAATCATAGCAGATTGTCCATTTATTCCTGATATATGAATAAGTATAGGCTGACGAACAAATTATTTCAAGTTCAAAATATAATAATAAAATAAAATCCTCTTTTCATAATTTAATAGGTACTGTATTATGAACCTTAACTCAAGAAAGAATATTTGATACATAAATGTAGATCAATATTTCAGCATTTTTTTGCTACCAACATTATGAAAATAATGCATATAGAAACATGTCTTAATACTTACGTAAGTAAATGGTAATATTAACCTCGGTGGTAAACGAACAGTATTTTCTTTTGATGATTCCACTATGTTGTTCTTTCCTATTGCCTTCATAAACTACACCATTAAAATTATCCAATTCAAACACTGGGTTTCACGAAGCTTCGATTAGCTTAATTGTGGATTTAATTCGATGGTTGTATCAAAAATGAACTGAAAATCGACATAGAATCGCACTAATTTGGCAATTGAGAGCTGTCAAAGCTTCTTGAAACCCACCGTAAATGTTCTCAAACATCATCCCCAATATTTGTACATAAATTATTCAATATGCAACAAGTCAATACTATTTTTGGTATCAAAACAGTCTTTTATATATTCCTAAATTCAATTTGCGGAATCTTGCTTTCCAAGACAAAATATTTTCGAAGTACGAATTATATAAACAAACTAGAACAGAAATAAATTTGAAGTCTCTTATAGGTAGATAAGATGACATGAATGAACAGTGAACACAGATAAAACACAGACACATAGAATTCGCATTCTGTGAAATCATAGAAGTACGATGTATTATTGAAATTTTGAAAAATCATATCTTTAAAAGTACTAGATGGTTAAAATTGAAAATGTCATTAATGGATGTTTATGATGGAACTGCATCTTAAAAAAAATTAATTTAAAATTTGTAATATGAAAAAAAATCGTTAACAAACTTAACCGAGATATTTATCTCCCAAACCTACTCTGAAAATTTCAACTGTGTAGCTCCTTCCGTTCGAGAGTTATCGTGCCTACGGCCGGCCGGATAGAATTGATTTCGACCACGGATTCTTGATCGGCGAGTCGAACCAAATCGTTTAAGACCATCTTCATCCAAAAATTCTAAAATTATAGACATTTGGGCAAATTGATAAGCACTCTGTTCCGAGGAACAAGAGCGCCAAAAATACAGTGTGGAAAACCCAAATGGAATAAAATTGGTTACTGTTTACATATTATGGAAATCCCGAAAAACAACAAATGTAAACTGTCATTCTTCTTCCTAAAAATGCGAACCCTAACCTTCAACCCCCTTCGAAAGACAGGTACAACGTACAACCCCCAAGTTCAAATAGAAAGTATGGGCTTGTGATAAATCGTTTGAAAGGTTGCGTCATTCTCTATTCAGAAAAGTTATCGCTTTCATGTTTATTGAAAAAATGAAATATGAAAAAAATAAAATCAAAAAACATTTCCTCAAAAACATTTTTGGAGAAAAAAAATTTTATTTAAGAAATATTTTTATTTTTGCGCGTATGTTCTGGGGAACATCGCGTTATAGTTTTGCCCAAATGTCTGTAACTTTCGAATTTTTTGACGAAAATGGTCTCAAACGATTAAGTTCGACTCATTTCAAGTTTTAATATGATCGGTTAAATATTGTTGGAGATTCGAGCATTCTTGTGCGAGTTCAGTAGATGGGTGACCGTTGCCTCGACAACTTTCGAACGAAAGGAGATAGGGACTTGCAATTTTCAGGGCAGGTTGAGTATCCGAAAGGGAGAATTGATTTCGTTTTTGGGCATAATCGGTCTAACGGTTTCCGAGTTATATCCACCTGGAATATTATTTCCTTGATAACTCAAAAAATAACTAGTAACTAGTAGTAGAAAATCAACATAAAGACGTGTTTAAAATTTCGTAAGAACCGTACCCAAGAAAATTTGAAAAAAATGATGAAAAAAAAAAATTTTAAGAACCGTACCCCTAGAAAATTTTAAAAAATCACGAAAAAAAAAATTGGTTCAAGCACTGACGTGAAGTCAGAAGCTTTTGCGCGTATGTTCTATTGTCCATTCTTCTGTATTGGACACCCTTAATAAGTTCATCCGAATGCAAGAGTTAGGTTCGTTTATCGACATATCGTATTACTAGTACAAAAAATTGGTTCAAGCACCCTTAATCGAATTTACCATGGTATATTATGTTGTCCATTCTCCTGTATTGGACACTATTAATTCGAATTTACCATGGTAAATTCGAATTAAGTGTCCAATACAGGAGAATGGACAACATAATATACCATGGTAAATTCGATTAAGGGTGCTTGAACCAATTTTTTGTACTAGTAATACGATATGTCGATAAACGAACCTAACTCTTGCATTCGGATGAACTTAGTCTGAAAATTGCAAGTTGCTATCTTTTTCCGTTCGAAAGTTATCGTGGCAAGGGACGGACGACTGGACAGATACATTTGACTTCGAATTTTTCATCAGTAAGTCGAACCTAATCGTATGAGACCGTTTTCGGCAAAAAAATCGAAAATTACATGCTTGCACGTTGTTCCATAGAACACGCACGCAAAAATGAACGATTTGCAGCGTTAACAGGCAAATTGGTTCACCCATAGTCGCTAAAAACATGTGCCTAAATTTTCTATTATTCTCCTTCAGCATTTAAATTTATTTGGCGTAATATAAAATAACGAGCTCCTTTAACTGAATCCTATTATTATAATCTCATAAATTATATCTTTCCAGTAAAGTATTATTTGTGTCTCATCGAGATAATTAGTGGCTATAGTAGTAGGCGTTAATTTTATTGGTTTTGTATGGTTATAAAACAGCTGGAAACAGAATTAATGGAAACTTGGTGTAGAAATAGCTATCAATCTGAAGAAACTTCAGTCGTTGAAGGTTTCCAGATTTTATGGAGCTCTTATAATTAAAGCGATTTTTTATTAGCAATCAAATAAATTAGAATAGAGTAATATTTTCCCAACTAACGAGGAAATGCTTAAAATATTTGTATATACACTCTGTACTTTGATATCCTGTCTACTATGAGGAGCGTGCTGCCATTTTGCCCAAATGTCGTTTTTCGATTTTTTCGCCGAAAATGGTCTCAAACGATTAGGTTCGACTCACTGATAAAGAATTCCTGGTCAAATACGATTCTGACCAGCCGTTGCCACGATAACTTGAGAATGGAAAGAGATAGCAACATTTAAGTTCGTTAATAGGCATAATCGGCTGAATGGTTTCGAAATTATACCCATCTAAAATATTATTTTCACGATAATTAAAAAATATTATGTACCTCACGATAACTTGAAAACGGAAACAGATAGCAACTTGTAATTTTCAGGGTAGGTTGCGCATCCAAATGCGACATCTGAGTTCGTTAATAGGCGAAATTGGCCAAATGGTTTCGGAGTTATACACATCCGAAATTTTGCTGTTATTTCCTCTATAACTCAAAATATACAAATCCGATGCAATTAAAACTCGGTAATTACTTGTAGAATGCCGACGCGCTAATTTTTGCAGAATTTCGTAAATATCGTATCCTGAAATTAGTTGAAATGTTCTGTGATCTTAGACGATTCTCTCTATTTCGAATTGCGCGCCATTTTTGACTGTCAATTGTTGACTTAGCCTTATTTGTTGTTTGTTTAATTAAAACATAGACATTTACGAGAATGGTGCGTTATAGCTTGGAAGAACGTTTGTTAATATCTAGTGAAAAACCATTTTTAATTTTTTCAAAATGATGAAGGTGCCGCCGTGGCTGTCAACGGTCATCGATATCGGGCCATGTTGATAGACTTTTTTTGGCAAGAATTAGACGGAATAGACTTAAATGGGATGAGGTTTCAACAGGATGGCGCTACCTGTCACACCACAAGGGAAACAATGACTTTGTTACAAACCGAGTTTTCAGGTCGAGTAATTTCTCGTTTCGGAGACCAAAACTGGCCGCCAAGAAGTTGTGATTTAACTTGTTTGAACTATTTTCTCTGGGGGTTTTTGAAAAGTGTGGTCTGAGCGAACCATCCTGATAAAACTGAGGAACTCAAAGAAGAAATTGGACGTCGAATTCGTCAAATCCAGCAGCCCTTACTGCAAAATGTACTGCAAAATTTCTTCAAATGAGTGCATACGTGCAAGTAGAGCAAAGGTGGCTATTTAACCGATATTTTGTTTCATGTGTAAATGTCATCACTAACTCCATACATATGTAGAAAAAAATGTCAATAAAATATTAAATCTTCTAATATATAAAATTTCCCTGTCACAATGTTAGTTACCGTACTCCTTCGAAACGGCTTTACCGATTTTCACCAATTTTATATGCGTATTCAGTAGGTCTGAGAATCGGCTACTATCTATTTTTCATATCAATAAGTGATAAGGGTTGTTCACCCTTCAAATTTTAATTTAATTTTTGGACGAAATTTTTCGTTTTTATTTTTTTATAATGTGGCATTACAAAATACATACAACCCTAAATTTTCACCCCTCTATCACCAACCCCTATTTTTATATAGTCATTTTAGTAATTAATCATTTTTCATCCCGCTCGATAACTGATCAATTATCACTTGGTAAGTTATCCCAGAGAAAGAGCTAATTAAAACCAAGTCGCCGTATTTTATGTGAATGTTTTTCACTCTATTTCGATTAAAATTTCCCTGAGCTCATGGCAAAGCATAAATTTTTGTACAAAAAAAAAAATTATTTTTATTAAAGTATCAAGGCAGTTTATTCCTGCTTAGTGCTAGATTTTTTAAAATTTCCGTATCTTTCTGGATCAACACTCATTTGCCAGACTATACCGATGTCACGTCCCAGTAAACAGCACGGAGTAGGGATGATAACGAAGCCGGTCTCCTGTCTTTCTCACCTTTTCTCACTTTTCTTAACCAGATACGTTTGAGTGGGTAGTTCGTATTCGCAATTGAACCCGGTAGGTGGCGACACAATCGGGTACTAGGTATTTTTTAGAATAACGTGTTTGAGTGGGTCCCTGGATAACTTGGAAATTCAATTCTCCCGGTAGGAGGCGCTGCAATCGGGTTCTAGGTTTTTTTTAACATTTTTTGCATTTGGAAATAAAATTACAACCGCAATAACCGATTTGGCGCAGGCAAAGTTGCGTGGGTCAGCTAGTAAATATATATTTTTTAATTTTTAATATTCAAGTTCTTGCTGAGACACCCTTTACTATTAATCTTCTATAAAGTAAGAAAAAAACTAAATGAAGTGTACTGTAAATTGATCTTGATTGCACATGGAAATTTATTTTCTGTTGTCATATAGAATATATGTAGATATATTAGGTTGCCTATTTCGAATAAAGGATTATTATATCAAGAGGAAATACTTATTTGTTGATGGTTAAAATCGATTAATATTTCACCGTATGTCTTTCAGTTATTATCAATTAGCTACTATTCATCTTATTCTATTTACACGTCTTTTTGGCGCTCTAGTTCCTCGGAACTGAGTGCTTATCAATTTGCTCAAATGTCTGCAATTTTCGAATTTTTGGCTGAAAATGGTCTCAAACGATTTGGTTCGACTCACTGATCAAGAATCCGAGGTCGAAATCGATTCTGTCCCGCCGGTCCGGCCGGCCGTAGGCACGATAACTCTTGAACGAAAGGAGTTAGAGGATTGAAATTTGCAAGGTGGGTTTGGAGCATTAATATCTCGGACGAGTTCGTTAATGGTCAAAATCCATCGAGCGGTTTCGGAGTTATGGCTGATTTTAGTAAAACACATTTTTTATGAATATTTCCGAAACCGATCACTCGATCTGTCTGAAATTTAGCATCAAATTGTAGAATCATGACCTTTATACGCATGTGAAGTTTTGTATTGATCAGGTCACCGCAAAGTGTAAAAACCGGGTTTCGGAACGAGAGAAGGCGGGCTCAAATCCCGGAAAGGAAATTACACTTTTTGGCGCTCTAGTTCCTCGGATCTGAGTGCATATGAATTTTTATTTAAGATGCAGTTTCACCATTAAAATCCATCGATATCATTTTCAACTCCAACAAGCTAATACTTTCGGAGATATGATTTTTCTAGATTTCAATAATGAATCGTACTTCTATGTTTCACATAATGCTATTATTAAGCTTTATTATATGCTCTGTGTTCATACTCGTACATGTCATCCTGTTCTATAAGAGAGAGTCAAATTCATTTCAGGTATTTTAATTTGATTTCTTCCATGGTGCAGTTCTCATTCTTAGATTGCTCATTTAATCTTGATAAATGAACTATTATTTGAATTGAATTTCCTTTATGATGCAGTTCTATCATAAGAATACATTGATATGATTCCCAACTCTGAGAAACCAATACTTTCGGAGATATAATTTGTCTGTTTGAACTAGAGCGCCAGAAAGCTCCTGTCCACAGGGCTTGAACCCATTTTGTACTAATAATTAAGTTAATTTCTGAACATAATAGTTAATTTCTATTTTGTTTGCTGTCTAGATTTCCGACTGGCGTTTTCCATACAAAAAATCCAGTCATCCAGTATGCATCCATTATGGAAGGAACAGGAATGTGGTTACCCTGAGACACTGCGAAGAAGATGCCCTACCAGAAGCTGCTCGTTACGAATATCTAGAAGCAGCAGGCTGTAAATGCCAAATCTGTTCTTCTTCGGATACAAGCTGTGAGGGCCTGAGGTATCGACCCCAGAGATCACATCCGCAATCCTTGGGCTTCCAGTTGAGCTAAATGAACATGTTATGATATATTATTAAATGTTATATGGAATCGTATATAATTGTATCTAATGTCAATAGAGTTTTTTTTTCGAAATGTCTTTTTAATTTGGACAATTATTTTCAAACGAAAATAATGGAACACCTGAGAATAAAGCAAACAGTGCGAAAGCCCTGTGGATAGGAGCTTTGGGCGCTCTTGTTCAAACTTTGACAAATCATATCTCCGAAAGTATAGGTTTAACGAACTTATCTGAGTTATTCATTTCTCAAAACTAAGTAATCATTAAAGGATACTGTGGGAGGTAGGTATACTCATTATTGAAAGGTTTTTTCTGGGTTTTCTCTCCCAAACTCTGAAAAATATCTATAAAATAAAAATTTATTATTTTGTTATTTGCTTCTGCGTAAGAAACACAAGATATTTTTTTTATTATTATTATTATTAAAACAGTGATTAGAGTTGAGGCTAGGCCTATAAACTCCCTGAAAAAATACAAAAATCCAAAAAAAAACATGTCGCACAGGACTGCTTGAAGAGCGAGAAAAAACAGATTATCGAAAAAAAAAAAAAAACTAAACAAAAACATTCCTTCCACTCAAACACCATCTGTCATAATTGTTTTTAAATGAGTTCACCGACACTGAGTCAACCACCACAGGAGGCAACGCGTTCCACACTCCGAATATCCGATTAGATAAAAAGTGCTGCCTTTGCACTGACTTGAAGTTCTCCTTGCGGAGTTTGAAAGCATGGCCTCGCAAACGACGGTCTGAGTTCAAAGTGAACAGGTCACACAGGCTAACACCAAAAAGACCATTCATAGCCCGATAAGCTGTAATGAGGTCACCACGAGTCCTCCGGTCCACGAAAGTAGGTATGTTCATTATGGAGAGTCTTTCACTATATGACGGGCGCGAGACCCCATACGGGAGGCGTGTTGCACGGCGCTGGAGACTCTCCAACAATGACACATCGCGGCACAACGTCGGACTCCAAACAGGTCCGGCGAACTCAATGATGGGCCGCACATAAGTTCGGTATATAGCCGCACATGTCAAAGGATCACATCTGCCAAATGCTTTCTGGATCAGGAATTGACCACATGAAGAATGTGATCGGACCAACTCAAGTTATCCGACACCACAACACCCAAATCACAATGGCTGCCAGATACAGGGATGACAACTCCGTTGAGATGGTAACTCCGTCGCGGATTCCGGGCACCCATGTGTAGAACGACGCACTTCTCAACGCTGAGTGGCAGCTGCCAGTCCTTACACCACCGCGAGATGGAGTCGAGGTCCTTCTGTATAGTAGAGGCACAACTGGAGGGGCTGAATATCTTGGTGTCATCAGCGAATTGTGAACAGTGAGAGCCAACATGGTGTGGCAAATCCGAAATATATAGCAGAAAAAGAACTGGACCCAACACAGAACCCTGTGGTACTCCACTCAACACGGCTCTCGAGGAGGAGACAGAATCACCAACACGGACCTGAAAGGTGCGCTCTGAAAGAAAAGCCCTTATATTTGTCGGAAGCAATCACTTGAACTTTGTTGCCTAATAAACAACAACGAAACAACATCAACGAAGAAACAACTATATCGTAACGTTTCGGAGTCTATATCAGACTCCTTCGTCAGACGCTTAATGAAAATCTTAAGCGTCTGACGAAGGAGTCTGATATAGACTCCGAAACGTTACGATATAGTTGTTTCTTCGTTGATGTTGTTTATTGGGCAACATTGTTCAATTTATTGCTTCTGACAAATATCAGAGTTTGGGAGAGAAAACCCAGAAAAAACCTTTCTCAAAGCTACCCTGAAAATTATATCATATCAATTGACACTTAGCCAAGGTTCCTGTTTTGTTTTTACTGGAGATATTCTGAACCTAATTTGATTAACTTACCAATGTATAGACAGTGCACGTAAAAATTATGGAACAAATTATTTTTGTTCAGAAGAAAAATATTTGGCAACAAAATCCTGAAACAGGTCAATTTTTGTTTCACTTTTACCAAATTTTTATGCATTTTTGAAGGATCTCCTCGAACAGCTGGTTTGTTGTAAAATTTAAAAAATTTGCAAAAAACAACTAGGTACAATATGTAAGTAACAAAAAATGTTCACATGAAAAAACCTACACGATTCTTTTCTCCAAATTTTAATCTTTCACTCCTTGCTATACTATCTATGTGTTACCAAAAAAATTTAAAATTTAAACAGCTCCTTCTGTTGTGTTCGAAAATTAACTCCACGGAGTAGAGTAGAGTTTTTGAAGGTTTGACAGATTTACTCTGGAGTTTACTCTGACAGTGACAGAAGGTGCCAATATCGGAAAATAGGTTATGTTGGTTTAAGAAAGAACCTATTATTATTGTTTTCTTCACATATATTATTTAACTCTAAACTTAAATATATATTGTGAGCAGTATTCAAACTATTAATTACCTCACAGAACATTCATAAAACAGTGAGACAAAAATACTAGATTTTTCGTCCCATGAGTTATGTCAAATTTGACAGGAGTAAAATGAACTCGGAGTCGAATACTCTGACATTTCGAACGATAGTCATGGAGTAAAATTTACCCAACCTTTCAGTTTTCGAACGCAATGGAGTAAATATTACTCTACGGAGTTAATATTCGAACACAACCCTGTGTTGCAGTTTCTTTGTCAGTTAGTATATTTTCATCATCATATGGATTATCCAAGAGCTATATACGATAGCTGAGGTTATTTCTTATTTCATTGTTCATTGTTTTGCATTCAATCATACTTTGTTTGACATGTCTCTTTCATTCATCTGTAGATGAGATGACAATGTATGAACACAGTCATGCAATTCATAGATACGGACGTTATTTGTAAGAGTTGAAACTGATATCAATAGATTATTATGAAGAAACTGCAAAAAATTGAATCTGAAATGTAAAAATAATTTTGTTTTCGTTACTCCCAAACCATCAGGCCAATTTTGCCTAATAACGAACTTAACCGAGATATTTATCTCCCAAACCTACTCTGAACATTTCAACTGTCTAGCTCATCAGTTCGAGAGTTATCGTGTCTACGGCCAGCCGAACGGGCTGGACAGAATCGATTTTGACCACGGATTCTTGATCAGTGGGTCGAACAAAATCGTTATAGATCATTTTCATTCAAATATTCGAAAATTACAGACATTTGGGCAAATTGAG
The DNA here is from genome assembly GCA_937662695.2 of Halyzia sedecimguttata. Classification (NCBI taxonomy): domain Eukaryota; kingdom Metazoa; phylum Arthropoda; class Insecta; order Coleoptera; family Coccinellidae; genus Halyzia; species Halyzia sedecimguttata. Next base: position 76,077,985 of record OW569414.2, read on the forward strand.
GCACTCCGTTCCGAGGAACAAGAGCGCCAAAAATCTACAAAATTGGAAGCAGCAAATTGTGTAATCATTAAAGGATACTTCGGGAGGATCATTCAATGTTTTTGCGCACATTTTCTAGGGAACAGCATGCTATCATTTTGCCCAAATGTCTCAAATGATTAGGTTCGACTCACTGATGAAGAATTCGAGGTCAAATTTGATTCTGTAAGGTCGGCCGTTGCCACGATAACTTTCGAACGGAAAGAGATAACGACTTGAAATTTTCAGACGAGTTCGTTACTGGGCATAATCTGCCCAACGATTTCCCAGTATTAAACTGATCCGATCAAATTGAATCTTGGTAACTAGTTATAAAAAAAAACTGAAACAAAGACGCATGTGAAATTTAGTGAGGATCGTATCACTAGAGAACTTGAAAAACTTATTGAAATAAAATCTATATCTTAGAAACTATTTGTCCGATTTTGCTGAAATTTTGCGAGAGACTTCGAAACCTAACTTTATAGCCAAGTTCCAAATTTGAATACGATCCGATCTATATTTATGGAGATCCGAGCAGCCTTAGGTGAGTTCAGCAGCTGGATGGGTGAACGTTGCCACGATAACTTTCGAACCGAAAGAGATAGCGACTTGCAATTTTCCGGATAGGTTGCGAATCCGAATGTGACATTTGAGTTCGTTAATACACATAATCGGCCAAACGGTTTTGGAATTATAACCATCTAATATTTTGTTGTTATTTCCCTTATAACTCAAAATATAAAAATCTGATCCAAAGGCTTAACGGAACACAATTTGAACATTTGCTTTAAATTAGGACTGTTTTTGATATTTTAAGATCAAGTCTGCTTTCCAACAGTTCAATTAATTACACAGTCTTAATAAATTGTATTAAAATTAAAAGAAACAACAATTTTTTTTCAGTCAGTATATCTATAGCAATTTATAGATGGTTGGTACTTCGATAGGACATATCGTTGCAACGAATGACAAATGAACGTATCTTATGAAGTCTGCAAGGAAAATTTGAAATATGATACAGCTTTTCTCTTCAACATAAATGTGCTTTTAAGGAGAGGATGCATTTACATCCTCGAAGGATATTCCATTGACATTAAGTAAAGAAATAAGATGAATAAAGTGCCCAGTGGTGGGTAGTGTGAAGTATCTAAATTTTTTTCAAATAATCTTTTGCAAGTGTAAATATTGAGTAATCATTAAAGGATACTGTGGGAGGTATACTCATTATTAAAAGGTTTCTTTCTGGATTTTCTCGCCCAAACTCTGGAAAATATCTATAAAATAAAAATTAATTATTTTGTGATTTGCTTCTGCGTAAGAAACACAAGATACATATCAGAAGCAATCAATTGAACAAAGTTTCCTAACAAACAACAACGAAACAACATCAACGAAGATGATGTTATATAGGGTGCGACAGCATAACTTTCTCAAAAGAATTATAAAACCCATTGTACGAATCAGAAATTTTATATTTGATTTTTTTGATGTAGACACATACCTAAGGTTTTGGTTTACTCAGTTTTTGAAGATCAAATCAGGTAGGTGACGTACCCATTTTTGGCGCTCTAGTTCCTTGGAATTGAGTGCTTATCAATTTGCCCAAATGTCTGTAATTTTCGAATTTTTGGCTGAAAATGGTCTCAAACGATTTGGTTCGACTCACTGATCAAGAATCCGAGGTCGAAATCGATTCTGTCCGGTCGTAGGCACGATAACCTTCGAACGAATGGAGTTATAGAATTGAAATTTGCAAGGTGGGTTTGGAGCGTAAATATCTCGGACAAGTTCGTTAATGGGCGAAATCCATAAAGCGGTTTCGGAGTTGTGGCCAATTTTAGTTAAAATATTTCTTATGAATATTTCCGAAACCGATCACTCGATCTATCTGAAATTTAGCATCAAATCGTAGAATCATGACCTTTATACGCATGTGAAGTTTGTATTGACAAGGTTACTGCAAAGTGGCAAAAAAAATTTTGAAAATTTAAAAAAAATTTTCTACAATAACTCTCGAACGGAATGAGCTAGGCAGTTGAAATTTTCAGAGTGGGTTAGGGAGATGAATATCTCAGTTAAGTTCATTATTGGGCAAAATAGGCCAGATGGTTTCGGAGTAACGAAAAAAAAATTTTTTTTTAAGTAACAAATTTCAAATTCAATTTTTATTTAAGATGCAGTTTCACCATTAAAATCCATTGATATCATTTTCAACTCCAACAAGCTAATACTTTCGGAGTTATGATTTTTCGAAATTTCAATAATGAATCGTACTTCTATGTTTTCACAGAATGTTATAATTATTCTATCTAAGCTTTATTATATGATCTGTAATCATACTCGTACATGTCATCCTGTTCTATAAGAGAGAGTCAAATTCATTTCAGGTATTTTAATTTGATTTCTTCCATGGTGCAGTTCTCATTCTCAGATTGCTCATTTAATCTTGATAACTACACTATTATTTCAATTGAATTTCCTTTATGATGCAGTTCTATCATAAGAATACATTGATATAATTCCCAACTCTGAGAAACCAATACTTTCGGAGATATAATTTGTCTGATTGAACTAGAGCGCCAGAAAGCTCCTGTACACAGGGCTTGAACCAATTTTTCATATACTGAGTAACTCTTGAGTGATGTTGGTGAAACAACGGCTTAGATAAGTTTCAATAAAATTTGCGAAAAGTCCATAATATACCACATGCTTTATTGTTAGATAAAAAAAATCATATCTTTAAAGTATTGGTAAGAGTTGGGAATTATATCAATGGATTCTTATAATAGAACTTCATAATATCAGAAATTGAATTCAAACATTGGGTATATCATCCCCTATCACCAATTTCTTTTAAAGAAAACATGAAAATTCTTCACACTAAAATTTTTCGATTTTAATTTTAGTGTGAAGAATTTTTATGTTTTGTTTAAAAAATTTTGTTTTTACATTACACATTTCAAAATAAGTTTTTTTTCAATATACAGTTTCACCATAGGAATCCATTGATGTTATTTTTAACTCTGACAAGCTAATACTTTCGGAGATATGATATTTCAAAATTTCAATAATTAATCGTACTTCTGTGTTTTCACAGAATGCGATAATTATTATATCTATGAATTATTATAGTATGATCTGTGTTGATACATGTCAACTTATATTCCTGAAACATGATATGTCAAATTTTGATATTTAATGCCCATGGTTAAACCATATGATGATGGGAATGGTAATGGTAAGTTGATAATATTGAGTTCAGAATATCTCCTGTAAAGACAAAACTGAAATATTGGCTAAAGTTTCAATTGATATAATATAATTTTCAGAGTGGATTTGAGGAAAAAATATATCGTTCATCATAGAATTTAGGAACGAATATCTCGGATGAGTTCGTTGTTGGGTAGAATTGGTCTATTGGTTTTGGATTAATAATTTTTGGCACTCTTGTTGAATTTAAATTCTTTTATGATGTTTGAATTTATTTCTGCTATTATGAAGTTCTATCATAAGAATCCATTGATATAATTGCCAACTCTTACCAATATTTTCGAAGATATGATTTGTCAAAGTTTGAACAAGAGCGCCAAAGCTCCTGTCAGGGCTTTTTTTATTTCTCTTTATATAACTCTAGAATGATGTTGGTTGAAGAGTTATTGTCTATACATCTAACTTATAATAAAATCTTTTTACGACTTGCTATATTTCATTATTTCTGGTGCTTCAGTCTTCATAGTTTTAAATTCATTTTCTGCCGAAAGTAGTAAATGTGGCTTCAAATGAAATGAACATTTCAGGAGATCTTTCCGCTCATACAATACAATTTCTTCTTCTGTAATGCGTGCAGTTCGTAAACATTCCCCACGTATCTATAGATCATTCCGAGAGGAATACATGAAAATCTGATTCTTTTGAGTGGAGGCAACGATTCCAGAAGAAAAATATCGAGGAAAAATGGTCCGTGCGATTTCATTCCGAACTCAAATTCCGTGTTGATGAAATGTAAACAGGCCGCACTTGTTCCGGGAACGAATCTATGAGGCAGAATAGGGTCTTATAGTCCGCGAAAAAAAGTTAAATCGATCAAAAATTCATTGTCTCCGGAGTTGTGCAAACAGAAAGTCGAATTCGTATTTCGTAAATAGAATCGGTATGAAAAAATTCTAAAAATTGGTTCAAGCACTGACATGAAGTCAGGAGCTTTTGCGCGTATGTTCTATAGTCCATTCTCCTGTATTGGACACTCTTAATCGAATTTACCATGGTGAATTCTATTGTCTGTTCTCCTGTGTTGGACACTCTTAATTGATGGTAAATTCGGAGTGTCCAATCCAGGAGAACAGACAATAGAATTCACCATGGTAAATTTGATTAAGAGTGTCCAATACAGGAGAATGGACAATAGAACATACGCGCAAAAGCTCCTGACTTCACGTCAGTGCTTGAACCAATTTTCTTTTCAATGATTTTTTAAAAATTTTCTAATGCTACGATCCTCACGAAATTTGGAACGAATTTTCGCGTTGGCACTCTACAACCAATAACCATATTTGAATTAGATCGGATTTGTATTTTTTGAGTTATTGAGGAAATAACAACCAAATTTCACATTGACATAACTCCAGAACTATTTGGCCGATTATGCTAGTTAACGAACTTAAGTGTCGTATTCAGATGCGTAATCTACCATGAAAATTGCAAGTAGCTATTTTTTTCCGTTCACAACGAATCATGAGATACATAATATTATTTCGTGATATTCTTTCTAGTGGTATGGTCCCCACAAACGGTATGGTTTACAAACGTCTTCATGTCGATATTCTACAACTAGTTATCTAGCTTCAATTCGATCGAGTATATTTTTTGAGTTATCGAGGAAATAATATTCCAGATGGGTATAACTCCAAAACCGTTGGGCCGATTATGGCCAACAGAAAATTGCAAGTCCCTATCTCCTTTCGTTCGAGAGTTGTCGAGGCAACGCTCACCCATCCAGCTACTGAACTCACACAAGGCTGCTCGGATCTCCAACAATATAGATCCGATCATGTTCAAACTTGGAACTTGGGATAAGAATTAGGTTCTGAAGGCTCTCGCAAAATTTCAGCGATATCGGATAAATTGTTTCTGATATATTGAATTTTTTTCAATAATTTTCTATGATTTTTTAAATATTTTTTAGTTATACGGTCCTCACAAAATTCTGCAAGAATTTTTGCATTGCCATTCTACAACTACAAAATAAATTAGGTTAGAGAAATTCCACCTCGGTGCTTTTTGAAAATGCATTGCATTTTTTTCTCGTAAATGCTTAACTTTTCGAGAAAACTTTAGGGATAAGAAAGTTAGTAAATGAATTGGGCTTTCCAGCCGAGTTTTCGCGCGTATGTTCTGGGGAACATCGCGTTATCATTTTGCCCAAATGTGAAATTTAATTCTGTGGTGCCATTCGGCCGTTGCCACGATAACTTGAGAACGGAAAGAGCTAGGGTAGGTGGCGCATCCCAATACGACGGACAAGTTCGTTAATGGGTATAATCGGCCCAATGGTTTCCGAGTAATAATTTTGTTTTCAACCAAAATAAATCCGATCGAATTTAAACTTGGTGAATAGTTGTAGAATATAAACCTAAGCACGTTTGTGAAATTTTGTGAGAATCGTGTCACTAGAAAATTAAAAAAAAATTATTAAAAAATATTATTTATGACACGATAACCTGAGAACGGAAGGAGATAGCGGCTTGAAATTTTCAGGTTAGGTTGTGCATCTGAATGCGACATTTGAGTTGGTTTATGAGCATAATCGGCAAAACAGGTTTAGAGTTATAGCCATCTGAAATTTGGTTGTTTTTTGTTCCTCATTAACTCGAAAAATACAAAACCGATTGAATTCAAACATGGTTATTAGTTGTAGTATGTCAACGCGAAAATTCTTGCAGAATTTCGTGAGGATGGTATAACTAGAAAATTTCAAAAAAATTATTGAAAATAATTGAAAAAAAATTCTATATTTCATAAACTATTCGTCCGGCATGGCTGAAATTTTGGGAAAGCTTTCAGAACCTAACTCAACTGCAGAGTTCCAAGTTTGAACATGATCGGATCCATATTGTTGGAGAACCGAGCAGCCTTTTGTGAGTTCGTTAGCTGGATGCGAATCGTCGTATGATATGTTGTCTAAGGTCGTATTTTTGCGAGAACCTTCAAAAATATGAATGTCAAGATGACATGTTTTTGCGCGTATGTTCTTGGGAAAATCGTGTTATTTCATCACAAATCTATGGGAGATGATAGCCCTACATTAGCGGTCAGACCTGGTTTTGAAAGAGATCCTCCTTAGGAGGAGCCAACTAAATATTGAAGGGATTTCTATGAACAAGAGTGAATATCTTTGAGAAATAGAGAAGGCGATTCTTCTTCAAGAGATCCATGTGCCTTCAGAGGAGTATATTTGCGAGAGGGGACTTTTGCAAGGTTATGTATTATTTTTAATATGATATCGCTGAAGGCTTCAAAACTTAACTTCAAATTAACCACACTTTCTGATCTTGTAAGGTGAGAGGCTCATTTGTGGATATTAAATCTCGTGATGGGTAGAAAGGAATTTTAGGCCAGTTTTTCTATCACGAATGAGAATATATCTTTATGTTTCACCTCATCACCTTTAGATCTATCAATGGACATTTATTGGTTAAGAATAAGTAATTGAATATTACTGGAATTCAATTGAATTTCATTAAATATGTTAGTAACTAAACCTATAATTTTCTTTACTTTGATAATTTAAATATGACATTAATTCCAGTAATATTTTTCAAGAATAATTATGTATTCTTCTCCTAAAGAAGAATTGAAGGTAGACAATAATGTGTTAATTTTTTCATCATTGCTTTCTATCCTGACTTCACGAAAAAAAAAATTGGTTCAAGCACTGACGTGAAGTCAGGAGCTTTTGCGCGTATGTTCTATTGTCCATTCTCCTGTATTGGACACTTTTAATCGAATTTACCATGGTGAATTCTATTATCTATTCTCTTGTATTGGACATCCTTAATCGAATTCACCATGGTAAATTCGAGAGTGTTCAATACAGGAGAATGGACAATAGAACATACGCGCAAAAGCTCCTGACTTCACGTCAGTGCTTGAACCAATTTTCTTTTCAATGATTTTTTAAAAATTTTCTAATGCTACGATCCTCACGAAATTTTGAACGAATTTTCGCGTAGGCATTCTACAACCAATAACCATATTTGAATTGGATCGGATTTGTATTTTTTGAGTTATTGAGGAAATAACAACCAAATTTCACATTGACATAACTCCAGAACTATTTGGCCGATTATGCTAGTTAACGAACTTAAGTGTCGTATTCAGATGCGTAATCTACCATGAAAATTGCAAGTAGCTATTTTTTTCCGTTCACAACGAATCATGAGATACATAATATTTTTTCGTGATATTCTTTCTAGTGGTACGGTCCCCACAAAATTTTACAAACGTCTTCATGTCGATATTCTACAACTAGTTATCTAGCTTCAATTCGATCTGACTTCACGAAAACTAATTTGGTTCAAGCACTGACGTGAAGTCAGGAGCTTTTGCGCGTATGTTCTATTGTCCATTCTCCTGTATTGAACACTCTTAATCGAATATACCATGGTGAATTCGATTAAGGCTGTCCAATCCAGGAGAATATACAATAGAATTCACCATGGTAAATTCGATTAAAAGTGTCCAATACAGGAGAATGGACAATAGAACATACGCGCAAAAGCTCCTGACTTCATGTCAGTGCTTGAACCAATTTTTATAAGGAAAGTTTTTATCCAAAAAAGAAGATGTAAGAAAAAATGTCTTAGGGGTTGACTATTTCAACCCCTTCATAGCAAACTTCAGGGTTGGAAAAATTCCAATATGTGTAGTTTTATTGACTAATAATATTGACCAAGAAACAATTTTTTTTGTTAATTTTCGGAGAGGTGTAACTTTTTCGGAGGGAGGTTTTTTAAATAATTTTATACCAAATACCCACGTTAATTTTCATCACAGAATCACCCCTTACATTTTTTTAGTATAATTCAGATACACTCTGTATATGCTGCGTATCATACAGAAAAAGAAGCTTGTAACGAAACTGATCCTACATTCACATTAATTTGATGTATTGATTTTTTGTGTTTACCCGTAGAGAGATTAATGATTTTTGAATCATTGAGTATCATTCCATTTTTTTTTGGCTATTCGGTGATTTCATCTGCTAAATAATTCAACCTCTCCTGTAAGATTTAGGGAGTATCACCATATACAGTCAGCGAAACAGCATCTGCATACAGCACCAGGCAGGTAATCTGGGAGATCATGAATAAATATAGAAACAGCAGAGGCCCCAGTAGTGACCCTTGCGGAACTCCTAGATTCCCATCATATGCTTAGAAAAAGTGTCGTTTAAGAAAAATGCTTCAAAAATTATCTTATAAAAAAAATGGGTTCAAGGCCTGTGGACAGGAGCTTTCTGGCGCTCTAGTTCAAACAGACAAATTATATCTGTATTGGTTTCTCTGAGTTGGGAATTATATCAATGTATACATATGATAGAGCTGCATCATAAAGGAAATTCAATTCAAATAATAGTTTATTTATCAAGATTAAATGAGCAATCATGAGAATGAGAACTGCACCATGGAAGAAATCGAATTAAATCTGGCCAATTTTGCCCAATAACGAACTTAACCGAGATATTCATCTCCCTAACCTACTCTGAAAATTTCAACTACCTAGCTCATTCCGTTCGAGAGTTATTGTGGAAAAACTTTTTTTAAATTTTCAAAATTTTTTTTTACACTTTGCGGTAATCTGGTCAATACAAAACTTCACATGCATTAAAGGTCATGATTCTACAATTTGATGCTAAATTTCAGATAGATCGAACGAACTTGTCAGAGATATTTACGCTCCAAAACCACCTTGCAATTTTCAATCCGCTAACTCCTTTCGTTCGAGAGTTATCGTGCCTACGGCCGGTCGGCCGGCCGGACAGAATCGATTTCGCACTCGGATTCTTGATCAGTGAGTCGAACCAAATCGTTTGAGACCATTTTCAGCCAAAAATTCCAAAATTACAGACACTTGGGCAAATTGATAAGCACTCTGTTCCGAGGAACTAGAGCGCCAAAAAAACAAGTTTCGTATGACAATTGCCCAAAACAGGTTTAAAGTACCTACAAATAGTAGGTATTCCATAAAACATGTACCTATGAAAGAAGATGAGTAATCTTCTCTGAAAATTTCAACTCTCTAGCTCATTCTGTTCGAGAGTTATCGTGCCTACGGCCGGACGGCCGGATGGCCGGACCGGCCGGACAGAATGAATTTCGACCACGGATTCTTGATCAGTGAGTCGAACCAAATCGTTTAAGACCATTTTCATCGTTTGTCCAGTTTTCAAAAAGGACCAGAGGACGGATATTAAGAACTATAGACCAATCTCCATAATGAATAATTTTGCAAAAGTTTTTGAGATGGCCCTGTATGATGTCATATGTCCTTTGGTCTCTGATCAGCTCATGTCAAATCAGCATGGTTTTAGAAAGAATCGCTCTACTGTCTCCAATTTGATGGTGATTACACAGGATCTTGCTGAGGCGATAGACAATCAGGGACAGATCGATGTTGTGTACACGGACTTTTCTAAGGCATTTGACCGGCTGGACCACGCGATTTTTCTGAGTAAACTTCATCTATTTGGTTTTGACAACTCGTATGTTGAATTATTCAGGTCATATTTGCATGATAGAAGACAATATGTTGAATCGCGTGGTCACAGGTCGGACACTTGCTCGGTCACTTCCGGAGTTCCACAGGGCTCGGTATTGGGACCTCTGTTTTTCAACATGTTCATTAATGACATCGGAGAGAGTCTGGATATTGATTTTTTGCTGTATTGCGATGATTTTAAGGGTTGGATTAGGGTGGAATCTACAGATGACTGCGATAGACTTCAGCTTAATTTACAGAGGTTGCATGGGTGGTGTGTGGGCAACTGTCTTGATTTAAACATCGATAAATGTCAAGTTATGACTTACACATCTAAAAATAAAAATTTCATTCATTGTGACTATCACATCGGAAACGTAATCTTGAATAGGCCGGACAATTTAAGAGATCTGGGAGTCATCTTTGACAGCAAGTTGACATTTTCTGAGCATATCCAATCAATTACTGCCAAAGCGTCCAAAAAGTATGGGTTTCTGGTGAGATGCACGCGTGAGTTTCATAACTTGAGTGCACTTAAATCTATTTACTTCGCTTTGATAAGATCACAATTAGAATACGCTGCAATTGTCTGGTCGCCGATTTATAATGTGCATAAGGATAACCTAGAGAACATTCAAAGAAAATTTTTAAAGTATCTCTATTTGAAGACGGAAAATATTTATCCCACACAGGGCTTTCCCCAGATTGAGCTTCTCAAACGTTATGAGGTGTGTTCGTTGGAAACAAGGCGAAAAAACTTCATTTTGATTGTGCTCTACAAAATTTTACATAACAAGATGGACTGTCGGGAAATTTTAAGCCGGCTCTCATTTTTGGTGCCACGTAGTGCTACCCGTCAAAATGATACATTTTATCTACCAAACGCTCGCACCAATACCATGAGACTGGCACCACTATTTAGGCTCTGTGAGGCGTGCAACTCGTCGACCATTGACTATTTCCATATTTCACTGAATGATTTAAAAAAAAAATTGCCCACAATATAAAATGTGATTAGCTAAATGATGGTTATGGGTATAAGTTGTGCAGTTTATCTCTTAGCTGTAGAGTTGATTTTCAGTTTTTTTTTGTTTTTTTTTCCTTTAGGTTTCACTGTGAAATAGAATATTCATCTTTCCTGTGTTAAATATAATAAATAAATTTGTTCACATAGGTACATTCAGGTGTAGTTATCTATTAAGTTTTTCTATGCTGTAATTGGGCTTATGCCTGTTGTATAGAAATAAATAAATAAATAAATACGTATTCGAAAATTACAGACATTTGGGCAAATTGATAAGCACTCAGTTCCGAGGAACTAGAGCGCCAAAAAGGGCAATCTACAACGCTTCAATGCCTTAATGCTTCAAAAATTGTCATTAAATTTATTTATCAAGATAAAATGAGCAATCTGCAATGATTCAACCTCGTGGAATGGGTTGTTGCAACTTAGACTCGGTGCATAGTTTTCACAACTTGAAATACCTAAGGAAAGTATTCTTTGAAAGGTGTAGAGCAAGGCTGGAGATAATCATAGCAGATTGTCCCTTCATTCCTGATATTTGAGTAGGTAGTGGATTACGAACAAATTATTTTAATAGTTCAAAATATATTTTTAAAATACTATCCTCTTTTCGTAATTTAAAATTTAATATTTCATACCACTAACACATTATTTTCTGTATTATGAACCTCAACTAAAGAAAAATGATTGATACACAAATGTAGATCCATATTTCAGTATTTTTTTGCTAGCAACAATATGAAAATACTGTATATAGGAACATGTCTCACTACCACTACTTAAGGAAGTAAAAGGTAATATTAACCTCAGTGGTCAACGAACAGTAATTTCTTTTGATGATTCCATTATGTTCTTCTTTCCTATTGCCTCCATAAACTACATCAAAACAGTCTTGTATATATTCACAAATTCAAGAATCGAATACTTGCTTTCCAAGAGAAAATAACAACTATGAATTGACAATTTCTAATAGCTAGAAAAGATGACATTTATGAATAGTGATCACAGACAGATTCTGTGTTCACATTCTGTGAATACATAGAACTTACGATGTATTATTGAAATTTTGAAAAATCATATCTCCGAGAGTATTAGCTTTTTGGTATTGAAAATAATTACAATGGATTCTTATGATGAAACTGCATCTTGAAAAAATTTGAATTCAAAAATTGTTATGTAAAAAAAAAATTTTTTTTCGTTACTCCGAAACAATTAGACTTTTTTTGCCCAATAACGAAAATAACCGAGATATTTATCCCTCAAACCTACTCTGAAAATTTCAACTGTCTAGCTCATTCTGTTCGAGATTTATCGTGTTAACGGCCGGCCGGACAGAATCGATTTCGACCACGGATTCTTGATCAGTGAGTCAAACCAAATCGTTCAAGACCATTTTCTGCCAAAAATTCGAAAATTACAGACATTTGGGCAAATTGATTCAAGCACTCTGTTCCGAGGAACAAGAGCGCCAAAAATCAGTAAATTTTGAACATATTTACCTAGGAGCTGAGATGAAAAATACGCGGATATCAACTCCTGATTCTCGCCCTTTCTATTTCGATCTGTTCTACATAACGATATCATCATTCTTTCAGATGGACTCTTATTGTCCTTCGTTGTCGAGTGCAAACTCGATTCAGAGTAAATGGAGCGTCACATGATGACCTCCCGGCCAAGGAAGCAATTCAACAAGTGTTTCTATTTTTCCACCCATCGGAAAACATATAGTTAACAGCAGAGTGATTCTGGAAAATTATGCAACGTTATTTTCGTCCGAGATGATTATCGGCTAACTGAATTAAGCTTCTAAATATTAAACGCAGATCGAAGTCAAGCAACAGGACGATCAGGAGGAATTCAAATAATGACTTTATGATAATTGGAGATTGAACATTATGAGAAATATTAATAATAAAATTGGTTCAATGAAAAATTATATACGATTTACACTTATTTATTCAATATTGTGACGCGTTTCGTCGACACAGCGACTTCATCAGACTACATCATACTGTATGATGTAGTCTGATGAAGTCGCTGTGTCGACGAAACGCGTCACAATATTGAATAAATAAGTGTAAATCGTATATAATTTTTCATTGAGTTAATATGGATTTGCATCAAGTAAAAGCCACAAGCATTAAATTTTTAAAATAAAAAATAAAATTGGTACAAGCCCTGTGGACAGGAGCTTTCTGGCGCTCTAGTTCAAACAGACAAATTATATCTCCGAAAGTATTGGTTTCTCAGAGTTGAGAATTATATCAATGTATTCTTAAGATAGAACTGCATCATAAAGGAAATTCAATTCAAATAATAGTTTATTTATCAAGATTAAATGAGCAATCTGAGAATGAGAACTGCACTATGGAAGAAATCAAATTGAAATAGCTGAAATGAATTTGACTCTCTCTTATAGAACAGGATGACATGTACGAGTATGAACACAGATCATATAATAAAGCCTAGATAGAATAATAATAATTATAGAAGAGTTCACAAAGCATGAAAAGAGCTCTAAAACAGATTTTCGTGGGACCTTCATTGCTAAAATGTATAGACCACTGGGTATCATTCTCCATACCCTTACAATGCAAATTCAACTGGTCGTCAAAAAATCGTCGTGTGCAGGAAGGGGTGGGGGGCATTTTTCCAAAAATTGACAAAACAATTTTTTCTGTTCATGGTCATCTATATAAGGTGATTATCACTCACACAAACTTCTGTTGAAATATACGATTCAGAAATATTTTTTATTAATTGTCAAAAAAGTCGGATACAATGCTCTTAAATGGAATTCCTTAAGATATAACCGCTTGCCCTGAACACCCATATTAACTATTATGTTCCGCTCGGTTTTACTCGAGATCTGTTAGGATTATCGAAAAAATGCTTCATATGAAAGGTCTGCTCCGTAAACCAACGATTCAGATGATTGTTTCAAAATTACAATAGCCAGAACTGTTTCCTCACAAAATAAGAAATTGTGTTATTCACTCCCATTAACCGAAACCGAACCTGGAGACGCTAGTAAGGCGCAATTTCTAGCGTTAGTCCATGTTAGTGGCGACCTTATGGATTTGAGCTTTGATTTATGCACATAAGGTTCGTTATATCTATCCGACCAACTTTACAGTACTATTCCTGCGTGCATTCAGAACGCACATTTTGAAGATATTGTTTAAATTCCTTAATTTTTTATATGTATGAGAATTTTTACGTATAATTCATAGATAGTTGATTTAATTTTGTTAATTCGTTAATAAATATTCAAATATGCGAGTTCAAACTTATATTCGTTTATACGTTTCACGAAGCTTTGACAGCTCTTAATTGCCGAATTGCCCGAATTAGTGCGATTCTATGTCGATTTTCAGTTCATTTTTGATACAACCATCGAATTAAATCCACAATTAAGCTAATCGAGGCTTCGTGAGTGTCTAAATATTTCTTACATGTCATGATTCATCTAATTCAACTATCACTATCAGATGAAGAATCATCAAGGGAAGGAAAATTTGAAAAACTTTAAGTACTATTATTTGCACATGTTTTTTGGGCCATACATTTGCAGGAGCCAATACACGGAATTTGTTTTCTTTTACAGGAACATATTGAGCCTGTGCAATCTGAAATGAGAATGTCCATTTCATAAAGAATATTCACGGATCTGATATTCGATATAATATTTACCTTTCCTACAACTGCAGTTGCTAAGGATAGATGTTTCCTTAGGTAGGATTTGCATCGTCGTTAATTTTGGCAGAAGTTTTCCATTTTCTACATACCACCCACTAAATATAGGATCCGGTAAAGATGGTCATGGTACATTACTATTGATCCAAATATTTGTTTGGTAGTGGACTCGAAGGCTGTGTTATCTCAAACTATCCAATGTTGGAGGTAATTTACTTATGGATCTTGAAGAAGCTATAATATTCCCCTGAGCCTGTTGATACATTTCACATTTTCGTTTGTCGTATACAGACAGATTACAAATTCAACAATATCATTGAATACTTTCAAACATGGCATCGGAAGTACATGATGAATTCAAAAATAGGAATTTTGTCATTAAATTTTTGATTGGGAATTTTAACCAACTCTCTGTAGATCAGGCGCTAGAGCATATCAACAAAAACTCCAAAGCTGCAGGAGGAATAGTGGGATTAACTAAAAATAGTACTAGAATGGATGAATGGTTCTTGAGTTACAACATTATTCGTATGAAGTTAGTCACATTTCGCTCATCTTTGCATCTTCATTCGGTCAAAATGTCGAAGAAGGTAAGAAAAGAATGAAAATTGATGAAGATTCTGGGCAGATACTGCAGAGTGCACTTTCAAGATTTTGAGAGAATAAGTATTCAATGATATTGTTGAATTTGTAATCCATCTGTATACGACAAACAAAAATGTGAAATGTATCAAAAGGCTCAGGGGAATACTATAGCTTCTTCAAGATCCATAAGTAAATTACCTCCAAAATTGGATAGTTTGAGACAACACAGCCTTCGAGTCCATTACCAGACAAAAATTTGGATCAATAGTAATGTACCAAGACCATCTCTACCGGATCCAATATTTAGTGGGTGGTATGTAGAAAATGGAAAACTTCTGCCAAAATTAACGACGATGCCAATCCTACCTAAGGAAACATCTATCCTTAGCAACTGCAGTTGTAGGAAAGGTAAATATCATATCGAATATCAGATCCGTAAATATTCTTTATGCAATGGAAATTCTCATTTCAGATTGCACAGGATCAATGCGTACCTGTAAAAGGAAACAAATTCCGTGTATTGGCTCCTGCAAATGTATGGCCCAAAAAACATGTGCAAATACTAGTACTTAAAATTTTTCAAATTTTCCTTCCCTTGATGATTCTTCATCTGATAGTGATAGTTGAATTAGATGAATCATGACATGTAAGACATTTTTAGACCCTAAATATCATAGATACCAACTATATACCTTCTTAATTCTTTTCCAGATTTTTGGTCTAGGATTCAGGAAATCTTGTTACTACTAATGAGAATGAGCGATGATTTCAAAAATGTGTTAATATTACGTCATAAAATTGATTTATGAAGTAATGAATATAAGTTTGAACTCGCATATTTGCATATTTATTAACGAATTAACAAAATTAAATCAAATATATATGAATTATACGTAAAAATTCTCATACATATAAAAAATTGAGGAATTTAAACAATATCTTCAAAATGTGCGTTCTGAAGGCACGCAGGAATAGTACTGTAAAGTTGGTCGGATAGATATAACGAACCTTATGTGCATAGATCAAAGCTCAAATCCATAAGGTCGCCACTAACATGGACTAACGCTAGAAATTGCGCCTTACTAGCGTCTGCAGGTTCGGTTTCAGTTAATGGGAGGTAATAAGACAATTTCTTATTTTGTGAGGAAACTGTTCTGCCTATTGTAATTTTGAAAGAAGCATCTGAATTGTTGGTTTTCGGAGCAGACCTTTCATATAAAGCATTTTTTCGATAATCCTAACAGATCTCGAGTAAAACCGAGTGGAACATAATAGTTAATATGGGTGTTCAGGGCAAGCGGTTATATCTTAAGGAATTCCATTTAAGAGCATTGTATCCGACTATTTTGACAATTAATAAAAAATATTTCTGAATCGTACATTTCAATAGAATTTTGTATGAGTGATAGTCACCTAATATGGATGACCATAAACAGAAAAAAAAAATTGGCCATTTTTGGAAAAATGCCCCCCACCCCTTCCTGCACACGACGATTTTTTGACGACCAGTTGAATTTTCATTGTAAGGGTATGGAGAATGATACCCAGTGGTCTATACATTTTAGCAATGAAGGTCCCACGGGGTGACACGATAGAGCCCGGTTTGAACTCT
Source organism: Halyzia sedecimguttata (assembly GCA_937662695.2). Classification (NCBI taxonomy): domain Eukaryota; kingdom Metazoa; phylum Arthropoda; class Insecta; order Coleoptera; family Coccinellidae; genus Halyzia; species Halyzia sedecimguttata. The sequence continues at coordinate 76,094,679 of OW569414.2, forward strand.
ACTATTATAGCATTCTGTGAAAACATAGAAGTACGATTCGTTATTGAAATTTCAAAAAATCATATCTCCGAAAGTATTAGCTTGTTGGAGTTGAAAATGATATCAATGGATTTATATGGTGAAACTGCATCTTAAATGAACAAGCACTGACGTGAAGTCAGGAGCTTTTGCGCGTATGTTCTATTGTCCATTCTCCTGTATTGGACACTTTTAATCGAATATAGCATGGTGAATTCTAATGTCTAATCTCCTGTATTGGATAGCCTTAACCGAATTCACCATGGTAAATTCGATTAAGACTGTCCAATACAGGAGAACAGACAATAGATTTCACCATGGTAAATTCGATTAAGAGTGTTCAATACAGGAGAATGGACAATAGAACATAGGCGCAAAAGCTCCTGACTTCACGTCAGTGCTTGAACCAATTTATTTTTCGTGAAGTCAGAAGATTTTGCGCGTATGTTGTATTGTCCATTCAACTGTATTGAACACTCTCGAATTTACCATGGTGAATTCGATTAAGGCTGTCCACTACAGGAGAATAGATAATAGGATTCACCATGGTAAATTCGATTAAAAGTGTCCAATACAGGAGAATGAACAATAGAACATACGCGAAAAAGCTCCTGACTTCACGTCAATGCTTGAACCAATTTCTTTTTTCGTGAAGTCAGGATAGAAAACAATGATGAAAAAATTAACACATTATTGCCTACCTTCAATTCTTCTTTAGGAGAAGAATACATAATTATTCTTGAAAAATATTACCGGAATTAATGTCATATTTAAATAATCAAAGTAAAGAAAATTATAAGTTTGGTTACTAACATATTGAATGAAATTCAATTGAATTCCAGTAATATTCAATTATTTATTCTTAACCAATAAATGTCCATTGATAGATCTAAAGGTGATCAGGTGAAACATAAAGATATATTCTCATTGGTGATAGAAAAACTGGCCTAAAATTCCTTTCTACCCATCACGAGATTTTGTATTCACAAATGAGCCTCTCACCTTACAAGATCAGAAAGTGTGGTTAATTTGCAGTTAAGTTTTGAGGCCTTAAGCGATATCATATTAAAAATAATACATAACCTTTCAAAAGTCCCCTCTCACAAATATACTCCTCTGAAGGCACATGGATCTCTTGAAGAAGAATCGCCTTCTCTATTTCTCAAAGATATTCACTCTTGTTCATAGAAATTCCTTCAATGTTCAGTTGCCTCCTCCTAGGAGGATCTCTTTCAAAACCAGGTCTGACCGCTAATGTAGGGCTATCATCTCCCATAGATTTGTGATGAAATAACACGATTTTCCCAAGAACATACGCGCAAAAACATGACATCTTGACATTCATATGTTTTAAGGTTCTCGCAAAAATACTACCATAGACAACATATCATACGACGATTCGCATCCAGCTAACGAACTCACAAAAGGCTGCTCTGTTATCCAAAAATATGGATCCGATCGTGTTCAAACTTGGAACTCTGCAGTTGAGTTAGGTTCTGAAGGCTTTCCCAAAATTTCAGCCATGTTGGACGAATAGTTTATGATATATAGAATTTTTTTCAATTATTTTCAATAATTTTTTTGAAATTTTCTAGTTATACCATCCTCACGAAATTTTGCACTAATATTTGCGTTGACATACTACAACTAATAACCATGTTTGAATTCAATCGGTTTTGTATTTTTCGAGCTAATGAGGAACAAAAAACAACCAAATTTCAGAAAAGTTCAGATGGCTATAACTCTAAAACCGTTTGGCCGATTATGCTTATAAACGAACTCAAATGTCGCATTCAGATGCACAGCCTAACCTGAAAATTTCAAGCCGCTATCTCCTTCCGTTCTCAGGTTATCGTGTCATAAATAATATTTTTTAATAATTTTTTTTAAATTTTCTAGCGACACGATTCTCACAAAATTTCACAAACGTGCTTAGGTGTATATTCTACAACTATTCACCAAGTTTAAATTTGATCGGATTTATTTTGGTTGAAAACAAAATTATTACTCGGAAACCATTAGACCGATTATACCCATTAACGAACTTGTCCGTCGCATTAGGATGCGCCACCTACCCTGAAAGTTTCAAGTTGCTAGCTCTTTCCGGTCTCAAGTTATCGTGGCAACGGCCGGACGGCCGGATGGCCGGACGGCACCACATAATTAAATTTCACATTTTGGCAAAATGATAACGCGATGTTCCCCAGAGCATACGCGCAAAAATTGAATTTGAAATTTGTTACTTAAAAAAAGTTTGTTTTCGTTACTCCGAAACCATCTGGCCTATTCTGCCCAATAACGAACTTAACCGAGATATTCATTTCCCTACCTACTCTGAAAATTTCAACTGCCTAGCTCATTCCGTTCGGGAGTTATTGTAGAAATTTTTTTTTTAATTTTCAAAATTCTTTTTTGACACTTTGCGGTAACCTGGTCAATACAAAACTTCACATGTGTATAAAGGTCATGATTCTACAATTTGATGCTGAATTTCAGATAGATCGAGTGATCGGTTTCGGAAATATTCATAAAAAATGTTTTTACTAAAATAGGCCATAACTCCGAATCGCTTGATGGATTTTGCCCATTAACGAACTTGTCCGAGATATTTATGCTCCAAACCCACCTTGCAAATTTCAATCCTCTAACTCCTTTCGTTCGAGAGATATCGTGCCTACGACCGGACAGAATCGATTTCGACCTCGGATTCTTGATCAGTGAGTCGAAACAAATCGTTTGAGACCATTTTCAGCCAAAAATTCGAAAATTACAGACATTTGGGCAAATTGATAAGCACTCAATTCCGAGGAATTAGAGCGCCAAAAATTATTCCAAGCCCTGACGTAAAGCCAGGAGCTTATGCGCGTATGTTCTATTGTCTTCTCACCTCTGTTGGACACTCTTAATCGAATTTACCATCGATATATACCGTCTTCTCATCTTTTATAATGATATTTGAATACATTTCATACCATTCTAATGACAGACTTCAGTAACGAGAGAATATGTGATCACAGAATTTTTAATTCTCACATACCTATGTATTCTATTGGCATTGAAATAAATACAACTTACGCCTCACGTAACTCCAGGATACGATATTCATGAAATACCGCGATAATTAGTGGGTCGGCATTCTACAAGTAATTACTGAGTTTTCATTGGATTGGATTTGTATATTTCGAGTTATAGAGGAAATAACAACAACATTTCAGATGAGTGTAACTCCAAAACCATTTGGCCGATTATGCCAATTAACGAACTTAAATGCGCAACTTACCCTGAAAATTGCAAGTCGATATATCTCTTTCCGTTCTCAAGTTGTCGTAAGATAAATGATTTTTTTTTTAATTTTCTGGTTGCTGGGTCCTTACAAAATTCCACACACGTCTTTATGGCGATATTCTACAACTAGTTGCCAAGCTTCAATTCGATCCGGTCTGTATTTTTTGAGTTACGCCTATTAACATTCTCAAATGTCGCATTCGGATGCACAACCTACCCTGGAAATTGTAAGTCGCTATCTCTTTCCGTTCTTAGGTGATCGTGACCTAAATATATTTTTCTAGTGATATGATTCTCACAAAGGATCTGTATTTTCCGTTCATTTATCTGAAAGTCTTGGTTTCTCAGAGTTGGGAATGATATCAATGAATTCTTCTGATGAAACTGCATCAAATTGAATTTGAAATTTTACAAAACTAAACCGAGATATTTATCTCCCAAACCTACACTGAAAATATCAACTGTCTAGCACATTCCGTTCGAGAGTTATCGTGTCAACAGCCAGCCGAACAGAATCAATTTTGGCCATGGACTCTTGACCAGTGAGTCAAACCAAAACGGTTGAGACCATTTTCAGCCAAATTCGAAAATTTCAGACATTTGGGCAAATTGATAAGCACTCTGTTCTGAGGAAGAAGCGTGCCAACAATAGAATTAAAAGGAACGTTCTTACGAACAAAAAATTGGTTCAAGCACTGACGTGAAGTCAGGAGCTTTTGCGCGTATGTTCATTGTATTGTCCATTCTCATGTGTTGGACACTCTTAATCGAATTTACCATGGTAAATTCGAATTAAGTGTCCCATACAGGAGAATGGACAACATAATTTACCATGGATAATTCGATTAAGAATATCCAATACAGGAGAATGGACAATAGAACATACGCGCAAAAGCACCTGACTACACGTCAGTGCTTGAACCAATTTTTTTTTTCATAGTTGTTTTTGGAATTTTCTAGGGGTACGATTCTTATAAAATTTTAAACACGTCTTTATGTCGATATTCTACAACTAGATACCAAGCTATCGTGGAAATAATATTCCAGGTGGGTATAACTCTGAAACCGTTGGACCGATTATGCCCGTAATCGAACTTAACACTCCCACTCGGATACGCAACATACCATGAAGTACCTATCTCCTTTCGTTCGAAAGTTATCGAGGCAACGGTGACCCATCCATCTACTAAACTCACACAAGGCTGTTCGAATCTTCAACAATATATATCCGATCGTGTTCAACTGAACTTGGCAGTACAGTTAGGTTTTGAAGGCTTTGAAGGTGTTGTTGGACGAATAGTTACAGATATATAGAATTTTTTCAATAATTTTCAATGATTTTTTTAAAATTTTCTAGCAATACGATCATCACGAAATTTTGTGAGAATATCCGTTCTCAAGTTATCATGGCAACGGACAGCCGGCCGACCGGACAGAATCAAAGTTGTCCTCGAATTCTTCATCAGGTAGTCGAACTCAATCGTTTGAGACCATTTTCGGCAAAAAACTCGAAAATTACAGACATTTGGGCAAAAGATATCCCGATGTTCCCCAGAACATACGTGCAAAAATTCTTAAAAAGCACTGACGTGAAGTCAGGAGCTTTTGCGCACATGTTCTTCTATCTATTCACGCCTCACACATCCTAACGAAATACTGCATGAAAATCGTATGCAAATACCTACAGAAATGGACCAAAATTGATTTTGTGGAAGAGGGATATTTCCTATTCGATGGAAGCTATGTAACAAACAATGAACTAAGGTGGTCCCCACAATTTATTCCGAACGAATGTAACCCAAAGAAAATCTCAGTACGTGACATGGAATACCTACATAAATATTCGAAATCCACCTCGGAAAAATAGCCGATATCTCCTTCAATTAATTTGAATAATAATAGGTACTTAAAATCGAGCGGGAGGCTGTATCATAAGATTAAACTCACTGATTTTCTGCCCATCTTCTCGACTAAAATTAATATTCACAAAATTCACATACTAGACCAGTGCCTTTGAAAATGGTAAAAAAGGAAAAAAAATAATAGTAGGATGAAACCCATTGGAAAAGGAAGATGACATAACAAAAAGTAAAGGTAAAATAATTTTGAGCGATCTGAGGTCGGGAAGTGGAAGGGGGTGAGTTTTTAAGGGTAAAAAACGTTTTATCTCGGCTTTTTGTGGGCTTTTTGATCCTTGAAATCTCTACGTTCTGAAAGGGTAAAAAATATACATTATCCACAATGATAAATTTCCTCAGAAAATGCTACGAAATAATACGGGTAGTAAGACCCAGACCCTCCTAGCCCCTTCCCCACTTCTCTATTAAATACCTTCTGATGGGCTAAAATTTTCCTTAGATCATTCAGGTATCTTAAAATAGCAATAAATAGGCATCTACGCATATAAGTTAGGAAAGATTCTTCAACTTTCTCAAAATATTGTAGATGTCTGATTAAATATTAACTTTATTAACATATCATATTCCGAGAAAATTTACCATAGTAATATATATTAATAATAATAATTTATTAATCCCGTGAGACAAATCAAGTTTGTATAGGACACATCAATACCAGATGGAAAACAGAAAATATCTTAAGTTAAAAATAAGACAATAACCTAATGAAAAACTCAATTAAACAATTTTTGAGCTGAAATATTCATTCCTATTATAAAAACATCCTTTGACTAGGAGGGATTTCACTTGTTTTTTGAAACTCTTATGATCCAAAGCCGTCAGCCTTACCGGCAAGTGATTGAAAAATTTTGATCCGCTGTATGATCCGCTGTATGATGGAGACTGCTGGAACTTACTTGTGCGGTGTTTTGGATAACAGAGAGTTTCTTTATGCCTAGTGTGGTATTCGTGATATTCAGAACATCTTAACATTGTATTATAATTTTTGTGTATATACAACAATGAATTGAAGATGTGTATGCAGGGAACAGTAAGAATTTTATAATTCATGAATACGGGTCTACAGGACTCCCTCGGTTTAAGATTGAAAACAAGTCTAATAACTCTTTTCGGAGCCACAAACACGGCATTGATATCAGGTGATTCACCCCACAGAATCACATTATAATTCAGGTGAGAGTATACTAGAGAATAGTACACTCCCAACAATGAGTTCAATGGCAATATATTTTTTAGGGTTCTGATGGCATAATAGGAACTAGATAATTTCCTGCAAACATGATCAACATGATTCTTCCAGTTCAGAGTGATATCGACGTGAAGGCCAAGAAATTTCACGAAGGCCGATGATTCCAAGTCACCAGAAGGAATATTCAAAATCAATCGACTTCCTGAATTGCGAGTTCGAAAATGAATGAAGGCAGTCTTTTCAACATTCAATATGAGAGAGTTTCTGTAGCACCAATCAGAAAAGATTTGTACCAACAGCTCACACCTCATCTTGAGTTCCGTCAGATTCAGTGCTGTAATGAGGAAGGAGGTGTCATCAGCAAAGAGCAAAATTTTAACGGAAGTATATAATGTTGGAAAATACTTATTTATATGATTGGGTAGGTCATTCACAAAAATAATAAACAATAAGGGCCCAAGAACAGACCCCTGAGGTACACCCATTACTACAGGATATTTATTGGAATCATGCTGATCCACACTTGCATAAAGGCATCGATCGGTCAGGAAACTACGGACCCACTCCAGAAAAATACCTCTGAAACCAAGAGTGTACAACTTATCAACAATAAAGTCAAACTCGAGGCAATCAATTTTAATCACACCATAAGAAAATAAAAATTTCAACTAACAAAACACCCACCGCCTTTCTTTAAAAAGCAGATATTTTGACGTGAGAATTTTCGATTGAAAATTAAGCTGCTCTTCAATATAAAGTCAAAATAAGGTGAAAAAATAAATATTCTAAATCAAAAAAATTACAACGTGTTTAGGACATAAAAAGGTGAATTTTAACCAAATTTCGTGGAAATAGTAATTTTTCGGCAACCGTCCGGGAAGTGCCCACTTCCCGGACGCTTTTTCTTTGAGAAAGAAGCATTTCCCGGCCTAGTCCGGGAAGTACGTACTTCCCGGACTAGGCCGGAAGAATCACGTCGTTTTGGTCATTGTAAATACATTATGAAAATCTTGGTAGGTATATTTTTGATAAATGAAGTTACCATGGCACTGAGAAAACGGTTGACAGTTCATAAAAAATTAGTTAACATGTTATATTTTCTGTTCTGTTTAATTTGAATAAGAATCAAAATATATAAAAAAGAAATGTGTCGTCTCATTGATTTGTTATACTACACGGTTGCCGAAAAAATATTGTACGGAACACGCCCGAAAAAGGTTTTTTTGGACTCATAGACTTCTAGGACTCGCTTACGCTCGTCCTAGAATTTTGTCTATTCGTCCAAGAAAACCCTATTTTCCGGACTTGTTACGTTAATTAATATTACGTAACAAGTCCTCCGTTCGAGAGTTATCGTGCCTACGGCCGGCCGGCCGGCCGGACAGAATCGATTTCGACCTCGGATTTTTGATCAGTGAGTCGAACCAAATCGTTTGAGACCATTTTCAGCCAAAAATTCGATAATTACAGACATTTGGGCAAATTGATAAGCACTTAGTTCCGAGGAACTAGAGCGCCAAAAAGTGTGAATACAAAAGCTGTAGATCTTCTTATGACCTACAACTTTGTTATTTAACTTTTTTCCATAGGACTTGTAGTTTTGCCGAAAATCAAGATAAACCGTTTTTTACCCTTAAAATTTCACCCTCTTCCATTTCCCGACCTCAGGGCGCCCGTAAATTGTTTTTCCTTTAGTTTTCGATATATTATCTTCCTTTTCCAATCGGTTATCGAGGTTATCGAGGTAACGATCACCGATCCAGATACTGAACTCGCCCAACGCTGCTTGGTTTCCAGTATCTCTTCAATAACTCTTACAATATAGATGCGATCATATTCAAGACTTTTGTAAAATTTCATCAGTATCGGAAAGATGATTTCTGAGATACATAAATATTTTTGTTAATAATTTTTTAAAAATTTTCTAGTGATATCGTCCTAACGAAATTTTGCATTATTATTTGTGTCGGAATTATACAACTAATTACCAAGATTCAATTTGATCGGATCTGTATATTTTTACAACAAAATTTGTAATCGGAAACCGTTTGGCTGATTATGCCCATTAACGAGTTTGTTCGTCGCATTTGTATCCGTAACCTACCCTGAAAACTTCAAGTCGCTAACTCTTTCCATCAGAAAGTAATCGTGGAAACCGTCGTCCGGACAGATATCGAACCTAATCGTTTGAGAACATTTTCGGCAACAAATTCGAAAATTAGATGATAGTACGCTGTTCGATGGTTGAAAGTTATGGATATTGGCAGTTTTTTGCGCGTATGTTCTGGGGAACATCGCATTATCATTTTGCCCAAATGTCTGTAACTTTCCAATTTTTTTACGAAAATGGTCTCAAACGATTTGGTTCGACTCCCCAATGAAGAATTCGAGGTCAAATTTGATTCTGTCCGGCCGGCCGGACATTGTTCCTCATTAACTCGCAAAATACTGAACCGATTGAATTCGAATATGGTTATTAGTTGTAGAATGCCAACACGAAAATTCTTGCAAAATTTCGTGAGGATAGTATTTGTAGAAAATTTTTAAGAAATTATAGAAAATAAAAAAAAAATTTTCTATATATCAGTAACTATTCGTCTGAAATTGCTGAAATTTTGCAAGAGCCTTTAGAACACAACTCTACTGCCAAGTTTTAAGTTTTAACACGATCGGTTAAATGTTATTGGAGATGCGAGCAGCCTTGTGTGAGTTCAGTAGATGGGTGACCGTTGCCTCGATAACTTTCGAAGAAAAGGAGATAGGATCTTGCAATTTTCAGGGTAGGTTGCGTATTCGAATGGGAGAGTTGAGTTCGTTTTTGGGCATAATCGGTTTAACGGTTTCCGAGCTATACCCACCTGGAATATTATTTCCTCGATAACTCAAAAAATTAAGATTCAATCGAATTGAAGCTTGGTAAATATTAGTAGAAAATCATCATAAAGCCGTGTTCAAAATTTTGGAAGAACCGTACCCCTAGAAAATTTGAAAACAAATGAGGAAAAAAAATTTGTGTGAGAACCGTATCCCTAGAAAATTTCAAAAAAATTACGAAAAAAAATTGGTTCAACACTGACGTGAAGTCAGGAGCTTTTGCGCGTATGTTCTATTGTCCATTCTCTTGTATTGGACACCATTAATCGAATTTACCATGGTAAATTATGTTGTCCATTCTCCTGTATTGGACACTCTTAATTCGAATTTACCATGGTAAATTTGAATTAAGTGTCCAATACAGGACAATATTGGACACCCTTAATCGAATTGACCATGGTAAATTATGTTGTCCATTCTCCTGTATCCTGTATTGGACACTCTTAATTCGAATTTACCATGGTAAATTCGATTAATGGTGTCCAATACAGGAGAATGGACAATAGAACATACGCGGAAAAGCTCCAGACTTCACGTCAGTGCTTGAACCAATTTTTTAGGATAATGATAAGTTTACAGAATCTAAATTAGTCCATCCTAATTTTCATTCACAATTTTTGCGCACGAATATTGATTAAAATTATGAAAAGTGGCCAAATTAGGCGACTGCACGATATTGATGGAATATTATTGATATTTTGGATGATGACATCATTAGTTCGATCTTTCATTCATCTAATGAATTCCAAGTCGCACTTGGGGATTGCCCAGATTATTTCAGAGAAGGTGTGTCTCTTCTAAATTTTTGTTAGTTAACTATTGATTTTCCATCAGTTCCATTAATCAAATTACAAGAACTTTTTCCATGTATGAAACACGAGGACATGACAAAAAGTGTTGAAAATAATTGAGACACATTGTTGACCATTAGTACCAATGAAAATTAATTACTATATTTCCGTCCCCTTCTATAGCAATTGAAATGAGCATAAACTCCATAATTCACCGAGGAAAGGAATTAAATATTTCCAATGCTCATGAAAATGGACTTGAAGAATATGAATAATTCAAGGATATTCTTTTGTAGGGATAAAAAAGAAACGTAATACTCTCAACTATGTCGTGTTATTTTCCGGTCGTTTATCCGCAACGTTTCCTTTTTTCCATCAAAACGTCGTATCATAGCAGATTGCTTCGTCTTGTATATGAGTACAGCTGTTTACTGCGTGGGATTTGTATCTATGATGCAATATACAGGCTGGTCCACAAGACGAGCCTCATTTGGTTTAAAATTTTCTTGAGTAAGAAAGCTTTGGAATCAATCATGCAGTGAAAGAAAGTGGGAAAGCCCTGTGGACAGGAGCTTTGGAACTCTTTTTCAAACTTTGACAAATCATATTTCCGAAAGTATTGGTTTCTCAGAGTTGGGAATGATATCAATGGGTTCCTATGAAAGAACTGCATCATGAACGAAATTAAATTCAAAAAGTGCCTTTCAAAAAAAAATTGGTTCAAACCCTGTGGACAGGAGCTTTGGAACTCTTGTTCAAACTTTGACAAATCATATTTCCGAAAGTATTGGTTTCTCAGAGTTTGGATTGATATCAATGGATTCCTATGAAAGAACTGCATCATGAACGAAATTAAATTCAAAAGTGCCTTTTAAAAAAAAATTGGTTCAAGCCCTGTGGACAGGAGCTTTCTGGCGCTCTTGTTCAAACAGACAAATTATATCTCCGAAAGTATTGGTTTCTCAGAGTTGGGAATGATATCAATGGATTCCTATGAAAGAACTGCTTCATGAACGAAATAAAATTCAAAAAGTGCCTTTTAAAAAAAATTGGCTCAAGCCCTGTGGACAGGAGCTTTGGCGCTCTTGTTCAAACCATGACAATTCATCTTCGAAATGATTGGTTTCTCAGAGTTGAGAATGATATCAATGGATTGGTATAATAGAACTGATTCATAAGAGAAACTAATTTAAAATTAAATTAAGAACTTATACGAGATATTCATTCCTCAAATCTACTCTGAAAATGATATTATATCAATTGAAACTTAGCCAATATTCCCGTTTTGTTTCCATTAATGATGATCCGATCTTACCAAATTATATATTTCCATCATCATATGGATTATCCAAGGGCATATAGGGTAGGGGTAATTATAATATCCTATAGTTGGTCATTTTGCATTCAATCGTACTTTGTTTGTTAGATTATTATAGATTATTGAGAGATACATTTGACATGTCTGGTATAGGTAAATAAGTTTACATGCATGAACAGTGAACACAGATAGAACATAGACAGATAGTCTGTGGAAACATAGAATTACGATGTAACATTGAAATTTTGAAAAATCATACCTCCGAAAGTATTAGCTTCTTAGAGTTGAAAATTACATCAATGGATTCTTATGATGAAACTGCATCTCAAAAAAAAATTAATTCAAAATTTGTGATGTAAACAAAGATTATTTTTTTCGTTACTCCGAAACTATCCGGCCAATTTTGCCCAATAACGAACTTAACCGAGATATTTATTGCCCAAACCTACTCTGAAAATTTCAACTGTCTAGCTCATTCCGTTCGAGAGTTATCGTGTTAACGGCCGGACGGCCGGACAGAATCGATTTTGACCATGGAATCTTGATCAGTGAGTCGAACCAAATCGTTTAAGAACATTTTCATCCAAAAATTCCAAAATTACAGACATTTGGGCAAATTGATAAGCACTCTGTTCCGAGGATCAAGAGCGCCAAAAACAAGAGGGCCAAGAATTATTAATCCAAAACCACCAGACCGATTTTACCCAATAACGAACTTATCCGAGATATTCATTCACCATTCCTCAAATCTACTCTGAAAATTATTTTATAGCAATTGAAACATAGCCAATATTTCAGTTTTGTATTTACTGGAGATATTCTGAACCCACTTTGATTAACTTACCAAAGTATACCGGGTGGCTCACCACAGACGCGGAGCTCATTTTGAGGGAGTAAATGGAGATATTTCGAGAAAATTTTTTTGTTATATGTTTGGGGTATTCAAAAGCATAATTTAAAATTATTTTTATATATACAGGGTGTTCGAAAACAAAGATATAGACCAAAGTTACATTTTATTAGTTTGTAACACCATGTATTTGACCTCAAAAATGGAAGGCAAGCTCAAATTTTGATGAGTTTCTTCAGTTCACTTTATACCTTAAAAGTACCATTTACGAGTGGCGAAAAATTGAAAATATGGAGTTTTTTTAAATAGCAATTAATGAAAAACCCAGTTACGCCAGCGATACAGACCAGTATTTTTTTTGAGTAGACCTATTAGCTACTCCTATACAGACAAAAAATTAACTCTGGAATATACGGAGTGATCATAATTAATTTTCAAACATCAACTACAAATAATGGTCAGAAACTTCCTTATTTCAAATGGCACACCCGGTATTTTTATATCTCGTTCAACGTAAAAATTAATTTCGGAAATCTTCGTAAGGTTTTCCTACATCTAAACCTGATAATTTTTCAGCAATTTTCGACCATTATTTGTAGTTGATGTTTGAAAATTAATTATGATCACTCTGTAGTCAATTTTTTTTTTCTGTATATGAGTAGCCACTATGTCTCCTCGAAAAAATACTGTCTGTATCGCTGGCGCAACCTATTTATTTATTAATTGCTATTTAAAAACACACCATATTTTCAATTTTTCAGCATTTTCTCGTAAATGGTGCTTCTAAGGTATAAAATGACCTGAAGAAACTCATCATAATTTGAGCTGGTCATTCCATTATTGAGGTCAAATACAGGGTTTTATATTTAAAAAATGTAACTTTGGTCTATATCTTTGTTTTAGAACACTCTATACATATGAAAATAATTTTAAGTTGTGCTTTTGAATACCCTACAGATATAACAAGAAATTTCTCTCAAAATATCTTTACGTATACTCCCTCAAAACGAGCTCCGCGTTTCTGGTGGGCCACCCGGTATATTTCCATCATCATATAGATTATCCAAGGGCATTATATTATCACCAAAAATAATAACATCCTATAATCCTCTTAATTCAACGACAGCTGAGGTTATATCAATGGTAATTTTGCATTCAATCAAACTTAGCTTTCTAGAACAGGAGATATTTTATATCATGAGTAACGAACCAGAAATGAATTTGAATTTTTTGAGAGCTACAGAGCACTGATGAAGGCCAAGAAGCAAGAAACCCGTCTGCTCTTGCCCCTGGGGTCAATTTGATTTGTGAACTCTATGCATATCAGCCATTTTTAAATATTTCGTCATGATTCATTCAATTCTCTCCAGGCACGTCAAAAATCAAAAACTCTTAACAACTTCATTGGTCGAGAATAAAAATATGGACCAGTACATCTCGATCGTTTAATATTTCGGTATTTCGGCAATATCTTCGCCAATATAGATCCGATCAAGTTCAATTTTCAGGGTAGGTGGCGCATCTCAATACGACAGAAAAGTTCGTTACTGGGCATAATCGGCCCAATGGTTTCCGAGTAATAATTTTGTTTTCAACCAATATAGATCCGATCGAATTGAAACTTGGTGAATAGTTATAGAATATAAACCAAAGCAAGTTTGTGAAATTTTGTGAGAATCGTATCACTAGAAAATTATTAAAAAATATTTTTGTTGTCACGATAACCTGAGAACGGAAAGAGACAGTGGCTTGAAGATTTCAGGTTAGGTTGTGCATCTGAATGCGACATTTGAGTTTGTTTATAATCATAATCGGCCAAACGGTTTTAGAGCTATAGCCATATGAAATTTGGTTCTATTTTGTTCCTCATTAACTCGAAAAATACAAAACCGATTGAATTCAAACATGGTTATTAGTTGTGGAATGCCAACGCAAAAATTCTTGCAAGATTTCGTGAGGATTGTATTTGTAGAAAATTATTAAAAAATCATTGAAAATTGAAAAAAAAAATTCTATGTATCAGTAACTCTTCGTCTGAAATTGATTGAAATTTTGCAAGAACCTTTAGAACCTAACTCTACTGCCAAGTTTCAAGTTTGAACACGATCGGTTAACTATTGTTGGAGATTCGAGCAGCCTTGTCTGAGTTCAGTAGATGGGTGACCGTTGCCTCGATAACTTTCGAACGAAAGGAGATAGGGACTTGCAATTTTCAGGGTAGATTGCGTATCCGAATGGGAGAGTTCATTTTTGGGCATAATCGGTCTAACGGTTTCCGAGTTATACCCACCTGAAATATTATTTCCTTGATAACTCAAAAAATAAAGATTCGATCGAATTGCAGCTTGGTAACTAGTAGTAGAAAATCAACACAAAGAAGTGTTTAAAATTTTGTAAGAACCGTACCCCAAGAAAATTTTAAAAAAATGACGAAAAAAAAATGTTGTAAGAACCGTACCCCGAGAAAATTTCAAAAAAATCACGAAAAAAAAAATTGGTTCAAGCCCTGACGTGAAGTCAGGAGCTTTTGCGCGTATGTTCTATTGTCCATTCTCCTGTATTGGACAACCTTAATCGAATTTACCATGGTAAATTATGTTAGCCATTCTCCTGTATTGGACACTTAATTCGAATTTACCATGGTAAATTCGAATTAAGAGTGTCCAATACAGGAGAATGGACAATAGAACATACGCGCAGAAGCTCCTGACTTCACGTCAGTGCTTGAACCAATTTTTTAGTGATGAATCTTGGTTCCACTTGTCGGGTTATGGGCATTCTCAAAACTACAGATTTTGGATATCTAAGAATCCCCACAGTTTCTCATCTTAGAATATATGGCCCAGTTTTCTTTCATGATACCATTAATGGTGAAAGGACAAAATAATAATGCTGGACCTATTCATAAACCACCTAGATGACGAAGAAATACAGTTGGAAAAATTTCAACAAGATGGGGCAACTGCTCAAATTAGCAAATTCAAGCTATTTGCAGGAGTTCTATGATAACCGTATAATAAGTCGAGGACTCCAGCCTTCCTTTCCAACACGCTCTCCAGACTTGACTCTGCTGTACTTTAGCATCTTTGCATAGTCGAAAGATGAGGTTTTCAATAGACAATACGATGATATTGAGGACCTCCAATCATCAAGAATAATATGCTGGCCAAATATTATTTTTATGATTTTCATTTATTTATTATACCGATCCTCCTAGCCTAGGTATTCCCCAAGGAGAACCCTCATAAGCTCTTGGGAGCTCAAGCGACTAAGAATAATCCGTTGTGTTCTGTGTTTCTGTATCCTCACGCCACCTTAGGCACAGCACTGTTAATTTTTGACCCAACAGTCAATGGTGGCGAATACCGTGAGTAAAAACTTTCTTTCCTAGCCTCGGAATTGGACTTGGGGCCTCCGACTCCAAAGTCAAACGATCTACCACTGAGCAAACCGCACTATATAAGCCCACAAATGTAAAAAAATATATTATAAAACAAACGAAAAAGAATTTATAAATTTTATGTTGTCTCAAAAATGACCAAGGATGATAAAACCCTGACAAATTCACAAAATAGGATTAATTATCTCTGATCTCTCTGGTATTTATCTAAATTTATTCATTATTCAATAAACGAGCCTGCTACTATAACTCCTAATGCAACGTGCACCAACGACATTGCTATCGAGAAATGTAAGTAAATTTTTCGTCTCTTTATGGAATTTTCCATTCTATTCCCATCAAGCAATAATTTGGCTTGAGCTTGGTTGGTACAATGGTACAAAAGGAAGAACACAAGCTGTCCCTGAAACAACATTCGTATAATTTCGTGAAAATATCTACATACGTCAGTCTACGTTGGTTTTCCCATCGCCTACTGAAAATCCGATACAATTTCCAGGGAAAATTGATCATATATGTTCGCACATAAATTTTTCGCCTCTCGCAGACTTGGCGATTGATTAAACCAATTTATCACCGGATCGAACTATTTCGAGCCAATTATGAGAATTGAAAAGACAGTTTTATTCGAAGAAAATGGCGCATACTCACCCGCGGGATTTGGGAAATATGATGCAAATTTTACACAAAGGTTTGCTGATTTCGTCTAAAAGTATAAGTGACACCTTTCTCCCATACTTATATCTCAGTGCACAGTACCACGCTTGAGTAATTGATTATAATACCTTTTCTCAACGACTGCTATGGAATATAGCTCTTCTAATTTCAAATTTGATCACATCATGTTAGTATGCCATCACTTAATATGTAATAATAATACTGCAATACTTGGATTCGTGAGAATTTTGGCAGCATTTCATTCCATCACTTTTATTATGGGATATATATTACGATATCATTACGAAAAATTGGTTCAAGCACTGACGTGAAGTCAGAAGCTTTTGTGCGTATGTTCTATTGTCCATTCTTCTGTATTGGACACTCTTAATCGAATTTACCATGGTAAATTATGTTGTCAGGACAGGAGAATGGAAGCTTTTGCGCGTATGTTCTATTGTCCATTCTTCTGTATTGGACACTCTCAATCGAATTTACCATGGTAAATTATGTTGTCAGGACAGGAGAATGGACAACATAATTTACCATGGTAAATTCGATTAAGAGTGTCCAATACAGAAGAATGGACAATAGAACATACGCGCAAAAGCTTCTGACTTCACGTCAGTGCTTGAACCAATTTTTTTTTCGTGATTTTTTAAAATTTTCTAGGGGTACGGTTCTTAAATTTTTTTTTTCGTCATTTTTTTCAAATTTTCTAGGGGTACGGTTCTTACAAAAGTTTAAACACGTCTTTGTGTTGATTTTCTATTACTAGTTACCAAGCACCATTTCGATCGAATATTTATTTTTTGAGTTATTAAGGAAATAATATTCCAGGTGGGTATAACTCGGAAACCGTTAGTCCCTATCTCCTTTCGTTCGAAAGTTATCGAGGCAACGGTCACCCATCTACTGAACTCACACAAGAATGCTCGAATCTCCAACAATATTTAACCGATCGTATTAAAACTTGAAACTTGGCAGTAGAGTTAGGTTATGAAGGCTCTTGCAAAATTTCAGCAATTTCAAACGAATAGTTACTGATATATAGAATTTTTTTTTTATTTTCAATGATTTATTAAAAATTTTATACAAATGCTATCCTCACCAAATTTGTCAAACATTTTCGTTGGCATTCTACAACTAATAACCATGTTTCAATTGAATCGGTTCAGTATTTTTCGAGTTTTTGAGGAACAAAAAACCACCAAATTTCAGAAAATTTCAGATGGCTATAACTCTAAAACCGTTTGGCCGATTATGCTTATAAACAAACTGAAATGTCGCGTTCTGGTGTTCATCCTAACCTGAAAATTTCAAGCCGCTATCTCATTCCGTTCTCAAGTTATCGTGACAACAAAAATATTTTTTAATAATTTTTTAAAAATTTGCTAGCCATACGATTCGCACAAAATTCCACAAACGTGCTTAAGATCATATTCTACAACTACCTACCAAGTTTCAATTCGATCGGATGGATCGATTCGATGGAAGAAATCAAATTAAAATAGCTGAAATGAATTTGTGAAAACATAGAAGTACGATTCATTATTGAAATTTAGAAAAATCATATCTCCGAAAGTATTAGCTTGTTGCAGTTGAAAATGATATCAATGGATTTTTATGGCGAAACTGCATCTCAAAAAAAAAATTATTTTGAAATTTGTAAGTTAAAAAATTGGTTCAAGCACTGACGTGAAGTCAGAAGCTTTTGCGCGTATGTTCTATTGTCCATTCTTCTGTATTGGACACCCTTAATCGAATTTACCATGGTAAATTATGTTGTCCATTCTCCTATATTGGACACTTAATTCGAATTTACCATGGTAAATTCGAATGTTCTGGTGCACATCCTAAACTGAAAATTTCAAGCCGCTATCTCATTCCGTTCTCAAGTTATCGTGACAACAAAAATATTTTTTAAGAATTTTTTTAAAATTTTCTAGCCATACGATTCGCACAAAATTTCACAAACGTGCTTAGGTTCATATTCTACAACTACCCACCAAGTTTCAATTCGATCGGATTTATATTGGTTGAAAACAAAATTATTACTCGGAAACCACTGGGCCGATTATGCCCATTAACGAACTTGTCCGTCGTATTGGAATGCGCCACCTACCCTGAAAATTTCAAGCCGCCAGCTCTTTTCGTTCTCAAGTTATCGTGGCAACGGCCGGACGGACGGCCGGACGGCCGGACGGACAGAATCAAATTTGACCTCGAATTCTTCATTGGGGAGTCGAACTTAATCGTTTGAGATCATTTTCGTCAAAAAATTCGAAAGTTACAGACATTTGGGCAAAACTTAACGCGATGTTCCCTAGAACATACGCGCAAAAATAGTGAATAAAATCTATCGGGGATCAGAATTGATTGTCATATTTATTGCAGTTCACAAAACGTCATATTCCTTTTTAAATGAATAATTCAATATTTAGCGTTGAAACAAACAAAATTGGATGCGTCAAGCGAATCAGAACTGGAATTTCAAAATACTCCACCTGAAATTGTTGCATCAGCTCAAACAATAACCAAAAATGTACTACCCCAGAAATCAAAGGATGCCTACATATGAAAAATACTACACTCATTTTGTGGACCGATTCATTCTAAGAAAACGTGTTTCTGGCATATTTTCATGATTTATCAGTTAAATGAAAATCATCTACTTTGTGAAAAGTAGGGACACTCTTAATCGAATTTACCATGGTAAATTCGGAGTGTCCAATACAGGAGAACAGACAATAGAATTCACCATGGTAAATTCGATTAGGAGTGTCCAATAAAGGAGAATGGAAAGGAGAACATACGCGCAAAAGCTTCTAACTTCACGTCAGTGCTTGAACCAATTTTTTTTTTCAATAATTTTTTAAAAATTTTCTAGTCCTGCGAAATTTTGCAAGAATTTTCGCGTTGGCATTCTACAACTAATAACTATATTTGAATTGGATCGGATCTGTATTTTTTGAGTTATTGCGGAAATAACAACCGAATTCCAGATTGGTATAACTCCAGAACCATTTGGCCGATTATGCTATTTAACGAACTTAAATGTCGCATTCAGATGCGGAATCTACCCTGAAAACTGCAAGTCGCTATTTCTTTCCGTTCTCAAGGAATCATGAGATACATAATATTTTTTCGTATTTTTTTTTTTAATTTTCTAGTGGTACGGTCCTCACAAAATTGCACACACAACTAGTTACCAGGCTTCAATTCGATCGAGTCTATATTTTTTGAGTTATCGAGGATATAATATTCCAGATGGGTATAACTCCGAAACCATTGGGCCGATTATGGCCAACAGCGACCTGAAGTCTCCCATTCAGATGTTCAACCTATCCTGAAAATTGCAAGTCCCTATCTCCTTTCGTTCGAGAGTTATCGAGGCAACGGTCACCCATCCAGCTACTGGACTCACACTAGGCTACTCGGATCTCCAACAATATAGATCCGATCATGTTCAAACTTGGAACTTCGTAGTAGAGTTAGGTTCTGAAGGCTCTCGCAATTTCAGCGATATCGGACGAATAGTTTTTGATATATAGATTTTTTTTCAATATTTTCTATGATTTTTAAAAAAATTTCTAGTTAAATGATCCTCACAAAATTCTGCAAGAAGTTTCCTGTTGCCGTTCTACAACTAATAACCATGTTTGAATTGGATCTGTTTTGTATTTTTCGAGTTATTGAGGAAACAACAATCAAATTTCAGATGGGTATAACTCCAAAACTGTTTTGCCGATTATGCCCATAAACAAACTCAAAAATGGCGCATTCAATAATAATAATAATAATAATAATTTTATTCAATCCCTTTCGACATATACATATGTATGGGCACGTCAACGAAAAAAGGAACAGAATAATCCCTCATGTATAAACAACATAATTATAAAAATGCAGAATTATCTCACCAATCTAGAAAACAAGAAAAAAAAAAACAGAAAAATGTTTCAAACCTGAAAATCAGTATCACATAGGTATTCTTTGACACTGTAATATGCCTTACGTACTAGCATTTGTTTCAGTCTCCTCCTGAACACAGTAAGTCCAAGCTCCCTCCAAGCTGATGGTAGATGGTTATATAATCTTATACTTTGAAAATGGGGAGAAAACTCATATTTGGATGATCTGTGAACAGGAACAGACAGAATTGTTGTATTCCTAGTATTGTAACTGTGACATTCAGAAAGATGTGGAACAGTCATAATTTTTTCCTTAACATGAATCAAACATCTATAAATGAATAGTGAAGGCACTGTCATTATCTGTCTTTCACTAAAAAAACTTCTACATGAAGTACTAGCGCTCAAACCAAAAATTAAACGTAAAATTCTTTTTTGTGCTATTAAAATTCTTTCCACTGACACCGAATTACCCCACAGCAAAATATTATAATTTAGACGAAAATGAAACAAACCATAATAAACATCTATCAGTGACTCAATGGGAAGAGAACCTTTCAGTCTGCTTAAAGCATAATAAGCTTTATTCAAGCTAGTACTCAAGTAATCAATATGATCACACCACCTTAATTGGTCATCTACAATCAAGCCGAGAAATTTGACGCATGATTGCGACTCGATAGTTATATCTTCATATTGTAAAGTTAGGGTGACATTTTTTGACTTGAGTAAGAAAGTTACCATCTCAGTCTTATCGATATTAACAATAACTGAATTAGCCTTGCACCAATTCATAAAGCTTTGGACCAGGGCTAAACACCTTGAAACTAGCTCGTCTTTTGTTTTGGCAGAAATTGCGAAAGCTGTATCATCCGCAAACATAATGGGCCATTCAGAAATCACGTGATCTGGCAAATCGTTGATAAAAAGCAGGAATATGAGAGGTCCCAAGACAGACCCCTGAGGGACACCCAAATTGACACTGAAAGTAGCTGACAAATGCTCAAGCAACCTAACACAAAACAATCTGTCACTCAGAAAACCATGAATCCACTGCAGGAAGACGCCACGAAAACCTAAGTTGTGCATCTTGTCAAGGATGAACCTAAGATTCAAACAGTCAAACGCACGAGAAAGGTCAAAGAACAATCCACAGACCCATAATCCATCATCCAAACACCTGTAGACAGATTGAATGAAGGACACAGCAGCAGATTGAGTAGAACGACCCGACCTAAAGCCATGCTGGCTATCCTTTAGTACTCCGAACTTAGATAAGAAATCCATCATTCGTTCATAAACAATTCTCTCGATCAATTTTGAAAAAACACTCTGCAAAGAGATCGGTCTATAGTTAGATACAAGAGCAGGATCGTCCTTTTTTAATATGGGAATTACAGTTGACAACTTCAGACAAGAAGGAAATACACCGCTTGAAACTGAAAGATTAACAAGATGGACAAGATGATCGATGATCAGTGGTGCGAATGATTTTAACATCTTAACCCCAGGTAACACAGGGACCTCCCAGAGATGTCTCGGCGAGCTCCTGCCGGGATATTGTGACGCCTATTGCGATATCACTGGGAGGTCGCCAAGAGCTCCCTATCACCTCCAAATGTCCGCCACACGGGATGAGCCCAGTAACATCTCTGAGATATCGCATGGGGAAATTCTCAAACTGCTCACCCTGTGGAATATCTTGAGAGTTTTATTGCGATATCGCAGGGAGATCGCCCAGACCTCCCTATCACCTCCAAATGTCCGCCACAGGGGATGAGCCCAGTAACATCTCAGAGATATCACATGGGGAAGTTCTCAAACTGCTCACCCTGGGGAATATTTCAAGAGGTTTATTTCGATATCGCAGGGAGGTCGCCCAGACCTCCCTATCACCTCCAAATGTCCGCCACAGGTGATGAGCCCAGTATGAGTAACATCTCGGAGGTATCGCATGGGGAAATTCTCAAACTGCTCACCCTGGGGAATATTTTGAGATGTGTACTGCGATATCGCAGGGAGGTCGCCCAGACCTCTCTATCACCTCCAAATGTCCTCCACAGGGGATGATCCCAGTAACATCTCAGATATATCACATGGGGAAGTTCTCAGGCTGCTCAACCGGGGCAGTACTGAGAGAAGATGGCTGCGATATGGATCTATAATCTATATATCCTCCAAATGTGCAGTACATGTGTGGCGCCGAATACATCACTTCGATGCGTAGATCGATATTCCACTCGGGTTATAAGCGATTGGGTTGTTCTTCCGGGTACAGAGTAGACGACTGCGCCATCTACCGGTGGAAACGAGAAGTGCAGAGTAGGGATGGAGTAGATCCCTACAACACGCCACCTGATTTCCTATTCTTGTTGAATTTGCGAGGTTTTCAGGACCTCGCAATGGAATGTGTTATTCTCGTTACACTTGTGATATCTTGAGGAGCTCGCAATAGGAATGTATTTTTCTAGTTATCTGCGTGATATCTTTAGGAGCTCGCAATGGGAATGTCTTATTCTGGTTATCTTTGGGATATCTTTAGGAGCTCGCAATAGGATTATCTTATTCTTGTTATCTGTGTGATATCTTTAGGAGCTCGCAATAGTAATATCTTATTCTGGTTACATATGTCGCACGTGTATTTCAAAAGTGACACAAGTCAAAAAACGAGTACTCCGAGATTTCCGCTGTACTCCGTCCTGTGATCATCTCAGAGTGAGAGTTTGTGCTCTCAGTTCACCGCTCACTTTTAAAAAGGAACACTTTCATCTGAAAGTGAGCGGTGAGCGGTGAACTGAGAACACAAATCCTCACTTTCTGAGATGATCACAAAACGGAACACAGCAAAAATCTCAGAATCCTCACTCCTTTTTAAAAGTGAGCCGTGAACTGAGAGCACAAACTCTCACTCTGAGATGATCACAGGACGGAGTACAGCGGAAATCTCGGAGTCCTCGTTTTTTGACTTGTGTCACTTTTGAAATACACGTGCGATGTGATATCTTGAGGATCCCCTCAATAGGAATATCTTATTTTTGTAATATTTGCGATGACTAAGGCTGGTTTTCCTGTCACGCTGACGGTCGGCGCTGACGGTCAGCGCTGATCGGTCAGTTCGGATCCTTTTAGTATCGCGCTGATCACATAGAGAAATAGAAGGATGCTATTGTCTCTGGCTCACTGAATGTGGAGACTTGTCGGTGCCAGCTAGTCAGCGGCGCCGACGCGCCGACGCGTACGTGCGCGTATATAGCTCAGTGCTGACGGCCGTCAGCGCTGCGTGACTCGAAAACACTACCTATAGCTACATACATATTGACCCATCAGCGCCGACCGTCAGCGTGACAGGAAAACCAGCCTTAAGGAGCTCGCAATAGGAATGTCTTATTCTGGTTATCTGTGAGATGTCTTTAGGAGCTCGCAATAGGAATATCTTATTCTTGTTATCTGTGGGATATCTTTAGGAGCTCGCAATAGGAATATCTTATTCTGGTTACATATGTGATATCTTGAGGATCTCGCAACAGGAATGTCATATTCTGGTTATCTGTGGGATATCTTTAGGAGCTCGCAATAAGAATACGTTATTCTTGTTATCTGTGTGATATCTTTAGGAGCTCGCAATAGGAATATCTTATTCTGATTATCTGTGTGAAATCTTTAGGAGCTCGCAATGGGAATGTCTTATTCTGGTTACATATGTGATATCTTGAGGATCTCGCAACAGGATGTCTTAGTCTGGTTATCTGTGGGATATCTTTAGGTGCTCGCAATAGGAATATCTTATTCTGGTTATCTGTGTGATATCTTGAGGATCTCACATTAGGAGCTCGCATTTTCATCCACATTGTAACCTCTCAGAGACCTCTATGCGAGGTCTGTGTTACCTGGGACAGACACCGAATCGACCCCAGTACCGCCACTATTCCTCAAACGCTTGACAGCATGTGATAGCTCATCACTGGTAACTGGGTGGAAGAAAAAAGTACAGTCATTCATTCTAGAGGTAGTACAACTAGTAGACAAAGCGGCACCATAATACTCAGTGAGGCTTTGCTCACTTAGGCTGGTTTTCCTGTCACGCTGACTGTCGGCGCTGACTGTCGGCGCTGACGGTCAGCGCTGATCGGTCAGCTCGGATCCTTTTAGTATCGCGCTGATCACATAGAGAAATAGAAGAATGCTATTGTCTCTGGCTCACTGAATGTGGAGGCTTGTCGGTGCCAGCTAGTCAGCGGCGCCGACGCGCCGGCGCGTATATAGCTCAGCGCTGACGTTACGCGCTGCGTAACTCGAAAACGCTACCTATAGCTACATACATATTGATCCATCAGCGCCGACCGTCAGCGTGACAGGAAAACCAGCCTCATAGTAGAGAAAAAAACACCAAAAACTGTTGCAATCTGAGCTTTATCCGAGATAAGGGACTCACCCAGAATCAATGACGAGGGATGCCTAGAACGAGCTTTCCTGCCCGTAGAAACTGTAATCTACTGAAGATGAACTATATAGGCACGAAAAGTCACTGCTTAATATTGTATTATTGAGATCAATCAATTTTTCATCCGAACAATACCTTCTGAAATCATAGTCAGGTATATTTTCAAACATCGGGTTGTAGGGCAGAGAGTAAGTGAGTAACATCGATCTATGGTCACTCATGTGTGGTTCAAAAACACGACAACTGTAATTGCCAGAGTTTGCATTCGTCAAGATATAGTCGACTTTAGAAATGGAAGTGAGTCCATTTACATTAGTGAATACCCTAGTCGGTTCGTTACTAGAGACCCTAAGATTGAAGCAGGTCATAAGATCATCAAATAATCGTTTTGTGTAGCATGAGCAATCCAAATAATTTATGTTCATATCACCACATACAAATACTAAGTTAGCTTTCAGGAAACTACGTTCTAAAATAGTCGTTAGTTCATTCAAAAAGTCAATCTCAACCTAATCTGAAAATTTCAAGTCGCTGTCTCTTTCCATTCTTATGTTATCGTAACGTAAATAATATTTTTAAATAATTTTTTAAAAATTTTCTAGCGATACGATGTTCACCAAATCCCACAAAAGTCCTTAGGTTTATATTCTACAACGACTCAATAAGTTTCAATTCGATCGGATTAGTATTGGTTGTAGACAAAATTATTACTCGGAAACCATTGGGCCGATTATACCCAATAACGAACCCATTAACAAATTATATCTCCGAAAGTATTGGTTTCTCAGAGTTGGGAATAATATCAATGGATTCTTATGATAGAACTGCATGGTGAAAGAAATTGAATTTAAAACAAATGAAATGATAGTACCTATGTACCTTCATCTTCTTCTTCTTCTTCTTCGGTTACCACGGATTGTTCATATTAGTTGTATTTTCATTGTTGCCGCGGTTCTCATAATCTCTCATTTCTTCATACTTATAATATGAGAATATGCCACATAAAATTCCTCACTGTGATTGATTTAACTTTTTCGATAATCACCTCATTCAAAATAGACCATATTTCTCTTAACAAGAGCGCCCAAAAAGTATTGGTTCATCATGAAAGAAATTAAAATCTCTTTGCATCTTATCTTTATATGACGGTCCAATTTTGGTTACAAGTGTTTCAAAGCTATCAGGAGTCATTCTGAAAAATGGGTTCAAGCCCTGTGGACAGGAGCTTTCTGGCGCTCTAGTTCAAACAGACAAATTATATCTCCGAAAGTATTGGTTTCTTAGAGTTGGGAATTATATCAATGTATTCATATAATAGAACTGCATCCTAAAGGAAATTCAATTCAAATAATAGTTTATTTATCAAGATTAAATGAGCAATCATGAGAATGAGAAAAGCACCATGGAAGAAATCAAATTAAATCTGGCCAATTTTGCCCAATAACGAACTTAACCGAGATATTCATCTCCCTAAACTACTCTGAAAATTCCAACTACCTACCTCATTCCGTTCGAGAGTTATATCTATGTCTATGGATGAAAAGCAGTCTCACTACTCTCAGATCTCTGACTTCATGTTCAGTTCCGAAATGTAAGAATTTTCTGAGAAAAACTAATTTCGGGGCAAAAAACTGAGATTTTTCTCACTTCGCTCACAATTCTTCGATTGATTAGATAATGTCACAGGAACATCATTTGACATTATGACAATTCATATTCATACATAGAATAATATCATTCTGTGACAACGTTGAAATACGATTTATTATTGAAATTTTGAAAAATCATATCTCCGAAAGTATTAGCTTGTTAGAGTTTAAAATGATATGAATGGATTCTTATGATAAAACTTTTTATTAAAAAAAATTTAATTTGGAATTTGTTTCGTACAAAAAAAATTTTTTTTTTTGTTACTCCGTAACCATCTGTCCGATTTTGCCCAATAACGAACTTAGCCGAGATACTTATCCCCTAAACTTACTCTGAAAATTTCAACTCTCTAGCTCATTCCGTTCGAGAGTTATCGTGCCTACGGCCGGCCGGACCGGCCGGACAGAATGAATTTCGACCACGGATTCTTGATCAGTGAGTCGAACCAAATCGTTTAAGACCATTTTTATCGAAATATTCGAAAATTACAGAGATTTGGGCAAATTGATAAGCACTCATCAGGTCCAAGGAACTAGAGCGCCAAAAAAGAGTAAATGAAATAGCCAGTTTAATTTATGAAACAAATATGATGTAATCAGTCCGGAGAGAACTCAAACCAAAATACTGTAGGAAAACTTAAATAGTGTTACTAAGGAATAACTACCTACTTCCTGTACATTATTTGGAAATCCAGTTCTAAATCTTCCATGGTTAGAGCATTACTGGTGAATTGTGCTCGACTTACTTCAACCAATTTCTCCAGAAATACCCTTCAGTTTCGTTTGACTTTAATGACATTTATCTTTCAATATGGAGAACGATGTATATTATTGAAATTTTGAAAAATCATATGTCCGGAAGTATTAGCTTGTTGAGTTGAGAATAATATCAATGGATTCTTATGATGAAACTGCATCTGAAAAAAAAATTGATTCGATATTTGTAACGTAAAAAAAAGTTTTTTTTACGTTAGTCCAAAACCATCCGGCCGATTTTGCCCAATAACGAACTCAACCGAGATATTCATGTCCAAAACCTACTCTGAAAATTTGAATTGTTTAGCTCATTCCGTTCGAGAGTTATCGTGTTAACGGCCAAACGGACGGCCGGACGGACATAATCGATTCCGACCACGGATTCTTGATCAGTGAGTCGAACCAAAACGATTGATGCCATTTTCATAAAAAAATTCCAAAATTACAGACATTTGGGCAAATTGATAAGCACTCTGTTCCGAGGAACAAGAGCGCCAAAAAGGGCTCCGTTTCGGACTAATTTCGAATCTCGTCTTCGCGTTCCCGCAAATACCATCGTTCCGAAAGCCACCGTTCCTCCGAATTTCTTTCCACAATTTTGCTCCATTTGCCAAAAAAATCTCGCGATTTTTTTTTAAATACACTCCCATCTTTTCGCTTCAAGAACGCGAAACTGTACGAAACTTCCGTATTTTTCCTCGATAAACCCCTTACAAATTTCCCCCAAAGCTCCCTCCTAACATCCAAAAAAGCATCACGTTTATAGTAACATTTTCGAACAGTTTCCTTTGATAAATGAAGAACCGCTCGACCGATTTTGTGCAAACTTTACATAAACCATCTACTAAATAGTCCGAACAAAGCCTAAACATTTGGTTAGGATAGGTGAGCCCGTTCTTGAGTTATAAAATTACAACGAAAAGTGGCATTGATTTTGATATACAGGGTGACTGGTGACGTAAGGGACAACGGCTAAGTGGAGATAGAGGACCTCAAACTGAATGAGAATTTGGGTTTCAAATGTCCCATGAGGGTATTCGTTTCGGAGATATAGGGTGATTTATGAAAAAATGGTAAATCTATGAACTCCCATATCTTCGTTAATATGATATGTTTTTCGCTGATATTTTACATGTTTGTTCATACAGGCATTCTCTGTCAGCATAAGAAAAAAAATTGAAAAAATTGCAGGCCCGTACTCAAAAATTTCAATTTACATGACAAGTGAGAAATATCACACGGTATATATGAGATAAAATAAAATCAAATAGAAATTTGGAAAGAGGGAAAAAAACTGATGAAATATCTGTTTTTTGTTTGAATAGCACAAATTTTTTTTCGTTTTTATGAAATGTTGAAGTAAGAATATTACAATATTTTTATATTCAAATCATGAAAATTGGTACTACTGATAGAAAAAACCTTGAATTCGAGGCGCTAGAATGAGCCTGGCTCTAAAATATTCCTTCAAATCTTGAAATCTATTTTTATCAATTAATATTTCGATGCCATATAAAATTTCAAAATAAAATTTGTTGTAGATGGGTTGATGAAAGAGTTGGATACTCAAACACAAAAATAGAAAAAGTCGCAAATATAATTCATAAAAAAATCAAGTAAGCAAATGTTCGAAATGAGAGCCGTTCACCTCCATACATTCATTGGCTCTCTTGAACAAATGAAGCACAGCTTTTTTAATCAGAGTAATATTTGTTTTAATTTCTTCGCATGCTTCAGTTATTCTGCTCTTCAAATGTTCACGGCTTGTTATTGTTTCTTTATACACCGTATCCTTAAGATGACCCCATAGGAAATAATCCAGAGGAGTAAGACGGGTGATCTAGCAGGCCAATTCCTAGAACCTCCCCGACCAATCCACCTGTCAGGAAACTCCCAATTCAGAAAATTCTTTACTTCATTTGCAAAATGAGGAGGTGCACCATCATGTTGAAAAATCATACCTCTCTGATTAATATTTTCTAAAAGACGAGGCAAAACATTCTGCAAGAAATCCAAATAAACAGCCCCAGTTATTCTTGATTCAAAGAAATGTGGAACGATCAAATGTCCATTAGAAATGCCACACCAAACGTGGACACTAAAACGTCTTTGATTGTTTCTTTCACTTTTGAGATGAGGATTATTTCGGGACCAAATGTGGTTGTTTCTCAAATTATTTATTCCATCTCGGGTGAACTGAGATTCATCTGTGAAGAGGATACGCTGAAGATCTCTTCTATGGCTCACTACCCATCTACAAAAAACAAGTCGATGTTCTTCATCTCCCGGTTTTAAGTGCTGTACTAATTGCGAATGGAAAGGATGGTATTTTCTTTCTTCAACGTATTCCACACAGACCATTGAGATAAGCCTAGTCCATGTGCCACTCGTCGAGTACTCGTATTAGGATTTTCATTTATTGTATTAACTCTCAGGAACTGTCATATTTGGAAATTTTCCATTTCTTCTGGCAAAAAAGACAAAATTTTGGAAAATCTTGTGACTTGGCACACGACGATTTGGAAAACGCCTGCGGTACTCTCTTTCAGCAGCTCTTCCATTCATTTACAGAATCCGTATACAAGCATCATATCCACATATTCTTCATTTGTAAATACTGAAGGCATTTTTGCGCGCGTGTTCCGCAAGGAACAGCGTGCTATCATTTCGTCACAATGTCTGTATTTTTCGAATTTTTTTTCGAAAATGGTCTCAAACGATTAGGTTCGACTTCCTGATGAAGAATTCGAGGTCAAATTCAATTCTGTCCGTCCGGTCCGGTTAGCACGATAACTCTCGAACGGAACGACTTAGAGCGTTGAAATTTGCAGGGTAGTTTTGTAGCGTAAATATCTCGGACAAGTTCGTTAACGGGCGAAATCCACCGAGCGGTTTCGGAGTTAAGGCCGTTTTTAGTCAAAACGTTTTTAATGAATATTTCCGGAACCAATCACTCGATCTTTCTGAAATTTGGCAGCAAATTGTAGAATCATGACCTTTATATGCCTGCGAAGTTTTGTTTTGATCGGACGGCCCTAAAGTAGCAAAAAAAAATTTCAAAAATTTTAAAATTTTGTTTTCAGGATAACTCGAAAAATTACTACTATTTTGCGAAATACTTTGCTTAAAATGCCGAAACCTATTTTTTTGAGGTTCATGCTGCCCTTTCCGGACATTTTTCGTTGTGCGCATGCGCAGATGAGAAGTCATTTAACTGCTGTAGTTTTCGTCAGAGAGGATTGGGGTTTTGGGGTGGCGGATGCTATTCCTCCATAGAATCCAGATCCCTGATGAGCGTCTGCGCATGCGTAGATTAAAGATGCGATATCTTCCGAACCACTAGTGTTGGAGAATCGGAGTTTTTTGTAAGGTGTGTTATTTTGAAAGGACTTTTAGCCGCGAGTAGATTGCGCATGCGCAGAAGAGAAGTGACTGTTTTTGGGTTGGATGGGTTATGTTGGGAGTGCTGAGTCGATATTGTGAGGTTTTAAAAGAATATTCATAGCAATTCAGTGCTCTGACACTAGTCAGTTTGGGGGAAATAACGTTGTTTCCGAGTTGAAGTGTGCATACCGTGGCCCTGGGGCCAATTTTGAAATTGATGTTACCCCTTACGGGCATTTTTCGTTATGCGCATGAGCAGACCATCAGTGATTTAACTGCTGAAGTTTTCGTCAGAGAGGATTGGGGTTTTGGGGTGGCGGATGCTATTCCTCCATAGAATCCAGATCCCTGATGAGCGTCTGCGCATGCGTAGATTAAAGATGCGATATCTTCCGAACCACTAGTGTTGGAGAATCGGAGTTTTTTGTAAGGTGTGTTATTTTGAAAGGACTTTTAGCCGCGAGTAGATTGCGCATGCGCAGAAGAGAAGTGACTGTTTTTGGGTTGGATGGGTTATGTTGGGAGTGCTGAGTCGATATTGTGAGGTTTTAAAAGAATATTCATAGCAATTCAGTGCTCGGACACTAGTCAGTTTGGGGGAAATACCGTTGTTTCCGAGTTGAAATGTGCATACCGTGGCCCTGGGGCCAATTTTGAAATTGATGTTACCCCTTACGGGCATTTTTCGTTATGCGCATGAGCAGACCATCAGTGATTTAACTGCTGAAGTTTTCGTCAGAGAGGATTGGGGTTTTGGGGTGGCGGTTGCTATTCCTCTACAGAATCCCCTGGTGAGAGTCTGCGCATGCGTGGATTCAAGAGGCGATATCTCCTGAACCACTAGTGTTGGAGAATCGGAGTTTTCTGTATGGTGTGTGATTTTGGGAGGACTTTCAGCCGCAAGTAGATTGCGCATGCGCAGAAGAGAAGTGACTGTTTTTGGGTTGTATGGGTTATGTTGGGAGTGCTGACCCGATATTGTGAGGTTTTAGAAGAATATTCATGGCAATTCAGTGCAAGGACAAGTCAGATTGGGGGATGTAGCGTTGTTTCCGAGTTAAAGTGTCCGTATCGTGGCCCTGGGGCTAATTTCGAAATTGATGTTACCCCTTACGGGCATTTTTCATTATGCGCATGAGCAGACCATCAGTGATTTAACTGCTGAAGTTTTCGTCAGAGAGGATTGGGGTTTTGGGGTGGCGGTTGCTATTCCTCTACAGAATCCCCTGGTGAGGGTCTGCGCATGCGTGGATTCAAGAAGCGATATCTCCTGAACCACTAGTGTTGGAAAATCGGAGTTTTTTGTGAGGTGTGTAATTTTGGGAGGACTTGCAGGCACGAGTATATTGCGCTTGCGCAGATGAGAAGTGAATGGTTTTGGGTTGTTTGGGTTATGTTGGAAGCAATGAGCCGATATTGTGAGGTTTTAAAAGAATATTCATGTCAATTCAGTGCACGGACACAAGTCAGTTTGGGGGAAATAGCGTTGTTTCCGAGTTGAAATGTCTGTATGGTGGCCCTGAGGCGAATTTATAAATAACTATATTCGGAGATCTATATTAAAATACGTTCGGATTTGGAGAAGAAGCAATTGAGTTCCAAAAGGAGGTCCCACAACCGCATTTTTTTCGATCTTTGGTAAAGCTAACAGCCAAACTGTATTGATAGCTATATTTGTTAAAGGAACTTGAAAAAAAAAAAGCACTGACGTGTAGTCAGTACTCTTTGGCGCGCGTGTTCACGGTGACTAATTTGAATTGAATGATGAGTACTTCGAGCTCAGTAGATAGAGCGAGCCGAAGATCTACCCAAAGGATAGTGGACACCATTCACTGTCGGTTCAAAAATTAACAGTGCTGTATCTAAGCTGCCATCAGGATAGATTAACAAAGTTGGAAAAGAACACAAGTGGCTCTCCTTAGTCGCACAAGCTCTTAGAAGATTTGGGAGGGTCAGTATAATCCTAATCATGTTAATCGCACGCGCGCAAAAGCAGATTGACTTAACAATGAAAGAAAAAGTGTAAAAAGTCAATCTGCTTTGGCGCGCGTGCGATTAACATGATTAGGATTATACTGACCCTCCCAAATCTTCTAGGAGCTTGTGCGACTAAGGAGAGTCACTTGTGTTCTTTTCCAACTTTGTTAATCTATCCTGTTGGCAGCTTAGATACAGCACTGTTAATTTTTGAACCGACAGTTAATGGTGTCCACTATCCTTTGGGTAGATCTTCGGCTCGCTCTATCTACTGAGCTTGAAGTACTCATCATTCAATTCAAATCAGCCCCCGTGAACACGCGCGCCAAAGAGTACTGACTACACGTCAGTGCTTTTTTTTTTTTTAATTGATAGACTTTCAACACTGTTTCTAGCAATTCACAAACAATTAGGTAATGTATAAATATAAACGTCATTTTTTGAAACATGCCTACTCTATGTAGTTGTCTGCATTTTATTTATCTTTGGCGACATGTGCAGGGCGTGGTGAGAACAGCTCTGTTATGCCAGCCATGCACGCTCCGGTTCGCCGGAGAGGAAAACTGTACAGTTGTTGTGTGTGGCCGTAGGCCCGTCCGGCTTTCAAAGAGGGCAAAAATAGACCTTGAGGGCGCCGTGAGATGTAACCCCTTCCTGAATATCAAGTATTAAATATCTTTGACTCAAATTTAGTGTTTTTGTTTTATCAAGAATATTATTTTTCGTGATGGGAATATAAAAATATTGTAATATTCTTACTTCAACATATCATAAAAACGAAAAAAAATTTGTGCCATTCAAACAAAAAACAGATATTTCATCAGTTTTTTTCCCTCTTTCCAAATTTCTATTTGAATTTATTTTATCTCATATATACCGTGTGATATTTCTCACTTGACATGTAAATTGAAATTTTTGAGTACGGGCCTGCAATTTTTTCAATTTTTTTTCTTATGCTGACAGAGAATGCCTGTATGAACAAACATGTAAAATATCAGCGAATAACATATCATATTAACGAAGATATGGGAGTTCATAGATTTAGCATTTTTTCATAAATCACCCTATATCTCCGAAACGAATACCCTTATGGGTCATTTGAAACCCAAATTCTCATTCAGTTTGAGGTCCTCTATCTCCACTTAGCCGTTGTCCCTTACGTCACCAGTCACCCTGTATATTGATTTTCAGGTTTCATCATTTTTCACCATCCTTATTCTTGATTATAACAGTATCACTGACGAAAATCCTTTTGCATTTATTTTTTTCTCTCTAATGTATTCTGAAAAATTGTATGATTTCTCTGCAATGAATGTATTATTATTATTATTAAATTATTCCATCACCATATTAAAAATTTGAGTAGCTTTGGGATGATACGAGTTTGTTGACGAGCGATAGAATTGATCATCACGGCGATTTAAAATTCTATATAATTCAGTGACATACACAGAGTTGATTATTGCAACGATCCTTAGCGTGTTCCACTGTCAAAAATTAATTAAATAAATCGATTAGGAACCTCTCGTGGGGTGTGAATGCGAACACAAAAATGGCTTAATCACACGGGATTACTCTCTTATTAAAATTCTTTTTCGAGTACATACTCCCATTTACGGTCACACGGTTTCCAAAGCATAATTCGATTGAACAATACATAAGATGGACTTTTATAGTATCCCATATGGCTTATTATTTTCTCGAATAATACACATTAGAACAGGGACGGGCTGAAGCCAATTTTTGGCGCTTATCAAATGTCTGTAATTTTCGAATTTTTGGCTGAAAATGATCTTAAACGATTAGGTTTGACTCACTGATCAAGAATCCATGGTCAAAATCGATTCTGTCCGGCTGTCCGTCTGACCGTTAACACGATAACTCTCGAACGGAATGAGCTAGACAATTGAAATTTTCAGAGTAGGTTCGAGGGATAAATATCTCAGTTAAGTTCATTATTGGGCAAAATCGGCCTGATGGTTTCGGAGTAACAAAAAAAATTTTTTTTTTACATTACGACTTTTGAATTCAATTTTTTTAAAGATATTTTTATCTTAAGAATCCAACGATATCATTTCCTACTCTAACAAGCTAATTCTTTCGGATATACGATTTTTCAAAATATCAATAATAGATCGTAGTTCTATGTCTGTGTTCACTGTTCATAAAGGTCATCTTATCTATCTATTAGAGTCATGTCAATTCGTAGTTTGAAAACAAGTATCCAATTCTTGAATTTGTGAATATATACAAGACTGTTTTGAAACCGAAAATAATATTAACTGGTTGCATATTGAATAATTTACGTATAAATCCGGGATGATGTTTAGGAAGATTTAGAATTGGATTATTTTAATGATGTAGTTTATGAAGGCAATAGGGAAGAAGAACATAATGGTATCATCAAAACACATTACTGTTCGTTGACCACTGAGGTTAATATTACATTTTACTTCCTTAAGCAGTAAGACACAGTATTTTCATAATGTTGCTAGTTAATATATTTTAAACAATTAAAATAATTTGTTCGTAAGCCTCTACCTACTCAAATATCAGGAATAAATGGACAATCTGCTATGATTGTCTCCAGCCTTACTCTAGACATTTCGATTATACTTTCCTTGGGTAATTCGAGTTGTTAAAACTATGCTCCGAGTGTACGTTGCAAGTACCCATTCCACGAGGTTGAATCATTGCAGATTGCTCATTTAATTTCGATAAATAACTTTAATGACAATTTTTGAAGCATTGAGGCATTGAAGCATTGTAGCTTGCTCTTTTTTTTTTAATGATAATTTTTGAAGCATTGTTTTTATACGACACTTTTTTTGAATTTAATTTCTTTCGTGATGAAGTTCTATCATAAGAATCCATTGATATAATTCCCAACTCTGAGAAACCAATACTTTCGGAGATATAATTTGTCTGTTTGAACAAGAGCGCCAAAAAGCTCCTGTCCACAGGACTTGAACCAATTTTTTTTCCAATGTTTGGACAGAATGATGACTGATCATAACCGGAGACCAATATAGAAATGGAAACATTGTGTAAAAAATTATATAACTCATTAGAAATGTAAAACTGTATATTCCTGAATATTATACAGGGTGTTCCTTAAAGACATGCTAATATTTGAGGGGGTGTTTTTTGACTTATTGCAAGAAAAAAACTTCCTATGAATGTATTTCCTAAAAGTATTAACTTTTGAGATACGGGGTGATGAAATTTTGGATAAAAATCAGTTTTTTAATAATAACTGAAATAATATTGTCGATATCTTTAGAATGTACAGAAATTTTCATTTTCTCTAGCAGTGGCGTCCATACGGGTTTTATATCGAATATTTTTGAAGAAAACAATACTACTCCACTGCATTATATTGAAATAAAAATTACTTTTGCGATCCTCATTCATTTTTGAGAAAATTTGATCTCTTGAGTTTTTTGTCCGACGCACGGTTTCTGCTTAAAAAATAAAAATCGTTTAACTTCAGGATAATTGCTCAAAATTCTGATGCGGTGTGGATATGTTTGTGCATCGACTGAAAGCAAATTTAGAGATCAGATTTGTTCTAAAATGAATGAGAATCCAAAAAATATGTTTTCTGGTCAGATGCTCTCTTCTTGATTAAAATAATTAAATTCAAATTGCTTCATATCGCAGTACCAACATTCTATCTCCCTGTATCTCACAAGTTAATACTTTTAGAACATACGTTCATAGGAAGTTTTTTTCTTAAAATAAGTCGAAGAATCACCCTTAAATATTAGCACGTCTTTAAGGAACACTGTATAAAGAATTTCATAGATTTTCAGAGCCTTGTATATACTTTTCCTGCTTTCCTAATGCGGATGTCAACATATAAGCGAACTGAGATGGGTCTGACATTGAAACAGTCTGGATATAATTTGCTATGTAAATATTGGAATATAATGCCTTGAATTTGTTTGTTTGATTTTATTGTCTTTATTCATTACTCATTCATCCGAAGATATGGATAGAAAATAACTCCTCCACAAGTCAGGAAAAGCAACCCAACAATCATATTTAAGATTGATGTTCTGACGACAAGGAGGAAATGGACTATAGAAAACATTTCTTTTTCTCTTTGGAGCGCTCTTCAGGTGAATATAACGCCTATCAAGTCGTCCAAATGTCAGTAATTTTCGAATTTTTGGCCCAGAATGATTTCAAATTATTGGTTTCGACTCGAAATATCTATATCTCCGAAACTATCCGTCAGATATCGTTGTAATTCTGTGAGAGCCTTGAAAACCTCATTTCCCTATAAACTTCTTGATTTGAACTCGATCGGATCTATATTGGAGAAGATATTACCGAAATATCCAAATATTCCAACGATCGAGATGCACTGGTTAATTTTTTTACACTCGACCAACGAAGTTCTCAAAAGTTTTTGATTTTTGACGTGCCTGGAGAGAAGTCGATTGGTCAGTAATAACAATCGTTCAATGCCTAGTGAGAATTGGTATATCTTGTCTATGATATGTAACTTATTTTACAGCCAAGTTCTCGGTTTAAACTTGATTGAATAATATGTAACATGATGATATTTTTCTGAAATTAGTAATTTGAAAACAAAAGGTATCAAAGTTGAGTAATAAAATTCTTTCAAGTTCCGGATTTCACCAAAATTCTTTACTGCTTCTCTAGCCAAGTGTTTAAGATTCGTCTTCTAGGCACGTAGGTACTGGGATGGATTTCCCTAGCCGAAATTATTGTACTTTTTTTCCAATTCTATCGAAAGCATAACTTTGGAAAAGGGTCATGGACGGAATTAAGTTGATATTTTCATAAAATTACGTGAATATTAACGTATATTATTAAATATTAAAAAATGGGTTCAAGCCCTGTGGACAGGAGCTTTCTGGCGCTCTTGTTCAAACAGACAAATTATATCTCCGAAAGTATCGGTTTCTCAGTGTTGGGAATTATATCAATGTATTCTTATGATAGAACTGCATCATGAAGGAAATTAAATTCAAATAATAGTTTATTTATCAAGATTAAATGAGCAATCTGAGAATGAGAACTGCACCATGTAAGAAATCAAATTAAAATAGCTGAAATGCCAAAAAGTCACTGCTATACAGGAAGTTTTTGAGAAAATATCAATTCAAAGTTCCTCCTGGCACAATTGTACGATTGAACTCATTTGGGTACTTACTCCCCCACAAATAAGGCACTGTTTATTTTTGACCCAAGAGTGAATGTATGTAGTTGAACAGAGACCTTACGTCACCACAAACACAGCACTGTTCATTTTCGATCTAACAGTGAATGTAAGTATTCGAATAGGACCTTACGCCACCGCAGACCCAGCGCTGTTCATTTTCGACCCAACAGTGAATGGTATGTATTTGAAACTAATCGTTTGAGACGATTCTCGGCCAAAAAGTGGACTTTGTGGACACATGTTTTTACAGTCGGATTTATATTCTTGGAAATATTGGGAATATTATTTTTTTCCATTGGCTAAGCAGCCTTGGGCTAGTTCAGTACCTGAATGGGTGACCGCTCTGACTATAAATTTGAAGAAGCACGCCCCTTGCTTAGACATAGTTTTCAGACAAGCACAGAAATGAGGCTGTAAGTGTTAAGAAATTTGAGAAAAAACAACCCTAACTTATCAATGTGAACTTTCGATAGCTACCCATTTTTTTTAGTATCCTCATTACTCACAGAAACGGTAATATCGTTTTTTCTGAATGACCCCATGTTCATAATTACCCACTTGACCCTAATGTTTGAAAAATGAATTTAATTAAATATTTCATGATACTTCTATAGTAAATAGTTTCCGATATATTTTCCTCAGATATATCAGGGTGGTCGACATATACAGTGCTCAACAAGTGGATATTAAAATATTTACTCAGTTTCAACCGTAAATATTTGGCTCAAAGAAAAGTTTAGTACATTTTACTAGTAGTGTAGTAGTGCTCATTACATCATCTATAACACAATTGAAAATGGTAGATGGGAGAAAGGACATATTTGAATGAAACAAATCGTATCTCCGAAAGTATTGGTTTCCCAGAGATGGGAAACCAATGGTATGATAGAACTGCATCATAAAAGAAATTCAGTTGAAAAAAGTGTGATTTAAAAAGAAACAAGAGTGTCAAAAATTATTAATCACCAGACCGATTCTACCCTGCAATAACGAACTTATCCGAGATATTCATTCCTCAAATCTACTCTGAAAATTATATTATGTCAGTTGAAACTTAGCCAATATTCTAATTTTGTGTTTGGTGGAAATATTCTGAACCCAATTCGATTAACTTACCAAAATATATATTTCCGTCACCATATGGATTATCCAAGGGTATTATATAACACACAAAAATTATAATATCCTATAAAATCCTCATAATTTTACGATAGATGCGGTTATATTGCTTTAGTATATCGTAAACATAGATCTCATAGAATTAATTACAATTCAGATGAAATAAGGCAGTGCAAGAAAAAGTTAGATATTCTTTTCACGCTGAAAAGCTGCAATGATAGATATATTACGCAATATAATAGTGTTAAGAAGGAATATAACCAGCTCTTAATTGATTTTAGAAAAAAATTATATAGTGTTAAAATAGAATCTTCTGTTAATAAAAGTAAAACTGTGTGGAATGTTGTAAAAGATATTAGAGGTCAAAAAAGAAAATGTAAAAATCAAATGCTAGGAAATTCAGGGGAAATATCAAACAAAATCAGTAGTTTTTTTGCAAACGGAGCTAAAGAATTGATAAAAACACAGAAACATATTGAATTCAGTGGTACTCACATCCATAGGAACTCAAAGTCAATGTATCTAACTCCAGTAACACATTTAGAAATAATAGAGATAGTGAAAAAAATGAAAAATAAGCTCAGTGGTGGGGCTGATGAGATTCCAGCATCATTGTTGAAATTTTGTATTTTGGAGATACTTGAACCAATTGCTTATATTGTGAATAACTCACTTGAGAATGGTATTTTTCCTGATTTACTAAAAACAGCTATAATCAAGCCAATTTATAAAAAAGGTGATCCTTTATTAGTGGAGAACTATAGGCCCATTAGTCTCTTATCATCTCTCTCGAAAATATTTGAAGCAGCAATGTCTAATAGAATGGTTGATTTTTTCACAACAAACAACATATTTGGCAACTTCCAACATGGTTACTTAAAGAACAAATCGATATATACTGCAGTACATGATTTTACTCATGAGATACTATTAGGTTTTGAAAATAAGCAGTATATACTTGGTACGTTTCTTGATCTCTCAAAAGCATTTGAAACAATAAATCATGAAATTCTATTTGAAAAACTCGAAAGGTATGGCATAAGGGGATTAGCGTTAGATTGGATAAGGTCTTTCTTGGAACGAAGGACTCAAAGGGTTGTTTTGGGTGAGGGCGAAGGAGTTTCAAATTTAGTTGAAGTTGATATGGGAATACCGCAGGGCAGCGTAATAGGGCCACTACTCTTTATAGTCTACGTAAATGACATTGAATCAGCAATACCATTTGGATCACTTGTAAGCTTTGCAGATGATACAAACGTGCTTATAAGAACTAAGAGTCTCAACGATCTTTTGAACAACCATAAAAACGCTCTTGATAACCTCACAAATTGGTTCTTGGAAAACAAACTAGTTCTCAACATGGAAAAAACGAGTAATATGTTCTTCAGAACAACAAGATCGAATCTTATAACACCGGAAGAAGTGATGGTGAATGGATCATTGACTAACACTTCTTCCTCCACAAAATTTCTAGGATTGTATCTAGATGAGAACCTTCAGTGGGATACTCAGGTGGAGGAACTCAAGAAGAAAATTTGCAGAGCTTTGTTTTCTATGAGAGTTCTAAAGCCTTATGTGAGTCAGAAAGTACTGCAAGTTGTGTATCACGCGAATTTCCATTCTCTTTTGAGATTTGGAATTATTTTCTGGGGTCGCAGCTCTTATATGAACGATTTATTCATAATACAAAAGCAAGCTCTCAGAATCATGCTGGGTTTGGGGAGGTATGATTCGTGCAGGGGACTTTTCAGAGAACATAACATCTTAACCATTGCAGATCTATACATATTTGAAATATTGATGTTCATTTTCAGGAACAGTTTATTGTTTACCAACTTGACATCGGCTCACTCCCGAAATTTTAACTATATAGTCCCTAAGCATAAACTCAGTATTTATGAAAGAGGTTCATATTACTCATCAATAGTAATTTTCAACAAATTACCTAATAACATTAAAATTACAAGAAATTTCAAACACTACAAGAAGCTGGTGTTCTCCTTATTAGTTCGACTAGAGCCATATAAGCTATCAGACTACCTGGGAGATTCAGTGTAGCTTGTAGATTAA
This sequence comes from Halyzia sedecimguttata, assembly GCA_937662695.2. Taxonomy (NCBI): domain Eukaryota; kingdom Metazoa; phylum Arthropoda; class Insecta; order Coleoptera; family Coccinellidae; genus Halyzia; species Halyzia sedecimguttata. The sequence continues at coordinate 76,135,487 of OW569414.2, forward strand.
TTGGTAAATTCTTCCTCCATTGTTGTTGCTTCAGTTTGTTGTTTGGTATTAGTTGGGTTTGGGGTGTATGGCATTGTACTGGTAGGTGGGTTTACTATTTGATAGAATTTTTGTTAAAATTAAGGACGAAGATCATGCTGAAAATGGTTTGCGGGATTGTAAGCACTCCATTTTCATCAATGAATGAATAAATATTATTATTATTATTATTATTATTATTTCATTGGACATTGTGCATTCAATCATACTTTGTTTTCCAGAATAACCAGAAATAAATATGACATGTCCCTTCAAGATGAAATGACGTATGAACACAGATCATGAAATTTGTTTTTCCGTTACTCTGAAATCATCAGCGATTTTGCCCAATAACGAACTCAAGCAAGATATTTATCTCCCGAACCTACTCGGAAAATTTCAACTGGCTAGCTAATTCGGTTCGAGAGTTATCGCATTAACGGCTGGACCAGCAAGCCAGACAGAATCAATTTCGACCACGGATTCTTGATCAGTGAGTCGAACCAAATCGTTTAAGACCATTTTCATCCAGAAATTCGAAAATTACAGACATTTGGGCAAATTGATAAGAACTCTGTGCCGAGGAACAAGAGCGTCAAAAATTAGTAACTGCAGGAAATAGTAAAGGCTGAAGGTGAGTGACAACATACAAAAATCCTTTAGTGCAAAACTGACAATGACTCAAAAACGTTTTAAATATTGTGTAGGCCTTCCCCTGCTACGTCTTAGTGTTGTTAGTCGTGGAGAGAAGAATATAACCGTTGTATCGTAGCCCTGATGGGGTAGTTAGCAATAGGTTACGATACCTAGGGTTTAATGTCATATGTACATACTCAATTATACACTATTTCAGATCTGACAGTTATATTTACATTTACTAATCATATCCCAAAAAAATCGACGATCCACCAAATCACTGACACATGAATCTGACATCTGAGATAAACGACGATCACTCCATTATTGACCCTCGATCGATAGGAGATACGGAGCCAGAGCTTCAGAAAGCTGTAGTGCATTTGATCACAAGAGCTAGAAAATGTTTAGCCGAAATAGGGGGTATTCTCGAAAACAAGTTATGACTTTTTTCTCATTTATTGCCATTTTCTTTTAGTTTAATATATGTTTATAAGATACATTTTTATTCTTATGATCATTTTATAATAGTCCAATTAAATGTTCAATGTTATTTCGAGTCTCAGTTGGGTAATATCGGCAACCAAAACACACTCAACTATTCCTTCACACTTCTATCCATACTTAAACTGCTACACAAGAGTTAGGGATATCATATTAAGTGGTTCTCAGGGACGTAAAATTTTAAAGACAATATCAAAAACATGATCAACTGCCAATAAAAACTTATTTATTCGATTTGAATGCATATTTTCACCATCTGGTCGTCTTTTTTCTTGAGTTTGGCAGTTTTTCACATTATTCGTAAGATTTATCAATTCAATATGCAATTAATTTATTGTCAGTCACTTAGCGATATCGAACTTAGTAAATTTCACGAGCTTCTTAAGATGCCAATACGTAAATTAACAAACGCCGAGGCTAATAGGGCTATCGGTATGCTACAGGGTGGCCTCACTCAAGTCGCTGTGGCAGAAACATTTCAAATATCGCAAAGTGTAATATCGCGACTATGGAATAGGTTCAATGAGACAGGTTCTGTGCAGGAAAGACATAGGGTTGGTGGACCATGAAAAACAACACCTGCACAAGACCATTTTGTCACCATTTCGGCGAGGAGATATCCTCTTTCTTCGTGTCCAAAAATTTCCATTGAAACCATCCGACGTCGCCTGGGGGAGATTAACCTGGCTTCTTAACATCCATTGAGGGGTGTTCCGTTAACACGTGAGCATAAACGACAAAGATTAGAATGGGCCAGGCAGCATGTTAATCTGAACGTCCAATGGCGTAGTGTACTTTCACAGATGAATCCAGATACGGTCGATTTTCAGATTCTCGAAGAATAAGGGTATGGACTATGCCGCGTATACCCCGAAATCGCCTGTATGTGCAAGAAGTTCATCCATTTCGAGGTGGCTCTGTTATGATATGGGCTGGGATATGTCACAACGGGCGCACAGATCTTCACATTTGTCCGGGCAATATGACTGCTTCACATTATAGGGAACATGTCATTGGCAACATAGTGCCAAATTTTCATGCTGCCATTGGTGAAGCTCACTAATTTCTTGACGATAACGCAAGACCTTATCGTGCAGCAATAGTAGAAAATGCGGGAGACGAGCATGGTATTCCACATTTACCAATACCTCCGCATTCGCCAGACTTAAACTGCATAGAACATGCATGGGATATGCTACAAAGAAGACTAGAAGATCACCAACCTCCATCAGAAACATTGAATGACCTCAAAGTACTACTGCCTCGTTTATGGAATGAAATTCCTCAAGATATGCTCAACGCCCTCGTTGACAGTATGCAACGGATATGTCAGGCGGTCATTGATGCCCGTGGTGGCCATACCTTGTATTGAAGGCATAAAAAGACAAAAAAAAACAATAAAACGCCCGGAAATAAAAGTCGTTAAATTTGACCCTATTCTGTTAATCACCCAGTATATGTTGCAGACCAAAACCTAAAACTATATTAAATTACGTTTTCATCGCAAACAAAGGTTTCAGAATGTCAGTTATTTTAGTTGAAACGATTATCCCTAACTCTTGTGGAACAGTTTAATTCGAGTTTTCGGTTGTTTGGCATAAAATCTTCAATTATGCTAACATGTTTCAATTATTCGAAAAAAGAATTTTCAAATATGAATAATTCGGAAATGAGTATTTCTATCATTTCCATTATCAGGTACATATGTAATCAAATTTGGAACTCCTAAATTCATGTATTGGATGGAATAAGATGTAGCACTATAATTAAGTGATGCTACTGAGAATTTCAATTGATTCAATATGAATGAACGCATTATTCGGAGATTCACAGGTGTCCGTGTTTATTATGAATTGAAAATTCCAGATATTCAATGGTTCATAAGATATTGATGCGAAGTGTGCCATTATTGCCAATAGGCTTTTTAGAAATAGTATTTATTGTACATTCTGAGAGAAAGTTCACTTGTTGAAAATTTGATGTACACGGGTGTTTTACAAGATGTGGAATGAAGAAAATAATTTTCTCATTCCGTACCTGCGCTATCAAAAAGACATTATGAACGAATATTAGGCATATGCCTATACTCATTTCCTGACAATTTCATGAATATTAATGCAGGCGTTCAAGAGTTATGTCGATAAGGGCTTCACACGAGAGCGAGATTTTTCTCGTCTCGTCTCGTTCTCGTCTCGGAAAAGCGAGACGAGACATTTCCAAAAATATTATAGACGATACCGGGACCACACACATGTTTTATATACGACTCGACTTTTTTCAACACCCACAGAAAACAATTGAATATGAAGAGTTTATATTTATTATTATTATTACATAATTACCAATATATTTTGTCTATATTATACAACGATCGTTCTAGAAATACACGATTTTTAGAAGATTATTAATTCGTTATGACCTTGCGATAATTGAGATTATTTTTCAAGAAAAAATAGAATTCACAACAATAAATGGATGCCATTATGAATTCAATACTTAACGGATAACTTTTATTGCCCCTAAATCCCAATGATTTGCAAATTTCGTCTCTATCTGAACATCTGGAGATATTTATTCTCTTGTGCTCCTTGTAGTGAAGATGTGAACTATTATTGTATACATCTGATTTGTGTAACTACGTATAATAAAACTGGCAAAGAAATGAAGCTTTTCAATGTTTCGAAAAGTGTTATGAGGAATACGCCAAGAACACCCTCAATGATCTACCCACTGGGAAGGTAGTCTTTGAAAACTAACCAAATTGTTTATTTCTATTAAAAAATGTATCGACATCGATAGCCTATTTAAAACATCAACAAAACTTTCTTTTTTTGCGCGTATGTTCTGGGGAACATCGCGTTATAGTTTTGCCCAAATGTCTGTAACTTTCGAATTTTTTGACGAAAATGGTCTCAAACGATTAAGTTCGACTCCCCAATGAAGAATTCGAGGTCAAATTTGATTCTGTCCGTCCGGCCGTCCGGCCGTCCGGCCGTTGCCACGATAACTTGAGAACGAGAAGAGCTAGCAACTTGAAATTTTCAGGGTGGGTGGCGCATCTCAATACGACGGACAAGTTCGTTAATGGGCATAATCGGCCCAGTGGTTTCCAAGTAATAATTTTGTTTTCAACCAATATAAATCCGATCGAATTGAAACTTGGTGGGTAGTTGTAGAATATGATCTTAAGCACGTTTGTGTAATTTTGTGCGAATCGTATGGCTAGAAAATTTTTAAAAAATTATTAAAAAATATTTTTTTTGTCACGATAACTTGAGAACGGAATGAGATAGCGGCTTGAAATTTTCAGGTTAGGATGAACACCAGAACGCGACATTTCAGTTTGTTTATGAGCATAATCGGCCAAACGGTTTCAGAGTTATAGCCATCTGAAATTTTCTGAAATTTCGTGGTTTTTGTTCCTCATTAACTCGAAAAGTACTGAACCGATTGAATTCAAACATGGTTATTAGTTGTAGAATGCCAACGCGGAAATGTTTGCAAAATTTGGTGAGGATAGCATTTGTAGAAAATTTTTAATAAAACATTGAAAATAAAAAAAAAAAATTCTATATATCAGTAACTATTCGTTTGAAATTGCTGAAATTTTGCAAGAGCCTTCATAACCTAACTCTACTGCCAAGTTTCAAGTTTTAATACGATCGGTTAAATATTGTTGGAGATTCGAGCATTCTTGTGCGAGTTCAGTAGATGGGTGACCGTTGCCTCGATAACTTTCGAACGAAAGGAGATAGGGACTTGCAATTTTCAGGGTAGGTTGCGTATCCGAAAGAGAGTGTTGAGTTCGTTTTTGGGCATAATCGGTCTAACGGCTTCCGAGTTATACCCACCTGGAATATTATTTCCTTGATAACTCAAAAAATAAATATTCGATCGAATTGGTGCTTGGTAACTAGTAGTAGAAAATCAACATAAAGACGTGTTTAAAATTTTGTAAGAATCGTATCCCTAGAAAATTTGAAAAAAACGACGAAAAAAAAAATTTCAAGAACCGTACCCCTAGAAAATTTTTAAAAAGTCACGAAAAAAAAAATTGGTTCAAGCACTGACGTGAAGTCAGAAGCTTTTGCGCGTATGTTCTATTGTCCATACTTCTGTATTGGACACCCTTAATCGAATTTACCATGGTAAATTATGTTGTCCATTCTCCTGTATTGGACACTTAATTCGAATTTACCATGGTAAATTCGAATTGAGAGTGTCCAATACAGGAGAATGGACAACATAATTTACCATGGTAAATTCGATTAAGGGTGTCCAATACAGAAGTATGGACAATAGAACATACGCGCAAAAGCTTCTGACTTCACGTCAGTGCTTGAACCAATTTTTATGTTTAATGCTTGTGGCTTTTACTTGATGCAAATCCATATTTACTCAATGAAAAATTATATACGATTTACACTTATTTATTCAATATTGTGACGCGTTTCGTCGACACAGCGACTTCATCAGACTACATAATACTAAATTTAGAATTTAGAATTTAGTATGATGTAGTCTGATGAAGTCGCTGTGTCGACGAAATGCGTCACAATATTGAATAAATAAGTGTAAATCGTATATAATTTTTCATTGAACAAAACTTTCGAAATATTGGAAAACTGAGTTTGAAGAATATTTGCTGTTAGAAAGAGCAAATAGGAATCAAAATATTTTACAGTGGTGGAGAGTGATGAAAAAGTTCTTCCTACACTTTCCAAGATGGCTGATAATTTATTGATGGCTACGTCCGTACCTGTTGAAATATTATTTTCCACAGCAGGTATGATCATGGCAAAAACACGCACATCTTTGAAAGATGATGTGATGCAAGCGTGATTATGTTTGAATTCTTGGTCATCGAGTAATTTGAAAAATTATCAGTGTTCAAAATTAAAAATAATATGTACTTGTACATGTACAAATATTTTTGTATAACAGCATAATAAATATAGCTTTACAAAATTATTCATTATTGTATACCATTTCGTTTATATAATATAATATTTAAAATCGTTATTCAGAATTAAGCGAGATGAGACGAGACAAGTGATAACGAGACGAGAACGAGACTTAAACGAGACTTAATTTTTTGAAAATTGGCGAGACCGAGACGAGATTTCTTATACTCTCGCCTACTCTCGTCTCGTGTGAAACCCTAGTGCCGATTGAAAGTTTTTGATCAATTACATAAAACATCCTGTATCGCTTAAATGAATATAGTCAGGACATACTCACCAAAATGTCCTGCATCTGCACTGAAAGCCTGTACAATCATTCGTGAAACACCCTGTATAAGACTTCTTCCACTGCAATATTCTACGATCAGTGATAAAACAGGGGTAATAAATGAACCATTAATAAAATGAAAAAGAATGAAAGGAATCGATAGAATCAATAAGAAAATAAACAAAACTTTAGTGTAAAATTGACAATTTTTCTTTATATGGAACCTCATCATCATTCTTTTCAGCAGACTATGGAAAAATGATGGAACGCTACGAAAAATTACGCAACATAAGAGGTGAATTTTCCACATACATATTCATCTACAAGTAATAAATGATTGAAACACATGAATCAAAAAGTTTCCGGGCTAAGTAAGGAAAACTTTGACGAATCATATCTCCGAAAGTATTGGTTTCTCACAGTTGTTACTCGCTAGTACTCTGACAAGAGCGCCAAAGCCCCTGTCCGCAGAGCTTTCCCACTTTTTCCAAATAAAATTCTGGATTTGCCACTTGATACAAGCCTACTATATTTAGACAAATCATTGTAATTTTTATCTTATAGATTAATTAATTAATTTTTATTTTATAGATATTTTTCAGAGTTTGGGAGAGAAAATCCAGAAAGAAACCTTTTAATAAAACATTGTAAGCTACTGATACAAATTTATTCTTCCGTTTTTTATTATGTTATGAGAGTATTTCACAAAATTTTACTACGAACTTATTGAAGAGAATAACAATATTTATGTCTTGGTTTCGTAAATATTTATTATATTAACCAATTTTTGAATATACTTTTTCCGAAAATTAATTTCTTGAGTGAAAAAATTGAAAATAATAATTTATTACGGAATAACGAAAACGATGTCATATTTCGTATTCGTGTTTGAATAGGAGCCCATTCTGCAACTTGTATTAAGGCTGGTTTATGCTGGCTGGTAACTTTAACTTAATCATATATATATAATATATATAGACATTTATTTTTAGTGTTATGCTTTATAATCAGACTAAATAATCCGTTAACTTATTAATTATAATTATCAATAATAAGTAAACGGATTATTCAGTCTCAGTATCAACCATAGCGTTAGAAATCTATGTTTCAATTTTTAAGTTAGGGAATAAGTTAAAGTTACCAGCCAGCATAAACCAGCCTTTAGAATATACTATTCTCTATTTCAGTATCGTAAGGACTTCATTACATCACTAAAAACAGAGCTGTGATGAACTCATTCCCGCATTGTTTCTAGTTATATTTTTCGTTTTGTGGTAGTCAGAACTGACATTCGATCCTATCAAATTTCAACACATGTCAATTGCCAATATAATATAATGTGGATATAGTGTAATAACTGTTTTTTTTTATAGCCTTTATTGACATTTACAATCTACTTTCTAAAGTATTTAGTAAATATGATGTATGTATAGATATACCGCCGTATTCACAAAGCATTCAATCTCCGTTAAGTCCTAACAGAGTTCCTCAGTCAAGGATAAATAAGAATGACAACCTCAGTTTAAGTGAAAATTAACGTGAAACAGGCCTGTTTCTGCACCGTTACATACGTTAACTGAGGTTGCGATTCTTATTTATCCTTAACTGAGGACCTCAGTTAGGACTTAACGGAGATTGAATGATTTGTGAATACGGCGGATAATATACTATGATAAAGTATTGAACATTAATACTACATAGTTATGGTTAGCTAATGAGGTCGTTTGGCCAGGTCCTTTTTAACCTTCGAAAGTTAAATGGATCTTCTGTCAGTTTGTCGATTAGTTGGTTGGCATGTCCTTCTAGCTTCTGGTGGTATTTTCTCGAGTAGTTTTCTATTTCGGTGGTGACATATGGGACTCCTAAATCATTATGGATGGTGTGGTTGGAGACGTACCATGGTGCATTAACCAATGAACGTAGAATTTTTGATTGAAGTCTTTGGATGATTTGAATATTTGAGGCTTTAGCGCAACCCCAGAATTGGATGCCGTATGTCCATATGGGTTTGATGATTACCTTATAAATAAGTAACTTATTTTGGAGGTTCAATTTGGATTTCCTGCCTATAAGCCAGTACATTTTTCGGATCTTCAGATTTATTTCATTCTTCTTAGCATTTATGTGTTGTCTCCAGTTGAGGCGTTGGTCTAAATGTATGCCGAGATACTTTGCTTTGGTGTCGACTGGTACTTCCTTCCCAAGTATTTTGACAGGAGGACATGTGTTTTCCTTGTTGTAAAAGTTACTTGTACAGACTTGTACTGTTGAGAGGAAAAGTTTTATTTTCATAGAGATTTACTTCTTGCTAATTTTGTATCATTAATGCTATTAGGAAAATGTTTAAAATCTGATCTCCATGCCCTACGTACGATTCAAATTCCGTAATCTGTCAACTTTCGTAACAGTCTAATACTATTAGCAGAAGGCAATTCCAACACTCATGCGTTCGAAAACTCGTGTTTGAATAGGAGCCCATTCTGCCACTTGTTTTAGAATATACTATTAACAAGTTCCTGTAGGTTTTTTCCGTAGATTTCAAATATATGAGCTCAGATTTTTGTTAATTATTATATAGGATGAGTTATTCTGGAAGAAAAATAATATTCCGGTCCTGAATTTGATTTCCTTTAAAAGGCTACTTGTTAAGGCCCATCAGTTTAATTCATGTATCTACCAAATTTAAACCAAATTGGCTGATTTAATATTGCGGATTGCTTTTTTTTTGTCTAAATTCACAAATCTCTCTGTGTGTCAGTAACAAAGCGGTTTTGCACTGTTGTATATGGCATTATGTAATCATATTGGCAATTCCTATAACCCCATAAGTTGTGTCGGTGCGTAATCTCCGAATCGATTACTTCTGATTTAACTTATTGACGATAAATAATGTATGGGGGCGGGGCTTTGGTTGTTTAATGATTAAATCTGACTTTGAAATTCCGACAGTCTAATAATTTGATGTCTGTACAGTACATGCATACCTATATTTCCTCAGAACTCAAAAGGAACTCAGAGGATCACCTGGAGCTATTATTCCGTGTGACATTAGGACTACTGAAACATAAATTAGCAACACCAATATTGCTTCCTCTATTCTCATTGTATTTTTTTTCGATAATTCTGGGAATATATACGTTTTTCTCCAATATGGATCTCCGTTTCATCAGAGAATATGGACCAACATGGGGACACCAAACCTTTGTGAGTATGTAAATGTATAGGATTTTTATATCAATCGCCTAGGGATTGAATTACGCTTCTAACATTTTGTCCTTAACGTCTTAGGTTTTTAAAAACACTTGTTCTGCTATTTACACACTTCATTTACAATACAACTCGAAGAAATATAATATATAACATTGACAGTATTTACTTTTACAATTACTGGAGTAGGGAAGAACAAAAACAAAGGAGAACAAACATAAATCAAGATTGAATGAGCTGGACAAGAACCTTAAGGCAGCAAGCATCTTGGTACCAATGTATCATAGATGTTATGAAAGGACAACTGATGCCGAGCAAGAATATAGAGGACATGATGGGTGAACTACGTGCGTTACATCCTACGATGAGTTTGCCCACCATCAACCTACTGAAGCAGAAAGCTGTCGATAAGATAAGATCACTTGCGGTGGCAAGTAAGGAGCTGATCAAGAGGCAAAAGTGGATAGAAGACAACAATACCTTCACCGCAGAACCTTCGAAGTTATTTCGACCCAAACAAGTAGAGGCAAAACACCCACCATCACCGGAAGAAGTCGAACATTTCTGGAAAATTTTGTACGAGCGGAAACCAGGGATACTCCAGCACTCCACAGATTCCAGACGTTATGCGACCAAAATCTGCAACAGACTGAAATAATAACCGAAGAGATTAGACATGCCTTGAAGAACAAGCATGAATTCACGGCACCTGGACTGGATGGCGTTCAGAACTACTGGTGGAAGAACTTTCCAGCTACCCACCAACACCTAGCTAGATTATTCAGTGAGGTAGTAATTCACCGTGAGCCAATTCCTTCATGGTTGGTAGAGGGCAGAACTGTACTGATACCGAAATCAGGTGATCTAGGACAGCCAAACAAGTACCACCCAATCACGTGTCTGAACACGTTGCATAAAATTCTCACAAGTGTTCTTCAACATCGTCCATTGGAGTCCATTGGACCAGTGTGGAATCAAATCCAAGAACAAATAGGAGCGAGTAAAGGAGTACATGGGTGCAAGGACAACCTCCTTATAGACAAGAGCATTTGTCAACATGCGAAGCACTACAAGCGCGACCTACATACATCATGGTTGGATTACACGAAAGCATTTGACACACCGGCGAACAGCTTGATAGTACGGCTGCTAGAGATGCTCGAAGTCCATCCTAACATCGTCCATGCGATGGAAAACATCATGATGCTATTGAAAACCAAGTTCGCTATTCTATCTGTAGGTCGGACAACTTATACTGGATGGGTGAGATACAGGCGAGGCGTATTTCAAGGACACTAGCTAAGCCCGATATTGTTCTGCATAACACTTCTACCATTAACATCTGAGTTGAGGGCTAACAGAATAGGGTACAAGGCCGGGCCACCAGGCAGAAGAGAACATCTGATCTAACATCTAATCTACCTGGACGACTTAAAACTGTAGGCTTCTTCCAATGCAGCACTACAACAACTACTGAATATCGTTGCCGTTTTTCATCTAAGCGGAGGAAGAACTGAACAAAGAGAAGAAGACATCGACCTAGAAGGGGGACTAAGGATTCGACACCTCGAAGAGGAAGAAACATACAAATTCATGGGATGAAACAACGAGGTGCACTGGAGACAACCCAAATCAAGGATGCCTTAACAGCTAGTTAAATAAAGTTCCGAGATATATGAAAGTCACAGCTGTCCGGGAAAAATGAAGTATCAGCTACGAACAGCTTGGCAGTTCCGATAATCACCTACTCATTTGGGATAGTTAACTGGACAGTGAATGAAATTCTTGACCTAGACAGATCCACTCGTAAAGTCATGAACATGAATCGTAGCCTGCATCCTAACTGCTCGATTCAAAGAATATACCTTCCACGAACGCAGGGAGGCAGAGGTTTGCAAAGTTTGGAATACCAACACTATCAACAAACGTTGGAAATGGCAATAAGGATATTGAGAAGCGAAGATCCGTTTCTGAAAACGGGACTGATCATGAAATAAGGAACCAAGGAGCTTTTCTATTTAGGGCTGGTCAGAGAGCTTTGGAGAAGCTCAGTATAAATGGCATATCCATCAATCATGAGCTAGCAGGAACACCTATCACTCCAACAGACCAAAGGAGAGTTGGCAGAGAGATAAGACAGGCACAACTGAAGACACCATTCGAAGATCACATGAGTAAACACCTGCACTCCATATATTTCAGGAGTTTGAAAGATCAGAGCCTGTCGGAAGAATTATCCTTCGCCTTTTTGAAGTCCACTGGTCTCAAGTCGGAAATGGAGGGATTCATTATGGCTTGTCAAGATGGGATGATAAATACAAGATGGTATAAAAAGAACATCATGGAAGTGGACACCCCAACAACTTGCGGAGCATGCCACAACACGCAGGAAACTGTTATGCATATTCTGTATGCTTGCAGAGACCATGGTCCAACAGGATATGTATATTATTATTATTATTGTATATTATTATACTGATCCTCCTAGGTCTTCCTCCAAGGAGACCCCTCATAAGCTCTCGAAGAGCTTGAGCGAGTAAGGAGAACCAGTTGTGTTCTGTGTAGGCTTTGTTACTATGTCCTTACGCCCCCCAGGCACAGCACTGTTAATTTTTGACCCAACAGTGAATGGTGGCGATCACCGTGACTAGAAAATTTCTTTCCTAGCCTCGGAATTGAACTTGGGGCTTCCGCTCCCAAGTCAATTACTCTCCCACTGAGCCAACCGCACTATGTGGAAAGATACAGTGCAGCACACCGAATTATCTACTTCCATCTGAGAGAGGTTTATGGTATAGACAACGAGCCAGTACTACCATATGTGCCTCTGGAAATTGAAGCAGTTGTTGAAAATGACAGAGCTCGCATCTGCTGGAACTATGCGATTCCAACAACTCGGCAAATCCACGCCATAAAGCCAGATACTCTTGCTGGACAAAGAACTCAAGGAATTGTTCGTCTTCGAGTTTTCCTCCCCTGCAGAAAATAATGTGGTGATGAAAGAAGAACAGAAGAGGGGTTATAATGTTCGAACTGGGGATCCTTTATCCAAGGCATACGGTTAGAATGGTTGTACTAATCATAGAATGCCTAGGCGGAATGAGAGCGAACTACGTGACCGAATTGAAGATTATTCCGGCCTGCAAATCTCTGGCCGAGGATTTAGCGCACAGAATGCAGAAATCGGCGTTGCACGGATCACTTCGAGTCAGCAGGTCCCATCAACTGTGAAGGCCTCTTACAGCTCATCTCTTTTGTTAAGGGACGCTGTAAGGGCAGGACGAAGAACTACTCCAAGGAACGTGCGAGAGGTTTTTTAGTGAGTAACCAATCAACAACTGGAGTCTCACACTCCTGAGAGAAGCGGACCCTCTCAGGGCGGGCCTATAAAAGGTTTTTCCTCTCACGCGGATAAAAAAAAATAAAAATAATGCCTTTATTTCTACATTCAAGTACATTCAAAGGGTAAAATTGAAAAATATTAACACTATATACAACTAGAATTCCAATCCTTGTTACAATCCTACATAGGTATACAGGGTCTTTCACGAGGAACCTCACCCATATTTATACGGGAAACTACTGAACGTATTTTCATGAAATTCAGCACTTATAAGTACTTCACGATGCTGATGAAATCTAAAATATTTTCAAGGCATGAGCACCTCCGGTTTTTCCGGAAATGACGTCAACTTCCGTTTTTCAAATTAGAACACCATTTTTTCATTGCAGAAATAGATTCCTTAGAAAATATCAGTTATTTTGATGTAACATTTTTCAGTTAGTAAAAGGCGAAAGATTTATTCGCACCTGAGGAGAGATCAGAGGCTGGAAGACTTCGGTCGTATGCTAATAAAGTTAATTCTCTCTCTCTCATTTTTCAGTTTTGGTTGGAAAATTCTCTCTGAGTGGGAAAATTCTAAAAAAAAATCGAAAATAGAGCTCCGCTGAAACAAGAATAACTTCGAGGTTTTTGGATGGAAAATTTTCATTTTTGGATTTTTCAAGATGTAAGATTGATGTATCCACTTTAAGAATCGAAATCGCGATTCATGATACAGGGGGTGAAAAAATCGCTTTCAAAGTTAGGGATGACAAAATCGTGAAAAATCAATTTTTTCAAATTAGAACCCCATTTTTTTATGGCAGATATTGAATCTACGTTAAAAAATAATGTGAGTGTATGCATCACACCCTTGCCCTAAAGTGGATATTTTCTGAGTTATTCACAAAAAACTGTTTTTCGTCTTGAATTTTCAGCTATTTCTTTTCCCTTCACGCCAAAAAGATGAAATTTTCAGGAACTGTTACTTAAACCATGTTTTGGATTTTACTACCCTAATATGCAAGAGAAAAAAGTTACAGGTTGTTCCTAAATAGATGGCGAATTTTGATTCGAATTTGTATCGGAAACCTCTTTATTTCAACTAATCGGCCATCGGTTTTCTCTCCAGTGATAAATAAATAATTCCTTAGGACCATATGCAAAAACTTACCATGTTTTACATTCTTTTTTTTTAATGATAGATATCATTAATTACATCTGCCAAATTCCTCTTTATTCAGTAGCATTTTGTGTTTACTATTAATTTGGTGATAATTCGTATTAAGTTATAAAATCGATCACTATGCCTAATTTTACCAATGAAGATTATTTAAATCTCATTCTACTTCATGGAGAATGTTTCCTGACCGACCCAGACCAACGAGAGATACCATTAACAGAACCATGACAAACTTGAGAAATGTCGGATCTTTCGTTAAGAAAACTATACACAGAGAAAAAAGTGTAGTAGAAGATGAGAACAACGAAATTACAGTTCTTGCATATTTTCGTGTGAATCCTCAAAATTCTCTCAAAGATGCCGAGATTGACTGGGATTATCTCAATCGAGTGTTTGGAGAATATTAAAAAAACATAAAATGCACCCATATAAATTCAATAGGGTACAGCATTTGAAGGAAACTGATTTCGTCAGGAGAACAGAGTTTTGCGAAGCTATGATGATTCGATTTCAAGAGAATGAAAACTTTTTGGACTGTATAATTTGGACATATGAATCTAAATTCACAAAGAATGGTTCTTTCAATAGGCATAACAGTCATTATTGGGATGAAGAGAACAACCACCACTTCAGACAATGGAACTTTCAAGAGACCTGGAGTTTCAATGTTTTTTGCGCCATCAAAAATAATGCAATTCTCGATGTTCACATTTATGATGGGACTTTAACTGGTAAGATAGAACACTACACATGTTTGCATTATTTAAAGAATGTTCTCCCTTAGGAGATAGATATTCTGACATATTGACTCAAATAATTGAGCCGCTAGTACAGAACCATAATGACTTAAGGTATCAACAAGATGGCGCGCCTCCACACAATTCACTCAATGTGTCAAATATCCTCTACAGGCTATTTGAAGATCGATGGTTGGCGAACAATGGTCCACATCTTTGGCCACCACGTTCTCCCGATTTAACTCCTTTAGACTATTATGTTTGGGGTAGGATAAAAAATATTGTCTACTCAACACCCCTGACTGATAAAGAGGACTGCATAGAACGAGTCAGAAATGCGTTCAGGTTTGTTTAGATTTTTAGATTCATCGTTTTGAAACTCAATTTGGTTTTTAAACACTTTTGCAGATCTCTTCCTCCCGATGAAATAAGGAAAGCAACGCACGAAGCATTCCTGAGACGTATAAATAAATTTCTAGAAATTAACGGTCAAAAGTTTGAGCATCTTCTCTAGTTATAACTGCGAGAGTTTGCCATGGTTCTCCTAATAGTAACTTAAGAGTCGGTTTCAAAAAGGGGTGAAAAATCTACAGCATGGTTCAAATAACAGTTCCTGAAAATTTCATCTTTTTGGCGTGAAGGGAAAAGAAATAGCTGAAAATTCAAGACGAAAAACAGTTTTTTGTGAATAACTCAGAAAATATTCATTTTAGGGTAAGGGTGTGATGCATACACTCACATTATTTTTTAACGTAGATTCAATATCTGCCATAAAAAATGGGGTTCTCATTTGAAAAAATTGATTTTTCACGATTTTGTCATCCGTAACTTTGAAAGCGATTTTTTCACCCCCTGTATCATGAATCGCGATTTCGATTCTTAAAGTGGATACATCAATCTTACATCTTGAAAAATCCCAAAAATGAAAATTTTCCATCCAAAAACCTCGAAGTTATTCTTGTTTCAGCGGAGCTGTATTTTCGATTTTTTTTCGAATTTTCCCGCTCAGAGAGAATTTTCCAACCAAAACTGAAAAATGTTACATCAAAATAACTTGAAATTTTCTAAAGAATCTATTTCTGCAATAAAAAAATGGTGTTCTAATTTGAAAAACGGAAGTTGACGTCATTTCCGGAAAAACCGGAGGTGCTCATGCCTTGAAAATATTTTAGATTTCATCAGCATCGTGAAGTACTTATAAGTGCTGAATTTCATGAAAATACGTTCAGTAGTTTCCCGTATAAATATGGGTGAGGTTCCTCGTGAAAGACCCTGTATATTCTTTTGATTGAGAGCTTTAAAAGAGTTAGCAGAAGTTAGTGTTATGGGGTACCATACAATTGGACTCATGATAAAAGAGATAGGGAAAAACCGAAGTGAAAAAGCCTGTCTCCCTGTAAGTGTTGGGATTTGTGAAAATCGTTCACAAAATTAAATATTGATGGGCATTTCTTTCTTCAATATGGATTATTTCGTTAAAAAACGGAGAGGTTTCTCCAAGGTATCCGAAACTCAACCTGGTAAATATTAAAAATTATTATAAGGTACAATGGATACCATCATTTAAATGTCCACCACGGAAACGCTGGCAGGAATGAAGTCGTTGAATCCAGTTTTCCATTACTCTCTTACACAAATATCGAATGTTAGCAATCACTCCTTCAATATTGATCTGTAAATCGTCTAAATTCTGGATGATTGCTGTAAACCAATGTCTTAATGCAACCCCAAAGAAAGAAGTCGAATAAAGTTAAATCGCAGGAATGATGCGGATAATTTATCAGTCCATTTCTTGAAATAATCGAATTACCGAATTTTGTTTTCAACAAAGTCATTGTGTTATTGGTAGTATGACAAGTGGTACCGTCCTGTTGAAACCAAATGTTCTGCAAATTAAGACGAACCAATTCAGGCCACAAAGAAATCAGTCAACATTGAACGATAACGATTTCCATTGACAGTTACCGCCTTATGAGCTTCGTGAAAAAAAAAAAGGTCCAAAGAGTAAGTTTATCAGGTTGTCATAGTCTAGTCAACAAGTGTTTTTTTGGTCAAAATTTTTGGGTATTCTCCGAAAATTATGATTGAGGTGTCATTCGAATGCTAAGGCCGCTCGAAAATTGCAATAGTTATAAAAAATTAAGTAAAAAAAAAGTATTAAACAAGCCCTGTGGACAGGAGCTTTCTGGCGCTCTTGTTCAAACAGACAAATTATATCTCCGAAAGTATTGGTTTCTCAGAGTTGGGAATTATATCAATGGATTCTTGTGAAAGAACTTCATCTTAGCAGAAATTGAATTGAAACATCATAGAAGAATTCAAATTTAACAAGAGTGCCAAAAATTAACAATCCACCAATAGACAAATTCTACCCAACAACGAACTCATCCGAGATATTCATTCCTCAATTCTATGATGAACGATAATATATATTCTTTCCTCAAATCCACTCCGATACACCAATATTCCAGTTTTGTTTTTACTGGAGATATTCTGAACACAATATTATTAACTTACCATTAACATTCCCATCATCATATGGATTGACCATCGGCATGATAATATCAATCAACATAAAGTATGATATCATATTATAATTCTCATAATTCTACGATTGCTGAAATGAATTAGACAATGTCATGTCTCAGGAAAATAAGTTGATATTATGACAATTCATACATTCATACATTCATCATTATATCATTCTGTGAAAACGTAGAAATACGATATATTATTGAAATTTTGAAAAATCATATCTCCGAAAGTATTAGTTTGTTAGAGTTAAAAATGATATTAATGGATTCTTATGGTAAAACTGCTTATTGAAAAAAATTTCATTTGGAATTTAGCATGTAAAAAAATTTTGTTTTCTGTTACTCCGAAACCATCTGTCCGATTTTGCCCAGTAACGAACTTAGCCGAGATATTTATCTCACAAACCTACTCTGAAAATTTCAACTATCTAGCTCATTCCGTTTGAGAGTTATCGTGCCTACGGCCGGCCGGACAGGATGAATATCGACCACGGATTCTTGATCAGTGAGTCGAACTAAATCGTTTAAGACCATTTTCATCGAAAAATTCGAAAATTACAGACATTTGGGCAAATTGATAAGCACTCTGTTCCGAAGAACAAGAGCGCCAAAAAAGTCCCGGAACTAGGACCAATATCTATAATTTTCCAAGAAATGTTGAAAATACTGCCGAAAACAGGTACTCCGGCTTGAGTAAGTCTCGCCCCCTTCGGACGTTTCATGAATAAATATTATTTGAACTTATCTTATATATATAAAAATGAATCCCTATTTCCCTTGGTCACGCCATCACGCGTGAACGGCTGGACCGATTTCACTATTTTTTTTTTGTTGTGTTTGTTATTGTCAGGAGAAGGTTCTTATTTCTTAATTTAAGAATCGTTATTTAAGAAAACTTAACAACCATATAATATTATTCCTAATCTAACCTTAGCGCTTTGGACCACAAACAAAGCCTTAACTAAATAGGTACCTGGGATGGATTCTCATAATGTATTTGTCCGAAATTTTCATACAGGGTGTTTTTCTTTTAACGTCAATTGCAACTTGCTCTATTTCACGCCAATCGTACAATTTCATTCAATTGAGTTAAAAAATATACTTTCGAGGCATACATCCTTGAAAATAAACCATAACTGTATAGGGTGTTCTTTAATCACGGCACAATTGTACACAATTTAAGTGATTTGTGCCACAAACAAAGCATTAACCAAATAGGTACCTTGGATGGATTCTCATAATGTAACAATTTTGTTTTTCCTTTGATGTATGGACATGGCGCATGGACAATTATTATACGTCGCGTGTTCGCGCGTCGGAAAACCGTCTCCATTTATTTACGCACCACAAAAGAAAACAAAAATATAGTTTATCAGAAAGCTTTAAATTGATTAAGATACTGTATCATAACTGTGTGTGTCTGTCAAAAACAAATTGAAACCTTATAAATAGCCAGTATTTCAGGAAAACTCTGTTTTGTAATTAAGCAACATAATGTGCAATTAGTTAAAAATAATAATAAAACTTCATTCATACCGATCATTTTTTTTATTAACTTTGGCGGTGCGAAGTTCGCCGGCCAGCTAGTAATAAATAAAAGTAAATATCAGAACCATTATTTTGAAAACCAAAGACGCGAAAACGAAATATTAGTAGCCTAATTCAATAAACCCATAGGCGATTGATATAACAATCCTCCATTATTATTATTTTTCAGATGGTGCTCAATTTGTTCTCAATTCTGAATAAAAAAGACGAATTTAATAAGTTCTTCGAAAGGCAAAAAAATATGAGGCTACCCTACGAAATCATGAGTGAAGAACTCACTCGAAAAGTGAAAAAAATGGCAAAATCAGCATATTTCATCGTATTCCTGAATTATGGCTTATTCGTTATCGCTATTCTAGTAGTATTTTCAAATCAAGAATATCTCTACCGAAAATCACACTTTCTTGTATGGATCTGTGAGAAAACTCCAGGACCTTGCTGGATGAAGTTAATCATCATTTCTGTGACCGATATTTTAAATTTGTTTATTGCAGTGTCATGTTCAAGTGGTATGATTTGGGTCGCATCATCTGAAATCTTTAGGCTCATGCTGATCAATGAATTCGTCGAAAGTATAACTGCTAGCGAAATTCCTGGTGAGGAACGATACGAATCTGAACTGTATCAGAAACTTGTTGAGCAGAAATTGAAAGTTTGCGTAATTATGCATGAGCCATCTGTAAGGTAAGTAAATACACCGGAAAAGCTTTTTGTTGGCTTTTCCAGTAATTACTAAATTGAGCTTTGTTATGTGAAATTTATTGACGATTTTTGCGGGCATGTTCTAGGGAACGGCATGCTATGCATACAAAACAAATAAATGCAGGGTGAGTCTTTGACCACTGCATTAATTTAAACCAATGATTCCTCTCATCAAATGAAACACTTTTTTCATTTACCATTTTTCCAGATTCAGCTCAGGTAAAAAGTTACAAGCGTTTAAAGATTTCACAATGTGCTATACACTCCCGCATATAAATTATCTATGACATTGTTGGCGGACGAGAATAAGGCATGGTAACGTGGTTTACAGCTTGATTTGGGATTCCAACGCTCAGGGATGGATCCATAAAAGTAGTGAATTTCTGGAGTTTTCCATTTTAAAACATTCAATGAAGAATATCTCGAAAACGGTGCATTTAAGGAGAAATGATGAAGAATAATATAATGTTCTAAAACGATGGAATATTCTTGAAATGACTCATTAAAAACTTTATATGATTTCTTTATGCTAATTTCGTTTAGTTTTATGAATCCACGAGTCCATAACTAGAAAACCAGTAGAAGTAGAAAATAACTAATATTTGGAAAATATGTATCATAGTTATAGGAAACTTTACGCCAACATTCATTTTATTCGAAAAAAGGATGTCAAAGATACAAAATAAAAACTGATTTTTTTTGCAAAATTTCAACAGCCTGTATCTTTTCACCTGAGCTGGAGTTGGAAAAATGTTAAATGAAAAAAGTGTTTCATTTAATGAGAGCTATCTTTGGTTAAAATTAATGCAGTGGTCAAAGACTCACCCTGTATATATTCTTTTGAACTGGAGCATTACAATTTATTTTTTATCTAACAATAAAGCATGTGTATGAAAAAAGTGTTACCAGAGGTTAGTGTAATGGGGTACCATAGGATTCCATTTATGATACTAGAGCTTAGGGAAAAAACCTCAGCAAAAAAACCCTATCTCCCCGTTCGCGTTGTGATTCATGAAAATTGAAATTGTTAACAAAATATGCTGAAATATTAAATATTGAAGGGCATATTTTCTTCATTATCGCTTCTTCCTTCAACAAGCAGAGAAGTTTCTCCAAGGTACCCGAAACCCAATCTGGAAAAGGAAAAGACAAAGGGAGAAAACGAACAAATTAAAAATGGAAAATTCTATATTTTAACTCGCTACCCATTCTAAAAATGATTCAGAAACATTATGAATAGCGCTAAAACCATCTTTGGATCTATATATGCGACAATTATTAACTAAATGATCTATGGTTTTCTCTGCTTCCCCGCATTCACGACTAGGGCTCTCAACTGAGTTCCACCTGAAAAGCATGATGTTGCAACGACCATGACCGGTTCTTAGATGATTCAGAATAGACCATTATCTCTTTGGAAGATCAAACCCCGGAACTCTGTCTGAAGGATCAGAAATAAAATATTTGTTCAATAAATTGCAAGAAATCCATTCAGACCGCCAAACTTCCTTGTCACTTTTATTCGAATTAAGAAAACAGTTAGACCATAAAGGGTTTCGTGACTTCAATCTGGGAATCTTATTGTCTGGAATGTAGGAGATAATTGGAAATGAATTCGGAAAAGAATGAAATTTATTCTAAGAATTTGAAACAGCAGTCTGCCTGCGAATGTGGGGCGGGACAATGTTTGAAAGAACTGGCAACCAATGAATAGGTGCAGATCTAATAGTTCCAGTGATGATTCGCATAGATGAATTCAACTGTGCATCAATTTTTTGAGTATGAGCACTATTAAACCAGCCGGGACTACAATATTCAGCGGCAGAAAAAACCAAGGCTAAGGCTGCCGTTCGAAGAGTAACTGCATCAGCACCCCATGAAGTAGCGGCTAATTTCTGCAGAATATTATTTCTCGTTTTCAACTTCAGACGTAAATCATCCAAATGAGCTTTGAAATTCAAAGATGAATCTAGTTTCACTCCTAGATATTTAGGATAAAAATTATGTCTCAAGAAAGAATCACCGAAAGTTACACTCAATGTTCTATATTTTTGTTGATTGTTCAAATGAAAGCAAGAAACCTCAGTTTTATTCGGATTCGGACACAAACGCCACTGAAAAATGTACTTTTTCAGAATATCTAAATCTGCAGATAGATTATTTACTATACTTTGGAAATCAGAATGACGAAATGCAAGGGCAATGTCATCAGCGTAGGTATATGAATTTCTCAGACGAAGTATCAGGAATATCACACAGATATAAATTGAAAAGAAGAGGTACTAAAACTGAACCTTGTGGGAGACCATTATTCAAATTCTTGAATTTACTACTATTATTATCAATAAAAACACGAAACCTTCTATCCGAGAGCATATTTTCGAGTAATCGTCTCAAATTTAAATTCGCCTACCTACAATCTTGCCAAATGGTTGGTGAATAGATTTAATAGCTTCCAAACTCCTCCGACATTGGAATAACAAACTCGTGCGAATTAGTTGAAAATTGAAAAATCTATATACAGGGTGTCCCAGAAGTCGACGTCAAGCCGGAAGCAGGTGATATTACAAGTCATGTTAATTATCAGAAAAATATTTAAAAAAATTTAGGTGATGTAATTTCAAAATTATAGGCATTTCAAGAAAATTTACAAAATCTATACTTTGTGGTGGTTATTCAATTCCCATTTCTACAAATCTTAATTTTTTGCCAATTTTATTTTTGTTATGTTATCCTGAACAATGCGTCTGTTATTATTGCCAAAAACTTCATGACTTTTGTCCCCGTTTGGAGCAAAATGTTACTTTTTGCCCCACTAAATATTCAAAGCTCATATTTCGTCCAATTCCAACTGCCTGTACTGAAAAAAAATGTACTATGTTAGTTCGGCAAGTAACTGTAAAAGTTGGCGTATTTAATGAGCATTCCAAAATGGTATAACAATTGCTAGTAATTCTGCAAGGTTTTCGGCTAGATTTTTTTCGATGAGAAATCCGTTTACGAAACAATTTTTCCTACTAACTCTAAATAATTCTAGTGCACTAATGGTGAGTTCTTTATTTGAAACAGATGAAGAGGGTTAAAAAATAACCCACGATATCCACAAGTACTGCACACAGAATATTGAAAAAAAAACAGGTTACACCCTTATCACATTGAGGGCCAGTTTCTCAATTGCGAGTTAACTCAAGGTAGCCGGTAACCCGAGTGTTACGCGTTCATGAATATCGCTAAATACATGCGTAATTCGTAACCTTGAGTTAACTCGCAATTGAGAAACCCGCCCTCAGAGGGTACAAACTCTACAACCCAGAGATAAGCCATTCATCATGTGTTTCTTTTTGGTTATTTTTTTTTTGTTTCAATTATTTGTTTCTCATCAATACTGTTAATCACAAAGTGATTTAAGTTTAAGCTTTTTACATTTAAAATGTATATTTTTTTGAGACCCTGTAGATATTAGCCTTGGCTCTTATGAATTGCATAATAATCATGTCAATAACGGAGGATTAGCCAGTCTGATACTTCTATCTTTTTTACGACGATGTCGAACGTGTATTGCGGCTGAAGAGGAACAGTTTGAACATTTATTTAAAATTAATGTTGTTGTAATGTTTATTAAAAACTTAAAAAGGTTTCCTGAATCAGAAAATTCAATTATGAACATAAAACAGAAAAAAAAATATTCAGACTACCTGGAAACAGTAGAAGAGCGACTCTCATCTGGCGTCATTACCTGCATCGCTGATACATCGTAGAATTATCAGCTTTCTCTGTAATTCAACCAGAAATCTTACAGTAATGGTCTGAATTAAAGGTTTGGGTACACCAGAATCAATTGAAGTTTTTAGGAAAAATTGTCTCGTAAATGGATTTCTCAGCAGAAAAAATTCTAGCCGAAAAACTTGCAGAATTACTAACAATTGTTATACCATTTTGGAATCCTCATTAAATGCGCCAACTTTTACAGTTACTTGCCGAACTAGCATAGCACATTTTTTTCCGTACAGGCAGTTGAAATGGACGAAATATGAGATTTGAATATTTAGTAGTGCAAAAAGTAACATTTCGCTCTAAACGGGGGCAAAAGTCATGAAGTTTTGGGCAATAATATACAGACGCCTTATTCAGGATGACATAACAAAAATAAAATTGGCAAAAAATTAAGATTTGTAGAAATGGGAATTTAATAACCATCACAAAGTATAGATTTTGTCGATTTTCTTTAAATGCCTATAATTTTGAAATTACATTACCTTTTTTTTTTTAAATATTTTTCTGATAACTATCATGACTTGTAATATCAGGGTGTTTTTCTTTTAACGTCAATTACAACTTGCTGCTTTTCCTGCCATAATCGTACAATTTTACTCATGTGTGCTAGAAAAAAAAATTTCGAGGCATACATCATTGAAAATAAACCATTACTATACAGGGTGTTCATTTTCGCACGGCACAATTGTGCGTGATTGAAGTGATTAGTGCCACAAACAAAGCATTAACTAAATAGGTACCTTGGACGGATTCTCATAATACATTTGTCCGAAATCTTCATACAGGGTGTTTTTCTGTCAACGTCAATTGCAACTTGCTATTTTCCATGCCACAATCGTACAATTTAATTCATTTGTGTTAAAAAATAAAAGGGATACATCATTGAAAATAAATCATTACTATACAGGGTGTTCTTTTTCTCATTGCACAATTGTACGCGATTGAAGTGATTTTTGTCACAAACAAAGCATTAACAGAATAAGTACCTTGGATGGATTCTCATAATGTATTTGTTCAAAATCTTCATACAGGGTGTTTTTATTTTAACGTCAATTGCAACTTGCTGTTTTTCACACCATAAACGTACAATTACATTCATTTATGTTAAAAAATATACTTTCGAGACCTACATCGTTGAAAATGAACCATTACTATACAGGTTGTTCTTTTTCTCTCGGCACAATTGTACGCGATTGAAGTGATTTGTGCCACAAATAAAGCATTAACTAAACAGGTACCTTGGATGGATTCTCATAATGCATTTGTCCAAAATCTTCATACAGGGTGTTTTTCTTTCAACGTCTATTGCAACTTGCTGTTTTCCATGCCACAGTCGTACAATTTCATTCATTAAAGAATATATTTCCGAGACGTACCTACATCGTTGAAAATAAACCATTACTGTACAGGGTGCTCTTTTTCTCACGGCACACTTACGCGATTGAGGTGATTTGTACCACAAACGAAGCATTAACTTAATAGTAGACTACTGGCCCATGTTGAAAAAATTATGGGTCATTTGAACCACCAGGTGACCTATCTAGAACGATATAAAGGGATAAAATAATAAGAGCCAGCACTATGCCGTCACTTGTAAGCTGTCCAACTGAGTGCAGGTGAGAATTCGAAAGTACAGGTAGAGTGAGTACATTTTGGTCTCATATTTTTGTACGGCATTCTTACCACCGATAGATCCATGAAAAATTATGAGAAAACGCGCAGTGCCGTACAAAAATGGTGCGCCACAAAGTCGGATTTTTTTTTTATTTTCCGACAATTACCAGGGTACATTTGGTCATTTGATCTTGTACGGTATCTGTGTCATACTATTTCAATACTGCTTCTAATCCATTATTCCGCAACGCCGTACAAATATCATGCGACAAGGGGAAAAAATCGAGGGTTGTAATCCCCTCTCTTTCCGTGGTCCAGGGGGTGATTTGAAAAAGTACGGCTTCGGTTTCAAAACATTATCTAGCACTCAAATGTACTATTAAAAATAATGCCGTCAAAAAATGATTGTTCATTTGAATATAAATCAATAATTACCTTAATTTCATCGTATCCTTGATTTTTAGAGCTGTAAAGTCATTTGATCCTGTAGGGGAACTTTTTTTTTAACATGATATTGTAAAATACAATTGTTATATAGTATTGCCGTTCAAAAAAAAACCGTTCTGAAAAAAATTATAGAGAAATACAAAAAATGAAATTTTGCGAATTATTGTAAAAGTTTAAATATCATAGATTAATGAAATATAGCAGTTTTCTACATTTTATCCCTTGTTTTAAATAGTATTAACATAATTAAATTAGGAAAAAATGATGCCGTACATTTTTATGCACGCCATATCTTTTAGGCTGATGAAAGTGACGCTACAATTTTGAGGGTACTTTATGGCCATCTGATACAGTACGGCATTAACATATTTTTGAAGAGAACAATTGATAATATGAAAAAATCACTATGACGTCTAACTGAACTGAGACGGTGTGTATATTATGTCCAAGAATTGAAACTATCAATCCCAGTATCAACAGTTTTATATACTTTTTGGTTTAATATATACTTCAAACCTTATTGATACATACATATAATTGATTTGTTTCATTGTAATGATGTGAATAAATAAAACAATCATTTTTTAGAAAAATTCGAAATATTTAATGATAATAAAAAAAAAATGGTCATTTTATAAAAAAAAAATTCATGAATTTGATGATGATAATAAGAAATAAAAGCTTAAATTTTACAGGTGTCTGCTAACTTCAGTCTTATGAGTACTTCTCAAAAATATGTTGTATTTTGGAATCATCAGTGACAACATGTCTATATTTTGGTATAAATCGATAGTATACAAACCCATATTTAACATAGTTTCTAACTAGGAACCTAGAATCACGAAAAGACTATGAAAATTTTTACAAATAAACTATCTAAATGCCTTACATTTCATTATATAGATTTCTTCTTTCTGATTTTTTCTATTTCAGTTTTTTTCCCCTTTGAACCCACGAAAATGTAGGGCATATGAAAAAATATTATCTATGCATAAAATACTTTCAAAATAAAATTATTTCATGTTGTGTCAAATCACCCCCTGGACCACGGAAAGAGAGGGGATTACAACCCTCGATTTTTTCCCCTTGTCGCATGATTTTTGTAGGGCGTTGCGGAATAATGGATTAGAAGCAGTATTGAAATAGTATGACACAGATGCCGTACAAGATCAAATGACCAAATGTACCCTGGTAATTGTCGGAAAATAAAAAAAAAATCCGACTTTGTGGCGCACCATTTTTGTACGGCACTGCGCGTTTTCTCATAATTTTTCATGGATCTATCGGTGGTAAGAATGCCGTACAAAAATATGTCACCAAAATGTACTCACTCTACCTGTACTTTCGAATTCTCACCTGCACTCAGTTGGACAGCTTACAAGTGACGGCATAGTGCTGAATCTTATTATTTTATCCCTTTATATCGTTCTAGATAGGTCACCTGGTGGTTCAAATGACCCATAATTTTTTCAACATGGGCCAGTAGTCTATAGGTACCTCAGATAGATTCTGATAATGTATTTGAATTGGGACCTTACGCGACCGCAGATTCGGCATCAATTATTATCTTCGAATGTTGCAAATTGATATATGATTAATTGGAAGTAGTTAAACAGAAAACGGTCAACCCACAAATTGTCAAAAATTAGTTTTATATACGATCTGTTGAAAAATCAACTCTTTGGCCATTTGCAGAAAACGTCCCAATCAAATCCCTCCTCAGGTTGAATATATTTGCTATAATGCTATGTCACATATGAGCTTACTTGGATTTTTATTTGTGTAAAACATTAAAGTAATTTGAAAGACTTCTATGAAAAATAAACTTTGGCTGATCATAAATGGTTGAACAATCTCTTGGTCTAGCTAGAGGGTTATATTGTACCATTAAAATTAAATACAAAATTGGTTCAAGCCCTGTGTATTCTTATGATAGAACTGCGTCATAAAGGAAATTCAATTCAAATAAATGTTTATTTATCAAGATTAAATGAGCAATCTGAGAATGAGAAATGCACCATTGAAGAAATCAAATTAAAATAGCTGAAATGAATTTGACTCTCTCTTATAGAACAGGATGACATGTACGAGTATGAACACAGATCATATAATAAAGCTTAGATAGAATAATTATAGCATTCTGTGAAAACATAGAAGTACGATTCATTATTGAAATTTAGAAAAATCATATCTCCGAAAGTATTAGCTTGTTGGAGTTGAAAATGATATCAATGGATTTTTATGGTGAAACTGCATCTTAAATAAAAATTGAATTTGAAATTTGTTACTAAAAAAAAATCTTTCTTTTTTTCTGACTTCACGGCAGTGCTTGTTAAGCGTTGCTCGGCCATGATGAAATGAGGATATTAATTATTAACTGGGCATTTTTGACTTTGACATGTGTACGACCAACCTCAAAAATTCGCAAATTTCGTTCGATTAATTTGTATGAATCATTGAAGTCTGGACGTTGTGAGTAAGTTCAAATATCGAATTATTCGCAGATGAAAATCAAATGACGCCTGCAACAAATTAAGGATATCTCTCGCATCGTGGAAAAGTTTATGCAAGTATTTTATTTCTTATCAATGGTAAACACAAGAGATAAATGTATAAACAGTTTCGTTACTCCGAAACCATTTGGCCTATTTTGCCCAAAAACGAACTTTACCGAGATATTAATCTCCCTAACCTACTCTGAAAATTTCAACTGCCTAGATCATGGATGTGAGACATGGACACTAAAGGCCAGAATGATGAACAGACTAGAAACATTTGAAGTGTGGTGCTACCGTCGGATCTTGAAAATATCATGGATCTCGCACACCTCGAATGAAGACGTCCTTAGAATGATGAATACGGAGCGACAACTGCTCAATACTATGAAGAGAAGGAAGACAGAATACTTTGGGCACATAATCAGAGGTCCCAAGTATCAGCTATTGAGGCTCATAATACAAGGGAGGGGGGAAGGAAGAAGGTGGATAGGAAGGAAAAAGCTATCCTGGCTACGCAATATCAGACAATGGTGTAATCTTACGGTTGAAGAATTATTTCGCTTAGCCTAAGATAGAGAAGGGTTCCAGGAAATTATAAACATGATGTCAGCCAACGTCTGAAGACAGACAAGGCACCCAAAGAAGAAGAAGAAGATCATTCCGTTCGAAAGTTATTGTAGAATTTTTTTTTTTAATTTTCAAAAATTTTTTTTTTGACACTTTGCGGTAACCTGGTCAATACAAAACTTCACATGCGTAAAAAGGTCATGATTCTACAGTTCGATGCTAAATTTAAGATAGATCGAGTGATCGGTTTCGGAAATATTCATAAAAAATGTTTTTACTATAATCGGCCATAACTCCGAAACCGCTTGATGGATTTCGCCAATTAACGAACTTGTCCGAGATATTTACGCTTCAAACCCAGCTTGCCATTTTCAATCCTCTAACTAATTTCGTTCGAGAGTTATCGTGCCTACGGCCGGCCGGCCGGCCTGACCAGCCGGACAGAATCGATTTCGACCTCGGATTCTTGATCAGTGAGTCGAACCAAATCGTTTGGGACCATTTTCAGCCAAAAATTCGAAAATTACAGACATTTGGGCAAATTGATAAGCACTCAGTTCCGAGGAACTAGAGCGCCAAAAAGTAGGGTATATACTCATATACTTCAAGTAGAAATTCCTCAAAACTAAGATTTGTTTGTTGGATTCTTTCTGCTTAACTACGTCCAATTAACGTTTAACTATTCAGACAAGAAGCGATGACTCAATATACATTATCTATATTTTATGACAAACGTGTATAATAAAATCTAAAATCTGCTATTTATTGCCTCTAAGGGGGAACAGAGTTCGCCGGGTCAGCTAGTTAATGATAAAGACCTCTTCATTTCGTGGGACGTAGTTTCATTATTTCCAAACACCCCGGTTAAAATCGCAACTCAGAATTATTTTGTTGATAGTTATTCTTAAATTCGAGAATTGTCACAAATTCTCGAATTTCAGAATAACAACCAACAAAATTAATCTGAAGATTTTCGTTAAGTGTCTGATATAGACTCCGAAACGTTATGATATAGTTGTTTTAAATAATTAATTGTTTATTTTATAAATATTTTTCAGAGTTTGGGAGAGAAAACCCAGAATGAAACCATTTAATACTGTGACAAATGCTTATTACTATTCAAGTTAAATACATATGTTTTCAGGTTTTCGTTAGTCGCTGGAGAGATTATCTATATAAACATAATTCTGATGTGTCTAGGGTCTCTTATTTTAGGGACATCCCTCATGTTCAGCATCGTAACGGTAAGATAATATCATTAATTCTACTGACTACGGAATAAAGGTAAAATATAGAAACCAAGACGCACATATCCGAGCCGAGCACGCACCTCATGATGGCCGTGTGTTCGACGACACAAAGGGAGTTTATACAGTAAATAAAATAAGCAATGAATTAAAATAAAATAAGAAAAAGATTAAAATAAAATAAGAAAAAGATTAAAATAAAATAAGAAAACGATTAAAATAAAATAAGAAAAAGATTAAAATAAAATAAGAAAAAGATTAAAATAAAATAAGAAAAAGATTAAAATAAAATAAGAATTAAGGGCTAAAACATTTGGTTTATATAGATGACCCAAAACACCTAACTAACACCTAACCTAATCTAACTTTGAATAGAATTTGAAGAAGATTAGATATATATAAACTAACTTTGTAGTCCCAAAATGGTCGTTACGGTGGAAAGACTTTTCCTCACGTCCAGGGGAGGCTCGTGAGGGAGGTCTGATGGGCGCCGCTCTCCCTAGAAAAATGACGTGCATGCATAAATAATTAATTTGTATATTTCATATAGGGCTCCACAAGAGAGCGAGATTTTTCTCATCTCGTCTCGTCCTCGTCTCGGAAAAGTGAGACGAGACGAGACGTTTTAAAACATATTATAGGCGATACCGAGACCACATACCGCACAACCCGTGAGTCTCGTTTTTGGTCTCGTTGAATTTTTTGTATGAAGGTTTTATTCAAAAACTTAGAAAAGGTCTACATAGAGATCAATATATTTTACAAAATATTGACTCTTCTGACTATCTGTGAAATATTTTATTTTAAATTAAAATAATTTTTTCACATTTTTATTTCAACTTGTTAACTATTCTTATAACTTCTTATAGTAACGTATCTCTTATCATAAATATCTATCCTTGCAGATTTATATATTTCAGTTTTGAATGTGTTTTTTTCAACATCGAATTTTTGCTCTCAGTTGAGTCGATAAAATACTGAGTAATAAACGTGTGTACTATTGAAAGGGTTTCTTTGGCTCGAAAATTTCTATCTGGAAGATCGTCTTATTTACTACAGATACATACCGTAAACTTTTCTTGTAAACGACTGGATCTTCTTCAAGCCCACAGAAAACAATTGAATATGAAGAGATTTCACTATAATTACCAACATATTTTGTCTACGTTGTACATCGATCGTTCTAGAAATACACGATTTTTTAAAGACCTTGCGATAATTTTTCAAGAAAAAATTGAATTCACAACCATAAAAACTGATCCCATTATGAATTGAATATTTAACGGACAACTTTTATTGCCCCTAAATCTCAATGCTTTCAAAATTTCGTCTCTATTTGAACTGGAGAAATTTATTGTTTTTTATTGTGCTTCTTGTAGTGGAGATGTGAACAATTATTGTATACATCTGTGGAAGTAAATACAGTAAAACTGGTAATGAAGTGAAAAATGAAGCTATTCAATGTTTCGAAAAGTGTTATGAGGAATACGCCAAGAACACCCTCCTTCATTGAACCCGCATTAATTGAAAACGATACCAATTTGTTTAATTCTATTAAAAAATGTATCGACATCGATAGCCTCTTTAAAACATCAACAAAACCTTCGAAACATTGGGAAGCTGAGTTTGAAGAACATTTACTGCTGGAAAGAACAAATAGGAATCAAAATTGTATTTTAAAGTGGTGGAAAGTGCATGAAAAAGTTCCTACACTTTCCAAGATGGCCGATGTTCAAACAGACCAATTATATCTCCGAAAGTATTGGTTTCTCAGAGTTGGGAATTATATCAATGTATTCTTATGATAGACCTGCATCATAAAGGAAATTCAATTCAAATAATAGTTTATTTAACAAGATTAAATGAGCAATCTGAGAATGAGAACTGCACCATGGAAGAAATCAAATTAAAATAGCTGAAATGAATTTGACTCTCTCTTATGGAACAGGATGAAATGTGCGAGTATGAACACAGATCGTATAATAAAGCTTAGATAGAATAATTATAACATTCTGTGGAAACATAGAAGTACGATTCATTATTGAAATTTCGAAAAATCATATCTCTGAAAGTAGCTTGTTGGAGTTCAAAATTATATAAATGGATTTTTATGGTGAAACTGCATCTTAAATGAAAATTGAATTTGAAATTTGTTACTTAAAAATAATTTTTTTTTTCGTTACTCCGAAACCATCTGACCTATTTTGCCGACTAACGAACTCAACCGAGATATTTATCCCTCAAACCTACTCTGAAAATTTCAACTGTCTAGCTCATTTCGTTCGAGAGTTATCGTGTTAACAGCCGGACGAATGGCCGGTCGGCCGGACAGAATCGATTCCGACCACGGATTCTTGATCAGTGAGTCGAACCAAATCGTTTAAGACCATTTTCAGCTAAAAAATCGAAAATTACAGACATTTGGGCAAATTGATAAGCACTCTGTTCCGAGGAAGAAGAGCGCCAAAAACTGATAGGTCCTGTCAAAAATTACCGATAGTCTGATGTTGTATGGCAAATGCAATCTTGCACTACGTGGTCATAATGAGTCGGAAGACTCGACTAATAACACAAGAAAACGAGAACGTGACCGGTTGCTTACGTACTTTAATATAGTGTCGTATGGATTGGATTCAACGTTTTGTGAAATATGTAAAGTTTTGGTTATTTCCATATAGATGCCACTGACAATCGCAGAAACTGAAAGATGTTTCTCCACTCTAAAACTGATCAAGACGTTTCTAAGGAATACAATATCGGATGAAAGACTGAAGACGCTCGCAATGTTGTCCACGATGAAAATTTAGTTAAAGACAATGCTGACTTCAACGAAAAGGTGATCGAGAAATTCATCTGCGACAAAAACAGAAGGATTTAGTTTCATTTTAATACTTAGGTATTTGGTAATTACCTTTTAAAATATATATAATTTTTTTGTTTTCTTGGATCAGCGCACCCTTGAACAAAATTATCACCATTTTTTATTTAGCATAAATTCAAAAATATATTGATACAACGACGAAGATTTATAAATTTATTAAGTAGATATAATTGATGTTGGTGATAAGTTTGGAACAATTTTTCCGATGTATGGTGATTGTTGAATTGTGAGCGTACACTTGAGACAATGAGGTTATACCATTCATGATCAGTTTATCTGAGACACCCGCTATCCCCTGGGAAACCAGGAGAAAGGACAAAGATTATCACTGAGGTTGGGTTCATAGCCTTACTGTGCTGAGCCCAAGTTCAAACTTCCCCAAGTATATCCAAAAGGAAAGGTCTTAACATGAAGGTTATTCAGACTCATCTAAATGCCCTCTAACCCCATACCAGGTTTGTCCCTCTAGTCGTGTTCTATGCCTAAATGAATACCCTCTATGAAAATATGGAAAATATTTATTGCACTGAAAATTTAAAAAAATTCTATTTTTCAGGCCTGTGATGAAGAAGAGTATGGTCAATTTATAGGATTGATTATGTATGGTATAGGCATGACTCTATGCGCTGCATTTTACATTTTAATGGGCCAAGTTATGAAGGATGAAGTAGGTACCTACCTATATTTTATTGTATTGAAATTATTTAATATCCTCTTTTACAAATATAAGGAGGATTATATCAGGCTAATAGTGTTCTTCAATCTGAGCGAGTGCAGTATCTGGATGGGGGACCGTTATCACGATATTCAGGATGGGCCACGGTCGATGGTACCCTATTCTATTGTCTGTTCTCCTGCATTGGTCACTCTTAATCGAATTTACCAATTTTCCTATACAGGGGAATGGATAACAGAACATACCCGCAAAAGCTTCTGACTTCACGTCAGTGCTTGAACCAATTTTTTTTTTCGTAATTTTTTTAAAATTTTCTGGGGTTAAGGTTCTCACAAAATTTCACACATGTCTTTATGTCGATATTCTACAACTAGTTACCAAGCTTCAATTCGATCGGGTCTATATTTTTTGAATCATCGAGGAAATAATGTTTCCTGGTGGGTATAACTCCGAAACCGTTGGGCTCTCCCATTTAGATGCACAACCTACCCTGAATATTGCAAGTCCCTATCCCCTTTCGTTCGGGAGTTATCGAGGCAACGGTCACCCATCCAGCTACTGAACACACAAGGTTGCTCAGTTCTCCAACAATATAGATCCGATCGTGTTCAAACTTGGAACTTGGTAGTAGCGATAAGTTCTGAAGGCCCTCGCCATGTCGGACGAATAGTTTCTGATATATAGAATTTTGTTCAGTGATTTTCAATAATTTTTAAAGAAATTTCTAGTGATACGATCCACACAAAATTTGACAAGAATTTTTGAGTTGGCATTCATCAATTACTCACCATATTTAAATTGGACAGGTTTTGTATTTTTCGAGTTATTGAGGAAATAACAACCAAATTTCAGATGGGTATAACTCCAAAACACTTTGGCCGATTATGATTATAAACAATCTCAAATGTCGCATTCAGATGCACAACCTAACCTGAAAATTTCAAGTCACTATCTCTTTCCGTGCTCAGGTTATCGTGACATGAAAAATATTTTTTAATAATTTTTTTGAAATTTTTTAGTTAGGTATACGATTCTCACAAAATTTCACAAACGTGAATAGGTTTATATTTTACAACTATTCACCAAGTTTCAATTCGATCGGATGTATATTGGTTGATAACAAAATTATTACTCGGAAACCATTGGGCCGATTATGCCCATTAACGAACTTGTTCGTCGTATTGGGATGCGCCACCTATCCTGAAAATTTCAAGTCGCTAGCTCTTTCCGTTCTCAAGTTATCGTGGCAACGGCTGGACGGACATAATCAAATTTGACCTCGAATTCTTCATCAGGGAGTCGAACCCAATCGTTTGAGTCCATTTTCGGCGAAAAATTAGAAAATTACAGACATTTGGGCAAAATAATAACGCGATGTTCTCCAGAACATACGCCCAAAAAATATTCTCAAAATATCTTCATTTACTCCCTCAAAACGAGCTCCGCGTCTGTGGTAGGCCACCCGGTATAATATCGTATAATTGGTCATGTTGCATTCCATCATACTTTATCTTCTAGAACAGAAATAAAGTTGACATGTCTGGTAGATAAGATGACATGGCTGAACAGTGAACACAGATAGAATACAGACAGAAAAAAATCGCATTCTGTGAAAACATAGAAGTACGATGTATCATGTATTATTGAAATTTTGAAAAATCATATCTCCGTTATATCAATGGATTTTTATGGTAAAACTGCATCCTAAAAAAAGATTGAATTTGTATAACAAAAAATTTTTTTTTGTTACTCCGAAACCAGCAGGCCGATTTTGCCCAATAACGAACTAAACCGAGATATTTATGTCTCAGCCCTACTCTAAAAATTTCAACTGCCTAGCTCCTTCCGCTTGAGAGTTATCGTCTTGACGGCCGGACATAATCTATTTTGACCACGGATTCTTGATCAATGAGTCGAACCAAATCGTTAGAGACCATTTTCATCCAAAAATTCGAAAATTACAGACATTTGGGCAAATTGATAACACTCTGTTCGGCAAAAATTTCAGAAACTATCCGCCTAAATTTGCTGAATTTCCACACATACCTCCGATCTCCCGTTTTACAATCCAATACTGAATTTCAGCTCGATGGAGTTTGTATGAGGCGTGAACAGGCAATGAAACATGCGCGCAAAAGCTCCTGACTTTACGCCAGTGCTTTCTGAGAGTATTTTAGGAAAGTATAAGGAAAAGTGACATTTTGCGTTAATTCGAAGAATTACAAAGTTTTATACATAGACTTCACGGCTATCTTCCATCATTATATTTTCCTTTCTAGAAATTGAACGAATTGAAATATTTGTGAAATGGAACGAAAATGTATAGACCTACTTCCTGATTTGAATTTATTACTCATTACATTTCAGTCAGAACGAATGTGGAGTATTCTTGTTCAACTCCCATGGTACTACATGAATAAGAAAAATATTAAAATTTATTCTGTGTTCCTGAGAAGATCCGGAAAGCCAATTTCGATGTGTACAGACTTGATAGAGATAAATTTTCTACTATTTGTGAGGGTGAGTTCTATATTTAAATGCTATTTAAACACATACCGAAAGCTCTCATTGCGACCTTGGAGTCGTTGTTTCCAAGGACCTCTCTTGGTATAATCATATCTTGCATACTGTTAACAAGGCAAAGAGAATTCTTTACATGCTGAGTAGATCATTTTCCCGTTGCGATCCGGCCACCTGTGTAAGATTCTCTATACCACTTATGTGCGCCCTATCCTGGAATATGCCGTTCCGCGTATTGGCATTGTTTACTATGCTGCAACGCATACACGCTGCTGCAACGCGGTAAAGAATGACTGAACCAATGCTCTTTCTACCCAGACATATCTTACCACGAATCAGCTCAGGCAGGTGTTCAGACGTAGTAACTATTGTATTATTGATAAGCTGTTATTCTCGAGACATTGTTTACCGCTTTGCAGTCCCAACCACGTTCGAATGTGCTTTCACGTTAATAAATATAACAGCAACATACTATCGCCAAAAATAATTTACTAAACCTCTAAAATACTCTAAAAGACAAAAAAAAATTTATAGTAAATAATACAAATACACATAAAAATAACAATAGTATAATATAGTAAGTATCGCTAAAAACAATATATTAAACTACACTAAAATACAAAAAAAACTACATTATCTGCAAAATCCACTTAAGAATAATCCTAGTGTGCATTTCCATGTGATTTTGCATTTGGTCAATTAATACGTTTTGCGCCGCATGATAAACCAAGTCTAATTTTTCTTCGGCTCACTGATGTTGGCTGAACAGAAAAGTTTTTTAGCGAGAGATTTTTCGATACGTGAATAAAATTTAATAATTCAGAGAGTTATAATTTTGTTTAAAGTTTCATAAAGTTGCATGACATTAACCATATCAACCGTATTATGTTTGGTTGCTATTTTACTAATTCGTTCGAAATTTTCTGATACAGCTGGGGAATATTCTTCACCTAAATTTGTTTTATGGCATTCTCGACAATGTTTATTTTTTCGATAGAAAAATTATCCTGTTGCATAAAAACATTGCTTTGTTGCTCTGCACTAGTTGGCAAGTAATTTTCTATACTCACATCAGTTGACATGCCTTCATAAAATTCTGGGGATACGTTTTCTCCTAGAGCTAATTGTGCTAATACTTTTCTGTTATCGGTGTTTATTTGCATACAGGTCCTAACCGTTATTTCAAACTTATTTTGTATGGCGTAAGGGTCCTTACAATAGCTTCCACCCTGCCAAAACTGTAGTCGCAAAATGCAATATCTGCCTACCTATGCAGTATAAAAAATAATTATCATCGCTCTCCGAAGAAAGCAAATTTGAACGTAGTTGGGACTGCAACGCGGTAAACAATGTCTCGAGAATGACAGCATATCAATAATACAATAGTTACTACGTCTGAACACCTGCCTGTGCTGAGTCCTGGTTAGATATGTCTGGGTAGAGAGAGCTTTGGTTCAGTCATTCTTTACCGCGTTGCAACAGCATGTATGCGTTGTAGCATAGTAAACAATGCCAATACGCTGCCGGTCCTGTTTGGGCTCCGTCGCTCCGTCTCTCGTTCGTGACGTGGAACTACTCGAGTGTCCAGCGTCGCGCGACCAGAATCTCCTACGGTGTGCTGCGACCCAACTATCTTGAAAGGCTTTCTATTATGAATCTTCCCCTTTTTTCTGAAAGGCGCACACGAGGTGACCTTATCATCACCTATAGAGCTCTCCACGGACTTTTCAACGTGGATCTGGGTGAAATTTTCACTCTAAACAGTGACGAACGATTACGTGGCCACAGGTACAAGTTGCGGAGAGAATGTTTCAAAACAACCCAGAGGGAATATTTCCTGTGCAACAGGGTGTTTTCTGCTTGGAATCGTTTACCACCTGCCGTTGTGGAGGCCTCCTCTGTCAATTCATTCAAGAACCAGTACGACGGGTGGAGGCAGGGTTGATCATCGCCAATTTCAGGAGGATGCTCTCTTTTTTTTTCCTTTAATCTTAATTCATAATTCAAACTGTTTTTTTTACTATTTGCATTGTACATTTGCTTTTATTTTGTTATTCTTTGAGTTTATAGAATTCTTTCTAACCTTTTGCCAAATAAATAATAATAATAATAATACCTGGTTATTCTCTATCAAAATAAGAATTATCGAAAAAGTAAAAATAATTAAGGACAAAAATTATTGGTTTCACTTAAAAAAAATGCGCGAAAATTATTCACCTTTAAAGGCGAAAATTCTTGAGACGATGCTGTCGATAAAAAGCAACGACGCTGTCGTTAAAATCCTATCCTTTTCATGTAACGACGAAATCGGACGACAGCTTTTGAACTGATTCAAAAACATATCCTAATTGAGTGTTAATATTACAACTAAATATAAACAAAATGAGTGATTATGATAATTATTTCAATTTGTGGTATAGAAACTGTAATTTAAAATATTATCAGTAGTACATGCGGAGTACTACAGTTATCTCTAATAATTATATCGCATTAAATCGCAAAAGAGAAGCAATCACAACAGCTCCAATTATGATTGCTAACAAAAAAAGATAAGTAATATAATAAAAAGAAAATTTCGGGTTGCGCGTTTATAATATACTTGCGGGCTTAAATTCTAGATCGGATTCCATTGCTTGAAAAAACCTGCATGCTTTGCACATCCTACTTTCAGCGCGCATGTTCTAGAGGACACATCGGATTGCTGAGCTGAGCCGAGCCAAGTATAATATGAATCGGCCTTAAGAGTGTCCAATAGATATGAATGGACAATAGAACATGCGCGCAAAAGCTCCTGACTTCACGTCAGTGCTTATAAACATTTTTTACAGATTTTCAGAACATTATATTCTCTTGCTACTTTCATGCTGCGTATATCAACATAAGCTAATTGGGACGAACTTGGATGAATCTGCTATAATATGTACTTAAATATACATACTTGAATATATCTATTTGAACTGAACCATTAAAATATTTATTATTTCATTTTATTTCTCTACATTAAAACTGTTTCCATTGATATAAGATATAATTTTGAACATAAGCTGAATGCATTTTCACCATGGGCTAAAAAGTTGTCAATGATGAGCAAACTGTTTGCAAGAAAATTTCATTTGATTTTTCAACATAGTTTTGTTTCCATCAACATTTCTACAACTTTTTCGTGAAACATTGCTCCCGCAAGCAAGGGCGTAGCCAGGAATTAATTTCGGGGGGGGGGGTTTTGAAATAGGAATTAATTTCGGGAGGGGGGGGGATGTTTGGGGGTGTAAGGGTCACAATCTGCAGCAAATTTTTTTTAAGAGAAAAATAACATTTCGGGGGGGGGGGGGGGGGGCGCAAGTTGTCGCAGGCTCATTTCTTCGAAGCATACTATTTTTCGATACAGGTAGATACAGTTTTGTAAAATACTGTTGAAATTTAATGAAAAATTCGGATTATACATCCTAGTGACTTTTCTATTGTATCTTGGTAGTTGGTGTGACTGTTACGGAAGTTGACAGATTACGGAATTCGAATTTGAATCGTACGTAGGGCACGGAGATCAGATTTAAAACAGTTTCATAATAGCATGAATGATTCAAAATTAGCAAGAAGGAAATATCTAGTACCATATTTTTTAATGAAAATAAAGCTTTTCCTCAACAATTATTTCACTATATCCAGATTATATTGTATTGTCAATTGACGTGTGTTGAAATTAGGTAGGATCGAATCTCGATCGAATGTCAGTGCTGACTACCACAAAACGAAAAATATAACTAGAAACAATGCGGGAATGAGTTCATTCCAGCACTGTTTTCAGTGCTGGAATGGACTCATTACGATCCTGAAATAGAGAAAAGAATTTTCAAAGATGAATAATTGGAGTATTTCTATCATTCCTATTTTCAGGTACATAGGTGATCAAATGTGGAACTCCTAAATTCATGTATTGGATTGAATAAGATTTAGCACTATAACTAAGTGATGTTATTGAGAATTTCAATTGATTCAATATGAATTAACACATTATTCGGAGATTTACAGGTCCTTGTTTATTAAAATATCAATTCAAAGTTCCTCATGGCTCAATTGTACGATTGAACTTATTTGGGTCCTTACGCCCCCACAAATAAGGCACTGTTTATTTTTGACCCAACAGTGAATGTATGTAGTTGAACAGAGACCTTACGTCACCACAAACACAGCCCTGTTCGTTTTCGATGTAACAGTGAATGTAAGTATTCGAATGGGACCTTACGCCACCGCAGACCCAGCGCAGTTCATTTTTTGACCCAACGGTGAATGTATGTATTTGAGTCGAAACTAATCGTTTTAGACCATTCTCGGTCAAAAAGTGGACTTGTTTTTTTTGGACGCATGTTTTTACAGTCGGATTTATATTCTTGGAAATATTTGGAATATTATTTATTTCCCGGAGCTAAGAACCTTGGACTAGTTCAGTACCTGGATGGGTGACCGCTCTGGCTATAAATTTGAACAAGCACGCCAAAGCCCCTTGTTTGGAAAAAGTTTTTAGACAAACACAGAAATGAAGCTGTAAGTGTTAAGAAATTGGAGAAAAAACAACCCTAACTTATCAATAGAAGTGTGAATTTTCGATAGCTATCCATTTTTTAGTATCCTCATTACTCATAGAAACGCTTTGTTCTGAATTACCCCCTGTTCTTAATTACCCCACTTGACCCTAATGTTCAAAAGATGAATTCAATTAAATAATTCATGATATTCTTCAGTAAAGACTTTTCAGTATATTTTACCTCAGATATATCAAAGTGGATGCAGTGGATACAGTGGATACAGTGCTCTATATAACTGATGTGGGTATTACAAGATTTACTCAATTTCAACCGTAAATATTTGACTCAAAAAAAAGTTTTGTACATTTTACTAATTACGTATTACATCATCTATAACACAATTGAAAATGGTAGATGGTCAGTATCATCATATCATGTTTATAGCACGCGCGCCAAATGCAGATTGACTTAAGAATGAAAGAAAAAGTGTAAAAAAACATTGACGTGTGTCCAATCTGCTTTGGCGCACGAACTACAAACATGAATATGATTATACTGACCCTCCCAAGTCTTTCCCAAGGAGATCCCTCAGAATCTTCTAGGAACTTGTGCGGCTAAGGAGAGTCAGTTGTGTTCTTTTTCAACTTTGTTACTCTATCCTTATGGCAGCTTAGATACAGCACTGTTAATTTTTGAGCCGACAGTGAATGGTATCCTCTAACCTTTGGGTAGATCTTCGGCTCGCTCTATAAACTGAGCTTGAAGTACTCTTCATTCAATTCAAATTAGCCACCGTGAACACGCGTGCCAAAGAGTACTGACTTCAAGTCATTGTTTTTTTTTATTTTTAGAGACCATAACGAATATATAAGTAATCATTATACCTACGTATTCGACTATTTGCTATAGAGTTTTTGGTAAGGTAAGTTCATTTTGACTTCGGATATTCGTTGGTTTAATATGAATTGTGAAGCCAATTCCTTGTAATAAATTATTCAAATTCATATTATTTTCAAAATTGGTTCGTTCTTGATATTAATGACATTTCGAATAACTGCCAGCTACTGCAATATTTACGTCTTGAAAATAAATATGTAATATTAAAAAAAACGAATAAAAATAAATCGGTTTTTGATTCGAGATATTGTAGATGGCATTTTGAAAGACTCCAAGGTACATACGAGATGTCAAAGAGAATCATATCACTAGTGGCAAAACATTTTTTTTAGCAAAAATCTTTCGGATACCTATCGACATAATTCGCTGTAATTTGAAATGTTAGACAGTAGTCAATATTTTTTTTTCACAAAAAAAAATAATAGTAGGATGAATCTTATTGGAACAGGAAGAGAATATAACAAAAATGAAAAGAAAAATAATTTACGCGCAACCTGAGGTCGGGAAGTGGAAGGGGGTGACAGGGTGACATTTTTAAGGGTAACAAATGATTTATCTCGATTTCCGCAAAACTACAAGTGCTATGGAAAGAAGTTGAATCGCAAAGTTATAGGTAATAAAAAGATCTATAACTTTTGTATTCTCACTTTTTTCAGATAGCCTCAAAATTTATGTAAAGAATTCAAATAACCAAGTTTTTGGTTTTTTATTTTTATCTTTCACAACATTTTTTTTCTCGAAATTTAGTGAAAACTTACCTTCTCATGTCCCAAACATATTGTTATTTTTTTGATTTAAAATATTTATTTTACACCTCATTTTGACTTAATATCTGAAAAGCAGCCTAATTTTCGATCGAAAATTCTCACGTTAAAATATCTGCTTTTTTGAAAAAGTCGGTGGGCTTTTTGTTCGTTCAAATCCCTTCTTTCTGATGGTGTAAAAAAATATACGTTACTATGGTAGATGTTCCCAGAATATGCTAACTTAATATTTAATAAGACATCGACAATATTTTGAGAAAGTCGGAGAATCTTCTATAAATTATATGCGTAGATGCCTATTTATTGCTATTTTAAGATATCTCAAATGTATCTCAGTGACCTAAGGAAAAATTTAGCCAATCTAAAGGGTTTCATTGAGAAGTGGGGAAGGGGCTAGGAGGGTCTGGGCCTTAGGTACTACCTGTCATTTCGTAGCAGTTTCTGAAAAAAATTACCATATTTATGTAAATTTTTTTCACACCATCATAAAGTAGAGATTTCAACGAACAAAAAGGGTCACTGACTTCTCACTAACGGGAGAATTATCGATTGGAAATTTGGGTGCTTTTTCGATATTAAGACAAAATAATGTGAAAAAATGCACCTTTCAAAAGAAAGTAATCGATGGAATCAATGGGAAAATAAACAAAATCTTCATGTGAAATTTACAGCTTTTCTTTATATGGAACCTCATCATCATTCTTTTCAGCAGACTATGAAAAAATGATGGAACTCTACGAAAAATTACGCAACATAAGAGGTGAATTTTCTACATATGTAATGAATGGTCGCATTCAGCGGACGAAGCGCTCAGCCACTTTACGCTACCGCTACCTAGCACAAATCAAATGTGCTCCATAAATAGCCTCCGCTCCACAACGTGTTGAGTTCGTAGGGCATGTGCCACCGAACGTTTTGGTAACGGTTGCGCAACTGTTTCGTCCGCTGAATGCGACCATTGATTGTAACACATGCATCAAACAGTTTCCGGGCTAAGTAAGAAAAACTTTGACGAATCATATCTCCGAAAGTATTGGTTTTTCACAGTTGGGAATGATATCAATGAATTCTTATGATAGAACTTCAGCCTAAAAGAAATTAAATTGAAATAAGTGTAAAAAGTGTTAAAAAGAAAAAAACACTGCCAAAAATTAATAATCCGAAACCACCAGACAGATTCTACCCAAGTCTATATTCCAATTTTGTTTTTACTGGAGATATTGTGAACCCAATTTGATTTACTTTCTAAAGTATGTATTTCCATCATTGTATGGATTATTCAAGGGAATAATTATATTATCACCAAACAAGTACATAAACATAATATCATATAATCCCCACAATTCATTATTTATTTGGTCATTTTGCATTCAATCATACTTTGTTTTCTAGAACAGGAGGGTTATTTTATATCATGAGTAACGAGCCAGACATAAATTTGACATATCCCTTATAGGAAAATACGATGACATGTATGAACACAGATCATATAATAATTCATAGATAGATTAAGACCATTCTCAGCCAAAAAATCCCAAATTGCAGACATTTGGGCAAATTGATAAGCACTTTGTTCCGAGGAACAATAGCGCCAAAAACTAAATATTTTCGCTGAATTCGTTTATATTCATCGACATAATTTCCAGCTGAGAGCCTACGCACACGGACATATCAAATCGAAGCGATTCCAATCTCCTTAGCCCCTGTTTTACACTGTTCCATGGGAATCATGCACGTCGATTACTGCAAATATAATTTCAGCGTTGCCAGTCTACACGATTCACGCAACGGGCATGGAAGCAGAACGATGCTTATCAATTTGCCCGAATGTCTGTAATTTTTGAATATTTGGCTGAAAATGGTCTTAAACGTTTTGGTTCAACTCATTAATCAATAATCCGTGGTTCAAAGCGATTCTGCCCGGCCGTCCGTCCGTTAACACGATAACTCTCGAAAGGAATGAACTAGACAGTTGAAATTTTCAGAGTAGGTTTGAGGGATAAATATCTCGGTTAAGTTTGTTATTGGGCAAAATGGGGTGGTTTCGGAGTAACGAGAGAAATATTTGTTTTTACATTACAAATGTCAAATTCTATTTTTTTGAGATGTAGTTTCATCATAAGAATCTATTCGTATCATTTTCAACTCTATAGTACTAATACTTTCGGGTATATGATTTTTCAAAATTTAATAATATGTATTCATAGACTGCTTTAATTATAATTTGCTGCAGTTCTATCATAAGAATCCATTGATACCTTTCTCAACTCTG
This sequence comes from Halyzia sedecimguttata, assembly GCA_937662695.2. NCBI lineage: Eukaryota > Metazoa > Arthropoda > Insecta > Coleoptera > Coccinellidae > Halyzia > Halyzia sedecimguttata. The sequence continues at coordinate 76,179,790 of OW569414.2, forward strand.
AGAAACCAATTTTTTCGGTGATATGATTTTTCAAAGTTTGAATAATTACTCGCTAGTAGTCTGACAAGAGCGCCAAAGCCCCTGTCCACAGAGCTTTCGCACTTTTTCATAATAAAATTCGGGATTTTACACTTGATACAAGCCTACTGTATTTAGACAAAACATTGTAAGCTGATACGAATTTATTCTTCAATAAGAGAATAACAATATTTATGTCTAGGTTTCAAAATATTTATTATATTAACCAATTTTTGATCATACTTTTTCCGAAAATTGATTTCTTGAGTGAATAAATTGAAAATAATAATTTATTACGGAATAACTAAAATGATGTCAAAAAGCATTTTCACTATTTCAGTATCGTAAGGAGTTCATTACAAAACTAAAAACAGTGCTGTAATGAACTCATTCCCGCATTGTTTCTAGTTATATTTTTCGTTTTTCTGTAGTCAGCACAGACATTCGATCCTATAAAATTTCAACACACGTCAATTGTCAATATAATATAATCTGGATATAGTGAAATCATTGTTGAGAGGAAAAGTTTTATTTTTCTTTAAAAAATAAGGTACTGGAGATTTCCTGCTTGCTAATTTTGAATAATTCATGCTATTAGGAAACTGTTTTGAATCTGACCTCCATGCCCAACCTATGATTCAAATTAAAATTCCGTAATCTGTCAACTTTCGCAACAGTCACACCAACTGCCAGAATACAATACAAAAGTCACTAGGATGTATAATCCGAATTTTTCATTAAATTTCAACAGTATTTTACAAGACTTGTCTGAAATAGAGAAATTATCGTCTAATACTCATTGCAGAAAGCAATTCTTACAATCATTCGTTCGAAAACTCGTGTTTGAATAGGAGCCCATTCTGCAACTTGTTTTAGAATATACTATTAACAAGTTCCTGTAGGTTTTTTTCCGTAGATTTCGAATATCTGAGCTCAGATTTTTTATAATTATTATACAGGATGAGTTATTCTGGGAGAAAAATAATATTCCGATCCTGAATTTGTCTTTCTTCAAAGGGCTACTTGTTAAGGCCTTTCATTTTAATTAATGTATCTACCCAATTTAAACCAAATTAAGTACCTAATCATTAAGGGATACTGTGGGATGTATACTCATAAAATTAATGAGTTACATGTAAAATTGGACTGTTACCATTAGAAATAATGTTCATTATTGTATTGTATTGTGTTTTTGGACAAATAATGAAAAACAGAAGAGTAGCGTTCATCATAAAAGGATAGTTAAATGGTTTCTTCCTGGGTTTTCTCTCCCAAACTCAGAAAAATATCTATAAAATAAAAATTTGTTATTTTGTGATTTGCTTCTGCGTAAGAAACACAAGATATTTGTCAGAAGCAATCAATTGAACAAAGTTGCCTAACAAACAACGATACAACATCAACGAAGAAACAACTATATCGTAACCAAATTGGCTGATTTAACATAGCGGATTGCTTTTTTTTGTCTAAATTCACAAATCTCTCTGTGTGTCAGTAACACAGGGGTTTTACACTGTTGTATATGGCATTATGTAATCATATTGGCAATTCCTATAACCCCATAAGTTGTGTCGGTGTTATCTCCGAATCGATTACTTCTAATTTAACTTATTGACGATAAATAATGTATGGGGGGGAGCTTTGGTTGTTTGATGATTAAATCTGACTTTGAAATTCCGCACAGTCTAATAATTTGATGTCTGTACATGCATACCTATATTTCCTCAGAAATCAAAAGGAACTCAAATGATTGTCTGAAGCTATTAGTCCATATTACTTTAGGACCACTGAAATATAAATCAGCAACACCCATTTTGCTTTCTCTATTCTCATTGTATTTTTTTTCGATGATTCTGGGAATATATACGTTTTTCTCCAATATGGATCTCCGTTTCGTCAGGGAATATGGACTAACATGGTGACAAAAAACATTTGTGAGTATGTATATATATAGGATTTTTAAATCAATCGCCTAGGGGTTGATTGAATTACGCTTCTAAAATTACGTCTTTAACGTCTTAGGTTATCAAAAACACTTGATCTGCTATTTACACACTTTATTTACAATACAACTCGAAGAAATATAATAAACATTGACAGTATTTACTTTTACAATTACTGAAGTTCGTCTACTACCGCAATATACTCTTAATTCCTCAGAATTCAATAAAATCGTCTAAGACTCAGGCATAACAACTCGTATCCTCTAACCGTCTTAATTCTACCATTTTCTTATTATCCCTGCTCAGAACTCACTGCCCTTTCCTCGATTCCTCATACCCTAACCCTAGGTACCTACTCTGCTTACCCCCCCGCACTTCGGTGTACAACGATTGGTAATTTCCTCGCTGAAAGTACCCCGCCTTCGACCAATAGGATTCTATGGGAATGATCCCACGCCTTTAAGGCAATTCCTGGAATATAGTCGTTGTTAATGTTGCACTACAAGAGCCCTTCGAGCATTATAAAATCCAGATATAGATATCCCTATAACCCCGACCTCCTTGGAGACGCCAGAGAGTCACGGTTTGGTTTCAAATTCTGGTGGTACATCGTCTTCGAAATCTGTATAGGATCGCTAACGATATGCTTATGGGCTTCAGGCGACCGGGGGTTCAGAGATCGTCTGATGTATCGATAATGCGTCGTTTGTACCCTTAAAATGTAATCCTAATGCTATATACTATATACAAGTAGAATTCCAATCCTACATATACCGTGTGTCCCAGTATACATGTTCCGATGGGTTATCTCAGCCATTTCAAAACATAAAAATTTGAAAATTTTATGATTTTCAATTCGTTCAAGGAACCTTCAACTGAGTAAAACAAACATTGAAAGTCACTTTCGGTTTGACCGGAAGTGACTCATACTTTTTATCTCAAATAGCATATATTTTTTGCAATTTTTTAATTCTACTCAAAATTACCTTTCCAACGATGTTTCACACTTTGTATTTTACATTTGCTTTGATAGAGAAAACGTCAATGGATATTTCAACTTGATAGAATCGCATTAGGCTACGATATTTTGTGTAATCTTGATTTTGACTTCAGTAATGAATTATTTTGTGATTTGCTTCTGCGTAAGAAACACAAGATATTTGTCAGAAGTAATCAATTGAACAATGTTGCCTAACAAACCACAACGAAACAACATCAACGAAGAAACAACTATATCGTAACGTTTCGGAGTCTATATCAGACTCCTTCGTCAGACGCTTAATGAAAATTTTTAGAATTATTTTGTTGATAGTTATTGTGAAATTCAAGAATTGTCACATTGACAGTATTTGAAAATCATAGCTAACATAGATTTACTTTGCATAGAAATTTCCAAGCTCCAACTCCTTTTTTTAACAAAACCCATAAATGAAAAACAAAAATCAAAAAATTGTGTATATAATATTCCTTGTATTTATGGTAAATCATACAAAGGAGAAACATCAAGACCACTAGAAGTAAGAAAGTCAGAGCATAAGAATTACTTGAGAAATAGAGATGGATTGGAGTAATACAAAGATTCTAATGACAGAACCTGATTATATTAAAAGGAAACTTAAGGAGTCAACTTGTATTTTATTGAACAGAGAATGCAATTTTGCAAATTGCTTAATTGGTATTGACCATATTTGGCTAAATTTATTGAAGAAGGAGTTGGAACTTGGAAATTTCTATAGCTATGATTTTCAAATACTGTCAATGTGACAATTCTTGAATTTCACAATAACTATCAACAAATTAATTCTGAAGATTTTCATTAAGCGTCTGACGAAGGAGTCTGATATAGACTCCGAAACGTTACGATATAGTTGTTTCTTCGTTGATGTTGCTTCGTTGTTGTTTGTTAGGTAACATTGTTCAATTGATTGTTTCTGACAAATATCTTGTGTTTCTTACGCAGAATCAAATCACAAAATAATTCATTTATATTTTATAGATATTTTTCAGAGTTTGGGAGAGTAAACCCAGAAAAAAAACCTTTCAATAAAGAATGAATAGTAAAGGAATCAAAAAATTACAAAAATGGGGCAAAAAATAACTTAATAACTAAAGCATATTATTATCATTTATTTGGAGTGGAGAATGAATTGTATAAACTCACAGATTACAAACACATTAAAATAAAATGTTGCAAATGTTGATCATCTGCTTTTACACATCTTTCAGCTCGGTGGACTAGTTCACGCGAAGTAACACTTCTCAACACCTCAGCATTAAGGGCTTCATATGCATTCCTTATTTTATTTTTAGATCTTCCAAATCAATAAGAGGAGTCTGGTACACACGATCTTTCAAATATCCCCAAAGGAATAAATCTAGCGGTGTTAAATCTGAAGATCTTGCAGGACATCTTATCGGTCCATTTGAAGATAGATGGATCGCCACACACGGATTTTAAGTCAAAATCAAGATTACACAAAATATCGTAGCCTACTGCAATTCTTTTAATTTGAAATTTCAATTGGCGTTTTCTCCCTCAAATCAAATGTAGTGCTATATCGCTGGAAAGGTAATTTTGAGTAGATTAAAAAAATTGCCGAAAATATATAGGGTGCTATTTGAGATAAAAAGTCAGAGTCACTTCCGGTCAAACCGAATGTAACTTTCAATTTTTGTTTTTCTCAGTTGAAGGTTACTTGAACGAATTGTAAATCATAAAATTTTAAAATTTTCATCTTTTGAAATGGCTGAGACAATCCATTGGAACATGTATACTGGGACATCCGGTATATTCTTTTGAAAGTGTTAGCAGAAGTTAGTGTTACGGGGTACCATACAATTCGTCTCATGATAACATAGCTTAGGGAAAACCCTCAGCGAAAAAACCTGTCTCCCTGTAGGTGTTGGGATTTGTAAAAATAGTTCGCAAAATTAAATATTGATGGGCATTTCTTTCTTCAATATGGATTCTTTCGTCAAATAAGCACTCTGTTCCGAGGGACAAGAGCACCAAAAAAGCAGAGGTTTCTCCAAGCTACCCGAAACTCAACCTGAAAATGAAAAAACAAGAGGAGAAAAATGAAGAATATAAACATAATAACGGGTTTTTCCTTAAGAGCGCTCCATTCTGTTTTTGTAAATAAAACACATTATTTATTTGAAAATTATTGAAATTTTTATTTCATTATAAGGTACATTGGATACCATTAGTTATGAAATACAACATCATTTAAATGTCCACCACGGAAACGCTGGCAGGATTGAAGTCGTTGAACCCAATTTTGCATGACTCACACAAAACAGGTCGTAAGTTAGCAATAAGTTCAATATTGATCTGTAAATCGTCTAAATTCTCTGGATGATTGCTATAAACCAATGTCTAAACGCAACCCCAAAGAAAGATGTCGAAGTTCGAAGTCGGTTCATTTTTTGTAATAATCGATTTACCAATTACTGAATACAAGACGCATCAAATGATCCGTTGGTTTGAGTTCTAGGGCTAAAACAATTTTGTACGGATGTAAACCAAGGTCTTTTCATAAAATTCGCCACAAAGACATCTGGGAGATTCCTAGTTCTTGTGAACGACGAGAAATCGATAAACTTTGGTCTTCAAGCACACTTATCCGTACGGCAGCAATATTATCATCACTTCTTGCATTTCTTTGTCTCACTGGCATGAGATGTAAAATTTGCTTCAAACTTCTTCACAAAATGTTCAATTGTTCTTTTATCCAGACGATTAAACGACCAAAAATTGGAGTTGAAGCACGTAAAGTTAGAGCAACAGATCTCGATTTTTCATAATAAATTTGGATTATTTGTAAACATTGTTGAAGTGTGTACCTTTCCATGATTAAATGGTAGACATTGACAAATACAACTGCCAATTTCACAAATAAAACATGGCTACCGTGCGTGAGTAATGTCATTTTGAAAATGGGGCTTTCCCATTGAAAGACCCGTTACAAAACTGTAGGATTTTTATCGTTGCCAAGGGGATAATGGTTCTACATTGACACTTTGGAATAAATAGAACACTCTATGCTAATATGTATAGGTTTATTTACATAACTATATAAACTTTAACTTTACCGTCGTAATCATTTAAACAACAAATATCGTCGATTACTGAGATTCCTAACAATATCAACACTTGTACGTTGTACGTAGGTCTAAATTTCTTACACACGTCTAATGAGTTTTTACGTCTGAGCAGGAATCAACTTCCATAACGATTCTTACGTGTGTCGTGCTCGGCTGCACCACTTTGACCTTCTTCCCACCGGTCAACCCTTCGTACGCTTTTACCCCTCTCCATGAGCTAGGCCTGTACTACCAAGGTAGTGGTCAAAGCTGATTGGTAGATCCTCTACCTTGCGATAATTCGCTGGAACCAATGGGGTTCCATGACTACGATATTTGGAGCGTTACTGAGTTCCTAGAACTGCTCACCCACGAAGGTCCTTCCAAGATTTAGGGGACAGTTTACATGACTATGGTAATAGAGATTTCCGGTTGTGATTAAAGTACTCTAAACGGCTCAAGTAAGTTAGCAAGTTCGAAAAATCCACATTTTTTACATTTAGCATAAAAATAGTTCGTCTAAACAAACGATTTTTATGTCAGATGTAAAAAATGTGGACTCTGGCAGTCATGGAGAAACATAATTTCCGAAACATATGCCAGACGACAAAGTTTGTAGTGGACAAGACTGTAGCTGCTTTTGTAGTGTTCATAATCAGTCCACAGTGAACTAAAACTAGAGAATTCTATCGAAGAATAATAATGAATAAAAATAAATATCAGAACCATTGTTTTGAAAACCAAAGACGCAAAAACGAAATATTAGGAGCGTAATTCAATAAACCCATAGGCGATTGATATAACAATCCTCCATTATTATTTTTTTTCAGATGGTGCTCAATTTGTTCTCAATTCTGAATAAAAAAGACGAATTCAATAAGTTCTTCGAAGGGCAAGAAAATATGAAGATACCCTATGAAATCATGACTGAAGAACTCACTCGAAAAGTGAAAAAAATGGCAAAATCAGCAAAATTCATCGTATTCCTGAACTATGGCTTATTCGTTATCGCTACTCTAGTAGTATTCTCAAATCAAAAAAATCTCTACCGAAAATCATACTTTCTTGTATGGATCTGTGAGAAAACTCCAGGACCTTGCTGGATGAAGTTAATCATCATTTCTATGGCCGATATTTCAACTTACTTTATTGCAGTGTCTTCTTCAACCGCTATGATTTATGTCGGAAAATCTGGTATCTTTACGCTCCTGCTGATCAATGAATTCGTGGAAAGTATAACTGCTAGCGAAATTCCTGATGAGGAACGATACGAATCTGAACTGTATCAGAAACTTGTTGAGCAGAAATTGAAAATTTGCGTAATTATGCATGAGCAATCTATAATGTAAGCAAATAGACCGGAAAGGCTTTTTGTTGGCTTTTTCAGTACTTAATAAATTGAGCTTTGTTATGTATACATATTACATATGAACAAAATTATTGAATGGTTTCTTTCTAGGTTTTCTCTCCCAAACTCTGAAAAATATAAGTAATCATTAAAGGATACTGTGGGAGGTATACGATATAGTTCTTTCTTCGTTGATGTTGTTTCGTTGTTGTTTATTAGGCAACATTGTTCAATTGATTTCTTCTGACAAATATCTTGTGTTTCTTACGCAGAACCAAATCACAAAATAATTAGTTTTTATATTTTATAGATATTTTCCAGAGTTTTGGGAAAGAAAATCCAGAAAGAAACCTTTCTGAAAAATATCTATGATACGAAATATTAATTATTTTGTGATTTGATTCTGCGTAAGAAACACAAGATATTTGTCAGAAGCAATCAGCCGAACAATGTTGCCTAACGAACAACAACGAAACAACATCAACGATGAAACAACTATATCGTAACGTTTCGGAGTCTATATCAGACTCCTTCGTCAGACACTTCACGTAAATCTTCAGAATTATTTTGTTGATGGTTATTCCCAAATTCGAGAATTGTGACAAATTCTCGAATTTCAGAATAACTATCAACAAAATAGTTCTGAAGATTTATCGTTAAGTGTCTGACGAAGGAGTCTGATATAGACTCCGAAACGTTATGATATAGTTGTTTTAAATAATTAGTTGTTTATTTTATAAATATTTTTCAGAGTTTGGTAGAGAAAAACCAGAAAGAAACCATTTAATACTGTGACAAATGCTTATTACTATTCAAGTTAAATACATATGTTTTCAGATTTTCCTTAGTCGCTGGAGAGATTATCTATATAAACATAATTCTGATATGTCTAGGGTCTCTTATTTTAGGAACATCCATCATGTTCAGTATCGTAACGGTAAGATAATATCATTAATTCTACTGACTACGGAATAAAGGTAAAATATAGAAGCCAAGACGCACATATCCGAGCCGAGCACGCACCTCATGACGGCCGTGTGTTGGACGACACAAAGGGAGCTTATACAGCAAATAAAATAAGCAATGAATCAAAATAAAATAAGAAATGAATTCAAATAAAATAAGAATTAAGGGCTAAAACGATTGGTTTATACAGATGACGTAAAACACCTAACCTAATCTAACTTTGATTATAATTTGAAGAAGATTGGATATATATAAACTAACTTTGTAGTCCCAAAATGGTCGTTACGGCGGGAAGACTTCTCCTCACGTCCAGGGGAGACTCGTGAGGCAGGTCTGATGGGCACCACCTTCCCTAGAAAAATGACGTGCATACATAAATAAAATCAATTTGTATAATTCAGATTCATGCTCTTCAAACTGGATTCAATTCAAACTAAAACATTTTTACCTATCAATCATCTATATTTCACAATAATTACATTTGCGTTAAGCTTACGCATAGACAAGGTTTACTATGAGCGCCCGCACTATGCCGGGCTGAATCACGATCGCCCAAGCGAAATCAACGGTTACCATGGAAAAGGCAAACGTATTCACTCAGATACCATCTAGTCCCAGGCGATTCTCATTTCTCAGTGATGATTAGGGCGTATTAATAGAAGCCCAGAGAGGAATAAATAGCTACGCTCATTAGTAGTATACCTTGTTTATGGTTACGCTAAATAGATAGGTATTGTTTTTGTGTTATAAAGTTGCGTTGAGGATTTAAGGACTGACACTGAGGGTGTGTATTCTAACAGAATTAAACTATAGTTTGACGCAAATTCCGTTCGTGTGATATACATCTGTGAAACACGTCGCTCTGATTGCTCCGCTATTATCGTGATATTCCGAGTTTGGTGAAATTTAAAAATCCACATTTTTACGGAGATGGTTGTTAAAGTGTTTTCTTCCATCGTCGATGCGTTTTGCTATTTTTCTCTTTTCTAATTAATGTTTTTAGATCAATAACATTGACAATTCTTCTTCCGGAGTGCAAATTAATAATTCGAAAATTATCTGTTCCATCTGGACACATTGTATGATAAACAACAGGTGTAAGTGACAGACCCTTTCGTTTCACAAATCAACGGCTTATCTCTGGTTTGTATTGTGCCAGTGGCGTAGCGGTAGAAAGAACGATGTCGGATGTAAGAATTAAGTGCAACCATTGCAAAAAACCAGTAAAAGACTCGGTTAACTGTGCAAGGTGCAATGCTGCATATCATCCTAGTTGCTCATCTCGGGTATCTGGATCGGAGGGTGCTCTTGTATGCTGTACGGTTGGTGATTCTGGGAGGTCCTCTTTTGAGAGCTCTGAGGCCGATAGAGTGATTAATCAACTTACTCAATTGTTCGAGGTGCAATTCAATGCTTTTAAGGAGGAAATTGGAAATAATTATTTAACTCAGATGACAGATATGAATCTCAAAATTGATGCCTTGAACCTTCGAGCTGATGATCACGATACTGAATTAACAACGTTGAGAACTGAAATTACTTCTCTGAAAACTGTTGATTTTTCTGCACAGTCGAGTGGCTCACCCAACGAGAATGACATTATCCTGGAGATGGAGGAGCGCCGTATTCGCTCGAATAACGTTATAATTTACAACTTACCTGAAGCAAACTCCAAGGAGATGGAGATCGGTGGAGTCAAAGCCATTTTGTCAGCGATTGGTTCTGATATTGGCATTGTTGGTGTCATTAGATTGGGAAAGAGGAATCAAATGAAACCTGCTCCTCTGAAGGTTGTACTGGACAGTAAAACTTCTGCTCTCGAAGTTCTGAAGAACAAGAACAGGATCGCAGACAAGTCGATTAAAATTCAAGCTGACCAAACTGTCAAACAACGGGACTTTCTGAGGAGGCTTCAAGATGTGTTGTCAATAAGAAAGGCCAACGGTGAAAACAATCTCACCATTCGTTATTTTAAGGGTATTCCAAAAATTGTTACCTCTAATATTGTTTCAAAAAACTAACTATTCAGAAACACCCTGATCATTTAAATATATATTATCAGAATGTTCGAAGTATCAGGGGCAGGTATAAACTTTATGATTTCATTAAATCTGTTTCATTGTGCGATTATGATGTTATTATACTTTCTGAAACTTGGCTTGATTCTTCCATTAATGATACTGAACTACAGTTGGGTGAGTTTAATATTTATCGCAGAGATCGTTCATGTGACACTAGTGCTAAGGCACTCGGTGGTGGGGTTCTTGTTGCCATTAGAAAACTGTTTAAATCAAGTGTTGTTCCGACTCCTGAAAATCTTGTCGAGGACTTATTTGTTTCAATAGATTTAGGGTATGTTATTGTTTTGGGCGCGTCTTACATTCCTCCATCTAGCAGTTCCGCTTCAGATTTGATCCAGTATGAGAGTCACTGCACAAATCTTGAATATGTATTACTTAGACATTTTACGGCCGCATAGCGTTTTTATAGCGGGTGATTACAATTTGGGTAATGTCACTTGGCGCAATGATGGATATGGAGTGGATATTGGTGATGAAAGTTATGATTTGAGAGCCCGGACTATTGTAGAAACTTTTGGATTTAGAAACTTATATCAATTGACCAATATAAAAAATACCAATGAAAGAACTCTGGATTTAATATTCTCTGATGATAGAAGTTTAACTGTTGAACCTGCATTAGACATACTTTCCAAGGTTGATCCTCACCATCCGCCACTGTTAACACGTTTGCCATTGCGATCGCGGGATTCAAGTAGTTTTAATTTGTTAACATATAATTTTAAGAATGCAGATTATGTTGGTTTGAATCGGTTTTTGTCACAGATAGATTGGATGCATTCATTATCTTCTTCCGAACCTGTGGACCATATGGTTGACTTGTTTTACACTATAATTTTTGAAGCGGTCGATAAATTTGTGCCGAAGATATTCATAAAGCGAAGTAAATTTCCACTTTGGTTTTCTCCTGAACTGAAGAAACTTGTTCTTGAGAAGAAGAAATATCACTATCTATATAAGACTACCGGTTCAGAGAGTCATTATTTAACCTTCCATAATTTACGTACCCAGTGTAAAAACTTGGCAACTACTTGTTACTCACTTTATGTTGAGAGGGTTGAAAATTCAATAAGTACCAACGTTAAGGCATTTTGGAACTTCGTTAATTCTAAAAGATCTGCCGATGATATACCAGCAACTTTTTTGAACGGTGGTGTTGTAACAGATGATGATCGCGTTATTGTTGAACTATTCGCTGATTATTTTCGGTCGACTTATTCTTCTGTTGTAGGCTGCCCTTCTGTGGACGATGTGGCAGCTGCAGGTGACATAGTTGCTTCTGAGATGACTCTCGGGTTCGACGAGGTTCTGAGGGCTTTGAATTCACTCGATGTGAATAAGGGTCCCGGAATAGATAAACTTCCGAATATTTTTCTGAGAAATTGCAGTCAATCCCTTGCTTTACCTTTGCAGCATATTTTTAACAAGTCCATAGAGTCTGGATTATTCCCCACAAAATGGAAGGGTAGTATCATAAAACCGATATTCAAATCTGGATCTAAATCAGATGTAAAGAATTATCGTCCTATTAGTATTGTTGGCGCGATACCCAAACTTTTTGAAATTTTGGTACTGGATCAAATCCAGTGCAAAATTGCTTTTAAACTGGCTGAACAGCAACACGGCTTTATGAGAGGTAGATGTATTGAGTCCAATTTACTAGTTTTTGTTCAGTATGTTATGGGTGCCTTTGAGAGTGGTCATCAGGTTGATGTAGTGTATACCGACTTTTCTAAGGCCTTTGATAAGGTAAACCATCAAATTCTCAAGGGTAAACTGTACTCTATCGGTATTCGCGGCAATTTGCTAAACTGGTTTGTGACCTACTTTTCTAATAGAACCCAATGTGTGCGTGTGCGTAATATCTTCTCCCGGGAGGCTGTGGTGATGTCCGGGGTGCCGCAGGGTAGTCATCTCGGTCCTTTACTTTTTCTTGTCTTCATCAATGACATCGTGTCTTGCTTCAATTTTTCAAAATTTCTATTATTTGCTGATGATCTGAAAATATATCTCGAATTGAAGTCTTCCGATGACGTGATCAACTTCCAGTCCGATTTGAATAGACTTCAAGAGTGGTGTACTGTTAACGAGTTACAGCTGAATATCGGAAAGTGTAAACAAATGTCCATGTACAGGTACACTCGGAAGTTCAATTCTTTATACTCTTTGCACCAGCTTCCTCTTGACCCGGTTGAGGTTGTCAGAGATCTAGGTGTTCTTTACAGCCGCGATATGTCATTTGGCCCGCATATTGATCATGTCGTTGGTGGAGCCTTGAGGATGTTAGGTTTTGTAATTAGACATTCACATGAATTTGGTATTGATACGCTCAAGTACCTTTATGTCGCCCTAGTCAGACCTCATCTAGAATTTGCTTCTACCGTTTGGTCCCCGTATGTTTACCAAGACTGTCATAGAATTGAAAGCGTTCAGAATAAGTTTTTATTATCGGTGTCTTACAGGCTCGGTATTAATCGGGTGAGCTTTTCAGCCACAGAGATGCGATCAAGGATCAATCTGCCTTTGTTGAGTACGCGCAGAAAAAGGGCAGACATTTTATTGTTTTCAAGGCTCGTTAAGGGCCTTATGAGTTGTTCTGAACTACTGTCGATGTTTAGTTTTCACATACCGGCTAGGAGAACCCGCGGGGGAATGCTGTTGCGGGTGTCCTCATCTAGGCTCAATTATATATTAGGATCTCCAATACCAAGAATTTCTAAGGCAGTCAACATGGCCTGGTATCTTGGTGTTGACTTTTTCTATTTGAGCTATCCTGCAATTGTGAGGGCGGTGAGGCGCGCCATTGAGAACTGAATTTTAACCAGAATATCCTCTATTCTATTGTATTGTATTGTGCCTTAAAGGTGTTTAATTATTGCAGCACACAAATTTTTTTTTTTTTCTCTCTTTTGGATTGTGTAGAATTTGTGACTTATTTTTCTTTTATATAAATGTTGTGTATCACGCATAAAATGTTAATTTGTTGTATGAAAAGGGTTTTCCCGTAAATAAATAAATAAATAAATAAATAAATGTTCACGAAAAGACTTTATGGTTGTGCGGATATGACGAAAAACATGTGTTTTTTTGTTTTGTTTGCTTACTGTTACTGTGGTGGAGACAATAACTGGACAAAAGAAGGGGTCCTTGATTTGATACATACGGGTGAAAATATTAAAAAAACACGAAAAATCGGCCAAATATTACAAAAAAATTGTGAGCTTGCAGCTATTGGCCACAACTAATTTAATTTGAGCATATGTCGAAAATATTCGTAAGCACAACGAAATGGTATCAAAAACCGTTACGTCCTTTCAATAATTATCGATAGTCTGAAGTTGTGTGGCAAATGCAATCTTGCACTACGTGGTCATAATGAGCAGGAAAACTCGACTAATAACACAAGAAAACGAGAAAGTGACCTGTTGCTTACGTACTTTAAATTTAATATAGTGTCGCATGGTTTGGATTCAACATTTTGTGAAATATGTAAATTTTTGGATATTTTAATATCGATGCCACCGATAACCGCAGAAAATGAAAGATGTTTCTCTACTTTAAAACTGATCAAGTCGTTTCTAATGCTGGGGCCACACTATCGCGATTCTGCGAATATTCGCGTTTTCGCTGCAATGTGGCCGGGTAGTCGGGTACTTCGAGGAATCGCGATGTGTTGTGGCGAAGACGAATATACTTCGCCGGACTGTCGGTAAACGGGCCCGATTCATAGGGTTTTTTATGATGCAATATTCGACTTCAGTGTTCAGTTCAGTAGTGCTCCAGAATTTGAGTGCATGTTTGGTTTCGGAGGAAATTTACGACTTCTAGTAGATAACTATTCAACGACATAATATAAAATGCCACTGCTTCCTCCATTTAAATTCTCAAGAATAATCGTCACGTCACGTTGACTGCAGATGTAGACAAAACATGGTGACGAAAACTTCGCGATGTTTTTATCGCGATGAAGTCGTAAAAATGTTCGCCTGCAAGTGTGGCTCCAGCATAAGGAATAAAATGTCGGAAGAAAGACTGACGGCGCTCGCTATGTTGTCCATCGAACAAAATTTAGTTAGACATTCCTGACTTCAACGAAAAGGTGATCGAGAAGTTCATCTGAGACAGAAACAGATGGATTGAGTTTCATTTCAATATGTAGGCATTTAGTAAATAACTTTTAAAATATATATAATTTTTTTGTATTCTTGAATCAGTGCCCCCCTGAACAAAATTATCACCAAACGCCACTGCTCGCATCCCAGTTTGTTGCTCCAAATTTAGCATAAATTAAAAAAACAACTAATACAACGACGATGATATATGTAGTATAATTGATGTTGGTGATAAGTTTAGAACGATTTTTTGATGTATGGTGATTGTTGAATTGTGAGCGTATATACATACACTTTAAATTTATGCCTAAATGAATAGGTACCCTCCATAAAAATTTGGAAAATTTTGATTGCAATGAAAATTAAAAAAAAAATTAATTTTTCAGGCCTATGATGAAGAAGAGTATGGTCAATTTATAGGATTGATTATGTATGGTATATGCATGACTCTATGCGCTTCATTTTACATTACAATTTGTCAAGTTTTGAAGGATTAAGTAGGTATATTTTTAATGAGTTATTGATTTGAAATTATTTGATATCCTTTTTTACAAATATAAAAAGGATTATATCAGGCTGATAGTATTATTTAATCTGAGCGAGTTCAGTATCTGGATGGGGGACCGTAATCACGATATACAGGGTGAGCCACGGTCGATGGTACCCTGGACTTTTACGGAGAAGTTAGCAGAGGTTAGTGTAACGGGGTACCATAGAATTCGATATATGATACTAAAGCTTAGGGAAAAATATCAGCAAAAAAACTCTGTCTCCCGTTAGTGTTGTGATTTATCAAAATTGAAATTGTTAACAAAATATGCTGAAATATCAAATATTGAAGGGCATCTTATTCTTAAATGTCGAATCTTCTTTCAACAAGCAAGAAACCCGAAACTCAATCTGCAAAAGGAAAGGACAAAAGGAGAAAACGAACAGATTAAAAATGGAATATTCCATGTTTTATTAAATAGATTTTAAACTCGTTACCCATTCTGAAATAGATTCAGAAACTTTATGAATAGCCCTAAAACCATCTTGGAATCTATGTATGGGACATACATACGGTTTCGGAATTATAACCATCTTAATTTTGTTGTTATTTTCTGAAAAACTCAAAATATGCCAACACGCCAATGCGAAATTTCGTGAATATCTTATCTCTAAAAAAAAATAAAAAATGTGGGAAAGCCCTCCTGGACAGGAGCTTTGGCACGCTTGTTCAAACTTTGGCAAATCATATCTCCCAAAGTATTGGTTTCTCAGAGTTGGGAATTATATCAATGGATTCTTATAACTGCATCATAAAAGAAACTAAATTAAAATTAAATAACGAACTTATCCGAGATATTCATTTCTCAAATCTACTCAGTTTTGTTTCCAGATACATATTCTGAACCCAATATGATTACGTTACCAAAATATATACTTCCATCATCATATGGATTATCCAAGGGCATGAAGGGTATATAATATAGGTTTATAATATCCTATAATTGGTCATTTTTCATTCAATCATACTTTGTCTTGAAAAGAAATAAATTTGACATGTCTGGTAGATAAGATGACATGGATGAATAATGAACACAGATAGAACATAGACAGATAGAATTGTCATTCTGTGAAAACATAGAAGTACGATGTATTATTGAAAGTTTGAAAAATCACATCTCCGAAAGTATTAGCTTGCTAGAGTTGAATATTATATCAATGGATTCTTATGGTGAAACTGCATCTTAAAAAAATGAATTTGAAATTTGTAATGTAACAAATTTTTTTTTTCTGTTACTCCGAAACCAGCTAGCTGATTTTTCCCAATAACGAACTCAACCGAGATATTTATATCCCAGCCCTACTCTGAAAATTTCAACTGCCTAGCTCCTTCCGCTCGAGAGTTATCATCTTAACGGCCAGACATAATCTATTTTGACCACGGATTATTATTGATCAGTGAGTCGAACCAAATCGTTTAAGACTATATTCATCCAAAAATTCGAAAATTACAGACATTTGAGCAAATTGATAACACTCTGTTCCCCAAAAATTTCAGAAACTACCCGCCAAAAGCTGCTGAAATTCCACACATACCTCTGATCTTCTGTTTTACAATCAAATACTGGATTTCAGCTCGATGGACTTTGTATGAGGCGTGAATAGGCAATGAAACATGCGCGCAAAAGCTCCTGACTTCGCGTAAGTGCTTTTTGAGAATTTCTTAGGAAAGTATGAGAAAAAGTGTTGATTTTGCGTTAATTCGAAGAATCACACCGGCGTGAACTGGGCAGGTTGAACCTTGCAGGTAAAAGTTACGGAAATGCCCGATCGCGATCTTCATTGGCGTGCATGAATATATTTCTACTTGAGTATTCGGAATAATTATAAGAGGATTTAATTCATAGTGAGTCCACATTCCTATAGTACCTATATCAGATTTCAAACCCAGAAATTGAGCGTAGGAATGATCAAATTTAAACGTTCATTGTAACGAAGAGGTAATTTATATCTGCATATGCAATATAGATAATATCCCATGAAAATTTTCAAAGAATATAACATACAAAAATCAGCATCAAATTTTTCCAAAATTTTCTAATTGAATCATGGTCAATAAAGACAATTCTGAAAAATAATAATAAGCATAATGAAATAATAAAAAATTCTAGAGTAAGTATCAGGAAACTAGATGGAACTTTTTAACTTAGTTCAGGATAAACAGTATTTTATAAGGTATCTATAATTAAAAGCAGCATAACTGCCAAAGAGTATTAAGGGAGGAGATAAACCCTCGGAAATATGTATGTAAAGATATACCAAATGGTTCATAGGAAAAAAAGTAACCCTTTTTAATATGGGATTCTTGAAACTGTATAATAAAATGAATCTACGTTCTAAAGCAGAATTACTTCCCAATGGTCTAAGGAGTGGAAATAACCCCTCGAATATATACCTAAAACTATCCAAAGTAGATCTTGGGGAAAAAAAGAACACTTTTAAATATGGAATTGTCGAAACTGTGTTACATAAGGAATCTATGTTCCGAAGCAGAATTACTTCCCAAGGGTCTAAGGGGTGGAAATCACCCCTCGGATATATACATCAAACTATCCATAATGGGTCTTGGGGAAAAAAGGAACACTTTTTAATATGGAATTATTGAAACAGTATAACATAACGAATCTACGTTCCAAAGCTGAATTACTTCCCAAGGGTCTAAGGGGTGGAATTCAACCCTCGAATATATACATAAAACTATCCAAAATGGGTCTTGGGGAAAAAAAGAACACTTTTTAATATCTAATTGTCGAAACTGTATAACATAACGAATCTACGTTCCGAAGCAGAATTACTTCCCAAGGGTCTAAGGGGTGGAAATCACCCCTCGAATATATACATAAAACTATCCAAAATGGGTCTTGGGGAAAAAAAGAACACTTTTTAATATGGAATTGTCGATACTGTATAACATAACGAATCTACTTTCCAAAGCAGAATTACTTCCCAAGGGTCTAAGGGGTGGAAATCACCCCTCGTATATATACATAAAACTATCCAAAATGGGTCTTGGGGAAAAAAAAGAACACTTTTTAATATGGAATTGTTGAAACAGTATAACATAACGAATCTACGTTCCAAAGCTGAATTACTTCCCAAGGGTCTAAGGGGTGGAAATCACCCCTCGAATATGTACATAAAACTATCCAAAATGGGTCTTGGGGAAAAAAAGAACACTTTTTAATAGGGAATTGTCGAAACTGTATAACATAACGAAACTACGTTCCCAAGCAGAATTACTTCCCAAGGGTCTAAGGGGTGGAAATCACCCCTCGAATATGTACATAAAACTATCCAAAATGGGTCTTGGGGAAAAAAAGACACCTTTTTAATATGGAATTGTCGGAACTGTATAACATAAGGAATCTACCTTCCGAAACAGAATTACTTCCCAAGGGTCTAAGGGGTGGAAATTACCCCTCGAATATATACATAAAACCATCCAAAATGGGTCTTGGGGAAAAAAAGAACACTTTTTAATATGGAATTTGCGAAACTATATAACATAACGAATCTACGTTCCCAAGCAGAATTACTTCCCAAGGGTCTAAGGGGTGGAAATCACCCCTCGGATATATACATCAAACTATCCATAATGGGTCTTGGGGAAAAAAAGAACACTTTTTAATATAGAATTGTTGAAACAGTATAACATAACGAATCTACGTTCCAAAGCTGAATTAATTCCCAAGGGTCTAAGGGGTGGAATTCACCCCTCGAATATATACATAAAACTATCCAAAATGGGTCTTGGGGAAAAAAAGAACACTTTTTAATATGGAATTGCTGAAACAGTATAACATAACGAATCTACGTTCCAAAATTGAATTACTTCCCAAGGGTCTAAGGGGTGGAAATCACCCCTCGAATATATACATAAAACTATCCAAAATGGGTCTTGAGGAAAAAAAGAACACTTTTTAATATCTAATTGTCGAAACTGTATAACATAACGAATCTACGTTCCGAAGCAGAATTACTTCCCAAGGGTCTAAGGGGTGGAAATCACCCCTCGAATATATACATAAAACTATCCAAAATGGGTCTTGGGGAAAAAAAGAACACTTTTTAATATGGAATTGTCGAAACTGTATAACATAACGAATCTACTTTCCAAAGCAGAATTACTTCCCAAGGGTCTAAGGGGTGGAAATCACCCCTCGTATATATACATAAAACTATCCAAAATGGGTCTTGTGGAAAAAAAAGAACACTTTTTAATATGGAATTGTTGAAACAGTATAACATAACGAATCTACGTTCCAAAGCTGAATTACTTCCCAAGGGTCTAAAGGGTGGAAATCACCCCCCGAATATGTACATAAAACTATCCAAAATATGTCTTGGGGAAAAAAAGAACACTTTTTAATAGGGAATTGTCGAAACTGTATAACATAAAGAAACTACGTTCCCAAGCAGAATTACTTCCCAAGGGTCTAAGGGGTAGAAATCACCCCTCGAATATGTACATAAAACTATCCAAAATGGGTCTTGAGGAAAAAAAGAACACTTTTTAATATCTAATTGTCGAAACTGTATAACATAACGAATCTGCGTTCCGAAGCAGAATTACTTCCCAAGGGTCTAAGGGGTGGAAATCACCCCTCGAATATATACATAAAACTATCCAATATGGGTCTTGGGGAAAAAAAGAACACTTTTTAATATGGAATTGTCGAAACTGTATAACATAACGAATCTACTCTCCAAAGCAGAATTACTTCCCAAGGGTCTAAGGGGTGGAAATCACCCCTCGTATATATACATAAAACTATCCAAAATGGGTCTTGGGGAAAAAAAAGAACCCTTTTTAATATGGAATTGTTGAAACAGTATAACATAACGAATCTACGTTCCAAAGCTGAATTACTTCCCAAGGGTCTAAAGGGTGGAAATCACCCCCCGAATATGTACATAAAACTATCCAAAATATGTCTTGGGGAAAAAAAGAACACTTTTTAATAGGGAATTGTCGAAACTGTATAACATAAAGAAACTACGTTCCCAAGCAGAATTACTTCCCAAGGGTCTAAGGGGTGGAAATCACCCCTCGAATATGTACATAAAACTATCCAAAATGGGTCTTGGGGAAAAAAAGAACACTTTTTAATATGGAATTGTCGGAATTGTATAACATAAGGAATCTACCTTCCGAAACAGAATTTCTTCCCAAGGGTCTAAGGGGTGGAAATTACCCCTCGAATATATACATAAAACCATCCAAAATGGGTCTTGGGGAAAAAAAGAACACTTTTTAATATGGAATTTGCGAAACTGTATAACATAACGAATCTACGTTCCCAAGCAGAATTACTTCCCAAGGGTCTAAGGGGTGGAAATCACCCTACGTATATATAAATAAAACTATCCAAAATGGGTCTTGCGGAAAAAAAGAACACTTTTTAATATAGAATTGTCGAAACTGTATAGCATAAGGAATCTACGTTCCGAAACAGAGTTACTTCCCAAGGGTCTAAGGGGTGGAAATTACCCCTCGAATATATACATAAAACTATCCAAAATGGGTCTTGGGGAAAAAAAGAACACTTTTTAATATGGAGTTGTCGAAACTGTATAACATAAGGAATCTACGTTCCGAAGCAGAATTACTTCCCAAGGGTCTAAGGGGTTGAAATCACCCCTCGAATATATACATAAAACTATCCAAAATGGGTCTTGGGGAAAAAAATAACACTTTTTAATATGCATTGTTGAAACGTATAACATAACGAATCTACGGTCCAAAGCCGAATTACTTCCCAAGGGTCTAAGGGGTGGAAATCACCCCTCGAATATAAATATAAAACTATCCAAAATGGGTCTTGGGGAAAAAAAGAACACTTTTTAACATGGAATTGTCGAAACTGTATAATATAACGAATCTACGTTCCAAAGCAGAATTACTTCCCAAGGGTCTAAGATGTAGAAATCACTCCCCGAATATATACATAAAACTATCCAAAATGGGTCTTGGGGAAAAAAAGAACACTTTTTAATATGGAATTGTTGAAACAGTATAACATAAAGAATCTACGTTCCAAAGCAGAATTACTTCGCAAGGGTCTAAGGGGTGGAAATTAACCCTCGAATATATACATAAAACCATCCAAAATGGGTCCTGGGGAAAAAAAGAAAACTTTTTAATATGGAATCATCGAAATTGTATAACATAACGAATCTACGTTCCCAAACAGAATTACTTCCCAAGGGTCTAAGGGGTGGAAATCACCCCTCGAATATATACATAAAACTATCCAAAATGGGTCTTGGGAAAAAAAAGAACCCTTTTTAATATGGAATTGTCAAAACTGTATAATATAACGAATCTACGTTCCAAAGCAGAATTACTTCCCAAGGGTCTAAGGGGTGGAAATTACACCTCGAATATATACATAAAACCATCCAAAATGGGTCTTGGGGAAAAAAGAACACTTTTTAATATAGAATCATCGAAACTGTATAACATAACGAATCTACGTTCCCAAGCAGAATTACGTCCCAAGGGTCTAAGGGGTGGAAATTACCCCTCGAATATATACATAAAACCATCCAAAATGGGTCTTGGGGAAAAATAGATCACTTTTTAATATGGAATCATCGAAACTGTATAACATAACGAATCTACGTTCCCAAACAGAATTACTTCCCAAGGGTCTAAGGGGTGGAAATCACCCTACGTATATATCAATAAAACTATCCAAAATGGGTCTTGGGGAAAAAAAGAACACTTTTTAACATGGAATTGTCGAAACTGTATAATATAACGAATCTACGTTCCAAAGCAGAATTACTTCCCAAGGGTCTAAGATGTAGAAATCACTCCCCGAATATATACATAAAACTATCCAAAATGGGTCTTGGGGAAAAAAAGAACACTTTTTAATATGGAATTGTTGAAACAGTATAACATAAAGAATCTACGTTCCAAAGCAGAATTACTTCGCAAGGGTCTAAGGGGTGGAAATTAACCCTCGAATATATACATAAAACCATCCAAAATGGGTCCTGGGGAAAAAAAGAAAACTTTTTAATATGGAATCATCGAAATTGTATAACATAACGAATCTACGTTCCCAAACAGAATTACTTCCCAAGGGTCTAAGGGGTGGAAATCACCCCTCGAATATATACATAAAACTATCCAAAATGGGTCTTGGGAAAAAAAAGAACCCTTTTTAATATGGAATTGTCAAAACTGTATAATATAACGAATCTACGTTCCAAAGCAGAATTACTTCCCAAGGGTCTAAGGGGTGGAAATTACACCTCGAATATATACATAAAACCATCCAAAATGGGTCTTGGGGAAAAAAGAACACTTTTTAATATAGAATCATCGAAATTGTATAACATAACGAATCTACGTTCCCAAGCAGAATTACGTCCCAAGGGTCTAAGGGGTGGAAATTACCCCTCGAATATATACATAAAACCATCCAAAATGGGTCTTGGGGAAAAATAGATCACTTTTTAATATGGAATCATCGAAACTGTATAACATAACGAATCTACGTTCCCAAACAGAATTACTTCCCAAGGGTCTAAGGGGTGGAAATCACCCTACGTATATATCAATAAAACTATCCAAAATGGGTCTTGGGGAAAAAAAGAACCCTTTTTAATATGGAATTGTCGAAACTGTATAACATAAGGAATCTACGTTCCGAAACAGAATTACTTCCCAAGGGTCTAAGGGGTGGAAATTACCCCTCGAATATAAAAATAAAACTATCCAAAATGGGTCTTGGGGAAAAAAAGAACACTTTTTAATATGGAATTGTCGAAACTGTATAACATAAGGAATCTACGTTCCGAAAAGGAATTACTTCCCAAGGGTCTAAGGGGTGAAAATCACCCCTCGAATATATATATAAAACTATCCAAAATGAGTCTTGGGGAAAAAAGAACACTTTTTAATATGGAATTGTCGAAACTGTATAACATAAGGAATCTACGTTCCGAAGAAGAATTACTTCCCAAGGGTCTAAGGGGTGGAAATCAACCCTCGAATATATACATAAAACTATCCAAAATGGGCCTAGGGGAAAAAAAGAACACATTTTAATCTGGAATTGTCGAAACTGTATAACATAACGAATCTACGTTCCAAAGCAGAATTACTTCCGAAGGATCTAAGGGGTGGAAATCACCCCCCGAATATAAACATGAAACTATCCAAAATGGGTCTTGGGGAAAAAAAGAACACTTTTTAATATGGAATTGCTGAAACAGTATAACATAACGAATCTACGTTCCAAAATTGAATTACTTCCCAAGGGTCTAAGGGGTGGAAATCACCCCTCGAATATATACATAAAACTATCCAAAATGGGTCTTGGGGAAAAAAAGAACAATTTTTAATATGGAATTGTCGAAACTGTATAACATAAGGAATCTACGTGCCGAAGCAGAATTACTTCCCAAGGGTCTAAGGGGTTGAAATCACGCCTCGAATATATACATAAAACTTTCCAAAATGGGTCTTCGGGAAAAAAAGAACACTTTTTAATATGCATTGTTGAAACGTATAACATAACGAATCTACGGTCCAAAGCCGAATTACTTCCCAAGGGTCTAAGGGGTGGAAATCACCCCTCGAATATATACAAAAAACTATCCAAAATGGGTCTTGGGGAAAAAAAGAACACTTTTGAACATGGAATTGTCGAAACTGTATAACATAACGAATCTACGTTCCAAAGCAGAATTACTTCCCAAGGGTCTAAAGGGTGGAAATCACCCCCCGAATATGTACATAAAACTATCCAAAATGGGTCTTGGGGAATAAAAGAACACTTTTTAATATGGAATTGTTGAAACAGTATAACATAACGAATCTACGTTCCAAAGCAGAATTACTTCCCAAGTGTCTAAGGGGTGGAAATTACCCCTCGAATATATACATAAAACCATCCAAAATGGGTCTTGGGGAAAAAAAGAACACTTTTTAATATGGAATCATCGAAACTGTATAACTTAACGAATCTACGTTCCCAAACAGAATTACTTCCCAAGGGTCTAAGGGGTGGAAATCACCCCTCGAATATATATATAAAACTATCCAAAATGGGTCTTGGGAAAAAATAGAACACTTTTTAATATGGAATTGTCAAAACTGTATAATATAATGAATCTACGTTCCAAAGCAGAATTACTTCCCAAGGGTCAAAGGGGTGGAAAATACCCCTCGAATATATACATAAAACCATCCAAAATGGGTCTTGGGGAAATAAAGAACACTTTTCAATATGGAATCATCGAAACTGTATAACATAACGAATCTATTTTCCCAAGCAGAATAACGTCCCAAGGGTCTAAGGGGTGGAAATTACCCCTCGAATATATACATAAAACCATCCAAAATTGGTCTTGGGGAAAAAAAGAACACTTTTTAATATGGAATCATCGAAACTGTATAACATAACGAATCTACGTTCCCAAACAGAATTACTTCCCAAGGGTCTAAGGGGTGGAAATCACCCTACGTATATATCAATAAAACTATCCAATATGAGTCTTGGGGAAAAAAAGAACACTTTTCAATATGGAATTGTCGAAACTGTATAACATAAGGAATCTACGTTCCGAAACAGAATTACTTCCCAAGGGTCTAAGGGGTGGAAATTACCCTTCGAATATATAAATAAAACTATCCAAAATGGGTCTTGTGGAAAAAAAGAACACTTTTTAATATGGAATTGTCGAAACTGTATAACATTCCACACTCCAATTTCACTACCACTTCGATGCAGTGGTCAATGATAGCAACAAAATGCTTGGTTACATTTTAAGACAGTGCAGAGTTTTCCGGAACACCGATGCCCTATTGGCTGTATATTATGCCTTCGTTTTCAGTCGATTGAATTACGCCACCTGTGTGTGGAGTCCTTATTACAAGGTCCATATAACTCGACTTGAAAATGTTCAAAGGAAGTTTCTGAGATTTCTCGGCTATAAATCAGGTCTCGTAACGCAAAGAGGTAACCCTGACAATTTTCCCCAGGGTGATATAGTTGCGCTGAATCGTTGGTGTACGGAGAACTTGCTTCCTCTAAACATTCCCAAATGTAATGTGGTATCGTTTGGCCGTAAGAAGGACTTGATCGCGTTCCCATATAACGTGGGGGGCCACGTTCTCAATAGGGTGGTAGAATATAAAGATTTGGGCGTTTTGTTTGATCAGAAACTTTGTTTTACAGCCCATTTGCGCTCAGTAGTCTCAAGTGCTGTCAAGACCCTCGGTTTTATCGTGAGGAATTCGGGATGGTTGCGGGATACTGGGACATATTTTGTTTTGTTTAATGCGCTTGTGAGGTCAAAGCTTGAATATGGATGCATAATCTGGAGCCCTGGGTACAATGTACACGTCGGGAGTCTGGAGAATATACAGAGGCGATTCTTGAAGTTTGTTAGTTTCAGACTTGATGGCGTTTATCCGAACTGTGGTATACCACATGGACAGTTGCTAAGCAGATTTCGAGTTGATTCCCTCGAGCGGCGTCGTACCTACTTGGGTATTTTATTTCTCAGAAATATTCTATGCCCGTCAATTGACTGTCCCTACTTGCTAGCTTTAGTTAATCTGCATGTTCCTAGAATGCCTGTACGCAATGCAACAACATTTTACCTGTCTTTTCCACATTCTAACATTCTTCGTTTTTCGCCTCTGTATCGTATATGTCATGACTATATGTCCATCCAGAATGTTGTGGATATTTTCCATTGTAGTCAACCTGACATAAGAAGGGCTGTTCTGGGATCGTAACATCTCTGTGGATGTTTGGGTGTGAGCTGTTTTTCTCAATGAGTTTTTTTTTCAGCTCATGCTTGAATGTATTTATTTGTTAATTCTAGGTTTCTTATTTTTAAAATTTCGAATGTATTATTTTTAAGTTTCTTTCTTTGTATATTTTCTTTCCCATTCTGTAATTGGCCTTGGCTGTAGAATGGTGTAATTATTAAATAAAATAAAAATAAATAAAATTAAATAAATTACACCATAAGGCAGAGCCATTTTCGCGTGGTAAGTCTGGAATATCGCAGAATGATCAATGGGGTGCTGACACTGCACAAATTACTAGTCAATTCATTGGAGCCCGGGTCTCTTCTAGACGGAATCAACTTTTATGCTCCAACCAGGTCTCTCAGGAAACACAGCACTTTCTACCTGCCGAGGAGGAATATACTTGCTGCTCAGAATTCTCCTCTGTATCGGTTATTGAGAGTTTTTAATTTATTTGAGGATGATTGTGACCTTTTCTTCGACAGTTCGAGAAACATAAAGAATCGCCTACTCGGGATTTATTTCGATAAATTGTGAGATGGATATTTCTTGAATATTTTGGTATGGGTGGTATTAACTTTTTTTTGTATCAATTTTTGTTTTGAATTTTTATAATTTCAGATAATGATATTCTGCAGATATATTTGTAATTAATGGTTTTTGCTTCAGTTTTGCACTTTTTTGTTTAAATGTCATTGTGAATGCATTTGTGGGTGTGAAAATCACCTGTTTGTATTCCTGTTTACAAAATAAATAAATAAATAAATAAACATAAGCAATCTACGTTCCGAAACAGAATTACTTCCCAAGGGTCTAAGGGGTGAAAATCACCCCTCGAATATATACATAAAACTATCCAAAATGAGTCTTGGGGAAAAAAGAACACTTTTTAATATGGAATTGTCGAAACTGTATAACATAAGGAATCTACGTTCCGAAGAAGAATTACTTCCCAAGGGTCTAAGGGGTGGAAATCAACCCTCGAATATATACATAAAACTATCCAAAATGTGCCTTGGGGAAAAAAAGAACACTTTTTAATATGGAATTGTCGAAACTGTATAACATAACAAATCTACGTTCCAAAGCAGAATTACTTCCCAAGGATCTAAGGGGTGGAAATCACCCCTTGAATATAAACATAAAACTATCCAAAATGGGTCTTGGGGAAAAAAAGAACACTTTTTAATATGGAACTTTCAAAACTGTATAACATGACGAATCTACGTTCCAAAGCAGAATTACTTCCCAATGGTCTAAGGGGTGGAAAGCACCCCTCGAATATATACATAAAACTATCCAAAATAGGTCTTGGGGAAAAAAAGAACCCTTTTTAATATGGCATCATCGAAAATGTATACCATAACGAATCTACGTTCCCAAGCAGAATTACTTCCCAAGGGTCTAAGGGGTGGAAATCACCCCTCGTATATATACATAAAACTATCCAAAATGGGTCTTGTGGAAAAAAAGAACACTTTTTAATATGGAATTGTCGAAACTGTATAACATAAGGAATCTACGTTCCGAAGCAGAATTACTTCCCAAGGGTCTAAGGGGTGGAAATCACCCCTCGAATATATACATAAAACTATCCAAAATGGGTCTTGGGGAAAAAAGAACACTTTTTAATGTGGAATTGTTGAAACAGTATAACATAACGAATCTACGTTCCAAAGCAGAATTACTTCCCAAGGGTCTAAGGGGTGGAAATCACCCCTCGTATATATACATAGAAGAGAACAAATTATCTATGACTTTGTTGGCGGACGAGAATAAGGCATGGTGACGTGGTTTACAGCTTGATTCGGGATTCCAACGCTCAGGGACGGATCCATAAAAGTAGTGAAATTTCTGGAGTTTTCCATTTTAAAACATTCAATGAAGAATATCTCGAAAACGGTGCTTTTAAAAAGAAATGATGAAGAATAATATAATGTTCTCAAACGATGGAATATTCTTGATATGACTCAAGAAAAACTTTATATGCTTTCTTTATGCTAATTTAGTTTAGTTTTATGAATCCACGAGTCCATAACTAGAAAACCAGTAGAAGTAGAAAATAACTAATATTTGGAAAATATGTATCATAGTGATAGGAAACTTTTCGCCAAGGTATCTTTTTACCTGAGCTGAACTTGGAAAAATGTTAAATGAAAAAAGTGTTTCATTTGATGAGAGGAATCTTTGGTTAAAATTAATGCAGTGGTCAAAGACTCAACCTGTATACATAAAACTATCCAAAATGGGTCTTGGGGAAAAAAAGAACACTTTTTAATATGGAATTGTTTAAACAGTATAACATAACGAATCTACGTTCCAAAGCTGAATTACTTCCCAAGGGTCTAAGGGGTGGAAATCACCCCTCGAATATATATATAAAACTATCCAAAATGGGTGTTGGGGAAAAAAGAACACTTTTTAATATGGAATTGTCGAAACTGTATAACATAAGGAATCTACGTTCCGAAGCAGAAATACTTCCCAAGGGTCTAAGGGGTGGAAATCACCCCTCGAATATATACATAAAACTATCCAAAATGGGTCTTGGGGAATAAAAGAACACTTTTTAATATGGAATCATCGAAACTGTATAACATAATGAATCTACGTTCCCAAGCAGAATTACTTCCCAAGGGTCTAAGGGGTGGAAATCACCCCTCGTATATATACATAGAAGAGAACAAAATGGTTTGAAAACGTAAACTAAATCGATTTCACTTAATTTCTACTAAGTAGACAAAAGTTGAAATTTTTCGTACTTCTAGTTGTGAAGTAAACACTTCATATACCAAATATCGACTATAACTTAAAAAAGACAGGAATAATCTGAAAACCTCAAGAGGATAAAATGCTTAGAAAATGCAAACTCTATAGATTGTAGTTAATTTCTACTAACTAGATAAAATATGGATTTTGTCAAGCACGGGGTTATCAGGTAAACTTCTCATATACAAATGTCCAACTAAACTTCAAAACTAAGGGATAAATCCGAAATACTCAAGAGAACAAAATGGTTTAAAAACGCAAACTCGATTTCACTTAATTTCTACTGAGTAGACAAAAGTTGACATTTTTCGAACTCCTAGTTATGAAGTACAAACACTTCATATACCAAATATCGACTATAACTTAAAAAATACAGGAATAATCTGAAACTCTCAAGAGGATAATATAATTTGAAAACGCAAACTGAATAGATCGTAGTTAATTTCTACTATAAGTAGATAAAAGATGAATTTTGTCGAGCACGGGGTTATCAGGAAACTTCTGATATACAAATGTCCAACTATAACTTCAAAACTAAGGGATAAATCCGAAATACTCATGAGAACCAAATGGTTTGAAAACTCAAACTAAATTGATTTCACTTAATTTCTACCAAGTAGAGAAAAGTTAAATTTTTTCGAATTCCTGGCTATTAGGTAAATATTTGATATTGAATGGTTTCTTTCTGGGTTTTCTCTCCCAAACTCTGAAAAATATCTATAAAATAAAAAATGTATTATTTTGTGATTTGCTTCTGCGTAAGAAACATAAAATATTTGTCAGATGCAATCAATTGTACAATGTTGCCTAGCAAATAACAACGAAACAACATCAACGGAGAAACAACTATATCGTAACGTTTCGGAGTCTATATCAGACTCCTTCTTCAGACGCTTAACGAATAACAATGAACAAAATAGATCTGAAGATTTTTTCGTTAAGCGTCTGAAGAAGGAGTCTGATATAGACTCCGAAACGTTACGATATAGTTGTTCTTCGTTGATGTTGTTTCATTGTTATTTGTTAGGCTACATTGTTCAATTGATTGCTTCTGACAAATATCTTATGTTTCTTACGCAGAGGCAAATCACAAAATAATTATTTTTTTATTTTATAGATATTTTTCAGAGTTTGGGAGAGAAAAAACACAGAAAGAAACCACTCAATGATGAATACACCTCCCACAGTATCCTTTAATGATTACTTAAAATATTTGATATACTAAAAACCGAGTATGACATTGAAAATAGAGGATAATATGAAAATCTCCTGAGACTAAATTTGTTTGAAAACGGAATAGATTACACTTAGTTTCTACTAAGTAGATAAAAGTTGAACTTTTTCGAACAAGTGGTAATGAGGTAAACTTCTGATATACCAATTGTCCGACTATAACTATGGGTATAAATACGATATAGTAAAGAGAATAAAATGGTTTGAAAATAAAAACTGGAACGATTTCACTTAATTTCTACAATGTAAATAAAAGGTTGAATGTTTTCAAATTCATGGTTGAGGGGTAAACATTTGACATTGTACAAAACAGCTAAATCTGTAAAAATATGGGTTCAAATATGAAAATCTCAAGAAACAAAAATTGGTTTTAAATCGCAAACTGAAACGATTATACCAAATCAGACAAATTTTGATTTTTTTCAAACCCTTAGTTATGAGGTAAGCTTTTGATATTTTGTTTTCCAGGAGATGGTTTACACCCCTTATACCCTCCACAGTAATTGTGCTCGTGAAAGTAGATTAAATATTTTCATGTTAATTTTCTTTTTCCAACATACAGTTTGCATAGTTTTATATAGGTAAATACTTTCGAGTGGTGATCTCCGCCCCTTATTCTGTTTTCGAACGTAGATTCCTCATATTATACAGTTACGATAATTCCATATCAAAAATTTTTATTTCCACCCCTTCGACCCTTAGGAAGTAATTCTGCTTTGGAACGTAGATTCGTTATGTTATACAGTTTCGACAATTCCATATTAAAAAGTGTTCTTTTTTTCCAAAAGACCCATTTTGGATAGTTTTATGTATATATTCGAGGGGTGATTTCCACCCCTTAGACCCTTGGGAAGTAATTCTGCTTTAGAACGTAGATTCGTTATGTTATACTGTTTCAACAATTCCATATTAAAAAGTGTTCATTTTTTCCCCAAGACCCATTTTGGATAGATTTATGTATATATTCGGGGGGTGATTTCCACCCCGTAGACCCTTGGGAAGTAATTCTGCTTTGGAACGTAGATTCGTTATATTATACAGTTTCGACAATTCCATATTAAAAAGTGTTCTTTTTTTCCCCAAGACCCATTTTGGATAGTTTTATGTATATATTCGAGGGGTATTTTCCACCCCTTAGACCCTTGGGAAGTAATTCTGCTTCGGAACGTAGATTCATAATGTTATACAGTTTCGACAATTCCATATTAAAAAGTGTTGTTTTTTTCCCCAAGACCCATTTTGGATAGTTTTATGTATATATTCGAGGGGTGATTTCCACCCCTTAGAACCTTGGGAAGTAATTCTGCTTCGGATCGTAGATTCGTTATGTTATACAGTTTCGACAATTCCATATTAAAAAGTGTTCTTTTTTTCCCCAAGGCCCATTTTGGATAGTTTTATGTATATATTCGAGGGGTGATTTCCACCCCTTAGACCCTTGGGAAGTAATTCTGCTTTGGAACGTAGATTCGTTATGTTATACAGTTTCGACAATTCCATATTAAAAAGTGTTCTTTTTTTCCCCAACGCCCATTTTGGATAGTTTTATGTATATATTCGAGGGGTGATTTCCACCCCTTAGACCCTTGGGAAGTAATTTTGCTTCGGAACGTAGATTCCTTATGTTATACAGTTTCGACAGTTCCATATTAAAAACTGTTCTTTTTTTCCCCAACACCCATTTTGGAAAGTTTAATGTATATATTCGAGGGGTGATTTCCACCCCTTAGACTCTTGGGAAGTAATTCTGCTTCGGAAAGTAGATTTGTTATGTTATACAGTTTCGACAATTCCATATTAAAAAGTGTTCTTTTTTTTTCCAAGGCCCATTTTGGATAGTTTTATGTTTATATTCGAGGGGTGATTTCCATCCCTTAGACCCTTGGGAAGTAATTCTGCTTTGGAACGTAGATTCGTTATGTTATACAGTTTCGACAATTTCATATTAAAAAGTGTTTTTTTTTCCCAAGACCCATTTTGGATAGTTTTATGTATATATTCGAGGGGTGATTTCCACCCCTTAGACCCTTGGGAGGTAATTCTGCTGTGGAACGTAGATTCGTTATGTTATACAGTTTCGACAATTCCATATTAAAAAGTGTTCTTTTTTTCCCCAAGGCCCATTTTGGATAGTTTTATGTAATTATTCGAGGGGTGATTTCCATCCCTTAGACCCTTGGGAAGTAATTCTGCTTTGGAACGTAGATTCCTTATGTTATACAGTTTCGACACTTCCATATTAAAAAGTGTTCTTTTTTTCCACAAGACCCATTTTGGATAGTTTTATGTATATATTCGAGGGGTGATTTCCACCCCTTAGACCCTTGGGAAGTAATTCTGCTTCGGAACGTAGATTCCTTATGTTATACAGTTTCGACAGTTCCATATTAAAAACTGTTCTTTTTTTCCCCAAGACCCATTTTGGATAGTTTCATGTATATATTCGAGGGGTGATTTCCACCCCTTAGACCCTTGGGAGGTAATTCTGCTTCGGAACTTAGATTCATTATGTTATACAGTTTCGACAATTCCATATTAAAAAGTGTTCTTTTTTTCTCCAAGACCCATTTTGGATAGTTTTATGTATATATTCGAGGGGTTATTTCCACCCCTTAGACCCTTGGGAAGTAATTCAGCTTTGGAACGTAGATTCGTTATGTTATACAGTTTCGACAATTCCATATTAAAAAGTGTTCTTTTTTTCCTCAATACCCATTTTGGATAGATTTATGTATATATTCGAGGGGTGATTTCCACCCCTTAGACCGTTGGGAAGTAATTCTGCTTTGGAACGTAGATTCGCTATGTTATACAGTTTCGACAATTCCATATTAAAAAGTGTTCTTTTTTTCCCCAAGACCCATTTTGGATAATTTTATGTATATAATCGGGGGGTGATTTCCACCCCTTAGACCCTTGGGAAGTAATACTGTTTCGGAACGTATATTCCTTATGTTATACAGTTTTGACAATTCCATATTAAAAAGTGTTCTTTTTTTCCCCAAGACCCATTTTGGATAGTTTTATTAATATATAAGAGGGGTGATTTTCACCCCTTAGACCCTTGGGAAGTAATTCTGCTTGGGAATGTAGATTCATTATGTTATACAGTTTCGACAATTCCATATTAAAAAGTGTTCTTTTTTTTCCCCAAGACCCATTTTGGATAGTTTTATGTATATATTCGAGGGGTGATTTCCACCCCTTAGACCCTTGGGAAGTAATTCTGCTTTGGAACGTAGATTCGTTATGTTATACAGTTTCGACAATTCCATATTAAAAAGTGTTCTTTTTTTCCCCAACACCCATTTTGGATAGTTTTATGTATATATTCGAGGGGTGATTTCCACCCCTTAGACCCTTGGGAAGTAATTTTGCTTCGGAACGTAGATTCCTTATGTTATACAGTTTCGACACTTCCATATTGAAAAGTGTTCTTTTTTTCCACAAGACCCATTTTGGATAGTTTTATGTATATATTCGAGGGGTGATTTCCACCCCTTAGACCCTTGGGAAGTAATTCTGCTTCGGAACGTAGATTCCTTATGTTATACAGTTTCGACAGTTCCATATTAAAAACTGTTCTTTTTTTCCCCAAGACCCATTTTGGATAGTTTCATGTATATATTCGAGGGGTGATTTCCACCCCTTAGACCCTTGGGAGGTAATTCTGCTTCGGAACTTAGATTCATTATGTTATACAGTTTCGACAATTCCATATTAAAAAGTGTTCTTTATTTCTTCAAGACCCATTTTGGATAGTTTTATGTATATATTCGAGGGGTTATTTCCACCCCTTAGACCCTTGGGAAGTAATTCAGCTTTGGAACGTAGATTCGTTATGTTATACAGTTTTGACAATTCCATATTAAAAAGTGTTCTTTTTTTCCCCAATACCCATTTTGGATAGTTTTATGTATATATTCGAGGGGTGATTTCCACCCCTTAGACCGTTGGGAAGTAATTCTGCTTTGGAACGTAGATTCGCTATGTTATACAGTTTCGACAATTCTATATTAAAAAGTGTTCTTTTTTTCCCCAAGACCCATTTTGGATAATTTTATGTATATATTCGGGGGGTGATTTCCACCCCGTGACCCTTGGGAAGTAATACTGTTTCGGAACGTATATTCCTTATGTTATACAGTTTCGACAATTCCATATTAAAAAGTGTTCTTATTTTCCCCAAGACCCATTTTGGATAGTTTTATTAATATATAACAGGGGTGATTTTCACCCCTGAGACCCTTGGGAAGTAATTCTGCTTGGGAACGTAGATTCATTATGTTATACAGTTTCGACAATTCCATATTAAAAAGTGTTCTTTTTTTTCCCCAAGACCCATTTTGGATAGTTTTATGTATATATTCGAGGGGTGATTTCCACCCCTTAGACCCTTGGGAAGTAATTCTGCTTTGGAACGTAGATTCATTATGTTATACAGTTTCGACAATTCTATATTAAAAAGTGTTCTTTTTTTCCCCAACACCCATTTTGGATAGTTTTATGTATATATTCGAGGGGTGATTTCCACCCCTTAGACCCTTGGGAAGTAATTTTGCTTCGGAACGTAGATTCCTTATGTTATACAGTTTCGACAGTTCCATATTAAAAACTGTTCTTTTTTTCCCCAAGACCCATTTTGGAAAGTTTAATGTATATATTCGAGGGGTGATTTCCACCCCTTAGACTCTTGGGAAGTAATTCTGCTTCGGAAAGTAGATTTGTTATGTTATACAGTTTCGACAATTCCATATTAAAAAGTGTTCTTTTTTTTCCCAAGGCCCATTTTGGATAGTTTTATGTTTATATTCGAGGGATTATTTCCACCCCTTAGACCCTTGGGAAGTAATTCTGCTTTGGAACGTAGATTCGTTATGTTATACAGTTTCGACAATTTCATATTAAAAAGTGTTTTTTTTTTCCCAAGACCCATTTAGGATAGTTTTATGTATATATTCGAGGGGTGATTTCCACCCCTTAGACCCTTGGGAGGTAATTCTGCTGTGGAACGTAGATTCGTTATGTTATACAGTTTCGACAATTCCATATTAAAAAGTGTTCTTTTTTTCCCCAAGGCCCATTTTGGATAGTTTTATGTAATTATTCGAGGGGTGATTTCCATCCCTTAGACCCTTGGGAAGTAATTCTGCTTTGGAACGTAGATTCGTTCTGTTATACAGTTTCGACACTTCCATATTAAAAAGTGTTCTTTTTTTCCACAGACCCATTTTGGATAGTTTTAGGTATATATTCGAGGGGTGATTTCCACCCCTTAGACCCTTGGGAAGTAATTCTGCTTCGGAACGTAGATTCCTTATGTTATACAGTTTCGACAGTTCCATATTAAAAACTGTTCTTTTTTTCCCCAAGACCCATTTTGGATAGATTTATGTATATATTCGAGGGGTGATTTCCACCCCTTAGACCCTTGGGAAGTAATTCTGCTTCGGAACTTAGATTCATTATGTTATACAGTTTCGACAATTCCATATTGAAAAGTGTTCTTTTTTTCTCCAAGACCCATTTTGGATAGTTTTATATATATATTCGAGGGGTTATTTCCACCCCTTAGACCCTTGGGAAGTAATTCAGCTTTGGAACGTAGATTCGTTATGTTATACAGTTTCGACAATTCCATATTAAAAAGTGTTCTTTTTTTCCCCAATACCCATTTTGGATAGTTTTATGTATATATTCGAGGGGTGATTTCCACCCCTTAGACCGTTGGGAAGTAATTCTGCTTTGGAACGTAGATTCGCTATGTTATACAGTTTCGACAATTCCATATTAAAAAGTGTTCTTTTTTTCCCCAAGACCCATTTTGGATAATTTTATGTATATATTCGGGGGGTGATTTCCACCCCTTAGACCCTTGGGAAGTAATACTGTTTCGGAACGTATATTCCTTATGTTATACAGTTTCGACAATTCCATATTAAAAAGTGTTCTTATTTTCCCCAAGGCCCATTTTGGATAGTTTTATTAATATATAACAGGGGTGATTTTCACCCCTTAGACCCTTGGGAAGTAATTCTGCTTGGGAACGTAGATTCATTATGTTATACAGATTCGACAATTCCATATTAAAAAGTGTTCTTTTTTTTCCCCAAGACCCATTTTGGATAGTTTTATGTATATATTCGAGGGGTGATTTCCACCCCTTAGACCCTTGGGAAGTAATTCTGCTTTGGAACGTAGATTCATTATGTTATACAGTTTCGACAATTCTATATTAAAAAGTGTTCTTTTTTTCCCCAACACCCATTTTGGATAGTTTTATGTATATATTCGAGGGGTGATTTCCACCCCTTAGACCCTTGAGAAGTAATTTTGCTTCGGAACGTAGATTCCTTATGTTATACAGTTTCGCCAGTTCCATATTAAAAACTGTTCTTTTTTCCCTAAGACCCATTTTGGAAAGTTTAATGTATATATTCGAGGGGTGATTTCCACCCCTTAGACTCTTGGGAAGTAATTCTGCTTCGGAAAGTAGATTTGTTATGTTATACAGTTTCGACAATTCCATATTAAAAAGTGTTCTTTTTTTTCCCGAGGCCCATTTTGGATAGTTTTATGTTTATATTCGAGGGGTTATTTCCATCCCTTAGACCCTTGGGAAGTAATTCTGCTTTGGAACGTAGATTCGTTATGTTATACA
This sequence comes from Halyzia sedecimguttata, assembly GCA_937662695.2. NCBI lineage: Eukaryota > Metazoa > Arthropoda > Insecta > Coleoptera > Coccinellidae > Halyzia > Halyzia sedecimguttata. The sequence goes on from OW569414.2 coordinate 76,216,339, forward strand.
GTTTCGACAATTTCATATTAAAAAGTGTTTTTTTTTTCCCAAGACCCATTTAGGATAGTTTTATGTATATATTCGAGGGGTGATTTCCACCCCTTAGACCCTTGGGAGGTAATTCTGCTGTGGAACGTAGATTCGTTATGTTATACAGTTTCGACAATTCCATATTAAAAAGTGTTCTTTTTTTCCCCAAGGCCCATTTTGGATAGTTTTATGTAATTATTCGAGGGGTGATTTCCATCCCTTAGACCCTTGGGAAGTAATTCTGCTTTGGAACGTAGATTCGTTATGTTATACAGTTTCGACACTTCCATATTAAAAAGTGTTCTTTTTTTCCACAGACCCATTTTGGATAGTTTTAGGTATATATTCGAGGGGTGATTTCCACCCCTTAGACCCTTGGGAAGTAATTCTGCTTCGGAACGTAGATTCCTTATGTTATACAGTTTCGACAGTTCCATATTAAAAACTGTTCTTTTTTTCTCCAAGACCCATTTTGGATAGTTTTATATATATATTCGAGGGGTTATTTCCACCCCTTAGACCCTTGGGAAGTAATTCAGCTTTGGAACGTAGATTCGTTATGTTATACAGTTTCGACAATTCCATATTAAAAAGTGTTCTTTTTTCCCCAATACCCATTTTGGATAGTTTTATGTATATATTCGAGGGGTGATTTCCACCCCTTAGACCGTTGGGAAGTAATTCTGCTTTGGAACATAGATTCACTATGTTATACAGTTTCGACAATTCCATATTAAAAAGTGTTCTTTTTTTCCCCAAGACCCATTTTGGATAATTTTATGTATATATTCGGGGGGTGATTTCCACCCCTTAGACCCTTGGGAAGTAATACTGTTTCGGAACGTATATTCCTTATGTTATACAGTTTCGACAATTCCATATTAAAAAGTGTTCTTTTTTTCCACGAGACCCATTTTGGATAGTTTTATGTATATATTCGAGGGGTGATTTCCACCCCTTAGACCCTTGGGAAGTAATTCTGCTTCGGAACGTAGATTCCTTATGTTATACAGTTTCGACAGTTCCATATTAAAAACTGTTCTTTTTTTCCCCAAGACCCATTTTGGATAGTTTCATGTATATATTCGAGGGGTGATTTCCACCCCTTAGACCCTTGGGAGGTAATTCTGCTTCGGAACTTAGATTCAATATGTTATACAGTTCCGACAATTCCATATTAAAAAGTGTTCTTTTTTTCTCCAAGACCCATTTTGGATAGTTTTATGTATATATTCGAGGGGTTATTTCCACCCCTTAGACCCTTGGGAAGTAATTCAGCTTTGGAACGTAGATTCGCTATGTTATACAGTTTCGACAATTCCATATTAAAAAGTGTTCTTTTTTTCCCCAATACCCATTTTGGATAGTTTTATGTATATATTCGAGGGGTGATTTCCACCCCTTAGACCGTTGGGAAGTAATTCTGCTTTGGAACGAAGATTCGCTATGTTATACAGTTTCGACAATTCCATATTAAAAAGTGTTCTTTTTTTCCCCAAGACCCATTTTGGATAATTTTATGTATATATTCGGGGGGTGATTTCCACCCCTTAGACCCTTGGAAGTAATACTGTTTCGGAACGTATATTCCTTATGTTATACAGTTTTGACAATTCCATATTAAAAAGTGTTCTTATTTTCCCCAAGACCCATTTTGGATAGTTTTATTAATATATAACAGGGGTGATTTTCACCCCTTAGACCCTTGGGAAGTAATTCTGCTTGGGAACGTAGATTCATTATGTTATACAGTTTCGACAATTCCATATTAAAAAGTGTTCTTTTTTTTCCCCAAGACCCATTTTGGATAGTTTTATGTATATATTCGAGGGGTGATTTCCACCCCTTAGACCCTTGGGAAGTAATTCTGCTTTGGAACGTAGATTCGTTATGTTATACAGTTTCGACAATTCTATATTAAAAAGTGTTCTTTTTTTCCCCAACACCCATTTTGGATAGTTTTATGTATATATTCGAGGAGTGATTTCCACCCCTTAGACCCTTGGGAAGTAATTTTGCTTCGGAACGTAGATTCCTTATGTTATACAGTTTCGACAGTTCCATATTAAAAACTGTTCTTTTTTCCCCCAAGACCCATTTTGGAAAGTTTAATGTATATATTCGAGGGGTGATTTCCACCCCTTAGACTCTTGGGAAGTAATTCTGCTTCGGAAAGTAGATTTGTTATGTTATACAGTTTCGACAATTCCATATTAAAAAGTGTTCTTTTTTTTCCCAAGGCCCATTTTGGATAGTTTTATGTTTATATTCGAGGGGTTATTTCCATCCCTTAGACCCTTGGGAAGTAATTCTGCTTTGGAACGTAGATTCGTTATGTTATACAGTTTCGACAATTTCATATTAAAAAGTGTTTTTTTTTTCCCAAGACCCATTTAGGATAGTTTAATGTATATATTCGAGGGGTGATTTCCACCCCTTAGACCCTTGGGAGGTAATTCTGCTGTGGAACGTAGATTCGTTATGTTATACAGTTTCGACAATTCCATATTAAAAAGTGTTCTTTTTTTCCCCAAGGCCCATTTTGGATAGTTTTATGTAATTATTCGAGGGGTGATTTCCATCCCTTAGACCCTTGGGAAGTAATTCTGCTTTGGAACGTAGATTCGTTATGTTATACAGTTTCGACACTTCCATATTAAAAAGTGTTCTTTTTTTCCACAAGACCCATTTTGGATAGTTTTATGTATATATTCGAGGGGTGATTTCCACCCCTTAGACCCTTGGGAAGTAATTCTGCTTCGGAACGTAGATTCCTTATGTTATACAGTTTCGACAGTTCCATATTAAAAACTGTTCTTTTTTTCCCCAAGACCCATTTTGGATAGATTTATGTATATATTCGAGGGGTGATTTCCACCCCTTAGACCCTTGGGAAGTAATTCTGCTTCGGAACTTAGATTCATTATGTTATACAGTTTCGACAATTCCAAATTAAAAAGTGTTCTTTTTTTCTCCAAGACCCATTTTGGATAGTTTTATATATATATTCGAGGGGTTATTTCCACCCCTTAGACCCTTGGGAAGTAATTCAGCTTTGGAACGTAGATTCGTTATGTTATACAGTTTCGACAATTCCATATTAAAAAGTGTTCTTTTTTCCCCAATACCCATTTTGGATAGTTTTATGTATATATTCGAGGGGTGATTTCCACCCCTTAGACCGTTGGGAAGTAATTCTGCTTTGGAACGTAGATTCACTATGTTATACAGTTTCGACAATTCCATATTAAAAAGTGTTCTTTTTTTCCCCAAGACCCATTTTGGATAATTTTATGTATATATTCGGGGGGTGATTTCCACCCCTTAGACCCTTGGGAAGTAATACTGTTTCGGAACGTATATTCCTTATGTTATACAGTTTCGACAATTCCATATTAAAAAGTGTTCTTTTTTTCCCCGAGACCCATTTTGGATAGTTTTATTAATATATAAGAGGGGTGATTTTCACCCCTTAGACCCTTGGGAAGTAATTCTGCTTGGGAACGTAGATTCATTATGTTATACAGTTTCGACAATTCCATATTAAAAAGTGTTCTTTTTTTTCCCCAAGACCCATTTTGGATAGTTTTATGTATATATTCGAGGGGTGATTTCCACCCCTTAGGCCCTTGGGAAGTAATTCAGCTTTGGAACGTAGATTCGTTATGTTATACTGTTTCAACAATTCCATATTAAAAAGTGTTATTTTTCTCCAAGACCCATTTTGGATAGTTTTATGTATATATACGAGGGGTGATTTCCACCCCTTAGACCCTTGGGAAGTAATTCTGCTTTGGAAAGTAGATTCGTTATGTTATACAGTTTCGACAATTCCATATTAAAAAGTGTTCTTTTTTTCCCCAAGACCCATTTTGGATAGTTTTATGTATATGTTCGAGGGGTGATTTCCACCCCTTAGACCCTTGGGAAGTAATTCTGTTTCGGAACGTATATTCCTTATGTTATACAGTTTCGACAATTCCATATTAAAAAGTGTTCTTTTTTTCCCCAAGACCCATTTTGGATAGTTTTATGTATATATAAGAGGGGTGATTTTCACCCCTTAGACCCTTGGGAAGTAATTCTGCTTGGGAACGTAGATTCATTATGTTATACAGTTTCGACAATTCCATATTAAAAAGTGATATTTTTTTTCCCCAAGACCCATTTTGGATAGTTCTATGTATATATTCGAGGGGTGATTTCCACCCCTTAGACCCTTGGGAAGTAATTCAGCTTTGGAACGTAGATTCGTTATGTTATACTGTTTCATCAATTCCATATTAAAAAGTGTTCTTTTTTTCCCCAAGACCCATTTTGGATAGTTTTATGTATATATACGAGGGGTGATTTCCACCCCTTAGACCCTTGGGAAGTAATTCTGCTTGGGAACGTAGATTCATTATGTTATACAGTTTCGACAATTCCATATTAATAAGTGATATTTTTTTTCCCCAAGACCCATTTTGGATAGTTCTATGTATATATTCGAGGGGTGATTTCCACCCCTTAGACCCTTGGGAAGTAATTCAGCTTTGGAACGTAGATTCGTTATGTTATACAGTTTCGACAATTCCATATTAAAAAGTGTTCTTTTTTTCCCCAAGGCCCATTTTGGATAGTTTTATGTAATTATTCGAGGGGTGATTTCCATCCCTTAGACCCTTGGGAAGTAATTCTGCTTTGGAACGTAGATTCGTTATGTTATACAGTTTCGACACTTCCATATTAAAAAGTGTTCTTTTTTTCCACAAGACCCATTTTGGATAGTTTTATGTATATATTCGAGGGGTGATTTCCACCCCTTAGACCCTTGGGAAGTAATTCTGCTTCGGAACGTAGATTCCTTATGTTATACAGTTTCGACAGTTCCATACTAAAAACTGTTCTTTTTTTCCCCAAGACCCATTTTGGATAGATTTATGTATATATTCGAGGGGTGATTTCCACCCCTTAGACCCTTGGGAAGTAATTCTGCTTCGGAACTTAGATTCATTATGTTATACAGTTTCGACAATTCCAAATTAAAAAGTGTTCTTTTTTTCTCCAAGACCCATTTTGGATAGTTTTATATATATATTCGAGGGGTTATTTCCACCCCTTAGACCCTTGGGAAGTAATTCAGCTTTGGAACGTAGATTCGTTATGTTATACAGTTTCGACAATTCCATATTAAAAAGTGTTCTTTTTTCCCCAATACCCATTTTGGATAGTTTTATGTATATATTCGAGGGGTGATTTCCACCCCTTAGACCGTTGGGAAGTAATTCTGCTTTGGAACGTAGATTCACTATGTTATACAGTTTCGACAATTCCATATTAAAAAGTGTTCTTTTTTTCCCCAAGACCCATTTTGGATAATTTTATGTATATATTCGGGGGGTGATTTTCACCCCTTAGACCCTTGGGAAGTAATACTGTTTCGGAACGTATATTCCTTATGTTATACAGTTTCGACAATTCCATATTAAAAAGTGTTCTTTTTTTCCCCGAGACCCATTTTGGATAGTTTTATTAATATATAAGAGGGGTGATTTTCACCCCTTAGACCCTTGGGAAGTAATTCTGCTTGGGAACGTAGATTCATTATGTTATACAGTTTCGACAATTCCATATTAAAAAGTGTTCTTTTTTTTCCCCAAGACCCATTTTGGATAGTTTTATGTATATATTCGAGGGGTGATTTCCACCCCTTAGGCCCTTGGGAAGTAATTCAGCTTTGGAACGTAGATTCGTTATGTTATACTGTTTCAACAATTCCATATTAAAAAGTGTTATTTTTCTCCAAGACCCATTTTGGATAGTTTTATGTATAGGGGAAAGTGGTTACCCCTCGTACACTTTTTAGATTTTATTTTTTTACTCCGTTATTAATTATCGAATTCATGTGGTTTGAGTTCCTAAGTGCAATAAATATATTGTAATTTGTTGCAAAAAAGTTGGAATTTATTATGTAGAAGGTTTAAAGAATTATAGCCATTCTTCTACGATAAGATATTTGTACGAATGTACCCCCTCAGTGGGGTAGGTTCGTACAGTAGGTGGGGTACTTTCGTACGGCATGGGGTGGATTCAAACAGGGTAATTAAAAAGCGTATTATACTCATTACGTCTTTATTATAATATTATAAAAATATGTATTTATCAAAGAACTAACTTAATAATATTTGACTTGACGCATAGTCGATAAATCTTTGATAGAAAAATAACAAAAAATAAAATCATTCATTCTTAGCCAACTTATTAATAATTTTAAGCGTAACAATCAGTCTTATAATTTTTTATGAGATCGTTATATAGTTTTTAACAATTTAAACTTAAGGAAGGTTGTTATTTAGGAACTATTGCACATTATAGTTATTTAGATTAACTGGAAAAGTAAAAAGTCCCGCCATTCTAGCTGTACAGCCCCCTCGGTTTTGAGGATCTGGGAGAACCATGGTGACATCGCTGATATACAAATTGTGTATGTCTTCTATATCAGGGAAATAGAAAGACCATGATAATCCTGGTTTCTTCCGAAGATAGGATATTTTGAGTTCTGTAGCTGAATAATGGGTCAGAACTTTTCCGACGTAATAAACAACAGAAGTCTTTTTTGCAAACTTCACCAAAACGTAACAATTATCCCTGATTTTTTCTGGTGTAACATTTAAAATATCATCGATATTTTGATCATCGGTCTCTCCGTCCATTTCAAAATCAAAAGGAGATGCTGAACTATCCCGCAAGCTCAATTGCGATTCTTCAGATTCCTCTGAATATTCATATCTTTCTCTTTTCTTTGTTTTCTTCCTCTTCTGGCATGAATAAAGTTCCTTGAAATTACGTTTTACTTCTTTGGCTCTGGCTTTCCTTACCTGTTCCATTTTTTTCAGTTCTTTCTGTCGATGTCTATCTTCTATTTCATTTTTTTCAGGTATATCTGTATATATACGAGATTAGCCCGGTTTTCTTCCCTTAGGATTAGCTTTTCTATTTCTAACAGTAGGATAGGGTCTTATGACTTCTGGTGTTATTGGTTCTGCATCATTCATATCGATCGATGCCACGCTGGTGGAAGGCTGTGGTTCTTGACCGACCGACATATTTGTTTCTGGATTAGGTGGCCTATTTTCCGAATTATTTGTAGCATACACGTCAATGGAAGCGAAGTCTTCATCGCTGAAGGCCATTTCATTGAACGGCCATATACCTGGCTTTTCAAACCCACTTGTAATATTTTTTGCGGTAAAAGATTCGAAATAAGCAAATTTGATCAATTTAGGAATATTATAAATGTTGATTGTTCTGCCAGGATTCGACATATGCCAATTATTGAACGCTATTTTCAACTTTGCTTTGAATGGTCCAAATACTGCAACATCTAAAGGTTGCAATCGATGGCTTGTGTGCGGGGGAAATGACACAAAAATGATTCCATTATCTCGAGCATATGTTATCGCCAGTAAACTGATGTGGCTCTCGTGATTATCACATAGCAGTAAAATCGGATGCTCTTTAGAGCTCAGCGTGTGTTTTTGAATGTGCTTTAATACTGAAACAAATATGTCAGCATTTATCCACCCACTTCTATGAGCAGCTCCGAGGCTCCCTTCAGGTGCACCATCAAGAAAATGGTCTTTGTAGTGCACACGTGGAAATATAAATAGCGGAGGGATAGTATTTCCGCTTGCCGAAATAATAGCTCCAAATGTTACAAGTTCGCCTCTTTCCGCTGAAACAATTTGTCCTACTTGTTTCTGTGATTTAGGAGCCAAAATTTTCGGAGTTTCTAAAACAGTGGACACGCCGGACTCGTCAAAGTTAAATATCCTATCGGCCGCAAAATTATGTCGTTTGAACACATCAGCTAAATTATTATAAAAATCTTGGACAGCAGTCTTATTGAAAGCGAAAGATCGTGCCGCACTAGTGTTTTCTGGCTTCCGCAGACTTAGGTTGGCATTGCGTTCCCTATATTTACGCATCCACTCTGATGGTCGGTTTCTGACGAATTTGAATGGAGTTTATGTTCAGTTTATCTACTGAATTCTATTGAATTGGACAGATAAACGGAGGATAAACCACATGTTATATTCCTCAGAAACCGGCCCTGAGCCAGCCATTTGATTTTCGTCCCATTTTGACGGATATTTCAAATTCAACGATTTCGCGTATTCGTAGGCAAGTCTCCGAATTTGAACTATTGTTAGCCCATAATGCATTTTGCAGCAATTAATTATATAGTCATTTAAGCGTGCCTCCTCGTCCAAGGAAAAGACTTGTAAACTCGTGAATTTCGATTGAAAAGTTCGTGAGGGTCTATTGGTATTAGAGCAATCTTTAAATTTCTTGACTCTGCTTTCCAACGTTGATGTTTTGAGGTTGTATAATGAGGCGGCTTTCCTATACGACAATCTTCCTTGTATTACATCACCAATAGCTAAATTCATGGACTCTTCATCCACTTCTTGAGTTCGCGTACCTTTTTTTTTATATTTTCGGACCATGATTCAGCAATGAAATATTAAGGTTTACTTGATAATTTTATATAAATATATTACATAAAAGAAAAAAATATGTTATTGTGGGGTCTGAACGATAATTTTGAAAAGAATACCTCAATTTGATATACTGGTGGTGAACGAAATCTGAAGGGGAGCATTCGTACGCGTACGAATGTGCCCCATGTTTGGCTGTCCGAATGTACCCCCATCTCTTGCACAATATTAAAATACCAATTTATAAAAATTATACATTATATTGAGAAATATAACAATTGGAGATCAAAAAAAACAATATTAACATCAATTAATCATCAATTATTAGACAAAAATCTAACAATTGACCAACAATTACGATCAACTAAAATAGGTTAAAATTTACTTACCGGGCGCGAAAACACTATACGTCTTGTCAACTGATACAGCGTTGTTCGACTGGCGCGACACTTCGCTAGCAACATGGCTGCCAATACAGCTATGCACACACGCGAAGGTTTGTTTGTGTGCCGTTTAGTTTTTCCGTAAAATCAAACGTACGAATGTGCCCCACGTACGAAGGGTAACCACTTTCCCCTATATACGAGGGGTGATTTCCACCCCTTAGACCCTTGGGAAGTAATTCTGCTTTGGAAAGTAGATTCGTTATGTTATACAGTTTCGACAATTCCATATTAAAAAGTGTTCTTTTTTTCCCCAAGACCCATTTTGGATAGTTTTATGTATATGTTCGAGGGGTGATTTCCACCCCTTAGACCCTTGGGAAGTAATTCTGTTTCGGAACGTATATTCCTTATGTTATACAGTTTCGACAATTCCATATTAAAAAGTGTTCTTTTTTTCCCCAAGACCCATTTTGGATAGTTTTATGTATATATAAGAGGGGTGATTTTCACCCCTTAGACCCTTGGGAAGTAATTCTGCTTGGGAACGTAGATTCATTATGTTATACAGTTTCGACAATTCCATATTAAAAAGTGATATTTTTTTTCCCCAAGACCCATTTTGGATAGTTCTATGTATATATTCGAGGGGTGATTTCCACCCCTTAGACCCTTGGGAAGTAATTCAGCTTTGGAACGTAGATTCGTTATGTTATACTGTTTCATCAATTCCATATTAAAAAGTGTTCTTTTTTTCCCCAAGACCCATTTTGGATAGTTTTATGTATATATACGAGGGGTGATTTCCACCCCTTAGACCCTTGGGAAGTAATTCTGCTTGGGAACGTAGATTCATTATGTTATACAGTTTCGACAATTCCATATTAATAAGTGATATTTTTTTTCCCCAAGACCCATTTTGGATAGTTCTATGTATATATTCGAGGGGTGATTTCCACCCCTTAGACCCTTGGGAAGTAATTCAGCTTTGGAACGTAGATTCGTTATGTTATACTGTTTCATCAATTCCATATTAAAAAGTGTTCTTTTTTTCCCCAAGACCCATTTTGGATAGTTTTATGTATATATACGAGGGGTGATTTCCACCCCTTAGACCCTTGGGAAGTAATTCTGCTTTGGAAAGTAGATTCGTTATGTTATACAGTTTCGACAATTCCATATTAAAAAGTGTTCGTTTTTTCTCCAAGACCCATTTTGGATAGTTTTATGTATGATATATATTCGAGGGGTGATTTCCACCCCTTAGACCCTTGGGAAGTAATTCTGTTTCGGAACGTATATTCCTTATGTTATACAGTTTCGACAATTCCATATTGAAAAGTGTTCTTTTTTTCCCCAAGACCCATTTTGGATCGTTTTATTTATATATAAGAGGGGTGATTTTCACCCATTAGACCCTTGGGAAGTAATTCTGCTTGGGAACGTAGATTCATTATGTTATACAGTTTCGACAATTCCATATTAAAAAGTGTTCTTTTTTTCCCCAAGACCCATTTTGGATAGTTTTATGTATATATTCGAGGGGTGATTTCCACCCCTTAGACCCTTGGGAAGTAATTCTGCTTCGGAACATAGATTCCTTATGTAACACAGTTTCGACAATTCCATATTTAAAAGTGTTCTTTTTTTCCCAAGATCTACTTTGGATAGTTTTAGGTATATATTCGAGGGGTTATTTCCACTCCTTAGACCATTGGGAAGTAATTCTGCTTTAGAACGTAGATTCATTTTATTATACAGTTTCAATAATCCCATATTAAAAAGTGTTACTTCTTTTCCTATGAACCATTTGGTATATCTTTACATACATATTTCCGAGGGTTTATCTCCTCCCTTAATACTCTTTGGCAGTTATGCTGCTTTTAATTATAGATACCTTATAAAATACTGTTTATCCTGAACTAAGTTAAAAAGTTCCATCTAGTTTCCTGATACTTACTCTAGAATTTTTTATTATTTCATTATGCTTATTATTATTTTTCAGAATTGTCTTTATTGACCATGTTCAATTATAAAATTTTGGAAAAATTTGATGCTGATTTTTGTATGTTATATTCTTTGAAAATTGTCATGGGATATTATCTATATTGCATATGCAGATATAAATTACCTCTTCGTTACAATGAACGTTTAAATTTGATCATTCCTACGCTCAATTTCTGGGTTTGAAATCTGATATAGGTACTATAGGAATGTGGACTCACTCTGAATTAAATCCTCTTATAATTATTCCGAATACTCAAGTAGAAATATATTCATGCACGCCAATGAAGATCGCGATCGGGCATTTCCGTAACTTTTACCTGCCAGTTCAACCTGCCAAGTTCACGCCGGTAAGAATCACAACGTTTCATAGACTTCACGGCGTTTTTCGATCATTATATTTTCCTTTCTAGAAATTGAACGAATTGAAATATTTGTGAAATGGAACGAAAATGTATAGACCTACTTCCTGATTTGAATTTATTACTCATTACATTTCAGTCAGAACGTATGTGGAGTATTCTTGTTGAACTCCCATGGTACTACATGAATAAAAAAAATATTAAAATTTATTCTGTGTTCCTGAGAAGATCCGAAAAGCCAATTTCGGTGTGTACAGACTTGATAGAGATAAATTTTCTACTATTTGTGAGGGTGAGTTCTATATTTAAATGCTATCAAAACACATACCTAGTTATTCTCCATCAAAATAAGAATGATCGAAAAAGTAAAAATAATTTAGGACAAAAATTAATATATAAATGCTAAACATACGTCCGTGATATATCCTATGATAATTAAAATTTCAATACGCTTGGTTTCATTTAAAAAAAATTACGTGGTCAGGAGCTTTGGCGGTCTTGTTCAAACTTTGACGAATCATATCTCCGAAATAATTGGTTTCTGGGAATGATATAAATGGATTCTTATGATAGAACTGCATCATGAAATAAATTAAATTCAAACAGACCGATTCTCCTCAATAACGAACTTATCCGAGATATCCATTCCTCAAATCTACTGAAAATTATATTATATCAATTAAAACTTAGACAACATTGAAGGTTTGTTTTTACTAGAGATATTCTGAACCTAAATTGATTATGTATCTTACCAAAGAATATATTTCCATCATCTTATGGATTATCCACGGGCATTATATTATCACTTCAAAAGTACGATAGCTGAGGTTATTTCATTGGTCATTTTGCATTCAATCATACTTTGTTATAGAACAGGAAGGGTAATTCATATCAAGAATAACGAACCAGAAATAATTTTTAGATTTATCTCTCATAGGAAAATAAGATGACATGTAAGAACACAGATCATATAATAATTCACAGATAGAAAAATTAAGTACAGAATTCTGTGAAAACACAGAAGTAAGATTCATTATTGAAACTTCGAAAAATCATATCTCCGAAAGTATTAGCTTGTTAGAGTTGAAAATGATATCAATACATTTTTATGGTGAAACTGCATGTTAAAATAAATTGAATTTGAAATTTGTAATGTACAAACAAATTTTTTTTTTCGTTACTCTGAAACCATCAAGCCGATTTTGCACCAATAACGAACTCAACCAAGCTATTTATGTCCTAAACCTAGTCTGAAAATTTCAACTGTCTAGCTCATTATGTTCCAGAGTTATTCTAGAAACAAATTTTGAAATTTTTTTTTGACACTTTACGGAAGCCCAATCAATACAAAACTAATATAAAGCTCATTATTCTACAATTTGATGCTAAATTTCAGATTGATCGAGTGATCTGTTCCGGAAATATTCGTAAAAAATGTTTTTACTAAAAACGGCCATAACTCCGAAACCGCTCGATGGATTTTGCCCGTTAACGAACTCGTCCGAGATATTTACGCTCCACACCTACCCTGCAAATTTCAATCCTCTAACCGCTTTTGTTCAAGAGTTATCGTGTAAACGGCTAGACAGAAGACCGGACGCACCGGACGGCCGGCCGGACAGAATCGATTTCGACCACGGATTCTTGATCAGTGAGTCGAACCAAATCCATATGTATATATATAAATATATATTCTTTGGTAAGATACATAATCAATTTAGGTTCAGAATATCTCCAGTAAAAACAAACCTGCAATATTGTCTAAGTTTTAATTGATATGATATAATTTTCAGAGTAGATTTGAGGAATGAATATCTCGGATAAGTTCGTTATTGGGGAGAATCGGTCTATTTGAATTTAATTTCTTTCATGATGCAATTCTACCGTAAGAATCGATTTATATCATTCCCAGAGACCAATTATTTCGGCGATATGATTTGTCAAAGTTTGAACAAGAGCGCCAAAGCTCCTGTCCACAGGGCTTGAACCAATTTTTGGTATAGAAAATGTTATTTAAAATATCATCAGTATTCAGTAGTACATGCGGAGTACTACAGTTATCTCTAATATTTATATAAATGCATTAAATCGCAAAAGAGAAACAATCACAACAGCTCCAATTATTATGATTGCTAACAAAAAAATTGGTCAAGCCCTGTGGACAGGAGCTTTTTGGCGCTCTTGTTCAAAGAGACAAATTATATCTCCGAAAGTATTGGTTTCTCAGAGTTGGGAATTATATCTATGGATTCCTATGATAGAAATTCATCATGAAAAAAATTAAATTTATAAAAAGTGTCGTTTAAAAAAGGGGCTTCAAAAATTATCTTATAAAAAATATGACATTTTTTTACAAATACAAATAAGAAAAAAAGAAATTTGAAAAATAAATTCTAGAATATTGAAACAGATTCTAATTACAAAAAAAAAACATGTTTCGTATGACAATTGCCCAAAACAGGTTTGAAGTACCTACAAATAGTAGATATTCCATAAAACATGTATGAAAGAAGAGAAGTAATAATGAAAAATTAGCTTGTAATCGATCAAAAATTTCCTGATCTACGTTCACCAAATTTTCTCCTCTCTCGAACTACAGAATTATGCTTTCAATATTTACGTAATATTTTCAAACATTTTTTTTTGTTCCGTTCTGAAATGTAAGACTTTTCTGAGAAAAACTAATTTCGGAACAAACAACTGAGATTTTTCTCACTTCGCTCACATTTCGGAATACACTTTATTCTCATAATTCTTCGATTGCTGAAAGGAATTAGACAATGTCATGTCTCAGGAAAATAAGTTGACATTGTGACAATTCATACATAGAATAATTATATCATTCTGTGAAAACGTAGAAATACGATTTATTATTGAAATTTTGAAAAATCATATCTCCGAAAGTATTAGCTTGTTAGAGTTGAAAATGAAATCATTGGATTCTTAGGGTAAAACTGCTATTTGAAAAAAATTTAATTTGGAATTTGTTATGTGAAAAAAAATTTCTCTTTTTGATACTCCGAACTCCGAAACCATCTGTCCGATTTTGCCCAATAACGAACTTAGCCAAACCTACTCTGAAAATTGCAAATGTCTAGCTCATTCCGTTCGAGAGTTATCGTGCCTATGTCCGGTCGGCCGGACCGGCCGGACAGAATGAATTTCAACCACGGATTCTTGATCAGTGAGTCGAACCAAATCGTATAAGACCATTTTCATCGAAAAAATCGAAAATCACAGACATTTTGGCAAATTGATAAGCACTCTGTTCCGTGGAACAAGATCGCCAAAAAGAAAATATAATAAAAAGAAAATTTCGGGTTGCGTGTTAATAATATAATTGCGGGCTTAAATTCTTGATCGGATTCCACAGTTTGAAAAAAATCTGCATGCTTTGCACATCCTACTTTCAGCGCGCATGTTCTAGAGGAGACATCGCATTGCTGAGCTGAGGCGAGCGGGACGTATAATATGAATCGGCCTTAAGAGAGTCCAATAGAGATGAATGGACAATAGAACATGCGCGCAAAAGCTCCTGACTTCACTTCAGTGCTTATAAACATTTTTTATAGGTTTTCAGAGCCTTATATTCTCTGGCTACTTTTATGCTGCGTATGTCAACGTAAGCCAATTGGGACGAACTAGGATAAAATATGAACCTGCTATACTTACTGCTATACTCTGCTGTACTTATACATATACTTGAATATATCTATTTGAACTGAACCATTAAAATATTTATTATTTTATTTTATTTCTGAACAATAAAACCGTTTCCTTTGATATAAAATATTATTTTGAACACAAGCTGAATCGCTGAATGCAGTTTTACCATGGGCTAGAAAGTTGTCAATGTTCTATGAGCAAACTTCGTTTGCACATTTGAAAACAAGGTATCAAAGGTGAGTAATAAAGTTCCCTCAAGTTCCGAATTTCACCAAAGTTCTTTACTGTTTCTCTGGCCAAGTGGTAAAGATTCGTCTCCTAGGCACGTAGGTGTCGGGATCGATTTCCGTAGCCGAAATTATTGATTTTTTTTTCCAATTCTATCGAAAGTATAACTTTGAGCAAAGGGTTATGGACGGAATTAAGTCGATATTTTCATAAAATTACGTGTATTTTCGTATATTATTAGATATTAAAAAATTGGTTCAATCCCTGTGGACAGGAGCTTTGCCGCTCTTGTTCAAAATTTGACAAGATTTGTTGTTATTTATCAAGATCAAATGAGCAATCTGAGAAAGAGGACCATGGAAGAAATCAAATTAAAATAGCTGAAATGAATTTGACTCTCTCTTATAGAACAGGATGGCATACATGTACGAGTATGAACACAGATCATATAATAATTCATATATAGAATAATTATAGCATTCTGTGAAAACTTAGAAGTACGATTCATTATTGAAATTTCGAAAATCATATCTCCGAAAGTATTAGCTTGTTAGAGTTGAAAATTATATTAATGGATTTTTATGGAGAAACTGCATCTTAACAAATATTGAATTTGAAATTTGTAACTTAAAAAAAATTATTTTTTTTCGTTATTCCGAAACCGTCTGGCCCATTTTGCCCAACAACGAACATAACCGAGATATTTATCTCTTAAACCTACTCTGAAAATTTCAATTGCCTAGCTCATCCTGCTCGAGAGTTATTGTAGAAAAACATTTTTAAAATAATTCTTTTTTTTTACATTTACAGCAATCCGATCAATACAAAACTTCGCTTGCGTATGAAGGTCATTCTTCTACAATCTGATGCTAAATTTCAGATAGATCGAGTGATCGATTTCAGAAATATTCATAAAAAATGTTTTTACTAAAAACAGCCATAACTCCGAAACCGCTTGGTGAATTTCGCCCGTTAACGGACCTACCCTGCAAATTTCAATCCTCTAACTCCTTTTGTTCGAGAGACATCGAGTTAACGGGCTGCCGGACGACCGGCCGGCCAGACGGAATCGATTTTGACCACGGATTCTTGATCAGTGAGTCGAACCAAATCGTTTGAGACCATTTTCATCCAAAAATTCTAAAATTAGAAACATTTGGGCAAATTGATGAGCACTCTGTTCCGAGGAACAGGAGCGCCAAAAAGTCACTGCTATACAGGGCGTTTCTGATAAAATATCAATTCAAAGTTCCTCATGGCACAATCGTACGATTGAACTGATTTGGGTCCATACGCCCCCACAAATAATAAGGCACTATTTATTTTTGACCCAGCAGTGAATGTATGTAGTTGAACAGAGACCTTACGTTACCACAAACACAGAACTGTTCATATTCGAACGCGTGAATGTAAGTTTTCGAATAGGACCTTACGCCACCGCAGCCCCAGCGCTGTTCAATTTCGACCCAACAGTGAATGTATGTATTTGAAACTAATCGTTTGAGACGATTCTCGGCCAAAAAGTGGACTTGTTTTTTTTTGGACGCATGTTTTTGCAGTCGGATCCATATTCTTGGAAATGTTGGGAATATTGTTTATTTCCTAGAGCTAAGCAGCGTTGGGCTAGTTCAGTACCAGGATGGTTGACGCTCTGGGTATTAATTTGAACAAGCACGCCAAAGCCCCTTGTTTGCAAAAAGTTTTTAGACAAGCACAGAAATGAGGCTGTAAGTGTTAAGAAATTGGAGAAAAAACAACCCTATCTTATCAAAAGAAGTGTGAACTTTCAATAGCTACCCATTTTTTGGCGCTCTTGTTCCTCGGAACAGAGTGCTTATCAATTTGCCCAAATGTCTGTAATTTTCGAATTTTTGGCTGAAAGTGGTCTGGAACGATTTGGTTTGACTCACTGATCTATAATCCGTGGTCGAAATCGATTCTGTCCTGCCGGCCGGCCGTCCGTCTGGCCGTTAACATGATAACTCTCGAACGGGATGAGCTAGACAGTTGAAATTTTCAGAGTAGATTTGAGGGATAAATATCTCGGTTGATTTCGTTATTGGGCAAAATCGGTCAAATAGTTTTTTACATTACAACTATTGAATTAAATTTTATTAAGATGCAGTTTCATCATAAGAATCCATTGTTATCATTTTCAACTCTAACAAGCTAGTACTTTCGGAGATATGATGTTTCAAAGTTTCAATAATACATCGTAAGTTCTATGTATTCACAGAATGTGAACACAGAATCTGTCTGTGATCACTATTCATAAATGTCATGTTCCTATATACAGTATATTCATTATGGTGCTAGCAAAAAATACTGAAATATGGATCTACATGTGTTAGTGGTATGAACTATTAAAATTTAAATGATGAAAAGAGGATAGTATTTTATTAATATATTTTGAACTATTACAATAATTTGTTCATAATCCACTACCTACTCAAATATCAGGAATAAATGGACAATCTGCTATGATTGTCTCCAGCCTTGCTCTAGACATTTCGATGATACTTTCGAGTGGTGAAAACCATGCACCGAGTGTAAGTTGCAACAACCCATTCCACGAGGTTGAATCATTGCAGATTGTTCATTTAATCTTGATAAATAAATTTAATGACAATTTTTGAAGCACTACTAAGGCATTGAAGCATTGTAGATTGCTCTTTTTTCTATAAGATAATTTTTGAAACATTTTTTTAAACGACATTTTTTTTAAATTTAATTACTTTCATGATGCATTTTTATCATAGGAATCCATTGATATAATTCCCAACTCTCAGAAACCAATACTTTCGGAGATATGATTTGTCTGTTTGAACAAGAGCGCCAAAAAGCTCCTGTCCACAGGGTTTGAACCAATTTTTGCGCGCGTGTTCCGCAAGGAACAGCGTGCTATCATTTCGTCACAATGTCTGTATTTTTCGAATTTTTTTTCGAAAATGGTCTCAAACGATTGGGTTCGACTCCCTGATGAAGAATTCGAGGTCAAATTCAATTATGTCCGTCCGGTCCGGCTGGCCGGTCCGGCCGTTAGCACGATAACTCTCGAACGGAACGACTTAGAGCATTGAAATTTGCAGGGTAGTTTCGTAGCGTAAATATCTCGGACAAGTTCGTTAACGGGCGAAATCGACCGAGCGGTTTCGGAGTTAAGGCCGTTTTTAGTAAAAACGTTTTTTATGAATATTTCCGGAACCGATCACTCGATCTTTTTGAAATTTGGCATCAGATTGTAGAATCATGACCTTTATATGCCTGCGAAGTTTTGTGTTAAACGGACGGCCCTAAAGTGGCAAAAAAAAATTTTGAAAATTTGAAAATTTTGTTTTCACGATAACTCGAAAAATACTGATCTGATTAAATTGAAACTCAGTAGTTAGATGCAAAAGACCAAAGCAAACACTTTTGCAAAATTTCGTGAAGATCACGTGACATGAAAAAAATAAAAAAATTACTACTATTTTGCGGAATACTTTGCTTTTAATTCCGAAACATATGTTTTTTGTGTTCATGCTGCCCTTTCCGGGCATTTTCCGTATTGCGCATGCGCAGATGAGAAGTCCTTTAACTGCTGTAGTTTTCGTCAGAGAGGATTGGGATTTTGGGGTGGCGGATGCTATCCCTCCATAGAATTCAGATCCCTGATGAGGGTCTGCGCATGCGTAGATTAAAGATGCGATATCTTCCTAACCACTAGTGTTGGAGAATCGGAGTTTTTTGTAAGGTGTGTTATTTTGAGAGGACTTTTAGCCGCCAGTAGATTGCGCATGCGCAGAAGAGAAGTGACTGTTTTTGGGTTGGATGGGTTATGTTGGGAGTGCTGAGTCGATATTATGAGGTTTTAAAAGAATATTCATAGCAATTCAGTGCAAGGACAAGTCAGTTTGGGGAATGTAGCGTTGTTTCCGAGTTAAAGTGTCCGTACCGTGGCCCTGGGGCTAATTTTGAAATTGAAGTTACCCCTTACAGGCATTTTTCGTTATGCGCATGAGCAGACCATCAGTGATTTAACTGGAGGTGTTTTCGTCAGAGAGGATTAGGGTTTTGGGGTGGCGGATGCTATTCCTCTATAGAATCCCCTGTTGAGGGTCTGCGCATGCGTGGATTAAAGATGTGATATCTCCTGAACCACTAGTGTTGGAGAATCGGAGTTTTTTGTAAGGTGTGTTATTTCGAGAGGACTTTTAGCCGCGAGTAGATTGCGCATGCGCAGAAGAGAAGTGACTGTTTTTGGGTTGGATGGGTTATGTTGGGAGTGCTGAGTCGATATTATGATGTTTTAAAAGAATATTCATAGCAATTCAGTGCAAGGACAAGTCAGTTTGGGGGATGTAGCGTTGTTTCAGAGTTAGAGTGTCCGTACCATGGCCCTGGGGCTAATTTCGAAATTGCTGTAACCCCTTATGGGCATTTTTCGTTATGCGCATGAGCAGACCATCAGTGATTTAACTGCTGGTGCTTTCGTCAGAGAGGATTGGGGTTTTGGGGTGGCGGATGCTATTCCGCTATAGAATCCCCTGGTGAGGGTCTGCGCATGCGTGGATTCAAGAAGCGATATCTCCTGAATCACTAGTGTTGGAGAATCGGAGTATTTTGTGAGGTGTGTAATTTTGGGAGGACTTGCAGCCACGAGTATACTGCGCTTGCGCAGACGAGAAGTGAATGGTTTTGGGTTGTTTGGGTTATGTTGGGAGTAATGAGCCGATATTGTGAGGTTTTAAAAGAATATTCATGTCAATTCAGTGCACGGACAGAAGTCAGTTTGGGAGAAATAGCGTTGTTTCCGATTTGAAATGTCTGTATGGTGGCCCTGAGGCGAATTTATAAATAACTATATTCGGTAGATCTATATTAAAATACGTTCGGATTTGGAGAAGATGCAATTGCGTCCCTAACGGAGGACCCACAACCGCATTTTTTTCCGATCTACGGTAAAGCTAACAGCCAAACTGTATTGATAGCTATATTTGTTAAAGGAACTTGAAAAAAAAAAAAAGCACTGACGTGAAGTCAGTACTCTTTGGCGCGCGTGTCACGGTGGCTAATTTGAATTGAATGATGAGTATTTCAAGCTCAGTGGATAGAGCGAGCCGACTCTCCTTAGTCGCACAAGCTCCTAGAAGATTTGGGAGGGTCAGTATAATCCTAATCATGTTTATAGCACGCGCGCAAAAGCGAATTGACTTATCAATGAAAGAAAAAGTGTAAAAAGTCAATCTGCTTTGGCGCGCGTGCTATAAACATGATTAGGATTATACTGACCCTCCCAAATCTTCTAGGAGCTTGTGCGACTAAGGAGAGTCGGCTCGCTCTATCCACTGAGCTTGAAATACTCATCATTCAATTCAAATTAGCCACCGTGAACACGCGCGCCAAAGAGTACTGACTTCACGTCAGTGCTTTTTTTTTTTAGTATCCTCATTAGTCGCAGAAACGCTAATATCGTTTGTTCTGAATTACCCCATGTTCATAAATACCCAACTTGACCCTAATGTTCAAAAGATTAATTTAATTAAATAATTCATGATATTCTTCAGTAAAGACTTTCCAGTATATTTTCCTCAGATATATCAAGGTGGTCGACATATACAATGCTCAACAAATGATGTGGATAACACAAGATTTACGCAATTTCAACCGTAAATATTTGACTCAAAGAAAAGTTCTGTACATTTTACTAGTAATTACGTTTATTACGTGAAGTCAGTACTCTTTGGCGCGCGTGTTCACGGTGGCTAATTTGAATTGAATGATGAGTACTTCAAGCTCAGTGGATAGAGCGAGCCGGAGATCTACCCAGAGGATAGTGGACACCATTCACTGTCGGTTCAAAAATTAACAGTGCTGTATCTAAGCTGCCATAAGGATAGGGTAACAAAGTTGAAAACGAACAAAACTGACTCTACTTAGTCGCACAAGCTCCTAGAAGGTTCTGAGGGATCTCCTTGGGAAAGACTTGGGAGGGTCAGAATAATCATAATCATGTTTATAGCACGCGCACCAAATGCAGATTGACCCCAATGCTTTTTTACACTTTTTCTTTCATTATTAAGTCAATCTGTATTTGGCGCGCGTGCTATAAAATCACATACCTTACAAAAAACTCCGATTCTCCAACACTAGTGGTTCAGGAGATATCGCATTTTTAATCCACGCATGCGCAGACCCTCACCAGGGGATTCTATGGAGTAATAGCATCCGCCACCCCGAATCCCCAATCCACTCTGACGAAAACTACAGCAGTCGAATGACTTCTCATCTGCGCATGCGCATAACGAAAAATGCCCGGTAAGGGCAGCATAAAATTGGTTCAAGCCCTATGCACAGGAGCTTTTTGGCACTCTTGTTCAAACAGACAAATTATATCTCCGAAAGTATTGGTTTCTCAGAGTTGGGAATTATATCAATGGATTCTTATAAAAAAAAAGCAATTTATTTCCAACAGGGGTACCCAATTACAGGAAATGCTATCATAAAAATATAGATACTTAACATTCATACATTTAAAAATTTAAAAGAGTAATGGAGAATATAATAAATATTAAAAATATTGCACTGTAGTTATATATAAAAGTAAATGCTGAAACGAAGTATACACAAGTATTCACAAATTCAAATGGAATATAAAACACAATAATATTAAAAGTGGTTGTCGATACATGATACCAAGGTGTTCGAAGAGTCGAAATGAATATCACAAAATTCACAGATTTTGTTGAAGCTACTGCACATAAAATTCAGCGGTGATCGTACCATAACATTTGTTCGCGATGCTACGCAGTAAAACTTTGAATTGTGTCGACCTCCAACTCTAGGTACTAAGAAATTGATATCGTTCAAAAGAACAATACAATCAATGTTGTAATTAACTAATTTATGCAGGAATTTTGTACCAAGAATAACTCTTCTTTTTTCCAGAGATGTTATATCAAATCGCGATAACAAAATGTCATGGTCGATACCTCTCGCAGGATATTGTCCATCGACTTTTAGGCATAAATATTTCAAGAACTTTCTCTGCACGCATTCGATTGATGTTTTTTGGTAGTCGTAAACTGGATTCCATATCATAGAACCAAACTCCAACTTAGATCTAACATATGTAAAATATAGCAATTTTAAGGTGGTTACATTTTTGAAGCTTTTGCTGTTTCTGTAAATGAATCCAAGCATCCTACTTGCATCAGCAGTCATATTTCTGATATGTGTCGCAAATGTGAATTTACTGTCGTATGTTATACCAAGGTCTTTTATCTCGTTTACACGGTTGATTGTATTATTGTCGACTGTATAATCGTACATTAAAGTTCGCGATTTTTTTGTGAATGACATCACACTGCACTTGGACACATTCAGTTGTAGGCGATTATCATTGCACCAAAGTTTGATTACATCTAATTCAGATTGTACTCTCTGGCAGTCAGTGATGTCATCAATTTTACAATACAATTTTAGGTCATCTGCAAAAAGTAGGCTAGGAATATTCAAAGAGATTGCCAGATCATTAATAAAAATTAAAAACAAAAGAGGTCCTAGATTAGAACCTTGTGGCACTCCAGACGTAACTACGTATGGAGCAGATTTGAAGGATTCGTATTCGACAAATTGTTTTCTGTTAATTAGATATGATTCAGTTAGAGTAAGCATTCGGCTAGAGAATCCAATTTTTTTTAATTTGCTGAGAAGAACATAATGGTCTATTTGATCGAAGGCTTTTTGAAAGTCTAAATAGACAACATCGACTTGCTTTTGTTTGTCCAGGTAAGTACAGAGATATTGATTTAAACATGCGAGGTTTGTAACACATGATCTTTGCTTCACAAAACCGTGCTGAGTAGAAGAAATTACATTCTGAACATGAGAGTACGCAACATCCCGCACACATGATATGATAGAACTGCATCATTAAAGAAATTAAATTTAAAAAAGTGCTTTTAAAAAAAATGCTTCAAAAATTATCTTTTAAAAAGAGAGCAATCTACAATGCTTCAATGCCTTAATGCTTCAAAAATTGTCATTAAATTAATTTATCAAGATTAAATGAGCAATCTGCAATGATTCAACCTCGTGGAGTGGGTTGTTGCAACCTACTCGTACACTCGGTGTATATTTTTCACAACTCGAAATACCTAAGGAAAGTATCATCGAAATGTCTAGAGCAAGGCTGGAGACAATCATAGCAGATTGAGTAGGTAGTATAGTGGATTAAGAACAAATTATTTTAATAGTTCAAAATATATTAATAAAATACTATCCTCTCTTCATAATTTAAAATTTAATTGTCCATACCACTAACACATTCTTTTCTGTATTATGAACCTTAACTCAAGAAAAAATGATTGATACATATTTCAGTATTTTTTTGCTAGCAATATTATGAAAATACTGTATATAGGAACATATCTCACAACTTAAGGAAGTAATAGGTAATATTAACCTCAGTGGTCAACGAATAGTAATTTCTTTTGATGATTCCATTATGTTCTTCTTTCCTATTGCCTCCATAAACTACATCAAAACAGTCTTGTATATATTCACAAAAACTATTGGACGGATTTTGCCCAATAACGAACTTAACCGAGATATTCATCAAACCTACTCTGAAAATTTCAACTGTCTAGCTCATTCCGTTCGAGAGTTATCGTGTTAACGGCCAGACGGCCGGACAGAATCGATTTAGACCACGGATTCTTGACCAGTGAGTCAAACCAAATCATTCAAAGCCATTTTCAACCAAAATTCGAAAATTACAGACATTTGGACAAATTGATAAGCACTCTGTTCCGAGAAACTAGAGCGCCAAAAACAGGTTTCGGAATTTCAAGCAAAATATTCCGCCAAATAGTAGTAATTTTTGGAATTTTTTCATGTCGCGTGATCTTCACGAAAAAGTGTTTACTTTGGTATTTTGCACCTAACTACTGAGTTTCAATTCAATCAGTTCAGTATTCTTCGAGTTATCATGGAAACAAAATTTTAAAATTTTTTAATTTTTTTTTGCCACTTTATGGCCATTCGGTCAGTACAAAATTTCGCAGGCATATAAAGGTCATGATTCTACAATTTGATGCTAAATTTCAGATAGATCGAGTGATCGGTTCCGGAAATATTCATAAATGACGCTTTTACTAAAAACGACTTTAACTCCGAAGCCGCTAGGTGGATTTCGCCCGTCAACGAACTTGTCCGAGATATTTACGCTACAAA
Source organism: Halyzia sedecimguttata (assembly GCA_937662695.2). NCBI lineage: Eukaryota > Metazoa > Arthropoda > Insecta > Coleoptera > Coccinellidae > Halyzia > Halyzia sedecimguttata. The sequence continues at coordinate 76,240,702 of OW569414.2, forward strand.
ACTACCCTGCAAATTTCAACGCTCTAACTCGTTCCGTTCGAGAATTATCGTGCTAACGGCTGGCCGTAATCACCAGACCGATTCTACCCTGCAATAACGAACTTATCCGAGATATTCATTCCTCAAACCTACACTGAAAATTAAATTATATCAATTGAAACTTAGCCAACATTCCAATTTTGTTTTTACTGGAGATTTTCTGCACCCAATTCGATTAACTTGCTAAATTATATATTTCCATCACCATATGGATTATGGGCATTATATTATCACCCACGAATTGTAATATCCTATAATCCTCATAATTCTACGATAGATGAGTTATCATGAGTTTATTTCATTGGTCATTTTGCATTCAATCATACTATGTTTTCCAGAATAACTAGAAAAAAATATGGCATTTCCCTTCAAGATGACACGACGTATGAACACATATCATGAAATTTGTTTTTCCGTTACTCTGAAACCATCAGCGATTTTGCCCAATAACGAACGCAATCGAGATATTTATCTCCCGAACCTACTCGGAAAATTTCAACTGCCTAGCTAATTCCGTTCAAGAGTTATCGCGTAAACGGCTGGACCGGCTGGCCGGACAGAATCGATTTTGACCACGGATTCTTGATCAGTGAGTCAAACCTAATCGTTTAAGACCATTTTCATCCAGAAATTCGAAAATTACAGACATTGGGGCAAATTGATAAGAACTCTGTGCCGAGGAACAAGAGCGCCAAAAAGTAGTAACTGCAAAAAATAGTGAAGGCTGAAGGTGAGTGATAACATACAAAATACCTTAGGTGCAAAAGTGACAATGACTCAAAAACGTTTTAAATATTGTGTAGGCATTCCCCTGCTACGTCTTAGTGTTGTTACTCGGGGAGAGAAGAATATAACCGTTGTATCGCAGCCCTGATGGGGTAGTTAGCAAATACGTTACGATACCTAGGCTTTAATGTCATATGTACATACTCAATTGTATGTACACTATTTCAGATCTGACAGTTATATTCACATTTACTAATCATATCCCAAAAAAATTGACAATACACCAAATCACAAAACACATTAATCTGACATTTGAGATAAACGACGATCACTCCATTATCGACCCTCGATCGAGAGGAGATACGGAGCCGGAGCTTCCACTCCATAGATGGCGCTATCAGTATTGAAATTTCCTATGGTTTGTGAAGAGTTGAGACTGCGACACAATAATATGCATTATACAGATAAAACTAAGCTACTAGTAATAGTTTGGGTTCGAAGGTAAGAATATCAAGAAGCGGACAAAAATCCAGCAACTATGCTACAGCGCTCGTGAATTTAATTTTAAGTGTATAAACATCTTCATGCATTTACTGGGTGTTAAGGAATAAATGTTAGAAATTTTAAGGACATGTACATAGGAAATGCAAAAATAGACGCAAAATATTAAGTTGTTAGAGCTTGTAAGCATTACCGTTACATTCACAAAAAACCCTTGATTGATGCTTTGATACAAGAAATTTTCCTATTTTTTCGCGAGTATGGTAATAGTCTTGAAAATCAATCATCCACTTATTGATTGATATGTAACTTTGTTCATCGATTATTCTATGAAGATGTTTATGGAATGAAAAAATGCCATTAAGATGCAATTTCAATTTCATTATCAGATATAAGAAGACAACGATTATATTCTTCTCGGTATAATTTGCCTTTATATTGTTTTTTAGAGACCATAACGAAGATATAAGTAATCATTATACCTACGTATTCGACTATTTGCTATAGAGTTTTTGGTGAGGTAAGTTCATTTTGACTTCGGATATTCGTTGGTTTAATATAAATTGTGGAGCCAATTCCATGTAATAAATTATTCAAATTCATATTATTTTCAAAATTGGTTCGTTCTTGATATAAATGACATTTCGAATAACTTACAGCTACTGTTTAGAAATTTACGTCTTGAAAATGAATATGTAATATTAAAAATACGAATAAAAAAAATGAGTTTTGGATTCTTTCGATTCGAGATATTGTAGATGGCATTTTGAAAGACTCCAAGGTACATACGAGATTTCAAAGAGAATCATATCACTAGTACCAAAACATTTTTTTAGCAAAAATCTTTCGGATACTTATCGACATAATTCGCTGTAATTTGTTATGTTAGACCAGAGTCGATATTTTTTTAAACAAGAAAAATAATAGTAGGATGAAACCTATTGGAAAGGGAGGTGAATAGAACAAAAAAAAGCACTGACGTGAAGTCAGTACTCTTTGGCGCGCGTGTTCACGGTGGCTAATTTGAATTGAATGATGAGTATTTCAAGCTCAGTGGATAGAGCGAGCCGACTCTCCTTAGTCGCACAAGCTCCTAGAAGATTTGGGAGGGTCAGTATAATCCTAATCATGTTTATAGCACGCGCGCCAAAGCAGATTGACTTTTTACACTTTTTCTTTCATTGTTAAGTCAATTCGATTTTGCGCGCGTGCTATAAACATGATTAGGATTATACTGACCCTCCCAAATCTTCTAGGAGCTTGTGCGACTAAGGAGAGTCGGCTCGCTCTATCCACTGAGCTTGAAATACTCATCATTCAATTCAAATTAGCCACCGTGAACACGCGCGCCAAAGAGTACTGACTTCACGTCAGTGCTTTTTTTTTTTTTCAAGTTCCTTTAACAAATATAGCTATCAATACAGTTTGGCTGTTAGCTTTACCGTAGATCGGAAAAAAATGCGGTTGTGGGTCCTCCGTTAGGGACGCAATTGCATCTTCTCCAAATCCGAACGTATTTTAATATAGATCTACCGAATATAGTTATTTATAAATTCGCCTCAGGGCCACCATACAGACATTTCAAATCGGAAACAACGCTATTTCCCCCAAACTGACTTGTGTCCGTGCACTGAATTGACATGAATATTCTTTTAAAACCTTACAATATCGGCTCATTACTCCCAACATAACCCAAACAACCCAAAACCATTCACTTCTCGTCTGCGCAAGCGCAGTATACTCGTGGCTGCAAGTCCTCCCAAAATTACACACCTCACAAAATACTCCGATTCTCCAACACTAGTGATTCAGTAGATATCGCTTCTTGAATCCACGCATGCGCAGACCCTCACCAGGGGATTCTATAGCGGAATAGCATCCGCCACCCCAAAACCCCAATCCTCTCTGACGAAAGCACCAGCAGTTAAATCACTGATGGTCTGCTCATGCGCATAACGAAAAATGCCCATAAGGGGTTACAGCAATTTCGAAATTAGCCCCAGGGCCACGGTACGGACACTCTAACTCTGAAACAACGCTACATCCCCCAAACTGACTTGTCCTTGCACTGAATTGCTATGAATATTCTTTTAAAACCACATAATATCGACTCAGCACTCCCAACATAACCCATCCAACCCAAAAACAGTCACTTCTCTTCTGCGCATGCGCAATCTACTCGCGGCTAAAAGTCCTCTCGAAATAACACACCTTACAAAAAACTCCGATTCTCCAACACTAGTGGTTCAGGAGATATCACATCTTTAATCCACGCATGCGCAGACCCTCAACAGGGGATTCTATAGAGGAATAGCATCCGCCACCCCAAAACCCTAAACCTCTCTGACGAAAACACCTCCAGTTAAATCACTGATGGTCTGCTCATGCGCATAACGAAAAATGCCTGTAAGGGGTAACTACAATTTCAAAATTAGCCCCAGGGCCACGGTACGGACACTTTAACTCGGAAACAACGCTACATTCCCCAAACTGACTTGTCCGTGCACTGAATTGCTATGAATATTCTTTTAAAACCTCATAATATCGACTCAGCACTCCCAACATAACCCATCCAACCCAAAAACAGTCACTTCTCTTCTGCGCATGCGCAATCTACTGGCGGCTAAAAGTCCTCTCAAAATAACACACCTTACAAAAAACTCCGATTCTCCAACACTAGTGGTTAGGAAGATATCGCATCTTTAATCTACGCATGCGCAGACCCTCATCAGGGATCTGAATTCTATGGAGGAATAGCATCCGCCACCCCAAAATCCCAATCCTCTCTGACGAAAACTACAGCAGTTAAAGGACTTCTCATCTGCGAATGCGCAATACGGAAAATGCCCGGAAAGGGCAGCATGAACCTCAAAAACATATGTTTCGGCATTAAAAGCAAAGTATTCCGCAAAATAGTAGTAATTTTTTTATTTTTTTCATGTCACGTGATCTTCACGAAATTTTGCAAAAGTGTTTGCTTTGGTCTTTTGCATCTAACTACTGAGTTTCAATTTAATCAGATCAGTATTTTTCGAGTTATCGTGAAAACAAAATTTTCAAATTTTCAAAATTTTTTTTTGCCACTTTAGGGCCGTCCGTTTAACACAAAACTTCGCAGGCATATAAAGGTCATGATTCTACAATCTGATGCCAAATTTCAAAAAGATCGAGTGATCAGTTCCGGAAATATTCATAAAAAACGTTTTTACTAAAAACGGCCTTAACTCCGAAACCGCTCGGTCGATTTCGCCCGTTAACGAACTTGTCCGAGATATTTACGCTACGAAACTACCCTGCAAATTTCAACGCTCTAAGTCGTTCTTTTCGAGAGTTATCGTGCTAACGGCCGGACCGGCCGGCCGGACCGGACGGACAGAATTGAATTTGACCTCGAATTCTTCATCAGGGAGTCGAACCCAATCGTTTGAGACCATTTTCGAAAAAAAATTCGAAAAATACAGACATTGTGACGAAATGATAGCACGCTGTTCCTTGCGGAACACGAGCGCAAAAATGAAAAGAAAAATAATTTACGTGTGACCTGAGGTCGGGAAGTGGAAGGGGGTGACATTTTAAGGGTAAAAAATGATTTATCTCGATTTCCGCAAAACTACAAGTGCTAAGGAAAGAAGTTGAATCTCAAAGTTATAGCTAATAAAAAAAAAAAGCACTGACGTGAAGTCAGTACTCTTTGGCGCGCGTGTTCACGGTGGCTAATTTGAATGATGAGTACTTCAAGCTCAGTGGATAGAGCGAGCCGAAGATCTACCCAAAGGATAGTGGACACCATTCACTGTCGGTTCAAAAATTAACAGTGCTGTATCTAAGCTGCCATCAGGATAGATTAACAAAGTTGGAAAAGAACACAAGTGACTTTCCTTAGTCGCACAAGCTCCTAGAAGATTTTGGAGGGTCAGTATAATCCTAATCATATTTATAGCACGCGCGCCAAAGCAGATTGACTTTTTACACTTTTTCTTTCATTGTTAAGTCAATCTGCTTTTGCGCGCGTGCTATAAATATGATTAGGATTATACTGACCCTCCAAAATCTTCTAGGAGCTTGTGCGACTAAGGAAAGTCACTTGTGTTCTTTTCCAACTTTGTTAATCTATCCTGATGGCAGCTTAGATACAGCACTGTTAATTTTTGAACCGACAGTGAATGGTGTCCACTATCCTTTGGGTAGATCTTCGGCTCGCTCTATCCACTGAGCTTGAAGTACTCATCATTCAATTCAAATTAGCCACCGTGAACACGCGCGCCAAAGAGTACTGACTTCACGTCAGTGCTTTTTTTTTTTTCAAGTTCCTTAGACAAATTTAGCTATCAATACAGTTTGGCTGTTAGCTGTACCGTAGATCGAAAAAAATTGCGGTTGTGGGACCTCCGTTAGGAACGCAATTGCATATTCTCCAAATCCGAACGTATTTTCATATAGATCTACCGAATATGGTTATTTATAAATTCGCCTCAGGGCCACCATACAGACATTTAAACTCGGAAACAACGCTATATCCCCCAAACTGACTTGTGTCCGTGCACTGAATTGACATGAATATTCTTTTAAAACTTCACAATATCAGCTCATTACTCCCGACATAACACAAACAACCCAAAACCATTCACTTCTCGTCTGCGCAAGTGCAATATACTCGTGGCTGCAAGTCCTCCCACAATTACAAACCTCACAAAAAACTCCGATTCTCCAACACTAGTGGTTCAGGAGATATCGCTTCTTGGATCCACGCATGCGCAGACCCTCACCAGGGGATTCTATAGCGGAATAGCATCTTCCACCCCAAAACCCCAATCCTCTCTGACGAAAGCACCAGCAGTTAAATCACTGATGGTCTGCTCATGCGCATAACGAAAAATGCCTGTAAGGGGTAACATCAATTTCAAAATCAGCCCCAGGGCCACGGTACGAACACTTCAATTCGGAAACAACGCTACATCCCCCAAATTGACTTGCCGTGCACTGAATTGCCATGAATATTCTTTTAAAACCTCACAATATTGGCTCAGCACTCCAGACGTAACCCATACAACCCAAAAACAGTCACTTCTCTTCTGCGCATGCGCAATCTACTTGCGGCTGAAAGTCCTCCCAAAATCACACACCTTACAAAAAACTACGATTCTCCAACACTAGTGGTTCAGGAGATATCGCATCTTGAAACCACGCATGCGCAGACCCTCACCAGGGGATTCTATAAAGGAATAGCATCCGCCACCCCGAAACCCCAATCCTCTCTGACGAAAACTTCACCAGTTAAATCACTGATGGTCTGCTCATGCGCATAACCAAAAATGCCTGTAAGGGGTAACATCAATTTCAAAATTAGCCCCAGGGCCACGGTACGGACACTTTCACTCGGAAACAACGCTACATCCCCCAAACTGACTTGTCCTTGCACTGAATTGCTATGAATATTCTTTTAAAACCTCATAATATCGACTCAGCACTCCCAACATAACCCATCCAACCCAAAAACTGTCACTTCTCTTCTGCGCATGCGCAATCTACTGGCGGCTAAAAGTCCTCTCAAAATAACACACCTTACAAAAAACTCCGATTCTCCAACACTAGTGGTTCGGAAGATATCGCATCTTTAATCTACGCATGCGCAGACCCTCATTAGGTATCTGAATTCTATGGAGGAATAGCATCCGCCACCCCAAAACCCCAATCCTCTCTGACGAAAACTACGGCAGTTAAAGGACTTCTAATCTGCGCATGCGCGATACGGAAAATGCCCGGAAAGGGCAGCATGAACCTCAAAAAAATATGTTTCGGCATTAAAAGCAAAGTATTCCGCAAAATAGTAGTAATTTTTTTATTTTTTTCATGTCACGTGATCTTCACGAAATTTTGCAAAAGTGTTTGCTTTGGTCTTTTGCATCTAACTACTGAGTTTCAATTTAATCAGATCAGTATTTTTCGAGTTATCGTAAAAACAAAATTTTCAAATTTTCAAGATTTTTTTTTGCCACTTTAGTGCCGTCCGTTCAACACAAAACTTCGCAGGCATATAAAGGTCAGGATTCTACAATCTGATGCCAAATTTCAAAAAGATCGAGTGATCGGTTCCGGAAATATTCATAAAAAACGTTTTTAGTAAAAACGGCCTTAACGCCGAAACCGCTCGGTCGATTTCGCCCGTTAACGAACTTGTCCGAGATATTTACGCTACGAAACTACCCTGCAAATTTTAACGCTCTAAGTCGTTCCGTTCGAGAGTTATCGTGCTAACGGCCGGACCGGCCGGCCGGACCGGACGGACAGAATTGAATTTGACCTCGAATTCTTCATCAGGGAGTCGAACCCAATCGTTTGAGACCATTTTCGAAAAAAAATTCGAAAAATACAGACATTGTGACGAAATGATAGCACGCTGTTCCTTGCGGAACACGCGCGCAAAAAGATCTACAACTTTTGTATTCACACTTTTTTCAGATAACCTCAAAATTTATTTAAAAAATTCAAATAACCAAGTTTTTGGTTTTAATTTTTATCTTTCACAAAAAAGGTTTTTTTCTCGAAATTTGGTGAAAACACTTTGTAATTCTTTTGATTTAAAATATTTATTTTCTCACCTTATTTTGACTTTATATCGGTAAAGCAGCCTAATTTTCCATCGAAAATTCTAACTTCAAAATATCTGCTTTTTTGAAAAAGTCGGTGGGCTTTTTGTTCCTTCAAATCCCTTCTTTCTCATGTTGTAAAAAAATATACATTACTATGGTAGATGTTCCCAGAATATGCTAAGTTAATAAACTTAATATTTAATAAGACATCGACAATATTTTGAGAAAGTCGGAGAATCTTCTATAAATTATATGCGTAGATGCCTATTTATTGCTTATTTAAGATAACTGAAATATATCTCAGTGACCTAAGGAAAATTTTTAGCCAATCGAAAGGTACTTCATAGAGAAGTGGGGAAGGGGCTAGGAGGGTCTGGGCCTTACTACCTGTTATTTCGTCGCAGTTTCTGGGAAAATTTACCATAGTAATGTAAATTTTTTTCACGCCATCAGAAATTTGAGATTTCAACGAACAAAAAGGGTCACTGACTTCTCACTGACGTGAGTATTATCGATTGGAAACTCGGGTGCTTTTTCGATATTAAGTCAAAATAAGGTGAAAAAAAGCACCTTTCAAAAGAAAGTAATCGATGGAATCAATGGGAAAATAAACAAAATCTTCATGTAAAATTTACAGCTTTTCTTTATATGGAACCTCATCATCATCATTCTTTTCAGCAGACTATGGAAAAATGATGGAACTCTACGAAAAATTACGCAACATAAGAGGTGAATTTTCTACATACATATGAATGAATGGTCGCATTCAGCGAACGAAGCGCTCAGCTACTTTACGCTACCGCTACCTAGCACGAATCAAATGTGCTCCATAAATAGCCTCCGCTCCACAACGTGTTGAGTTCGTAGGGCATGTGCCACCGAACGTTTTGGTAACGGTTGCGCAACTGTTTCGTCTGCTGAACGCGACCATTGATTGTAACACATGCATCAAACAGTTTCCGGGCTAAGTAAGAAAAACTTTGACGAATCATATCTCCGAAAGTATTGGTTTCTCACAGTTGGGAATGATATCAATGAATTCTTATTATAGAACTTCAGCCTAAAAGAAATTAAATTGAAATAAGTGTAATTTAAAAAGAAAAAAAGACTGCCAAAAATTAATAATCCGAAACCACCAGACAGATTCTACCCAATATTTATTTCTTTAAATTTACTCTGAAAATTATATTACAGCAGTTAAAACTAAGTCTATATTCCAATTTTGTTTTTACTGGAGATATTGTGAACCCAATTTGATTTACTTACTAAAGTATATATTTCCATCATTGTATGGATTATTCAAGGGAATTATATTATCACCAAACAAGTACATAAACATAATATCATATAATCCCCACAATTCATCATTTTTTTGGTCATTTTGCATTCAATCATACTTTGTTCTCTAGAACAGGAGGGGATTTTATATCAGACATAAATTTGACATATCCCTTATAGGAAAATGAGATGACATGTATGAACACATATCATATAATAATTCATAGATAGACTAAGACCATTTCCAGCCAAAAATTCGAAAATTGTAGACATTTGGGCAAATTGATAAGCACTTTGTTCCGAGGAACAAAATGCAAAAACAAAATATTTTCGCAAAATTCGTTTATAAGTATTCATCGACATAATTTCCATCTGAGAGCCTACGCACACGGACATACCAAATCGAAGCAAGTCCCTGTCTTACACTGGTTTCCATGGGAATCATGCCATCGATAACTACAATTGTAATTTCAGCGTTGCCAGTCTACACGATTCACGCGACAGGCATGGAAGCAGAACGATCGAGTAGTTCGAATGACGCTAAAGTCATGGAGGTTTAGCTCTAGTTTTGTCCTTGTTCCTCGGAACAGAGTACTTATCAATTTACCCGAATGTCTGTGATTTTCGATTTTTTGGCTGGAAATGGTCTTAGGTTTAGTTCGACTCACTAATCAATAATCCGTGGTCAAAAGCAATTCTGTCCGGCCTTCCATCCGTTAACACGATAACTCTTGAAAGGAATGAGCTAGACAGTTGAAATTTTCAGAGTAGGTTTGGGAAATGAATATCTAGGTTAAGTTCGTTACTGGGCCAAATCGGTGGTTTCGGAGTAACGAAAAAAATATTTTTTTTACATTTCAAATTTCAAATTCTATTTTTTTGAGATGCAGTTTCATCATAAGAATCTATTGGTATAATTTTCAACTCTATAGTACAAATACTTTCGGATATATCATTTTTCAAATTTTAATTAAATAATATGATTTCATAGACTGTTTTAATTATAATTTGCTGCAGTTCTATCAATAGAATCCATTGATATCTTTCTCAACTCTGAGAAACCAATACTTTCGGTGATATGATTTCTCAAAGTTTGAATAATTACTCGCTAGTAGACTGACAAGAGCGCCAAAGGCCCCCTGTCCACAGAGCTTTCCCACTTTTTCCTAATAAAATTCGGGACTTGACAATTGATACAAGCCTACTGTATTTAGACAAAACATTGTAAGCTTATACGAATTTATTCTGTAGTAAGAGAATAACAATATTTATGTCTACGTTTCGTAAATATTTATTATATTAACAAATTTGTGATCATACTTTTTTCTAAAATTAATTTCTTGAGTGAAAAATTGAAAATAATAATTTATTACGGAATAACTAAAATGATGTCAAAAAGTATTTTCTCTATTTCAGTATCGTAATGAGTCCATTCCAGCACTAAAAACAGTGCTGGAATGAACTCATTCCCGCATTGTTTCTAGTTATATTTTTCGTTTTGTGGTAGTCAGCACTGACATTCGATCCTATCAAATTTCAACACACGTCAATTGTCAATATAATATAATGTAGATATAGTGAAATAATTGTTGAGAGGAAAAGTTTTATTTTCTTTAAAAAATTAGTTACTGGAGATTTCCTTCTTGCTAATTTTGAATCATTCATGATATTAGGAAACTGTTAAATCATGATCTCCATGCCCTACCTATGACTCAAATTGAAATTCCGTAATCTGTCAACTTTCGCAACAGTCACACCAACTGCCAGGATACAATACAAAAGTCACTAGGATGTAAAATCCGAGTTTTTCACTAAATTTCAACGGTATTTTACAAAACTTGCCTGAAATAGAGAAATTATCGTCTAATACTCGTTGCAGAAAGCAATTCCAACACTCATGCGTTCGAAAACTCGTGTTTGAATAGTAGCCCATACTGCAACTTGTTTTAGAATATATTTTTAACAAGTTCCTGTAGGTTTTTTTCCGTAGATTTCTAATATCTGAGCTCAGATTTTTGATGTTTATTATAAAGGATGAGTTATTCTGGAAAAAAATAGTATATTCTAAAAAAAGTCGCAGAATGGGCTCCTATTCAAAACCTATTCAAAACTCGCTCCTTCGTCGCTCGTTTTCGATGGCATGAGTGTTGGAATAGTCTTCTGCAACGAGTATCAGACGATATTTTCTCTATTTCAGTCAAGTTTTGTAAAAAACTGTTGAAATTCAATGAAAACTCGGACTATACATCTTAGTGACTTTTGTATTGTATCTTGGCAGTTGGTGTGACTGTTACGAAAGTTGACAGATTACGCAATTTGAATTTGAATCATACGTAGGACATGGAGATCAGATTTAAAACAGTTTCCTTATAGCATGAATGATTCAAAATTTGCAAGAAGGAAATCTCTAGTACCTTATTTTTTAATCAAAATAAATCTTTTTCCCTCAATAATTATTTCACAATATCCAGATTATATTATATTGACAATTGACGTGTGTTGAAATAAGATCGACTGTCAATGCTGACTACAATAAAACGAAAAATATAACTAGAAACAATGCGGGAATGAATTCATTCCAACACTGTTTTTAGTGCGGGAATGGACTCATTACGATACTGAAATAGAGAAATAATATTGCAGTCCTGAATTTGTCTTCCTTCAAAGGGCTACTTGTTAAGGCCTTTCAGTTTAATTCATATATCTACCAAATTTAAACCAAATTGTCTGATTCAACATAGCGGATTGCTTTTTTTGTCTAAATTCACAAATGTCTCTGTATGTCAGTAACAAAGCGGTTTTACACTGTTGTATATGGCATTATGTAATCATATTGGCAATTCCTATAACCCTATAAGTTGTGTCGGTGCGTTATCTCCGAATCGATTACTTCTAATTTAACTTATTGACGATAAATAATGTAGGGGGGGGGCTTTGGTTGTTTGATGATTAAATCTTAATTTGAAATTCCGCAAAGTCTAATAATTTGATGTCTTTACATGCATACCTATATTTCCTCAGAACTCAAAAGGAACTCAGAGGATTATCTGAAGCTATTAGTCCATATTACTTTAGGACCACTGAAACATAAATTAGCAACACCCATTTTTCTTTCTCTATTCTCATTGTATTTTTTTTCGATGATTCTGGGAATATATACGTTTTTCTCCAATATGGATCTCCGTTTCGCCAGGGAATATGGACCAACATGGGGACAACAAACTTTTGTGAGTATGTATATATATAGGATTTTTATATCAATCGCCTAGGGGTTGATTGAATTACGCTTCTAACATTACGGCTTTAAAGTCTTAGGTTATCAAAAGCACTTGTTCTGCTATTTACACACTTTATATACAATACAACTCGAAGAAATATAGTATATAACATTGACAGTATTTACTTTCACAATTACTGAAGTTCGTCTACTACCGCAATATACTCTTAATTCGTCAGAATTCAATAAAATCGTCTAAGACTCAGGCATAACAACTCGTATCCTATAACCGTCTTAATTCTACCATTTTCTTCTTCCTCGATTCCTCATACCCTCGGTACCTACTCTGCTTACCCCCCCCCCCGCACTTCGGTATGCAACGATTGGTAATTTCCTCGCTGAAAATACCCCGCCTTCGACCAATAGGATACTTTGTAATGATCCCACGGCTTTATGGCAATTCCTGGAATATAGTCGTTGTTAATGTTGCACTACAATAGCTTTTCGAGTATTATAGAATCCAGATATAGATATCCCTATAACCCTAACCTCTTTGGAGACACCAGAGAGTCACGGTTTGGTCTCAAATTCTGGTGGTACATCGTCTTCGAAATCTTTATAGGATTGCTAAATGCTTATGGGCTTCAGGTGATTGAGGGTTTAGAGATCGTCTGATGTATCGATAATGCGTCGTTTGTACCCTTAAAATGTAATCCTAATTCTATACAACTATATACAAGTAGAATTCCAAACCTACATGTATATTCTTTTGAAAGTGTTAGCAGAAGTTAGTGTTACGGGGTACCATACAATGCGACTCATGAATCATCATCATAAAAGAGCTTAGGGTAAAACCTCAATGAAAAAGTTCGACTCGATTATAAAAGAGCTTAGAGAAAAACGACAGCGAAAAAAACCTGTCTACCTGTATATATCAAATACCATGATTTGGCTTTCGAACTTAAGGACTTAATTCGAATTCATCATGGTAAATTCGAATTAATTGTCCAATACAGGAGAATGGACAACATAATTTACCATGGTTAATTCGATTAAGGGTGTCCAATACAGGAGAATGGACAATAGAACATACGCGCAAAAGCTCCTGACTTCACGTCAGTGCTTGTTTCATACCATGCATCTTTGTTAAGTTATTTTCGATGCTTACTTTCTTGATCATTTCGTCACTAGTAAGATTGGCTGATGAAATGTACCTGGTAAGAGAGGACCAGGCTTTCTGGTTTTTGATGCTCTCATTACCTGATCCTTTCCTAGATATTCTGAGAATGGCTTCATGTCTCCCTGTAAGTGTTGGGATTTGTGAAAATTGTTCGCAAAGTTAAATATTGATGGGCATTTCTTTCTTCAATATGTTCCGAGGGACAAGAGCGCCAAAAAAGGAGAGGTTTCTCCAAGCTACCTGAAACTCAACCTGAAAAATGAAAAAACAAGAGGAGAAAAATGAAGAAAATGAACATAATAACGGATTTTAGTCCTTGAGAGCACCCCATTTTGTTTTTGTAAATAAAACACATTATTTATTTGAAAACTATATTGAACCCAATTTTGCATGACTCATACAAATCAGGTCATAAGTTAGCAATTACTCGTTCAATATTGATCTGTTAATCGTCTAAATTCTCTGAATGATTGCTATAAACCAATGTCTTAATGCAACCCCAAAGAAAGATGTCGAAGTCAGTTCATTTTTTGTAATAATCGAATTACCAATTACGGAATACAAGACGCATCAAATGATCCGTTAGTTTGATTTCTTGGGCTAAAACAATTTTGTTCGGATGTAAACCAAGGTCTTTTCATAAAATTCGCCACAAAGACGTCTGGGAGATTCCTAGTTCTTGTGAACGACGAGAAATCGATAAACTTTGGTCTTCACGCACACTTTCCCGTACGGCAGCAATATTATCATCACTTCTTGCATTTCTTTGTCTCACTGGCATGAGATGTAAAATTTGTTTCAAACTTCTTCACAAAACGTTCAATTGTTTTTTTATCCGGACGATTATAATGACCAAAAATTGAAGTTGAAGCACGTAAAGTTAGAGCAACAGATCTCGATTTTTCATAATGAATTTGGATTATTTGTTAACGTTGTTGAAGTGTGTACCTTTCCATGATTTAAATGGTAGACATTGACAAATACAACTGCCAAAATCACAAATAAAACATGGCTGCCGTGCGTGAGTAATGTCATTTTGAAAATGGGGTTTCCCATTGAAAGAGCCGTTACATAAATGTATGATTTTTATCGTTGTCAAGGGGATCATGGTTTTACACTCACACTTTGGAATAAATAGAACACTGTATGCTAATATGTACAGGTTTATTTACATAACTCTACAAACTTCAACTTCACCGTCGTAATCATTTAAACATCAAATATCGTAGATTACTGAGATTCCTAACAATATCAACACTTGTACGTTGTACGTCTAAATTTTTTCCACGCGTCTAATGAGTTTTTACTCCTAAGCAGGAATCTACTTCCCTAACGATTTTTACGTGTGTCGTGCTCGGCTGCACCACTTTGGCCTTCTTCCCATCGGTCAACCCCTCGTACGTTCTTACCCCTCTCCATGTCTGTACTACCAAGGTAGTGGTCAAAGCTGATTGGTATATCCTCTACCTTGCGCTACTTCACTGGAACCAGTGGGGTTCCATGACAACGATATTTGGAGCGTTACTGAGTTTCTAGAACTGCTCACCCACGAAGGTCCTTCCAATATTTAGGGGACAGTTCACATGACTATGGTGATAGAGATTTCCTGTTGTGATAAAAGTAGTCTAGACGGCTCAAGTAAGTTAGCAAGTTCGAAAAGTCCACATTTTATACATCTGACATAAGAATAGTTCGTCTAAACAAACGATTTTTTAGTCAGATGTAAAAAATGTGGACTATGGCAGTCATGGAGAAACATCATTTCCGAAACATATGCCAGACGACAAAGTTTGTTGTGGACAAGACTGTAGCTGCTTTTGTAGTGTTCATAATCAGTCCACAGTGAACTCAAACTAGAAAATTCTATCGAAGTTCTAACGATTTTCATCGATTTATAATAATAAATAAAAGTAAATATCAGAACCATTGTTTCGAAAACCAAAGACGCGAAAACGAAATATTAGGATCCTAATTCAATAAACCCATTGGCGATTGATATAACAATCCTCCATTATTATTATTTTTCAGATGGTGTTGAATTTGTGGTCAGTTCTGAATAAAAAAGACGAATTCAATCAGTTCTTCATAAGGCAAGAAAAGATGAAGATACCCTATGAAATCATGAGTGAAGAACTCACTCGAAAAGTGAAAAAAAAGGCTAAATCAGCAAAATTCTTCGTATTCCTAAATTATGGCTTATTCGTTATTACTATTCTAGTTCTATTCTCAAATCAAGAATATCTCTACCGAAAATCATACTTTCTTGTATGGATCTGTGAGAAAACTCCAGGACCTTGCTGGATGAAGTTAATCATCATTTCTGTGACCGATATTTCAACTTTATTTATTGCAGTGTCTTGTCCAACCGCTATGATTTATGTCGGAACATCTGGTATCTTTAGGCTCATGCTGATCAATGAATTCGTCGAAAGTATAACTGCTAGCGAAATTCCTGGTGAGGAACGATACGAATCTGAACTGTATCAGAAACTTGTTGAGCAGAAATTGAAAATTTGCGTAATTATGCATGAGCAATCTATAAGGTGAGCAAATAGACCGGAAAAGCCTTTTGTTGGCTTTTTTCAGTAATTAATAAATTGAGCTTTGTTATGTATACATATGAACAAAATTATTGAATGGTTTGTTTCTGAGTTTTCTATCCCAAACTCTGAAAAATATCTATAAAATAAAATATTAATTATTTTGTGATTTGCATCTGCGTAAGAAACACAAGATATTCGTCAGAAGTAGGGTTTCACGCGAGAGCGAAATTTTACTCGTCTCGTCTCGTTCTCGTCTCGTAAAAGCGAGACGAGACGAGTCGAGACGTTTTCAAAAATATTATAGGCGATACCAAGACCACATACAGCGCAACACGAGAGTCTCGTAAATTTTTTGTATGAAGTTTTATATGCGACTCGACTTTTTTCATCACCCACAGAAAACAATTGATAACTATAATTACCAATATTTTTTAGAAGATTATTAATTCGTTATGCGACCTTGCGATAATTGAGATTATTTTTCAAGAAAAAATAGAATTCACAACCATAAAAACGGATGCCATTATGAATTCAATACTTAACGGACAACTTTTATTGCCCCTAAATCCCAATGCTTTGAAAATTTCGTCTCTATCTGAACATCTGGAGAAATGTTTTCTCTTGTGCTCCTTGTAGTGAAGATGTGAACAGTTATTGTATACATCTATGAAACTACGTATAATAAAACTGGTGAAGAAATGAAGCTATTCAATGTTTCGAAAAGTGTTATGAGGAATACGCCAAGAACACCCTCAATGATCTACCCACTGGGAAGGTATTCTTTGAAAACTATAACAAATTGTTCAATTCTATTGAAAAATGTATCGACATCGATAGCCTATTTAAAACATCAACGAAACTTTCGAAATATTGGAAAGCTGAGTTTGAGGAATATTTGCTTTTAGAAAGAGCAAATAGGAATCAAAATATTTTACAGTGGTGGAGAGTGATGAAAAAGTTCTTCCTACACTTTCCAAG
Organism: Halyzia sedecimguttata; assembly: GCA_937662695.2. NCBI lineage: Eukaryota > Metazoa > Arthropoda > Insecta > Coleoptera > Coccinellidae > Halyzia > Halyzia sedecimguttata. The sequence continues at coordinate 76,257,754 of OW569414.2, forward strand.
ATAGTCGATGATTTATTAATGGCTACATCCGTACCTCTTGAAAGATTATTTTCCAAAGCAGGTATGATTATGGGAAAAACACATACATCAATGAAAAATGATGTGATGCAAGCGTGATTATGTTTGAATTATTGGCCATCGAGGAATTTGAAAGATGAAATTAATAGTGTTTAAAATTTAAAAAATGATGTACATGTAGGTACAAATATTTTTGTATAACAGCGTAATAAATATAGCTTTACAAAATTATTCATGATTGTATACCATTTCGTTTATATATAATAATATTTATTATCGTTATTCAGAATTGAGCGAGAAGAGACGAGACCGAGGCTTAAACAGGGCTTAATTTTTTGGGAATTGGCGAGAGCGAGACGACATTTTTTATACTCTCGTCTCGTGTGCAGCCCTAATCAGAAGCAATCAATCGAACAATGTTGCCTAACGAACAACAACGAAACAACATCAACGATGAAACAACTATATAGTAACGTTTCGGAGTCTATATCAGACTCCTTCGTCAGACGCTTAATGAAAATCTTTAGAATTATTTAGTTGATAGTTATTCTCAAATTAGAGAATTGTAACAAATTCTCGAATTTCAGAATAACTATCAACAAAATAATTCTGAAGATTTATCGTTTGTGTCTGACGAAGGTGTCTGATATAGACTCCGAAACGTTATGATATAGTTGTTTTAAATGATTAATTTTTTATTTTATAGATATTTTTCAGACTTTGCTAGAGAAAACCCAGAAAGAAACCATTTAATACTGGGACAAATGTTTATTACTATTTAAGTTAAATACATATGTTTCCAGATTTTCGTTAGTAGCTGGAGAGATTATCTATATAAACATAATTCTGATGTGTCTGGGGTCTCTTATTTTAGGGACATCCCTCATGTTCAGCATCGTAACGGTAAGATAATATCATTAATTCTACTGACTACGGAATAAAGATAAATATAGAAGCCAAGACGCACATATCCGAGCCGAGCACGCGAGTTTATACAGCAAATAAAATAAGCAATGAATTAAAATAAAATAAGAAATTCATTCAAATAAAATAAGAATCAAGGGCTGAAACGATTGGTTTATACAGATGACCTAAAACACCTAACCAAATCTAACTTTGAATAGAATTTGAAGAAGATTGGATATATATAAACTAACTTTGTAGTCCCAAAATGGTCGTTACGGCGGGAATACTTTTCCTCACGTCCAGGGGAGGCTCGTGAGGGAGGTCTGATGGGCGCCGCCCTCCCTAGAAAAATGACGTGCATACATAAATAATTAATTTGTATAATTCAGATTCATGCTCTTCAAACTGGATTCAATTCAAACTTTAACATTTTTACCTCGCGATCACCTATATTTCACAATAATTACATTTGCGATAAGCTTACGCATAGACGATAAGGGGGCTATATCCCCCCCCCCCCCAGAAAGATCCATTGTTAGGTCCAAAAGTGCGAATTCTCCAATTGACGGTAAAATCCAAGGGAGTTGGAGAGTTCCAGACATTAAAAAATATTATTATTTGTTTCATATCTCCCCCAAGACCAATGTATGGGTACGCCACTGACCTTGTTTATGGTTACGCTAAATAGATAGGTATTGTTTTTGTGTTATAAAGTTGCGTTGAGGATTTAAGGACTGACACTGAGGGTTTGTCCTCTAACAAAATTAAACATTAGTTTGACTTAAATGTTTACGAAAAGACTTTATGGTTGTGCGGATATGACGAAAAACATGTGGTTTTTTGTTTTGTTTGCTTACTATTACTGTGGTGGAGACGATAACTGGACAAAAGAAGGGGTCCTTGATTTGAAACATATGGGTGAAAATATAAAAAAAACACGAAAAGTCGGCCAAAGATTACAACAAGATTGTGAGCTTGCAGCTATTGGCCACAACTAATTTAAGTTCAGCATATTATGTCGAAAAAATTCGTAAGCAAAAAGAAATGGTATCAAAATCCGTTACGTCCTGTCAATAATTATCGATAGACTGAAGTTCTATGGCAAATGCAATCTTGCACTACGTGGTCATGATGAGTCGGAAGACTCGACTAATAACACAAGAAAACGAGAAAGTGACCGGTTGCTTACGTACTTTAAATTTAATATAGTGTCGTATGGTTTGGTTTCAACACTTTGTGAAATATGTAAAGTTTTGGTTATTTTAATATAGATGCCACTGAAAATCGCAGAAACTGAAAGATGTTTCTCTACTTCAAAACTGATCAAGACGTTTCTAAGGAATACAATTTTGGAAGAAAGACTGACAGCGCTCGCAATGTTGTCCATCGAACAAAATTTAGTTAGACATTCCTGACTTCAACTAAAAGGTGATCGAGAAGTTCATCTGAGACAGAAACAGATGGATTGAGTTTCATTTCAATATGTAGGCATTTGGTAAATAACGTTTAAAATATTTATAATTTTTTTGTATTCTTGAATCAGTGCCCCCCTGAACAAAATTATCACCAGCCGCCACTGCTCGCATCCCAGTTTGTAGCTCCAAATTAAGCATAAATTAAAAAAATAACTAATACAACGACGAAGATATAAGAAGTATAATTGATGTTGGTGATAAGATTGGAACGATTTTTCCGATGTATGGTGATTGTTGAATTGGGAGAGTACACTTTAAATTTATGCCTATATGAATAGGTACCCTTCATAAAACTATGGAAAATTTTGATTGCAATGAAAATTAAAAAAAAAATAATTTTTCAGGCCTATGATGAAGAAGAGTATGGTCAATTTATAGGATTGATTATGTATAGTATATGCATGACTCTATGCGCTTCATTTTACATTACAATTGGTCAAGTTTTGAAGGATGAAGTAGGTATATTTTTAATGAGTTATTGATTTGAAATTATTTGATATCCTTTTTGGCGCTCTTGTTCCTCGGAACAGACTGCTTATCAATTTGTCAACAAGTCACTTATGCATATATTTCACAAATCAAATAGACCCCAGGGGGTTCATTGATCTGCCGAGAAAGCAAGAGCAGACGCGTTTCTGGCTTCTTGGCCTTCATCAGTACCCTGTAGCTTTCCCAACAAATTCAACTAAACTGACCCGGGTTAAGCCTCTCAGAGCCGGCTTGGTCGATCATTATAATCGCCCACGCCACCTATGAGACGAAACACGGAAATCAGCCTCTCCCCACCAGTGAATATTTGAAGCGTGAAATCATATGCCACCATTCCCTCGATATTTAATCAAGAACGAGGCCCGCAGAGCTCAGACAGTATCTTCTCAATGGCCATGAACGCTGTTTAGCGTTTTCAAAATAATAATGAAAAATGGCGATACCGTTGTTAAAAAATCAACAAGTCAAGAGCGTTCCTGCTAATCGGGTCCTTCATGAATGGCTTCGTATAATAAATATACTTATGCATATATTTCACAAATCAAATAGACCCCAGAGGGTTCATTGATCTGCCGAGAAAGCAAGAGCAGACGCGTTTCTGGCTTCTTGGCCTTCATCAGTACCCCCAATTTGCCCAAATGTCTGTAATTTTCGAATTTTTCGATGAAAATGGTCTTAAACGATTTGGTTCGACTCACTGATCAAGAATCCGTGGTCGAAATTCATTCTGTCCGTAGGCACGATAACTCTCGAACGGAATGAACTAGACAATTGAAGTTTTCAGAGTAGGTTTGGGAGATAAATATCTCGGCTAAGTTCGTTATTGGGCAAAATCGGACAGATGATTTCGGAGTAACAACTGGACAACTGGACTTTTACGGAGAAGTTAGCAGAGGTTAGTGTAACGGGGTACCATAGAATTCGATATATGATACTACAGCTTAGGGAAAAAATATCAGCAAAAAAAACTCAGTATCCCCGTTAGTGTTGGGATTTATCAAAATTGAATTTTTTAACAAAATATGCTGAATAATCAAATATTGAAGGGCATCCTTTTCTTTAATATCGAAATCTTCTATCAACAAATCCGAAACTCAATCTGCAAAAGGAAAAGACAAAAGGAGAAAACGAACAGATTAAAAATGGAATATTCCATGTTTTATTAAATAGATTTTAAACTCGCTACCCATTCTGAAAAAGATTCAGAAACTTTATGAATAGCCCTAAAACCATCTTGGAATCTATGTATGGGACATACATATGGTTTCGGAGTTATAACCATCTTAATTTTGTTGTTATTTTCTGAAAAACTTAAAATATGCCAACGCGCTAATTTTTGCGAAATTTCTTGAATATCTTATCTCTAAAAAAAATGTGGGAAAGCCCTGTGGACAGGAGCTTTGGCACTCTTGTTCAAACTTTGACAAATCATATCTCCGAAAGTGTTGGTTTCTCAGAGTTGAGAATGATATCAATGGATTCTACTCTGAAAATTATATTATATCGACTGAGACTTATCCAATATTCCAGTTTTGTTTTCAGATATTCTGAACCCAATATGATTAAGTTACCAAAGTATATACTTCCATCATCATATGGATTATCCAAGGGCATATAGGGTATATAATATCTTCTAATATATAAAATTTCCAAATCACAATGTTAGTTACCGTACTCCTTCGAAATGGCTTTACCGATTTTTACCAAATTTTATATGCGTATTCAGTAGGTCTGAGAATCGGCTACTATCTATTTTTCATACCCGTAAGTGATAAGAGTTGTTCACCTTTAATTTTTTTTTTTTTTTTTGGACGAAATTTTTTGTTTTTATTTTTTTATAATGTGGCATTACAAAATACATACAACCCTAAATTTTCACCCTTCTATCACCAACCCCTATTTTTTAATAGTCATTTTGGAAATTAATCATTTTTCATCCCGCTCGATAACTGATCAATTATCACTTGCTAAGTTATCCCAGAGAAAGAGCTAATTAAAACCAAGTGGCCGTATTTTTTGTGAATGTTTTTCACTCTATTTCGATTAAAATTTCCCTGAGCTTATGGCAAGGCTAAAATTTTTGTACAAAAAGAATATTTATTTAAGTATCAAGGCAGTTTATTCCTGCTATACTTAGTGCTAGATTTTTTTAAATTTCCGCGTCTTTCTGGATCAACACTCATTTGCCAGAATAAACCGGTGTCACGTCCCAGTAAACAGCACGGAGTAGGGATGAGAACGAAGCCGGTCTCCTGTCTTTCTCACCTTTTCTCACTTTTCTTAACCAGATATGTTTGAGTGGGTAGTTCGTCTTCGCAATTGAACCCGGTAGGTGGCGCCGCAATAGGGTTCTAGGTATTTTTTGGAATTACGTGTTTGAGTGGGTCCCTGGATAACTTGGAAATTTAATTGTCCCGGTAGGAGGCACTGCAATCGGGTTCTAGGTTTTTTTTTAAAGATTTTTCGCATTTGGAAATAAAATTGCAACCGCAATAACCGATTTGGCGCAGGCGAAGTTGCGTGGGTCAGCTAGTAGGTATATAATATCCTATAATTGGTAATTTTTCATTGAATCATACTTTGTCTTCTAGAACAGATTTAAATTAGGCATGTCTGGTAGATAAGATGACATGGATGAACAGTGAACACAGATAGAACACAGACAGATAGAATTCGCACTCTGTGAAAACAGAAGTACGATGTATTATTGAAATTTTGAAAAATCATACCTCCGAAAGTATTAGCTTGCTAGAGTTGATTATGATATCAATGGATTCTTATGGTAAAACTGCATCTAAAAAAAAATTATTTGAAAATTGTAATGTAACAAATAAATTTGTTTCTGTTACTCCGAAACCAGCTGGCCGATTTTTCCCAATAACGAACTCAACCGAGATATTTATGTCCCAGCCCTACTCTGAAAATTTCAACTGCCTAGCTCCTTCCGCTCGAGAGTTATCGTCTTAACGGCCGGACGTAATCAATTTGGCCGCACGGATCATCATTGATCAGAAAGTCTAACCAAATCGTTTAAGACTATTTTCATAAAAAAATTCGAAAATTTCAGACATTTGGGCAAATTGATAAGCTCTCAGTTCCGAGGAACTAGAGCGCCAAAAATGTTATATTTCAGAAACTATCCGCCAGAATCTGCTGAAATTCCACACATAACTTCGATCTACCGTTTTACAATTAAATACTGAATTTCAACTCGATGGACTGTGCATGAGTCGTGAATAGGCAAGGAAACATGCGCATAAAAGTTCCTGACTTCACGTCAGTACTTTTTGAGAATTTCTTAGGAAAGTAGGTATAAGGAAAAGTGACATTTTTGCGTTAATTCGAAGAATTACAAATTTTTGTAGACTTCACGGCTATCTTCGATCATTATATTTTCCTTTCTAGAAATTGAACCAATTGAAATATTTTTGAAATGGAACGAAAATGTATAGTCCTACTTCCTGATTTGAATTTATTACTCATTATATTTCAGTCAGAACGTATGTGGAGTATTCTTGTTCAACTACCATGGTACTACATGAACAAAAAAAATATAAAAATTTATTCTGTGTTCTTGAGAAGATCCGAAAAGCCAATTTCGGTGTGTACAGACTTGATAGAGATAAATTTTCTACTATTTGTGAGGGTGAGTTCTATATTTAAATGCTATTAAAATACATACCTAGTTATTCTCCATCAAAATAAGAATTATTGAGAAAGTAAAAATAATTTAGGACAAAAATATAATATCCAATGGTCATAAAAATTGAAATAATCAAGGTTTCACTTAAAAAAAATTGCGCGAAAATTATTCACGTTTTTAGTGGGTTTCACGGAGCTTCTATTAGCTAAATTGTCGATTTTTAATTCAATGATTGCATCAAAAATGAACTGGAAATCGTAGACATAGAATTACACTAATTTGGCAACTGAGAGCTGTCAAAGCTTTTTGAAACCTATCGTCAATGTATTTTTTTGACATGTGATGTCCAGATCATCAATGGTAGAAAAAAGAACGATGCTGCTTTATTATGGAGCTAGAAACTTTCAAAGGTAACTAGATGGACTATAAACTTAGTGAACTAACATATTTTTGTATAATTTATAAAATGGTTATTTTCAAAATACAATCTTTCGAAAAGGGTTAACTCTAGAATATGATGTCAATTTTGATTAGAATTTTGGGAATGATTCGAATATTGAATAATATACAGGGTATTCCATCAAAGAAAATGCATGTCTTATATTTATTGTATATTTCTTTCTTTATTGCAATACATTTCAAAAAACAGTAAAACTTTCTTGTCCCAATATTTTTGGCTAGTTATCTTACTTTTTAGGGGATAATCGACTAATCTCGAAATAATGAATAATTGTGTATTTTATTCTCCATTCATTATATAAAAGATTTTTTATAGATTTTCAGAGCCTTATATTCTCTTGCTACTTTCATGCTGCGTATGTCAACATAAGCCAATTGGAACGAACTTGGATAACATATGAATGTGCTATGTACTTATTTACTTGAATATATCTATTTTAACTGAGCCTCTGTAATATTATTTATTTCATTTTATTTCTCGACTTTAACACTGTCTCCATTGATATAAAATATTAAGTTGAATACAAGCTGAATGAAGTTTTACCATGAGCTCAATAGTGCATGTTCTATAAGAAAACCTTGTTTGAGGAAAAATTTAATTTGATTTTCCAACAGAGATATAATTGGATTCTTATATGATAGAACTGCATCATAAAAATTAAATTCAAAACTTAGGTTTGAAGTTTCATTGAATTCATATCAATTAATTTCTGTCTTTTGCCCTCAGAAATTATCGAATCCATTGCTAGTCTTCGAGTGGTGTTCTGTACATGAAATTTTTCCATGTTAAACTGAGGTAAAAACCACCCCGAAAGAATTTCTAGCATTTAAAATTTCCAGATAACATTCAACACGACATTATCTCTTTGTGTGTTCAAACCAGAAGCAAATTATCCTCCTTTGTTCCTTATTCGAGGTAATATTATGACCTGATTTATTCGTATCAACAGCACAATGCTATTAACCACATACAAGGTGTTTACTGGACCTATTAGACTAGGGTCGATAATTTTTGAGACGAAAAAATAATAATAGTAGGTTGAAACCTACTGGAAAACGGAGAGAATATAATAAAAATTGGTTCAAGCCCTGTGGACAGGAGCTTTCTGGCGCTCTTGTTCAAACAGACAAATAATATCTCCGAAAGTATTGGTTTCTCAGAGTTGAGAATTATATCAATGTATTCTTATGATAGAACTGCATCATAAAGGAAATTCAATTCAAATAATAGTTTATTTATCAAGATTAAATGAGCAATCTGGGAATGAGAACTGCACCATGGAAGAAATCAAATTAAAATAGCTGAAATGAATTTAACTGTATCTTATAGAACAGGATGGCATGTACGAGTATGAACACAGATCACATAATAAATCATAGATACAATAATTGTAGCATTCTGTGAAATCATAGAAGTACGATTCATTATTGAAATTTCGAAAAATCATATCTCCGAAAGTATTGCTTGTTGGAGTTGAAAATGATATCAATGGATTTTTAAGTGGCTCTGCATGTTAAAAAAAAATTATTTTGAAATTTGTAAGTTGAAAATTTTTTTTTTCCGTTACTACGAAACCATCTGGCCTATTTTGCCCAATAGCGAACTTAACCGGGATATTTACCTCCCTAATCTACTCTGAAAAGTTCAACTGCCTAGCTCATTCCGTTCGAGAGTTATTGTAGAAACAAAATTAAAAAATGTTCAAAAATTTTTTTGACACTTTACGCTAACCCGATCAATACAAAACTTCACATGCGTCTAAAGGTCAATTTGATGCTAAATTTCAGATAGATCGAGTAATCGGTTTCGGAAATATTCATAAAAAATGTTTTTACTAAAAACGGCCCTAACTCCGAAACCGCTTGATGGATTCCACCCGTTAACGAACTCGTCTGAGATATTTACGCTTCAAACCTACCCTGCAAATTTCAACCCTCTAAGTCCTTTCATTCGAGAGTTGGCGTCTTAACGGACGGACGGCCGGACAGAATCGATTTCGATCGCGGATTCTTGATCAGTGAGTCGAACCAAATCATTTTCAGCCAAAAATTCGAAAATTACAGACATTTGGGCAAATTGATAAGCAGTCTGTTCCGAGGAACAAGAGTGCCAAAAATGAAAGGAAAAATAATTCACGGGCGATCTGAGGTCGGGAAGTTGTGAAGGGGGTGAGTTTTTAAGGGTATAAAACGGTTTATCTCGATTTCCGGTAAAACTACAAGTCCTATGGAAAAAAGTTAAATAACAAAGTTATAGGTAGGTAATAAAACGATCTATAACTTTTGAATTCAAACTTTAATCAGATAACCTCAAAATTTTACAAAAATTTTTTTTTTCACGAAATTTGGTGAAAACTTACCTTTTTATGTCTCAAACACACTGATTTTTTTGATGAAAAATATGAATTTTTTCATTTATTTTGACTTAATATGGAAAAAGCGGCCTAAATCAATCGAAAAGTCTCACGTCAAATATATGCTTTTTCAAAAAAGGCGGTGGGCATTTCGTTCATTGAAATTTCTAATTCTCTTTATCTGATGGTGTAAAAGAAATATACATTACTAAATCTTCTCAGAAACTGCTACGTTAATAAAGTTAATATTTAATAAGGCATCTACAATATTTTGAGAAAGTTGTACAATATTCTCGAAATTATATGTGCAGATGATGCCTATTTATTGCTATTTTAAGATAACTATTTAATCTTTTATATTTTTGGAAGAGGAAAGCAATGCTTCTGGAACATATAATATCCATGTTCACTCCCAGCATGTTTAATATTACTTTCGACCTCAAGGTTGCGTTCGAATATTAACTACACCGAGAAGAGTAGAGTTTTTGAAGTTTTGATGAATTTACTCTGGAGTTGACTACTCTTCATGTAATATTGGAACGGTTCCAGTTTTCATTTGGAGTTCGAGTGACAGAAGTTGCCGATATCGGAATGAGAAATGTTGGTATTAAGAAAGGAAATATTACTTTTGTTGTTTTCGTTACTATATGCAACTATAATAATAAATATGATTGTGAGCAATATTAAAACTATTATTTAAAATAAAATTACCACAACTGGAGTAGGTACTCACCAGAACATAAAATATACTCGTTATAAAACAGTGGGACAAAAATATGAGATTTTCCGTCCCATGAGTTCTGTCAATTTTGTGTACGAGAGTTAACTCGGAGTCAAAAACTCTGATATTTTCGAACTATTGCCTCAGAGTAAAATATACACAACTTTTCAGTTTTCGAAAGCAATTCAGAAAATAATACTCTACGGAGATAATATTCGAACGCAACCCCGAAAGAAGGACCATTGAGATGGTATTTTTTCAAGTCATCTACACAGCCATATTTGATTGCGTCATGAGTATCAAAACTGGTATCATCCAAATATTTGATATTTATTTTCGCCATCCAGTGTTCTATAATTTGACGAAAAGTTTGTTGCTGAAACGCAATAATACGATAGGACTCCATAATCATTCTGAGACCTCGCGATTATAGCCATGTCAACATAAAGATGCAATGATCTTCTGAAACAAACTACCTGGTGATACTTGGTATAGGTAGATACTGTAATGGACAATAAATATATAAATGCTGAAAATTTTGTTTATTATTGAAATACTCGGTATTGACATTGTAAATCTCAGTTTAACAAATAGTGTTCTGTGCTCATTCAATGAGGTGAACTGTGCTAATGGCCAATAACTAAAAATGGACACACGTTGAAATATTTATTGATTCTAACCATCAACAAATATTCCGCGTGGCCGGGCTAGATCACTTCATCGCTCAGTGTTCCCCAAAGAGGAAAGCGTCATTCAAGGGCAGACACAAACCCGGGTTTCATGGTTATTACCAATAATCAGTGTGACTTAGCCAACACTGAATGACAACCGGAGGAGTTCTAGGAAACTTAATTCCATCAGTTGCGAACTGGTAGGGAAAGAATTCCACCAGAGGCACCCATGGAAATCCTAGCGAATTCCGACCCTCTGCGATGAAGAAACCTTGAGCGACGTTCATTGTTTTGCCGTAAGAGGGTCAGGGACGGCAAAGGTGGTTAGATGAACCACCAACCAGTGACCAACCATTCAATGAGGTTCACCTCATTGATTTTGATTTTTTTAGTGTTTTGTGCAGAGCTGAGCCAAAGCATTGTGCTCAGTGCTTGTGACCGTGCGTATGACCAGTGCTTAGTATTTCAAGCACTTCATGAAAAGGCTTAGTGCTTAGTAATCCCTTAAGTGCTCTCGAGCACTTCCGAGGATTACTACCCAGCAAACACACACGTTCTTGTTACATCTCTGAGGTATATATAAGATATATCTCTGATATGTATGAAAATTAATATACCATTGCTGCATAAGTTTGAGAACATTGCTCCTTTTATATATCTGTTACATTGATAGAATAATATAACCTGAGTTATGTATTTGCTACATATCAAAAGCATATAACAATTCTACCATCTGGAAACATATGATATTTATGTAACATATTTATATTCGCATAAATGTCAACCATATGTATAACAACGATGTAACATACATATTATTTTTGTAATGTAACTTTTTTATATTCTGGATATATTGCTGGAAATGCAAGATTGATATGTTATCAGCTTGACTTGCAAAACTAACCGCCATATTGGCAGTATTTGGCTGGCGCTTTTCCGTTCTAAACGACGCCTTGCCTTGTGAATGTTTAATTCCTGATATTCTTATCCCGAATTCAGTCTGTTATGAGAGAGTTAATTATTTGGAATGAATTATACAGGGTCTTTCACGAGGAACCTCACCCATATTTATACGGGAAACTACTGAACGTATTTTCATGAAATTCAGCACTTATAAGTACTTCACGATGCTGATGAAATCTAAAATATTTTCAAGGCATGAGCACCTCCGGTTTTTCCGGAAATGACGTCAACTTCCGTTTTTCAAATTAGAACACCATTTTTTCATTGCAGAAATAGATTCCTTAGAAAATTTCAAGTTATTTTGATGTAACATATTTTTCAGAATTATCCCGCTCTCTGAGCGGGATAATTCGAAAAAAAAATCGAAAATAGAGCTCCGCTGAAACAAGAATAACTTCGAGGTTTTTGGATGGAAAATTTTCATTTTTGGGATTTTTCAAGATGTAAGATTGATGTATCCACTTTAAAAATCGAAATCGCGATTCATGATACAGGGGGTGAAAAAATCGCTTTCAAAGTTAGGGATGACAAAATCGTGAAAAATCAATTTTTTCAAATTAGAACCCCATTTTTTTATGGCAGATATTGAATCTACGTTAAAAAATAATGTGAGTGTATGCATCACACCCTTGCCCTAAAGTGGATATTTTCTGAGTTATTCACAAAAAACTGTTTTTCGTCTTGAATTTTCAGCTATTTCTTTTCCCTTCACGCCAAAAAGATGAAATTTTCAGGAACTGTTACTTAAACCATGTTTTAGATTTTACTACCCTAATATGCAAGAGAAAAAAGTTACAGGTTGTTCCTAAATAGATGGCGAATTTTGATTCGAATTTGTATCGGAAACCTCTTTATTTCAACTAATCGGCCATCGGTTTTCTCTCCAGTGATAAATAAATAATTCCTTATGAACCATATGCAAAAACTTACCATGTTTTACATTCTTTTTTTTTAATGATAGATATCATTAATTACATCTGCCAAATTCCTCTTTATTCAGTAGCATTTTGTGTTTACTATTAATTTGGTGATAATTCGTATTAAGTTATAAAATCGATCACTATGCCTAATTTTACCAATGAAGATTATTTAAATCTCATTCTACTTCATGGAGAATGTAATAAAGTTGTAGATAGAACGATTCGACTGTTCATTGAGAGGTTTCCTGACCGACCCAGACCAACGAGAGATACCATTAACAGAACCATGACAAACTTGAGAAATGTCGGATCTTTCGTTAAGAAAACTATACACAGAGAAAAAAGTGTAGTAGAAGATGAAAACAACGAAATTAAAGTTCTTGCATATTTTCGTGTGAATCCTCAAAATTCTCTCAAAGATGCCGAGATTGATCTGGGATTATCTCAATCGAGTGTTTGGAGAATATTAAAAAAACATAAAATGCACCCATATAAATTCAATAGGGTACAGCATTTGAAGGAAACTGATTTCGTCAGGAGAACAGAGTTTTGCGAAGCTATGATGATTCGATTTCAAGAGAATGAAAACTTTATGGACTGTATAATTTGGACAGATGAATCTAAATTCACAAAGAATGGTTCTTTCAGTAGGCATAATAGTCATTATTGGGATGAAGAGAACAACCACCACTTCAGACAATGGAACTTTCAAGAGACCTGGAGTTTCAATGTTTTTTGCGCCATCAAAAATAATGCAATTCTCGATGTTCACATTTATGATGGGACTTTAACTGGTAAGTAAGTAAGTAAGTAAGTAAATTGATTCTTAGTTTGAATACAATCGATTATATATACACACCCCTATTATTACCCTCCGTGTGATGGTTGCACCTAAGTAACTGTTGTACTTGTGTTGTGCTTTCCATCAACCACTCGGGGTATACAAAAATGACATATTAATGATGGCAGTTCATATTGTATTTTTGTAATCACATAAATCATATATTCACACACATCATACACACATATATACCCACATACATAAACACACCCATACACATAAATTTCGATTTATAAATTAATGAATATACAGAATGTTGAACAGAAACAAAATAAAAATAAAAATGCAAATGAATGAATGAAGGAAGATAGAACACTACACATGTTTGCATTATTTAAAGAATGTTCTCCCTTAGGAGATAGATATTCTGACATATTGACTCAAATAATTGAGCCGCTAGTACAGAACCATAATGACTTATGGTATCAACAAGATGGCGCGCCTCCACACAATTCACTCAATGTGTCAAATATCCTCTACAGGCTATTTGAAGATCGATGGTTGGCGAACAATGGTCCACATCTTTGGCCACCACGTTCTCCCGATTTAACTCCTTTAGACTATTATGTTTGGGGTAGGATAAAAAATATTGTCTACTCAACTCCCCTGACTGATAAAGAGGACTGCATAGAACGAGTCAGAAATGCGTTCAGGTTTGTTTAGATTTTTAGATTCATAGTTTTGAAACTCAATTTGGTTTTTAAACACTTTAGATCTCTTTTCAGATCTCTTCCTCCCGATGAAATAAGAAGAGCAACGCACGAAGCATTCCTGAGACGTATAAATAAATGTCTAGAAATTAACGGTCAAAACTTTGAGCATCTTCTCTAGTTATAACTGCGAGAGTTTGCCATGGTTCTCCTAATAGTAACTTGAAGTCGGTTTCAAGAAGGGGTGAAAAATCTACAGCATGGTTCAAATAACAGTTCCTGAAAATTTCATCTTTTTGGCGTGAAGGGAAAAGAAATAGTTGAAAATTCAAGACGAAAAACAGTTTTTTGTGAATAACTCAGAAAATATCCATTTTAGGGCAAGGGTGTGATGCATACACTAACATTATTTTTTAACGTAGATTCAATATCTGCCATAAAAAAATGGGGTTCTAATTTGAAAAAATTGATTTTTCACGATTTTGTCATCCCTAACTTTGAAAGCGATTTTTTCACCCCCTGTATCATGAATCGCGAATTCGATTTTTAAAGTGGATATATCAATCTTACATCTTGAAAAATCCCAAAAATGAAAATTTTCCATCCAAAAACCTCGAAGTTATTCTTGTTTCAGCGGAGCTCTATTTTCGATTTTTTTTTTCGAATTTTCCCGCTCAGAGAGAATTTTCCAACCAAAACTGAAAAATGTTACATCAAAATAACTTTATCTATTTCTGCAATAAAAAAATGGTGTTCTAATTTGAAAAACGGAAGTTGACGTCATTTCCGGAAAAACCGGAGGTGCTCATGCCTTGAAAATATTTTAGATTTCACCAGACACCGCGCGTTTTTACACATCTTTCCCTAAGTAATCGGTTGCCATGACTCAATTTCAATTAGTATATATGGAATCAGCATCGTGAAATACTTAAGTGCTGAATTACATGAAAATACGTTCAGTAGTTTCCCGTATAAATATGGGTGAGGTTCCTCGTGAAAGACCCTGTATATTGTGCCAGTCTTACCTTTGATTAAATAGTGTAGATTTCATCTAAATTCGCTGAGTAAACTTCCATGAATGTCTTCTGGTGTACAAATTCGGGTAAGTTTTATATCGAACTGGAGTGCAGTTTCCAATAATTAATTAATAATACGTAAGCTATAGTTAAGTCTTGCATTACTCATGAATATGCATTCCAAAGACTGAGAAATATTAAATATTTTTGCAGGTGACGCAGGTGTTATTAAGGATTTGAAGAATCTCGTGCTCAAATAAATAAGAGATCTATCAATTGGACAGGGGTAACACACCTATAACTTGGAGAGGAAATATCAACTCTGGTGAGAATGTAGATATTATACGGTTTGTAATGTTTATATAGATAGATATTGTTTTTATTTAAAACTTTCGAAGTAGGTAGCCAATTATTTATAATGTATATATAAGAGACGTAAATTTTTTCTAGAATTGTCTACTAGAGAAAAGCGTAGATTGAAATCTTAGGCTTTGAATTATTGTTATTACTGACTACATTTTTTGTAAATTAGTTTTTGGTAATATATTACCAACTGAACTCATATTTTCACTTATTGCTTTTAACCTCATTTCAACCATTGAAAATCGAAAGAAGAGTTTTTTGTTAGTTTCCAATTTTAGATCGCATGAGGGGTGGGAGTAGAAAGTTTAATAACTTTAACAAATTGAATAAATTTGATGAACAGAATACATTTTCTAAGATCTTGAAAACTAAACTGCCCCTAGGTAAATGCATGAAATGAATGTTTTTCTTTTTTTTAACTAATGTGTATACCAATTTGTAAGTCGGTCTAGAATGATCTCTATTATGATTATGATATTTAATGAACATATTTATCCAATCTGGAAGCCTCGTAATTAAATATTCTTGAGGATATTTTTTTATTAATCCATATTTTATTTTGATTTAGATTTTGCATCACAGCAGAGTTGCTTTACAGGGAACGCAGAATTTGCAAAATATGCCATCGGTAACTGGATAAGGCTCAGCTCTTTGAGACATAAAAGACAGAAGTGAAGAAAGAGTATGCATTATTTTATTTTTATATTTATATAAATTAATCTTTTTGTGAGTATGTACCAATAAATTTAGAAATTAATTTTTTTCATTGTTTATTTATTTGTAAATGCATTTTATTTTTTATTTGTCATGTGACAACTATTATTTTGAACAAAAATAAATATTAATGTTATTTGTTTAACAGATATGGCATATATCCAAAACCCCAAAAATCAACATGCAAGCCGGAGAATACAATACAGGGTGTTTTCAAAGGTGAGTCTTATTTTAACAGAAGGTAGAACTCATCAAATTAAATCATTTCACCGAAAATGGCATATATAAAATATGCATGATAGGGCTGCTATCCACCCACGAAGTCGTGTGCGAGGGTGGATCGCAGCCCTATCATGCATATTATTTATATATGCCATTTTTGGTGAAATTATTTATTTTTATGAGTTCTACATTCTGTTAAAAACTAAGACTCACCTTTGAAAACACCCTTTGTAGTAATCTAACTCAGATCATATACGTCTCCATTGTGCTGTCGCAGTTATATTATTTCCTTCTGATACATGCGATGTATCAAGTTCATTACAAATTATGTAACAGAAAGAAGTCGCAAGGCGGTCATAGAGCGCTTATTGTAGGTCACAATTAAAGAACAAGTATGGTACATTGTTATGTAGCATAGAACCATTAAGTTATATGTCTGATACATAGGTTTGTCATATAACATATACATCTGCATTGTGCTGTCGCAGCTACATTATTTCTGTATGTAATGTATCAAGTTCGTTACAAATTATGTAACAGAAGGCCGGCGCAAGGCGGACATAGAGCTCTTATTGTAGGTTACGATCAAAGAACAAGTATGGTACATTGTTATATAGCATAGAACCAAGTTATATGTATCATACGTTACTGAGATGAATTTGTGTTTGCTGGGTAAGCACTAAGCCTATCCGAAATCTTGTCGTAACATGAAAAGACGCTGACGCGCTGTGGTCGGAGGAGTTAATGAGTACCAGATTTATTCGGTATATGCATTTAAATTTATATCTTACTTACAATGCTAAATTGCTTATGATTACAATCACAATAGAAAATAATGCTATCCGATTTCTGCGGATTATATTTTTGACATTTTGAGAAATTAAAGAAAAACTGACTTCATGTTGATCAATTCGAATTAAATTATGTATTAATGAAAAAATGCCCCAAAGAGCACTGAATTCACGTCAGTGCTTTTTGCGCGTATGTTCTGGGGAACATCGCGTTATCATTTTGCCCAAATGTCTGTAACTTTCGAATTTTTTGAGGAAAATGGTCTCAAACGATTAAGTTCGACTCCTCAATGAAGAATTCGAGGTCAAATTTGATTCTGTCCGGCCGGCCGTCCGTCCGGCCGTTGCCACGATAACTTGAGAACGAAAAGAGCTAGCAACTTGACATTTTCAGGGTGGGTGGCGCATCCCAATACGACGGACAAGTCCGTTAATGGGCATAATCGGCCCAGTGGTTTCCGAGTAATAATTTTGTTTTCAACCAATATAAATGCGATCGAATTGAAACTTGGTCAGTAGTTGTAGAATATGAACCTAAGCACGTTCGTGAAATTTTGTCCGAATCGTATGGCTAGAAAATTTTAAAAAAATTATTGAAAAATATTTTTTTGTCACGATAACTTGGGAATGGAAAGAGATAGCTGCTTCAAGATTTCAGGTTAGGATGTGCACCAGAACGCGACATGTCAGTTTATTTACGAGCATAATCGGCCAAACGGTTTTAGAGTTATAGCCATCTGAAATTTTCTGAAATTTGGTGGTATTTTGTTCCTCATTAACTCGAAAAATACTGAACCGATTGAATTCAAACATGGTTATTAATTGTAGAATGCCAACGCGAAAATGTTTGCAAAATTTGGTGAGGATAGCATTTGTAGAAAATTTTTAATAAATCATTGAAAATAAAAAAAAATTCTATATATCAGTAACTATTCGTTTGAAATTGCTGAAATTTTGCAAGAGCCTTCATAACCTAACTCAACTGCCAAGTTTCAAGTTTTAATACGATCGGTTAAATATTGTTGGAGATTCGAGCATTCTTGTGTGAGTCCAGTAGATGGGTTACCGTTGCCTCGATAACTTTCGAAAGAAAGGAGATAGGGACTTACAATTTTCAGGGTAGGTTGCGTATCCGAAAGGGAGAGTTGAGTTCGTTTTTGGGCATAATCGCTCTAATGGTTTCCGAGTTATACCCACCTGGAATATTATTTCCTTGATAACTCAAATAATAAATATTCGATCGAATTGGTGCTTGGTAACTAGTAGTAGAAAATCAACATAAAGACGTGTTTAAAATTTTGTAAGAACCGTACCCCTAGAAAATTTGAACAAAATTACGAAAAAAAAAAATTTTAAGAACCGTACCCCTATAAAATTAAAAAAAAATCACGAAAAAAAAAATTGGTTCAAGCACTGACGTGAAGTCAGAAGCTTTTGCGCGAATTTACCATGGTAAATTATGTTGTCCATTCTCCTGTATTGGACACTTAATTCGAATTTACCATGGTAAATTCGAATTAAGAGTGTCCAATACAGGAGAATGGACAACATAATTTACCATGGTAAATTCGATTAAGGGTGTCCAATACAGTAGAATGGACAATAGAACATACGCGCAAAAGCTTCTGACTTCACGTCAGTGCTTGAACCAATTTTTTTATCATTAAGGGGAATAAAATACTTGGCCTAAGTTTCATAATATAATATTATGTTGTTGTCATATATGTTTTGGGTTTTGTCCCATTATAGGGAAATACATTTTACATGTGCAGAAAAACTGAGACGCTTATGGAAATCATATTTCCATTTCCATGTATCATTTCCTTAAACAATAAAGACCTTTTCAATATGTGTGAGAATAGAACGAATTTCCAGATCGTTAGTTTTATAGAAATTTGTTTCGCTGCACTCTATTTCTTATCCTCCAATGATGCATATGAGGAATGCAGGTTTGCTAGTTTACATGTTTCTCCAATTGAATACAATTTTGTATAACAATATGCAGATAATATCCTCATTTCCATCTAAATGTACTTAGTGCTTAGTGCTCGAGAAATCGAATTACTTTTATGAAGTGCTTAGTAATCGCAAGCACTTTGTGAAAACGCGGTGCTTTGTGCTCGAAGCTCGTGATCATTTTTATTGAGTGCTTAGTGCTTACGGCTTGAAGCACTTTTCTTCAGTGCTCGGCAGAGCTCTGATATCTCCCTATTACTTCCAGTAATATAGATCCGAGCGAGCTTAAATCTAAAACTTCAAATAGCTGCAATTAAATATTGAGGGGCAAGTAAATATATTTTTTTTTCTAGTGCGCGAAATGCTACTTTGGTGATCGAGAACTGATTTTTTTAACGAGGCGCAGCCGAGTTAAAAAAATAATCGAGATCACCTAAGTATTTCGCGCATGAGATGCAAACAAAATTATTTTCTACAAACGCCAAAAATATTGTTCTAAAATAAGTAACATGCATAGCTTATTCAACGGTTTTTTTCTGGGTTTTCTCTCCCAGAAAAAAACCGTTGAATAATGAGTATACCTCCCACAGTATCCTTTAATGATTATGCATAGCTTAATATGAAAAATAGTATTGAACTGGCTTAAAATGTTTTTCCAAATCAAGTAAATACTGTAACTATGAAAATAAAATGGCATTTGTTTGTTAGATTGAGGAACATAAAGGTTAAAATATAAAAACTCCATATTGTTTACATGCAGTGTGCGAAGTAAGTATTTCGCACACTACTTCGCGCACGGTGTCATGGTAACGAAGGAAAATGAAAAAAAGGGTCACTTCGCATATTGTTATCAATGCGCGAACCTTGTCATTTTTTGACGTTTGTAGAAAAATAACTATTATAATCCCCTTCCATTATCTGCGAAACCTGATCACAACTTACTTTTTTGGCGCTCTTGTTCCTCGGAACAGAGTGCTTATCAATTTGCCCAAATGTCTGTAATTTTAGAATTTTTGGCTGAAATTGGTATCAAACGATTTGGTTCGACCCACTGATCAAGAATCCGTGGTCGAAATAGATTCTGTCCGGCCGTCCGTCTGTTAACACGATAACTCTCGAACGAAAGGAGTTAGAGAATTGAGATTTGCAGGGTAGGTTTGGAGCGCAAATATCTCGGACGAGTTCATTAACGGGCGAAATCCATCAAGCGGTTTCGGAGCTATGGCCGTTTATAGTAAACAATTTTTTTATGAATATTTCCGAAACCGATCACTCGATCTATCTGAAATTTAGCATAAAATTGTAGAATCATGACCTTTAGACGCATGTGGAGTTTTGTGTTGATCGGTTTACCGTAAAGTGCAAAAAAAAAATTTAAAAATTTTTAAATTTTGTTTATACAATAACTCTCGAACGGAATGAGCTAGGCAGTTGAAATTTTCAGAGTAGGTTAGGGAGATAAATATTTCGGTTAAGTTCGCTATTGGGCAAAATAGGTCAGATGGTTTCAGAGTAACAAAAAAAAAATTTTTTTTCAACTTACAAATTTCAAAATGATTTTTTTCTCAAGATGCAGTTTCACTATAAAAATCCATTGATATCGTTTTCAACTCCAACAAGCTAATACTTTTGGAGATATGATTTTTCGAAATTTCAATACTGAATCGTACTTCTATGTTTTCACAGAATGCTTTAATTATTCTATCTATGATTTATTATATGATCTATGTTCATACTCGTATATGTCATCCTGTTCTATAAGAGAGAGTGCAATTCATTTCAGCTATTTTAATTTGATTTCTTCCATGGTGCAGTTGTCATTCTCAGATTGCTCATTTAATCCTGATAAATAAACTATTATTTGAATTGAATTTACTTTATGATGCAGTTCTATCACAAGAATACATTGATATAATTCCCAACTCTGAGAAACCAATACTTTCGGCGATATAATTTGTATATATAGTTTGAACTAGAGCGCCAGAAAGCTCCTGTCCACAGGGCTTGAATCCATTCTTTTAAATTTTCCAGTCATGAGGTCCTCACAACATTTTGCATAAGACTTCGTGTCGGTATTTTTCAACTAATAACCGTGCTTTGATTCGATCAGATTGGTATTTTTCTAGTTATTGAGAAAACAAAATTTCAAATGGCTATAACTCTGAAACCACTCGGTGGATTTTGCCCATTAACGAACTTAGCTGGCGAATTTGGACTCCAAACCTACCCTGGAAATTTCAACTATCTAATTCATCGCGTTCGAGCGTAATCGTGCTGACGGCCGGACAGAGTCAATTCTGACCTCGGATTTTTGATCAGTGAGTCGAAACTAATCGTTTAAGACCATTCTCGGGCAAATATTCGAAATTTATAGACATTTGGTCGAATTTAGGCATTCTGTTCATAGAACGGCATGCCAAAATGTGGTAGATCTTTTTATTACCTATAACTTTGACTATTCACTTTTTGGCGCTCTTGTTCCTCGGAACAGAGTGCTTATCAATTTGCCCAAATGTCTGTAATTTTCGAGTTTTTGGCTGAAAATGGTCTTAAACGATTTGATTCGATTCACCGATCAAGAATCCGTGGTCAAAATCAATTCTGTCTGGCCGGCCGTAGGCACGATAACTCTCGAACGAATAGAGTTAGAGGATTGAAATTTGCAGAGTAGGTTTGTAGCGTAAATATCTCGGACGAGCTTGTTAACGGGCAGCATCCACCAAGTGGTTTCCGACTTATGGCCCTTTTTATTAAAAACATTTTTTATGAATATTTCCGAAAAAGATTACTCGATCTATCTGAAATTATATGCATGCGAAGTTTCGTTTTGACCGCGTTGCAGTAAGGTATAAAAAAAATTTTTTTAATTTTTTAAATTTCGTCTCTACAATAACTCTCGAACAGAATGAGCTAGGCAGTTGAAATTTTCAGAGTAGGTTTGAGAGATAATTATCTCAGTTGAGTTCGTTACTGGGCAAAATTGGCCTGATGGTTTCGGAGAAACGAAAAAACCTTTTTTTTTGTTACAACACAAATTTCAAATTAAATTCCTTTTAAGATGCAGATCCACCATAAAAATCCATTGATATCATTTTCAACTCTAACAAGCTAATACTTTCGGAGATATGATTTTTCGAAATTTCAATAATGAATCGTACTTCTGTACTTCTTATGTTTTCATAGAATGCTGTACTTAATTATTGTATCTATGAATTATTATATGATCTGTGTTCTTACATGTCATCTTATTTTCCTATGAGAGATAAATGTCAAAATTATTTCTGGTACACCTCTTGTTCTAGTGTTTTATAAGATAATTTTTGAAGCATTTTTTTTAAACGACACTTTTTTAAATTTAATTTCTTTCATGATGCATTTCTATCATAGGACTCGATTGATATAATTCCCAACTCTGAGAAACCAATACTTTCGGAGATATAATTTTTTCCATAGGACTTCCATTGTTTTACCGGAAATCAAGATAAACTTTTTACCCTTAAAAAGTCACCCACTTCTACTTTCCGACCTCAGATCACCCGTATATTATTTTTCCTATCATTTCTGTTACATTATCTTCCTTCTCCAATGGATTTCATCCTACTATTATCTTTTCTCACTTTTTACCATTTTCAAATGCACTTTTCAGCACTGCGGTCTACAACTCAAAATTATCATCAAGAAATAATCTATTTAGTCAGTCAGTATAATATTTACAATAAATATATCATATCGTTACAATCACAATTTTCATTCTGTCAGGTCTATTACATAATGGATGTTCAGTCCTTTTTGCAGTGATAGCAAGCACAGCTAGTAGCAGATTTAAATGTGAGGGTACGAATTCCATCTACACACAGTACTCGAGCTTCAACTGATTCAGTCTCCATGATGTTACAACATTGACCAATAGATGTCACTGGTTGGGCCGGATTGTCCTTTTGGTGAGATGGTATGGCCCAACTTTCGCAAAAACCTCTGCAGGCGTTCGTTGTCATTTTGAACTCCACGCAATCTGGTATGCTGATTTTCCTAGTGTGACCTAAAATTTAATTATCGGTTACTTTTATTATCGAGTAATCATTAAAGGATAATTTGGGAGGTAAATTCATCATAAACTCTGAAAAATATCTATAAAATAACAACAAAATATTTTGAAAATTATTTATTTATTTATTTAAATTAAAGTGTCTCAGCTACTAGGCCATTGACACTGGGTACAATGTTTGATTTTCCTATGTATTACACATGTAGTTGTACTAAATTGATCACAAGATATGTAGATTTATACAGAAATATTGACATGCATTGATTATATGTACTTGTATAATAGACATTCTTTGAGGAACTTTAGTGCTGCTTCAATTTGAGTTGCTGAGCTGCGGATATCCTTTACATGCACTTTGAGTCCTAATCGATGGCGGATTTCATCGTAGTGTGAACAGCGAGATAGAAGGTGTTCCACAGTTAATCGAGTATCTCGGCAGTAATCACATATAGGTGGTTCTTCTGATGACATCAAGTAACCGTGTGTCAACCTAGTGTGGGCTATTCTTAGTCTTCTCATTACTATTTTGTCTTTCCTATTGAGACTGATATTTACCGGGGAATTGATTTTAGATTGGATTGCTTGTAGCTTGTTGTTACTGCTATTCCATTGGGCTTGCCAGTTTTGAAGAGTTCTCAATTTTATTGTTGTCCTTAGGTCTGAGTGAAGCTGAAAGTTTGTGATGGGAAAGTCAGAGGATCGTGCCAGTTTTGCAGATTAGTCTGCAGCTTCATTTCCTTCTATACCCACATGAGATGGTATCCAAATTATGGTCGTAGAGATTACTTTGTTGGTCTTGAGTGTATGACATCGTTCCTGAATTTTTTGTACCAATGGGTTCCTAGAGTAGATGTTGAATATCGCTTGAATTGAGGATAGTGAGTCTGTGAATATTGCAATATGGTGGCCTAGGGTTATGGTGCTGAATAGAGACTTGTAGATTGCGAACAATTCACCAGTATAAATGCTACAGACAGGTGGAAGTTTGAAGGATACTGGATGATTGAATTGGTGGATAATTGAGCATGCAATTCCGTGTTCATCTTTGGATGCGTCAGTGTAAAATTCATCATCAAATTTTTCATTGGCTTTCAATTCTAGAAAGGATTGTTTTAGAATTGTACCATGGGTTTCCTGTTTATTGTATCTCTGTAGATCTGTGTTGAGCTTTGGTTGATATCTGGACCAGGGGGCATGTTTTGAGTAGGATATGGGAACTGAAGAATTAAGATCTATAGATTCTGAGTGCTTCCGGAAAAGTTGTGGAATCGAAAGCAACGTCATAGGGTGTGTAATGGTGGGACAGACCATCTGATGAGAACATTTTGAAAATTACTTCTGCTAGAAACACACGATATTTGGCAGAAGCAATACATATGACAATGTTAAAGGGTTCCATTCTGGATTTATTCTCCCAAACTCTGAAAAATATCTATACAATTATTTTTTGTTGATATCCATTCTGAAATTCGAGAATTGTCCCATTGACAATCTTTGAAGGTCATAGCAACATAGTTTCACTTTGCATGACAACTTCTTTTTGGCGCTCTAGTTCCTCGGAACTGAGTGCTTATCAATTTGCCCAAATGTCTGTAATTTTCGAATTTTTCGATGAAAATGGTCTTAAACGATTTGGTTCGACTCACTGATCAAGAATCCGGGTCGAAATTCATTCTGTCCGGCCTGTCCGGCCGGCCGGCCGTAGGCACGATAACTCTCGAACGGAATGATCTAGAGAGTTGAAATCTTCAGAGTAGGTTTGGCAGATAAACATCTCGGCTAAGTTCGTTATTGGGCAAAATCGGACAGATGGTTTCGGAGTAAGAAAAAAAAAAATTTTTTTTTACATAACAAATTCCATATTAATTTTTTTTCGATAAGCAGATTTACCATAAGAATCCAATGATATCATTTTTAACTCTATGAAGCTAATACTTTCGGAGATATGATTTTTCAAAATTTCAATAATAAATCGTATTTCAACGTTTTCACAGAATTATATAATTATTCTATGTATGAATTGTCAAAATGTCAACTTATTTTCCTGAGACATGACATTGTCTAATTCCTTGCTAATAGTTGGTTCGAGAAACGTCAAAATCGACTTAGAGAGACAAGGGTAAAAAACCGTCAAATAAACCCCCATGTGGCGATTTTATGTCGAAAAGTGAAAATTAAGAATATATATCCCAGGTAAGTACCTACCGACGTTTTATTCTAATACCGGAGATCGACAAGATCGTACGAGGAGCCCGATAGCCGGTTCGTCTAGTCAGTCGGGTTTTCGGTTTCGGAACGAGAAGGCGGGCTCAAATCCCAGAAAGGGAATTACACTTTTTGGCACTCTAGTTCCTCGGAACTGAGTGCTTATCAATTTGCCCAAATGTCTGTAATTTTTATTTAAGATACAGTTTCACCATTAAAATCCATCGATATCATTTTCAACTCCAACAAGCTAATACTTTCGGAGATATGATTTTTCTAAATTTCAATAATGAAGCGTACGTACTTCTATGTTTTTAAAGAATGCTATAATTATTCTATCTAAGCTTTATTATATGATCTGTGTTCATACTCGTACATTTCATCCTGTTTTATAAGAAAGAGTCAAATTCATTTCAGCTATTTTAATTTGATTTCTTCCATGGTGCAGTTCTCATTCTCAGATTGCTCATTTAATCTTGATAAATAAACTATTATTTGAATTTAATTTCCTTTATGATGCAGTTCTTTCATAAGAATATATTGATTTAATCCCCAACTCTGAGAAACCACTTTCGGAGATATAATTTGTCTGTTTGAACTATAGCGCCAGAAAGCTCCTGTCCACAGGGCTTGAACCCATTTTAAACCAAATACGGTCAATTCCAATTGTGCAATTTGCAAATTTGCTTTCTATGTTCAACAAAATACATGACGACTCCTTGAGTTTCCTTTTAATGTAATCAGACTGTTCAAAAAGACACACGGTAAAATATTTATTGATTTTAACCATCAACAAATATTCCGCGTGGCCGGGCTGGGGTCACCTCATCGCTCAGTGTTCCCCAAAGAGGAAAGCGTCATTCAAGGGCAGACACAAACCCGGGTTTCATGGTTATTGCCAATCATCAGTGTGACTTAGCCAACACTGAATGACACCAAGGGCGTTCTAGGAAACTTAAATCCATCATCGCGAACTGGTAGGGAAAGAATACCACCAGCTACACCTATGGAAATCCTTACGAACTCGGATCCTCTGCGATGAAGAAACCTTGAGCAATGTTCAGCGACATTCAGACTTTTGCTGTAAGAGTATAAGTATATAACCGTTTAAGTTATTGGCAATAAGTACAGTTCACCTCATTGAATGTTCACTGGTTGGTGGATTATCTAACCACACTAAACCGGGCGTTTTCAATCCGTAAAGGTCGTATATAGGTAGATGGCATTGCCAGCCCTGACCCTCTTACGGCAAAAGAATGAACGTCGCTGAACATCGCTCAAGGTTTCTTCATCGCAGAGGGTCGGAGTTCGTAAGGATTTTCATAGGTGCCGCTGGTGGAATTCTTTCCTTCCAGTTAGCGACCGATGGATTTAAGTTTCCTAGAACGCCTTCGATGTCATTCAGTGTTGGCTATGAACCATGAAACCATGGGTTTGTGTCTGCCCTTGATTGACGTTTTGCTCTTTGGGGAACACTGGGCGATGAGATGATCTAGCCTGGCCACACGGAATATTTGTTGATGGTTAAAATCAATAAATATTTCATCGTGTGTCTTTTTTTAGTTATTGGCAATTAGCACAGTCACCTCATTCAATGTAATCAGAGTCATGTTCTGCTATTTTTTATTTCTGTAGTTGTTCTTATGTTCAGACTTTCTTACTTCTAGTGTTTCTCCTGTATACGATTGACCACAAATACAAGGAATATTATACAGTTTTTGGATTTTTGTTTTTCATTAATCGGTTTTGTCTTTGTTAATAAATACCCATCTCTAGCGAATTTCGAGGAATTAATTGATGTAGGAAAGTAAATCAATTAATTACTCGAAAATCGCTACCGATACGGATGATGAAGTTGATACTGAATTAATCAGAAGGCTACAGCGGATCGAAAAAAGCAATAATATATAGGGTTATCCAATTGAAATATCAAAGTTGTTAGTACTTTTTGATATAAGCGGCAACACCGCAGCGCTGAAAATATTCTAGATCGGTGGTTCCAGCCAAGAAACATAATCCAATCTTCTAATATATAAAATTTCCATGTCACAATGTTAGTTACCGTACTCCTCCGAAACGGTTTTACCGATTTACCAAATTTTATATGCGTATTCGGTAGTTCTGAGAATCGGCTACTATCTATATCTGATATCCCTAAGTGATAAGGGTTGTTCACCCTTAAAACTTTTTTTTTTATTTTTGGACGAAATTTTTTGTTTTTATTTTTTTATAATGTGGCATTACAAATTACATACAACCCTGAATTTTCACCCTTCTATCACCAACCCCTATTTTTTAATAGTCATTTTAGTACTTAATCATTTTTCATCCCGCTCGATAACTGATCAATTTTCACTTGGTAAGTTATCCTAGAGAAAGAGCTAATTAAAACCAAGTCGCCGTATTTTATATGAATGTTTTTCACTATATTTCGGTTAAAATTTCCCTGAGCTCATGGCAAAGGTAAAATTTTTGTTCAAAAAAAAATATTTATTTTTATTAAAGTATCAAGGCAGTTTATTCCTGCTATACTTAGTGCTGGATTTTTGAAATTTCCGCGTCTTTCTGGATCAACACTCATTTGCCAGACTATACCGGTGTCACGTCCCAGTAAACAGCACAGAGTAGGGATGAGAACGAAGCCGGTCTCCTGTCTTTCTCACCTTTCTCACTTTTCTTAACCAGATACGTTTGAATGGGTAGTTAGTATTCGCAATTGAACCCGGTAGGTGGCGCCACAATCGGGTTCTAGGTTTTTTTTAAAGATTTTTCTCCTTTGGAAATAAAATTGCAACCGCAATAACCGAAGTTGCGTGGGTCAGCTAGTTTTCAATAAAATCGTACATCCCGTTCTCCGTAAAAGTCCAGGGTACCATCGACCATGGCCCACCCTGTATACAGGGTGTCCTGGCACTTCGTGACTATAACTCAGATGTAAATAATGTAAAGACGGGCCAGGAATGCTAAAAAAAAATGTCTTACTACGCCCCCCTGTGTATATAAGTGCCTCCAAATGTAGCTTCAATTCAACATTCATTACTTTATTACTTGGAATCCTAGAAAGCCTAAATTTTGGGAATGGATTAACAATATCCCGTGCATTATTTACGTATAATGAAATACCTCCCTAATCATACAGGGTTGTTCAAAATCCGAGGCTTTTCCGGGACATACTTAAACGATAAAAAGTGCGGTTTTTCAAATAGAATGGCCTGTATATCATAAGATGTATTGAAAGAGAATTAAATTTCCTTTCAAACGGTATAACATGTTCCTCTATCTAAATTGTAAGGTTTTCGATTTAAAAGCTAGTTTTCATGTCAATGGGAATATTGAGCTACATTTTGTATTAGCTATCCATGAAATGTCATAGAACATGTAAATTATGATAATTTAACAATTGGCATCGATTGTTAAGTATTGTTGAATTCATTAACGGATATTTCATTTAAAAATTGGTTCAAGCACTGACGTGAAGTCAGGAGCTTTTGCGCGTATGTTCTATTGTCCATTCTCCTGTATTGGACACTCTTAATCGAATTTACCATGTTAAATTCGATTAAGCGTCCAATACAGGAGGACGGACAATATAATTTGACAAGCGTGATTAGTTTTGCATTCTAAAACTACTCACCAAGTTTCAATAACATCGGACTTGTATTGGTTGAAAACAAAATTATTACTTGGAAACCGTTGGCCGATTATGCCCATTAACGAACTTGTCCGTCGTATTGGGATGCGCCACCTACCCTGAAAATTACAAGTCGCTATCTCTTTCCGTTCTAAAGTTATCGTGGCAACGGATGGCCGGCCGGCAGAATTAAATTTGACCTCGAATTATTGATCAGGGAGTCGAACCCAATCGTTTGAGATCATTTTCGGCGAAAAAGTCGAAAATTAAAGACATTTGGGCAAAATCATAGCACGATGTTCCCCAGAACATACGCGCAAAAATCATTCAAATGGCAGTAATTATACAAATGAACTTTTGATGGAATTGATTATTCTTCACAGCCAATGCAATCAAATTTTAGTATTGAATATTTAATTGAAACTATATTATGCACAAAAAAAGAAGCAAATCAATCAATTACTCGAAAACTGCTATCGATAGGGCAGTTGGTACAGAAATAATCAGGAGACTACGGCGAATCGAAAATAGCAATAATATAGAGGGTGTTCCATTTGAAATATCAAAATAGTTAATACTTTTTGATATAAGCGGCAACACCGCAGCGTTGAAAATATTCTTGATCCATGGAGTGGTGGTTCCTAGCCAAGGAAAAAAAATTCACGGTCTCCGTGAAAGTCCAGGGTATACCATCGACCTTGGCCCAGCCTTTATAACTTCTGACAAATATCTTGCGTTTCTAATGGAGAGGCAATTTTGAAAATAATATTTTTTTTTTCATTTTATATATATATATTATTTTTGTGGGTTTGGAAGAGAAAACCCAAAAAGGAACCATTTTGTAATTCAATTATCAGTTACATAAACCCCAACAGGAATAATTAAAAGGTTTTTTTCTACAAACGTCAAAAAATGACAAGGTTCGCGCATTAACAACAATATGCGAAGTGACCCTTATTTTCATTTTCCTTCGTTACCATGACACCGTGCGCGAAGTAGTGTGCGAAATACCTACTTCGCACACTGCATGTAAACTATATGGAATTTTTATATTTTAACCTTTATGTTCCTCGATTTCTCCGGTGAAAGATTTAAAATTACAGAATTGGCCGCATCTGCCGAGTTAGGTGAGGTACTGCTTACATCATCGTCGCTCGAAATTTCCATTATTTCACAGTTATAAATATCACGCACGAAATTGACGCGAATAAAAAGTCACTCCAAAATAATTATCAAGAACTGTCACTTTGAAATAATGGTCAACAAATGCCATTTTATTTCCATAGTTACAGTAATTACTTGATTTGGAAAAACAGTTTAAGCCAGTTCCATACTATTTTTCATATTAAGCTAAGCATGTTACTTATTTTAGAACAATATTTTTGAAGTTTGTAGAAAAAATTTTGTTTGCATCTCATGCGCGGAATACTTTGGTGATCTCGACTATTTTTTTTAACTCGGCTGCGCCTCGTTAAAAAAAATCAGTTCTCGATCACCAAAGTAGCATTTCGCGCACTAGATACAAAAATAACTATTCTAGGTTTTCTCTCCCAAACTCTGAAAAATATCTATGAAATATTAATAATTAATTTGGTTCGACTCACTTTTTTATTATTTTATAGATATTTTCCAGAGTTTGGGAGATAAAACCCAGAAAAAAACTTTTAATAATGAGTGTACCTTCCACAGTATCCTTTAATGATTACCCAACAGGAATAACCCAATTACAGGGTTATTACTTTGTATAGAATTGATTGACACTTTACTGTAATCGAACTACAAGTAAAATTAAAGTTTTTGCAATAAACAATTCCACACTGAAATCAAAGCTCCTAGGATATGCATAATTTGGGAATCAATTCTATATGCTGTTGAATATGGACATCGTTCAAGTCCATGATGTAGGGCATACACTCATACCAAACTCATTCGAGTTATCTGAATTGTGAATATTAATTTTCTGTTTTCAATCGCCATAAATATTCAATTATGCGAGTGTAAATTGACCCGTACTCGACTATATGAATTGGCTGTGAGGAAATTTGCCCCTGGTCCTCAACTGTATAGTGGAATTTAGATATTTGATTACTTGCTAACCCAGCGAAAATCGAACCGTCCTAGTATAAAGATTTACAAGTTTTGAAATTCATATATTCAACTGATTCGGTCTTCACTTGATGGAAATTCATAATCAATAAATAAATACTGTTTCAAGATTTTTTCCGCAAATTTGTTTATACGAGAACGACAATTGTTGTATTCGAAATATAGTTATTCATAAATTCGTTCCAAAAAAAAATTGGTTTAAGAACTGACGCGAAGTCGGGAGCTTTTGCACTCATGTTCTTTTGTCTATTCATCTCTATTGGATTCTTTTAATTGAATTTACCATCGATATAGACCGTTTACGCAGCTTTTATAAGATATGAATACATTTAGTAGCATTTTAATGACATACTTCAGTAATGAGAGAAACGTCTTTGATCACAGTATTTTTTATTCCGACATATGTATACTATCGGAATTGAAACTCGTTAAATATCTAATGATATACGAAAAAATTTACGTCTGAAGTAATTTTAGGATACGGTATTCACGAAATTCCGTGAGAATTTGCGCGTCGGAATTCTAATTAATTACCTAGTTTTAATTGGATCGGATCTGTATATTTTGAGTTATAGAGGAAATAACAACAAAATTTCAGATGACTATAACTTCCAAAACTGTTTCACTGTTTATGCTTATTAAGGAACTTAAATGGCGCGATCGGATGCGCAACCTACCCTGAAAATTGCAAGTCGCTATTCTTTCCACTTCTCAAGTTATCGTGAGATATTTTTTTCATAATTTTTCAAAAATCTTCAATTGGTACGATCTTCATATAATTCACCAAGTTTCAATTGAATCGGATCTGCATTTTTTTGAGTTATTGGGAAAAGAATATTCCAGTGGGTATAACTCTGAAAACATTGGGACGATTATGCTCAATAACGAACTTAACTGTCCCACGCGGATGCGCAAACTACCCTGAAAATTGCTAGTCGCTATCTCTTTCTGTTCGTAAGTTATCGTGGCAACGGTCACCCATCCATTTACTGAACTCACCCAAGGCTGCTCGGATCTCCAACAATATACAGGGAATTCCGTAAAGACATGCCAATATGTAAGACGGTGATTTTTTGACTTATTTTAAGGAAAAAACTCGTACGTATGTCCTAAAAGTCTTAACTTTTGAGATACGGGGTGATAAAATTTTGAAAAAAAATCAGTTTTTTAATAATAACTGAGATAATATTGTAGTCCTCATAAGAAAATTTGGTACATGTCTTCTAGGCATCAAGGTGCAATTGTGATGTACAAAAATTTCAATTTTCTCTACTAGTGGCATCCATACGGTTTTTGCTTTGAATATTTTTGGAGAAAAAAATACTACGCCACTGCTTTCCTTTGAAATAAAATTTACTTTGGAGATCCTCATTTGTTTTTGAGCAAATTTGTTCTCATAGGTTATCTTTGTCCGACGCACGGTTTCCGCAAAAAATAAAAATCGTTTTACTTCAGGATCATTTCCTCCAAAATCTGATGCGGTGTGGAAATGTTTGTGCATCTAATCAACTGAAAGCAAATTAAGAGATCAGATTTGTCCCAAAATAAATGAGAAACCAAAAAACATGTTTTTTTGCCGGATTCTCTGTTCTTGATTAAAATAATTAAATTGAAATAGGTTCATATCACAGTAAAAAATTTTATCACCCTCTATCTCAAAAGTCAAGACTTTTAGGACATACGTTCATAAGAAGTTTTTTTCCAAAATTCCAACTCAACCGGAATTTCATGGAATTCAATAGGAATTCTCATTAGAAATTGAATAGGAATTCTTTTGAAATTCTATTGGAATTCTATATTCTTGTACATCAGAATTCCTAGCGGTTCACCCCTCGGTTAAAACCAACTATTTGGAGCTGTATACATGATTGTCCGATAGGTGTTGCACTCTAACATCAATAGGAATTCCTTATAATTCAATAGGAATTCTGCTGCATTGCATGGAATTTAATAGGAATTTCACGGAATTCAATAGGAATTCCAGCAGTTCAATAGGAATTCCAGGAATTCAATAGGAATTCCAGGAATTGAATAGGAATTCCAATGGAATTCAACTTTCTTGTACACCAGAATTTCTAGCGGTTTACCCCTCGGTTTTTTGGCGCTCTACTTCCTCGGAAGTGAGTGCTTATCAATTTGCCCAAATTTGTCAAAATGCTCTCAAACGATTTGGTTCGACTAACTGATCAAGAATCCGAGGTCGAAATCGATTCTGTCCGGCCGGCCGTAGGCATGATAACTCTCGAACTAAAGGAGTTAGAGGATTGAAATTTGCAAGGTGGGTTTGGAGCATAAATATCTCGGTTAAGTTCGTTAATGGGCAAAATCCATCGAGCGGTTTAGGAGTTATGGCCGATTTTAGTGAAAACATTTTTCCATGAATATTTCCGCAACCGATCACTCGATCTATCTGAAATTAAGCATCGAATTGTAGAATCATTACCTTTATACGCATGTGAAGTTTTGTATCGACCAGGTTACCGCAAAGTGTCAAAAAATTTGTTTTAAAATTAAAAAAAAAAAAATCTACAATAACTTTCGAACGGAATGAGCTAGGCAGTTGAAATTTTCAGAGTAGGTTAGGGAGATAAATATCTCGGTTAAGTTCGTTATTGGGCAAAATAGGCCAAATGGTTTCGGAGTAAAGAAAAAAATTTTTTTTTTCAAGTAACAAATTTCAAAATCAATTTTTATTTAAGATGCAGTTTCACCATAAAAATCCATTTATATCATTTTCAACTCCAACAGGCTAATACTTTCGGAGATATGATTTTTCTAAATTTCAATAATGAATCGTACTTCTATGTTTTCACAGAATGCTATAATTATTCTATCAAAGCTTTATTATATGATCTGTGTTCATACTCGTACATGTCATCCTGTTCTGTAAGAGAGAGTCAAATTCATTTCAGCTACTTTGATTTGATTTCTTCCATGGTTCAGTTCTCATTCTCAGATTGCTCATTTAATCTTGATAAATAAACTATTATTTGAATTGAATTTCCTTTATGATGCAGTTCTATCATAATAATACATTGATATAATTCCCAACTCTGAGAAACCAATACTTTCGGAGATATAATTTGTCTGTTTGAACTAGAGCGCCAGAAAGCTCCTGTCCACAGGGCTTGAACCCATTCTTCTTAAAATAAGTCAAAAAATCACCCCTTAAATTTTAGGATGTCTTTAAGGAGCACCCTGTATATCCCATCATGTTCAAATTTGGAACTTGACTGTTAAGTTAGTGTAACCCGTATTGTATATTGACCAAATCTATATCATGATGATTGAAATTGAATAAATGTGTTTGAGTACTTTAACTTATTCTTATTCTATTCCTTCATTATATAATTGTTTCACCCAATAATAATATCCTTAATTTCATCAACATCTACTCAGAAAAATCCTAAGATATTCTAACTATCTTCAATTTTATAGATTAATACAATAATTATATCGTTCCAACCTCAATATAAAATTTATGATCGAACTCCATAGACATGGAGTCTCGATCAGAGCAACGTTACCGGAAGTAATTAATTGAAGTATAATTATTATTATATTCGAGCAAATCATAAATTTAATAGAAATAAAAATTCGGGAAATTATGGTATCATTAGGCAGTAATAGTGAACAAAATAATGAAATCTTCATCGGCAGCCCGTTTGTACGAATAACCGATCGTTTTTCTCTGTCTGTCTTGTGGGGATGAATTATCTATGGACTATGGCAACGTGGCTTTCACTTTCAATCCCGGGTTTCTTAATTCAGATTCGGATTGCTAAAAGCAGTTAATTTCTGGATTTTTCATCTGACTTTGCATCCTTCAAAGAAGAATATCTGGAAAACGGTACGTTTTGGGGGAAATTATGAAAAATAATTTAATTTTCTGAAACGATTGTAAATTCTTATCTTATCTTTATCGGATTCAGACAAAATTAAGCGATGAAATAATATCCGGAATAGACACAAACAACGAATTAATTAACACTAAAACAGTATAATTTTCAGTATGGAAGTAGCTTCAAATCAGCAGTAACTCACCCACTTTATGACATCCAGGCTTCTTCCACCCGTCTGATTCCAATTCAGTATTGATGAGGAAAGTATTGATAATTGGTAGTAAATTTATCAAAAACCAACTGACAAGCATTCTCTGGAATTGAAATGGAATATTAATTTTGTTTCAGTCCAGGTTTTCACATCATGGAATGATAATTAATGCAATTAACACCAATAAATTTTTGAATATAATGAAACATTGACCATAGCCAGATTTTTTAATTTATATAAAATATACCTAGTGGTACATTATTTAAATATCGTTTTGTTTATGGTGGATACCAAAAAAATATACATAAGCACTGAACAATAAAAGCAAATAAATTTCTTAATTTTATTCTAAATTTTTATATTATATATTACGTAAGGTTTCCACAAAATCAACTTTAGTTTATGCGCGCATTTTCTGAAGGGGAACATCGCGTTATCATTCTGCCAAATGTCTGTAATTTTCGAATTTATTGCCGAAAAGGGTCTCAAACGATTGGGTTCGACTCCCTGATGAGGAATTCGAGGTCAAATTTGATTCTGTCCGGCTTGTTACGATAACTTGAGAACGGAAAGAGATAGCGACTTGAAATTTTCAGGGTAGGTGACGAGTCCCAATACGACGGACAAGTTCGTTAATGAACATAATCAGTCCAACGGTTTCCGAGTAATAATTTTGTTCTCAACCAATACAGATCCGAATTGAAACTTGTTGAGTAGTTGTAGAACACAGACTCAAAGACGTATGTGCATGTGTCATTCGGAAAAAAAATTAAAGCATTCCTGACTCGTCTTTATACTTTATTTACACTTGAGAAAGAGTCACGTAGTGCCGGGACACCCTGTACATAGGAAAAGCAGGTAGAAATTTTGGCATAAGAATTGAGGAACATCATCACAGCTACCAAAACAACAAAATTAATTTTAATTATTCGAATCATTTATTAGCAGAAGGGCATAAGTTTAACCCGGATTTCAAAATTCTATACAATTTGAATAAAGGTGCGCAACTCAATTATTGGCAAATGGTGGAAATAAATAGAACAATAGAATAATAGAAAACATACGGGTAATATAGTTAATGAACAATTAGACCTAAATTTTTCTCCGTTACTCAATCTATCCAAATAGAAAATTAATTTATAAAAGCGGTGTAGGAATGAATTGTTGTAAATGTTTACAAAGTACTAGTTGTGTAAGATCATGTAACTAGCTTCAAATAAGTCGAAACAAGAAGAACAGAAAGACTCTATGTCAAGGTCACAATATTAAATAAATTATTGTAAATTTAATATAATTTTCAAATATTTGGATAATAAACTTTTCAGTAAAATACAAGGTACACTAATACCGTAATCTAGGAATAGTATATTCTAAAACAAGTTGCAGAATGGGTTCCTATTCAAACACGAAAGCGAAATTGAGTGTTGGAATAGCCTTCTGCAACGAGTATTAGACGATATTTTCTCTATTTCAGTCAAGTTTTGTAAAATACTGTTGAAATTCAATGAAAAATGCGGACTATATACATCCTATAGTGACTTTTGTATTGTATCTTGGCAGTTGGTGTGACTGTTACGAAAGTTGATAGATTACGGAATTTGAATCGTACGTAGGGCGTGGAGATCAGATTTAAAACAGTTTCCTAATAACAGGAAGGATTCAAAATTAACAAGAAGGTAATATCTAGTACCTTATTTTTTAATGAAAATAAAACTTTTCCTCTCAACAATGATTTCACTACATCCAGATTATATTATATTGACAATTGACGTGTGTTGACATTTGATAAGATCGAATGTCAGTGCTGACTACCACAAAACGAAAAATATAACTAGAAACAATGCGGGAATGAGTTCATTCCAGCACTGTTTTTAGTGCTGGAATGGACTTATTACGATACTGATATAGAGAAACTACTTTTTCTGTTCAAAA
This sequence comes from Halyzia sedecimguttata, assembly GCA_937662695.2. Classification (NCBI taxonomy): domain Eukaryota; kingdom Metazoa; phylum Arthropoda; class Insecta; order Coleoptera; family Coccinellidae; genus Halyzia; species Halyzia sedecimguttata. The sequence goes on from OW569414.2 coordinate 76,294,898, forward strand.
ATACCAACACTAGGCAACTATCTCAAGCATGCTCGTTAAAGACTTAATTCAAATATGCCTACAGGGTGTATCTATACTATGATGAAAATTAAGGTGGGTACTTGGTATACATTTTTTTGGAATACCCGAATACCAGAATACCCGGAAAAATTACACCCCTCCGAAGATTAAAAAAACAAAATTGTTTCTCTTTTTTATTTTCCCTGTATATTAAGCTAGAGACACGAAACTTGGTAAATATTATTTGTCTATAAAACTACACAACTTTTTCAACCCTGAAGTATGCTTAGAAGTGGTTGAAAGAGTCAACCCCTAAGATAATTTTTCTTCCAACTATTTTTTGGATGAATAATTTCCTTCTAAACAAACATGGCTGAAAAGCCCAATTCATTTACTAACTTTTTTATCTCTCCAAAATTTGCCATGCATTTTCAAAGAGCACCGAGGAGGAATTACCCTAACCTAATTGATTCCTTTATAGTTCGTATATTTTACAAGTTCTACTTTTCTTGAAGACTTTTAATATACAGGGAAATTAAAAAAGAGAAACAATTTTTTTTTAATCTTCGGAGGGGTGTAACTCCTCCTGGGGGAGGTTTTCCAAAAAATTTCATACCAAATAACCACCATAATTTTAATCACAGAATCACCCCTCACATTTTTTAGGTGTTATTCAGAATACTAAGCAAACAATGCATGCAACTGGGAAAGCAATAAAAAATCTTATCAAAAAAATGAAATGAGACCAAATCTTTTCATTAGCTCACCTATGTTTGCGTGTACCCAATCTTCAGCGTTGACGGTGTTCGCGGGCCATCTAATGAGAACTTTCCAAGAATACTCGTTTTATTCTCTTTCTCGAACACCCGAGTTTCATCCCCTCCTCGTTACGCCCACCCTCTGCATTCGTTGTATTCTTTCAACCATTCAACAATGCACAGAATCCTGTGAAATTGGGGGCTCTAAATATGCTGGAAGTAGGGAACAATAACATCAAAGTAATGTTTTCTCAGTAACGAAATCATTATTTATACCCGAAAAAAAGTTGGTGGAGTTTTCACGTCCCTGATTGTATTATTCAAAGGCAGTATGTTCTACGGCAAGTCATGCAATGTGCATTTCTGAACGTGCAGTGCAACGAAAAACTTTTCATCGATTAAGTACCTAATAGGTACACTCCCCGACAATAAATTCCGGACAAGAATATTTTGATATCACTGTAACTATTTCAGTTTTTGTTCGATTTTGATGAACCTTTTATCAAAATGTAGCCCTGTGTGTCTTAGGAAATTACACTTGATTTAAGTTTTCCTAAAATACGTTTGGTTTGGTCAGGCACGGGCCTAAGGGGGGGGTTTAGTTTCTACAATTACTCTCGAACAGAATGATCTAGACAGTTGAAATTTTCAGAATAGGTTTGGGAGATAAATATCTTGGTTGAGTTTGATATTGGGCAAAATCGGCCTAATGGTTTCAGAGTAAGGAAAAAAAAATTTTTTTTAGATCACAAATTTCAAATTCAATTTTTTTTAAAATGCAGTTTCGCCATAAAAATCCATTGATATAATTTTCAACTCAAACAAGCTAATACTTTCAGAGATATGTTTTTTCGAAATTTTAATAATGAATCGTACCTACTTCTATGTTTTCCCAGAATGCTGTACTTAATTATTCTATCTATGAATTATTATATGATCTGTGTTCATACTTGTACATGTCATCCTGTTCTATAAGAGAGAGTCAAATTCATTTCAGCTATTTTAATTTGATTTTTTCCATGGTGCAGTTCTCATTCTCAGATTGCTCATTTAATCTTGATAAATAAACTTTTATTTGAATTGAATTTCCTTTATGATGCAGATCATAAGAATACATTGATATAATTCTCAACTCTGAGAAACCTATACTTTCGGAGATATAATTTGTCTGTTTGAACAAGAGCGCCAGAAAGCTCCTGTCCATAGGGCTTGAACCAATTTTTATAATGAGATATTATTATTGAAGAGTGTTAGTGCACAATGGTATTGGGGACTCATATCCCACACAGTATGAAATATTGCAGTGAAATATTTCACAATATTTTCAAGAAATATTTCACAGAAATATTTACGAGAGGTTTAGGCAATATTCACTATAAGGAAGTTTTGAATCATTATCGAATATTTACTCAATCTTACACAAATATTGCATGAAATATTCCTTCGAATAATTCATAAATATTTCATGAAATATTTGATGAAATGTTTATGAAAGATTTTTGTAATATGAAAGGTTAAGAAAATATTTCACTGCCACCTTCGCCCTATTCTTGCATTATCACTAAAATAGTTAGAAAATACATCAAAACAATATTTATGGAAATATAGCATGAATCTATATAAAACTTTTCATGAAATATTTCATTGTGAGATTTAGGCGGACATAGCCATATTTCATAAATATTTCAAATCTTGCTTTCAAATATTTCATAAATATTTAACAAATATTCAATGCTGTGTGGGATTAAGATAAAAAAATTGTTTAATCCCAATACAATTAATATTCAAACTCAATAAAATTCGTCCAAGGAGTGAAAACCGTAAGGTGGAAATTTAAACTAAAACTACCTTTGACCACCAATCAACATGTGATATAAAATTCGGAATATATGTAAGTATATTTGAGTAATTTGAAATATATTCCGAATTTTATACTTATCATCATAGTATTATGCTGATTGGTCGTCATTTTTCGGATAATTTTGAGGATTTTACTTATTATATTCCGAATTTGATATCATCATATTACCTATGTTGATTGGTGGTCATATTATCATGTCCATGGCAAATATAGATTAAATATGTGTTGCAAAATGGCGAAGGCGCTGGTACCATTTATTGGGACAATTTGGGGCGATTCAATTGACAGAAGACAGAATGCATGGCTCCCTCTATCCATCACATATTGAACCTCCCTATATTTGATGCAGAATCCATTTCCCACAGATAGGGCAAGAATACATCTCATTCATAAAACTAACACCTGATTTAACTGTTTAACAATTGTATATAAGTGATTCACGAAGACCGTTCGTTGGAATATTTCATAGAAAGACTAGAGATAAACATTTGAAATTTTATAGTTAAGCTTTGTTGGGAAAGATGGATTCTTGGAAAAACTTTCAGATTCGTTCTGATACCAACTTTCGTTTTTGGCGCTCTTGTTCCTCGGAACAGAGTGCTTATCAATTTGCCCAAATGTCTGTAATTTTCGAATTTTTGGCTGAAAATGGTCTCAAACGGTTTGGTTCGACTTACTGATCAAGAATCCGAGGTCGAAATCGATTCTGTCCGGCCGTCCGTCCGGCCGTTAACACGATAACTCTCGAACGAAAGGAGTTAGAGGATTGAAATTTGCAAGGTAGGTTTGGAGCGTAATGATCTCGGACGAGTTCGTTAATGGGCGAAATCCATCAAGCAGTTTCGGAGTTATGGCCGTTTTTAGTAAAAATTTTTTTTTTAATATTTCCGAAACCGATCAGATTTAGCATCAAATTGTAGAATCACGACCTTTAGACGCATGTGGAGTTTTGTATTGATCGGGTTACCGTAAAGTGTCAAAAATTTTGAAAATTTTTTAATATTGTTTATACAATAACTCTCGAACGGAATGAGCTAGGCAGTTTAAATTTTTCAGAGTAGGTTAGGGAGATAAATATCTCGGTTGAGTTTGCTATTGGACGAAAAAAATTTTTTTTTTTAACTTTCAAATTTCAAAATAATTTTTTGTTAAGATGCAGTTTCACCATAAAAATCCATTGATATCATTTTCAACTCTAACAAGCTAATACTTTCGGAGATATGATTTTTCGAAATTTCAATAATCGTACTTCTATGTTTTCACAGAATGCTATAATTATTCTATTTATGATTTATTATATGATCTGTGTTCATACTCGTACATGTCATCCTGTTCTATAAGAGAGAGTCAAATTCATTTCAGGTATTTTAATTTGATTTCTTCCATGGTGCAGTTCTCATTCTCAGATTGCTCATTTAATCTTGATAAATAAACTATTATTGGAATTGAATTTCCTTTATGAAGCAGTTTCTATCATAAGAATACATTGATATAATTCCCAACTCTGAGAAACTAGTACTTTCGGAGATATAATTTGTCTGTTTGAACAAGGGCTCAAGAGCGCCAGAAAGCTCCTGTCCACAGGGCTTGAACCAATTTTCCAAATGTGATACCCATAGTATTTTCATTGATAATCATATTACCCATTGAATTCTACATTGTAGGGGATAGTAGTACAAAATGATCCCGCGGGGTAATATGATTACCTACCCCCTATTTCTAAAAAACTAGTACCGCCATCTCTCAATTAAATACTTAAAATTATATATATCGTGCCGCTCATTTGCCTGACGAAGTTTCATGGCGTCGTGATCTCTCCATACTGTTTTGTGAAGAAAATATTGAAATTGACGTGTTCTATCTTAAATAAGCCTATTTGTAACAGAGAGTTTTTTTTGTATGTCGATATTTATGTTCTAGTTTATTATTTCCTTCCGCAAAATTAATGATTAATAGCGGTTGATCTTATAATATTTTGATTTCCTGTTAGGAATGTTTGTGAACAATAATTCGAATTTTTCCAGAATGAAGGCATTTGGGGTAAAATGATCCTACGCGAGGTGTACTAAATGATCCCGCGAGATCATTTTACCCACATGTTAGAGGATCTAGGGATTACCACCAATGTTAATTCTCAAAAGAATTATAGAATGAAAATGGAATTAATGGCCGGACATCTCCTGGTTCATCTTATGTCTGTAATACATCAGGGTAGAGGACACTGGAAAGTTTTCCTCAATGGTTTGATCATTTCTCGAATCATGCAAAACCTACTGCAGAAGATCCCGCTCTTTTAATTTTAGACGGCCATCTATCGCACACAAAAAATTCTGATGTGATACTGAAAGCAAGGGAACATTACACTACAATATTGTGCCTACCCACCCACTGTTCACATAAATTGCAACCCCTTGATGTTGTAATGTCTCCACTTAGCGTATATGCATTCACAAAATGTGGCATACATACTTTTAACTCAGATGTTCTTCAAGATATCAATTTTATTGCGGGAGAAACAACAGAAACAGCACAATAGCGAAATATCTTTATCGCAGGTTCAAAGAGAATCGCCTAATGCTGATCCTGAGGAAAGAAGTAGTTGACCAAGTATCCTCAACTGCCAAAACGTTGTCATTGCTGCACATAGAGAAAAGCTGCAAACAACAACGCAATATTTTGCGCAAACTAAGTCGAGATCGGCAGCACTTTCTCCTCCTCAAACTATATGATCCCCAGGATCATTTTCCCCCTCACCGTGGGATCATTTAGGACACAGTGGTGTCCAAAATGATCCTTTAGCAGTCTTTTTTAAAAATGTCAAGAAATATATTCCTTTAACAGAAAATGGCGAAATTGATGCATAAATAGTTCAGCAGATATATTTTCTTAACAAAACGTGTTTTATTACTTTTCATGCATCCATTGTATAGAATCTGATAAGATTTTTTCTTAGGGGGATCATTTTGGACTACTTCCCCCTATTAATGTGTCAGTTACATATATTATTCTCAGAAACTCTGAAAAAACCCTTTAAATTTTCTCAAATAGGGCTTCATTCCAATGTTAATAACTTGTAGATTTTTGCATGAAAATTCCGAATTTTCTAGCTTCTATCAGAAAACATACCAATGCTTCTCCTTCGTTAATTAAAAATTCAATTGAACATACAGGGTGTTTCTATTTCAATGTCAAAGTCAGTCATGATAAAAACCTCAAAACTCATTTTTTGAATAAAAATCCATTTTTTTATTTGAGCAGCTAGAATCTACATAAAAAAATGGTTCAAGCACTGACGTGAAGTCAGGAGCTTTTGCGCGTATGTTCTATTGTCCATTCTCCTGTATTGGACACCCTTAATCGAATTTACCATGGTAAATAATGTTGTCCATTCTCCTGTATTGGACACTCTTAATTCGAATTTACCATGGTAAATTCGAACTAAGTGTCCCCCCTTCTAGGGGATAATTTTTACAGCAGTCGGTTTTTCCAAAATTTCGGTGATTCCAAATTAGAAGTGAGCCTATGAGGAGGCGTTAGTATGAAATATTTGCATATACAGCATAGATAGTTTGGACTATCAACTCAAATATCTCGAAAATCGTCGATTTTCGGTCATCAACAAATATGGCTCAAACGACAGCAAATGAGTAATACTATCACCTCCTCCAAGGTTCACGTCTAATTTGGAATCACCCAGTATAAGCTATTCACTCACTTAATAATCATCAATAAGTTCAGAGCTCTCTGCTAATAATTATCCAATCTTCTTCTTCTGATCGATAATAATAATTCCCTATTCATTTAGAATTGATACCTAGCATACAAATATCCTGTGGAAGCATATTTGCAAGTAAGGAAAATAAAAAAAAATTGGTTCAAGCACTGACGTGAAGTCAGAAGCTTTTGCGCATATGTTCTATTGTCCATTCTTCTGTATTGGACACCCTTAATCGAATTTACCATGGTAAATTATGTTGTCCATTCTCCTGTATTGGACACTCTTGATTCGAATTTACCATGGTAAATTCGAATTAAGTGTCCAATACAGGAGAATGGACAACATAATTTACCATGGTAAATTCGATTAAGGGTGTCCAATACAGAAGAATGGACAATAGAACATACGCGCAAAAGCTTCTGACTTCACGTCAGTGCTTGAACCAATTTTTTTTTTCGTGATTTTTTTTAAATTTTCTAGGGGTACGGTTCTTAAAATTTTTTTTTTCGTCATTTTTTTTCAAATTTCCTGGGGTACGGTTCTTACAAAATTTTAAACACGTCCGTATGTTGATTTTCTACTACTAGTTACCAAGCACCAATTCGATCGAATATTTATTTTTTGAGTTATTAAGGAAATAATATTCCAGGTGGGTATAACTCAGAAACCGTTAGACCGATTATGCCCAAAAACGAACTCAACTGTCCCTTTCGGATACGCAACTCACCCTGAAAATTGCAAGTCCCTATCTCCTTTCGTTCGAAAGTTATCGAGGCAACGGTCACCCATCTACAGAACTCACACAAGAATGCTCGAATCTCCAACAATATTTAACCGATCGTATCAAAACTTGAAACTTGGCAGTAGAGTTAGGTTATGAAGGCTCTTGCAAAATTTCAGCAATTTCAAACGAATAGTTACTGATATATAGATTTTTTTTTTAATTTTCAATGATTTATTAAAAATTTTCTACAAATGCTATCCTCACCAAATTTTGCAAGCATTTTCGCGTTGGCATTCTTCAACTAATAACTATGTTTGAATTAAATCGGTTCAGTATTTTTTGAGTTAATGAGGAACAAAAAACCACCTAATTTCAGAAAATTTCAGATGGCTATAACTCTAAAACCGTTTGGCCGATTATGCTCATAAACAAACTGAAATGTCGCGTTCTGGTGCACATCCTAACCGAAAAACTTAAAGCCGCTATCTTATTCCGTTCTCAAGTTATCGTGACAACAAAAATATTTTTCAATTATTTTATTAAAATTTTCTAGCCATACGATTCGCATAAAATTTGACAAACGTGCTTAGGTTTATATTCTACAACTACCCACCAAGTTTCAATTCGATCGGATTTATATTGGTTGAAAACAAAATTATTACTCGGAAACCACTGGGCCGATTATGCCCATTAACGAACTTGTCCGTCGTATTGGGATACGCCACCTACCCTGAAAATTTCAAGTAGCTAGCTCTTTTCGTTCTCAAGTTATCGTGGCAACGGCCGGACGGACGGCCGGACGGCCGGACGGACAGAATCAAATTTGAGCTCGAATTCTTCATTGGGGAGTCGAACTTAATCGTTTGAGACCATTTTCGTCAAAAAATTCGAAAGTTACAGACATTTGGGCAAAACTATAACGCGATGTTCCCCAGAACATACGCGCAAAAAAACATGTTTAAAACGACTTATACCTATTTATGTTGAAAAATTCAAAATGTCTAAATTAACAGAAGATTGTTTATCGGTCTTAAATTCAATCGGTAAGAGTCGTAAGAGATATTAATGTATAATAATGATTTATACAATACTCGCCTCCCGTGGTTTATTTCAATACTATATTAATAGATACAGGGTGAGTCTTTGACCACTGCATTAATTTTAACCAAAGATTCCTCTCATCTAATGAAACACTTTTTTCATTTAACATTTTTCCAAATTCAGCTCAGGTAAAAAGATACAGGCTGTTGAAATTTTGAAAAAAAATCAGTTTTTATTTTGTAGTTTTGACATCCTTTTTTCGAATAAAATGAATGTTGGCGTAAGGTTTCCTATAACTATGATACATATTTTCCAAATGTTAGTTATTCTCTACTTCTACTGGTTTTCTAGTTATGGACTCGTGGATTCATAAAACTAAACGAAATTAGCATAAAGAAAGCATATAAAGTTTTTCTTGAGTCATTTCAAGAATATTTCATCGTTTTAGAACATTATATTATTCTTCATCATTTCTCCTTAAACGCACCGTTTTCGAGATATTCTTCATTGAATGTTTTAAAATGGAAAATTCCAGAAATTTCACTACTTTTATCTTTATGGATCCGTCCCTGAGCGTTGGAATCCCGAATCAAGCTGTAAACCACGTTACCATTCCTTATTCTCGTCCGCCAACAATGTCATAGATAATTTATATGCGGGAGTGTATTAGCACATTGTGAAATCTTCAAACGCTTTTTACCTCAGCCGAATCTGGAAAAATGGTAAATGAAAAAAGTGTTTCATTTGATGAGAGGAATCTTTGGTTAAAATTAATGCAGTGGTCAAAGACTCACCCTGTATATTAAGGGTCTTTATAAATGATTGTAACACCGCAGTTGGCTTAGAATAGTTCTCTGCCGAACTCCGCTAATGATCCTGACTATTTTACAGGCCTTTGCAATTGACAGCCTTGATAATTGTATTGTCAGAATAGTATATTCTAAAACAAGTTGCAGAATGCTCTGATATTCAAACACGAATGCGAAATTCGAAAACGAGCGACGAAGGAGCGAGTTTTCGTACGCACGATTGTTGGAATTGCCTTCTGCAACGAGTATTAGACGATATTTTCTCTATTTCAGGCAAGTTTTGTAGAATACTGATGAAATTTAATATAAAAATTAGGATTATACATCCTAGTGACTTTTGTATTGTATCTTGGCAGTTGGTGTGACTGTTACGAAAGTTGACAGATCACGGAATTTGAATTGTACCTACGTAGAGCATGGAGATCAGATTTAACCGTTTCCTAATATCATGAATGATTCAAAATTAGCAAGAAGGAAATCTCTAGTACCTTATTTTTTGATGAAAATGAAACCTTTCCTCTCAACAATTATTTCACCTTATCCAGATTATCTTATATTGACAATAATTGACGTGTGTTGAAATTTGATAGGATCGAATGTCAGTGTTGACTACCACAAAACGAAAAATATAACTAGAAACAATGCGGGAATGAGTACATTCCAGCACTGTTTTTAGTGCTGGAATGAACTCATTACGATACTGAAATAGAGAAAATAAATTATATGGATGGAATCGCGAATGTCACCAGAATTATATGAAGCAGCAAAATAAGAATATTTCAAAGCCAACTGCCATGTTACAAGTTACAATCATAATATTTTGTATATTTCGGGGGTTTGAACCCGAAAAACCCCACCCTCTGGCTACGCCCGTGGAGTATGCTTTCATTCTATTCCTAACTATTCCTAACCTGAAGTCTGAAGTGGAAGTTTGAAGTGACCATAGAGGTAGTATAAGTATATATATAATATATATATATATATTATATTATATATATATATATAATATAAGTTAATAGTATATATTATATTATAACTCTATGGAAGTGACAGTACCATTGTATATATGTTATCTATATACAATGACAGTACGAGTCACAGAATATACCCTAGGTATATACCACAGAACATATAACCCTAAGGTAAATTCTGTGGTACGAGTACTTCTAATATATTTGTATTCTGTGCTTCTAATCTAATCTCTATGAATCTAACCTGAAGAAAACAATCATTTTCACTATTTTCAGTGTACGCAAGCTGTTTACGTGACAAAAATCGAAGGAGTATTTGAATAATTGACATAAATATGATAGACGAGTACAATTTGGAAGATGATTCAGCTTCTCAGTTTAAAGGTGGATCCTTGAGAATTCATCCTGGAGGAAGCAAAGTAGAATTATTACCGAAATCAAAAGAAACTCAAAGTTTGGATAAGGAAAATACGAAAATTAACCCGAATTGTCATTGGGGACAATCTTTTATGTCTCCTTTTGCATCTATACCAAACAAATGTAATACTTTAATTCATCTAATTAATAATTTTTTGAGTAATGCTGATTTCAAGCAAGTAAATGTATACATTTTTGTTAAGCTCTTCAGAACAGAAACAAATCAAAGTACCAATTACTTGTACTACCAATAAGAATATTAATAGGATATTTTGATAGAGCTTTTGTAGTATCTAAAGACACTTTTGATTCCATACATATTGACATTCTGATTTAAGTATCTGTCAACATCTGGGGTACCAAACCTGAGCCGAAAATAGAGAGAACGTCCTCCCAAACGGCACCAATGAACCAGCAAAAAACCATTCAGTCAACTGTTACCATACCTGAAGATCCATGTAATTATTTCACATTTCGAGATGGTGTTGTTGACAATGCTGTGAAGGAATGTAGAGATGAATTTTTGGATGAAGATTCTGACGGCCCTCTTCTGGCATTCTTCTTGCTTACTCAGTGAGTAATTTATTCTATTTTTAAACTCTAAAGGTGTTGGGGATATTTTATACAAGGTGACCTCCATCAATCGATGGGTTTGTCAATTTTCCAGAATTTTAAATTTATACCGAATGGGTTTTGTATAGGTTCAATCCATCGTCATCAGATAAATAATAGATAGTTCAATAATATAAAGTTCATCAAGGGCAAACATAAGAAACTAACCAAACTACAGTAAATATTTGTACTGGTTGCCCCCACATTTCAAACATTTATGGATTCTTTTATTTCTGTTATATGTGGTACTCGAAATTCATTGTGGAGAAAGAGATATACATTTGTTTCTTACTTATTCCTGGCAATATTATATTATTGTTTTGGGTGTAGTTTGGGTGATATAATTCTATCCTATCTATTACTACATGCTTGATGTAGATGCATTTTGAGTTAAAAATATCCATGAAAGTTTTCAAACCTCTGCGTACAATTTCTCAGGAAAATATAATAGTCCTAGTAGTGGAAATAAAAAATATTATTAGTTGGATTTACCTCATCATGAAAGACTGTAGATATAAGGTCTTTATGGTTTAGGAAAATAAATAGAATTTTTCCCTTGGTTGTTCTTCTTCAAATGATTATTATCTCATATTTCAACTGAGTACTCATTGTCAAGATAACAGTTAATAGAGGAAATGAAAAATAGTAGGGTGATGAAGAAATAGTATAATTCTACTTTCAATTGTCCTCCTTTTTGTCGCTCTTGTTCCTCGTAACAGAGTGCTTATCAATTTACCCATATGTGTGTATTTTCGAATTTTTGGCTGAAAATGGTCTTAAATGATTTGGTTCGACTCAATGATCAAGAATCCGTGGTCAAAATCGATTTTGTCCGGCCGTTCGGCGGGCTGTCCATTTCCACCATAACTCTCGAACGGAATGAGCTAGACAGTTGAAATTTTTAGAGTAGCTTTGGGAGATAAATATCTCGGTGAAGTTCGTTATCGGGCAAAATGTGGTTTCGGAGTAACGAAAAAAAAAAAAAATTTACATTACAAATTTCGAATTCAATTTTTTTTAAGATGCAGCTTCATCATAAGAATCCATTGATATCATTCTCTACTCTAATAAACTAATACTTTCGGAGATATGATTTTTCAAAATTTCAATAATTAATCTTAATTTTATGATTTCATAGAATGCTCTAATTATAATTGGCTGACGTATGTAAATCCAACATATGAGGTGTGTCATAGACCTACGTTTTGAATTTATTTTTTTAAGATGAAGTTCTATCATAAGAATCCATTGATATCATTCCCAACTCTTACGGTGGGCTTTCACAAAGCTTTGACAGCTCTTAATATCCAAATCATTGTGATTCTATGTCAATTTCCAGTTCATTTTTGACGCAGCACCGAATTAAATCCAAAATTAAGTTAATCGAAGCTTTGTGAAACCCACCATGAGAAACCCATTCTTTCGGAGATATGATTTGTCAAAGTTTGAGTAATTACTCGCTAGTAGTTTCACAAGAGCGACAAAGCCCCTGTCCACAGAGCTTTCAAATTCAATTTTTTTTAAGAGGTAGTTTCATCATAAGAATCCATTGATATCATTTTCAATTCTAACAAGCTAATATTTTCGGTGATATGATTTCTTTAAATTTAAATAATACATCATACTTCTATGTTTTCAGAGAATGCGAATTCTATCTGTCTGTGTTCACTGTCACATGTCATCTGTGTTCTGTGTCACATGTCATCATATACCTATAACAGACATGTTAAATTTATTTCTGGTTCGCTAGTCATAAACCTTACTTTCGTTCAACTTGCTGGTTACTGTTTGCGGTAGCTGTCGTTTTGTCCAGTTTGAAAGATAAACTTCATTAATGTCAAACGAAACTGAAAGTATATTTCTGAACAGTTTGGTTGATGTACGCATGTAAACAATTTGAAATTTGGATTCACTAAGTTCATAGGCAGAGTGTTTTGGTTAGAGAGTCGAAAATGAATAGTGCAAGGAAGTTGAGCATAATTTACGAGCCATTCTCTAATTATGGAATTTCCAACTAATGTACAGGTAGTTATTCCTTAGTAACACTATTTAAGATTTCCTATATAAGTATTCTGGTTTGAGTTGTCTCTGGACTGATTACATTAGATTTGTTTCATAAATAAAACTGGCTATTCCATTTACTCAGTTTTTCAGAATGACTCCTGATAGTTTTGAAACTTGTAGCCCAAATTGGACCATCATATGAAGATAAGATGCAAAGGGAATTTAATTTCTTTCATGAGAATCCATTTATATCATACCCATCACTCAGAAACCAATACTTTCGGAGTAATGATTTGTTTCATCATCAAGTTTCCTGTGAAACACCATGAATTGGGAACAGTATTCATTTATTTATTTATCCCTGACCTCTATATTTTTCATTCAATATCACAATTTGATTCAATGCATCTTTTGTCATTGCTGGAATTTGATTGAAATTTTGGATGACTCAGTAGTTTAGAAATCAGGTAATTTTTATTGCAGGATTAATCACTGGGATACTGATAAGGAAAGGCTGATACTTTTGACACCAAAAACTCTAGTCATTGCCAAATATGATTTTATTGCTCTTAAACGTTTAGGATATAAGAAGCTACCATTGGATCTGGTTGAGCAGTTGCATATTGGCGACCTCATCTACCCAAATGGATCATTAATTCCGTAAGCCTTTTCGCTTGTTACTTTTTCTTGCATAGTAGATTTTTGGGAAGCCTCATTTGAGCTTTACGATATGAAGTTTATCTGAAAAGTGAATAAACATGAGGTATTAGTAATTATTCAGATTTGAGGAATGTTTAAGGAGTTTTGAGAGCTAATAATAATAAAAATAAATTATATAAATAATTAATTAAGAAATTAGTGGACTGATATTTCAACTGGTTATACCAACTGAAAATGCTCACGTAGCAAAATGGAAGGCCTGTCTGTTGAAGCAGATAATAAATTAAGAATACACACCATTAACATGAGACCCGCCTTTCAGTTCCTTCCATTTCTTGTTTTGAATAAGTTTTATATTTGGACTTCTCCCCAATACTTGGTTTGGATATATTGTACCGGGTTTACCACTATAATTTCACCCCCCCTTTAACTTTATTATGTATGGAGATAAAATGTTCTGTACAAAAGTTGTACGAAATCAACTGAATTTTTTCAGGAAGTTTTCACGTATTGAAATATATACAGGGTGGACAAGATATTGAGTGCGACTTCATTTTTTTTAATGAAACTATATATTTTTTTCATATTTGGCTAGCTTTTCTCACCTGATTTCGACTATACAGGGTGTCTCAAGTTCGAGTGCCAATTAGACGTTTCTGGAGAACTGTACATGTTTGAAATCTGAAAATTGGGATTATGATAGTGCTTTAAATTCTCTACAGAGCTAAAATATTTTCGAATCCCCAGCACTTCCGGTTATACAGGGAGTGAAAATAAATTTGATGAAAAAAATTTTTTTTAGTTTTGCATTCCTGGTATGATAAAGTATTCAATGCTGAATACATTTCTGTCAAAACCATTGTATTCATTCGAACACTTTTCAAAATATCGAAAAAAAAACCGGAAAAAAAGTCAAATATGTTCAGTCAGTATTATGTTCAATATTCTTATTTTAAACATCCTGAGCGTGAACCGTTTTTGGAACACGAAGAGGAAGAATGTGGAAAGGTCATGCATCTTTTGAATTTCAGAAATATCATCACAGGGTGTTTCAAATTTTGTGTCGAAAATTGTGATCAAAAATTGGCCATAACTTCTGTTTTTCAAATTAGAACCCCTATTTTTTTTTATTGCGTTGGTTTCTGCGGTGAAAAATAAAGATAGTTTTCTCACATGATTATGCTCCTAAATTCAATAATTTTTGAGTTTTTTTTTTAATTTAGGAGCATAATCAGGTTAGAAAACTATTATTTTTCATCGCAGAATCCAACGCAATCATAAAAAAATAAGGTTCTAATTTGAAAAACAGAAGTTATGGCCAATTTTTGATCACAATTTTCGACACAAAATTTGAAACACCCTTTAATGACATTTCCGAAATTCAAAAGATGCATGACCTTTCCACATTCTTCCTCTTCGATGTTGTAAAAACGGTTTACGTTCAGGGTGTTCGAAATATGAATAATGAACATAATACTGACTAAAAATATTTGACTTTTTTCCGGTTTTTTTTCGATATTTTGAAAACTATTCGAATGAATACAATAGTTTTAACCGAAATGTATTCAGCATTGAATACTTGATCACACCAGGAATGCAAAACTTGAAAAAAAAAATGTTTTCATCAAATTTATTTTCACTCCCTGTATAACCGGAAGTGCTTGGGCTTCGAAAATATTTTAGCTCTGTAGAGAATTTCAAGCAATATCATTATCCCAATTTTCAGATTTCAAATATGTCCAGTTCTCCAGAAACGTCTAATAAGCACTCGAACTTGGGACATCCTGTATTGTGCATTGCAAGATCTTCTTCATCTTTCTTAAACACAAGGTCTTAGCTGAGAGACTTACTTGAAAACTTTCCTAGGTAACTCTCAATAGTAGATATGTATTTTTCGTACAAAGACTATTCCTTGATTTAAAGTGATTCCAGAAACATCTTTTTGTAAAGAACTATTACAGTCGTTCTTCTACCTTCTCTACTTTTTCGTAGGTATCCCAATTTTTTCTTGGTCTTTCTAGACTTATTTTTGTAAACTGATATTTTTCGTGAATTTTTCTGCAAATTGCAGTTTAATGAAAAATAGATTTTATCCCTCTGTTGAATATCATTTAACTTATTAAATCATCAACATTTGAAACACTAATTTTACGTATCCACAAAAAATATCAGTGATGACTCTTGAAACATTATCATTTGAACACAATAATCAAATGATGAAGAATTTATTTATTAAAAGCCTTGACTAATCACCAAAAAAAAATTCTGTATCAGGCTTCTTCAGAATTGCATACACATTTCTCAGTAGTAACCTCATATACTATAGTAATTTTTAATCACCATTCTAGATATTTCAGGATATATGAACACATTTTTTGTATATTGTAAAAGAGTAGTGGAAGTTTCATTAGTAATTGAATGAGAAGCTTCAAATAATTGTATTAATTCCCTGATAATGATTGTACCCCTTCCAGTTATGCTTAGAGAATTCAAACATTATTTTAGTGACATTGAGAAAAATATAAATTTTTCTACCTCAATAGTAGAAAATAGTTTATTTTTATCCTAAAAGAAGTCAGACGAAGAATTCTACAGTTCAATCAGCGCGTTAAGCTCAGTGGTTAGAGCATTTGACTCATGCGCCGGAAATCTCAAGTTCAATCCTAGGGCTAGGAAAGAAATTTTCCAGTCTAGGGCGATTTTGACGGTTTGATATTCAACAGTACATAATATTGTGCCACATAAGAATCATTCAACAAATATTAAAAAAAAAATCATCACATTATTGTGCGCTGTGTTCTAAAAGGGTGCATCAGGGGTCCTACCGAGTGGTCCACCACAGACGCGGAGCTCGTTTTGAGGTAGTAAATGAAGATATTTTGAGAATATTTTTTTGTGATGTGCATAGGGTGTTCAAAAGAACGATTTGAAATTATTTTCATATATACAGGGTGTTCGAAAACAAAGATTTATACCAAAGTTACATAGTTTTAGATGTAACACCCCGTATTTTACCTCAAAAATGGAATACAAGCTTAAATTATGATGAGATTCTTTAAATCACGTTATTCCTTAGAAGCACCATTTACGAGAAAATGGCGAAAAATTGAAAATACGGGGTTTTTTAAATAGCTATTAATGAAGAAACCAGTTACGCCAGCGATACAGACAGTAGTTTTTCGAGTAGACATATTGGCTACTCCTATGCAGAAAAAATCATTTTCTCTGGAGTATACAGAGTGATCATAATTAATTTTCAAGCATCAACTACAAATAATGGTCAAAAACTTTCTTATTACAAATGGCACATCCGGTATTTCTATAATTCGTTGAACGTAAAAGTTAATTTCGAAACTATCTTCATAAGGTTTTCCTACACCTAAATCTGATAGTTTCCAGTTGGGCTCACTCCATCGAAAACTCATTGCATTGAAAGTTCATTGAATCGAAAGTTCACTGCATCGAAGGTTACCTCCATCGAAAATGACGCCCACTTACTCCTGATTCGCTGAACGTGAAATCTCCTATATCGATCGCCAGCGTCCGTAGTTTGACTGGATGTTTCATTGAGTGTACGTCAACAAAGCGGACTCTGGGTCGGCGGCTGTGACAGTTATGAAGCTGCGGCTCTTCAGTTCCATAGGCAAATATTATTTATTCTTATGAATAAATAGATTAGTTTTTTTTATCAAAAAACTTTATTTATGAAAGTACTATTTATCGTTGGCAAGAATAACTTTTCTGGTTCTTTGAAAACTTGTAAATTTTGTAAATTGTAATTTTTTACTCTTCTGACTCAAAAGGTTGCCGACCCCCGACCTAAAATTTGAAATGATTGAAGGATGAATGTGTTCGACAATTTTCAATTAGTGAACCATTATAGAAAATCTTGGTACCTATGCGTTATAAGTTGAGTTTTGACGTGCAGAAATTTGTCAAGAACAAAACATCCTCCAGTGATGCTATGAAAATATGAATATATAATATTTACTCGAGTATCATATCCTGATTCGAAATAAAATTGAAATCTAAATAATATGCTGTATTATATATAAATATCATTTTAGTAAATCTATCTGAAAAGGGTGGTAGGGTGGTTTGATATTACACAAATTCTAATTTTATGAATTTATGTATTTAGCACTGAGATTCCGAACAATTATCCTGATGATTAGCATTTAAGTATACAATTTTACGACTCGTTGTGTCCTCTTTAAGGATGTTTTGTTGACTGCAGGTAAAGAAATTTTGGGGTTTTTAGGTCATTCGGGGTGAAGTGGATTCCTCTCTTCTGGCACTTGCATCATTGGTACTGTTGCCAATATGTGCAGTACTGAACATACCGGCGGCCTTGAAAGTACCCACTTTCAATGAAAAATAGAAAAAGTCATATGAGCAAGTAGCATCAGGTCTGGTAAACAAGGTTTAACACAATTTGGCTTAATACTAATAATATAGGTGATAACAAAGAATATACAAGATGGTCCAAAATGAATGAGGGTCAATTCACTGGCAAAATGCTTATTTTGCAGATTGCTCTCTTCACTATTCCGTTCTTGGTACGGACACTAACGACACGCACAATATTGTTTGTTCCGGGGTGTAGAGAGGTGATTCTTCCCAAGGTCCACTGCTGGGGTAAGGAATTCTCATCACGAAGGAGTACAAGTCTACCGGTCAGGTCTTGGACATCTTTCTTGAATTGTCATTTGTTTCTTTGATGGAGATTATGTAGATAATCATTTCTCCATCTGGTCCAAAAACTTTGAACGAGTTTCTGCAAGTGCTGAAATCGATTCAAGTGATGGGCGTGAGTATCATCGACGCTGAGTTGAGGAGCGGCATTCAGTGGTTCTCCGATGATGAAGTGTCCTGGAGTGATCGCCTCAAGGTCGTTTGGATCAGAGGACAAGGGAACGAGAGGACGCGAGTTTAGAGTAGCTTCTATCTGAGTTAGTACGGTCATGAACTCTTCAAAGGTATAATGGTCGGTGGATAAGACGCGTTTGAGGTCATATTTCAATGACTTCACGGCGGCCTCCCATAACCCTCCAAAGTGTGCTGAACGAGCCGGTATAAAGTGCCATCGCATTTATTGTTATTAAAATAATTTTGTATTGGCTTGCTAGATAAAATACCGTAAATCTCCTTGAATTGATTTCGGGCTCCAATGAAGTTGGATCCATTGTCCGAATATAGATTCGAACACATTCCTCGCCGGGATACAAACCTTTTGAATGCTGCCATGAACGCTTCAGTGGCTAGTTCACTGACCAGTTCAATATGAACCGCTTTTGTAGACAGACACACGAATATGCATACGTAGCATTTAAGGATTTTTCTGTTTCTGTACTTCCCGTCTTTTAAGAAAAATGGTCCAGCTTAGTCAAGACCAGAATTGGAAAAAACACGAGAAGGAGTTACCCGTGGTGCAGGAAGATTGCCCATTTGATTGAAAGGTATCGGTGGGTTGGCTCTGAAGCAACGCACGCATTGGCGGAGTACATTCCGTACTGCTTCGCGACCGTTTAATGGCCAGAACCTCCTCCTGATAAACGAAAGGGTTGCTTGGCAACCCGAATGAAAATTCATCTCATGAATGTTACGCACTAACAAGGCAGTGAAAGGGTGTTTTTTAGGAATTAAGATGGGATGTTTGGTATCAAGGCTAATACTTGCATGCTCTAATCTTCCTCCCACTCGGATTATGCCATTGGTGTCAAGAAAAGGGTTCAAAGATTTCAGGCAACTAGTGAACTTGACGGGTTTGTTAGATGTTAAGCTCTTCAGATCCTCAGTGAAGCATCGAGCTTTGATAACCTTAAGAAGGAAAATTTCCGTATTTAGACACTCAGAAGGAGATATTTTTAACGAACATCTTTCGCTATTTCCTTTGAGTTTTGTACCTTCAACGAATCTCAAACAATACGCTATAACTCGTATCAACTTGGGATAATTTGAAAACCTCTTGAAAATATAATCATCATCTGACCTTAGGATAAGCGTATGATTTTGATTGAATTCATCAAGTGTTGAAGCTGTTCGTGAGTAATTGGAGATGTGGCACTCCTTTGGCCAATTTTCTGGAGACTTAGATAGAAACTGTGGTCCATGCCACCACAAGTGGGCACTTTCAAGGTCAGTTGCATTGATCCCTCTGGAAATGATATCCGCAGGATTATCCTTTGAAGGTGTGTGATTCCAATTGTTGGAGTCAGAGATGTCTTGGATTTCAGAGATTCTATTACTCACGAAAGTTTTCCAAGTACGTGGTTCAGCACTTAACCATGCTAGGACAATGGTTGAATCAGTCCAGTAGTAAACTGCCTCCAAGTTGAGGTTCAAGGACTGGATGACCTTTCTGACTAGCTTTGCTAAAAGCAAGGCACCTGATAATTCCAGTCTAGGAAGAGAGATAACCTTGAGAGGGGCAACGCGTGACTTCGCACATAAGAGACTGGTCCGTATATCGCCATCATGATTTTGGGATCTCAGGTATATGCATGCGCCATACGCCTGAATAGAGGCATCACAAAATCCATGCATCTGTAAACTGACAGGATTTCTTTGGATGACATGCCTAGAGATTTTCAAAACTTTAGCACTTTGGAGTTGTTGGCAAAAATTAATCCAGGCCTTGTAAAGGTTTGTCGGAATAGGGTCATCCCAATTGAGGTTGGCTAACCACAGCTGCTGGAGTATAATTTTTGCCTGCACGATTACAGGACCTAGGAGACCTAAGGGGTCAAATATCTGGGAGATCGTTGACAGAATGTTTCTCTTGGTGACTGGATTTGGACAATTAATGGATATTTGTGAGTTATAAATAAAACAGTCCAAAGTAGAATCCCACGAAATTCCTAACGATTTTGTACTTTGAGATTCATTGAGGAGGTGTTTGATAGCTTTGTTCTCCGTACCACAAAGATCTGCAAGGACAGTGGGTTCGTTTGAACTGAACTTTCGTAATTGAAACCCTGCGCCACTAAGCATGTCAACTAGATTTTTTCTTATTTGAATTAGAGTTTCTGAAGTTTCTTCGCCCGTGATGAGATCATCAACATAAAAATCATTAGAGATTATATTAGATTCGACAGGAAATGAGTCTTGATTTTCTAGGGCGATCTGCTTTAGACAACGGGTGGAAAGAAAACTTGCAGAAGCTGTTCCATATGTGACCGTGTTTAGTTCAAAATGTGAAAGCTCTTGATTGGAATGTTCTCGCCACACTATCCGTTGGAGACTACGTTGTTCAGGATGAATATTAACCTGGCGATACATCATAGAAATGTCACCAATCAAGACAAAATTGTGTTGCCTGAATCGCAATATTATAGTAAACAGATCATTTTGAATCGTTGGTCCGACCTTGAGAACATCGTTTAACGATAGGCCTGTAGTAGTCCTCGTAGAAGCATCAAAGACTACTCTAAGTTTCGTTGTTGTGCTGTCATGTTTTTCAACTGAATGATGTGGTAGATAATAGGTAGGATATTGGTATTAGCTTTGATGATTTGGATCGATTTTAGTCATATGGCCTAGAACTTGATATTGGGTGTGAATTCAGAATACTGGGCTTTGAGTTCAGGGTTTTTATTGAATTTTCTTTCAATCGCGTGAAATCGGTTGACGGCTGTTTCTTCAGAATCACCTAATTTGACATAATTTTCCTTTAAGGGAAAACTAACTGTGAATCTACCGGTATTATCCCTTGTGAAGGTTTCAGAAAAATGAGATTCGCACTCAGCTTCTTCCTTAGTAAGAAATTTCTGACAAGCGAAATTTTCCTCAATCTGCCAATAGTCTTGTAACTGGATTTCTTTCGAAGTGGTTAGAAAGCAAGAGTTCATTGAGGCGGATGGTATGATTGGTAAAGGTCCGGATATTATCCAGCCTAGCTTAGTTTTTTGAAGAATAGGTAGCCCCTTGCCCAATTTAATTTGTCCATTTGAAAGGAGTTCAAAGAATATGCCTGCACCAAGGAGCATATCAATGTCAGAAGGTATATAGAAGTTTGGGTCGGCAAGCGAGATATTGCCTGGAATTTGGAGTTTGGTTAAAGGTATTCTTTGCTGAGGGGTTATACCAGTAATTTTATCTATGATGAGATATGGCAAATTAAATGAGTAATTGTTGCACAAAGATTGGGATTGGATAACGGCTCGTTTGGAGATATTTATGAGGTTCTGACTCAAACCAGAAATCGGTATATGGGTGATTCCGTTCTAACTGTGATATTCAATGTCCTGTATTGTTTGTTCTCATAGGTCATTAATTAATAATCAATTTATGAAATTTTTGTGCTTATTGGAAAATTATGAACATATTTCAACATTATTTTCATATAATATAACTTGCCACTTACAGAAAACTTACAATATATCACATAAATGTCAGTACCATGTCCATTTCTAGAATTTATTTATTAAATGTCAGTACCGTGTCATGTCCATTTCTAGAATTTATTTATAAATTGTTAGTTTTTTTTGTCGTAATAAATGATTTAAACTAATTACCTCATAAATTCGAATGTTTATGATCAAACAGAACAAAGTTGACACTTTTTTTGGCGCTCTAGTTCCTCGGAACTGAGTGCTTATCAATTTGCCCAAATGTCTGTAATTTTCGAATTTTTCGATGAAAATGGTCTTAAACGATTTGGTTCGACTCACTGATCAAGAATCCGTGGTCGAAATTCATTCTGTCCGGCCGTAGGCACGATAACTCTCGAACGGAATGAGCTAGACAGTTGAAATTTTCAGAGTAGGTTTGG
Organism: Halyzia sedecimguttata; assembly: GCA_937662695.2. Taxonomy (NCBI): domain Eukaryota; kingdom Metazoa; phylum Arthropoda; class Insecta; order Coleoptera; family Coccinellidae; genus Halyzia; species Halyzia sedecimguttata. The sequence goes on from OW569414.2 coordinate 76,317,246, forward strand.
GGGATAAATATCTCGGCTAAGTTCGTTATTGGGCAAAATCGGACAGATGGTTTCGGAGTAACAAAAAAAAAATTTTTTTTTACAAGAACAATCCAAATAAAATTTTTCTCAATAAGCAGTTTCACCATAAGAATCCATTCATATTATTTCTAACTCTAACAAGTTAATACTTTAGGAGATATAATTTTTCAAAATTTCAATGTAAATTTTTTATTTTTTTTTCTATCTATTTATGTGCTAGGCAACTGTAGGCCATCTACACAGTTATAATCCTTATATCGCAAACTCTTTCATATTTATTTTGGACATTCACACAACCCCACACCACATCCATGCCCTGAGCGGGATTCGAACCCGCGACCCCGGCTTTCAATGTAAATCGTATTTCTACGTTTTCACAGAATGATAGAATTATTCTGTGGGTATTCTATGAATTGTTATAATGTCAACTTATTTTCCTGAGACATGACGTTGTCTCATTGTCATTCATTCCAGCAATCGTATAAATATGAGAATTATAATATAATATGATACTTTTTGTTGGTTGATATTTTCATGCCGATGGTCAATCCATATGATGATGGGAATGGTAATGGTAAGTTAATAATATTGAGTTCAGAATATCTCCACTAAAAACAAAACTGGAATATTGGTGTATTGGAGTAGATTTGAGGAAAGATATATATTATCGTTCATCATAGAATTGAGGAATGAATATCTCGGATGAGTTCGTTGTTGGGTAGAATTCGTCTATTGGTTTTGGATTGATAATTTTTGGCACTCTTGTTGAATTTAAATTCTTCTATGATGTTTTAATTCAATTTCTGCTAAGATGGAGTTCTAAATTTCAATAATGAATCGTACTTCTATGTTTTCACAGAATGCTATAAATATTCTATCTAAGCTTTATTATATGATCTGTGTTCATACTCGTACATTTCATCCTGTTCTATAAGAGAGAGTCAAATTCATTTCAGCTATTTTAATTTGGTTTCTTCCATGGTGCAGTTCTCATTCTCAGATTGCTCATTTAATCTTGATAAATAAACTATTATTTGAATTGAATTTCCTTTATGATGCAGTTCTATCATAACAATACATTGATATAATTCCCAACTCTGAGAAACCAATACTTTCGGAGATATAATTTGTCTGTTTGAACAAGAGCGCCAGAAAGCTCCTGTCCACAGGGCTTGAACCCATTTTATTTAATGTATTAAGTAAAGCTTTTAAGCTTTAAAGACAAAAGTTATTGAACCGGAATTCAATGTTAACTTAATACATTAAACAAAAAATGTGTCAATTTTGTTCAGTTTGATCATAAACATTAGAATTTATGAGGTAATTAGTTTAAATCATTTATTACGACGAAAAAACTAACAATTTATAAATAAATTCTAGAAATGGACATGGGACTGACATTTAAGTGATATATTGTAAGTTTTCTGTAAGTTGCAAGTTATATTATATGAAAATAATGTTTAAATATGTTCATAATTTTCCAATAAGCACAAAAATTTCATAAATTGATTATTAATTAATGACCTATGAGAACAAACAATACAGGACATTGAATATCACAGTTAGAACGGAATCACCCATATTTATTGAGGAAGATTTTAATTTCAGTTTGTCAAATAGTTTTTTGGTAATAAAGTTTGACTGCGAGCCGCTGACCAACAAAGCTCTGCATTGTATTGGTTTACCGTTTCTGTCGAAAACATGAAATACCGCTGTAGAGAGGAGTGTGTAGGTTTGACAACTGACTTGAGACGCCACTGCATGAGTATACAAATTCTCAGAAAGAGTATGTGAGTGCAAACTAGACGATTGTTGATGAGAATGGGACTCTTGTTGATTGTTGCAGGTGACTTGACAACGTGACAACTTGAGTTTTGCACACATCATTTGAGTTGGAATGCAGCAAACTATGATGTTTTCTTTGGCATGACCGACAAGAATATTTTGACTTACAGGCATGATTTGAATGTCCAGGTCTTAGACAGTTAGAGCATAGCCTAAGACGCTTAATTTCAGCAAATCTTTTTTCTATTGGAATGTCCAGAAACGATTTGCATGAGTAAATAAAATGGGATTGATCACATAATGGGCATAGATTATTACTAGTGGATAAATGAGAGTAAGAACGATTATCAATGGCTTTCCTATTATATTGATTATTTTGGGTGAATGTATTGTTTTTTGTGTCTAATGATTCCAAAAGAGAGCAACGTTGTGTGAGAAATGATATGTAATCTTCTATTTTTGGGGTGTTATTGTTTTTAATGAAGATTTCCCATTCTTTTCTTGTTGACGAATTTAATTTGGAGTTAAGGAGGAATATAAGGATAGTATGCCATTCATTAACATTCTCACCTAAGCTTTTCAATGATCTGAAATGCCTGTGAAATTCATCTACGAATTTTCTCAAGAGTGAGTGTGATTCTCTAGGTATATTTGATAAATCAAAAATTGCCTTCATGTGCGAGTTTATGATAGCTTTCTTGTTGTGATAGCGTTCACAGAGTAGGTCCCAAGCAATCTTATAATTGGCCTCGGTGGCATTTAATGATGCAATTATTTGAGCTGCTTTGCCCTTTAGAGAACCTTGTAAGTAGAAGAATCTTTGAACATTGGTCAGCATTTTATTTTGATTAATGAGAGCATCAAAGGTTTCTTGGAATTGCGTCCATTTGTCATAGCTACCGTTAAACTCGGCTAATTTAATATCGGGCAGTTTTACATTTGTTAGCGGAAAATTTGATACGCCATTGGTGGTTGATGTAGCCGGCTTATTTAATTTTGCTTTTGCTTGAGTTACAATAGAAAAATATTTAGTTTCAAACTCGTCCCGTTCTGCATTGTGTCCATCTACATCTTCGGGTTCTAGGCATTCAATTTCTGTTTGCACTATATTAAATTCAGATAAAAGCGATATAATAGCATTCAAGCGAGTTTCTAATTCAATGGTTGATTCTTGAGTCAACGGATTAGTGGAGAATTTTTTTAGATATGTATCAAATCTTATTACTGAGCCTTTTATACTGGCTCTACGAGAAGTAAGCATCCTTTTGTTATCGTTTTCAGTCATTTTTTCAAACAGATGAAATATTTAGCAAAATGTAAAGGTTGGTTTATTAATTTCACTTATTTTTTATGGAAGAAGGAGAAAGTTGTATGAAATTAATGAAATGTGTTACTCTAAACTCGTTATAAAGGATGGGTAAATAATGAGTTAATTTAAGAAATAGGTAATATTGGTAATAGGTACCTATAGGTAAAATGGAAAGGACTGACCTTTGATCCCTTGAGATGCTAAACTGCAAACAGCGTTGGCGGCGTCGGCACGTACATACACTTTAGATGGCACCCCAGCGTTGTGATGATTATTATTTTTGTCGTTCACAATGTTGTGTTGGTGGGCGGAAATGTAATCCAGATCGAAGGACCATGAAAAGGGTGGAGGGTGGTTTGATATTACACAAATTCTAATTTTATGAATTTATGTATTTAGCACTGAGATTCCGAACAATTATGCACCACCCTGATGATTAGCATTTAAGTATACAATTTTACGACTCGTTGTGATCTCTTTAAGGATGTTTTTTTGACTGCAGGTAAAGAAATTTTGGGGTTTTTAGGTCATTCGGGGTGAAGTGGATTCCTCTCTTCTGGCACTTGCATCATTGGCACTGTTGCCAATATGTGCAGTACTGAACACTATCGGAGCAAGTTGAAAGGTTCATCAATTAAAAGAGTAGGATATTTTGTTGCATTCTAGAACTCAATTTATGTTTAATTGGTTTCTGTATTACTTCTCATTCGTAATAAAGAAATTTGTTTAAAGATATAACATTTTTATACTGAGTTAGGAATATATTACGAGAATGATGGCAGGATGCCCGAAATGAAGGAAAAAGATAGGTATATTAATATATTTTTATTTTAAATTCATTTCTTTCCATGCCAATAGGGTCCTTCATAAATGGATTTATGAAGGACCCTATTGGCAGGAACGCTCTGGACTTGTTGATTTATTAACAACGGTATCGCCATTTTTCATTATTTTTTTTGAAAACGCTAAACAGCGTTCATGGCCATTGGGAAGATACTGTCTGAGCTCTGTGGGCTGCGGGACTCGTTTCTCGATTAATATCGAGTGAATAGTGGCATATGATTTCACGCTTCAAATATTCACTGGTGGGGGAAAGGCTGATTTCCGTGTTTTGTCTCAAAGGTGACGTGGGCGATTAGGTATGATCGACCAAGCCGGCTCTGAGAGGCTGAAGGCTTGTTTCACATGCATACGGTTCGGTTCGTTTTCGGTTTCCATTCGGTCGCTGACGACAAGTGTGAAACGGTGCTTCGGTTCAGATTCGGTACCGAATAGAAACCGTACAGCACCGAATACTCCCTCGACACGAATAGGTTTCAATCAGGTTTGGATTCGTGTCTAGGGAATACAGATCAACCGGGGCGTTCACACAGACACGGTTTAGTTTTAACCATAAAGTAATAAATATTTACATATGTTTTCTGTCCCGTTCTGTATTTTAACCTCAAATCGAGCAGATATCTTTCTTTCATTTCAATATTTCCCGAATTGTTCAAATATAGAAATATATTATAAACATACATATTTTCGGGATATTGTTGCTATTTGAGTATTCATAAGAAAATGATGGTTTACCAAATGTGGATCGACTGATATCTGCTGTAAATCTAATCCAGTGTTGTGGGACAAAACTTCCGAAAAATATAAAGATCAATTAAAAACGCAGGGTGCATTCAAAGATGTATGTGTTCAATTTTGAATAGCTTTGATGAATCTGACGTCGCGAAAAAATTGGAATTGTGAGCCCGTGTCGAAAGATAACATAAAACCTAATAGTTAGCCACAAACGACCAAAACGTCGACCCAGGGAAACCTTGGTAACTGGAACATATTCTGGGAATTCAGAGGTGGAAGGGTTGGACAAATTCAAGGCTTTTCATGTGTCGAATCTCAGACCCGACACCTCAGTCGAAAATTTGGAAAATTTCCTAAAACGGAATTTTTCCAATATAAAATGCGAAAAACTAAACTCGAAATACCCGGACTCGTATTCCTCATTTAAAGTTCTGATTTCTGCCTCAGAATATGAGAAGGCTCTCGTGAGCTCGAATTGGCCTAATAAGGTCAATGTAAACCGTTTTTTCCAGCGTGGGAAATTCAAAGAACCACTGGAATAAGTTCCCCTTCAAATGATTCGAATATTGGGGAATTAAAAATTGTCCAATTGAACGTGCAATCTATTTTGAATAAACTAGATGCTCTGGAGATACTTGTGGAGGAAATACACCCCGATGTGCTGAGTGTGGCGGAGCACTGGTGCAGTTCGGATAGTGTAGGTGTTGTGTCAATCGCGGGTTATGTTCTGGCTGATTATTTTTGTCGTAATCATAGACAACACGGTGGCTCAATGCTATTTACCAGGGTAGGTCTTCAAGTGAATAAACTTTCTGTATCTAAATTTTCTACTGAAATGCATATAGAGATGTGTGGTATCGTAATAACTGTTAAGAATTCCCGTCTTGGTATCATAAGCATTTACAGACCTGGCACTGGAAGTCTTGAGTTGTTTTTTGATAAATTGTTTTGCGCTCTTCAGGCTTGTTTTGATAAAATAGATTATGTCTTCCTGTGTGGAGACTTAAATATAGATTACCTAAGTCCTGATTCCAATGAATTCAGATTACTGAATGAATTGATGGATTGTTTTCATTTGAAGGTTTCATCTACTGAAGCAACTAGAGTTTTCACATACAGTAATGGTAGAACTTCTATTTCTAAACTTGATTACATCATCATGAATGACCATCTGGAGAATTATAGAGCTACTGTTTTTGAGGCGCATTTGAGTGATCACCGAGCCATACTTCTAAGACTAAATTTTGTACCGGTTTACAGTGATAAATCGAAAATGTCTTTAATTAGAGACTTGAGTCCGGACTGTTTGGCTAATTTAGTAACTCGACTAGCTGAGTATGAATTTGTAGAAGTTTATGAGGAATATGATGTTGATCAATGTTTTGAAATGTTTATCAATGCTATATCTTACTATTTAGATTTGTGTTGCCCCTTGAGCGGCAGGGAAGCGAAGCTGGGTAACATCCGAAATAATGCAGAGTAAAAAAAATCTTAATAGCCTGTATTGGCTTCACATGAATATCGGTTCAAAAACTACCTACGTAAACTATAAAAATAAAAAAAAACATCATAACTCATTAATAAGGTCCACCAAATTTAATGCTCACTGTGCAACTATAGCTAAATCAGAAAATAAAAGCAAAACGGTCTGGAATATTGTTAACAACATCATTGGCAGATCAGGAAATAATAATAATTCTATGTCGATCGTGGTAGATGGGGCAAAGTTCTCCGAACCTGCAGAAGTCTCAGACTTGTTTGCGAGTTATTTTTCCACCACAGCTAGAGATAGACTGTACACTTGCTACGGTAACAACTTGTCACTATCTTGTACTATTACACCATCCTTAAACTGCAATTTCTTTTTTTATCCTGTTTCTCTTTCTGAAATTGAGGAAACCGTGAAGAAATTGAAAAATAAAAAGAGCGTGGGATATGATCGCATTTCAGTAAGAATCCTTAAAGAGATTTCTCCAGCGATTGGCCGTCACTTAGCTTATCTGATAGACTTATCCGTAACATCGGGTAAGTTTCCAAAAATTCTCAAAAAATCCATTGTTGTCCCTGTATTCAAGAAAGGCATTTTAGAGGATATAACAAACTATCGCCCAATATCCATTTTAAGTGTTTATTCAAAAGTATTTGAAAAAGTCGTCTTTTCGAGAATGGTAGATTATCTTACCAGGTTCAAGATATTGAACTCAGCTCAACATGGTTTTCGTAACGGTCATTCTACTCAAACGGCGGCACTTAGCTTCGTGGAGTCAATATATGAGTGTTTGGATAAGAATATGCAGGTGGCTGGGATATTTTTTGATCTCTCCTGCGCTTTTGACACTCTCAAATTTGATTTTATTATTGACAAATGTTATAATATGGGTTTTAGAGGGATATTCTTGGACTGGTTACAAGATTACTTAAATGGAAGAACCTTGTCTGTTAGAGTTAACGAATGTTCTTCTGCGGACAACAGTATAGAGATGGGAGTTCCTCAGGGTTCCGTGCTGGGGCCGCTGCTCTTTCTGTTGTTCATAAATGGTTTGCCCAGTCATCTAACTTGTCTCCTGTCGATATTGTTTGCTGACGACACATCCGTGGTGGTTTCGGCGCGTAGTCGTGTTGAGCTCCAACGGGCTTGTGAAGGTTTGATGGCGGAGTTTTTCGCATGGTGCCGCGCGAACAATTTGATGGTTAATGTCGGGAGAACCGTTTGTTTGCATTTTGGCCTTGGTGGCATCGAGATGGAACCTCTGAGATTGACTTTGTCGGACGGCGTGGTGGTGGCGGCTAATTCTACGAGATTTCTTGGCTTACATGTCGACAGAGGTCTCGGTTGGTCATCCCACGTTGACTATGTATGCAAGAAGATCAATTGTTCATTCTTTGCTTTAAATAGGCTCAAAAACACTCTGCCTCTTAATTCTCTTATTGAAATATACTATAGTCTGGTTTATAGCCATCTTGTATATAATATTTTGCTGTGGGGAAACTGCACTACTGTTTCGAGAGTTTTCGTTGCTCAAAAGAGGATTATGAGGTTAATTTTTAATTTAACTCCCCGTTCCTCGTGCAAACCAATATTTGTATCAAACAAAATATTGCCGCTGCCATGTATTTATATTTTGAAATGCCTAACTTACGCTAAAGAAAATGTATCAAAATGGAAGTCTGTTTCAAATTGTCACGAGTATGAAACAAGAAACTCTGATATTTTTCTCATTCCCAAACATAGAACACATAAATTTGAATGCTCTCCATTATATCAGAGTATAAAATTGTATAATCATTTACCATCATCAGTTAAGTCGTTGAATGTAATTCAGTTCAGGAGAGAGGTTAAGGGTATTCTCACATCGAAATGTTTCTACTCGGTGGGTGAGTATTTTTCCGATCTTTTGATTTGAACAACTATGTATTTGTACCCAATTGCTAAATGCATTTTCTTTTTATGACATGTCCTATACACTGTTAGTTGTGTCTTACAGGATCAATAAAGAATGTTATGTTATGTTATGTTATGTAATATGAACCATATGTGTGTGAAAGGACTTCATTCGTTTTCGGTTGAAACCGAAAACGAACCGAACCGAATGGGACCGTATGCATGTGAAACAAGCCTAACCCGGGTCAGTATAGTTGAATTTGTTGAGAAGCTACAGAGTACTGATAAAGGCCAAGAAGCCAGAAACGCGTCTGCTCTTGCTCTCTCGGCAACTCAATGAACCCCCTGGGGTCTATTTGACTTGTGAAATATATGCATAAGTATATTAATTATACGAAGCCATTTATGAAGGACCCTATTGGCAGGAACGCTCTGGACTTGTTGATTTATTGACAACGGTATCGCCATTTTTCATTATTAATATTGTGTGAATCAATGAAATAGTTTTCTTCAGTTCCAAGTCCTGCCGCAAATTTTCCTCTGGAGGATGGACATACTGTATCAACTGCCTCTGATGTTAACAGAAAATGCTCAGTCAGTTGAATAAAAAAACCATGAACAATCGCTGTATAGTAAATGTTCCAAATAAGATGTTCCTCTTTTCTTAATGTTATACCGTGTTAACAGCATTCCAATTCAGCGAAAAAGCTATAGTCCTGCTTGAATAGTACCTAAGTATAGATCGAGAAATTTTCATTAGTAATATCACTGGAGGATATTTTTTTTTTGACAAATTTTTGCACGTTTCAAAACTCAACTTATAACGCATAGGTACCAAGATTTTCTATAATGGTTGACTAATTGAAAATTGTCGAACACATTCATCCTTCAATAATTTCAAATTTTAGGTTAGACCAGGGGTCGGCAACCTTTTGAGTCAGAAGAGTAAAATATTACAATTTACAAAATTTCAAAGTTTTTAAAGAACCAGAAAAATCATTCTTGCCAACGATAAATAGTACTTTCATAAATAAACTTTTTTGATAAAAAAACGAATCTATTTATTCATAAGAATAAATAATATTTGCGTATGGAACTGAAGAGCCGAGGCTTCATAACTGTCACACACAGAACACAAATAATTCAGTTGTCAGCTGTCACAGCTGCCGACCCAGAGTCCGCTTTGTTGACGTACACTCAATGAAACAACTTATCTCTCTCCAGCCAAACTACGGACGCTGGCGATCGATATAGGAGATTTCACGTTCGGCGAATCAGGAGTAAGTGGGCGTCATTTTCGATGGAGGTAACCTTCGATGCAGTGAACTTTCGATTCAATGAACTTTCGATGCAGTGAGGCGCACCGATAGTTTCTCAGCAATTATCGAACATTATTTGTGGTTGATGTTTGAAAATCACATATGATCACTCTGTATATTCCAGAGTTCAATTTTTTTTCTGTATGGGAGTAGTCAATATGTCTACTCGAAAAAATACTGTATTACTGGCGTAACTGGTTTCTTCATTAATTGCTATTTAAAAAAACTACAAATTTTCAATTTTTCGCGATTTCCTCGTAAATGGTGCTTCTAAGGTATAAAGTGATCTGAAGAAACTCATCATAATTTGAGCTTGCCATTCCATTTTTTAGGTCGAATGTAGGGTGTTACATTAAAAAAAAATGTAACTTTGGTCTACATTTCTGTTTTCGAACATCCTGTATAAATGAAAATTATTTTAAATTATGCTTTTGAATACCCTGCACACATCACATAAAAATATTCTCAAAATATCTTTATTTACTCCTTCAAAAAGAGCTCCGCGTCTGTAGTGGGCCACCCGGTATATTTTTCGTGATAGCCTTCATGACAGGACTACGCATATTCACTAGAATTGAATTATTGACCTACGTATTGAAAATACGAGGAACGTCTAAATATCATTTATTTTATTTTCTACAGTCGTTTAAATGGAGTCACTGATGGATTGACTAATTTTTTGGAGAATTGTCTTTTCAATCGATGGGGGAATACTGAAAGTAAACCAATGAATAACTTCTACCAGTCTAGGTATTTTGATGATTAATGCTTCTGTGCAAGAACAGCTTCTTCTCATTGAGTTTGCTTTGTGATTTTGTATGTACCAGTTTGTGTTATTTTGCCGAATATGTAGTATGTAGAGCAAAAGTAGAAATAGGATTATTCGATTTAGAAATATCAAATGGACGGCAAACAGTTTTGCAGAGTGTACCGTGTGATACAACAAATGTAAATTAAAGTGCTTATGTATTTCCGAAAATCTGATGTAACGGGTCCGCCATCTAACGTTTTTTTTTCAACTAGTGCTTATTTCGTGAATGGTAACACTTAGCTCATGTCTGATTTGACAGATAATTAGTTTTATCCTTCCGCTGAACGAATATGGTTGTGTATACGCTTGAACAACACTGGGAAATATTGCGACATTACTTTGAAAATCATGGTGATGTTGCAGAATGTGTGCAAAAATTGCGTACGGATTTTGGAAGAAGAGAAGCACCGTCAGCTCCGTATGTTCGTTATCTTGAAAAAGGTGAAAGAAACTGGCATCCTCATCGATAAACCAAAGCGTGAAAAGCCAAAAACAGTGCGTACACCCGATATTATTGCTGCTGTGTCAGAAAGTGTGCGTGAAGCGCCATCAACATCAATTCACCGTCGTTCTCAAGAATTGAACATTTCGGAGATATCATTGAGACGAATTTTGCATGAAGACCTTGGTATGACGCCATACAAAGTCCAATTGGTTCAGGAGTTGAAGCCAACTGACCATCCTATGCGTTTTCGCTTCGCTAAGTCGGCCTGCGATCTACTTACAGAGGATGGCGATTTTGCCAAAAAAAATCATCTTTTCAGATGAAGCTCATTTTGATCTTGGCGGGTATGTAAACAAGCAGAATTGTCGCATTTGGGGCGCAGAAAACCCGCACGCATACATTGAAAGGCCGATTCACCCAAAACGAGTCACTGTTTGGTGCGGATTTTGGTCCAGACGCATAATTGGGCCATTTTTTTTCGAAAATGAGCAAGGAGTGGCCGTTACAGTCGATCGTTATCGGGCCACGTTGAACGAATTTGTGTTCACAAAAATTGAAGAGGAGGATATTAGCATCATTTACGTGCCACACAGCCGAAGATACACTCGATGTTTTGCACCCTGTTTATGAAGATGCATTATCAGCCGCAGAGCTGATGTCGTTTGGCCACCTCGGAGCTGCGATTTGACACCGTTGGACTATTATTTGTGGGGTGCCGTCAAAGATAAGTGTTACGCCAACAAGCCAGAGACAATTGACGCTATAAAGGACAATATTCGTGAAGCCATTGGTGAAATACAGCTGCACACAATCGATAATGTGCTTAAAAAAAAAAGCACTGACGTGTAGTCAGTACTCTTTGGCGCGCGTGTTCACGGTGGCTAATTTGAATTGAATGATGAGTACTTCAAGCTCAGTAGATAGAGCGAGCCGAAGATCTACCCAAAGGATAGTGGACACCATTCACTGTCGGTTCAAAAATTAACAATGCTGTATCTAAGCTGCCATCAGGATAGATTAACAAAGTTGGAAAAGAACACAAGTGACTCTCCTTAGTCGCACAAGCTCCTAGAAGATTTGGGAGGGTCAGTATAATCCTAATCATGTTAATCGCACGCGCGCCAAAGCAGATTGACTTTACACTTTTTCTTTCATTGTTAAGTCAATCTGCTTTTGCGCGCGTGCGACTAACATGATTAGGATTATACTGACCCTCCCAAATCTTCTAGGAGCTTGTGCGACTAAGGAGAGTCACTTGTGTTCTTTTCCAACTTTGTTAATCTATCCTGATGGCAGCTTAGATACAGCACTGTTAATTTTTGAACCGACAGTGAATGGTGTCCACTATCCTTTGGGTAGATCTTCGGCTCGCTCTATCTACTGAGCTTGAAGTACTCATCATTCAATTCAAATTAGTCACCGTGAACACGCGCGCCAAAGAGTACTGACTACACGTCAGTGCTTTTTTTTTTTTCAAGTTCCTTTAACAAATATAGCTATCAATACAGTTTGGCTGTTAGCTTTACCGTAGATCGAAAAAAAATGTTGTTGTGGGACCTCCGTTTGGAACGCAATTGCCTCTTCTCCAAATCCGAACGTATTTTAATATAGATCTGCCGAATATAGTTATTTATAAATTCGCCTCAGGGCCACCATACAGACATTTCAACTCGGAAACAACGCTATTTCCCCCAAACTGACTTGTGTCCGTGCACTGAATTGACATGAATATTCTTTTAAAACCTCTCAATATCGGCTCATTGCTTCCAACATAACCCAAACAACCCAAAACCATTCACTTCTCATCTGCGCAAGCGCAATATACTCGTGCCTGCAAGTCCTCCCAAAATTACACACCTTACAAAAAACTCCGATTCTCCAACACTAGTGGTTCAGGAGATATCGCTTCTTGAATCCACGCATGCGCAGACCCTTACCAGGGGATTCTATAGAGGAATAGCATCCGCCACCCCAAAATCCCAATCCTCTCTGACGAAAGCACCAGCAGTTAAATCACTGATGGTCTGCTCATGCGCATAACGAAAAATGCCCGTAAGGGGTAACATCAATTTCGAAATTAGCCCCAGGGCCACGATACGGACACTTTAACTCGGAAACAACGCTACATCCCCCAATCTGACTTGTCCTTGCACTGAATTGCCATGAATATTCTTTTAAAACCTCACAATGTCGGGTCAGCACTCGCAACATAACCCATACAGCCCAAAAACAGTCACTTCACTTTTGCGCATGCGCAATCTACTTGCGGCTGAAAGTCCTCCCAAAATCACACACCATACAGAAAACTCCGATTCTCCAACACTAGTGGATCAGGAGATATCGCCTCTTGAATCCACGCATGCGCAGACCCTCACCAGGGGATTCTGTAGAGGAATAGCATCCGCTACCCCAAAACCCCAATCCTCTCTGATGAAAACTTCAGCAGTTAAATCACTGATGGTCTGCTCATGCGCATAACGAAAAATGCCCGTAAGGGGTAACATCAATTACAAAATTGGCCCCAGGACCACGGTATGCACACTTCAACTCGAAAACAACGGTATTTCCGCCAAACTGACTAGTGTCCGAGCACTGAATTGCTATGAATATTCTTTTAAAACCTCACAATATCGACTCAGCACTCCCAACATAACCCATCCAACCCAAAAACAGTCACTTCTCTTCTGCGCATGCGCAATCTACTCGCGGCTAAAAGTCCTTTCAAAATAACACACCTTACAAAAAACTCCGATTCTCCAACACTAGTGGTTCGGAAGATATCGCATCTTTAATCTACGCATGCGCAGACCCTCATCAGGGATCTGGATTCTATGGAGGAATAGCACCCGCCACCCCAAAACCCCAATCCTCTCTGACGAAAACTACAGCAGTTAAATGACTTCTCATCTGCGCATGCGCACAACGAAAAATGTCCGGAAAGGGCAGCATGAACCTCAAAAAAATAGGTTTCGGCATTTTAAGCAAAGTATTTCGCAAAATAGTAGTAATTTTTTTATTTTTTTCATGTCACGAAATTTTGCAAAAGTGTTTGCATTGGTCTTTTGCATCTAACTACTGAGTTTAATCAGATCAGTATTTTTCGAGTTATCCTGAAAACAAAATTTCAAAATTTTTGAAATTTTTTTTTGCTACTTTAGGGCCGTTCGATCAAAACAAAACTTCGCAGGCATATAGAGGTCATGATTCTACAATTTGATGCCAAATTTCAGAAAGATCGAGTGATTGGTTCCGGAAATATTCATTAAAAACGTTTTGACTAAAAACGGCCTTAACTCCGAAACCGCTCGGTGGATTTCGCCCGTTAACGAACTTGTCCGAGATATTTACGCTGCAAAACTACCCTGCAAATTTCAACGCTCTAAGTCGTTCCGTTCGAGAGTTATCGTGCTAACGGCTGGCCGGACCGGACGGACAGAATTGAATTTGACCTCGAATTCTTCATCAGGAAGTCGAACCTAATCGTTTGAGACCATTTTCGAAAAAAAATTCGAAAAATACAGACATTGTGACGAAATGATAGCACGCTGTTCCTTGCGGAACACGCGCGCAAAAAATAGGTTTCGGCATTTTAAGCAAAGTATTTCGCAAAATAATAGTAATTTTTTTATTTTTTTCATGTCACGTGATCTTCACGAAATTTTGCAAAAGTGTTTGCATTGGTCTTTTGCATCTAACTACTGAGTTTCAATTTAATCAGATCAGTATTTTTCGAGTTATCCTGAAAACAAAATTTCAAAATTTTTGAAATTTTTTTTTGCTACTTTAGGGCCGTCCGATCAAAACAAAACTTCGAAGGCATATAGAGGTCATGATTCTACAATTTGCTGCCAAATTTCAGAAAGATTGAGTGATTGGTTCCGGAAATATTCATTAAAAACGTTTTGACTAAAAACGGCCTTAACTCCGAAACCGCTCGGTGGATTTCGCCCGTTAACGAACTTGTCCGAGATATTTACGCTACAAAACTACCCTGCAAATTTCAACGCTCTAAGTCGTTCCGTTCGAGAGTTATCGTGCTAACGGCCGGCCGGCCGGACCGGACGGACAGAATTGAATTTGACCTCGAATTCTTCATCAGGAAGTCGAACCTAATCGTTTGAGACCATTTTCGAAAAAAAATTCGAAAAATACAGACATTGTGACGAAATCTGTTCTCTTTATTTTTGCGCGCGTGTTCCGCAAGGAACAGCGTGCTATCATTTCGTCACAATGTCTGTATTTTTCGAATTTTTTTTCGAAAATGGTCTCAAACGATTAGGTTCGACTTCCTGATGAAGAATTCGAGGTCAAATTCAATTCTGTCCGTCCGGTCCGGCCGGCCGTTAGCACGATAACTCTCGAACGGAACGACTTAGAGCGTTGAAATTTGCAGGGTAGTTTTGTAACGTAAATATCTCGGACAAGTTCGTTAACGGGCGAAATCCACCGAGCGGTTTCGGAGTTAAGGCCGTTTTTAGTCAAAACGTTTTTAATCAATATTTCCGGAACCAATCACTCGATCTTTCTGAAATTTGGCAGCAAATTGTAGAATCATGACCTTTATATGCCTGCGAAGTTTTGTTTTGATCGGACGGCCCTAAAGTAGCAAAAAAAAATTTCAAAAATTTTAAAATTTTGTTTTCAGGATAACTCGAAAAATACTGATCTGATTAAACTCAGTAGTTAGATGCAAAAGACCAATGCAAACACTTTTGCAAAATTTCGTGAAGATCACGTGACATGAAAAAAATAAAAAAATTACTACTATTTTGCGAAATACTTTGCTTAAAATGCCGAAACCTATTTTTTTGAGGTTCATGCTGCCCTTTCCGGACATTTTTCGTTGTGCGCATGCGCAGATGAGAAGTCATTTAACTGCTGTAGTTTTCGTCAGAGAGGATTGGGGTTTTGGGGTGGCGGATGCTATTCCTCCATAGAATCCAGATCCCTGATGAGGGTCTGCGCATGCGTAGATTAAAGATGCGATATCTTCCGAACCACTAGTGTTGGAGAATCGGAGTTTTTTGTAAGGTGTGTTATTTTGAAAGGACTTTTAGCCGCGAGTAGATTGCGCATGCGCAGAAGAGAAGTGACTGTTTTTGGGTTGGATGGGTTATGTTGGGAGTGCTGAGTCGATATTGTGAGGTTTTAAAAGAATATTCATAGCAATTCAGTGCTCGGACACTAGTCTGTTTGGGGGAAATACCGTTGTTTCCGAGTTGAAGTGTGCATACCGTGGCCCTGGGGCCAATTTTGAAATTGATGTTACCCCTTACGGGCATTTTTCTTTATGCGCATGAGCAGACCATCAGTGATTTAACTGCTGAAGTTTTCGTCAGAGAGGATTGGGGTTTTGGGGTGGCGGATGCTATTCCTCTACAGAATCCCCTGGTGAGGGTCTGCGCATGCGTGGATTCAAGAGGCGATATCTCCTGAACCACTAGTGTTGGAGAATCGGAGGTTTCTGTATGG
This sequence comes from Halyzia sedecimguttata, assembly GCA_937662695.2. Classification (NCBI taxonomy): domain Eukaryota; kingdom Metazoa; phylum Arthropoda; class Insecta; order Coleoptera; family Coccinellidae; genus Halyzia; species Halyzia sedecimguttata. Next base: position 76,333,365 of record OW569414.2, read on the forward strand.
TGTGTGATTTTGGGAGGACTTTCAGCCGCAAGTAGATTGCGCATGCGCAGAAGAGAAGTGACTGTTTTTGGGTTGTATGGGTTATGTTGGGAGTGCTGACCTGATATTGTGAGGTTTTAAAAGAATATTCATGGCAATTCAGTGCAAGGACAAGTCAGATTGGGGGATGTAGCGTTGTTTCCGAGTTAAAGTGTCCGTATCGTGGCCCTGAGGCTAATTTAGAAATTGATGTTCATTTTTCGTTATGCGCATGAGCAGACCATCAGTGATTTAACTGCTGGTGCTTTCGTCAGAGAGGATTGGGATTTTGGGGTGGCGGATGCTATTCCTCTATAGAATCCCCTGGTGAGGGTCTGCGCATGCGTGGATTCAAGAAGCGATATCTCCTGAACCACTAGTGTTGGAGAATCGGAGTTTTTTGTGAGGTGTGTAATTTTGGGAGGACTTGCAGGCACGAGTATATTGCGCTTGCGCAGTTGAGAAGTGAATGGTTTTGGGTTGTTTGGGTTATGTTGGAAGCAATGAGCCGATATTGTGAGGTTTTAAAAGAATATTCATGTCAATTCAGTGCACGGACACAAGTCAGTTTGGGGGAAATAGCGTTGTTTCCGAGTTGAAATTCTGTATGGTGGCCCTGAGGCGAATTTATAAATAACTATATTCGGTAGATCTATATTAAAATACGTTCGGATTTGGAGAAGAGGCAATTGCGTTCCAAACGGAGGTCCCACAACCGCATTTTTTTTCGATCTACGGTAAAGCTAACAGCCAAACTATATTGATAGCTATATTTGTTAAAGGAACTTGAAAAAAAAAAAAAGCACTGACGTGTAGTCAGTACTCTTTGGCGCGCGTGTTCACGGTGGCTAATTTGAATTGAATGATGAGTACTTCAAGCTCAGTAGATAGAGCGAGCCGAAGATGTACCCAAAGGATAGTGGACACCATTCACTGTCGGTTCAAAAATTAACAGTGCTGTATCTAAGCTGCCATCAGGATAGATTAACAAAGTTGGAAAAGAACACAAGTGACTCTCCTTAGTCGCACAAGCTCCTAGAAGATTTGGGTGGGTCAGTATAATCCTAATCATGTTAATCGCACGCGCGCAAAAGCAGATTGACTTAACAATGAAAGAAAAAGTGTAAAAAGTCAATCTGCTTTGGCGCGCGTGCGATTAACATGATTAGGATTATACTGACCCTCCCAAATCTTCTAGGAGCTTGTGCGACTAAGGAGAGTCACTTGTGTTCTTTTCCAACTTTGTTAATCTATCCTGATGGCAGCTTAGATACAGCACTGTTAATTTTTGAACCGACAGTGAATGGTGTCCACTATCCTTTGGGTACATCTTCGGCTCGCTCTATCTACTGAGCTTGAAGTACTCATCATTCAATTCAAATTAGCCACCGTGAACACGCGCGCCAAAGAGTACTGACTACACGTCAGTGCTTTTTTTTTTTTTTTTTTTAATGTAAATTAGAGATGTGGAAATAAAGACATGATAATAAATGATAGCACGCTGTTCCTTGCGGAACACGCGAGCAAAAATTGGACCGATCGTGTAGGCTACTGCATGGCCAGCCGAGGCAGCCATTTGAATGAAATTATTTTCCATTATTAACCGGAAGGATTGTAATTTCAAATGAAAAAAGAAATTTGAGAAAATATTCTGTAGTTTTTTTTAATGCATTTAAAAAAAAAAGTTATTTGGCGGACCCTTTACTATTGCTTTGTAATCCGATAAATTCGGGGACACTGTGCATTTTTGTATGTGGGTATCATTTGCGAATATTCTGATAATGTTCTTTCATGAGATATCTCCAACAGGGACCGAAACATGAGAGGCGCAAGACTTATGTGGAAACAAGAGAAACCAGGCAGTTTAGGGTCCAAATGGAATCCTTTTACCGATAATGTTCCATTTTGCACGTTTACGTATCATCCCCTCTATTTCCACAAAGGTAACATAAAAAATTATTGATTTTTTATATTATTTATTATTATATTATTATTATTTGATATTATTCTGGAGGACACTAAAGTAAGGTTATATTTGATTATTGATTTTTTCTGTTTTATTGAAATACAAAAGTTATAAAGCACTGACGTGAGGTCAGGAGCTTCAGCGCGCCCGTTCATGTATTGATCGATATATTTCACTGATTTTTAACACCGTACATGCTGAAATTAGTTGTTATAAGAGATCCAACAGTGTTAAGTCAAATCTCAAAAAATTGGTTCAAGCACTGTTGAAGTCAGGAGCTTTTGCGCGTATTTTCTATTGTCCATTCTCCTGTATTGGACACTTTTAATCGAATTTACCATGGTGAATTCTATTATCTATTCTCCTGTATTGGACACTCTTAATCGAATTTACCATGGTGAATTCGATTAAGAGTGTCCAATACAGGAGAATAGACAATAGAATTCACCATGGTAAATTCGATTAAAAGTGTCCAATACATGAGAATGGACAATGGAACATAAGCGCAAAAGCGCGACTTCACGTCGGTGCTTGAAAAAATTTTTTTTTTCGTGAAGCCAGGATAGAAAGCAATGATGAAAAAATTAACACATTATTGTCTACCTTCAATTCTTCTTTAGGAGAAGAATACATAATTATTCTAGAAAAATATTACTGGAATTAATGTCATATTTAAATAATCAAAGTAAAGAAAATTATAATTTTAGTTACTAACATATTGAATGAAATTCAATTGAATTCCAGTAATATTCAATTACTTATTCTTAACCAATAAACGCCCATTGATAGATCTAAAGGTGTTGAAGTGAAACATAAAGATATATTCTCATTAGTGATAGAAAAACTGGCCTAAAATTCCTCTCTACCCATCACGAGATTTAATATCGACAAATGAGCCTCTCACCTTACGAGATCAGAAAGTGTGGTTAATTTGAAGTTAAGTTTTGAAGCCTTCAGCAAAATTTCAGCGATATCATATTAAAAATAATACATAATCTTTCAAAAGTCCCCTCTCACAAATATACTCCTCTGAAGGCACATGGATCTCTTGAAGAAGAATCGCCTTCTCTATTTCTCAAAGATATTCACTCTTGTTCATAGAAATCCCTTCAATATTTAGTTGCCTCCTCCTAAGGAGGATCTCTTTCAAAACCAGGTCTAACCGCTACAGGACCCTAATGTAAAACTATCATCTCCCATAGATTTGTGTTGAAATAACACGATTTTCCCAAGAACATACGCGCAAAAATATGTCATCATGATGTCATTCATGGTTTTGAAGGTTCTCGCAAAAATACGACTATTCGCATCCAGCTACCGAACTCACAAAAGGCTGCTCGGTTCTCCAACAGTATGGATCCGATCGTGTTCAAACTTGGAACTCTGCAGTAGAGTTAGGTTCTGAAGGCTCTTCCAAATTTCAGCCATGCCGGACGAATAGTTTATGATATATAGAATTTTTTTCAATTATTTTCAATAATTTTTCTGAAATTTTCTAGTTATACCATCCTCACGAAATTCCGCAAGAAGTTTCGCGTTGGCATTCTACAACTAATAACCATGTTTGAATTATATCGATTTCGTATTTTTCGAGTTATTGAGGAAATAACAACCAAATTTCAGATGGGTATAATTCCAAAACCTTTTGGCCTATTATATCTATAGACAAATTCAAATGTCGCATTCAGAAGCACAACCTAACCTGAAAATTTCAAGCCGCTATCTGCTTCCGTTCTCAGGTTATCGTGTCATAAATAATATTTTTTAATAATTTTTTTAAAATTTTCTAGTGATACGATTCTCACAAAATTTCACAAACGTGCTTAGGTCTATATTCTACAACTATTCACCAAGTTTCAATTCGATCGGATTTATATTGGGTGAAAACAAAATTATTACTCGGAAACCATAGTGCCGATTATACCCATTAACGAACTTGTCCGTCGTATTGAGGTGCGCCACCTACCCTGAAAATTTCAAGTCGCTAGCTCTTTCCGTTCTCGAGTTATCGTGGCAACGGCCGGCCGGATGGCACCACAGAATTAAATTTCACATTTGGGCAAAATGATAACGCGATGTTCCCCAGAACACACACGCAAAAAGAGAATAAAAAATAATTTTTTTTAGTCTACCCCCATTTTGGAGAATAACTTCATATAACTTCCCTATCAATGCTATAGCTTTCCTCCAAACTGGAGGTCCTAGAGCTGAAGGTACAAATTGGTTGCTCGCTGCTGTTGTAGTGTCACTTATGTGTTCAGTTTCTTTGCATCTTTTACTTAGTTTTCTTGGTTGCCTTGCCCTGAAGAAACTAATAAACATAAATACGTGTCGTCAAGTACCACAAACATGCATTTGGCGCTCTTGTTCCTAGGATCAGAGTGCTTATTAATTTGCCCAAATGTCTGTAATTTTCGAATTTTTGGATGAAAATTGTCTTAAACGATTTGGTTCGACTCAATGATCAAGAATCCGTGTTCGAAATCGATTCTGTCCGGCCGTTAACACGATAACTCTCGAACGGAATGAGCTAGGCAGTTGAAATTTCCAGATTAGGTTTGGGAGATAAATATCTTGGTAAAATTCGTTATTAGGCAAAATCTCCAAATGGTTTCGAAGTAACGAAAAAAAAAATTTTTTCACATTACAAATTCCAAATTCAAGGTGCAGTTTCATCATGAGAATCTATTGATGTCATATTAAACTCTAACAAGCTAATACTTTCGGAGATGTGATTTTTCAATATTAAATCGTAGTTCTATGATTTCGCAGAATGTTGCCATCGATAATTAACGTCCGTATTTGTATTTGATATCTGTGAATTTCATGATCTGTGCTCATACATGTCATGTTGAAGAGACATGCCAAATTTTTTTCTAGTTGTTCTAGAAAACAAAAGTCGAATTTATGCAAGTAACTGGAACTGAGTGGTTTGGTTACTCGCTAAGTATGATTGAATGCAAAATGACCACTGAAATAACCTCAGATATCGTATGAGCATTATAGGATAGTATAATTTTTGGATAATTATATAACGCCCCAGGATATAATCCATATGAAGATATGGAAATATATACTTTGGTAAGTTAATCAAAATGGGTTCAGAATATCTCCAGTAAAAACAAAACTCAAATATTGGCAAAGTTTCAATTGATATAATATAACTTTCAGAGTAGACTTGAGGAATCAATATCTTGGATAAGTTCGTTATTTGGTAGAATCGGTCTGGTGGTTTCGGATTAATAATGTTTGGCACTCTTGTTTTTTTTTTAATGTCACTTTATTGAATTATATTTCTTTTATGATGCAGTTCTATCATAAGAATCCATTGAAATAATTCCCAACTCTGAGAAACCAATACTTTCGGAGAAATGATGATCAAAGTTTGAACAAGAGTACCAAAGCTCCTGTCCGTAGGGCTTTCCCACTTTTTCTGCACCTTGAATTAGTAGGAGGACATGCTATAATATTATTAGATATTCAACGAATTTCAATTCCAATAGAATACATATGTCAGAATTAAAAATTCTGTGATCGTAGACGATTCTTTCATTACCCAAGTCTGTTGTTAAAATGATTTGAAATGTATTCATATGTTATAAAAGCTGAGAAAACGGTATATATCGATGCTAAATTTGATTCAGAATGTTCAATAGAGGTGAATAGACAATAGAAATGCGCGCATGTTCCTGTCAACATTTACTGTTGGGTCAAAAATTAACAGTGCTATGCCTCAGGTGGCGTAAGTATACAGTAACAAAGCCTACACAGAAAAGATTCTCCTTACTCACACAAGCTCCTCATAGCTTTGAGGGGTCTCCTTCAAAGACCTAGGAGTGTCAATATAATTAGTATGTATAATCATTGAATGAAATGAGTTGAACTGCTTATATTGTTGATTTGAATCCATTGTTTTTTTTACAGATGGTACTGTTGAACCCCGTAGGAATATTTTTGACCTTGATGCTTTCGTAGATAAACTTTGTGATGTTTTCGTAGCCATGCAGTTAAAGAAATCGGACGAGAAGGATTACTGCGCCATCTATCACAAAAACATCGTTTTGGAAAATTACGTTGGAATAGGTTCCTTAGTACACAATCGAAATGCATTGGGATTTTTCAAAGTGAGGGGTAAATTCAGTTTTTAAGCCGGATGGAAAAATATGAAGAGCAATAAAGAGATTATTCAAAGAATTATTCATTAATTTTCAATAGGGGATGTGCAACTGGATAAGGAAGTAGCCACCTTGGTTTTTAGAAACGATAGAAAAGATAGAAATATATGGTAACAAGAAACTATAACAAAAATACTTGATGTTGAGTGTTCCTAAATTTTATTCTTATCCTTTTTCGAAATTTATTGCTTTCATCTGTGTGCCAATCAATGTCAATTTATCTCAATTTTACATATCTAAAGAACCATGAAACAAGTGGACTCGATAACCAAAGATAAAAAAATATAGAAAATATATATATATGTATACACAATTGAACTTATGATGATATATTTAGATTCACGAAAGATAAACTGATATATCTCCCAATAAGATGTTTATATTTGGAAATTATTTTATGAAGTATATTTTATATTGAATATTTGCAACTTCCTAATTTTTTTATACTACCAAACTTTTCAGGGTACCCCAAGGGGACCAAGTATTTATTAATTTAATTACACTATAGTCATTTATTGTAGTTTGTGCTTATCGCATAAAAATTAGTTAACGTATACTTAGTGGGTCATGAAAATAAAGACACCATATTTTATTCTCCCATTCTGCACTTTTATTATGGAGTTCGACAGTTCTTGATGAAGTCATCGAATTAGCAAGGTACTTAAAGTATAGAATATGGTCCTATACTCTACTGAAAAGGTCTAATCAGCTCGAAAATTGTCGACTTATAGTCTAGTCAACAATTGCTTTTTTGGTAAAAAATTTTGCATATTCTCTGAAAATTATTATCGAGGTGTTAGTCGATTCAAAATGGCATGTAGATAGTTTTTGAGAAAATGCTAAGGCCGCTCGCTAAAATTGCAATAGTTATAAACAATTAAGTGAACAAAAAAGAAGTGGGTTTGGTTTTTCGCCAATATCTCAAAAACTATCTGAGATAATCCAAATTTGAAAAAAGGCTCAAGAATAGGAGAAAATTCCTTGAAAAAAAGTCCCAATTACCGGAACTAGGACCAATAGTTATAATTTTCCCCAGAGTGTTGAAAATACTCCCGAAAACGGGTACTCCGGCTTGCGTAAGCCTCGCCCCCTTCGGACCTTTCATGAATAAGTATTATTTAAACTTATTCAATATGAAAATCAAAAATTGAAAAAATTCAGGCGTCTGCAGGATAGATCAATGAGCAATAATCCGTTGACCAAAAATGATTATCGCGACTTTTCAAGTAGTTATCAATTAGTTAATTAACAATTTTTTGTAGCACGAACATTAACATTGCAAGTGCGATAATTGTTTAACTATTAATCTGAGAAGTTTTTCCTTTCGTGGAGCTATTTTTCAAAGTTCTTGGAATAGATTCCCGTTGGAAAATTTGACAAATTGTTAATTTTCGTTTTGTTATTAACAATTTACTTAAGTGAAAAATTATGAAGCATCAATTATGTTTTCAAAAGAAAATATTTTAAATGATCTAATAAACAACGCATAGGTTTATAACAATTTTTCAAACAATAGGAGACAATAATTATTGAAAATCATTTTTAAGTAGTTTCTGATAGTAATATTATAAGTTGAAGCTTTATAATTTTTCACTTAAGTAAATTGTTCGTAAGAAAACGAAAATTTTTGAAATTTTCCAATAGGAATCTAATCTAAGACCTTTGAAAAATAACGCCACGAAAGGAAAACATTCTCAGATTAATAGTTTAACAATTATCGTACTCGCAATGTTAATGTTTGTGCTGCAAAAAATTGTTAATTAACTAATGTATAACTGATTGATCATCGCGATAAACATTTTCGGACCACGGATTATGAGTCATTTGCAGGCGCCTGAATTTTATTTAAGAAGTTTAAATAATATTTATTCATCAAAGGTACGAAGAGGGCGAGGCTTGCGTGAGCCAGAGTACCCGTTTTCGGGCGTATTTTCAACCCTCTAGGAAAATTATAAATATTGGTCCTATACTTCCAGCCATTGGGCCTTTTTCTAGGAAATTTCCTCACCTATTTGAATCTTTTGTCGAATTTGAATTATCTCAAATAGTTTTTGAGATATTGGTGAAAACCTAAACCTCCTTCTCTTTCTTCACTTAATTGTTTATAACTGTTGCAATTTGTGCGAGCGGGCTTAGCATTTTCTCAAAAACTATTTACATGCCATATTGAATCGAATTACACCTCAATCATAATTTTCGGAGAATACGCAAAAATTTTGACCTAAAAAGCACTTGTTGACTAGACTATTAATTCAGTACGTATTAATCATGAGACTTGAACTCCCAAATTTTCGATATTTTCTGAAAATTATTTGAAAATGATTTTCTCAAATATTCTGCTTGAATCATGTGCATAATGTATTTAAGAATGACTGAATGTAATTATTAGGTGTACTTTTGAATAAGCTCCATTATTTTCATTCTTCGTTGGTGATTTGTAACTGTATAGAGACAGAAGATATTTATTGCTCTAGCAAAAGGCTAACGACTTGCGTCTTCTTGCCAGTATAATATAAATTTTGTTTTAATTGTGAAAGTTATATACAGGGTGAGTCTTCAAGTTGTACTTTAATTTCAACCATAGATTCTTATCGTCTAATTATTATTATTATTATTATTATACTGATCCTCCTGGGTCTTCCACAAGGAGACCCCTCATAAGCTCTAAGAGCTTGCCCTGAAACACTTCTTTTCAAATCTGGCTCAGATAAAAAGATGCAGGCTGTTGAAATTTCCGAAAAAAATTCGTTTTCTTTTTTCTTGTAGGAGTACATTTTGAAATTTGTCTTAATGTCCACTGTAATTCCCAGATATTGACTTTGGACTGGTTTGATATTATGCTGTGGTATTTTGATATCTCAGTATACAGGGTCCGAGGCCACCACAATGACACAGGCAAGGAGGTGATGGGGTACCATTAGGATGTCACACTTCCTGTTATTAAACTGTCCTCTGGGTCTTCTGATGGAAGTTATGGATGGTTTGAGCCTGGGGTGAGTTTCCTTGTTTTGCAAATATTTTAGAGACCAGTTGAGATAGAGCAATGAAATTGGACGGTTTGAGTAAGCAGCTCGAGTACTTTGAAACCCTGATGAAATAAGTTTTTGTAACCCCCTCTAAAACAAAGGGTAGGGGGTGGGGGTACTTCCTAAAATTAATGATTTTTATATGGAGAGGTTTAACGGGTAATTCCGCAAAAGGAGCAGATTCAAAATAATTCTGCTGGTACCTGCCGACACGTGTTTCTGCTAGTTGGCTTCTTCAGGACAGGGCAACCAAGAAACCAAGGAAAAGATGGAACCCGTTAAACCTCTCCATATATATATATATACATTACTCCGCATGATCCATATTTTTATGTTTAATGATTTTTTTTTTCAGGATAACGTAATTAATAAACTAGATTCCAAAACTGCGATATTTTACCTTTCATTTGGTGTATAGTTGACACTTGGGGCTCAAGTGGTTACAAAGATGTTACCAAAAGAATGTCACGAACACACAACATTTTCGATAACAGGATAGAGCAATAAATGCAGATCGGCGTTTTCCAGCTTCCCATTACTATATTGAAATTTTTTCTCTTGCGAGTGTCGTTAGGGACCATAGTTTCCATATTTTCAAGATATTAAGAAGTATACATGGTGATACCCTGTATACTTTGCCATTTTTGAATTTTTTCTAATATTTCATTTATTGATTGAATTGTTAGCTTGCATTCTGCAAATAAGAAATATTTTGTTATGTTTGCAAGCCTTGAAAATGCGCCTATTTGTCTAAATAATCAATCAAAAACAGCTGCTTAAATAAAAAAAGTTCTACACATAAACTTGCATTAAAATTTGTCCTAGAATTCAAACATGACAAAGTATACAGGGTATCACATTGAAAATTGGGAAGTTGTGAGATGACTATCTTATTTTCGAACACCATGTATACTTCTAATATCCTGAAAATATGGTGCCTAACGACACAAGCAAGAGAAATAATTTCAATAAATGGGAACATGATAACATCTTTGAAACCACTTGATCCCCAAGTGTCAACAATACACCAAATGAAAGGTAAACGATCGCAGTTTTGGATTCTAATTTATTATTAGTACGTGGAAAAAATCATTTATTTTAAAAAGGACCCCCACTCCCTACCATTTGTATCAGTGGGGGTTACAAGAACTCATTTCACCAGGGTTCCAAAGTACTGGAGCTTCTTATTCGAACCGTCCAATTTCATTGCTCTATCTCAACTGGTCTCTAAAATATTGGCAAAATAAGGAAACTCACCCCTGGCTTAAACCATCCCTAACTTCCATCCGAAGACCCATAGGACAGTTTGACAACAGGAAGTGTGACACCCTAATGGTACTCGTATCACCTCTACTTATATAGTGTCAAGGACCAAATATTATCAGCTTTGATTTGTCAAGATTTGGTAGGATCCTCCATTTTTCATCTGTGTCTTTTTCGTAGAGATCTTGCGTGTTAAGTTCGCATATTGATGTCAGGTTTTAGCGGGAGCTTACACGGTCAATCTGGCATCAATTTTGACCATCAGCTCATTGGTCTACGTATATACAACCAGTTTCCATGATTGATGTCAAACTGAACTGATACTAGATTGACTGTGTAACCTCCGTCTTATGTTGGCCACCACACCATGAAACCATAGATGATCATGGATCTATACACTGTGTACAATCAATGTACAAATTATGACTTGATAACTCACCTGCTGCATTTAGGTGGCTTTAAGATGTTAAAAATGATGGGGCATATTGATTATACAACGCGAAAACCACTGTTTGTTTGTTTAGAGATGTTAAGCACTCTGTAATTTTGAAAAATTTACAACAATCAGCTATTTTAGAGAAAAGTGCACAAATGGCCTAATGCGACAGAGATTCTGTGAGTGCTCTGATCAGTGCTGATATGTTGAACATTAAGAATAATGGATATAATATGTAGTTCCATCGGGCACTTTTAAGCCCTCATTACATAAAACACAAGTTATATGTGACTAATATCTATATTCTATCAAGATCATTTCTCATACATAGTTTGCTCATTAGTTTCTTAGAAATCATTATTAATAATACTAAAAGGTATTCCTAAATAAATCATTTTAGCTTCATCGAATATTTTGTGATATTACCTGATCTGTTGAGAGTTTTTATCTATTTTATGATAAGTTTTATGTATGTTGACGAATATTTTCTTTGATCAAGAACTGTTTTTGAATACCTGTATGTGGTCAGATGTGAAAAATGTTCCTTAATAATAAAATACACAAAGTATGTATGTTTATCTCTTGATTTGAAAACATTTGAACTTATTTTATATTTATACATATATTTTTTCACATTTCCTTATTTCCTGTACAATCTGCTGTAATTTTTAGTAGTTATTCATAGCTTATTAAATGGTTTCAGAATAGCTACATCAAAAAAAAAATAATTGTGAAGATTTTCGTTAAGTATCTGACGAAGGAGTCTGATTTAGACTCCGAAACGTTATGAAATTAGTTGTTTCATCGTTGATATTGTGTCGTTATTGTTTGTTAGGCAACATTGTTTGATTTATTGCTTCTGACAAATATCTTGTGTTTATTACGCAGAAGCAATTCACAAAATAATAAATTATTATTTAACGGATATTTTTCATAGTTTGGGAGAGAAAACCCAGAAAGAAACCATTTAATAATGAATGTAGCTCCCACAGTATCCTTTAATGATTATTTATTCATAGCTTCTTCGAAGAATTTGAATTCTCAATTGAAAAAACTCAAAAATTCAGTACTGCAGTTACATAAAGTAGAAGCAATATGCTTTATTATTCATATAGTACATATAAATTGTTATTTATCTTATTTAATCTCGAGGTTGTTGTTCATTGCTTTATATTTTTCTCCCATTTCTTTATTTTCTGCACAATCTGCTGTAAATTTTTCCAGTCATTCATAGCTTCTTCGAAGAATAGATTTTGATCCTTGTCTTGGTAAATATTTCTAGGGAGTCCTATATTCGTTTTAAATTCAAGTAGTAGGTCATCGAGATGTTTATAATGGTGTTCATAACCAGGTGGAAATTTCAGTTTTCCATTGCAATATCCAGATGCCGAAGTATCCTTCGATGCCAATAATTCTTTCTTGGTTTCATTCAATAAGTTGGTTAAGTCGTTCAGTGTTCTTGAACATTCCTCTTTGGCAGCTTCTAGCTCCTTATCCAAATCATAATTATTTCTGTCGCATCGTATTCTTGTATCAGATATTATATTCGATCTATGGGAGCATGTAATAGGACTTCCAACTGAACAGCAAACAGTTTTAGAAACAATGCTTCCGTTCATCATTTCTAAGTTCGTTGATATATCCATAACCCTTCTTTTAATACCTTTATTGTTATTAGTACTATAATAATCATTACTGAGTGGTGTACACATATCTTGAGACTGAGATATTTGGCTGAAATTATGAGGAATGCTATACTCATTTTCTAATATAGTTACACTGTGATTTTTAGCTTTTTGAGATCCTTCCTGACGATTCATTTGTTGAGAATTTTGTGAACTGTAAGCTTGTGAATTTTTATTACATTGACCTGGTACTATTATGCTGTTCTCAGTGAAATCTTTATATATTTGACTAGTTTTGTTGTTATTATTTTCATCATCAATTGCATAGCTTCTATTTTTCATGACAAAATTATTGTTTTCCTTCTCATTCTCAATATTTTTTCTATTACCATCTAAGATAAATATTTCACTTGTTACCTCACAATCAATATCTCGATATAAACAAATGGATTCTTCCTCCACTATTGGTCTTGTAATAACCGTAACTTTATCGTTCTTCTTTCCATTTGTTTCAAGAGGTTGGGACGATGAGAGAGGTTCAGCAATATTATTGGGTGTTCCTAAAGTCAATTGCTTCAAATTGTTGATAAAATCATAATTTTTTATTTCAGATTTTAAGTTTGTAATTAATTGTGAGACATTTTCTGATTTGGTGTGTTTTTGATCGTTTGAAGAATAGTTGGCGATTTTTTTTTTCCCTATATTTTTATTTGGGATATTGTGATCAAGCCTTCTTTTGAATCTTCTCTTTTTTTCAACCTGAATTGGCTGAGTAAATAAATCTTCACTTATACCTCCTTCTCCACGACTTCTTTCCTTATCTGTAACTGAAGTTTTACCTGGAAAATTGTTGATTCTGCAACTATTCGTTAAAGTTTGAAAGTCATTGTTTGTTAATTCCAAAGAAGATAGATTTATACTATCATTATTTACTGATATATTTTTGGGTCCATAAGATGAAAACATTTTGCCTTTGTTGGATTTTGTCAGTTTATTTTCTAATGAACTAATAGAATATGCTTCATTCTGCAGATAGTGAGTAATTCCGCCTCTTTTATTTTCTGAGTCATCTACGGAACAACTATTTGGAACTGAATGAAATGCTCTGTTTATTGATGATGGAGACAGAGCGGTATTAGAGTTTTTAGATGATATATAATCCTTACCATATTGTGTAATAAGGACTGATTCCTTTGCAGGTTGATTTCGAATTAACGCTTCTTCTAGATTACTATTCGGAATAGTCTGAAAATTATTGTTCGTTAATGCGAAAGAAGATAGAGATGACATTCCTCCAAGTGTAGAAACTCCAGATGAACTTTGAGAGGACTTCTTACTGGTCATGTTATAGTTTTCACTCATTCTGCCGGAAGGCAATGTGACTTCTCCAGAACTGACAGCTTCTCCGAATTCCACAATACTGTCCTTTATAGTGAGAAGCATGCACTTTATTTTCTTACGGAATGCTTCAATTTCATCTATATTTGTTATCAATTTTCCCAATTGATTTAAATATGTATCAACTTCATGATTTTCCAAGAACTTTCTCATTTGTATATGATCTAAAATTCTGCTATGAATGTATTTTAATCGCACTAAAGCATTTCTTTTTACTACGATGCGTCTTTTTTCCTGCATCAAATCAAAGTTCGTATTTGAAGAGTTAGGTAAATTTCGTAGAAGCGCCATGCTTCGAGTGTTGAGATTGGATTGCTATTGCTAAATATCTGTGTGAATATTTAATTTTATGTTTCAAGTTAATCATTTGAATTTGAATATTGTTTGATGTTCAAATTTGAATATTCTGGTCATAGAAAATCTTTATAATATTGACGATAAAATTTCCACATGACAACGTTTGTGTGGATATATTCTTATACTGTGAAAAAACCTGGTTACAACAAATTAGCATTGCAGTTCTTCTAAAGATCCCAGATGCAAGATCTTGCAGAAATAATAGGACAAAATATTTATAGGTTATAAAAAGTGTTAAATTTTTTAAAAATGACCATACATAAGGTTTTCAAAGCAATTTTTGCACGCCCACGCTGTTATTATATTATATAATCATTTTTGATAACAAGATTTGCTATCTCACGAAGACCACTAAAAAAAAGAAAGGGAGGAGTCGAGTGTCATTGCTTGAGAAGCGAGGGAAATAGCACAGATTAACCAGATACGCCACTCCCAGTATTTATGAATGAACTCAGCTGACGCGTAATGTTGACCATGGAATTCTCGGCACCCCCAAATAGTTCCTAGCTCCTAACTATTTGGGGGTGCCAATAAAATCGCAGATATAGGATTACGTGACATCTCGGCCAATCGCAACTATGGTAGAGGCAGAACGACGTTCATTCATAAATTTATAACAACAAACGGATAGGTTCTTAGACTAAAGAAGGGGGAGACGCGGCATCTCATTGATAAATTCAGTGATCGTTGAAGCCAACATGGGTAACGATGTCCCATGAGTGGGACAGAGAAAGAACTATGGTTTCTCTGTCGCACGTTCTCCAGCCGGCAACGTTGCAAAAATGAGGTCCGCGTAAATTTGGAATTAGTCACCTCCAGTGGCGTAGAGACAGAGTGGCTGTCTTTTGAGATTGGATATTTGTCCATTTTAATGCATATCAACGAGTTAGTAGGTGTAATCATTTGCAATATATTAAATTTGCTTTGAAATGTGTTTTGAGAATTCATAAGTATGTTACGAATATTTAGGTTTAAAATTAATCAGATAGGTGGTTCTCGATATAATAATATTATTTATTTCGAGAATTATTTTATTATTCATTTTATTGCGGGCTTGTTCCTAGTGGAACAGCGTGCTATCGTTTTGCCCAAATGTTTGTAATGTTCGAATATCGAGCCGAAATTGGTCTCAATCGATTGGGTTCGACTTCCTAATGAAGGATCCGTGGTCAAACTTGAGTATATCCGGCCGGCCGTATACTCTCTATTTTCCGAAGGAGACGACCTAGAGATTTCATACTTTCAAAATAGGTTGATTGTCCAAATATCTCGGACAAGTTCGTTATTGGGCCAAATCTATCGAATAGTTCAGAAGTTATTAGCATTTGAAATTTAATTTTCCCAATAATTCCTCTAATATTCATCCGATCAATTTGTAACTTGGAAGATATTTGGATGACGTTGAAGTAAGAAATCCTAATTCCAATCGTCTATTGAACGAGAGCTTCAAACTTCTAACATAACGTTAGTGCTTTAGATATTCTGATTGGGATTAGAGTGATAATAAGTTAGTGCTTTTCTCATTCAAATGGAGTTGAAAAATATCGGTTCAAATCGTTGATTGAAGTAGATTTTTTTTTTCAAAAACTAAGCTACGACGATAAAATTCTGGGGTATACAAATTATCGGTAACCTCGATTTATGTACGAATTTTTGTTGAGTTTTAAGGAATCTGATGGGATATCAAGTATTGAAATTTTTTTTCTTAAATTTTATATCGTGTCGATTTCCTCAAAATTTGGCGAACCCTTTTATTTCAACGCCATCCAAATATCTTTCAAGGTACAAATTTATCGGATGAATATTCTAGGAATTATTTCAAAAATCAAATTTCAGATCCTAATAACTTGAAACTATTCGATGGATTGGCTCAATAACGAACTTGTACGAGATATTTGGACAATCAACCTATTTTGAAAATATGAAAACTCTAGATCATTTCCTTCGGAAGATAGAGAGTTTACGACCGTACTTACTCAAATTTGGTCAAGGATTCTTCATCAGGAAGTCGAACCCAATTGATTGAGACCATTTTCGGCTCGACATTCGAAAATAAAACATTTAGGCAAAACAATAGCTCGATGTTCTACTAGTATCAAGCACGCAAAGAAATCGAAAATTACAGACATTTGGGCAAATTCATAATCACTCTGTTCATTTGAACAAGAGCGCCAAAAAGTTTACTAAGAATATTAGTCAATATCAGCTAAATAGCAAAATGTAAGAAAAAGATGTATAAACTAAGGTGTATCCCATGATATGCTGAAAAAAATACATAATTTGATGTAACAACTAATCCAGTACATAAAATATATTAAAAAATTAATCAACATTTTCTTCGATACATCTTTATCACTCATGAAATTCCATAAAAACATTATTCGTAAATAATATTCCCCATTTTGTCTGTCCAAAAAGTGACAAATATTATTGAAATAAGACAAACTACTACTGCGTTGGTGTCTGAAGGACCCCAGATCAGAATTAAACCCATTAATGCGATTTATCAGAATGGTCAGGTCTCAGTTATGTCTTAATCAATTCAGATAAGTGAATAGGTGGGGGAAAAAAGAGGATGAATAAATCAAAATTTGACCCAGAAAACGAGATTTTTTTATTGCAGGTCAAAAAAAATTAACAATGAAGGGGAAAAAGCACGATGGCATAAAAAACCCCTAGAAAATGAATGGAACATAACAAGGAATCAACAATAACATAATAGGTGAAAAAGCACACAGAATGAATAAAAAATAATAAATAAATCTTGAATTGGATCAACAGGGGCAAGATCCATGAGCCCTAGGTGTCAGCTCAATTGTTATTAGAAAACGGCTCTTGGTTTGTTATCACAGCAAAGGGGTCCATTGCATCGTTTTTGGAATCAGGTAAAGGACGCTCCTTGGGATGTTAGAATAGCAATGGGATTCAATGATTTGTGTAGGAATCAGATGGTTCATAGTCACTTGATCTCTGATAAAAAAATTCAAATAATTTGGATATCATGCTCTTCCATGAATCTCTTGATGGATACATAAGAACATCTATTGGGGTGTTAGTACAGAAATGAGGTCAATTAACTCTCCTAGAAATCAGATGTCCACAGTGACATGGTCTTTCCTAAAACAGAAGTTCGTTGTGGATAGTAGTGGTTACATGAACAAAAATCTATTCATTTCTAAACAAAATCAGTTTAGTATTAATGAATCTCGTCCTTTTCTTTCTGGATTCATCTAGAAGTTTTGTACATTCATGATGGATTCTAATTCTAAAATAATTTTTTAAAATATACTTCATCAATTGATCAGAATGTCCATCAATAACATTTTCATCAAAAAGATGATTTTGAAAATGATCCAAAATGTAAGTTGGAATATTATGCATAGTTTTATTCACCAATACTGGTAATAAATGCTCCACTTTTCTATGAAATATACTAGAAGTTTTATTAAAAAACTTAAAGAATTTTTCTGCCTCTTTACAGACATCAATTACTAACTGACTAGCCTGAACTAATTTACCATAGGTCTTTCTTTTTTGCAGAAGAGAGATATCCATATCATTTCTTAAGAGGTCAAGACATTTTCGGCAAGAAATGAATCGTTCAAGAATCCGAACCACATATCCCGAAATATATCCCACAATATCTTCTGTGTACGTTGTGAGATTCCATGCTGCTGAAGATGCATAGTCATATCTCTCCATATCTTTGACAATACATTCCATCAACTCCATATAACTCTCAGTGTTTTCCATATTGGCTGAATGTTCTGTTGACGTTATGCTACTTTTAGATCCACATGTAAGAATGCTGATGCTTTCCAAGTTAATGGCATTTCCTGTGTTCGAAGCTGATATTTGTGAGTGAACTATCAACCTCTTGTATGCTGCCTCGAATTGTCTAGCAGTAGGGTTATTATTATGGCCGCCTTTGCTTCTTATACACCCAAAGAAGAGCTCTAAATGGTCCTGTGACAGCTTATATGTTAGGAGATATTTCAGACATTTATCTTCAATAATATATTTGTTGATCATTTGTTGCAAACTCTTCATACCAATCAGGAAACCTAGAAATCCTGTTTTTCTTCCACTTTTTGTAATAGGTACCCCATTTAATGTTAATGTGAGTATATAATCTGTCATCATCATCATGTAGTTCATGAAGATTTCTAGTGTGCTAATACTTATTGCTTTTTTGAAAATATATTTTGCACAAGTGTTTCTTGAATTGAAGATGTCAAATAAGTTGTTGAATTTCAGAATGAACTCAGACGTAGCTTCTGATCCTTGAAACTCAAGACAACTGAGATCATCTCTCAAGAAATCTAAAGCATCACTAACACTCTTGCTCAGGGTCTGAGTTGCCAATCGCACCTTCATTTTATCTCTCATCCACTCTAAATGTCTCTGCCTTAATTTTGTTGCAGCATGGAGACCTTCAATCTTTTGTTTTTCAACCAAATTTGATACGAAACTCCATTTGATCTCCTTGTTCTCTTTGTTTTTCAATCCATTTTGGGAGGCAAAACAATTCCGGACTAACTTTATCAAGTGGCAGGCATCAGGCATAATATATATATCATTCTGTGTAACTGGGTGCTGAAATTTTGTTATCAAATTTGATGGATCACTGAAATCTGCTCCCAATTTTTCAGCCATTGAAAAATTAGAAGGGGCACCATCAAAAGTCAATGAAGTGACTTGTATTCCGCTCTCATGTAGAAAACTAAGGCATTTTTTCACTATCTCTGCTTTTTCTGTGGCCCCTAATCCATTTACTAAGTAATATCCCACAGGCACTTTCCAGGATCCATTCAGACATACTAGCATGAACACTAATGCTTCCCGAGCTTCATGTAGAATATCAGAATCCAAGTTGATACCCAGATCAACATATCCTGTGAATTTGGAACCTGTCCATTCAACTTGACGTCTGATGGACATTTCATCCATAACAAGATTACACAACAAAGGATAAGATACTTCTTTTTGTCGTAGAGTTAAGGCAGTCAGTGCTTCATTTGTAAAACCTGGACTTCCATCCACAGATTTGTACCACTTCGAGAGAGTATCTAAATGAGGTAGACTATTGTTGAAAGTCTTTCGAACATAGTTGTATCCTTTTGGAGAATAAAAGGCCAGAGTTAATGCAAAAGCTCTTAACGAAGGAGTGTATATTTGCTTAGTCGGTCCTTTTAACATTCTATCGAATATATCACTTGCTGGTCCAGCATTGATGGATGCCTGAAAAGTCATGGTTCTTTGAGTTGATCGTATTGCTATATAACAGTATATTCTGAAACAAGTTGCAGAGTGGCTTTCTATTCCATCATGAAAGCATGACTGTTGAAATAGGAGCCAATTCTGCAATGAGTACTTGACGATATTTTCTCTAGTTCAGTCAAATTTGGTGAAATGCTGTTGAAATTCAATTAAATATTCAAATTATACATCCTAGTGATTTTATTGTATCTTGGCAGTTGCTGTAACTGTTACAAAAATTGACAGATTTAGGAATATTCATTAAAATTTTTGTATGTCTTGGGCTATATCTGAAGTATATTATCTTGACAATTGTCGTGTATTGAAATTTGATAGGATCGGAAGTCAGTGTTGACAACCAAAGAACGAAAAATATAACTGAAAACAATGCTATAATGAGTTCGCCGCAGCACTGTTTTTAGTAGGTACTGTAATGAACTCATTACGATACTGAAATAAAGAAGAGTATATACCGATATGGTTGCTGCTGAAGCTTCTGATATCAAGGATTTTTCTCTCAAATGATCCATCAACGTTTTCATTGAGTTGATTTTATGCTTCATCCTCCGATTAGCCTGCTGTAATAAACGAATCTTTTTGTTCTTTTGCTGTTGTGCTGTTCTTACAATATTCATATTTCTCTTCCGTTTCTCAGGTGTGGAAAAATCACTTGTATGTAGGTCACCTACATAAGCCCTCTTTCTGCAAAGAAACAGTAAAAATACTGTAGTTTTCATAAATGAAAAAAATTGCAAAATGTTCACAAATGATCAGGGAGAACAATAAAATTTGTACCTTCCTCTTTTGATTTTGGATGATGATGGTTCATCAGAAAAGATTACTGATTCAACATTTTCCACAGACTGCTCAAGTTTTGTGACAGTAGTTTGTACAATATGTTCTTCACTGTAACACAAATAATATTTTCAATAAGCTATCATTCAATAATGAAACACATGTTTCACCTTTTCGAAGAACAAGGAATAGAATCAATTTTGGTGCAAATTGCTGCATCAAGAGATGAAACTTGATCTCTGAAAAAAATATTCATTTATTTCAACAGGAAAGTGACAATAATGACAAATGTTTCACCTTTTTTTTGGAGAACAAGGAATAGAATCAATGTTCTGGAGAATTTCTCCATCGTGTGATGAAACTTCACTTCTGAAAAAAAGATCGAGTTAGAATAGTCTCAAAGAATATAGGTATCGTATATATATTTTAAAAGTAGCAAATCTTTAGAAATGGGGTTGCCAACATTTTGGGTAAAATAGAGCCATAATTTAAAGGTGGATCTTCAAACTATAAATTTGACTCTATGATATGAACAACAAACTATTATGTATCACCAGCAAACTCCTGAATAGTAATTGTTAGTTCAGCAAAAAACACTTTTTGTTCTTGAGTTTTGTTATTTATGTGATATATCATGGTTTATTACCTTTCAGCACTTGGTGGAGTTTCGTTAATCGTGGAGCTTGAACTGTAAAAATAGGTAATAATTAATTGAAATATACTTCATAATAATGTATCTAGATATTTAAAATGCTGATAAGTGTTTCACTGTCTTATAATAACCAGTTTTAGGGGTTTATTTACAAATTTTCAATCGACTAGAGAATATTATAAAGCTCTTGAAACTATTGCCTGTATACAGATTTTTTTGGGAATTCCCAAATTAGGTTTAAAAAAAATTATGTCAGAATAATCACAAATATACCTTGAAGACATAAGATTGAAGAGTTTATCCCGAGTAACAGGAACAGCATCCATTTTGAGATGCTTTGTACCATTCACTCGAATGTAGAAGTCTTTGGGATCAAAGTGGTCTGAGCATATGAACATATTCTTAGGCAAGTTTGCAGTATCAACCAAGTTCAAAATTGAGTGCCATATATTCTTTCTTTCAACATCAGAAGGAAATCTAAAAAATATAAGATGTAACGCCACTGATATTAAACTTATATGAAGTAATAGTTACCTATGAAAACTCAAGTTAGGGTGATGGGAGTTCAATTTACCACAAACTGTACATCTACGAACCATTTTGTGAATGCAGATTCCTCAAAATATTCAGAAAAAACTCAAAAAACACTCTTTTGAATGCTGAAATTGATTGATCTCGACGTGACAACCTCGTTGAAAATGTTCAAATTTGACGTAAAACGTCTTTGACAGCTTCACTGTGATTGGCTTCGGAGAATTACGAATAATTTATCAATGAATATCTGAAAGTCAACGTTGCCGAGCTCACATTGAGATTAATATGAAACACTAGATTTTATAAAAGGCAGTATAGAATGCTTACTTACTGTCTTGAAAGTAAAGTAAGAAAGACTTTCAAGAAAGTGGAATCTTGTTTATATACGAATTGAAATGAGATAGCGAATGGAAGGGAGGGTATATTTTAAGGGTACGTGGTTGGACAGAATTATTAGTACGACTTGCACTGACACGCAAACTCGAATGAAATGTAACCGCCATGTGATGAAATGATAAATGATAATGTGATGTTTGATTTTTTCGGCGTGCACGTACGAGTGAAAAAACGCACTGACAAGCATCCAATGTAACATTATCCTTAGCCTTTCATTCCAACTTGCTATTGCAAGACGATTTAGTATTAATGAACTGGAAAAATTTGACATAGTGACAACGCTGAACAAATTTTAACGTATTTGGCATTTCGTAGTAATACAATCGCTTAATTAAGTTGTGCAAACTTTCGATGTTGGCTTCACTATTTATAGCGAGATACCGTGTCTCTTCTTTCTATAGTCTAAGGATAGGTTAGCTAAAATACTCAGCTTATGTACGAACATTTGTAACTCAAGTGGGATTAATTTAATCAATTTTATAAAGTGTAATGAAGACGTTTAAGATGCAGTTTGTGGCGTATGTGCAAGAAATAAAAGGGATATGATTATTTGTGAAGTTGAGGTTAAGTTTGTTTAAAGAGCGAGAACGCAGTTCATTTCTCTGTCATTTTACTATTGGCGATTTCCATTGACACGCTCGGAGCACTCGAAATCGATCTCATCTGTCATGCATCTGTCCAAATGAACCGAAAATATCTGTCAAATATGTCAGTGTGACAGCTCCGAATGATCCGAGCGTGTCAATGGTCGCATTCAGCGGACGAAGCGCTCAGCCACTTTACGCTACCGCTACCTAGCGCAAATCAAATGTGCTCCATATAATAGCCTCCGCTCCACAACGTGTTGAGTTCGTAGGGCATGTGCCACCGAACGTTTTGGTAACGGTTGCGCAACTGTTTCGTCCGCTGAATGCGACCAATGGAAATCGCCATATGTCTTCATGGGTAGTAAATCTGAAGGTCAAACCTACGTGCTTCCCGCCAAATGTCGATTGCACTATCTGGTAATCTGTGGAAATAGCCATCTTGGTAGACCTACTTTGACTCATTAGTCATTATTTGCTTATGTGTGACGAAATTTTATTCTTTGAATAATTTGGTTATGCGTGACTGAAAGGCGCATGATATCCAAGTTTTTATCTTAGACTATAGAGACTCTTTCTAAGTCAAAGGTTTGTATCCCATGAATAAAGATCCTCTATCTTTATTCAAAGATTTTATACGTCTTTATTCAATCCGTGGCCGCCATATTGGTAGACCTTTGCGGACGCATTTTTTTCTTTCTTTATTCAATGATGTATCAGTGAACTATACTTGGGTATATTCTGTGTCCATGATGAGTATTGTCTATGTCTATGACCCAACCTTATTTGTCTTGTTCTCTTGTTTTGACGTTTCAGTATCTATATTTTCAAAAAAGAATATAATAAAATACAAATAAATCAGACATGAAGTCAGAATGTGGCGTATAAATTCACATATAATCTTTGGTTTTGGCTTCCTTACTGGAACTTTAATTTCTTTTCTTTTTCGAAACCAGGCAGGAACAGTATCTCACCAAGAAATTAGTTCAAACCGAGCAGTTTATTTCAAACAAGCCTATACAAGAAAATATTTACCTTTTGATTATCTAAGATATGACAATCGTAATTTTATTACAGAATCTGACATATTGTTCAAAAGCATACAAGTTCTATGTATGATTTTAATAACGAAAGATAAAAATTTCAAAGCTATAAAAAATACATGGGGAAAAGGCTGTAATGCAATCGAAAGTGTGTATATTAATCAAACAAGGAGTATATTTCCTTCTAAATCGAATTCAAACTCAAATTTATGGATTAAGTTTTGTGAAACGATAAAGAAAACACTAGGATGTTACGATTGGCTGCTAATCGTAAATGATGACACATATGTAATAATAGATAACTTACGTTACTACCTCTCAAATAAAAATAGTTCACAGAATTTTTATATGGGTTATCCTGTGAAATTTTGGAACACAAATTATAATTTGGGTAAAGCTGGATATGTTATAAGTGGAGGAGTAGTTGATTCAATGAAAAACTCTGCTTGTGATAGCGACATATCTTATAGGAACAAAGTGGATTATTTATTAGGTACATGAACTGTTTTTTTTTTAAATTATATCAAGGATATTTATTTCCTGCATCTACCAAAAGTAGGACGCAAAATCTGAATGAATAAAATTATATTAAGTTGAAGTACATGAAAACAAATCATCAAACAACAGGTTTCATATTTTTAGGTAACTATTTAAAAAAATTGAATATTTCTGTTACGGACACGAAGGATGATTTTGGCCTTTCACTTTTCCATCCCTATAATTTGAATAGACTTCTTTTTCCCGTTGATAACCACAAATACGAGTCGATTTATGAAGCTAAGTGTTGTAGTAGATATATGGTTACCTTCAATGTGAGTGTTTCTAAATTCGTTTGGTGAAGGGTTAATTTGAATTTCTAACACATTGTCAATTTATATTAGACCAGGGTCGATAATTTTTGATCGTTGTAAAAGGAAGAGAATATAACAAAAAAAAAATTATATAAAAAATAATTTACGGGCGATCTGAGGTCGGGAAGGGGCTGAGTTTGTAAGAGTAAAAGACAGTTTATCTCGTTTTCCGGCAAAACTGCAAGTCCTATGAAAAAAGTTGAACAGCAAAGTTGTAGGTAATAAAAAGACCTACAACTTTTGTATCTACACTTTTTCCACATAACCTCAAAATTTATGTGAAAATTCAAATAACCACGTTTTTGGTATTTAATTTTTATCTTTTACAAAAATAAAAATTTTTCATCAAATTTGGTAAAAACTTACCTTTTTATGTCCCAAATACACTGTAATTTTTTGGATTTAAAATATCTTTTTGCGCGTATGTTCTGGGGAACATCGCGTTATAGTTTTGCCCAAATGTCTGTAACTTTCGAATTTTTTGACGAAAATGGTCTCAAACGATTAAGTTCGACTCCCCAATGAAGAATTCGAGGTCAAATTTGATTCTGTCCGTCCGGCCGTTGCCACGATAACTTGAGAACGAGAAGAGCTAGCAACTTGAAATTTTCAGGGTAGGTGGCGCATCTCAATACGACGGACAAGTTCGTTAATGGGCATAATCGGCCCAGTGGTTTCCGAGTAATAATTTTGTTTTCAACCAATATAAATCCGATCGAATTGAAACTTGGTGGGTAGTTGTAGAATATGATCTTAAGCACGTTTGTGGAATTTTGTGCGAATCGTATGGCTAGAAAATTTTTAAAAAATTATTAAAAAATATTTTTGTTGTCACGATAACTTGAGAACGGAATGAGATAGCGGCTTGAAATTTTCAGGTTAGGATGAACACCAGAACGCGACATTTCAGTTTGTTTATGAGCATAATCGGCCAAACGGTTTCAGAGTTATAGCCATCTGAAATTTTCTGAAATTTCGTGGTTTTTGTTCCTCATTAACTCAAAAAGTACTGAACCGATTGAATTCAAACATGGTTATTAGTTGTAGAATGCCAACGCGGAAATGTTTGCAAAATTTGGTGAGGATAGCATTTGTAGAAAATTTTTAATAAATCATTGAAAATAAAAAAAAAAAATTCTATATATCAGTAACTATTCGTTTGAAATTGCTGAAATTTTGCAAGAGCCTTCATAACCTAACTCTACTGCCAAGTTTCAAGTTTTAATACGATCGGTTAAATATTGTTGGAGATTCGAGCATTCTTGTGCGAGTTCAGTAGATGGGTGACCGTTGCCTCGATAACTTTCGAACGAAAGGAGATAGGGACTTGCAATTTTCAGGGTAGGTTGCGTATCCGAAAGAGAGTGTTGAGTTCGTTTTTGGGCATAATCGGTCTAACGGTTTCCGAGTTATACCCACCTGGAATATTATTTCCTTGATAACTCAAAAAATAAATATTCGATCGAATTGGTGCTTGGTAACTAGTAGTAGAAAATCAACCTAAAGACGTGTTTAAAATTTTGTAAGAATCGTATCCCTAGAAAATTTGAAAAAAATGACGAAAAAAAAATTTCAAGAACCGTACCCCTAGAAAATTTTTAAAAAGTCACGAAAAAAAAATTGGTTCAAGCACTGACGTGAAGTCAGAAGCTTTTGCGCGTATGTTCTATTGTCCATACTTCTGTATTGGACACCCTTAATCGAATTTACCATGGTAAATTATGTTGTCCATTCTCCTGTATTGGACACTTAATTCGAATTTACCATGGTAAATTCGAATTGAGAGAAAATATACATTACTATGGTGAATTCTCTGAGAAAATGCTACGAAGTAATAGGCCCAGACCCTCATAACCCCTTCCTCACTTCTCTATGAAATACCTACCTTTTGATGGGCTAAAATTATCCGTAGGTCACTCAGGTTCAGGCATACAAGTTATCTTAAAATACCAATAAATAGGCATCTCATCTACACATAATTTAGAGAATATTCTACAACTTTCTCAAAATCAAGTGGATGTCTTATTAAATATTAACTTTATTAACTTAGCATTTTCCGAGAAAATTTACCATAGTAATGTATATTTTTTCACACCATCAGAAAGTAGAGACTCCAATGAACAAAAAGCCCACCTACTTTTTAAAAAAAGCAGATATTTTAACGTGAGAATATTTGATTGAAAATTTGGGTGCTTTTTCGATATTAAGTCAAATTAAAGTGAAAAAAGAATATTTCAGATCCAAAAAACTACAGTGTATTTGGGACATGAAAAGGTAAGTTTTTACCATATTTGGTGAAAAAAAAACAATTTTTTGTAAAAGATAAAAACTAAAAAGCAAAAACGTGGTTATTTGAATTGTTGACATAAATTTTGAGGTTATGTGTAAAAAGTGTGAACACAAAGGTTGTAGATCTTTCTATTACCTACAACTTTGCCATTTAACTTTTTTCCAAAGGACTTGTAGTTTTGCCGGAAATCGAGATAAACCGTTGTTTACCCTCAAAAACTAACCACCTTCCCCTTCCCGAACTCTGATCGCCCGTTAACAATTTTTCTATCATTTTTGTTATATTCTCTTCCTTTTCCAATGGGTTTCATTCTACTATAATAATTTTTTACTTTTTACAAATTTTTAAAGGCATCGACCCTGGTCTATATTGGGTACGGTTTTGGTACTATCAAATTGCAAATTATGAAAGTTTGGGAACATTTTATTACCATTCCTTCAATTAATGATCTCTAATTTGTAATGTAATGTATATACTTTGAACTTATTAGAGAATTATTGATCAGTGGACATTGTTGGAGATATTGAAAAAAAATGCGTTCAAGCCCTGTGGACAGGAGCTTTTTCAAACAGACAAATTATATCTCCGAAAGTATTGGTTTCTCAGAGTTGAGAATTATATCAATGTATTCTTATGATAGAACTGCATCATAAAGAAAATTCAATTCAAATAATAGTTTATTTATCAAGATTAAATGAGCAATCTGAGAATGAGAACTGCACCATTAGGGCTTCACACGAGACGAGAGTGGGCAAGAGTATATAAGTAATCTCGTCTCGGTCTCGCCAAACACCAAAAAATTGAGTCTCGTTTAAGTCTCGGTCTCGTCTCGTTATCAGTTGTCTCGTCTGGTCTCGCTTAATTCTAAATAACATTAATAAATATTATAATATATAAACTAAACGATAGATAATAATGAATTATTTTTTAAAGCTATATTATTTATGTATCTCTCTTACATAAAAATATTTTTACATGCACATAATATTTTTTATTTTATACATTCTTAATTTCATCTTTTGACATACTTGATGATCAAGAATTCAAACATAATAACGCTTGCATCACATCATCTTTCAAAGATGTACCCACCCCTCCCCCAAAAATTTTGGCTTCGGCCCGTCCCTGGCTCTTGTTCCTCGGAACAGAGTGCTTATCAATTTGCCCAAATGTATGTAATTTTCGAATTTTTTAATGAAATTGGTCTTAAACGATTTGGTTCGACTCACTGATCAAGAATCCGTGGTCAAAATCGGTTCTGTCTGTCCGGCCGATCCGGACGGCCGTAGCCATGATAACTCGTTCTCGAACGGAATGAGCTGGACAATTGAAATTTTCAGAGTAGGTTTGGGAGATAAAAATCTCAGTTAATTTTGTTACTGGACTAAATCAGCCAGATGGTTACAAATTTCAACTCCAACAAGCTAATACATTCGGAGATATGTTTTTTCAAAATTTCAATAATAAATCGTACTTCTATATGTTTTCACAGAATGCTATAATTATTCTATGAATTATTATATGATCTGTATTCATACTCATATATTATGTCATCTTATTTTCCTATAAGAGACATCTTGAAGTCATTTCAGCTATTGTATAATTATGAGGATATTAGAAGATATTATACTTTTTGGTGATATTTTAATGCCCGTGGATAATCCATATGATGATGGAAATATCTACTTTGGTAAGTTTATCAGATGGGTTTCAGAATATCTCCAGTAAAAACAAAACTCAGATATTGGCTAAGTTTCAATTGATATAATATAATTTTCAGAGTGGATTTGAGCAATGAATATCTAATTCTTGGCACTCTTATATTAACTTCTTTTATGGAGTAGTTCTATTATAAGAATCCATTGATATAATTCCCAACTCTGAGAAACCCATACTTTCGGAGCTATGATTTGTCAAAGTTTGAAAAAGATCGCCGAAGCTCCTGTCCACAGGGCTTTCCCACATTTTATTGCTTCGAATAGGTGGCAAATTAGGGTAAGTATTAGTTTTCATTTTTACATGAAATTTTGCTGAGAAATTAAAAGGTTTTCAAAAAAACTCCTATTCATAATCAAGTAAAAGCAAAAACAATGTATTCTTATAATAGAACTGCATCATAAAGGATATTCAATTCAAATAATAGTTTATTTATCAAGATTAAATGAGCAATCTGAGAATGAGAACTGCACCATGGCAGAAACCAAATTAAAATAGCTGAAATGAATTTGACTCTCTCTTATAGAACAGGATGAAAAGTACGAGTACGAACACAGATCATATGATAAAGCTTAGATAGAATAATTATAGCATTCTGTGAAAACATAGAAGTATGATTCATTATTGAAATCTAGAACTTCATCTTAGCAGAAATTGAATTCAAACATCATAGAAGAATTCAAATTCAACAAGAGTGCCAAAAATTATCAATCCAAAACCAATAGACGAATTCTACCCAACAACGAACTCATCCGAGATATTCATTCCTCAATTCTATTATGAACGATAATATATATCTTTCCTCAAATCTACTCCAATACACCAATATTCCAGTTTTGTTTTTAGTGGAGATCCCAGGTAACACAGACCTCGCATAGAGGTCTCTGAGAGGTTACAATGTTGATGAAAATGCGAGCTCCCAATGTGAGATCCTCAAGATATCACACAGATAACCAGAAGCAGATAATCCTATTGCGAGCACCTAAAGATATCCCACAGATAACCAGACTAAGACATCCTGTTGCGAGATCCTCAAGATATCACATATGTAACCAGAATAAGACATTCCCATTGCGAGCTCCTAAAGATTTCACACAGATAATCAGAATAAGATATTCCTATTGCGAGCTCCTAAAGATATCACACAGATAACAAGAATAAGATATTCTTATTGCGAGCTCCTAAAGATATCCCACAGATAACCAGAATATGACATTCCTGTTGCGAGATCCTCAAGATATCACATATGTAACCAGAATAAGATATTCCTATTGCGAGCTCCTAAAGGTATCCCACAGACAACAAGAATAAGATATTCCTATTGAGGAGATCCTTAAGATATCACATATGTAACCAGAATAAGATATTACTATTGCGAGCTCCTAAAGATATCACACAGATAACAAGAATAAGATAATCCTATTGCGAGCTCCTAAAGATATCCCAAAGATAACCAGAATAAGACATTCCCATTGCGAGCTCCTAAAGATATCACGCAGATAACTAGAAAAAGACATTCCTATTGCGAGCTCCTCAAGATATCACAAGTGTAACGAGAATAACACATTCCATTGCGAGGTCCTGAAAACCTCGCAAATTCAACAAGAATAGAAAATCAGGTGGCGTGTTGTAGGGATCTACTCCCTACTCTGCACTTCTCGTTTCCACCGGTAGATGGCGCAGTCATCTACTCTGTACCCGGAAGAACAACCCAATCGCTTATAACCCGAGTGGAATATCGATCTACGCATCGAAGTGATGTATTCGGCGCCACACATGTACTGCACATTTGGAGGATATATAGATTATAGATCCATATCGCAGCCATCTTCTCTCAGTACTGCCCCGGTTGAGCAGCCTGAGAACTTCCCCATGTGATATATCTGAGATGTTAGTGGGATCATCCCCTGTGGAGGACATTTGGAGGTGATATAGAGGTCTGGGCGACCTCCCTGCGATATCGCAGTACACATCTCAAAATATTCCCCAGGGTGAGCAGTTTGAGAATTTCCCCATGCGATATCTTCGAGATGTTACTGGGCTCATCCCCTGTGGCGGACATTTGGAGGTGATAGGGAGGTCTGGGCGACCTCCCTGCGATATCGCAATAAACCTCTTGAAATATTCCCCAGGGTGAGCAGTTTGAGAACTTCCCCATGTGATATCTCTGAGATGTTACTGGGCTCATCCCCTGTGGCGGACATTTGGAGGTGATAGGGAGGTCTGGGCGATCTCCCTGCGATATCACAGTAAAACTCTCAAGATATTCCCCAGGGTGAGCAGTTTTGAACTTCCCCATGCGATATCTCTGAGATGTTACTGGGCTCATCCCCTGTGGCGGACAGTTGGAGGTGATAGGGAGGTCTGGGCGATCTCCCTGCGATATCACAGTAAAACTCTCAAGATATTCCCCAGGGTGAGCAGTTTTGAACTTCCCCATGCGATATCTCTGAGATGTTACTGGGCTCATCCCCTGTGGCGGACATTTGGAGGTGATAGGCAGGTCTGGGCGACCTCCCTGCGATATCGCAATAAACCTCCCAAAATATTCCCCAGGGTGAGCAGTTTGAGAATTTCCCCATGCGATATCTCAGAGATGTTACTGGGCTCATCCCCTGTGGCGGACATTTGGAGGTGATAGGGAGCTCTTGGCGACCTCCCAGCGATATCGCAATAGGCGTCACAATATCCCGGCAGGAGCTCGCCGAGACATCTCTGGGAGGTCCCTGTGTTACCTGGGATATTCTGAACTCAATATTATTAACTTACCATTCCCATCATCATATGGATTGACCATCGGCATGAAAATATCAACCAACAAAAAGTATGATATTATATTATAATTCTCATATTTATACGATTGCTGGAATGAATGACAATGTTATTAATTTACCATTACCATTCCCATCATCATATGGATTGACCATCAGCATGAAAATATCAACCAACAAAAAGTATGATATTATATGAGGAGTAACTTTTCAAAACGCATTATGTCCAATTTGGGCGAAATTGAGTTTGAAGCGGATTCAGATGTTTTCTGTTGCTCTATAGCCCTATGTAAACAAAATCTTTCAAATGGCATTATGTCCCTCTGTAATTCAAATCCAAAGTATGTAAGCCGCATCGCAATGAATTATGTTTACGTTTGCATTTTTAAAAGAAATAAAATATAACCAAAAACATGTTTTATCGATTTGCTCATGTTAATTAGGTTACAGGCCAACACTTACTGTGCAGACTGTTTTCTCTAAATGTATAAAAAATCGCAACAAACAGCATTATTTTCAATTTCAACCACATCAAAACGCTTTATATACAATGAGATGAATCAAAACGCATTAAGTCCAAACGTTTTTTACATTTTCTGTGTATATCTGATAAATATTGATTTAAATGAGATTAGTTATTACCTTTAGATGTAAATTTCTATCAAACAAACTCGACATACTCAAATTATAAGCCAGGGAGGAAGAAAAAATCGTTTTTCGTTGATTCCCAATAAAATGGTTTTTGGACTTAATGCGTTTTGATAAGTTGCTCCTCATATTATGATTCTCATAATAGGGCTTTTCGGAAAGTGTGATCGAGTTAACTCGATCAGTCCGTCCACCAATCAGCGCGTTCCATAGATTCGAATGGAACGCGCTAATTGGTGAACGGACTGATCGAGTTAACCCGATCACACATTCCGAAAAGCCCTATTGATACCATACTGGAATGAATGACAATGAGACAACGTCAAAGTTGACATTATAAAAATTCATAGAATAGCCACAGAATAATTCTATCAATGAAATTTTGAAAAATCATATCTCCGAAAGTATTAGCTAGTTAGAGTTTAAAATGATATGAATGGATTCTTATGGTAAAACTGCTTATTGAAAAAAATTTAATTTGGAATTTGTTCTGTAAAAAAAAATTTTTTTTTTGTTACTCCGAAACCATCTGTCAGATTTTGCCCAATAACGAACTTAGCCGAGATATTTATCCCCCAAAGCTACTCTGAAAATTTCAACTGTCTAGCTCATTCCGTTCGAGAGTTATCGTGCCTACGGCCGGACCGGCCGGATGGCCGGACCGGCCGGACAGAATGAATTTCGACCACGCATTCTTGATCAGTGAGTCGAACCAAATCGTTTAAGACCATTTTCATCGAAAAATTCGAAAATTACAGACATTTGGGCAAATTGATAAGCACTCAGTTCCGAGGAACTAGAGCGCCAAAAAATGGGTTCAAGCCCTGTGGATAGGAGCTTTCTGGCGCTCTAGTTCAAACAGACAAATTATATCTCCGAAAGTATTGGTTTCTCAGAGTTGGGAATTATATCAATGTATTCTTATAATAGAACTGCATCATAAAGGAAATTCAATTCAAATAATAGTTTATTTATCAAGATTAAATGAGCAATCTGAGAATGAGAACTGCACCATGGCAGAAACCAAATTAAAATAGCTGAAATGAATTTGACTCTCTCTTATAGAACAGGATGAAAAGTACGAGTACGAACACAGATCATATAAAAAAGCTTAGATAGAATAATTATAGCATTCTGTGAAAACATAGAAGTATGATTCATTATTGAAATTTAGAACTTCATCTTAGCAGAAATTGAATTCAAACATCATAGAAGAATTCAAATTCAACAAGAGTGCCAAAAATTATCAATCTAAAACCAATAGACGAATTCTACCCAACAACGAACTCATCCGAGATATTCATTCCTCAATTCTATTATGAACGATAATATATATCTTTCCTCAAATCTACTCCAATGCACCAATATTCCAGTTTTGTTTTTAGTGGAGATATTCTGAACTCAATATTATTAACTTACCATTCCCATCATCATATGGATTGACCATCGGCATGAAAATATCAACCAACAAAAAGTATGATATTATATTATAATTCTCATATTTATACGATTGCTGGAATGAATGACAATGTTATTAATTTACCATTACCATTCCCATCATCATATGGATTGACCATCAGCATGAAAATATCAACCAACAAAAAGTATGATATTATATGAGGAGTAACTTTTCAAAACGCATTATGTCCAATTTGGGCGAAATTGAGTTTGAAGCGGATTCAGATGTTTTCTGTTGCTCTATAGCCCTATGTAAACAAAATCTTTCAAATGGCATTATGTCCCTCTGTAATTCAAATCCAAAGTATGTAAGCCGCATCGCAATGAATTATGTTTACGTTTGCATTTTTAAAAGAAATAAAATATAACCAAAAACATGTTTTATCGATTTGCTCATGTTAATTAGGTTACAGGCCAACACTTACTGTGCAGACTGTTTTCTCTAAATGTATAAAAAATCGCAACAAACAGCATTATTTTCAATTTCAACCACATCAAAACGCATTATATACAATGAGATGAATCAAAACGCATTAAGTCCAAACGTTTTTTACATTTTCTGTGTATATCTGATAAATATTGATTTAAATGAGATTAGTTATTACCTTTAGATGTCAATTTCTATCAAACAAACTCGACATACTCAAATTATAAGCCAGGGAGGAAGAAAAAATCGTTTTTCGTTGATTCCCAATAAAATGGTTTTTGGACTTAATGCGTTTTGATAAGTTGCTCCTCATATTATGATTCTCATATTGATACCATACTGGAATGAATGACAATGAGACAACGTCAAAGTTGACATTATAAAAATTCATAGAATAGCCACAGAATAATTCTATCAATGAAATTTTGAAAAATCATATCTCCGAAAGTATTAGCTAGTTAGAGTTTAAAATGATATGAATGGATTCTTATGGTAAAACTGCTTATTGAAAAAAATTTAATTTGGAATTTGTTCTGTAAAAAAAAAATTTTTTTTTTTGTTACTCCGAAACCATCTGTCAGATTTTGCCCAATAACGAACTTAGCCGAGATATTTATCCCCCAAAGCTACTCTGAAAATTTCAACTGTCTAGCTCATTCCGTTCGAGAGTTATCGTGCCTACGGCCGGACCGGCCGGACGGCCCGACCGGCCGGACAGAATGAATTTCGACCACGAATTCTTGATCAGTGAGTCGAACCAAATCGTTTAAGACCATTTTCATCGAAAAATTCGAAAATTACAGACATTTGGGCAAATTGATAAGCACTCAGTTCCGAGGAACTAGAGCGCCAAAAAGTGAGTTGTAAAATCGAAGATATTTGAATCCCTCGTCTGTTGTGGGCTAAAAAAAATAATTTATAATCAAGTTAAACATATCTTTATAGCGAAAAAATAAAAAAAAATGTCACTCCTAAAATTTAAGTCAAAAGTTTAAAAAAACTTAAGAAAAATTAGTTTGGTTCGAAAAAATGGCCGCCGCTAAAATGTTACGATAATTTAATCAGAAGTTATGATTTTTTTTCACAATTTTCAAAAATTCATGTTGTAGGAACATCTGAAAATTAAGGACTCAAAATTTAGAGGTCAGCCTCTTTTAATACGTATATAAAAATAATGGAATCAAAAATACAATGCTTGAAATTTGGAGTGTTGTGGAATTGCCCATATGTATCAGCAAATTAATCTACATTTTCGAATAATTTCGAACCCGAAAACAAGTAAGACAATTTTAGGTCGACATGCCTAGTATTTTTAATAACACACTTAAAGAAATTACATATTAAATATTGTCATGGTAAATTCGAATTAAGTGTCCAATACAGGAGAATGGACAACATAATTTACCATGGTAAATTCGATTAAGGGTGTCCAATACAGAAGAATGAACAATAGAACATACGCGCAAAAGCTTCTGACTTCACGTCAGTGCTTGAACCAATTTTTTTTTTCGTGATTTTTTTGAAATTTTCTAGGGGTACGGTTCTTACAAAATTTTAAACACGTCTTTATGTTGATTTTCTACTACTAGTTACCTAGCTTCAAATCGATCGAACATTTATTTTTCGAGTTATCAAGGAAATAATATTCCAGGTGGGTATAACTCGGAAACCGTTAGACCGATTATGCCCAAAATCGAACTCAACTCTCCCTTTCCGATACGCAACCTACCCTGAAAATTGCAAGTCCCTATCTCCTTTCGTTCGAAAGTTATCGAGGCAACGGTCACCCATCTACTGAACTCACACAAGAATGCTCGAATCTCCAACAATATTTAACCGATCGTATTAAAACTTGAAAGTTGGCAGTAGAGTTAGGTTATGAAGGCTCTTGCAAAATTTCAGCAATTTCAAACGATCAGTTACTGATATATAGAATTTTCTTTTTTTATTTTCAATGATTTATTTAAAATTTTCTACAAATGCTATCCTCACTAAATTTTGCAAGCATTTCCGCGTTGGCATTCTACAACTAATAACCATGTTTGAATTCAATCGGTTCAGTATTTTTCGAGTTAATGAGGAACAAAAAACCACCAAATTTCAGAAAATTTCAGATGGCTATAATTCTAAAACCGTTTGGCCCATTATGCTCATAATCAAACTGAAATGTCACGTTCTAGTGCACATCCTAACCTGAAAACTTGAAGCCGCTATCTCTTTCCGTTCTCAAGTTATCGTGACAACAAAAATATTTTTTAATAATTTTTTTAAAATTTTCTAGCCATACGATTCGCACAAAATTTCACAAACGTGCTAAGGTTCATATTCTACAACTACTCACCAAGTTTCAATTCGATCGGATTTATATTGGTTGAAAACAAAATTATTACTCGGAAACCACTGGGCCGATTATGCCCATTAACGAACTTGTCCGTCGTATTGGGATGCGCCACCTACCCTGAAAATTTCAAGTCGCTAGCTCTTTTCGTTCTCAAGTTATCGTGGCAACGGACGGCCGGACGGCCGGACAGAATCAAATTTGACCTCGAATTCTTCATTGGGGAGTCGAACTTAATCGTTTGAGACCATTTTTTTCAAAAAATTAATTCAGTACAATGCTTCTAATTATTAGCATTATTTGAGTCATTTGATATCAATATAAAATTAAATTACTGTTCAGAAAACATATCAGTCAATTCTTTTTGATCTGATGTCCCTGATTTTTGTAGCGAAGTTGAGCTTCCATAAATTCCTTCGTATGCTTTCGCATGAGCTGACAATAAATGCCTCTTTATACCGGTAGTCTTGCCATCTTTGCGGCTAATAGTTTTTTTCACTTTTGATTTTTCACACAGTAAACATATTGCTTTTTTCTCACCTTTACTTGTTTCAAGTTTGAAAAAATGTTCAAATTTTGAATTTTTTTTCTGGTGGTTGATCAACAGTTTCACTTATTTCATTTACATTTGATCTTCGTCTCTTATTTGAGTTATTATCACTAACTATCACACTCGTCGACATTTTACTGTATATAAGTCAAAAAAAATGGGTTCAAGCCCTGTGGACAGGAGCTTTTGGGCGCATGTTCCTTGTGGCCCGTACTGACCAGTAAAGAAAAAAAGCAGTATCATGTTGAATACCTTAATATTATTCTGGAACACAAATTTTCCATTACAATAATCTTCATCTAGCTTCTATTTAGTATCAATTCCTGTAGAACGTGATCATAATAAGTGTTTTCCATATAATAAAATGTGTTTGAACTTGGTATGTAGGAAATCTGACATCAATCATTGGAATTAATTGATTTGACAAACAGCCGTCAAATGAGGTAAATAGATTTTTGTGACGATTTTCTGTGACCATAAAAAAAATTAAGCATTTCATTATTGCATTTCTTGAAATAGGTACCTTTTCAAGTCGATCAACATCGTCCTTCTTTCGACGTCTAAACTATGACTTGATTCTTTATGTTTATGTCTTTGAATTTGTTTTCGGTGGAATTCAAAGAGTTCATAGAATAATCGATGAAAATACTGAGAGAGACCCAGGAAATTTGACACATTTTGTCTTATATCTCCAGAAATTGAAATCGTATAGAGCCAAAATTTTGCACAATGTTGCAAAATACTACAATTGACGTTAGTACAAGTTTTTGTTGCAATCTGATGAATAGTTCACGAAAAAAAAATTTTTTTTTCGAAAAAATTAAAAGAAATATTTTTTTAAAAATTACCAACATTTCGATCATAACAGAATTTTGCCAAAAGTTGCGCGTTTATATCCTCGAACTGACTACCAAGTTTTGATTCAACATCTTCTTTAGTTCCTGAAATATCAGGGAAATAACCTCAAAATTTTAAATGTCTATAACTCCTAAACCGTCCGGCCGATTTTGCCCGTTAACGAACTTAACCGTCGCATTTTGATCAGAAACCTACCCTGAAAGTTTGAAGTTGATAGGACCTTCGGTGCTCCTGTTATCGTGCTTACGGCCGGCCGGCCGGCCGGCCGGCCGGACGGCACCCAAGAATCTGACACCGGATTCGTGATCAGGGAGTCCGAATTAGTCTATTAGCCAATTTTCAGCTCGAAATTCGAAAATTACAGACATTTGGACGAAATGATAGGACGATGTTCCCCTAGAACATGCGCCCAAAAATTGTAGATCTTAACTGTTCAAAAGTTTTCGTAAAACTGGTGAACAACTCTTCAAAGAATTTCTTTGATCCACATAATATTGTCAACATAATCAATTTTTATCACGTAGCATAAATTTTAATTCTGCAGATTACTTGAAAAACGTTTTTATTGCATCTAAGTTGGTTACCAAATATTTGAGTATTCGACCAGTTTTATTATAGGTACTTCCGCAGATGTATACAATAATTGTTCACATCCTCAATACAAGAAGCACGAGAAGAAATAATAAATTTCTCCAGATGTACAAATAGAGACGAAATTTTCAAAGCATTGGGATCGACAGGCAATAAAAGTTGTCCGTTCGGTATTGAATTTACAATGGAATCAGTTTTTATGTTTGCAATATCTATTTTTGCGCGCGTGTTCCGCAAGGAACAGCGTGCTATCATTTCGTCACAATGTCTGTATTTTTCGAATTTTTTTTCGAAAATGGTCTCAAACGATTGGGTTCGACTCCCTGATGAAGAATTCGAGGTCAAATTCAATTCTGTCCGTCCGGTCCGGCCGGCCGTTAGCACGATAACTCTCGAACGGAACGACTTAGAGCGTTGAAATTTGCAGGGTAGTTTCGTAGCGTAAATATCTCGGACAAGTTCGAAACGGGCGAAATCGACCGAGCGGTTTCGGAGTTAAGGCCGTTTTAAATAAAAACGTTTTTTATGAATATTTCCGGAACCGATCACTCGATCTTTTTGAAATTTGGCATCAGATTGTAGAATCATGACCTTTATATGCCTTCGAAGTTTTGTGTTAAACGGACGGCCCTAAAGTGGCAAAAAAAATTTTTGAAAATTTGAAAATTTTGTTTTCACGATAACTCGAAAAATACTGATCTGATTAAATTGAAACTCAGTAGTTAGATGCAAAAGACCAAAGCAAACACTTTTGCAAAATTTCGTGAAGATCACGTGACATGAAAAAAATAAAAAAATTACTACTATTTTGCGGAATACTTTGCTTTTAATGCCGAATCATATGTTTTTGAGGTTCTGCTGCCCTTTCCGGGCATTTTCCGTATTGCGCATGCGCAGATGATAAGTCCTTTAACTGCTGTAGTTTTTGTCAGAGATGATTGGGGTTTTGGGGTGGCGGATGCTATTCCTCCATAGAATTCAGATCCCTGATGAGGATCTGCGCATGCGTAGATTAAAGATGCGATATCTTCCGAACCACTAGTGTTGGATAATCGGAGTTTTTTGTAAGGTGTGTTATTTTGAGAGGACTTTTAGCCGCCAGTAGATTGCGCATGCGCAGAAGAGAAGTGACTGTTTTTGGGTTGGATGGGTTATGTTGGGAGTGCTGAGTCGATATTATGAGGTTTTAAAAGAATATTCATAGCAATTCAGTGCAAGGACAAGTCAGTTTGGGGGATGTAGCGTTGTTTCCAAGTTAAAGTGTCCGTACCGTGGCCCTGGGGCTAATTTTGAAATTGATATTACCCCTTACAGGCATTTTTCGTTATGCGCATGAGCAGACCATCAGTGATTTAACTGGTGGTGTTTTCATCAGAGAGGATTAGGGTTTTGGGGTGGCGGATGCTATTCCTCTATAGAATCCCTCGTTGAGGGTCTGCGCATGCGTGGATTAAAGATGTGATATCTCCTGAACCACTAGTGTTGGAGAATCGGAGTTTTTTGTAAGGTGTGTTATTTTGAGAGGACTTTTAGCCGCGAGTAGATTGCGCAGAAGAGAAGTGACTGTTTTTGGGTTGGATGGGTTATGTTGGGAGTGCTGAGTCGATATTATGAGGTTTTAAAAGAATATTCATAGCAATTCCGTGCAAGGACAAGTCAGTTTGGGGGATGTAGCATTGTTTCCGAGTTAAAGTGTCCGTACCGTGGCCCTGGGGCTAATTTTGAAATTGATGTTACCGCTTACAGGCATTTTTCGTTATGCGCATGAGCAAATCATCAGTGATTTAACTGGTGGTGTTTTCGTCTGAGATGATTAGGGTTTTGGGGTGGCGGATGCTATTCCTCCATAGAATCCCCTGTTGAGGGTCTGCGCATGCGTGGATTAAAGATGTGATATCTCCTGAACCACTAGTGTTGGAGAATCGGAGTTTTTTGTAAGGTGTGTTATTTTGAGAGGACTTTTAGCCGCGAGTAGATTGCGCATGCGCAGAAGAGAAGTGGCTGTTTTTGGGTTGGATGGGTTATGTTGGGAGTGCTGAGTCGATATTATGAGGTTTTAAAAGAATATTCATAGCAATTCAGTGCAAGGACAAGTCAGTTTGGGGGATGTAGCGTTGTTTCCGAGTTAAAGTGTCCGTACCGTGGCCCTGGGGCTAATTTTGAAATTGGTGTTACCCCTTACAGGCATTTTTCGTTATACGCATGAGCAGACCATCAGTAATTTAACTGGTGATGTTTTCGTCAGAGAGGATTAGGGTTTTGGGGTGGCGGATGCTATTCCTCTATAGAATCCCCTGTTGAGGGTCTGAACATGCGTGGATTAAAGATGTGATATCTCCTGAACCACTAGTGTTGGAGAATCGGAGTTTTTTGTAAGGTGTGTTATTTTGAGAGGACTTTTAGCCGCGAGTAGATTGCGCAGAAGAGAAGTGACTGTTTTTGGGTTGGATGGGTTATGTTGGGAGTGCTGAGACGATATTATGAGGTTTTAAAAGAATATTCATAGCAATTCAGTGCAAGGACAAGTCAGTTTGGGGGCTGTAGCGTTGTTTCAGAGTTAAAGTGTCCGTACCGTGGCCCTGGTGCTAATTTCGAAATGGATGTAACCCCTTAAGGGCATTTTTCGTTATGCGCATTAGCAGACCATCAGTGATTTAACTGGTGGTGCTTTCGTCAGAGAGGATTGGGGTTTTGGGGTGGCGGATGCTTTTCCGCTATAGAATCCCCTGGTGAGGGTCTGCGCATGCGTGGATTCAAGAAGCGATATCTCCTGAACCACTAGTGTTGGAGAATCGGAGTTTTTTAAGAGGTGTGTCATTTTGGGAGGACTTGCAGCCACGAGTTTACTGCGCTTGCGCAGACGAGAAGTGAATGGTTTTGGGTTGTTTGGGTTATGTTGGGAGTAATGAGCCGATATTGTGAGGTTTTAAAAGAATATTCATGTCAATTCAGTGCACGGACACAAGTCAGTTTGGGGGAAATAGCGTTGTTTCCGATTTGAAATGTCTGTATGGTGGCCCTGGTCTATATTATACATCGATCGTTGTAGAAATACACGATTCTTTAAAAGATTATGAATTATTATGTTTGTTATGAACTTGCGATATTTGAGATTATTTTTCAAGAAAAAAAAAAAGCACTGACGTGAAGTACTCTTTGGCGCGCGTGTTCACGGTGGCTAATTTGAATTGAATGATTCAAAAATTAACAGTGCTGTATCTAAGCTGCCATCAGGATAGAGTACCAAAGTTGGAAAAGAACACAAGTGACTCTCCTTAGTCGCACAAGCTCCTAGAAGATTTGGGAGGGTCAGTATAATCCTAATCATGTTTATAGCACGCGCGCAAAAGCAGATTGACTTAACAATGAAAGAAAAAGTGTAAAAAGTCAATCTGCTTTGGCGCGCGTGCTATAAACATGATTAGGATTATACTGACCCTCCCAAATCTTCTAGGAGCTTGTGCGACTAAGGAGAGTCACTTGTGTTCTTTTCCAACTTTGGTACTCTATCCTGATGGCAGCTTAGATACAGCACTGTTAATTTTTGAATCATTCAATTCAAATTAGCCACCGTGAACACGCGCGCCAAAGAGTACTTCACGTCAGTGCTTTTTTTTTTTTCTTGAAAAATAATCTCAAATATCGCAAGTTCATAACAAACATAATAATTCATA
The DNA here is from genome assembly GCA_937662695.2 of Halyzia sedecimguttata. NCBI lineage: Eukaryota > Metazoa > Arthropoda > Insecta > Coleoptera > Coccinellidae > Halyzia > Halyzia sedecimguttata. The sequence goes on from OW569414.2 coordinate 76,375,064, forward strand.
ATCTTTTAAAGAATCGTGTATTTCTACAACGATCGATGTATAATATAGACAAAATACGTTGGTAATTATAGTGGAAACTCTTCATAGTTAATTGTATTCTGTGGGTGTTGAAAAAGCACGAGTCGTATATAAGAAAAGTTCACTGTGTGCATCTGTAGTAAATAAGACGATCTTCCAGGTAGAAAACCAAGAGCCAAAGAAACTCTTTCAATAGTATACACTTTCATTACTTTATATTTATGATAATAGATACGTTACTTTAAGGAAGTCAAAATAAGAATGTGAGAAAATCATACTCGGTTTTTTCAGTTTTTTTTTATCCAGATTTGGTATTTTGTGAAATATATTGTTCTCTATGTAGACCTTTTCTAATATTTCGAATAGAAAATTCATAAAAAAAAAAATTACGAGACCAAAAACGAGACTCTCGGGTTGCGCTGTATGTGGTCCTGGTATCGCCCATAATATTTTTCAAAACGTCTCGTCTCGCTTTTCCGAAATGAAGACGAGACGAGACAAGAGAAATCTCGCTCTCGTGTGAAGCCCTAGTCTCGTCTCGTCTCGTCTCGCTTTTCCGAGACGAGAACGAGACGAGACGAGAAAAGTCTCGGTGTCGCGTGAAGCCCTATGCACCATGGAAGAAATCAAATTAAAATAGCTGAAATGAATTTGACTCTCTCTTAAAGAACAGGATGACATGTACGAGTATAAACACAGATCATATAATAAAGCTTAGATAGAATAATCATAACATTCTGTGAAAACATAGAAGTACGATTCATTATTGAAATTTCGAAAAATCATATCTCCGAAAGAATTAGCTTGTTGGAGTTGAAAATTGTATCAATAGATTTTTATGGTGAAACTGCATCTTAAATAAAAATTGAATTTGAAATTTGTTACTTAAAAAAAAATTTTTTTTTCGTTACTCCGAAACCATTTGGCCTATTTTTCCCAATAACGAACTTAACCGAGATATTCATCTCCCTAACATACTCTGAAAATTTCAACTGCCTAGCTCATTCCGTTCGACAGTCATTGTAGAAATTTTTTTCTTTAATTTTCAAAATTTTTTTTTACACTTTGCGGTAACCTGGTCAATACAAAACTTCACATGCGTATAAAGGTCATGATTCTACAATTTGATGCTAAATTTCAGATAGATCGAGTGATCGGTTTCGGAAATATTCATAAAAAATGTTTTTAATAAAATTGGCCATAACTCCGAAACCGCTTTATGGATTTCTCCCATTAACGAACTTGTCCGAGATATTTACGCTCCAAATCCACCTTGCAAATTTCAATCCTCTAACTCCTTTTGTTCGAGAGTTATCGTGCCTACGGCTAGCCGGCCGGCCGGACCTCTTGTAACTTGTCTCATAACGTGTTTTGTATTATTTCTAAATGGATTCTTGATTAAATATACTCTAGTTTTTATGTCTTATTTTTTGGCGCTCTAGTTCCTCGGAACTGAGTGCTTATCAATTTGCCCAAATGTCTGTAATTTTCGTATTTTTGGCTGAAAATGGTCTCAAACGATTTGGTTCGACTCACTGATCAAGAATCCGATAGAGGTCGAAATCGATTCTGTCCGGCCGGCCAGCCGTAGGCACGATAACTCTCGAACGAAAGGAGGTAGAGGATTGAAATTTGCAAGGTGAGTTTGCAGCGTAAATATCTCCGACAAGTTCGTTAATGGGCGGAATCCATCAAGCGGTTTCGGAGTTATGGCCAATTTTAGTAAAACACTTTTTTAATGAATATTTCCGAAACCGATCACTCGATCTATCTGAAATTTAGCATCAAATTGTAGAATCATGACCTTTATACGCAAGTGAATTTTTGTATTGACCAGGTTACCGCAAAGTGTAAAAAAAAAATTTTCAAAATTTTTCCACAATAACTCTCGAACGGAATGAGCTTGGCAGTTGAAATTTTCAGAGTAGGTTAGGGAGATGAATATCTCGGTTAAATTCGTTATTGGACAAAATAGGCCAAATGGTTTCGGAGTAACGAAGAAAAAAAAATTTTGTTAAGCAACAAATTTCAAATTCAATTTTTATTTAAGATGCAGTTTCACCATTAAAATCCATCGATATCATTTTCAACTCCAACAAGCTAATACTTTCGGAGATATGATTCTTCTAAATTTCAATAATGAATCGAACTTCTATGTTTTCACAGAATGCTATAATTATTCTATCTAAGCTTTATTATATGATCTGTGTTCATACTCGTACATTTCATCCTGTTCTATAAAACAGAGTCAAATTCAGTTCAGCTATTTTAATTTGATTTCTTCCATGGTGCAGTTCTCATTCTCAGATTGCTCATTTAATCTTGATAAATAAACTATTATTTGAATTGAATTTCACTTATGACGCAGTTCTATCATAAGAATACATTGATATAATTCTCAACTCTGAGAAACCAATACTTTCGGAGATATAATTTGTCTGTTTGAACAAGACCGTCAGAAAGCTCCTGTCCACAGGGCTTGAACCAATTTGTTATGTCTTATTTTTTTTATTATCATAATATAGAGGGTAGTTAGAAAAGACACGCAGTTTTGACGTACGTATGCATTTTTTCATTACCCCGATGGGGGCCCTTCCAACTTTGCAATTCGAACCTATGCCCCACTATTAACTGCAGAGCAGGATTATCAACAAGAATTTCAAATTAACGTGTTAATAATTTTATTTGGAACATGATGCTCTGGTGAATATACAAGCGACCTTAACATATAGGCTTATCACATGCCAATATAGGTTAGGTAATCACATAATAAATTCATGTTAATCAGTCTTTCATTACCAGACTATGACTATATGGCAGTAATTAGTGATATAAACTAAAACTAATGATACCTGCATTGAATCACAATTATTGTTTCGTAAAATTAAAGAAAAAATAACTTAGGTATTCACGTAGCTCTCAAGAACCTATTCCCCAATTCTTATTGGGCGACTGCGAACTTCTACCCCATTTTGAATAGTTTTGATTAGACAAACCTGGCTGTCATTGTACTTCAGTAGGTAGGTACATACCAAAACTACATGTATAGGGTATAGGTACGATAATAAAGCACATTACCCATACAATCACAGGATAACCAGCCCGAAATTGTTCATATGGTGATTGGGTGATGCCAGGGCCGTAGCTGAGAGTTTTTCCGTGGGGGGGGAGAAACGGCTTTTGGCGCCCCTAATTTGAAAAATATACAAAAATCGAAAACGCAAAATATGGATAAAGTGTACATATATTGACAAATAATACATAGTTTCTTAACAAAGGATGAATTATAAATTAATATTACTATGAATGGAAATTATTTTACAAACAAGAATGCGTTCTTACGGTTCTTAATTTGTGTTTTTGAGTGAAAAAAATTATTTGCATCTGTCAAAAGATCCAGGACCAAAAATGAATTGTTTTTGACAAAAATAAATATATACATCAAGCTTTCGAGATGATAAGAATATTCTGAAGGGTTCACAAATATTAAAAAGAAAACTTTCGAAAAATGATACAGCAATAATGTCATGTTACCCTGCTATCTAGAGTGGAATGTTCAAACAATTCTAAAATATCTGATATTTGGAATATTGAATGAGTTTCTTGTAATTCCTGAATTATAGCAATATTTTTGTACTCATCGCCTTGAAAATTTTTGTAGTATGTATATAGAAAATTAAATCGTAGATGTCAATCAATCGAATTTTACCGAAGTATCACGAAAAAAAAGTCATATCAAGTTTTATAGACCTTTGTTTGGTTGTTATTTCCTCAATATCTTGAAAAATACAAAACCGATCCAATTCAACCGTGGTTATTAGTTGTATAATGCCAACGCGAAATCTTGCGAAATTTCGTGAGGATCGTATCACTAGAAAACGTTTACAAAATCATTGAAAAAATTCTATATCAGGAACTATTCGTTCCACATCTTCAGAAATTGACTCTACTGCCAAATTCCAAGTTTGAACAAAATCGGATCTATAGTATTGGAGATCAGAGCAGCCTTGTGTGAGCTCAGTAGCTGGATGGGTGACCGTTGCCTCGATAACTTTCGAAGGAAAGGGGATAAGGACTTGCAATTTTCAGGGTAGGTTGCGCATCCGAATGGGAGAGCTAAGTACGTTTTTGAGCATAATCGGCCCAACGGTTTCGGAGTTATATCCACCTGGAATATTAATTCCTCAAAAAATATAGCCTCGATCGAATTGAAGCTTCTTAACTAGCTGTAAAATATCGACATAAAGACTTATATATGTGAAATTTAGTGAAAACAGTACCCTTAGAAAATTTAAAAAAAAATTACGAAAAGAAAAATTGGTTCTTAATCGGTAAATTCGATTAAGAGTGTCCAATACATGAGAATAATGGAACATGCGCGCAAAAGCTCCTGACTTCAGGTCAGTGCTTGAACCAATTTTTTTAACAATTCGCCTTTAGCCATGTATTAATGACATTTGCGGCTTTTTCCGTTTCAATTTTCTTTTCTGTGCTCTCCTTCTGAATTCCTCTTCAGACGGTTTGAACTTTTTTTGGCGAGGATCCCTAATCCGTATTCGGTTTTCGATTTTAAATTTCAAACAATATTCAGATTCACTAATTCATTATTCACTAATGATTTACATAAGAGGTACAAGGTTATGTTTCTTTCTGTTGATTGATCTTGAATTGTATAGCCGGGGAAGGCCGGGAATTCCCCACTCCTGCCATGTAGTCTCAAGCAGCAACAAAGCTTTCTACAATGCTGTCGGTCTAGTACAAATAAATCGATTAGATGGCAGGGCAGGCAATCATTCGATACAGTCACTGTACTTATGTATAATAGTATAGTAATCATCTTATGCAAGTAGTAGTTCAAAAAAATCTGTTTTTTATTATGTAATTTTGCTATACTTTTCCAACTATCCGCGGTCAATTGGGCGCCCTTTGAGATATGATCCGGGGGGGGGAAGCTCCCCTCCCTCCCCCACCCCGGTAGCGACGGCCCTGAGTGATGCTCAAAATCATGCGAATAAAAAGAGCCAGAGGATAGACCATACAAGGAAAACTACCAATAAAAGTTATATCTATCGGAAGGCACAAACATTTGTCCGACACTGACGTATTTAAACTAATTCCTATTGCTCCAACTGGCGCTTGCTAATGATTTAATTTTTACCGTCTATATACAGGGTGGTAGATATTAGAGGTCGAGAGGCTGCGAAGTGCCTTTCTGCAATGCGACCTGTGATCAAGATGTTTTGTGCGATAGCTAGTAGTAGTTACAGTGACTAGGTATATTCCAAATATGGTCACTGTAGTAGTACTTAACAATTTGCTCTTTTAGGGCGAGCGAGCCTAATTGAATATTCTGTTTTCAGGCAATGGAAGCAGATAAAATGTATACTTATCACTACATGCTATACACCTTGCAAATATTTCATGATGGCAATTTAGGAAATCGACAACCAGAAAAACCATCAGACATACAGGTGAGTACAGTGCCGCCATAAATTTTGCTGTTCGAATAAATGAGTTTGCAATTATAGACGATATCATTTTTCGAAATAAGTCCCCTGATGATTAATTGAAAGTTTAGAGATTTAAAGATATACTTACGATAGTAAAGTTTATGAAGCTTTTCAATCATGAGGGAAAATGGATTTTTCTGGAAACGGCATATCTAATGATGGTGATATATCTAAGTACAGCATTTGTTCATTATATAAGTTCACAATCAATATCATTTTGGTTCTCTGAAAATTTTACTTCGTCATACATTCGTAACTGCTATTTAAAATCCATAGATTTGTATCAAAAAGTGCCTGTTTCTGGTAATTTTATAGTGCCAATGAGGAGATTACATATTTACCGTATATACAGGTGTCCCGTAACTAATCGTCAAGCCGGAAGTGGATGATAGGCCAAATTATAATAGTTATAAGAAAAATATTGAAAAAAAAAATCATGCTACATATTTTCAAAATTATAGGCATTTCACAAAAATCGATAACTTCTTCGCCCCGTGATGGTTTTTTAACCCCCGCTACTACAAATCTTTATTTTGATTTTAATTTAATTTTTATTAAGTATCCTGAATATTGCTTCTCTAAATTGGTGCCTGATTTTTTGAGCCAACTGCTCCACAATCAGCTTGACGTTAAGTTTCAGGACACCCTGTATAAATAAATTGTAAACCATTCTCTGGATATGCCCCTTTTAAATATTATTTTCTGGATTACGGAGCTCTGGTTTCCATACAGTTGAGTTAGTGTAGTGTCAAAAATCAGTCAAATCTATTTGCCATCCATGGTCTTAGCGCGCTAAAGCTCCGGACTTCACGTCGTGACGTCAGTGCTTTGAAAGTTTCTTAAATTTCTGTATAATTATTTTTGAAAAATTAGTTCGATAGAATAGTATATTCTAAAACAAGTTGCAGAATGGGCTGATATTTAAACACGAATGCGAAATTCGAAAACGAGCGACGAAGGAGCGAGTTTTCGAACGCATGAGTGTTGGAATTGCCTTCTGCAACGAGTATTAGACGATATTTTCTCTATTTCAGGCAAATTTTGTAAAATACTGTTGAAATTTAATGAAAAATTAGGATTATACATCCTAGTGACTTTTGTATTATATCTTGGCAGTTGGTGTGACTGTTACGAAAGTTGACAGATCATGGAATTTGAATTGTACGTAGAGCATGGAGATCAGATTTAACAGTTTCCCAATATCATGAATGATTCCCTATTAGCAAGAAGGAAATCTCTAGTACCTTATTTTTTTATGGAAATAAAACCTTTCCTCTCAACAATTATTTCACCTTATCCAGATTATCTTATATTGACAATAATTGACGTGTGTTGAAATTTGATAGGATCGAATGTCAGTGCTGACTACCATGAAAAATATAACTAGAAACAATGCGGGAATGAGTTCATTCCAGCACTGTTTTTAGTGCTGGAATGAACTCATTACGATACTGAAATAGAGAATAGTATATTCTAAAACAAGTTGCAGAATCGGCTCCTATTCAAACACGAATGCGAAATTCGAAAACGAGCGACGAAGGAGCGAGTTTTCGAAGGCATGAGTGTTGGAATTGCCTTCTGCGACGAGTATTAGACGATATTTTCTCTATTTCAGACAAGTTTTGTGAAATACTGTTTAAATTTAATAAAAAATTGGGATTATAAATCCTAGTGACTTTTGTATTGTATCTTGGCAGTTGGTGTAACTGTTACGAAAGTTGACAGATTACGGAATTTGAAGTTGAATCGTAGGTAGGGCATGGAGATCAGATTTAAAACAGTTTCCTAATAGCATGAATGATTCAAAATTAGCAAGAAGGAAATCTCTAGTACCTACCTTATTATTTTAATGAAGATAAAACTTTTCCTCTCAAGAATTATTTCGCTATAAACAGATTATATTATATATTGACAATTGACGTGTGTTGAAATTTGATAGGATCGACTGTCAGTGCTGACAACCATAAAGCGAAAAATATAACTAGAAACAATGCGGGAATGAGTTCATTCCAGCACTGTTTTTAGTGCTGGAATGGACTCATTACGATACTGAAATAGAGAAACATATTTCTTGAACTACCTATAGTGATGTGAAATTATCCCCCATCATTAGCAGTTTCTACTTATATTCTATATCAATAAATTGTAGGTTTGGCAAAAATTCCTGATGAATCAAAATTTGTCATTAAACATATCTAACGAGGAATACTACAAAGCCTGGGACAATTTAATTGACAGTCCTGATGCGTTCGGAAGGAACATGAAAAGAGAAGAATATATTGATACAGACTAAGAAATATGTGGTAAGTGAAAGAGGTAATATTTTTATTGTTTTAAGAACGATACGTACTAACAGACTCTTCGTACCTGTAGGTACCCACTCAAAGAAAAGCTTCCAATAAAAAAATAAAAAAAACACTAACGTGAAGTCAGTACTTTATGGCGCGCTTGTGATCAATTTGAATTGTATATATCTGCAGATTTAAAAATTGGTTCAAGCCCTGTGGACAGGAGTTCTGGCGCTCTAGTTCAAACAGACAAATTATATCTGGTATTGGTTTCTCAGAGTTGGGAATTATATAAATGTATTCATATGATAGAACTGCATCATAAAGGAAATTCAATTCAAATAATAGTTTATTTATCAAGATTAAATGAGCAATCATGAGAATGAGAACTGCACCACATTTTCATTTTTTTTTTTTGACACTTTGCGGTAATCTGGTCAATACAAAACTTCACATGCGTATAAAGGTCATGATTCTACAATTTGATGCTAAATTTCAGATAGATCGAGTGATCGGTTTCGGAAATATTCATAAAAAATATTTTTACTTAAATCGGCCATAACTCCGAAACCTCTTGATGGATTTCGCCCATTAACGAACTTGTCCGAGATATTTACGCTCCGAAACCACCTTGCAATTTTCAATCCGCTAACTCCTTTCGTTCGAAAGTTGTCGTGCCTACGGCCGGTCAGCCGGCCGGACAGAATCGATTTCGCACTCGGATTCTTGATCAGTGAGTCGAACCAAATCGTTTGAGACAATTTTCAGCCAAAAATTCCAAAATTACAGACACTTGGGCAAATTGATAAGCACTCTGTTCCGAGGAACTAGAGCGCCAAAAAGGTTAATTATTTCAGTGAATACCGACAAATATAATCAACTAGTTCAAACAGACAAATTATATCTCCAAAAGTATTGGTTTCTCAGAGTTGAGAATTATATCAATGTATTCTTATGATAGAACTGCATCATAAAGGAAATTCAATTCAAATAATAGTTTATTTATCAAGATTAAATGAGCACTCTGAGAATGAGAACTGCACCATGAAAGAAACCAAATTAAAATAGCTGAAATGAATTTGACTCTCTCTTATAGAACAGGATGAAATGTACGAGTATGAACACAGATCATATAATAAAGCTTAGATAGAATATTTATAGCATTCTGTGAAAACATAGAAGTACGATTCATTATTGGAATTTAGAACTTCATCTTAGCAGAAATTGAATTCAAACATCATAGAAGAATTTAAATTCAACAAGAGTGCCAAAAATTATCAATCCAAAACCAATAGACGAATTCTACCCAACAACGAACTCATCCGAGATATTCATTCCTCGATTCTATGATGAACGATAATATATATCTTTCCTAAAATAAACTCCAATACACCAATATTCCAGTTTTCTTTTTAGTGGAGATATTCTGAACTCAATATTATTAACTTACCACTACCATTCCCATCATCATATGGATTGACCATCGGCATTAAAATATCAACCAACAAAAAGTATGATATTAAATTAGAATTTTTATATTTATAGGATTGCTGGAATGAATGACAATGAGACAACGTCATGTCTCACGAAATAATTTGACATTATAACAATTCATAGAATACCCACAGAATAATTCTATCATTGTGTGAAAACGTAGAAATACGATTTACATTGAAATTTTGAAAAATCATATCTCCGAAAGTATTAGCTTGTTAGAGTTAAAAATAATATGAATGGATTCTTATGGTAAAACTGCTCATTGAAAAAAATTAAATTTGGAATTTGTTTTGTAAAAAATAATTTTTTTTTTGTTACTCCGAAACCATCTGTCCGATTTTGCCCAATAACGAACTTAGCTGAGATATTTATCCCCCAAACCTACTCTGAAAATGTCAACTGTCTAGCTCATTCCGTTCGAGAGTTATCGTGCCTACGGCCGGCCGGACAGAATGAATTTCGACTACGGATTCTTGATCAGTGAGTTGAACCAAATCGTTTAAGACCATTTTCATCGAAAAATTCGAAAATTACAGACATTCGGGCAAATTGATAAGCACTCAGTTCCGAGGAACTAGAGCGCCAAAAACGAGAAATAAATCGCATCACAGTTGCATAATAGCTAAATATATTCATTTAACTTAAAGCTAATGCGAATAATAATTTAAACAAAATCAATTATATTGAAATGTTCACCTCCTGACAATACAATGCAAGCCTATTAATCATTTATTTACCTTAGTCTAATGAGAATAAAAACGTACACAATTGTTTTTAAAAATACTTTGTATTAATACAATGTAGTAAGAATAAACGAGTAGTATGTAGTTTTCCCAATACACTGATGGAATTTATGTCATGTTATATACAGTTCATTAAACAAAAGCTAAGGTAACTTTCTGATAAATCCAGTCGTTCAAAATTACTCTTCATTTAGATAAAGGGTGAATTACATTTTTTTGGCGCTCTTGTTCCTCGGAACAGTGTCCTTATCAATTTGCCCAAATGTCTGTAATTTTCGAATTTCTCGATGAAAATGGTCTTAAACGATTTGGTTCGACTCACTGATCAAGAATCCGTGGTTGAAATTCATTTTGTCCGGCCGGCCGGCCGTAGGCACGATAACTCTCGAACGGAATGAGCTAGACCGTAGAAATTTTCCGAGTAGGTTTGGGAGATAAATATCTCGGCTAAGTTCGTTATTTGGCAAAATTGGACTGATGGTTTCAGAGTAACAAAAAAAATTTTTTTTATTGCATAACAAATTCCAAATTAAATTTTTTTCAATATGCAGTTTTACCATAAGAATCCATTGATATCATTTTCAACTCTAACAAACTAATACTTTCGGAGATATGATTTTTCAAAATTTCAATAATAAATCGTATTTCTACGTTTTCACAGAATGATATAATTATTCTATGTATAAATTGTTATAATAACAACTTATTTTCCTGAGACATGAAATTGTCTAATTCATTTCAACAATCGTAGAATTATGAGAATTATAATATGATATCATACTTTTTGTTGGTTGATATTTTCATGCCGATGGTCAATCCATATTATGATGGGAATGGTAATGGTGAGTTCATAATATTGTGTTCAGAATATCTCAAGTAAAAACAAAACTGTAATATTGGTGTATTGGAGTATTGGAGTGGATTTGAGGAAAGAATATATATTATCGTTCATCATAGAATTGAGGAATGAACATCTCGGATGAGTTCGTTGTTGGGTAGAATTTGTCTATTGGTTTTGGATTGATAAGTTTTGGCACTCTTGTTGAATTTAAATTCTTCTATGAAGTTTGAATTCAATTTATGCTAAGATGAAGTTCTTTAATAAGAATCCATTGATATAATTCCGAACTCTGAGAAATCAATACTTTCGGAGATATAATTTGTCTGTTTGAACAAGAGCGCCAAAAAGCTGCTGACCACAGAGCTTGAACCAATTTTTTAGATCATTTTCAAGTTTTTATTCGATATCTCAAAGACTATTTTGAAAATGTTTTTATCATATACGGAAGTTCAGTCAACTTTGTATGTTGCGTTTCTAAGATATGCATTTTTGAAGTTTATCGATAGTGACAAAGATATTTGATAATAATTAATTATTCAAACTTTGGCGAACCATATCTCCGAAAGTATTGGTTAGCGCTCTTGTTCCATCGGAACAGGGAGTGCTTATCAATTGGCCCAAATGTCTGTAAGTTTCGAATTTTTGGCTGAAATTGTACTCAAACGTTTTGGTTCAACTCATTGATCAAGAATCCGTGGTGAAAATCGATTCTGTCCGGCTGTCCGTTAACACGATAACTCTCGAACGGAATGAGCAGACAAATTTTCATAGTAGGTTTGGGAGATAAATATCTCGATTATTTATTATATATAATTCTCTTTAAATGCAGTTTCATCATAAGAATCCATTGATATCATTCCCAACTCTGAGAAACCAATACATTCGGAGATATGATTTGTCAAAGTTTGAATAACCATTCGCTAGTAGTTTGGCAAGAGCGCCAAAGAGCACTTGATGGCGCTCTTGTTTTCTAACGATCCATCCTACTACAACATAATAAAATTTCAGCCAATTCGACCGAGAGCCAATTTACCATATATTTTCATGCTTGCTGATTCTTTGCATATCATGTATAGAAGATATAATTCCTTTACAACTTAATCATTTCATTTTCAATTTATAGATCAACACATCAACGAGTAAAGGAAAAGCCTGCCAAGAAGAATCTTCATGATTTCATTCCATAATACCTATTACCTGGAGGACAAGTTCTTTCTTGGGGAGATATATGTACTTGTATTAAAATATTTGAGATTTATTTCTCAAATCTCCATATGTACTTTATGCATTCTAATTAAAAACTATTAAAAAGTATATTGAGATATTTAAATTTTTTTGGATACTCTATGTGGCTTGTTAGCCATGATTTGTTTTGTTCAATTTGATTTTGAATTGTGATAAATTAATGTGGAATGTATTACGTTCATCATAATTATTTGTATATTCTTTACATAAAAATATTTGCTTCTCATTTATATACTTACTTTAACTACGTGATATAAGAATATTAAATATTATGATATAACCTTGATGTTGTTTTTATCTCAATTTAATAAATTTGTATTCAATTATTTCTAATAATATTTCTATGTAATATTCGAAACTTAGATATTTAGTTTATTTTAAGTGAATATAGGTATATGGGTGAATAATTCAATTATTTATCTCTTTTTGATCACCTAACTATTATAGTATAGTATGTGGGAGGAGGTAGGTATATCCAATCTGTCCGTTTTCGCGCAAAAAATTCTTCGATTGTTATAAAAATAATAAAATTCATAGGATCCAGCCCGTAGAATGAGAAAATGTGATAAGATATTTAAAAAAAAATTATTTTTCGAATGGCGGAAGTGAAATTTTGCAAAATACAACCTCACTTTCAAGATGCATTAATCCTTAACCTCTTAAGTGGCTAAGACGTACATATCCAAAAAAAAATTTGTCTTGCTCCGTGGATTTGACGGATATATTCGCCACGAAGTTTTTTGCGGGGCCTTTGATGGTTTGGCCGGATATGTTCGCCTGCGAGGAATATTACGAAATTTACTATATATTAAACTCATCATCCATGCTCGTGGCTTCTCAAAGTCACGTGGTTCGTTTTTATAGCTTTCAAAAGATAAACATTATTCTTCACGTGTGGCAGACGGCAGTGTTGATTTCTTCATTTGAGGAGTAGGTCTTGTGCGCTTTTCGTTCACGATAACAACAATTATTTTTCGCGTTTTTATTATGTCTAGTTCAGAGTTAGATAACAGCAGTGATGAAGAGTTCCATCTTGACTCAGATGAATCAGATAATACATCGGAGTATAGCACAGACATAGACAGTATTGACGAATTGGAAGGTAATGAGATAATAGATGTGAATGTGCCCTCTGATTTTGACGATATGCCCTGGATATCCGGTGGTACTTCGAGACCTCTTATTTTCCATTTACAGCCATCAGTGGAGTACAGATAAATGGTCTGAACACTGGTATATTATCAATATTTGAATCCTTCATCGATGATGTAGGTATTGATTGAAGTGATAGTCAGAGAAACGAATCGTTACGCAAAACAATTTATTCAGAAAACATAAAGGAGCACTCAAGGGTAAAAAAATGGTCAGATACGGATCCAGCGGAGATCAAAACACTACTTGGTATATTGATTTTACAAGGTGTATGTCCTAAACCAGAATATAAAATGTATTTCTCCTGACGTGAAAGTATCGAAACCCCATTTTTCGGTCGAATCTTGTCTGAAAGAAGATTTCACCTCCTATTGAAATTCTTACATTTTGTAGACAATGAGACAATAAATGAAAATATGAACTGTCGTAAGCTGGCTAAAATTCTTCCTTTTTTAGACGACTTAAAGAAAAAATTTATGTCTATCTATATCCCTGAAAAGAATATTTCCATAGACGAGTCTCTGATAGGTTAGAAGGGTAGACTTGGATGGAAGCAATACATTCCATCCAAATGAAAGCGATTCGGAATAAAAATAGTCGCACTTTGTGAAAGTAATAGTGGATATATGTATAACTACATTATTTATACTGGTGCTGACACGAATTATGGACGGAACTATGCTGATGAACCAATTACTTCAAGGATTGTCCTAATGGATCACTAATGGATCCTTTGCTCAATAAAGGTTATTGTCTGTTTTTGGACAATTATTATACCAGCGTACAGTTGGTTGATAAGCTAGTAAAAAAAAGAACAGACTGCGTAGGTACAACCCTAATAACACACTTTGTTACCCGGAACGTCCCATTCATGTTCCATACGTGTCGCAATGTCCCAGCCTCCTATGGAATATCCCCGGAACGTCCCAATTGGAATGCTCCCGGAACGTCCCACTTGGAATGTTCTGCTTAGAATGTTCCCGGAACATATTATTTTGAAAAATATTGTCGTTTAAAAATCCGAAATCAGACAAAATATATATATTATTGATTATTGAATTTTCTTGTGCTTCTTTGATTCATATTTTTACTAGACAAAACAACATGCTAAAAAACTTACGAAAATCTTGCACAAAAATCTATCTATATATATATATATATATATATAGATTCGTAGTTCGTTCTCACCTCCGTTAAGTTCATAAGGCGACCTGACCTCCGGGTGAAGGGGATGTCCTATCGAAATAATTCTTGTTTATAGATAAAGAGGGGAAGATAAAGAATTAGGATTCCTAAAGAGGGGAAATGATTTTCTCCAAAAAATGTTTCCTTATACGAACCAGACCTTGTCTCCTCCGCATATATTTTGTATTGGTAGTACGCTATTACCTCCTGCAAGGTTGCCAGATCTTCGGAGGCCACAAGGAGCATACATTAATTCTTGGCGAGCACTCTCCAATCCCGTTGAAGCTGCTCCTGCTCATGCGCTCCGCTCTCCTTGTGTTGGAGATATTTTACCGCGAAATTGGCTGGAATACGATTTCTGATGCCATTCAGCTATTGTCAATCGACAACGAGTTGTCTTATTCAGAGTAATTCCTTAATATACAAGTTATTACTAATACTAACTATCCTGTTGACATCGATTGTATTTCAATCGTTTCGTTGGATTTATATTTATTATAGGTTGTGAATCGATTGGTTGTATTTCAGTGAAATAATTAAACCCAGGAATATGGAGGAGCAAAAGTAAGTTGCTTTTTAATTAATAGAAAGGAATTATAAGTATATTTACTTTTCAGCGATAACAAACTCAGTTGTCAAGTGTGTGGTAAAAATTTTGGCAGAGTATCGTCAAAGACTCGGCATTTAAAAGAATTCCACAATATTATTACCAATACCTTACGAAAACATATTAAGTGCCCAATATGCTGCGAAAATAATAAAAAACCATTTCAATTTCGAAAAGAATTGATCCACCATTTGAAGCAATACCATACGTTGAATATAGTAGAGACTACCTTGGATTTCAAGACAATTGAAGAGTTTGAAGCTTGGAGGAATCTAGATAATAGAAATATTGATTATGTTTGTGAAAAAAATTGCAAGACTAATTATGGAGAACAACGGCACTATAATTGTAATCGTAGTAATACCACAGGTTGGTTACTTATTAATGTGTTCTAAATGATATATTAATTTCTATTCTATTTAGGATTTGTCAGCAATTGTTCTGAAAGAAGAATGAAAAGGGGAGGCAGCATCAAAATATCTGGAATCTGTCCCTCAAGAATTGAAGCTAAAATCAGCAGTACTGGTAGTTATTTGAATTATTTTACTTATCCAAGGCTCATTATTTATTTTTAGGAGTGATCATATGCTTTACTGAAACACATGTGGGGCATGAGAATGAATTAAGATCTAAACGGTTGACGAAAAGTGAGCAAGAAATGCTCGTCAACAAATTGAATGATGGAGTTACTACAGATAGAATCCTCAGAGATGCAAAAATTACAAGGAATACAGAACTGAGTAGATTAAATATACTAACTCGTGGAGATTTAGCATAT
Organism: Halyzia sedecimguttata; assembly: GCA_937662695.2. Taxonomy (NCBI): domain Eukaryota; kingdom Metazoa; phylum Arthropoda; class Insecta; order Coleoptera; family Coccinellidae; genus Halyzia; species Halyzia sedecimguttata. The sequence goes on from OW569414.2 coordinate 76,390,928, forward strand.
CTCATGAGGAAATTTAATGTTGATAAAAGGCGACATGAAGATGACATGATCGCTACAATTTTGAAAGTTCAAGAGTGGAATATCCAAGAAGAAAATCAGGTGTTTCTATTCAAACAAATTGGTGAGTGGTTCTCAAATATGTGTGATTAGTATTTTATTCATCATGTGTTTAGGTGAAAACCACCCTGAGTTGGAAAACCAAGATTTTGCTCTGGGCTTCATGAATAATCTCATGGAGAAGAAGCTCAAAGAGTTCAGTAGAATCATTTGCATAGACGGAACTCATGGGACTAACAGGAAAAACTGGGATTTAACCATAGTGCTAGATGAAAGGAACATAGGATTTCCTGTCGCTTTCTTACTCTCCAATAGAAGGGATCAGAAGATCCAACAAACTTTTTTCCATGCACTAAAAACCAGAGTAGGAGGAAATATTGAAGCTAAATACATCATGTCAGATGATGATGTGAAATATTACAATGCATGGACCCAAGTGATGACTACAGAAAATAAACCCAGAAGATTATTATGCACATGGCATATAATAAAAAACTGGAACCAACAAGGAAGGAATAAATTAAAAAAAATTGAAAATAAGAAAGCTATGAAGAAGGAAATGAGAAGAATCTTGACTGAGATGGACGAGTCAACATTTAGGGAGTTGAAAATAAAATATTTCAAGCACTTGGAAGAAGAAGGGGAAACTGCATTTCTCAACTATTTACAGAGGTGAGTAACAATGTTGGGACTACATCTACATCGTCATTTTGATAAATGATTTTTTTCAGATATTATTTTCAGAGCGACGAAAGGATACACATGTGGGCTCATTGCTATAGGAAGAATTGTGGAATTAATACAAACATGGCAATCGAAAGTTTGAATAAAGTTTTAAAATATAATAAACTGAAAGCAAAACAGAATATTCGGTGAGTGGTGAAATTGTTTAATAATAATTACTAAAAGTGTATGTTGAACTTTCAGAGTGGAAAAGTTGCTGGATATATTGGAAGAATTGGTAAATGACAAAATGTGGAAAAAAATAATCGAAACTGAAAGACCATCTGCTAATTCGTATCAACATAGAGTCAATCTAGAAGCACATGATCGAGCTGAAAATGTTGTCCAGCATATGGTAACTCGGTTAGATTCAGGAGAATTCAAAGTTGAATCAAGTTCAACAGGAGACAAATATTACATAATTTCATATAGTGAACTTTGCGATGAGGGATGTAGAGCTTCGTACTGTGAGAAGTGTAAAATCTGCATACACAGATTCAAATGTGAGTGTTCAGAATACGCTGTGAAAACAGCTTTGTGCAAACATATACATGCAGTTGCTTTGATCGAAAAGAGAAGCGAGTCTGTTTCAGGTGGAGATTCTGATGACTTCAACTTATGTATAGATGAACCTTCTACTAGTAAGGTCCAATACCAATCCGAAGTTGATCGTTTCTTGGAGGAAAATGAAAAAAAAGTTAATTTAAATGTTCCTAATGATGAAAGTAGTAAACGTGAGGTACCCAAGTTGTTATTGAGTAGGAAGTTTGGTAGTATTTCCAATAGCTTGTATATTTATAGATTATGCATAAAAAATTATGTGAAGATCTCAAATTAGTAGATTTTGCAAGTTTCTCTAAATTTTACAATGCTTTCTATGAACATCAGAAAAGTGCAGAAAATGTTGGATGTAGAAAAAGGAAAATTGATAAGCAATTATATTATCCATGCAAAAAGTAGAGTTAATGCAAACGTGGAAAGTAAATAATCTTTTGGTAATTTTTTATGCATTTATGTATAGTTTTGAAAAGTTCTAGGGACCCAGAGAGGTGATTGGCCAATCTTTTAGTAATTAAACAATGCATGTAGGTGATAGCTATGCTTTAACATGGGGTGTTTGGATGACAGCATGTATTATATAATAGGAGTTTTTAACAACAAATTTCCATTTTTCCAGTAGCAGAATATTTCAAAATATGGGAGTAAAAGGTCACGTAGTAATATAACATGTTTGTATGTATTTGTTGTTTTCCCATAGAGTTTCAGGTACATGTTTCTTAAATTTCCAATGCTTGTTGCTTAGTACGCTTAACAATATAAATATGCATGAAGGCCCCGATGTTACTAATATTATACCTACTAGAATGGCATGATAATTCAACAATAACTTTTAAAATGATGATATACCTAGGACTATGGAGGAAAAACCAAGAAGCATATTTTCCAACGAAGAAGTAGTATATAAGACTTTTTTTCAATGGAAAAAGTTAGTAATCATGTTTCAATTATGATCCATATGTTTATCGTCTGTGTAGTGTTTCAGGAACCGTCCATGATTATATGGTGGGGTGGTATGGTGGGCCAAACACAAAAAAAAATATTATTGCATGCTGCTTGATGTACTAATGCTTGATGCATGTAATGTAAATTTCAAAATAAATGGTATTCTTGATCGCTCTTGAAGTTAAGAATGATGTTAATATATAGTTTTATTTGAAAGTATTTCCTGTGTTTGAATTACTACTTGAGTGGTATACAATTTTTTTATTCACTTGGTAGAAAGTATAAAATATATGTATATTGGTATCTAAATAAATGATTTTCATTTTTACAATTACTTTGTTTCCGTTACCTATGAAAACCAATTTTTTCATGCATTTAACATATATTCATATTCTTGGAATACAAATTAATAAGTGGAAATGTCTGTAAACTTTCAATATTCTGAGTTAATACATAATTGCAGATATCAAATGAGTTGACCTAAAATAATTACAAAATGAAAATGATATCTAACTATAAGAAATCATTATTTATCAAATGATTTGTTACAATATAACATTATTACCATATTCCATACCTAGAGAAATTCTTATAATAATATATGCAGGATCAAATCATCTGTTCGGTGGCTAATATATATGGATGATATATGAATAAGCAATAATTCAGCTATTGAGGATGAAAGCAATATTCAAACCTGATTATGGTAAATCTAATTATTTGTTTCCCAAATGGTAAATAGCTTATATTTGTGTCCCTAGATTAGCTATATGATTTCCAGAATAATCATATGTCGTATAGTTGTTAGCATACAATACACTAATCGGTTTCTTTTCAATGGATGAGCCTTCTACAACATCTTAATACAATGAACTGTATGCTTATTGTCGCAATTTGATAGGAATTGTTCATCGTGGAAATAAAACTTACGCAAAAGGTAATGTTGATATTGATTTTTCCCTTAAAAATTATGCACTGAATTTTGAAGGAAAAGTTATTCAAGTGCACAAAATACTGCTTACAGCCGTCCATAACAGTAAGATCTCACATCCAACTAATCCATATTTCACGAGAATTTACAAATAATATCTTCGGTCCTGTCAAAATCGAAATTTGACTGAACAGTCTATTCAAATTTCGTCCAAGATATTTGTAAACACGCGTGGCGCATGAGCACGAGCAGCTTCTTCGGGATTGGAGGGTGCTTGCCAAGAATTAATGTATGCTGCCACAAGGTACGATGGTTTCATATTCGTATTCATATATGGAATGCAGCTGTTACTCCTCCGTTTGATTTATGAGTAGTTAATGTCATGAAAGGAATGAGTAATAAACATACCCTGGGAATTCCACACGCTTCGAATTTAGCAGGCAGGAATTCATCTATAAGTTTCATGATCTAGCTAGGAATAAATGGTCATCGATTCGAAAACTGAAAATCTATCATTATAAACTGCAAATCATAGCATTGGATTCAATGCGATTAGTATTGGCAAGTTTTATGGCATTCTTGAGTATTTGATTCCGATAAAAAATTTCGTTAAAATTTTTAATATTTTGGCCACGAAGTTTGTAACGTTGTTGTTAACAAATGTTAATTATCAATAGGTGAATTCAAAAGATTCATTGGCTTTACAGTAGCTCATATTTTCGCTATAGAATATCCCATTATGTAAAAAGTACTCTGAACGGAAAATGTTGGCATTAATTTTCTTCGCAACTTAGTGTTGCGAAGAAAATTAATGATTGAACGAAAGTTAATAATTCTACTTTTATTTATTTTCCAATTCAAAAATAGACCTAATTGCTCATCTTTACGTGAAGATCTACCTTGGAATTATTCTTGTCATTTTCCTGGAAAATAAATATCTGTAGTTAGCTGTACTGCATCTAGTATACTTATAACTTTGCGAATATCTCATTCCGCTATCTTCATATCAACGATTCTCTGTAAAGAATAAGTAAAATATTGAATTACGAAATTCTTTAGGAATTGTAAGATAATAATCGTCAAAAAAAGTTATTGGGAAATCAAACTACTCAGATTTTATCACATCACGAAAACGTCGAAAAAGTTTCTCCTAATTTCTTTGATAGTTTTCCTAAAATTTTTCAGACAACTACTTTTAAGTACCAATACGCCGTGACTGACTAATAAATAATTCCATAAGAGGAAAAAATATTCATTATATTACAAATTTCAAATTCTTTATTTTTAAGATGTAGTTTCACCATGAAAATACACTATCATTTGCAACTAGCTAATACTTTCGGATAGGTATACGATTATTCGAAATTTCAATAATGAATCGTACTTCGTTTTCACAGAATGATGTACTTAATTATTCTATCTATGAACTAATATATGATCAGTGTTCTTTCATGTCATCTTATTTTCGTATGAGAGATGAATGTCAAAATTGTTTCTGGTTCGTTATTCTTGATATAAACTACACCTCCTGTTCTAGAAAACAAAGTATCATTGAATGCAAAATGACCAATGAAATAACCTTAGCTATCGTAGAATTATGAGGATGATATGATATTATACTTTAAAGGTGATAATATAATGCCCCTGGATAATCCATATGATGATGGAAATATATTCTTTGGTAAGATGCATAATCAAATTGGGTTCAGAATATCTCCAGTAAAAACAAATCTGCAATATTGTCTAAGTTTTAATTGATATAATATAATTTTCAGAGTAGATTTGAGGAATTAATATATTGGATGAGTTCATTGTTGGGGAGAATCAGTCTGATTGAATTCAATTTCTTTCATGATGCAGTTCTATCGCAAGAATCCATTTATATCATTCCCAGAGACCAATAATTCCAGAAATATGATTTGTCAAAGTTTGAACAAGAGCGCCAAAGCTCCTGTCCACAGGGCTTTAACCAATTTTTCATTTTTTGGCTTTCTAGTTCCTCGGAACTGAGTGCTTATCAATTTGCCCAAATGTCTGTAATTTTCGAACTTTTGGCTGAAAATGGTCTCAGACGATTTGGTTCGACTCACTGATCAAGAATCCGTGGTCATTCTGTCCGGCCGTAGGCACGATAACTCTCGAACGAAAGGAGTTAGAGTAAAATATCTCGGACAAGTTCGTTAATGGGCGAAATCCATCAAGCGGTTTCGGAGCTATGGCCGATTTTAGTAAAACACATTTTTTATGAATATTTCCGAAATCGATCACTTGATCTATCTGATATTTAGCATCAAATTGTAGAATCATGACCTCTATACGCATGTGGAGTTTTGTATTGACCAGGTTACCGCAAAGTGTAAAAAAAAATTTCCGAACAGTTTCACCATTAAAATCCAACGATATCATTTTCAACTCCAACAAGTTAATACTTTCGGAGATATGATTTTTCGAAATTTCAATATTGAATCGTACTTCTATGTTTTCACAGAATGCTATAATTATTCTATCTAAGCTTTATTATATGATATGTGTTCATACTCGTACATTTCATCCTGTTCTATAAGAGAGAGTCTAATTCAGTTCAGCTATTTTAATTTGATTTCTTCCATGGTGCAGTTCTCATTCTCAGATTGCTCATTTAATCTTGATAAATTAACTATTATTTGAATTGAATTTCCTTTATGATGCAGTTCTATCATAAGAATACATTGATATAATTCCCAACTCTGAGAAACCAATACTTTCGGAGATATAATTTGTCTGTTTGAACTAGAGTGCCAGAAAGTTCCCGTCCACAGGGCTTGAACCCATTTTTTTAATATCTCCGATACTACGCACTAGATCTATCTGATTAGTCTGACTATTCTAAATTTCATATTTTTGTTGGTGAACAAATACAAATATTCGAAATTTTTGCCTGACACAAAATTCCGATCCCTAGTTTATACGGGAGCGATCGAAAAAGCGTAACTACAGAAACGATTCGAAAAGAGGATGAATGGTGAGTGGAATTGTATTTCAATGAAAAATTGTAGAATCTTACTTTGGGAGTTCTGCAAATGAACCGGATGGTTTTGAAGAAACTTAACATTTCCGTCGTTTCTTATACGGACTGAAAAGTGTAGGAATGGTGGATATTGAATATGAGGATGAGCGATGTGAGGAATTTTCAATTTTGGTTCAAAATTTGACTGAATGTTGAGCGGTAAGGGAGGGCATTATTACTTCCTCATGTCATGTAGTTTCTGAGATGAAGTGTTCATAACGTGGTCCTTGGGCTTATTTTGAATTTTACGCTGCCCCTTTTGAACATTTTTCGATCTGCGCATGAATAGATGAGAAGTGAGAAAACTACTGGAGTCTTCTTCTGGGAGGAGTGGTATGTTGGGGTGCAGGATTATATTCCTCTATAGAATCTCCTCGAGAGGTCCGCACATTCGTGGATTAAAGTTGCAATATCTCCTGGACTTTCTGTGCTGGAGAATTCGAGTTTTGCGTGAAGTGTGATTTTGAGAAGTCAGTAACGAATGGACTCCTTATGCGCAAAGGACAATTTACTGTTTTTAGGTTGTACAAGTTAGATTGGTAGTGCTCTACATCTAGCGGTCATGAGACCGGTGCTGAACGATTATTCTGAGTTTTTGAGGGGAAAGGTTATAATGTGCACGCGCTTGCACGTCAGTTTCAGAGAAATAGCGTTCTTTCCGATTTGCAGTGCTCCTTGGGTCAATTTTGGAATTCATGGTCTCCTTTCAGGCAATCTTCGTTCTGTGCATGAGCAAGCGGTTTGTTCGCTGTTATGCGGGCCGGCAGCATGAAATAGAACACTTTCAGTGACAAGTAAACTGCGCATGCGCATTAGTGCGCTGGCTATTTTTTGTATTGCTTGTGCTAGGATGGAAATGAATTCCGTGGACAGATCATGGGGGTTTGATACTGAGTAAACATATGAGTCTTTTGTGTCCTATTTTTCATGGCAAATTCATAAATAACATTATTTGAATGATCTTTATCAAATTATATTCGGATTTGTAGAATGGGCGTAAGCAACTTCGTTAATAACGAGGGTCCCCTGACCGTAAACCTTCCCCTTGTGCGTGTGTTCCGCAAGGAACAGCGTGCTATCATTTTGCCACAATGCCTGTATTTTTGGATTTTTCTTTCAAAAATGGTCTCAATGAGTTCAACTCACTGATGAATAATCCAAGGTCAAATTCAGTTCTGTCCGTCCGTCCTTAGTCACACAAGCTCCTAGGAGCTCCTGATGGATCTCCATGGGGAAGACTTCGGAGAGTCAGTATAATCATAATCATGTTCATCGCACGCGCACCAATTGCAAATTGACTTCACAATGAAAAAAAAAGGCTAAGAGAGCATTGACGTGGGGTCAATCGGCTTTGGCGCGCGAGCTTTAAACATGATTATGATTATACTGCCCCTCCCAAGTCTTCCCCAAGGAGATCCCTCAGAAACTCCTAGGAGCATCTGTGACAAAGGAGAATCAGTTGTGTTCTTTATCAACTTTGTTGCTCTATCCTTATGCCAGCTTAGACAAAGCACTGTTTATTCATGACCCGACAGTGAATTGTGTCTACTACCCTCTGGGTAGATCTCCGGCTCGTTCTATCTACTCAGCTTGAAACTCTCATCATTCAATTCAAATTAGCCAACGTGAACACGCACGCCGAAGAGTACTGACTTTACGTCAGTGCTTTTTTATATTTTTTCATTTCGACTGACGGCAAAACTAATAGGCGTAGACCAGACTGTAGTAACGAACAGAGTTATCATGAAAACTTGAAAAGCACTAATCTAAAGTCGGTATTCTTTGGGACGCTTGTTCACGTTGACTAATATGAATTGGATGATGAGTAATTTGAACTCAGTAGAAAAAGCGGACGAGGGATCTAGTCACAATCTGGTCCAATATAGAGAGTGCTCTGCCTAAGCTGGTGTAAGAATATGGTGACAAAGCCTACACACAACACGACTGATTCTCATAACTCTCACAAGCTCCCATAGGAGCTTCTGAGGATGTTCACTTTGGAAAGGACCTAGATGGGTCAGCATAATCATGTTATCAAAAAGTAGGAAAGCTCTGTGTACAGGGGCTTTGGCACTCTGGTCAAACTACTAGCGAGTAGTTATTCAAACTTTGAAACACCTAGGTCTTCCCCGAATGGACCCCTCAGAAGCTCCTAGGAGCATGTACGAGATAGGATAATAAGTCGTGTTCTGTGCTGCTTTTGTCATTGTATCCTCACGCCAGCTTAGGCACAGCACTCTCCATATTTAACCAGATAGTGAGTGGTGACCATTAGCATTTGACTAGATCTCCTGTTCACTCTATCCACTGAATCCACATATGAGTCGCTTGTGTCCTATTTCTCATGACTAATTAATGAATAACATTATTTGAATGATCTTCATCAAATTATATTCGGATTTGTAGAATGGGCGTAAGCAACTTCGTTAACAACGAGGGTCCCCTGACCGTAAACCTTCCCCTTGTGCGTGTGTTCCGCAAGGAACAGCGTGCAATCATTTTGCCACAATGCCTGTATTTTTGGATTTTTTTCTCGAAAATAATCTCCAACTATTGGATTCGACTCACTGGTCTTGTACGAGATAGGATAATCAGTCGTGTTCTGTGCTGGTTTTGTTATTGCTCACGACAGCTTAGGCACAGCACTCTCCATATTTGACCAGATAGTGAGTGGTGACCATTAGCGTTTGACTAGATCTCCTGCTCACTCTATCCACTGAGCAAGCAATCATAAGACTTTTTGGTTTATGGACTATGGCCTTCCAAGCCAAAATCTTTTCTGGAAAAATCAGAGAAGTAAATTTATTCGACATTCATTTGTTTTTCATTCGAAAAGCATTGATGAATATTTTCGAATTTTGAAAGCTTACGAATAGGTACACACATCTCCAAATCACATCAGTAGTATAAACGAAAAATAAAATCTATCATTTATTTGGATCACTAGAATAAGTGACGTATTCCTCTTTTGAAAATAACGTTACATTCAATAGGTTTTGTATTTCTATTATTGAATATTCTTAATAACTCCCCGAATTTCGAGGAGAAATATTCTATGACGGAAAAATATAAATAAGACTCAATATTTTTTACTCTGATTTTTTTATAGTGCACATATTTGTGAGACTATTTGTAATTCATGAATATTTCCCGATACAAAATTACAGATCAATCTGACAAGGGGAGGGTTGACCTAGAAAAATTATTTAATATCGAACTCCGCACAATTGTGGGAATGAAGAAACATTTCGGAAGAATTTCGGAGAAAAATTATTCTTTAGATTTGAATTTTCAACTTTTGCACTCATCATTATATTCAAGTGAATTGACCTTTCATGAAGTCTGGGTATAGTCTAGCTGCTTACTTTCCTGAGTACGTCTGAAGAATTGCGGTGTCGTGTTTGATTCTCTTTTTGGCGCGCTTCTTTTCCTGGCTCTGTCTATCATTTTGATCGAAATACAGTCTTTAACATCTAGTTCCGACTGCCTGATGAAAATTCCGAGGTCAAACTTAATTCTGTCCAAATATCCCGGATGAGCGAAATCCGTTAGATAGTTTTAGTGGTTAGAGCTATCTGAATTTTGTTTTTCCAAACACTTAAAAACTACTGATCTGATTGAATTGAAACTCGGTAGCTTGCTGAAAAATACCGAAAAAAATATGTAGCATGCAAAATTTCGTAAGGTTTGTGTGACTAAAAATTAAAAAAAAAATCTGTATCCCAGAAATCATCTGTCTGATACCCCAAAGTTTGAAAGAGCTTTCAGAAACTTATTTTACAGCCAAGTTTCAAATTTAAACTCTATTGGATTTATATTGGTGGAAATATCAGTATAATTATTTTTTTTCCTGGTAGCCCAGTAGCCTCAGATGATTTCAGTTCCTGGACGGCTTTAAATTCGATCAAGTTCACTGAAGTATATTGACTTCACGTATATGATTTTCCAATTATTTCATGTTCCATATATTATTTACGCAACAGGACGAACAATTTCATCCGAATGATTTTCATTTTTATAGACTAAGAAGATATATAAGAGCGTTTAAATTTTAGTCATATCTAATACAAACCAACCGAGAAAAAAGTCTGCATTGAAATTTCTGTGTGTTCTCCAAGAGAGACAATTGAAGAAATCATTTTTCTTATGGTCTTTCCTCTTTCCTTGATTGTGCTATATATGAAAAAATAAAAAAAATTAAACAATGACGTAAGGTAGGTGTGCTTTTGCGCGGTTGTTCATGTTGACAAATCAGAATTGAATGATGTCATAAACAAGCACGCTAAAGAAGACTGACCTCACATAAGCGCTTTCTAATATTTTTTTTCTTTATGCTAACGAAATATTTCATGCGTCTATGTGTCGGTATTTTTCAAATAACAACTGTGTTTCAATTCGATCAGATCAGTATAATTTGAATTATTGGAAAAACAAAATTTCGGTTGGCTATAATTCCGAAACTATTCAAAGAATTTTACCAACTAATGATGCTAACCGAGATATTTATGCCCCAAACCTACTCTGCAAAAGTGAACCATCTAACTCATTTCGATCGAGATTGATCGTGCTTCATTTGACCGTGGATATTTTATTAATCCTTCTGATTATTCCGAGGAACAAGCGCGCCAACAATTAAAAAACTGCTCACTTCATTGGGCATGTAACAAGCACTTAGCAGAATATACCCAGTTGAATGCTAGAGCTATAAACTCTCGTCTATCACTCACGATTCACGAAGTGATTATTTTTAATAGCTTTTTTTTATAAATAATCTTTTGGTGGATCTTTACTACTAAATACTGAGTCTCATTTTGATCACTTGATCTCTAAGGCGTTTGACAGGTTGGACCATGGTGTTATTCTAACAAAGTTGTCTTCGTTTGGCTTAACGAAGGATTTCATATTTTTCCTTGCAACATATCTTGCAGATAGGAGAATGTTCGTTCAATGTTTTGGAGTCAGATCATTTGTGTTTTCCGCATCGTCCGGTGTTCCGCAGGGTTCCATTTTGGGTCCCCTGTTATTTATGTTATTCATGAATGACTTGGATGAATATCTGCTCTGTCCGTTTCTTTTGTATGTCGATGATTGTAAGTTGTATCGCCGTATTGTTTCCATTCAGGATTGCTGGGATCTCCAGGGTGACATCGATAGGTTGGTCCATTGGTGTGGTACAAACAGGCTTTCATTGAATATAAAAAAGTGCAATGTGATGTCCTTCGGCCGTGGAAAGTGTAAACTTCATTTTCAGTATAACGTTGAAGGTAGTATTTTGGATAGGTTGACTGAATGCGGGGATCTGGGGGTCTTGTTCGATCAGCGGTTGTTCCCCATGTGAGTGCAACTGTTTCGGTGGGACTCAGGACTCTTGGTTTCGTGCTCAGAAACTCCAGATACCTGTTTGAGATCCGATCTCTTTTTCTTCTTTTTACTTCGCTTGTGAGGTCGAGGCTGGAGTATGGATGTGTTGTGTGGAATCCTGGTTATGCAGTGCATGTTGATAATTTGGAGAAAATACAGAGGCGATTTCTGAAGTATGTTAGTTTTAAAATTGATGGCATCTATCCGATTCGTGGTATTACAAATGAGTATTATTTAAATAGATTTCATGTGAATTCTCTAGAGGGACGTCGAGTTTATCTAGGAGTTCTTTTTCTACGTAAGATCATTTGTTTCGAAATTGATTGCCCTTACTTGCTAGCCTCAGTGGATTTGCACGTCCCAAGACTGCCTGTTCGAAACATATCCACATTTTACCTCCCGTTTCCACGAACTAATGTGCTTCGGTTTTCGCCGCTGTTCAGAATTTGTAAAGATTTTTGTATTTTTCAACATGTATTAGATATTTTCAACTGTACTCAATTAGATGTGAGGAGGGCTGTGTTGAGGTCGCATTCTTTGTGATAAGCTGTTTTTTGCATTCATCTGTGTGAATGATATATAATATGTCTTATATATATATTTTTTTTTTCCTATGGAAATTTGATGATATTTTGTATTTTTGCTTTATTCCCAATCTGTAATTGGCTAAGGCTGTAGATTGGTGTACTTAAATAAATAAATAAATAAATAAATAAATCACAAAAGTAAGTTTCTAGTTATATTGATAACAAAACTTTCTAATTTTTGTTCTCTCTCCCTAGTTCCCGATATATACAAAACTGCATATTCATGTCGTAATTGTACAAGCTGGTGCTCAGTTTCAGTTGGATCAAATGATTCGGAAAAAAATATTAAAAATTGGTTCAAGCACTGACGTGAAGTCAGAAGTTTTTGCGCGTATGTTCTATTGTCCATTCTTCTGTATTGGTCACCCTTAATCGAATTTACCATGATGAATTATGTTGTCCATTCTCCTGTATTGGACACTCAATTCGAATTTACCAAAGTAAATTCGAATTAAGAGTGTCCAATACAGGAGAATGGACAACATAATTTACCATGGTAAATTCGATTAAGGGTGTCCAATAGAGAAGAATGGACAATAGAACATACGCGCAAAAGCTTCTGACTTCACGTCAGTGCTTGAACCAATTTTTTTTTCGTGATTTTTTTCAAATTTTCTAGGGGTACGGTTCTTAAAATTTTTTTTTTTCGTCATTATTTTCAAAATTTCTAGGGGTGCGGTTCTTACAAAATTTTAAACACGTCTTTATGTTAATTTTCTACTACTAGTTACCAAGCTTCAATTCGATCGAATATTTATTTTTTGAGTTATCAAGGAAATAATATTCCAGGTGGGTATAACTCGGAAACCGTTAGACCGATGATGCGTAAAAACGAACTCAACTCTCCCTTTTGGATACGCAACCTACCCTGAAAATTGCAAGTCCCTATCTGCTTTCGTTCGAAAGCTATCGAGGCAACGGTCACCCATCTACTGAACTCACACAAGAATGCTCGAATCTCAAACAATATTTAACCGATCGTATTGAAACTTGAAACTTAGCAGTAGAGTGAGGTTATGAAGGCTCTTGCAAAATTTCAGCAATTTCAAACGAATAGTTACTGATATATAGAATTTTTTTTTATTTTCAATGATTTATTAAAAATTTTCTACAAATGCTATCCTCACCAAATTTCGCGAACATTTTTGCGTTGGCATTCTACAACTAATAGCTATGTTTGAATTCAATCGGTTTAGTATTTTTTGAGTTAATGAGGAACAAAAAACCACCAAATTCCAGAAAATTTCAGATGGCTATAACTCTAAAACCGTTTGGCCGATTATGCTCATAAACAAACTAAAATGTCGCGTTCTGGTGCACATCCTAACCTGAGCCACTATCTCTTTACGTTCTCAAGTTATCGTGACAACAAAAATATTTTTTAATAATATTTTTTTTTATTTTCTAGCCATACGATTCACATAAAATTCCACAAACGTGCTTAGGTTCATATTCTACAACTACTCACCAAGTTTCAATTCGATCGGATTCATATTGGTTAAAAACAAAATTATTACTCGGAAACCACTTGGCCGATTATACCCATTAACAAATTTGTCCGTCGCATTGGGATGCACCACCCACCCTGAAAATTTTGAGTCTCTAGCTCTTTTCGTTCTCAAGTTATCGTGGCAACGGCCGGACCGACGGACGGCCGGACGGACAGAATCAAATTTGACCTCGAATTCTTCATTGGGGAGTCGAACTAAATCGTTTGAGACCATTTTCGTCAAAAAATTCGAAAGTTACAGACATTTGGGCAAAACTATAACGCGATGTTCCCCAGAACATACGCGCAAAAAGCATTGGTGTGAAGTCAGTACTCTACGGCACTTACTCACGTTGACTAATTTTAATTTAATGATGCGTGCTTCTAGCTCAGTTAGTAGAGAGTTTGACTCGGAACCACAGGTCCCGGGTTCAATCACGTGGCTCAGGAATAAGGATTCAATAATAAAGCATTCCCGGAACGCAACTGATTCTCCTAATTCGAAAAACACCCTAGAAACTTCTGAGGGAAGACCAACCTGTCACAGTGAAATCCTATAATCATAATCGTGTCACTATCAAGCGTGCCAAAGCAGACTGACCTAACTTTATTACCGTTTCCATAGTGAAGTCAATCTGTTTTGTTGTGCTTGTTAATGAAATGATTATGATTATGTTATTTTAGTTATCATCCGTTGTGTTCTATGCAGGCTTTGCTAGTCCGTGCTTACGCCATCTAAAGAACAACACTGTTGATTCCTTGACCAAGATTGAATGGTAGCCACTACCGTATGTCACTCCTAGCCACGGGATTGAACTTGGCACCTCCAGTTGCGAGACAAAAGCTCTATTCATTGAGCTAGCACTGAATTAAAATTTTTCAAAGTGAACAAGCGTGCCGGGGAGTACTAATATCACGTCAGTTTTCTATTATATTTTTTCTAGATAACTACACAATTTCAATTTGATCAGATCAGTATTTTTCAAGTTGGGAAAACGATAATTCAAATGGCTATAACTCCGAAACCACTAGCCTGATTTTACCAATGAGTGAAACTGGCCAGGATATTTACTGCCCAAACCTACCCTGCACACTTCAATTATCTAACTCATTTCGTTCGAGAGTTATCTTACTTACGGAAAGCTTGAAAGAATTAGGTTAACTTTCTCTTCATCAATAAACATTCAATTAACTAACTTGTTGTATTAATAACAACTATTAGAATTATCATGCAAAATTTTACACCTGATTAATCTCTAGATTATACAATGTACAATACAATAATATCTCATTTCCTAGCATAAATTGATATCATGGTTGGCATAAAAATATCCAATGGATAAACACAAACGATGAGAAAAAAAAAAATGGGTTCAAGCCCTGTGGACAGGAGCTTTCTGGCGCTCTAGTTCAAACAGACAAATTATATCTCCGAAAGTATTGGTTTCTCAGAGTTGGGAATTATATCAATGTATTCATATAATAGAACTGCATCCTAAAGGAAATTCAATTCAAATAATAGTTTATTTATCAAGATTAAATGAGCAATCATGAGAATGAGAAAAGCACCATGGAAGAAATCAAATTAAATCTGGCCAATTTTGCCCAATAACGAACTTAACCGAGATATTCATCTCCCTAAACTACTCTGAAAATTTCAACTACCTACCTCATTATCCGTTCGAGAGTTATATCTATGTCTATGGATGAAAAGCAGTCTCACTACTCTCAGATCTCTTACTTCATGTTCAGTTCCGAAATGTAAGAATTTTCTGAGAAAAACTAATATCGGAGCGAACAACTGAGATTTAACTCACTTCGCTCACAATTCTTCGATTGATTAGTCTCAGGAACATGGAACATCATTTGACATTATGACAATTCATATTCATACATAGAATAATATCATTCTGTGACAACGTTGAAATACGATTTATTATTGAAATTTTGAAAAATCATATCTGAGATTTTTCTCACTTCGCTCACAATTCTTCGATTGATTAGCATAGACAAGATATACTATGATTTATTAGTCTCAGGAACATCATTTGACATTATGACAATTCATATTCATACATAGAATAATATTATTCTGTGACAACGTTGAAATACGATTTATTATTGAAATTTTGAAAAATCATATCTCCGAAAGTATTAGCTTGTTAGAGTTAAAAATGATATGATTGGATTCTCATGAAAAAACTTTTTATTAAAAAAAATTTAATTTGGAATTTGTTTCGTAAAAAAAAAATTTTTTTTTTGTTACTCCGAAACCATTTGTCCGATTTTGCCCAATAACGAACTTAGCCGAGATATTCATCCCCCAAACCTACTCTGAAAATTTCAACTCTCTAGCTCATTCCGTTCGAGAGTTATCGTGCCTACGGCCGGCCGGCCGGACCGGCCGGACAGAATGAATTTCGACCACGGATTCTTGATCAGTGAGTCGAACCAAATCGTTTAAGACCATTTTCATCGAAATATTCGAAAATTACAGACATTTGGGCAAATTGATAAGCACTCAGTTCCGAGGAACTAGAGCGCCAAAAACACTGACGTGAAGTCAGTACTCTTTGGCACGCGTGTTCTTGGTAGCTAATTTGAATTGAATGATGAGTACTTCAAGCTCAGTGGCCGAAGATCTACCCAAAGGATAGTGGACATCATTCACTGTCGGTTCAAAAATTAACAGTGCTGTATCTAAGCTGCCATTAGGATAGAGTAGCAAAGTTGAAAAAAAACACTACTGACTCTCCTTAGTCGCACAAGCTCCTAGAAGATTCTGAGGGATCTCCTTGGGAAAGACCTGGGAGGGTCAGTATAATCATAATCATGTTTATAGCACGCGCGCGATTTTTTTTATGTCACGTGATCTTCACGAAATTTTGCGAAAGTGTTTGATTTGGTCTTTTGCATATAACTACTGAGTTTCAATTTTAATCAGATCAGTATTTTTCGAGTTACCGTGAAAACAAAATTTTAAAATTTTTTAAATTTTTTTTTGCCACTTTAAAGCCATCCGATCAGTACAAAACTTTTCATGTGTATAAAGGTCATGATTCTACAATTTGATGCCAAATTTCAGAAAGATCGAGTGATCGGTTCCAGAAATATTCATAAAATACATTTTAACTAAAAACGGCTTTAACTCCGAAACCGCTAGGTGGATTTCACCCGTTAACGAACTTGTCCAAGATATATACGCTAAAAATCTACCCTGCAAATTTCAACGCTCTAAGTCGTTCCGTTCGAGAGTTATCGTGCTAATGGCCGGCTGGCCGGACCGGACGGACAGAATTGATTTTGACCTCGAATTCTTCATCAAGGAGTCGAATCCAATCGTATGGGACCATTTTCGAAAAAAAATTCGAAAAATACAGACATTGTGACGAAATGATCGCACGCTGTTCCTTGCGGAACACGCGCGCAAAAAGAATCTTTCAATTCGATGAAGAAGTCAATGTTATTGTTACTGAATATTTCTCCCTAATAACTTACGAAAGAATGCCATAAAAAGTTGCTTTGAGAATGCCGCCTGGGAGCATATGGTTCGAGAGCGCGTGAAAACCAACGTTGCCATTTCTGGAGGCCACTACGCTTGGCGCGTATCCTATAGTGTTTCCTTCGTATACTGCTCGGCACACTAGCGCCCGTGATATACTCTCGAACTAAAAGATTGTACTGTATAGAAATGGGGTGCGTAGTGACCTCAAATCGATTTTTTGATATGTTGATCCCTGAAGTCTCCTGAGTCCAACAAGCTAAGAAACAAGTCAAAACGTTGTCACCTCCGATTTCGGAGGTGACAACGTTATATATGAAGTGACAACGCAAAAGGAGTTTCTATTTTGGAGGTGAGAATGACACTTTATAACTATATATATATATATATATTGCGGATAAGTATATTTAAATGGAAAAGTATAACGGGTGATTCCGCAAAAGAAGCACCTTTTTTTGGTTTCTTGGTTGCCCTCACAGAACACAAATAATAGGTTGCCCTGTCCTGAAGAAGGCAACTAGCAGAAACACGTGTCGGCAGGTACCAGCAGAATTATTTTCTCTGCTTCTTTTGCGGAATCACCCGTTATACTTTTTCATTTATATATATATATATATATATATATATATATATATATATAAATAGAATCTATTCTATTGTCTCTGGTTTTGATATATATATATATATATATATATATATAAATAGAATCTATTCTATTGTCTCTGGTTTTGCCTTGAAGTATTCTATCTCTTTTTAATGCTGATATCAATGGTCTCTTTCTCAGAACCAGTCCATATTATTCTATGTCTATGGTATGTGCGGTCGAACAAATCTATATATATATATATATATATATATATATATATATATATATATATATATATATATATATATATAAATATTTCACGAGATTGAAAAAACTGCTTCAATCTAAGCTAAACTCCAAGGCTCTGTTTACTTCAGTAAACATGTGGGCGCTTCCGTGTCTGGCGTACTCTTTTCGGAATAATCAAGTGGACGGATGCAGAATTGAAAGCACTTGACATAAAAACCCGCAAGTTTCTAACTAAACACGGAATTCATCATCCGCATGCATCCACCCATAGGCTTTATATCAAGAGACAGGAAGGAGGTAGAGGACTTCAAAACATAGAGGCATTGTACAGTAGAACAATAACAAGCATGCGAGAATATTTTCATGCACAGAACTCACCTTTGTTACAGGCAATATGTCGAAATGATGAAAATTTAAGTCCATTGAATCTCGGTGAGCAGGAGGGTCCAAGCGGAAATATAACAACTGAACAACGCATCCAGGAATGGAGGGGCAAGGCGCTTCATGGGAGATACCCTGGAAACCTGGAAAAGAATAATATCAATAAAATGGAATCACTGACTTACCTGAGAGCCGGATACCTGTACCCAGAGACGGAAGGTAGACTCATCGCTGTACAAGATCAGGTGGTTCCGACGAGATCCTATATAAAAAACATAACAGGAAGGAATATACCCACTGATAAGTGCCGCAGATGTTTGCAGGCAACGGAGTCTATACAACACGTCGTGTCCTCCTGTTCCGTCTTAGCGCCAACAGAATACACTGAAAGACATAATGCTATGGCAAGGGTCTACCATCGAGCCATTGCTGAAAAAACGGGCTCGATCAAAATAAAAAATAAATCATTCGAATATCATCCAAGCCAGGTTCTGGAAAACGACTCGTTTAAACTTTATTGGGATATGGTCATAACAACAGACAAACCAATACCGCACAATAGACCGGATATAGTGCTTTTCGATAAGGGCCAGAGAACTGCCATAATTATGGATGTCAGTGTCCCCGCGGATGATAATATTTCTAAAGCGTACACGGAAAAAATATCTAAATACCAGGACCTGGCTTTCGAATTGAAGACCATTTATGCCCTCAACTCGGTAACGATTTTGCCCCTTATAATTTCCACCAATGGACTGGTCGAGGCGCACCTGGAGGAGCACACTCTGAGGCTGGGTTTGAGGAGGGAATTGATCAGTACTGCACAATGGCAAGTTATCCTTGGAACAACAAGGATAGTGCGTAGGTTCCTTACTACATCCTGAAGATACCCTGTCCGCTGTGCGGACCGGTATAATCAGAGAACCAACCCCACTGTGGTGATTTATTAAAAAAAAAAAAAAAAAAAAAAAAAAAAAATATATATATATATATATATATATATATATATATATATATCTTGATACAGCGGGACATAACAGAACCGTTTCGGATATCTAGGGGTACAAATGGGGATCTTTGGTACTTATTGGACCGGTGCCCATATGTTTCTAGATGCAGCGGGTATTGTCAGTACCGGTCCCAATAAGTTTTCGGATATGTAGTGGGACATTACGGTACCATTTCAGAAATATATGGAGCGGTACTTTTTGGGATCAGTGTATATAAGTTGAAATTTTCCAATTCAGTATAAGTCCTCCTTTGTAATAATATTTTCCTTCCATATGAAATTCCGCTAAATAATTGCAACATATTACACGGCTCTACGAAAAAATGTTTGTTCTTCGTCCTAAAGTTTATTTTATAATTTTCTGGATTATTATAAACAAAAACGAGAAGAAAATACCTTTTAGCGCGTATATTCTGGGGAACATCGCGTTATCATTTTGCCCAAATATCTGTAACTTTCGAATTTTTCGCCGAAAATGGTCTCAAGCGATTGAGTTCGACTCCCTGATCAAGAAATTATATTGTTGTCCAGCCGGCCGTTGCCACGATATGTTGAGAACGGAAAGAGATAGCGACTTGAAATTTTCAGGGTAGGTGGCGCATCCCTATAGGACGGACAAGTTCGTTAATGGGCATAATCGGCCCAATGGCTTTCGAGTTTGCAAACCGAACTAATAAACAGTATTTGTCGTCTCTTCAAGAACCGTAGTACCTGTAGCAAAGAATTTCAGCTATAATTTGTTCCTTCCTCTAGCCATCTTTATTTTTTGGGAGAATGTTCTGTTTTGATAGTAAAAGAAGATGTAATATTCGGGTGATAATTTCCGGCATTGGGGGCGACGTTGGAGGTGGTACACCACACAATATTTTTATTAAAAATCCGGCCACCTTAAAAGTTTTCAAATATTATGTTCTGTATGGATAGTAACAGAATTTATAATACTCGGTTTCAAATTTCCGGCCGTCAGGGCAGCGTTGGAGGTAGCATTTTTTCTGCAATATTTTTATTATCGCCCGTTAAAACTTTGGAAATATGCTCGGAAATATGTTCTGCATCGATAAAAAAAGAATTTATAATACTCGGTTTCAAATATCCAGCCGACAGAGCGGCTTTAGAGGTGGCGCTTCTTCTGCAATATATTTATTGAGAATCCTGCCGCCTTGAAAATATTTGAAATCGGATATTACAATGTTTTTACTGTCTATACAGAACATATTTTTCAATTTTCAAGGTGGCAGGATTCTCAATAAAAATATTGCTGAAAAAGTGCCACCCCCAACGCGCTCTGATGGCTGTATATTTCAAACCGAGTATCATAAAATCCTTTTCTATCCATACAGAACATATTTCCAAAGTTTCAACGTGACAGGATGTTTAATAAAAATATTGCAGAAAAAACGCCACCCTAACGCCGCCCTGACGGTCTGTTATTTGAAACCGAGTATTACAAATTCTTTACTGTCCATATAGATCATATTTTCAAACTGTTAAGGTGGCAGGATTCTTAATGAAAATATTGCTCAAACAGTGCCACCCCTAACGCCGCCACCATTCTGACTTGAAACCAAGTATTACAATTTTTTATTTTTGAAAATATGTTCATGAAGAACATAATTTCATAATTTCAATTTGGCAGGATTCTCAATAAAATATTACTGAAAAAATTTTCTTGCGCGTACGTTCTGGGGAACATCGCGTTATAATTTTGCCCAAATGTCTGTAATTTTCGAATTTTTCGCTAAAAATGGTCACAAACGATTGGGTTCCACTCCCTGATGAAGAATTCTAAGTCAAATTTGATTCTGTCCGTCCGGCCGTTGCCACGTTAACTTGAGAATGGAAAGAGGTAGCGACTTGAAATTTTCAGGGTAGGTGGCGCATCCCAATACGACGGACAAGTTCGTTAATGGGCATAATCGGCCCAATGGTTTCTGAGTAATAATTTTGTTTTTAATCAATATAAATCCGATCGATTTGAAACTTGGTGAATTGTTGTAGAATTTGAACCTAAGCAAGTTTGTCAAATGTTGTGAGAATCGTATCACTAGAAAATTTTTAAAAAATTCTTAAAATCCAATACAGGAGAACCGACAATAGAATTTGACATGGTAAATTCGATTAAGAGTGTCCAACACAGGAGAATGGACAATAGAACATACGCGCAAAAGCTCCTGACTTCACGTCAGTGATTGAACCAATTCTTTTTTTTTACAATCAAAACAAAACATTTTCCCCAATAATCAAGGTGGCAGGAGGAAGGAACAAAATATTGCTGAAATTGATTGCTAAAGGTACTAGGGTTCTTCAAGAAGGAGAATATTGTGCAATAATCAATATGCGAATGATATATGCTACTTTTGGCCATTTTTTCATATCTTATATCGTATCAGACTATTTAAAATTGAGACGGCATTTATCAGTAGAAAACACCAGACTTCTGAAAAATCTGAGACCAAAGTTCATTATTCAATTCATAGTTGGCACTGTTGTACAATAAATGACGCATATATTTCACCCTATAGAATCTGGCGGTGAGTAGTTGAAGTACCTATTGAGTTCTTTTTCTCACCGATTACGAAGCTCAGGACCGACAGGACAGAATTCAGCATGGTAAATTCGATTCTGTTTTGGGCAATTGTCATACGAAACTTGTATTTTTGGCGCTCTAGTTCCTCGGAACAGATTGCTCATCAATTTGCCCAAGTGTCTGTAATTTTGGAATTTTTGGCTGAATTGGTCTCAAATGATTTGGTTCGACTCACTGATCAAGAATCCGAGTGCGAAATCGATTCTGTCCGGCCGGCCGACCGGCCGTAGGCACGATAACTCTCGAACGAAAGGAGTTAGCGGATTGAAAATTGCAAGGTGGTTTTGGAGCGTAAATATCTCGGACAAGATCGTTAATGGGCGTTAACCATCAAGGGGTTTCGGAGTTATGGCCGATTTTAGTAAAAATATTTTTTATGAATATTTCCGAAACCGATCACTCGATCTATCTGAAATTTAGCACCAGACTGTAGAAGACAGTAGAATCATGACCTTTATACGCATGTGAAGTTTTGTATTGACCAGATTACCGCAAAATGTCAACAAAAAAAATTGAAAATGTGGTGCAGTTCTCATTCTCATGATTGCTCATTTAATCTTCATAAATAAACTATTATTTGAATTGAATTTCCTTTTTGATGCAGTTCTATCATATTAATACATTGATATTATTCCCAACTCTGAGAAACCAATACCAGATATAATTTGTCTGTTTGAACTAGAGCGCCAGAAAGCTCCTGTCCACAGGGCTTGAACCCATTTTTTACCTACTCGGTGGAATTTTGGGCCGGTTCAACCCATTTTTGGGTTTTTTAGGAATTGACTTGTTCAACATATGGCGCAGAAGAACTTCTTATTGTAAAAGGGGTCAATATTGCAATATACAAGCTGTTTATGAAAACTTCGTCCCTTAAATGGTGAATTGAATTAATTTCTTAGACTGAAAATAGATAATTTATTTGATAGTATTATCGATTAGAATCTGCTGAATTATTCCATAGTTCCAATTTAAACCTACTAATATATCAAATAAATCCTGCTGTAATATTCCATAATTCCAAATTTGGAAATGATTAAAAAAGGGCCTGTTTTGAATCAACTTAGTAATAGTACCTATGTTTATTTAAGTAGGAGTATATTATTTTTATTTTGTTTTCTATTTTAACGATAAAATCTGAACAGTTTCACTAAAAACGCAAATGGTCAATTGGTCAAATATCTGAATATTTAAATATCCAAATATCTTGTTAGATAAATAGTCAAACATTGGAATAATTTAACTGTCGAATCTTTTCAGATTTGTTTCAGACCTGGCTAGTAATATTCATTGAGAAATATTCACCGACTTCCTTACAATCGCCACAAACAGAACTATATTTTTGGCGCTCTTGTTCCTCGGAACAGAGTGCTTATCACTTTGCCCAAATGTCTGTAATTTTCAAAATTTTTGGCTGAAAATGGTCTTAAACGATTTGGTTCGACTCACTGATCAAGAATCGCGTGGTAGAAATCTATTCTGTTCGACCGTCCGGCCGTTAACACGACTGCTCTCGAGAGCTTATGAGGGGTCTCCTTCGGGAAGACCTAGGAGGATCAGTATAATAATATACAAAATATACAAAATACAAAAAAGCATTGAAGTTCGCAGGGTAGGTTTAGAGTATAAATATCTCGGACAAGTTCGTTAACGGGCGAAATCCATAAAGCGGTAGCGCAGTTATGGCCGTTTTTAGTAAAAATATTTTTAATGAATCTTTCCGAAACCGATCACCTATCTGAAATTTAGCACCAACTTGCAGAATAATGACCTTTATATGCATGCGAAGTTTTGTATTGATAGGGTTGCCGTGAAACCTCAATACAATAACTCTCGAACAGAATAAGCTAGGCAGTTGAAATTTTCGGAGTAGGTTTTGGAGATGAGTATCTTGGTTGAGTTTGTTATTGGGCAAAATCGGCTTGATGGTTCCAGAGTAACGAAAAAAAAATTTTTTTTTACATTACAAATTTCAAATTCTATTTTTTTTAAGATGCAGTTTTATCATAAAAATCCACTGATATCATTCTCAACTCTAACAAGCTAATACTTTCAGAGATTTGATTTTTCGAAATTGAATAATGAATCGTACTTCTAGGTTTTCACAGTGCTGTACTTAATTTTTCTATCTATGAATTATTATATGATCTGATTTTTCCATGAGAGACAAATGTCAAAATTATTACTGGTTCATTATTCTTCATATAAAATAAACCTCCTCTTCTATAAAACAAAGTATTATTGAATGCAAAATAACCAATGAAATAACCTCAGCTATCGTAGAATTATGAGAATGATATGATATTATACTTTTAAGGTGATAATATAATGCCCGTGGATAATCCACATGATGATGGAAATATATTCTTCTTGGTAAGATACATAATCAAATTGGGTTCAGAATATCTCCAGTAAAAAGAGAACTGCACTATTGTCTGAGTTTGAATTTATATAATATAATTTTCAGAGCAGATTTGAGGAATGAATATCTCGGATGTCGGATAAGTTCGTTATTGGGGAGAATCGGTCTGTTTGAATTTAATTTCTTTTGTGATGCAGTTCTACCGTGGGAATCCATTTACATCATTTCCAGAGACCAATAATTTCCGAGATATGATTTGTAAAAGTTTGAACAAGAGTTGTGAATTATATCAATGAATTTTTAGGATAGAACTGCATCATAATAGAAATTAAATTTAACAAGGGTGCCAAAAATTATTAATCCAAAACCACCAGACCGATTGTACCCAATAACGAACTTATCCGAGAATTTCATTCCTCAAATCTACTCTGAAAATTATATAATATCAATTGAATCTTAGCCAATATTTCAGTTTTGCTTTTACAGGATATTCTGAACCCAATTTGATTAAGCTACCCAAGTATATATATTTCCATCATCATATGGATTATCCAAGGGTGATATAACGTATCACCCAAAAATATACAAATCCGATCCAATTAAAATTCGGTAATTAATTGTACAATGGTAATTTTCACGGAGTTTCGTGTATATCGTATCCGGCAATTATTTGATGCTTAAGTTTTTTCGTATATTATCGGATATTTAATGAATTCCAATTCCTATAGAATACATGTGCCAGAATAAAAAATTCTGTGATCTTAGACGATTCTCTCAATACTCAATCAAAATGGTATGAAATGTATTTGTGCCGTATAAAAACTGAGAAAACGGTCTATATCGATGGTAAATTCGATTAAGGGCCGGTTTCTGAGAAATATAACATGTGGTTTATCTTCCGTTTATCTGTTCAATTCAATAGAATTCAGTACATAAACGGAAGATAAACTCCATTCAAATGCGTCAGAAATCGGCCCTAGTTTCAAATAGCGGTGAATAGATAATAGAACATGCGCGCAAAAGCTCATAACTTCACGTCAGTGTTTGAACCAATTTCTTATATCTGTTAAAACAGGAGAAATGGCACCATCGAATTGAAGTTGTTTCGCGCCAAGGGTTTCACACGTGCTCCGCACATGGGCACATGGCCAGCCTGATAAGAAATGGGACAACGGGTCGAGGAACAAAGGTGTACTGAATTGGAGACAGGAATGCATTCCAGCGCCAAAACCAAATTGAAAGTTTTCAAAATTAACTAACACAAATCTCAGAGAAATAGTCCGGTATTGTAATGCGTGTTGTATCTCAACAAGATCAATTTTGATACATTTCTAATAAATCAATATTGATAGGGTGTCCGGTGAGTGCTTGTATGTACATGGTTCAACCACAAATACACAAATAGGCTTTGCTACGAGGAATTCAATTCTGCAGAACTTGGGGAAGCATTTCGCTACTGATATAAAGGCTGGTTTTTTAATTTTAAAAGAAATTTGTCGAACTCATAGCTTAAAAACTTGTGAATCAATTTACATTCGGTAGGAGGTTTTGTTAGAGGAAGACAAATTATAGCCCAAACAATTTTTTAAAACACCCTATCTGCCCGCATTTAGGTCCGTCCGTGAGTACGGACTCCCGAATGAAATGAGTAAGAGAGTTCAGTTTTGCAGGGTAGGTTTGTGGCATAAATATCTTAGTTAGGTTTATTACCGGGCAAAAATGTTTATAATCAATGTTAGTATTGTTAATAGTTGACTTATTATGATATCCACAGTAACTCAGGGGACACTCCGTAGTTATATCTTTTTTTTTGTTTTTTCAATACTGGCAATAATCCTTCCAATAAGCTTCTATAGAATTCATTTGAAAAAATATTACACTGAATATTTCGGAGAATGTTTTATGATTCAACAAAAAAATCCAAAAAAATTGCCTGATCATACAGATTGATCAAGAAATTTTATTGTTGAAAAAATAGATTTTCACTCCATTTCTTCTCCTAACCAAGTCGATATTTCAACCTGTTTGATAATAATTCTTATGTTCTATAGCTATTCAAACAAAACATAAAACAACTTTGAGCAATTTCTTAAGTAAAAATTTTATTTTCTAACAATATTTTTGTTTCTGATCGTAAAATCGGTTTTCCGTAATCTGAAATAATTGTTGTGCAATTCTTTGTCTGAATAGGTGAAGAATTTAATAATTGGTATATCAATTTCATATAATGTGGAATATCAATCAACCTAGTGGGAAAAATGAAGTGATAAAACATTTTTTTCGACATTAGAATTCATTATTACCCCTTTTGTATGATAGAGCCAAGCAATTTTTTTTTATATTTAAGTAGAACTGCTCATAAAAGTGGAAGAAATCTTTAGTGTTTGAGTACAGAGTGAACTTTTATTAACAAAACGTTTGAGACCATTTTCAGGCAAAACTTCGAAAATTACAGACATCTGGGCAAATTGTTGAGCACTCTGTTCCGAGGAACAAGAAAGCCAAAAAAGATAGGTAATGTTCAAAATTATCCGACTTTAATCCTGATTTTTATGGTGAGCGAAGTGGATCTCTCTCTTTCGCGGCCGAAATCAGTGATATTAGTAATAATATAATTGCAATTTTTGAAATCTGTCAGTTAACTCGTTCTAGATCTATTGAACTTTTACATTTCAGTCAATATCTGCAAATCACACTATATCCAATACCAACGCCCTCAGGCGATTAAAATTTTTTGATGTGTCCACTTAGATGAACTCATTGTATGGTTTTCCTTTTTCGCATAACCACTGTGACACCTTGTATATAATACTAATAATAATATGGAGTTTATTGGTTCGGAAACTACAATTAACGAAAGCTTCGATTTTCAACCATGATATTTAAGAGGTTAGCTAGCTGTACTCCAAAACGCCGGTCCTGATCTTCGTACAGTGAACTCTTGATAAGTCGAACATCGATAAGTCGAACTCTTAGATAAGTCGAACATTTTTTCCGGTCCCAATTCATGGGTATCTAACCCTGTATACTTTCACCTCAATGAGTCGAACAGAGTTCTTGAGAGCAAAGAGTCTAGTAGATGAGTCGAACTTCTGGAAGGGTCCACAAGAGAACCTCCACCTCTATCAGTCGTACTCCTAACCATCATCTCCTCTATGAGTCGAACTGTTTGATCTAACGAATGAAACCGAAAAGAATTCGGTATGCAAACGAATCACCACATTTGGTAGCCATCATATATATTTTTCAATCGCTCAGTACATTGTTCAATTTATTTTTTATTTGTTTATTGAGCCGCCGTGCGCTGAGATCGTTTTAGTCATGGATACGCGAAAACTGAAAATTGTATCAGTAGCAGATGAACTCGAACTCATTCGGAAAGTAGAGGAAGGAGAAGAAAGTAAAACCCTTATCGCTAACAAGTTTGGAATTCCTAAATCCCAATTTTTATCTATCATGAAAAATAAAATTAATATCTTCCTCAGAGTTAAAGGAAAATCAGTCCACCGGTACCGTCAGAAATTGCCTCGGCATTCAGATGTTCGCATCTTCCCTAGGCCACGAATTTACAGCGAGTAGTGGTTGGCTACGTAATTCCAAAAAAAGATACGGAATTTCTGGAAGAACCTCCTTAGGTGAAAGTGCTAGGGTCAATGAAGACACTTGTCATCAACCCTTGTTTCTCATTAACTACTGTTGATGTCGTGAATACGCGAGTTTTTCCCTCAATGAGTCGAACTCTCACCTCAATAACTCGAACGTTTGGTGAGACGAACCATAGATAAGTCGAACAGTTTTTTATGGTCCCTGGGAGTTCGACTTATCGAGAGTCCACTGTAATTGGCACAGAACACAAATTGGTGTGAAAAGGATCTAAGACTCAATACTTCAACTACCCACCGCTAGATGCTATAGGGTGAAATATATCCGTTACAGTGACTATATTCCCATATCTATCTATATATAGCATATATACTCACTGTAGTATCCGTCATTTATTGTACCACAGCGCCGCGCCAACTGTGAACCGAAGAATAATGAATCGAAAATTATAGACATTTGGGCTAAATGATAGCAAGATGATAATGCGCACAAAAATGGAGTTTTTAACGGAATGCTGAAAAGTACCTTGGCAGTCAATGTGTTGAGGATCGTTCCTCCAAAGTCTCTGTGTTGCCATAAATTATTTACTGAAAATCATGTGTTTATATGTTAGGCCACAGATGTTTGATAATTTTAGGGTTTATGGGATTTACTGGTTCACTGATGAATAATCCGAGGTCAAATTCAATTCTGTCCGTCCGACCGTTAGCACGATAACTCTCGAACGAAAGGAGTTAGAGGAATTAACTTTACAGGGTAGGTTTGGAGCGTAAATATCTCTAAAGAATTCGTTAACGTGCGAAATGCACCAAGCGTTTTCGGAGTTATGGCCGTTTTTATTAAAAACATTTTTTATGGATATTTCCGAATCCGGTCACTCGATCTATCTGAAATTTTGCATGAAATTCTAGAATCATGACCTATATATGCATGCGAAGTTTTGTACTGATCGGATTGTCATAAAATGGCATACAAAATTTTCAAAAATTATAAAATTTTGTTTCCACAATAAATCGAAAAAAATTGCTCTGATTGAATTGAGACTTTGTAAAATTTCCTGAGGATCATATGACAAAAATTCAAAAAATTACTACTATTTTGCGGAATATTTTGCTTGAAATTTCGGAACCTATTTCTTGCGCGTATGTTCTGGGGAACATCGCGTTATAATTTCGCCCAAATATCTGTAATTTTAGAATTTTTTGACGAAAATGGACTTAAGCGATTGGGTTCGACTCCCCGATGAAAAATTTGAGGTCAAATTGAATTATGTCAGGCAGGCCGTTGCCGCCATAACTTGAGAACGGAGAGATCTAGCGACTTGAAATTTTCAGGGTAGGAGGTGCATCCCAATACGACGGACAAGTTCGTTAATGGGCATAATCGGCCCAATGGTTTCCGAGTAATAATTTCGTTTTCAACCAATATGAATCCGATCGAATTGAAACTTGGTGGATAGTTGCAGAATATAAACCTTAGCATTTTTGTTAAGTTTTGTGAGAATCGTATCACTAAAAAAATTTTAAAAAATTATTTTTTATGTAATGATAACGGAAAGAGATAGGGACTCGAAATTTCCAGGTTAGGTTGTGTATCTGAATGAGACATTTGAGTTTGTTTATAAGCAGAATCGGTCAAACGGTTTTGGAGTTATACCCATCTGATATTTGGTTGTTATTTCCTCAATAACTCGAAAAATACAGAACCGATCCAATTCAAACAGGGTTATTAGTTGTAGAAAGCCAACGCGAAAATTCTCGCAATATTTCGTGAGGATCGTATGTCTAGGAATTTTTTAAAAAATCATTGAAAAAAATTTTATACATCAGAAACTATTCATCTGACATGGCTGAACATTTTGCGAGAGCCTTCAGAAGCTAACTCTACTACCAAGTTTCAAGTTTGAACATGATCGGATCTATATTGTTGGAGATCCGAGCAGCCTTATGTGAGTTCAGTAGCTGGATGGGTGACCGTTGCCTCGATAACTTTCGAACGAAATTAGATAGGCACTTGCAATTTTCGGGCTAGGTTGTGCATCCGAAGGGGAGGGTTAATTTCGTTTTTGAGCATAATCGGTCTAACTATTTCGGAGTTATACTCACCTGGAATATTATTTCATCCATAACTCAAAAAAATAGACCCGATCCAATAATTGTAGTTGGTAACTAGTTGTTAAGTATCGACATGAAGACGTGTGTGAAATTTTATGAGGACCGTAACACTAGAAAATTAAAAAAAAATTGGTTCATGCACTGACGTGAAGTCAGGAGCTTTTGCGCGTATGTTCTATTGTCCATTCTCCTGTATTGGACACTCTTAATCGAATTTACCATGGTAAATTCAATTGTCCGTTCTCCTGTATTGGACACCCTTAATCGAATTTACCATACCACAAAAGCTACTGACTTCACGTCAGTACTTTGAAGTTCGTGCCGTTCGGATTTGGAGAATGAGCGTAAGCGGTTGCGTTCCCAACGGGGTCCCATAACCGCATTTTTTTCATTTCAATCCACGGTGAAACTAATAGCCAGACTGTATCGATAGCCAGATTTGAATTGAATTTCCTTTATGATGCAGTTCTATCATAAGAATACATTGATCTAATTCCCAACTCTGAAAAACCAATACTTTCGGAGATATAATTTGTCTGTTTGAACTAGAGCGCCAGAAAGCTCCTGTCCACAGGGTTTGAACCCATTTTTTGGCGCTCTAGTTCCTCGGAACTGAGTGCTTATCAATTTGCCCAAATGTCTGTAATTTTCGAATTTTCCGATGAAAATGGTCTTAAACGATTTGGTTCGACTCACTGATCAAGAATCCGTAGTCCTTCTCTATTAAATCCGTGAGCCTTCTCTATTAAACCTACATTTCCGTGATACTCGATTTTATAACTAATAGATATCCATTCGCATATTGGTCATTGAGCAATATTATCCTTGTTCAAGAGACACAAATAAAGTTTTAGATCTTCTGGAAGTAATATCATAAAGAGGACCCAGTAAGTATCCTTGTGGCAATGTATGTTTCGAAATATCAATCATCACAAAGCGGTCCTCCTATGTACCGCTGTATGAATTTTTGCCGGTCCTGCTAAGTACCGGTGGATAATAAAAATAAAAAATGCAATATATTTCTGTTTTTACCATATACATAGGAAAATGAATAGGAATGTACACCTGCAAACAGTAAATTTTATCAACATATACGATCCGTGCGATATGTACATTCGGTCCCGGTTTGTCCCGCGGTATCAAGATATATATATATATATATATATATATATATAGATTTGTTCGACCGCACATACCATAGACATAGAATAATATGGACTGGTTCTGAGAAAGAGACCATTGATATCAGCATTAAAAAGAGATAGAATACTTCAAGGCAAAACCAGAGACAATAGAATAGATTCTATTTCTCTATGGGCAAAACCACGGTGTGGCGGTATAAGAATATATTCTTATACTGTGGCAATTGGGAACTTCCAAAACTCTGGTGGCGGGATTCGACAACTAACCAAGCTCCTAATGAGCCACGTGTTCGAGTTTAATTGTTCAGTATTCGTCGATAAACTTTTGTTTAAAAGAAAAATTCAAGTTGAAATAGTGAATATTATCCTGCCTAATATGTCTTCGACCAGAAACGACTATTGTTGTGTGCCTCAATGCAATTCATTGGCGAAAAAAATGCCAAAATGTATAGGTTTGAGTTTTCACTTCATACCTCCGGAAAACCAAATATAAATATTGGAAGAGTACTTAACCTGGACCTACATCCAGATAATCTTTATTATACCTCAAACATTACACTTATTGTTAATAATTCTTTTCACATAATATATATGTATCATATTTTGAAAAAATCATTTCAATTATTCGTAACTGTTTTACAAAAGCTTTATCTGGTTCAATTTGACACTATATTCTCATAAATAAACTAGAACATCATGCACCTGAACTTTAATTAATACATCAGTAATATATTTACACCTCCTCCGTGCTCCGATTTTACAAGAATATACCATACCTTCTATTTTAAGTTTACCATTCTCCACATTAATGGGCCATCAATTTTATGTGGTACTGAATTAAGGGCACTACTTTGTAAACATAAAGAACAAATATCTATAAAACTGGGACCACAATTTGTTTTGCCACACACGATTACATGATCTACATTTAGAACCTCTTCTCCTTCTACAAGGACTCTAGAATTAGAAGTTGAAGCTCCTATGTACTCCAGAAATTCTAATCAACTGAGTCCCTTCCTAATCATTCGCAAATAGTAACTGAAAGAACTTTTAAATATAATGGAAGTTTGACAAACATATATGAATATACTTACTGGTTGTAGTCTTTATATCAATCAAGTGCCATAAAATTAGTTATATAATGATCAATATTATAATCTATATCACAAAGTAATCCAACAATGATCTCAAGTCAATTATAATTTAAATTTTCCATGAAAATTTCGGTCAAACTTCATCGACTGACCTGTCCAACACGAGATTGTTTACATTTATTACTAGCCTGGTTAGTTGCCGAATCCCGCCACCAGAGTTTTGGAAGTTCCCAATAAATATCCCATGTATATTTGCCCATGGTATAAAAACACCATTATTTTTATACCATGATATATGCCTTGAATTATTCCATCCTTCATAACATCTCTCTTTCTAATGTATTCCGCAATGAACAGTGTGATAAAATTACGTGAGGGCCAGTCCATGTTATTCTATGTCTATGGCACATACAGACCCAAATCGGTATACTCGACCGACTATAGCGTATAGTCGGTCGAGTATACCGATTTGGGTCTGTATGTGCGGTCGAACAAATCTATATATATATATATATATATATATATATAGATTTGTTCGACCGCACATACAGACCCAAATCGGTATACTCGACCGACTATACGATCCAAAAGTGACGTTGTCAGACCCGGCTCCGGGTCTGGAAACGTTCGACTATAGAATCATAATGAGGGTGGTTAGGGGGTGCTAGGGGTGAATTTTCAGCTGGGTGTGAAAAGTCGGTTATACACGATATTATATACAGAAAGTTTCAGGGTTTGGCCAGTGCGAGGGCGCTTCTACCGATTTGAATCTGATGTATATGATTCGTATAGCTGACCGACGCGTTCAGTCCATAAACATGGCAGCACTGCACGTTGAGAGCTCCATAATATACATACCTCAAATCATCTATTTTGGATCTTATATGATCCCGGTATAGTAAACCGTCTTTATGAGCAATGAATATACTATGGATATTTCAGATTCTCACAAATTTGTGTTTACATCGTACAACCTTACGGAAGCTTATACAAACCCGATTAAGGTGGTCAAGGTCATGAATATGGTTTATTTGAGGTATTTCTGATGGAATTTTTATTTCAATCATTCGTAAGTAGAGTACCAGACAATATGACTTGATGAATTTTAAAAATTCATTCGTGATATTATACTGCGTGTACCAGTGCCAATATAAGGGTGATTCACATCGATGACTATTAGACGTTTATGGAGAACTAATCAGAATTTTGAGCTGAAAATTGACATTGGTCTTCCTTCCCAAAATATTTTTAAACCTCTACCACTTCCAGTTATACCGGAAAAAGCTACTACATTTGATGGCAATTTTAGTAATGTGCATAACTTTCTCAGTGGAAGTAGTCTGTGACTTTCCGGAAACATAGAAAGAAACTAAAACTCGATGTTTCGAAAACTTAATTGGACATCCCATTAATTTTAATTCATTTTTCATTGGATTGTTGAGAATCCAAACCCAATTAAAAGTATCTATTTTCCATGAAAACTACATAAATGGAAATATTCTATTTCGGTCTATAAATACTGGTAGAAAAAAAAAGAATAATTTTTTAAAATAATCAACAATCGCAACGAACAATTAATTAAATATCGGGAAATGTCAAATTAAGTTTTCGAAACATCGGATTTTAGTTTCTTCCTATGTTTCCCGAAAGTCACAGACCACTTCCACTAAGAAATTGCGCTTTTTCCTGATTTCAAGTTTTTCGTCGTTAACTCTCCAAGTCCTCATTTTAGGTATAGGGTTTGCTTAAGTAACCCCCCCTCTTTTTAGGCGTAGAATCGACTGAAAGAACAAAAAATGTGAGTGGCAATTTGAAAATCTTGAGTTTTGATGAATTTGAGTTGTCCAAGTTCATGGCCTTCTCGTAAACACCCTGTACATTTTTGGTGTGAACTGCCACCAGTCTGTTATACTACGTATTGGAAAAATCAAGATCGAAAAAGATTATCTCGAAAAAAACTTCTCCTGAAGAAATATTCAAAGAAAAGTGAGGCCCAGATCACTGAAATTGCTATCAAATAAGCTATCCGATGAAATAATAATATACTGGGTGTGCTATTTAAATCAAGAAAGTAGTAGTCTGTTTTCGGTATAACCGGAAGTGGGAGAGGTTTGAAATTATTTTAGGGAGGAAGATCAATATCTCAAACCCCATTATGCGAATTTTCAGCTAAAAATTCTGATTAGTTCCGTTTTTTTTTTGTAGAGGGGGAAACCTTTTATAGGCACCCTGGTTCTACGCCAGGGTAGTGTGAGACTCACCACTCACCAGCAGAACTGCCGGCATACTCACTAAAACCCCCATTCTTACCCCAAGATGGTCTGGGGCGACGGCTTTATTGCTCGCTGCCGAATTAGATGGTGTTGGGTGGCGAGTTACCCAGAATTTGTGGCGGAAGGTGAGACAGCCTCAACCCACCCCCCCGCGCGTTCGTGGGGCTCTGGATGTCATTTGGCCCCACCGGGTCTAATAGTCTATTGCCGTGAATCACCCTGTATGTTAGGCATAAATTACACCAAGAATAGCATAACCTTTGAATACAAGGTGAGTTACGACGATTATTCGTTAGAATATCTCAAAGGAATACTCGAGATAACACTTGAAATTCAATAGTTAAGCTTTGTTTGGAGAGATTAAATTTTTTAAGAATTCATTGAATTGGCTTAAGCTCTAAAAAATGTTTGCGTAGTTTGCAAGCAATAATAATTGTACGATAATATAATTTATACAGGATTATTCATCTATCAGAAGTTTCTGGAACAGTCATCATAATTTTGTGCTGAAAATGTGAATGTGGGTGCTTTCGACAATGAACACTTTCTCTAAAATATTTTGAGACCTCTTCAACTTCCGGTTGTCCGGAAACTGTCTACTCTCAAGTCTCCCACTTACACCAATATAAAAAAGTGGAGAGTATTTTCGGAGCAATGAGAATAATTTATTTCTGAAAAAAAACCCGTTGGTGCCTAGTGTCCGATGGGGTCCTGACAACCCACCGGCTACGGCCTTGACTAGCTAAACAAAAAATTATTGAAATAAGGTATGCGATCAGAATGAAGAGATAATACCTCAGAAGGTGTAATAGTAGTAGTAGTAGTTAGGTACATGAATTTATTTTGTATTGAATACTGGACCATTTCAGAATCTCAGAAACAGGCATGTTTTTCTTTCATTTGGCAGTCAGGTGACCTAATTTATTGTTACATCACGTTGAGTTGAACATTAAATGAATTGGCAAAATATGATTTTGTGTAATTCTTCGTTTAGAAATAAACTATGCATGCGTCATAAAAACCATAGTATCAATTTGATAGTGCATCTATCCAGGAATACTTAATGAACGTATTGAAAAATTCCGTCGATTGTAGTCTTGGCATCGAAAAGATTGGCGATAGATGGAATTTTTTTGAATTTTCAAAAATATTGAATATCTCGAAACCCGAGGGATTTTTACAAAACATAAAACCGATTGTTCTGGACCAGAACAACGTCCTCTACCTACAGGTATCGTATTGTCCATTCATTTTGTTACACCCTGTAGCTGAACTTTCAGAAGTGCTTTCCTAATGGATTTTTTATTGAAATATCGTTCGTTTTAGTGGACTATCCTTATGCACGTATACCTACTAATCATGGTTGAAGTAGCCCATGGAGTTGTTTTATTCTTTCATCGTGGGGGTTTCACAAACGTTGATGACCTGATTGACTACTAAAATTTTGAATTCTATCAGTCGATTAGACAACTACATTCAATTATTCTGCGAATAATCTAATCAACAATCTTTGAGTAACCCATGAGCAGTCCCATAGATATTTCAAGGAAATGATTATTTGTCCAATTTAATCCCGTTATATTCATATTCTGTTTTGAAAATCTCAATTCGCATATTCCTTTATAAAAAAGCAATGGAATTTTTAGTTTAGGTATGTGCACACGAGATGACAACATTATAATCATACAACTTAACGCTCAAGGAATTTCCAATAAAATTGACCAACTTGAAATATTAACTGATACTATTGATCCTGATATCATAAGCGTTTCGGAACACTGATGTAATAGTGAAAAAATCAACTTGATGACTCTAAAAGGTTATTCAATGGCTGCTTCTTACTGCAGGCCTACTCGACAACATGGTGGAACAGCAATTTACACTAAAGCTATGTATCAGGTGGAGGAAATATTTTATGTTATAAAGTTTCCAGAGGAAATGAATTTTGAGTTCTGCGCAATAAATGTGAAAAACTTGACTTGTTCTGTCTGTATTGTGAGCGTCTACAGGCATCCCCAAGGTAATATAGATTTGTTCACTCAAACATTGTCGCTTGTCCTGAACCATTGTTGTACAGGATCTGGAACATTTTTCGTCTGCGGTGATTTAAATATTAATTACTTCGAACAACAAAACTCCCTAGCATATTTATTAATAAGTTTCGGTTTGAGATCTTTGTCCAGCAGTACTATATCTGGCTTCATGGCATGGATCTGCCGAGTTGTTGGAAAAGCATAGTTCCAGTAGATTCGAGCTCTATCATTTTCGATGACTGATCCAATTTCCAGAGGCATATATGGTAGCACTGGCTCCTTGTGTATACCATAAAATTCTCTCAGATGGAAGTAGAGAATTCTAAGTGCCGCATTGTGTCTTTCTGTATATCCTGATGGAGCGTGGACTCTGCAAGCAGACAGTGACTGCTGACTGTGGCATGCTCTGCAAGTTGTTGGGGTGTCCACTTTCATGATGTTCTTCTTATACCATCTTGTATTTATCTCTCCATCTTTACAAGCCATAACGAATCCCTCCGTTTCAGACTTTAGTACAGCCGACTTCAAGAACGCAAAGGATAGTTCCTCCGACAGGCCCTGATCTTTCAGACTGAAATATATAGAGTGCAGACTTTTACCTATGTGGTCTTCGAGTAGCGTCTTCAGTTGTGCCTGTCTGATCTCTCTGCCCACTCTTCTCTGGTCTGTTGGCGTGATAGGTGTTCCCACTAGCTCATGGTCGATGGATTTTCCAAGGCTCTCCATCCAGCTCTAAATAGGAAAGCTCCTTGGTACCTAATTTCATGATGGGCTACCATTTTCAGAAGTGGGTCTTCACTTCTCCTTATTGCCATTTCCAACCTTTGTTGATGGTATTGGTATTCTAAACTCTGCAAACCTCTGCCACCCTGCGTTCGTGGGAGATATATTCTTTGTACCGAGCAGTTGGGATGAAGGCTCCGATTCATGT
The DNA here is from genome assembly GCA_937662695.2 of Halyzia sedecimguttata. Taxonomy (NCBI): domain Eukaryota; kingdom Metazoa; phylum Arthropoda; class Insecta; order Coleoptera; family Coccinellidae; genus Halyzia; species Halyzia sedecimguttata. The sequence goes on from OW569414.2 coordinate 76,428,488, forward strand.
TCATCACTTTACGTGTGGCCCTGTCTAGCCGGAGAGTCTCATTCACTGTCCAGTTAATTACCCCGAAAGAGTATGTGACTATCGGGGGTAGCTGACACCTTGTTTTTACCAGACAGCTGTGATTTCCATATATCCCGGATCTTCTTTTCGTAGCTGGCTGTTAAGGTATCCTTGATTCGGGTTGTCCCCAGTGCGCCTCTTTGTTGCATTCCGAGAAATTTGTAAGTTTCCTCTTCATCGAGGTGCCGAATGATTATTCCTCTTTCCAGTTCGATGTCTTCTCCTACTTCTTCAGGTCTTCCTCCTCTGCTCAGATGGAAAACAGTACATTTTTCCAAACCGAATGACATTCCTATTGCTGAGGTGTATTCCGCAACGATGTTAAGAAGTTGTTGTAGTGCTGCCTTGGAAGGAACGTACAGTTTTAAGTCATCCATGTACAGGAGATGTGAAACCAGATGTTCTCTTCTGCCTGGTGGACCGGCCTTGTACCCTATTCTGCTCTCCCTCAACTCCGGTGTTAATGGTAGGAGTGTTATGCAGAATAATAACGGGCTTAGGGAGTCTCCTTGAAAAGCGCCTCGCTTGTATTTCACCCATCCTGTATACGTGGTTCGACCTTCCGATCGAACGGCTAACTTGGTCTTCCATAGCGCCATAATGTTTTCCATCACATGGATGATGTTAGGGTGGACTTTGAGCATCTCTAGCAGCTGTATTATCAAGCTGTGCGACGATGTGTCAAATGCTTTCGCGTAATCCAGCCATGATGTATGTAGATCGCGCTTGTAGTGTTTCGCATCTTGACAAATGCTCTTGTCTATGAGAAGGTTGTCCTTGCACCCCTGTACTCCTTTCCGTGCCCCTCTTAGCTCGTAGATTTGGTTCCACACCGGTGCGATAACCTCCAGAATCCGGTTTTGAAGGACACTTGTGAGAATCTTATACAAAGTGTTGAGACACGTGATAGGGCGTTAATTCTAGGGCTGTCCTAGATCGCCTGATTTCAGTATCAGTTCAGTTCTGTCCTCTACCAACCATGATGGAATTGGCTCACGGTGAATTATTATTCCACTGAGTAATCTGGCTTCGTGTTGATGAGTAGCTGGAAAGTTCTTCCACAGTAGTTCTGGATCCCATCCAGTCCAGGTGCCGTGAAATCATTTTTGTTCTTCAGGGCTTGTCTAATTTCTTCGGTTGTTATTCCAGTTGGTTGCACACTTTGGTTGATCGCATGATGTCTGGAATCTGTGAAGTGCTGGAGTATCTCGGGTTTCCGCTGGTCGCTCGTACAATTTCTTCCAGAACCGTTCGACTTATTCTGGTGAATGCGGGTTTTCTGCCTCTACTTGTTTGTGGCAACTTGCAATAGCTTTGAGGGCTCTGTGGTGAACGTGTTGTTGTCCTCTATCTATTTCTGCTTCTTAATCAGCTTCTTCCTTGCTGCCACAAGTGATCTTATTCAATCGACAGCTTTTTGCTTCAGTAGATTGATGGTGGGCAAGCTTATCGTACGGAGTAACGCAAGCAGCTCCCCCATCATGATATATCGATTATTATTATTATTATTATTATTAATATAGGTACACCTCGCAGAAAAATATCTTTGGTTGCCATTTTCATTATCCGTTTCTATCGTGAATATATTTTCTTCGCGTCAACTGAAAAACATAGACAGGAATTTTTGCCGTCACAACTTCTCTTTCGCATCCTTTTATACATCGAAATCACCGTGGAATGACCCGAAGAGCTGGCAACACCGCTGGGATCGGAAACGTTGGTCGTATTTAGTGATGCTGTATATGTGGGACTGGAAAGTTTGCGTAATGTTTCAGGATTGAAGATGAGTATCGCTCATACAACTTTTATAAGAAAAAAAAATCTTTTCCCCTCTGAGGCTGCCTAAAGAGTTATATGTTTGAATAACTTATTTCTCACTTATATACTCGTTATATACTTTCGGATCATGTGGGTCTTAGGTCGCCTTAAGTACGTACCGGGACTCGAAGCGTCTGTTAGACAAATATATATACATATATATATATATATATATATATATACTCATAACGCGCCTTCTACCAGGCCCGGTACGTTGCACAGGCAACCGGAGGCCCGCCTTTTCTGATTGGTTTAGGAGAGTGTATTTTTTTGGAAAACATTCAGAACAGTCTTATCTTCAAGAGCAACTTCAGAGGGGAAGATTATTTTCTATATACAAAAAAATATATGAATTGAAGATTTTCGGAATCCCGACATGTTTCTAGGTGGATTTGACGCCCTCTGTGTAAAAAGTATGCACTTGTACGATTATCGGAAGCCCGGCGGTGTTGTCACTATGATCGCCTTAGATTTCCATCGAATTCTATACAAATTTAACAGTTTCAAGAGATATGTTCTGAATATTCGATGTCTCTATATACAGGGTGTTAATCAATAATTGTGAATTTTAGAGGTTATTTATTGTCAAAAAATAGGGTGGGTTTTTTATAGGTTTTTGTTGGGCAGCCCTTTATTATATACAGCCCCCTCAAGATGGCACCGGAAAACCAATTCACATTTTATTTAAACCAACTAAAAACAATGAACAAAATTAAAAGGACATTATATGCGAGCGAGAAGGCACTCAAAAAAATATTGAGTAGTATTCTATGTATTGTAAGTAGTCATTAGAGGATACTGTGGCAGGTATCTTCATCAATAATTGTATTCTATTGTGTTTGTAAGGGATAGAAGAAATAGCCACCCCTTAAAATTGTTTCGCAACAAAATTTTTTTCCTATTCATACTCTATCATTTAAAAATAATTTCCTCGTCGACCTCTATGAAAAACAATATTTTATCATTTCAACTGTATGTAGAGGTCTACGAAAAAATGTGATATGCACCTCGGCGAAAAACTGTCTATTGTCTCGCCTGCTTGCTACCCCCGGCTATTCCTCAGATAGAAATTTGTGATCTGGACTTGTATGGACAGTTTGTCGTCATTTGTTCATAAATAAATGAAAATACCTTGATTCATTCTGTACAAATAAGGTCTCCGGTATTTTCCTGCTAAAATTTAAATTTTAGAATTCACAATCGACTATCGGATTGATTTCGATCAGATTTGTATTTTTGGAATTATTTCATTTCAAAATACAATGATTTATTTCACGTGGTTTCGCTTTCTTTATTTACACTCAATTTCATATAGTATTTCATGAGGGTATGTGAGGCGTGAATATAGACAATATGCGCAAAACATCCATAAATCTTGAAACAATCAACTGTCGGATTTCGAATTTTGCAACTATTTCACCCCTTTTGTTAAGTTTCCGCCTGCGTAATTAAAAGTATCAGGACCAGAGTAGGACAATTTGCTAATATCATTGTTAGAACGGGGTCGTGAGGCATCGGTATGAACCTAGCAGACTATTTCAGCAGACTTTTTGGCGGAAACACCCGAAATTTGGCTCAGATAAAAAGTTAAGAGCGTTTAACGATTTCAGAATGTGACAATACACTCCTGCATATAAATTATCTATAACATTAATGCTGGACGAGAAAAGGGTACGGTAAAGTGGCTTACAGCTTGATGAGGTTTCCAACGCTCAGGGACGGATCCATATAAGTATTGAAATTTCGGTAGTTTACCATTTTATAACATTCAATGAAGAACATCTCAAAAACGGTGCGTTTAAGGAGGAATGATGAAGAATAATTCAATGTTCTGAAGCGATAAGAAATTCTTAAATTGTCTCTAAAAGAACATTACCATCTTTATGGTAATTTCGTTTAGTTTTATGAATCCACGAGTCTATGACTAGAAAAACACTAGAAGTAGGACAAAACTAATGTTTGGAAAATATGTATCAAAGCTATAGGAAACTTTGTCGTGAAGTTCTCTTCACACACATTCATTTTATTCAGAAAAAGGATGTCAAAGCCATAAAATAAAAACAGGTTTTTTTTATTTAAACAGCCTGTATCTTTTTACCTGAGCCGAATTTATAAAAATGGTAAAGCAAAAAGTGTTTCATTTGATGTTAATAATCTATGGTTAAAATGAATGTACAACTTAAAGTTTCACCCAGTATTTTATCTCCGGAACTATTCGCCGGAGCAAATACAAATTTTGTGTGTTGGTTAACTATACCAATCAGGACATTCCCTAAGAATTTTATGGACTTCCCGATGGGCTGCGGGGTAGTTTTTTCGATCCTTAAATTTATAAATTTTTTATCTCCGGGATTATTCGCCGGAGCACATACAGATTTTATAAACTTATTACTTATACACATACCTATATCCCCTGAATTGGGTTGAAAAAACTACCCCGCAGTCCCTCGGGAACTCAATGAATTTTTCTGGGTTATCGGTATAGGTACAAGTAATACGTATGTATGTATGTATGTCGTTATCGGTATCATTAACCCATATACGAAATTTGTATGTGCTTCGGCGAATAGAGAGAAATTAAATTTTGAAAGTTAAAGGTTGAAAATCAACCCCGCAGCCACTCGGGAGGTTGATCAATTTTCCAAGGATTATAGGTATGGGTTTATGCAATACGTGTCTGAAATCTGTATGTGCTCCGGTGAATAGTTCCAGAGATATTGAATGTTGAAATTTGAGGGTTGGAAAAGCTATGCCGCAGCCCCTCGAGAAGTCTATCCTTTTTTCAGAAGATATCGTTATCGGTATAATCAACCCACATGCAAAATATGTATGTACTCCGGCGGATAGTTCCGAAGATATTAAATTATGAAATTTAAGGGTTGGAAAAACTACCCCGATACCCCTCGGAAAGTCGATCAATTTTTCAGGGCATGTCGTTATCGGTATAATTAACCCGCATACAAAAACTGTTTGTGTTTCGGCGAATAGTTCCGGAGATATTATATTTTGAAATTGAAGGGTTGAAATCCTACCCTGCAACCCCTCGCAAAATCGATTAATTTTCCAGGGTTTATGGGTATGGGTATTGGGTATATGTAATACGTGAATGAAATATGTATGTGCTTCGGCGAATATTTCCAGAGATATTTAATTTTGAAAGTGAAGTGTTAAAAAACTACAGTGCAGCCCCTCAGATGGGCGATAAATTTTCCAGGGGTTATAGGCATGGGTTTAAGTAATACGTGTATGAAATCTGTATGTGCTCCGGTGAATACTTCCGGATATATAACTTATGAAATTTAAGGGTTGAACTCACTACCCCGAAACCCATCAGGAAGCCGATCATATTTTCAGGGGACGTCGTTATCGGTATAATTAACCCATATATAAAATCTGCATGTGCTCCGGTGAATATTTCCAGAGATATTTAATTTTGATATTTAAGGGTTAAAAAAGCTGGCCAGTAGCCCTTCGGAGTAGCCCCTAAGTCGATTAATTTATCAGGGGATATAGGTATGGAGATAAGTAATACTAGTATGAAATAACTTCGTGCTCTGGCGAATATTTTCGGAGATCATGAATTTTTTAATTTATATATCTATAGTACTATAACTCTCGAATGAAATGACAAATAAATTAAATTTGCAGGGTACGTTTGGTGCATGAAAATCTCGGTTTAATTTGCTGAAGGGCAAAATTGGCTGAAAGGGTTCGATATTATAGCCATTTTGTGTAAATTTCGAATATTTCCCAGATTACTTATTTGATGTAACTGAAATTCAGAAATAATTAATTTAATTACGACTTGAATGTACGCACAGCTTTGTATTGATTGGGTTACTGGGAACAAAAAAAATACATTAGGAAATTTCAAAAACTAGTTTATCCAATAACTCGAAGCATACTGATCTGATCGAATTGAATTCCGTATTTAGGTTACCAATAACCACCTCTTGGACCATGCAAAATTTTAATTAAAACCGACTGCTATGGGGCTCAAAATAAATTACTTGTTCTTTTCATGAGTTCTTGCAAATTAGTTAAATATCAATTTTTCACACTAGTTTATTGACATCTAACTAGTAAAAAAAAATGTAAGTACCCTATAGCTATTTAAAATTTGTTCAAACACTGCCATGAAGTCAGGAGTTTTTGCGCGTATGTTCTATTGTCCATTCTCCTGTATTGGACACACTTAATCGAATTTAACATGTTAAATTATATTGTCAATTCTCCCGTATTGGACACTCTTAATTCGAATTTACCATGGTATATTCGATTCAGAGTGTCCAATACAGGATAATGGACAGTATAACATACGCGCACAAGCTCCTGACTTCAGGTCAGCGCTTGAATCATTTTTTTTTCATAATTTTCTTGAAATTTCCTAGGGGTACAGTTCTTATAAAATGTTAAACACGTCTTTATGTCGATATTCTACAACTAGATACTAAGCTTCTATTCGATCGAGTCTATATTTTTTGAGTTATCGAGTAAATAATATTCCAGGTGGGTATAACTCTGAAACCGTTGGACCGCTAATGCCCATAATGAAACTCAACACTCCGGATACGCAACATACCCTGAAAATTGCGAGTTCCTATCTCCTTGCGTTCGAAAGTTATCAAGGCAACGGTGACCCATCCGTCTTCTAAACTCACACAAGGCTGCTCGAATCTCCAACAATATATATCCGATCATGTTGAAACTTGGCAGTACAGTTAGGTTTTGAAGGCTCTCACAAAATATTAGCGATGTCGGACGAATTGTTACTGATATATAGAATTTTTTTCAATAATTTTCAATGAAATTTTAAACATTTTCTAATAATACGATCCTCACAAAATTATGGAAGAATTTTTGCATTGGCATTATACAAATAACAACCAAGCATGAATTCAATCAGTTCTGTATTTTTCGAGTTATTGAGAAAATATCAAGCAAATTTCAGATGGTTATAACTCCGAAACCGTTTGGCCGATTATGCCTGTAAGCAAACTCAAATGTTGCATTCAGATGCACAACCTAACTTGAAAATTTCAAGTCGCTATCTCTTTCCGTTCTCAGGTTATCGTGATATAAATAATATTTTTTAATCATTTCTTTTGAAATTTTCTAGTGATGCGGTTCTCACAAAATTCCACATACGTTCTATGTTCATATTCAACAACTATTCACCAAGTTTCAATTCGATCGGATTTATATCGGTTGAAAATAAAATTATTACTCGGAAACCGTTAGGCCGATTATGAACATTAACGAACTTGTCCGTCGCATTGGGATGCACCACCTACCCTGCAAATTTCAAGTCGCTATTTCATTCCGTTTTCTAGTTATCGTGGAAACGGGTGGCCAGCGGGCTGGACAGAATCAAATGTGTCCTCGAATACTTCATCAGATAGTCGAACTCAATCGTTTGAGACCATTTTCAGCAAAAAATTCGAAAATTACAGACATTTGCGCAAAATGATAACGCGATGTTCCCCAGATCATACGCGCAAAAATTCACGATGTGAAGAGAAATGAAATTAACAAAATAATTGTTCATATTCTCCTAGTAAAATTTGCGTATATGATACCAACAGTAAAATACTGACAAAAGTGTGTACTTGACATGAGCCTTCTATGATATTTCAGATGATACCTCAATGTTCTCTCGATTAATCGAACTCTGTTAGAATATGTGAGTGGTGCGATAATTTTGGATGGGAGATTATTATCTCCGATGATGCCAAATTTATGGGACTGCCATATGCAGATGAACCTATACGGGCTTCGTAGAATGCGTAAAATCTTTAGAATGTATATAAAGTTTATACAGACCGACCGAAGCGCTCTCAGCGCGGACGTTCCGTGCACCCGATCGCGTATGTTTTGAGATGTATAAGGCATTTTTGGTGCCCGGGCAAAAATTTGAGAGAATGGTCCCTGAGGTGTCAGGAATCTCCAGACCAATTTATACACGTTAGTTTTGGGAAGCCCGAAGTCGGGCTTCCCAAAGGTGGTGCGGGCTTCCGATAAGCTGCGGAACATGCATTTTTGGGCCTCCGAATGGCTGTTTATGAGTGTATATATATATATATATATATATATATATATATATATATATATATATATATATATATATATATATATATATATATATATATATATATATATATATATAATGCAACGATAAGAGTCTATATTTCAAATATTTATATATATATATACAGGGTTACAGGTTAAGTCGACCTAAATCCTTTAAGAGGTGGTAGTTTTCATCATTCCTGACTGATTTGACTATGGAACCCCATACCCCAAAATTAACCATTCTCAAGGTATGGGACTTTGAAGATTATTTATAAATAATCCAGATTGTTTGTCTATTGTCCCATTTTTTGTGTGTTTTGTAACTCTAATGTTTTTGTTTTTGTATGTTTTGTATAGTAGATTAGCTGCTCCATTATTTTAAACACAAAAACTGCAGGTAACTGTACCAACTGAGTCGTATTAGACGACTAATTGTTAAAAAAAGGAATAAAATTGTGAAAAGTTTTTTTTTCTTTGTGAGATATTTTAAAAAAAGTCTATGACAGTTGTGCTGCAGATGTGCTTAAAAATATCTACGGTTCTTCAGCTTTCCGATAAGGTATAATTTTCTAGGGTATTATCAGGATTTTCGGAAAAAAACATCGATGAAAGACTCCCAGGTTATAACAAAAATAACGGTATATTGTGAACTGGACCTTGATTTGTGCCTCTGATTTGGAACTGTTGAAGATGGCGACCTTTACGAACGAAGAATATGCTGACATTTTGTTATGTTATGGGTACTGCAATTGTGTATCCTTAAAAGCTCGTCAAGAATGCATAAGACGTTTTCCTGGCCACCGAATTCCAGATATTAGTGTCTTCGACGGAGTTTACCGACGAATTAGAGAGACTGGCTCTGTTTCGAGGCGACGAACAGACCTGGGTAGACCACGTATTGATGATGATGAAGAGGAAGATAATGAGATTGTTCGACGATTTCGACGGGATCCGACTACGTCAACCAACGTTGTTGCCCGAGTACTTGGATTATCACAATGGAAAGTGTGGCTTACGCAGCTTACGCTTACTATGCATACTGCGGGTTCCTACCCCTACCACTACACGCCAGTTCATGTTATCGAAGAAGGAGATCCTGTGAGGAGGCTGGATTTCTGCAGGTTCATGTTGAATGCAGATTTGGAAGATCCTTCGTTTTTTCGAAGCATCTTGTGGACTACGTGGTCTACCCAGGTCTGTTCGTCGCCTCGAAACAGAGCCAGTCTCTCTAATTCGTCGGTAAACTCCGTCGAAGACACTAATATCTAGAATTCGGCGGCCAGGAAAACGTCTTATGTATTTTGACGAGCTTTTAAGGATACACAATTGCAGTACCCATAACATAACAAAATATCAGCATATTCTTCGTTCGTAAAGGTCGCCATCTTCAACAGTTCCAAATCAGAAGCACAAATCAAGTTCCAGTTCACAAGCACACTCACGAATAGAAGGAAACAGTCCAGAGAAACAAGCCAAGTCGTGTCTCTCTTGCACCCGGTTACATTGTATGATATCCCACTCGCACGCGACGCGCTACCCATTGCAGGACAATAGGCGCTGCGAGCAACTTCACCATATACCGTTATTTTTGTTATAACCTGGGAGTCTTTCATCGATGTTTTTTTCCGAAATTCCTGATAATACCGTAGAAAATTATACCTTATCGGAAAGCTGAAGAACCGTAGATATTTTTAAGCACATCTGCAGCACAACTGTCATAGACTTTTTTTAAAATATCTTACAAAAGAAAAAAAAACTTATCACAATTTTATTCCTTTTTTAACAATTAGTCATCTAATACGACTCAGTTGGTACAGTTACCTGCAGTTTTTGTGTTTAAAATAATGGAGCAACTAATCTTCTATACAAAACATACAAAAACAAAAACATTAGAGTTACAAAACACACAAAAAAGGGCACAATAGACAAACAATCTGGATTATTTATAAATAATCTTCAAGGTCCCATAACTTGAGAACGGTTAAGTTTGGGGTATGGGGTTCCATAGTCAAATCAGTCAGGAATGATGAAAACTACCACCTGTTAAAGGATTTAGGTCGACTTAACCTGTAACCCTGTATATATATATATATTGTGAGCAGTATTAAAACTATTAAATTACCTCACAGAACATTCATAAAACAGTGGGGCAAAGATGCGAGATTTTTCGTCCCATGAGTTATGTCAATTTTGACAGGAGTAAAATGAACTCCGAGTCGAAAGGCGAACATTCATGAGACAATTTTGTCGTTCAAAAGCAACGACTGTCGTTCAAAATTTCCCTTCCCCTATATTTCATGGAACGACGAAATCGGACGACAGCTTATTTTGAACTGACATACAAACATAAACTAATTGAATTTAAATATTACAACTAAATACATATTTAGGTACAAAATGAGTTCCTAAAGTACTACAGTTATCTCTTATAATTATATAAATGTATTAAATCGCAAAAGAGAAACAATTGGGAACTTCCAAAGCGATGCAATTTCTGGAGTACATAGGAGCTTCAACTCCTAATTCTAGAATCCTTGTAGAAGGAGAAGAGGTTCTAAATGTAGATCATGTAGGTAATCATGTGTGACAAAACAAATTGTGGTCCCAGTTTTATAGACATTTGTTCCTTATGTTTACAAATTATTGCCCTTAATTCATAACCACATGATATTGATAGCTCATATTAATGTGGAGAATGGTAAACTTAAAAAAAAGTATGGTATATTCTTGTAAAGTCGGAGCATGGAGCAGGTGTAAACATATTACTGATGTTTTAATTCAAGTTCAGGTGCATGCTGTTCTAGTTCATTTATGAGGATATATATAGCGTCTAATTGACCCGATAAAGATGTGGTAAAACAGTTATCAATAATTAAAATGATTTTTTCAAGATATGATACATATATATTATGTGAAAATAATTATTAACAACAAGTGTGATGTTTGAGGTATAATAAAGTTGCTTTTTTGTTTTGTTTCCAAGAGTTTTGATGACCATCTCTTCTATTCAATTGAAAATATCAAAATTGTTTATGCCTGTGAAACTTTTCAAAGCACTGTCACTGTTCAAGATATCACTCTTTGTAGATAACCGGGATGTATCAACGGCACAAGTGCTAGGTGGTCTGGTAACAATGAACACAACCAAGTCTACTACAAGCATTATTATTGCTGTTAAACTAACTCAAGGATGCTTATTTCTTCTTCTGAATGATGCTTTTCAGCACAGCAAGTCATCGACACATCCTTCCTCAGTTCTCTTTCGAGGTACCTCCTTGTACTGTTTGAAGATGAAGTAGTTCCAAGTTGAGTACTCTTCGGTCTATTAGCTATCCTCCTAACGCAGTTTTAATAATTATATTTATATTTGGTTTTCCGGAGGTAAGAAGTGAAAACACAAACCTATACATTTTGGCATTTTTTTCGCCCATGAATTGCATTTGGCACAAAACAATAGTCATTTCTGGTCGAAGACATATTAGATAGGATAATATTATCTACTTTCATTTGGATTTGTCAAATAGAGATGAATGGACAATAGAATATGCGCGCAAAACCTCTGGACTTCACGTCAGTGCTTGAACCAATTTTAATGTTAGTGGCTGTCAGAGGTATGTCATCAGTTGTCGTTGGAATGCTGGATTAATCCAGCGACATGGACGACGTCGTCCAAATGACTAGTCGAATTTAAGCGGATAACCGGAACAGTGCGGTTATTCGCTTAAATTCGACTATTGTATACTCATTTGGACGACGTCGTTCGTTTAGAAACGAACGACGAGAATCTTGTCGTTGCGCTTTAATGGTTCTATGAATTTTCGCCTTAAAACGGTTATAAAAACCGAACTACTGCACCGACTTTAATAGACGATAACTTTTTCAGGATTGGCATGAGACGTAGAATTCAGATCTAATATTGATGACATGACTAATTTAACTAATTTAACCTCACACACTTGACAGTCAGCTACTACTGAAAATATTTTCAGTGTGCCCTCGAAAAAATATGATAAGTAAATTTCTGAAAAATTCAGAAGGTTGCTATAACCAAATCAGAAATTTACGAGAATCTGTCCGCTTAACCCATTTTAACCGAATGGCCTCTCTCAGTCTCAAAACAATGACAAAGGCCCACCTTCAACTATACTCCGTTTAATTTGACCCTCTGACAATTCCTGGAATGGTCAATGTCAGTCCCTATCTCCCAGTTTCATTGATATCATATAGATGCATCGTTCTGTACTACAATAACATTTGTCGCCTAGTACCTACTACTTCCTGTCTACTCAGATATCACATATATTAGGAAAAACAATGACAAATGAAAATCTCCCTTGATCTTGAAATTTTATGGGTCACTAAATGTTATCCATCTTTCCAAATGACCTTTCTTTTTGCGATGTATACTGCAGCATAGATCAGAAAACAGGAAGTAGTTTTGTAGTCCCAAAATAGTTTTATCAGCTGCTGTGTAGAATCCTTACTGAAAGTATATTACGTTATGAAAATTCAGTAGACAACAGGTTGGTATACAATGTGCCTTAAAATTATTATTATTATTTGGCAAACTGAATTGTCCACTACCATCAAAGATTTTTAATTTTTTGCGCGTATGCTCTGGGGAACATCGCGTTATCATTTTGCCCAAATGTCTGTAACTTTCGAATTTTTTGACGAAAATGGTCTCAAACGATTTGGTTCGACTCCCCAATGAAGAATTCGATGTCAAATTTGATTCTGTCCGGCCGGCCGTTGCCACGATAACTTGAGATCGGAGAAAGCTAGCGACTTGAAATTTTCAGGGTAGGTGGCGCATCACAATACGACGGACAAGTTCGTTAATCGGCATAATCGACCCAATGGTTTCCGAGTAATAATTTTGTTTTCAACCAATATAGATCCGATCGAATTGAAACTTGGTGAATAATTGTAGAATATAAACCTAAGCACATTTGTGAAATTTTGTGAGAATCGTAAATTATTAAAAAATTATTAAAAATATTTTTATTGTCACGATAGCCTGAGAACGGAAAAAGATAGCGGCTTGAAGTTTTCAGGTTAGGTTGTGCATCTGAATGCGACATTTGAGGTTGTTTATAAGCATAATCGGCCAAACAGTTTGAAAGTTATAGCCATCTGAAATTTGGTTGGTTTTTGTTCCTCATTAACTCAAAAAATACAAAACCGATTGTATTCCAACATGGTTATTAGTTGTAGAATGCCAACGCGAAAATTCTTGCAAAATTTCGTGAGGATAGTATTTGTAGAAAATTTTCAAGAAATCATTGAAAATTGAAAAAAAAAAATTCTATATATCAGTAACTATTCGTCTGAAATTGCTGAAATTTTGCAAGAGTATTTAGTACCTAACTATACTGCCAAGTTTCAAGTTTTAACACGATCGGTTAAATATTGTGGGATATTCGAGCAGCCTTGTGCGAGTTCAGTAGATGGGTGACCGTTGCCTCGATAACTTTCGAACGAAAGGAGATAGGGACTTGCAATTTTCAGGGTAGGTTGCGTATCCGAATGGGAGAGTTAAGTTTGTTTTTGGGCATAATCGGTCTAACGGTTTCCGAGTTATACCCACCTGCAATATTATTTCCTTGATAACTGAAAAAATAAAGATTCGATCGAATTGAGTCTTGGTAACTAGTAGGAGAAACTCAGCATAAAGACGTGTTTGAAATTTTGTAAGATCCGTACCCCTAGAAAATTCCAAAAAAATGACCAAAAAAAAAATTTTGTAAGGACCGTACCTACCCCTAGAAAATTTGAAAAAAATTACGAAAAACAAATTGGTTCAAGCACTGACGTGAAAAAAATCCATTTTTTTAATTGAGCAGCTAGAATCTACATAAAAAAAATGGTTCAAGCACTGACGTGAAGTCAGGAGCTTTCGCGCGTATGTTCTATTGTCCATTCTCCTGCATTGGACACCCTTTATCGTATTTACCATGGTAAATTATGTTGTCCATTCTCCTGAATTGGACACTTCATTCGAATTTACCATGGTAAATTCGAATTAAGAGTGTCAAATACAGAAGAATGGACAATAGAACATACGCGCAAAAGCTCCTGACTTCACGTCAGTGCTTGAACTCTACGGCACTTAACTAGCATCTAATATAATTTTTTTTTGTTGTAAAAATGCCACAATTACTGGGCTAACTTGATAGACCTTATTTCGTTCATAACTGCCTCTTCAAGTCGTGGCTCACACTACGTGGTCTATCTGCATTCATATTTTTGATAGAAAAATATCCAGTTTCTGAAAGACGTCTATGTATATGAGACAACATTCGAGGACCTGGCATCACTCTATTGGGATAGCGTTCCATTTAAAGACGCTGAGCTTTTCTTGGTCTATCTGCATTCATATTTTTGATAGAAAAATATCCAGTTTCTGAAAGACGTCTATGTATATGAGACAACATTCGAGGACCTGGCATCACTCTATTGGGATAGCGTTCCATTTAAAGACGCTGAGCTTTTCTTGAATTTCCATTTGCAAGACTATACAAGAAATGCATGTCAGTTATTTCGGAATTCTTGAAATTCGGTATGTTTTGGTATTAAATTGCAACCACCTTTACTTTTCGAAACACAAAAGTTTAATTTGATGTGTCAAAGCTAACAATGAATTTATTCACCACAGATAACTAACTGAATTTTTATGGCAATTTGGATTATTCTAAAGATTTCGAGAGCATCGTTCAAATTTTTTTCTCGAAATCGGTAGCAGATACGACAAAACTACAAGAGACCATAAAGTTTAGTAATACAACAAAGCTTCTTTCTAAAATTTATCAAATTAACAGTGGCTCACCACTGGGAGGAAAACAGGGGACAGTGTTCAAGAAAAAATATCAACCTGTAGATTGGCTATCGAAATTGGCATGTCGCATGGTGTAATCTCCAAATCTAGATTGTAATATCTATGCCAAATTGCAGTTGAATATCTTATGAAGTGTAGATGTGCCTTATCTGTAGTAAGTATTGAAAATACAATGTGTTTCTTTCATGGGTAAGAACTGAAAACAGCCCATATGCCCATACAATCTCAAAGCTATGTGTAACCAAATGCTATACTAAGATATCTATACTAATATATAAAGCTGAAGAGTTTGTTTGTTTGTTTGAAAGCGCTAATCTCCGAAACTACTGGTTCGAATTGAATAATTCTTTTTGTATTGGATAGTCCATTTATCGAGGAAGGTTATAGACTATATAACATCACGCTGTGACAAATAGGAGCGAAGATACAGTGGCCCGGCAGACTTCGTACTGCCTCCTCAACGCCTGCCCAACGCCAACGCCAACGCCAACACCAAATCCAAATCCAACTCTAACTCCAACTCCATCTCCAACTACGACTCCGACTCCTACTCCGACTCCGACTCCGACTACGACTCCGACTCCGACTCCGACGACTCCGACTCCGAATCCGACTCCGACTCCGACTCCGACTCCGACTCCGACTCCGACTCCGACTCCGACTCCGACTCCGACTCCGACTCCATTTCCACCTCCATCTCCATTTCCACCTCCATCTCCATTTCCACCTCCATCTCCACCTCCAACTCCAATCCAACTACAACTACTACAACTCCAACTACAACGCCAACTCCATAACCAATGCCAACCACAATACCTACTCCAACTTCAACTCCAACCCCAACGCCAACTCATACTCCAACGCCAAAAACATTTTCCAGTAGACCAAATTGTAAATCTAAACCATTCTCGAATCTCCACGAACACACACAAAAAATTTCATCAAAATCGGTCCAGTCGTTTAGGAGGAGTTCAGTCACATACACACGCACACAAGAAATATATATATTAAGATATAAAGCTGAAGAGTTTGTTTGTTTGTTTGAAAGCGCTAATCTCCGAAACTACTGGTTCGAATTGAATAATTTTGTATTGGATAGTCCATTTATCGAGGAAGGTTATAGGCTATATAACATCACGCTGTGACAAATAGGAGCGAAGATACAGTGGTAAATGTGTAAAAAACGGTGGAAATTATTCATTCTTTGAGGGCACCCGGCGGCGTATTGGCATTGTTTACTCTGCTACAACGCATACATGCTGTTGCAACGCGGTAAAGAATGACTGAACCAAAGCTCTCTATACCCAGACATATCTTACCAGGACTCAGCACAGGCAGGTGTTCAGACGTAGTAACTAATTGTATTATTGATATGCTGTCATTCTCGAGACATTGTTTACCGCGTTGCAGTCCCAACCACGTTCAAATTTGCTTTCTTCGGAGAGCGATGATAATTATTTTTTATACTGCATAGGTAGGCAGATATTGCATTTTGCGACTACAGTTTTGGCAGGGTGGAAGATATTGTAAGGACCCTTTCGCCATACAAAATAAGTTTGAAATAACGTTTAGGACCTGTATGCAAATAAACACCGATAACAGAAAAGTATTAGCACAATTAGCTCTAGGAGAAAACGTATCCCCAGAATTTTATGAAGGCATGTCAACTGATATGAGTATAGGAAATGACTTGCCAACTAGTGCAGAGCAACAAAGCAATGTTTTTATGCAACAGGATAATTTTTCTATCGAAAAAATAAACATTGTCGAGAATGCCAATAAAACACATTTAGGTGAAGAATATTCCCCAGCTGTATCAGAAAATTTTGAACGAATTAGTAAAATAGCAACCAAACATAAGTTGATATGGTTAATGTCATGCAACTTTATGAAACTTTAAACAAAATTATAACACTCTCTGACTTATTAAATTTTATTCACGTATCAAAAAATCTCTCGCTAAAAAACTTTTCTGTTCAGCCAACATCAGTGAGCCGAAGAAACATTAGACGTGGTTTATCATGCGGCGCAAAACGTATTAATAGACCAAATGCAAAATCACATGGAAATGCACACTAGGATTATTCTTAAGTGGATTTTGCAGTTAATGTAGTTTTTTTTTGTATTTTAGTGTGGTTTAATAAATTGTTTTTAGCGATACACACTATATTATACTATTGTTATTTTTATGTGTATTTGTATTATTTACTATAATTTTTTTTTTGGATTTTAGAGTGTTTTGGAGGTTTAGTAAACTGTTTTTGGCGATAGTATGTTACTGTTATATTTATGAACGTGAAAGCACATTCGAACGTGGATGGGACTGCAAAGCGGTAAACAATATCTCGAGAATAACAGCGTATCAATAATACAATAGTTACTACGTCTGAACTCCTGCCTGAGCTGAGTCGTGGTAAGATATGTCTGGGTAGAAAGAGCATTGGTTCAGTCATTCTTTACCGCGTCGCCCCAGCATGTATGCGTTGCAGCATAGTAAACAATGCCAATACGCCACCCGGCGCTGGCCGATAGGCGAGACGCGATGCTTGCTGGTGAACTGGAGGGGGTGTAGCTCTACGAGATACTTTATTCCTATATAAAGCGAGATACCACCAGCGTTGCCAACCGTACGGTAATTACCGTACATGTACGGAAAATCGACTCCAAATACGGTATACGGTCCGAATGTGCTACCGTACGCTGAAATACGGTAATTTTCATGGAGGTAGGAGGAAGTGGAGGGAGCATGTGCTATATTTCCCTTGTAACGAAAGTGTCACATAAAATCGGCCATATTGGTATGGGCAAATCCTTTGTTATAAACATGAAATTGTGAGTTTTCTATGGTTGGAATTCCGGATTCCTATAGAAAATTGGGCACACCAATATGGCGGAGTATGTGACAAGTTTCGATCTTTATGCCCCCTCCACTTTCTTCTACCTCAATGGTAATTTTAACACAATGTCTTTTATTACATCTCAATGAAATTTCAACATATTTTTCTTATTACATCTCGTAAAACCTGAATAATCTTATTATATTCTGTTAAAGGCAAACGCTCAAAAGAGTCAAAAGGTCAATTACAAGGAATATAGTCACCGTAATTCAATTTATTAACTCATACCATCTAGTAGCAAGTAGCAAAATCAACAGAATCCTTGAGCTTGACTGACTTATCTGTAACGTTTGTGGATTAGTAGATTTCTGCCAAGAACTATCGGGGATCTCCACAAACAAATATTTTATTTGTCTATAATGGCCAATGGGGGATTCCCCTTTCACCCGTAGACAAGGAATATATGCTTTCACCTTTCACCCATTTTCTTGAGCAGAATCACCAGCGCTCCTTCTCTCTTTATATATATACTATTGATTTACGCTTAGAATATATATTAATTGGATTTACGGCATAAAAAAATTGGTCAATCTTGTATTTCAATTTATAGGTTAGGTTTAAACCATAGAATAGAAAGAAATTTTTGATTTTCCTCCTCTTTGCAGTGGTACGGAAAAAGTGTACCAAATACGGTAATTTCTCGTCTCGGATACGGTATTCTCAAGTTCTTGGGTTGGCAACGCTGGATACCACGCCCGCACGCCGAGCGGCACAGGCACACTCTTACAGTCGGCTCCCTACTGAATGGTTGGCGTTGGATACTGCGCTAATTTGCTTTTGCCATAATATCATTCTAATTATACTTTTCAAACACATTTTCATTTTGTAGTTGTTTTCTGTATAGTAGGTATTTTTCGTTTTAGGATGTATTTTGTTTCTAATATTAACACTTCTTTTTGTTACCTGTTAATAAGTGTCGTCTACTTATTCTTAGGTTTAGTTAGTTTAGTTAGTTTACCTTATTTTCATTTTACGGTTATTCTTTTGACAAAATATTCAATTTACGTAAGTACCAAGTGCAGGTACAAATAATTAGGCTCCTAATTATTAGTCTTACGTTTCTTAAGTCAAGTTTTCATATTCTACGTTCTTGAAATGCCTAGAAGAAGATCTCAGCTTTCTCGGCAGACTGCTAATGCAAAGCGGTTGCGAGTTATGCGCAGCAATGAAACTGAGGATGAAAATATGCATAGGTTGGCTACTCAAAGAGCAATCAATGAACAAAACCATGATAGAGAATCGAGCGTTGAGCGTTCGCAGCGTCTCGCCTCACAAAATTTCCTAACTTTAGCGAACCGACATAGGGAATCAAGCGCTGAACGATCTCAACGTTTGGCTTCACAGAACTCACGAACTTTGGCTAGCCGTGATCGGGAATCAAGCGCTGAACGATCCCATCGATTAGCACAGCAAAATGCCCGATCAGCAAGGAATAGAACACGCGGGCAACATAGTTTATTGAATGCTGCTTTTGTTTATGATTGTACCCTTGACTATACTGGGCTAAATTATATTGATATTGGCAGAATGGATAAAATATGCAACTTATGCCAAGCAAAAAAATGGGCGGCGGAAGCTCCTGGACTGTGTTGTAGTGGTGGCAAAGTAAATATACCTATAATTCCGCAACCAACATCCGTTTTACAAGGACTGATATCAGGCTCACATCCATCATCAAAGCATTTCTTAAATCACTCAAGACAATATAATACACTATTTCAGATGACTTCATTTGGTGCCAAAGAAATTCGTGAGGGAAACTTTATGCCCACTTTTAAAGTCCAAGGGCAAGTTTATCATTTGATCGGTGACTTACTTCCAGCTGAAAGTGCACAACCCGAATTTTTGCAAATATATTTTGTTTCCCATGCAGATCAGATATCCTTGCGCTCAAATTTAAACCCAAGCTTGCAAATCGATCTTATCGACCGTCTTCAAACATATCTTCACGATCATAATACGTATATTCAAAGTTTTAAGTACAATCTGGAAAATAGACCACCGAATGATTTAAAACTTATTATTCATGCTGATATGCAACCTCCTAACGAGCATCAAGGTCGGTATAATGCGCCGGTAGTAGATGAAGTAGCTGTTCTTTTAATGGATGAAGACAAAGGTCCCCGAGATATTGTGTTGACTGCGAGAGATGGTCGACTTCAACGAGTTTCTGAAATTCATAGATCTTATGACCCGCTTCAATATCCCTTACTATTTCCCTTTGGAAACGACGGATACTGTATTAATATTCCACAGCAGAATACTAATGCTAGATCTAAAACAGTATCATGTATGCAGTTTTATGCATTTAGACTCATGGTGAGAATAAATGACTTTAACAGCATACATTACTTCAAAGGATTATTCAACCAATACTGTGTTGATATGGCGGCAAAAATGATTTCTGAGAGGCTCGACTTCATCAAAAGAAATCAAAAAAAATTGAGAGCAGAAGAGTACATTCATTTGAGAGATGCCGTCGTAAATGATGGGAATATAAACGCTTCGAATATTGGCCAGCACGTCATATTGCCGTCGTCATTTACAGGATCCCCCAGATTCATGAATGAAAAAAGTCAAGATGCCTTGACATATGTCAGGAAATTTGGAAGGCCTGATCTATTCATTACATTTACATGCAACTCCGTATGGCCGGAAATAAAAATTGAGTTATTACCTAATCAAAATTCTTACGATAGACATAATTTGATTTCTAGTGTATTCCATTTAAAACTCAAGAAGATGATAGACCTACTAACGAAGAAGGATATTTTTGGAACATCAAAAGCCTTTGTTTATAGCGTAGAATGGCAAAAAAGAGGTTTACCTCACGCCCATATTTTATTGTGGCTGGCTAACAAATTACAACCAGATTCTATAGATGCAATAATATCAGCTGAAATACCTGACCAACAACAAGATCCAATTCTACATAACATTGTTATAAAAAATATGATACATGGTCCTTGCGGATTTTATAATCCTGCGTCACCATGTATGAAAGAAAACGTTTGTTCTAAAAAGTACCCTAAACATTTTATTTCGGAAACACAAACCGGGGATGACGGCTACCCAACCTACAGGCGCAGGTCTCCAGATAATGGTGGAAACACAGCAATAATTCGTGTCAAAGGTACAGAAACGAGCGTGGATAATCGTTGGGTGGTTCCCTATAATCCAGTGCTATCACGAATTTTCAATGCACACATTAACGTTGAGTTTTGTCAATCGGTCAAAGCGATTAAGTACATCTGTAAGTATATTCATAAAGGTTCTGATCAAGCCACATTTTCGTTACAAACTAATAACGATGAAGTAGAAAAATATCTAAATGGTCGCTATATAAGTTCCTCGGAAGCATTCTGGAGAATTTTCCAATTTTCTATTCATGAACGTTTTCCGGCAGTAGTCCATTTAGCAGTTCATTTGGAAAATGGACAAAGAGTATATTTTCATAATAATGAAAATCTCCAAGATCGTGTTAACAATCCTTCATCGACGACACTTACAGCGTTCTTTGATCTTTGCAGAATCGACGATTTTGCAAAAACCCTTTTATATCACGAAGTTCCCCAGTATTACGTGTGGAAAAGAAATTCATTTTCTAGAAGAAGACGTGGGCAAGATGTTGAAGGATATCCCGGAGTAAAAAAAGACACAACTTTAGGCCGTGTTTACAACATTCATCCAACTCAAACTGAATGTTTTTATTTAAGAATGTTACTGCAATATGTTCGCGGTCCAATGTCATTTGAACATCTAAGAACCGTGCATGGTGTTATTTTCCAAACTTATCAAGGCGCTTGCAAGGAATTAGGTTTACTGGAGGGAGATGAACATTGGCAAAATACCATGTCCGATGCTGTCATATCCGAGCCAGCTACAATATTAAGGGAATTATTTACCATCATCCTTATATTTTGCCAACCATCTGACCCCTTAGAGTTATGGAATAAATTTCGTAATGCTTTATGTGAAGATATATTAAACACACTTCGTAATGAAAATCAGGATATGACATTAGCATATAATGATGATGTATACAATGATGGACTAATCATACTTGAAGATAAAATTCATGAGATTTGCGAGAAATCCCTAACCGATTTTGGGCTTCCTGCATCAAAAAGAATAATTCGCATTTGGACCCGTTAGAAGTAGCGTTGCGAAAACCATATGATATAAATGAATTAAATCAGTATATTATTCAAAATGAACCAAGATTAGTTAATGACCAAGGGACAGCGTATAATGGTGTTCTACGAAGTGTTCGTTTTAATGAAGGAAGAATGTTCTTTTTGGATGCTCCCGGTGGGACCGGCAAGACCTTTATTACTAATCTTATATTGGCAAAAGTAAGGTCTCAGGGAAAACTAGCCTTGGCAGTAGCGTCGTCAGGTATCGCTGCAACTTTATTAGCAGGTGGACGCACAGCTCATTCCACTTTTAAACTGCCCCTGACTGTTTCTTTAGAGAAAGATAGCGCGTGCTCTATACGTAAAAATGGCCCTTTGGGAAAAGTATTACAAGGCGTCAGCTTAATAATCTGGGACGAATGTACCATGATCAATAGAGCTCACGTAGAAGCTCTAGACAGAACTCTAAGAGATCTTAGAACCTGTGATAAAATCATGGGTGGGATTACTGTCATGTTTGCTGGGGACTTTCGACAAACTTTACCCGTAATAGTAAGGGGAACTAGAGCAGACATTGTAAAGTCTTGCCTTAAAAGTTCTCCATTATGGAAGTCTGTTCAAATTTTAAAATTATTGACAAATATGAGAGCCCATTTGGGGGGAGGTAGTATAACTTCCCCTTCAAAATTACTTTCAGTAGGAGACGGAAAAATACCTCATTTGCACAATAAAATCGAAATTGATCGCGATTTAGCAGTAAGACTAAATAACATTGAGGATTTGATATCAAAAGTTTACCCTGACATCAGCGAAATACAAAATAAAGATCACCAATGGATGTGTCAAAGGGCAATATTAGCGGCGAGAAACAGTAGCGTGGACGAAAACAATAATATAATTTTAAATAAACTTCCAGGAGATATAATCACATACACATCTATTGATAATGTAATGGATCAAGAAGATGTGGTCCATTACCCACAGGAGTTTCTAAATTCTTTAAACCCAAGTGGCCTTCCTCCACATTCCCTTAAGATGAAAATAGGTGCCCCAATAATTCTCCTTCGAAATCTGAATCCACCAAATTTGTGCAACGGGACCCGACTTCAAGTAAAATTTCTTCGTAATAACGTGATCGTTGCAATAGTTTTGACTGGTCCAGCAGTTGGTCAAACAGTGCTTATACCTCGATTTCCGATGATCCCGAATGATTTGCCTTTCAATTTTAAAAGAATTCAATTTCCCCTTAAGCTATCTTTCGCCGTTACAATTAATAAGTCACAGGGGCAAACATTTAAACACGTGGGGATCGATTTACGCCAAGACTGCTTTTCCCATGGACAACTATATGTCACGTTGTCAAGATCAGGTTGCGGAGAAAACCAATATGTTGTTCTGCCTGCAGAAAATAAAACAAAAAATATAGTTTACGCAGAAGTTTTGTAATAACAGAAAATGACGCAGATCAAGACGAAGCCCGAAAACACAATTGTATGCGGACGAAGTCGCGGGCACAGCTAGTAAGAGATAAAATATAAAGTATGAATCTTCCCTGATTTTGTGGAAGTTGCAAATTATTTACTTCATCATCACAAATATCAATTTAACTCATAAGGATCAGAAATCTAGCGAGATTTATCTGAAATCAGTAATGGAAGTAGAGGTTAACAACCTTAAAATGCTGGATGGTTGATTGCCTGTTGTTTGTGTAGGCAGGAAATTCAAACTGTATGAATGTGACTCTGTATACATGAAACTACCCCTGTTTGAAACTGCCCCACTATCTCCTGTACGGCATTACAAATCAGTGAAATGTATTGATCGTTAAACGAACGAGCATGCTAGGGTTCCTGACGTTACATCAGTGTTCTTGAAACTTTTCATTGGCATTCCTTCGAATTAGCTGTATCTCAAAAATTCCGTATCAAATTCATGAATATTCACGGCATTGTTTAACGAATTCAATAGGTATACAGCTATACAGGGTGGATCACTGTAGATGGTGCCTTGGACTTTTACGGAGAACAGGACTTACGATTTTATTGAAAATTTGGTTTCTTGGTTAGAAACCACTGCTCTATCGATCCAGAATATTTTCAGTGCTGCGGTGTTGCCGCTTATATCAAAAAGCACTAACAACTTTTATATTTCAAATGGAACACCCTATATATTATTGCTTTTTTCGATCCGCCGTAGCCTCCTGATTGATTCAGTATCAACTTCATCATACCTATATATAGGGGTTTTCGAGTAGTTAATCGATTTACTTTCTTCTTGTGCAAAACATAGCTTCAATTCAACATTCATTACTTTGTTACTTGGAATCCTAGGAATTTCGGGTATGGATTACGAATATCCCGTGTATCATTTAGTTATAATGACATACGTCCCTAATCATACAGGGTTGTTCAAAATCCCAGGCTTTTCGACCATTATTTGAAGTTGATGTTGGAAAATGAGTTATTTTCTATATACGAGTAGCAAATATGTCTACCCGAAAAAATACTGTCTGTATTGCTGGCGTAACTGGTTTCTTCAATAATTGCTATTTCAAAAAACTCCATATTTTCAATTTTTCGTCATAATCTCGTAAATGGTGCTTCTGAGGTATAAAGTGATCAGAATAAACTTATCATAATTTTAGCTTGTCATTCCATTTTTTAGGTCTAATACAGGGTGTTACTTTTGAAAAAATGTAACTTTGGTCTATATCTTTGTTTTAGAACACCCTGTATATATGAAAATAATTTTAAATTGTGCTTCAGAACACCCTACACACATCACAAAAAAATTTGCTCAAAATATCTTCATTTACTTCCTCAAAACGAGCACCGCGTCCATGGTGGGCCGCCCGGTATAGTGCGTACTTTTAAAATATTTTGTGTTGGAAAAAAACGTTCCCTATCTTGAATTTGTAAATATGTACAAGACTGTTTTGATACCAGAAATAATAATGACTTTTTGCATATTGAATAATTTATGTGCAAATATTGGGGATGATGTTTCAGCAGATTTAGAATTGGATAATTTTAATGATGTAGTTTATGAAAGCAATAGGAAAGAAGATCATAGTGGAATCATCAAAAGAAAATACTGTTCGTTGACCACCTAGGTTAATATTACCTTCTACTTACTTAAGTAATAAGACATGTTCCTATATACAATATTTTCATAATGTTACTAGCAAAAAAATTTTCAAATATTGATATAAATTTGTTTTTCAAATATTCTTTCTTAAGTTAAGATTCATCATACAGAATTAATGTGTTAGTGGTATGAACTATAAAATTATGAAAAGAGGATTGTATTTTATTAATATATTTTGAACTATGAAAATAATTTGTCTGTTAGCCTATACCTATTCAAATATCAGGAATAAATGGACAACCTGCTATGATTGTCTCCAGCCTTGCTCTAGACATTTTGATGATACTTTCCTTAGGTATTTCGAGTTGTGAAAACTATGCACCAAGTGTAAGTTGCAACAACCCATACCACGAGGTTAAATCATTGCAGATTGCTCATTTAATCTTGATAAATAAACTATTATTTGAATTTAATTTCTTTTATGGTGCAGTTCTATCATAAGAATCCATTGATATAATTCCCAACTCTGAGGATCCAATACTGTCGGAGATATGATTTGTCAAAGTTTGAACAAGAGCGCCACAGGGCTTTCCCCCTTTTTGGCGCTCTAGTTCCTTGGAACAGAGTGCTTATCAATTTGACCAAATGTGTGTAATTTTCGAATTTTTGGCTGAAAATGGTCTCAAACGATTTGGTTCGACTCACTGATCAAGAATCCGAGGTCAAAATCGATTCTGTCCGGCCGGCCGGCCGTAGGCACGATAACTCTCGAACGAAAGGAGTTAGAGGATTGAAATTTGCAAGGTGGGTTTGGAGCGTAAATATCTCCGACAAGGTCGTTAATGGGCGAAATCCATAAAGCGGTTTTGGAGTTATGGCCAATTTTAGTAAACATATTTTTTATGAATATTTCCGAAACCGATTACTCGATCTATCTGAAATTTAGCATCAAATTGTAGAATCATGACCTTTATACGCATGTGAAGTTTTGTATTGACCAGGTTACCGCAAAGTGTCAAAAAAAAATTTTGAAAATTTAAAAAAAAATTTCTACTATAACTCTCGAACGGAATGAGCTAGGCAGTTGAAATTTTCAGAGTAGGTTAGGGAGATGAATATCTCGGTTGAGTTTACTACTGGGCAAAATAGGCCAAATGGTTTCGGAGTAACGAAAAAACAATTTTTATTTAAGTAACAAATTACAAATTTAATTTTTATTTAAGATGCAGTTCCACCATAAAAATCCATTTATATAATTTTCAACTCCAACAAGCTAATACTTTCGGAGATATGATTTTTCGAAATTTCGATAATGAATCGTACTTCTATGTGTTCATACTCGTACATGTCATCCTATTCTATAAGAGAGAGTCAAATTCATTTCAGCTATTTTAATTAGATTTCTTCCATGGTGCAGTTCTCATTCTCAGATTGCTCATTTAATCTTGATAAATAAACTATTATTTGAATTGAATTTTCTTTATGATGCAGTTCTATCATAAGTATACATTGATATAATTCTCAACGCTGAGAAACCAATACTTTCGGAGATATAATTTGTCTGTTTGAACTAGAGCGCCAGAAAGCACCTGTCCACAGGGCTTGAACCAATTTTTTGTGATCATCTATCATTATAGTGGACCAAGTGAAAGCCGATTCAAAGAAATATCTTGAAGATTAACAATTATTTCTGGTACTTTTGGAATATTCAAAAATACGAAAATGACTTTTATCAACATCCTCTTGAAATCGAACGATAACCTGAAATTCATTTTTCCAGAATTCCATAATCGATTTCCGAAATGCAAATTAACCGCAAATTCTCGCAATTGCTACGAAAATCATTCCTGACGGGAAGTGTCCCAATTAATACGCCTCGATCTTATCGTAGCCTTCCGCCCACCCAGATTTCATCTGCGTGTATTGAAATAACACCCCCCCAATTTCCCAAAATGATAAGCCCTTTGACATTGATATTGCGAAGTTCATGAACCAATCTAATAAATAAGGAACCGGGCAGGATTTTCATTCAGTTATTGATTTGGATCACCTGCAAAATGGTTGTTTAGAAGAAAACAGCATTTGCAATGGGGTCATTTCAGTTTTACTTAGTTTTGTTATGTTTTATATGGTCTTTCACGGATGCGTTTTTTGCCAGGTGAGTTTTCCGAAATGTAAATTTAATTTAGTATGGTGGAATTTTTAAAAGGGTTTCCCGATTTCTGCGGATCATTTTACTAGATATTTCGTTCTTCGAAGCAAAAAATGTGGGAAAGCCCTGTGTACAGGGGCTTTGGCGCTCTTGTTCAAACTTTGAAAAATCATATCTCCGAAAGTATTAGTATCCTAGTTTCTCAGAGTTGGGAATTATATCAATGGATTCTTAAGATAGAGCTGCAGCATAAAAGAAATTAAATTAAAAAAAAATTGGTTCAAGCTCTGTGGACAGGAGCTTTGGCGCTCTTGTTCAAACTTTGACAAATCATATCTTCGAAGGTATTGGAAAGAGTTGGGAATCATATCAATGGATTCTTATGATTATGATGAATTAATTATTATTATGATGATATTATGATTATCTTTATGATGAAGAATTTAAATTCAACAAGAGTGCCAAAAATGATTAATCCAAAACCAATAGACGAATTCTACCCAACAACGAACTCATCCGAGATATTCATTCCTCAATTCTATGATGAACGATAATATAATATATTCTTTCCTCAAATCCACTCCAATGTCTCCAATACTCCAATATGCCAATATTCCAGTTTTGTATTTACTGGAGATATCCTGAACTCAATATTATTAACTTACCATTACCATTCCCATCATCATATGGATTGACCATCGGCATGAAGATATCAACCAACAAAAAGATGATATTATATTATAATTCTCATAATCCTTCGAATGCGGAAATGAATTAGACAATGTCATATCTCAGGAAAATAAGTTGATATGTATCAACACAGATCATATTATAATAATTCATAGATAAAATAATTAAAGCATTCTGTGAAGCATTCTGGAAATACGATATATACGAATATTAATGAAATTTTGAAAAATCATATCTCCGAAAGTATTAGCTTATTGGAGTTAAAAATGATATCAATGGATTCTTATGCTGAAACTGCATATTGAAAAAAAGTAATTTGAAATTTGTTATGTAAAAAAATGTTTTTGTTTGTTACTCCGAAACCATCTGTCCGATTTTGCCCTGCAACGAACTTAGCCGAGATTTTTATCTCCCAAACCTACTCTGAAAAGGCCGGCCGGCCTATGGCCGGCCGGACAGAATGAATTTCGACCACAGATTCTTGATCAGTGAGTCGAACCAAATCGTTTAAGACCATTTTCATAAAAAAATTTGAAAATTACAGACATTTGGGCAAATTGATGAGCACTATGTTGCGAGGAACAAGAGCGCCAAAAAGTGGCATAAAAAAACACAAGAGTAATAATCCAAAACCAACAGACCGATTCTAGCCAATAACGAACTCAGCCAAGATATTCAATCTTCAAATCTACTCTGCAAATTATATTATATCAATTGAAACTTTGTCAATATTCCGTTTTGTTTTTACTGGAGATATTCTGAACCCAATTTGATTAACTTACCGAAGTATATATTTACATCATAATATGGATTATTCAAGGGCCTTGTATTATCACCCAAAAATTATAATATCCTAGAATCATCATGATTCTACAATAGCTGAGGTTATTTCATTGGTCATTTTACATTCAATCATACTCTGTTTTCTAGAACAAGAGGAATTTTATATCGTGAGTAACGAATTTAGCATAGAACCAGAAATACATATGACATGTCTGTTATTGGTAGATAAGATGACATGTATGAACACAGATCATAAAATTGATAAATACAAATACGGATGTTAATTTTCCACTACAGCATCATTTGAAATCATAGATCAAGATTTATTACTGAAATTTGGAAACATCATATCTCCGGAAGTATAAGCTTGTTAGATTTGAAAATAATATTAAAGGATTCTTATGATGAAACTACATCTTAAAAAAAATTGAATGTGAAATTTGTAATTAAAAAAAAATTTTTTTTCGTTACTCTGAAACCATTTTGCCCAATAACGAAAATGAAAATGAAAACAGGTCTATACCACCTAACATCCTCCTGAAAATTGACTACTGGATTTTAAACGAGTATAGTAATGATCAGTACGCGTGTGAAGTCGCGAGTAAAATTTTGCCGATTATAAAAATATAATAATAATAGTATATTTCATTACCAATCATGAAAGTGAATTTTTCCCGTGTAGGAGAAGCAAGCACGGGAAAAGCCTTTTAGGACGTGTAATGAACGATATTTTTCATTATATCTCAAAAAAATGACAATACTTTCATATTGCAAATTAATTTAACATGGAAAATCAGTAACAATCAATCATTTAAATCACTTTCATTCGTCTATTGAACGTTGTATTGGTTTCTCTTAGATAGAACACAGAACAAGAGTAATTGTTAGAACTTGTAAAAATTCAATGTTCCTGGCATCTAATGTCAAAACATAATTACAATTAAAATTACAGAATTTTCAATTATTGTTAGCAATAAGAGTGATATAATTGTCGTATTAATTGTGATGTTGCAATTTGGTAATAAGTTTCCCGTATTCATGTAAAATTATGTAAATTCTGAGGCAATTGAAATTAGGGACTGGGAAATTTTTTTTCGATGCTCTAATTTAATCTATCTCTTTACTAAAATTTTTATGGAGGTAGCCACAGATACCATCGATGAAAATTTTCTGCATCTAAGTAATTGTATAGATATTCCTAGAGAAATATTCATACATCATATACTACTATTATTATTATTATTATTATTATTATACTGATCCTCCTGGGTCTTCCACAAGGAGAACACTCATAAGCTCTAAGAGCTTGACCTGAGTTAGGAGAACCAGTTGTGTTCTGTGTAGGCTTTGTTACTGTGTCCTTACGCCACCTTAGACACAGCACTGTTAATTTTTTGACCCAACGGCGAATGGTGGCGATTACCTTGACTAGAAAATTTCTTTCCTAGCCTCGGAATTGAACTTGGGGCTTCCGCTCCCAAGTCAATTACTCTACCACTGAGCCAACCGCACTACATATTCATGGGGGTCTCCTTCAGGAAGACCTAGGGGGATCAGTATAATAATATACAATAATATACAATGTCTAATTTTCTACACGATAATGTTTATGTAATATTACCATATTTTTGTGCGCATGTTCAGCGTGCTATCATTTTGCCCAAATTTCTATAATTTTGGATTTTTTTGCCGAAAATAGTCGCAAACGATTAGGTTTGACTCAGTATGAAGAATTCAAGGACAAATTTGAATCAGTCCTGTCGGCCAGCCATTGCCTCGATAACCTTCGGACGGAAGGAGATAGCTAATTGAAATTTTCTGGGTAGGATGCGCATCCAAATGCGAAGGTTGAGTTCTTTAAAGGGCATAATCGACTGAACGGTTTTGGAGATATACCCATCTGAAATTTTTTTGTTATTTCTTTAATAACTTAAAAAATACAAATAGGATCAAATTCAAACCTGGTAATTAGTTGTTGAATGCAGACGTGCAAATTTTTTCGAAATTTCGTGAGGATCGTAATACTAGAAAATTAAAGAAAAATTATTTAAAAAATTCTTTATCTCAGAAACTATCCGTTATCCCTGAAATTTTGCGAGTGCCTTCAAAACCTAACTTTACACCCAAATTCCAAGTTTGAACACGATCGGATCTATATTGTTGGAGATCCGAGCACGAGAGTTTAGTGGCTGGATGGCTGACCGTTTCCGAGTTAACTTACGAACGGAAAGAGATAGCGACCTGCAATTTTCAGGATAGATTTCCCATCCAAATGGGACAGTTAAGTTGGTTGGTTGGTTGGTATAATCGGACAAATGGTTCCGGTGTTATACCCATATTAAATTTTGTTGTTATTTCCTCAATAACTCCATCGGATCCAATTAAAACTTGGTATTTAATAGTATTATCAATTTATTTAATTTTTCAGTGATGTTCCAAAGTTAGTATCGAAGAGGTATGGACATCATTCAAGGATAAACCAGTTTAAATATGGAGGGTGAGTTTGAATATATTATAATTCGAAAACATTTTAAAAAATTTTTCATTATTCTTAGGTGTGTGCTCGTCTGAGTAAATATAAAATTGTTCTCTGAAATGCGCTCTTATTGAAATTGATCTTGAAAATTATCTAGAAAGTTGAGATAAACCTGTTCAAAGGCTTAGTTTTCGAGAAAAATTGAAAATTATACACAACACATTTCAGATCAATATCGGTCAGTACTCTTTGGCGCTCTTGTTCACTCATTTCGTTCAAAAGTTATCGTGCTTACGGCCGGCCGGCCGGACAAATGGTAAGTAAGTTTGATCCCGGATTACTCATCACTCAACGATGAAGAATTTCAAGTCGAAATCGATTCAGTCCGGCCGTCCGTTGCTACACCGTAAATATCTACCCGAGGTGTGATTCTCTAGGACAATCTAAGGCTTAAAATCAATCCTGCAAATATCAATTCTCTATTTAATTTTGATATGACTAATTGCGTATTCTTCAGGAAATTATTTTTTTCTATCTTACAGAGGCTTGAAAGGTGCTGCGAAGCGAGGCGTCAAAGGAGGAACGAAAGGAGGCACCAAAAGTAGACCGAAAAGTGGAAATCTGTATGGAGCACCAGATACTGGAGTTGTTTATGAAGGAGGTAACGAAACTGTCTTTTGTAATAGTATACGGGTCTGGTAAACCGATGTATTGGGCGCAAAATATTCATGCGATGAAACGAAAGTCTGCAGTTAAACACGACAACGACATCCCCTATTCCGCCATTATATTTTCAAATACAGCAGCGATAAACATGACCGCAGAAGAACGAAAACTTTGAAAAAAATGGCAACACCGCTCAGAGACGTACGTCAGTCGAACGTTTGTTCGTTTGTTATTGTAACAAGCCCTGTGGACAGGAGCTTTCTGGCGCTCTAGTTCAAACGGACAAATTATATCTCCGAAAGTATTGGTTTCTCTGAGTTGGGAATTATATCAATGTATACATATGATAGAGCTGCATCATAAAGGAAATTCAATTCAAATAATAGTTTATTTATCAAGATTAAATGCGCAATCATGAGAATGAGAACTGCACCATGGAAGAAATTGAATTAAATCTGGCCAATTTTGCCCAATAACGAACTTAACCGAGATATTTATCTCCCTAACCTACTCTGAAAATTTCAACTACCTAGCTCATTCCGTTCGAGAGTTATTGTGGAAAAACTTTTTTTAAATTTTCAAAATTTTTTTTTTACACTTTGCGGTGATCTGGTCAATACAAAACTTCACAGGCGTATAAAGGTGATTCTACAATTTGATGCTAAATTTCAGATAGATCCAACGAACTTGTCCGAGATATTTACGCTCCAAAACCACCTTGCAATTTTCAATCCGCTAACTCCTTTCGTTCGAGAGTTATCGTGCCTACGGCCGGTCGGCCGACCGGACAGAATCGATTTCGCACTCGGATTCTTGATCAGTGAGTCGAACCAAATCGTTTGAGACCATTTTCAGCCAAAAATTCCAAAATTACAGGCAAATTGATAAGCACTCTGAGCGCCAAAAAACAAGTTTCGTATGACAATTGCCCAAAACAGGTTTAAAGTACCTACAAATAGTAGGTATTCCATAAAACATGTATGAGAGAAGATGAGTAATAATATGAAAGAAGATGAGTAATAAATAAAAAATTACCTTGTAATCGATCAAAAATTTCCTGATCTACGTTCACCAAATTTTCTCCTCTCTCGAACTACAGAATTATGCTTTCAATATTTACGTAATATTTTCAAACATTTTCGGGTGAGGTCCCCGCTGCATCGCTAAAATACGAGTATTTCAACCCCAATATTCTTGAAGTTACAATATTCCCTTCTGTCAAGTTGACATTATGACAATTAATTCATAGAATAATTATATCAATGTGTTAAATACGATTTACATTGAAATTTTGAAGAATCATATCTCCGAAAGTATTAGCTTGTTTGAGTTAAAAATGATATGAATGGATTCTCATGATAAAACTGCTTATTAAAAAAAATTTAATTTGGAATTTGTTTCGTAAAAAAAATTTTTTTTTATTACTCCGAAACCTTCTGTCCGATTTTGCCCAGTAACGAAGTTAGCCGAGATATTTATCCCCCAAACCTACTCTGAAAATTTCAACTCTCTAGCTCATTCCGTTCGAGAGTTATCGTGCCTACGGCCGGCCGGCCGGACCAGCCGGACAGAATGAGTTTCCACCACGGATTCTTGATCAGTGAGTCGAACCAAATCGTTTAAGACCATTTTCATCGAAAAATTCGAAAATTACAGACATTTGGGCAAATTGATAAGCACTCAGTTCCGAGGAACTAGAGCGCCAAAAACAAGATTAGATATGTGTTCTGTCGTCCTGACGAACACAGCCTCGGCACCTCGACTAGTTAATCTATTGTGCACACTTAAATCTGTACATCACCCTCAAATTCAATCCTTTTGATAAGGGAGATGAGTCTGGAGGGCGGGAACTTCTTCAGTTCCCTCGGTCTCAGCTTGTGAACTCCTAATTCCTCAAATGAAATCACATATAAAGTGTTCGACAGATTCGTCGTTCTCCAGCCATAGTCTGCACTTAGAGTCATCGACCAGCCCTATCTTAGGTTTGCTGCGCTCTTCCAATTTAGCAAGTGTGGTTCAGAAGTCCCTCATAATGCCTTAGAGTTTCACGCAGTGATCAATGGCAAACATCTCAACTTGTAAGACCCCTGAGAGGGCCCGCACTCTTAAGAGTGTGAGACTCCATTTCTTGTTTGGTTATTCACTAAAAAACCTCTCACACTTTCCTTGGAGTAGTTCTTCGTCCTGCCATTACAGCGTCCCTTAAAAAAAGAGATGAGCTGCAAGCGGTTTTCAAAGTTGATGACTCGAAGTGATCCGAGCCACTGCTTGATGCAATCTATGCGCCAATAATTCAGTCAGGGAATTACAGGATAGAATAATCTTCAATTATGTCACGAGGTTCGCTTATTCCGCCTAGACATCCCATGGTTAGTACAACCAGCCTGTATACTGTATACCTTGGATATAGAGTTTCCAGTTCGAACATTAAATCCTTGTATTTTTCCCTCTTCTGTATTCTTTCATCACTTTAATTTCGACAGGGGAGCCTTTATGGCGTGGTTGGAATGTCATAGTTCCAGTAGATGCGTGCTTTATTATTTTCAACATCTGCTTCGATCACTTATATCTATATCTACTAGAAATGCAGTTGGAATTGGGTATCATATATTTAGTCCTCGATAAATTAATAAATATTTCCTCTCAGGAAACGATAAAGTTTCGCTACGATTTGATTCGAAATCTTTATTCAAACAGGAAACTGTTCCAAGGAAATTACTATCAAGGCAATGTATTCGAGTAAATTCAACGGCTTAGGTATCAATAAATTATTCCTTTTCTTTAGAACATGGCAGCTATATTGAAATTCGAATAGATGGAATATATTTCATTCAATATTTGTAGATGGGTTTAGACTTAGACTATAGAAGAGAGAGGACGGATAACATATTTCCTGACATTGAAACCAAATGTCCACCACATGACCACAGAACCAGGCTCCTTTTTCTTGCTGTGGCTTTTACATCCGTAACCTGCACATCATACCATTATGTGTAACATATTTTTATAACAAAACAATCCGTAAACTCTCAGATAAACACAAGAAACACACGTCCACCAGATCGTTTGATGTCCACCAAACTGTCAGAGTCTGTCAAAGATTTACTGTGAGATTGAAAGCGTTGCGTAGTACGTCATGCGGTATCCCCTCTCTTCCCCAATCAAAGGGTTCAGATCATTGATCCTACTCAACTATTTTGAAGGTATGAGAAAATAATAAATTTCCTCTCTCTTCAATGGAACAATGAGACAGATTCTCCGTTCGATATTTATATCCATTGAAAAATTCGCAAAACATACTTGAGACAAACTCACAAACTGAAGGACAGATAAGGCTCAAACTCCGCCTGAGTAAAGAGAACAATTGGTCCACCTAAGCGAAAAAAACGATCCTTTTGAACGGGCTTTGACTTTCTTGACAGTATGAAGCTATAAATGGCGTTTCATTGAGACATGTTAATATGTACTTGGAACTGTGGATCTCTAAGGTGAATCTGAAAAACCTTAAGCTCTTTATAACCGAGATACAGGGTGCTTCAATTTTGCACATTTTGCGTCCTGATCCTTATTTTTATGAACCATTTTCGGAATACGCCCAATTGAAATGTAGTTTCTTTGATATGATTTTTTTTTGATAATTCTTTCTCTGATAATTATAGATTTCAGTAGAGTGTGAAATTTACTCCACGCAAGTGCTTCAATATGAGTTCATTAATAATATTAAGAAACGTCTCATTTCAGGATGTACGGCACCCCCTACAAAACCTCCAAATGCGAAACTCCGTTGTTCCTTCTACAGCGGATGTTCCCTGTCTTGTGAAAGAGGATACACACTTCCAGGAGGAGCTTACGCAGTATATATCATGTGCGAAAAGGGAAAATGGATCTCGCAAGATACCGGAACTTCGGAATTGCCATCATGTCAACGTGAGTATAAAAAAATTAACGAGTTATCTCATTAGAAAATAATAGATTACATGAGATAAGATGAATAAGAAAATTAGTAATGATCTCTATGTCATCCAATGAGTTCTTTTCAGCTGAATGTTCACCTGCCTGTCAGAACCAAGGAATTTGTATCTCGCCCGACCAATGCAGCTGTCCAGATCAATTTTCTGGACCCCAGTGCCAATTCCAGAACAAACCTTGCCTGGAATTACCCCCTATGCCTCAGAACACTAGAAGATCCTGCAGGACGAAGCAAGAGTAAGCCATTTCATTTTTATCGATACCTACTCCAGGTGATATAGGAAGCAAAAAACACGTTGTAATTTTACTGTAAAGAGAAGAACGAACGCTCTTATTGTCAGAATTTGAGATGATAATTATATTCGATTTCAATTTGCAGTTACTGCACCATCAAATGTTTCCCCGGCCATGAGTTTCCAGATGGTTCATCAGTAGCTACGCTATCCTGCAAAAATGGATTGTGGGTGCCCGGAAGAAATGATTGGGTTACCGTTCCCGATTGCCAAGGTAAGAAAGGAGATAGCAATATTTGTTGTGATAGTATATATTGTTGTAGGGGGTAAGTCATCGCCATCTAGAGCTCGCCTTCCAGTTCTAGAGTTCTGATGAACTCCAGTATCTGGGATGGCTTCAAGGAGGTTACGTCTTCGCTCATGTGGTCTAAACGCCCAATGCAATGTTATTAATCATACGCCAACCTGTACCTGCTTCGAAGGTTACATAGGTGATCCATTTATTGCTTGTCAAGTTAAACGTAAGGAGCCCAAACCTGTGGTACAAGCTTCCGTTGTCAGGTGATCAGAAGTTTCATCCTCCTCCCAACAGAATCTGCACTCGTCAGTTTCTGCTAGCCCTAATCTCATCATATGATTCCTGAGGCCACAGTGCCCTATGAGGAAGCCAGTGAGGAGGTGCAGCTTGTTCTTACTGAGGTCCAAGTATTTCTTGGATCTGACAGTATCAGAGTTCCGGAGGAATTTCTTGGATTGATGCATTCTGGAGAGAGATGCCAGAAAGTACCTCTCTCAGTATCTTCTTTCGTCCGGAATTCACTTTTGTAGGTGTGTCTGCCAACTCCACATTAAGGTTCCCAGCCAATAAAGGGGGTTTGTGCTCCTTTCTTGGCAAGTGTGTTGGCCTCCTCATTTCCTATGATTCCCGCGTGACCAGGAACCTAAACCAAGGAGACCCTGTTGTTCTTGTCTACTTCATTGAGTTTTCTTCGGCACTCCCATATTAGCTTGGATTCGATAACATGGGAGCTCAGAGCTTTGATAGCAGCTTGGCTGTCAGAGTGGATTGCTATATCACATCTCTGATAGTTTCTTTCTAGGTTCATTTCCACGCATCTTTCTATTGCAAGTACTTCTGCCTGAAAGATGATCGGATAGGAGCGTAGCGATAGTGAGCATTTGGTACCTGGCCCATATACTCCAGCGCCAGCTCCTGTAGTGGTTTTTGAACCGTCTTTGTAACATTTAATGGTTATTTTTTTAAAGAACTTGGTTGGTGGATTGGCGTTCCCAGACTTTTTTCCTACCAAGCATCGTCGTAAAGTTCTTTTCGATGCCTACTTTCTTGATCATTTCTTCACTAGGAAGATTGGCTGATGAAATGTACCTGGTAAGAGAGGACCAGGCTTTCTGGTTTATAATACTCTCATTACCTGTTCCTTCCCTAGATATTCTGAGAATGGCTTCATGGGCCATTTTGTCTATCACTAGATGAAGTGGTGTGAGATTTGTTATAATCTCAAGTGCCCTGGCAGGACAGGTTCCCATAGCTGCAAAGCTTTGTTGTAATACCTAATACCTGTAACTAAGATTTGTCTGAAACGATGGTGTATGACCTCCTCGCTGTTTGACAGATAAAAATTGGTACTGACATGGTAGATGTTCCATGGCGGCGCCATGATGTCAATCGCATCATTTTCGTTTGTTGATCAACCTGAAATATTGCGAATATTCTGATATAAATAAAAAATAAGTTAACAAGTCCAGAGCGTTCTACCAGTAGGCCTTCGAAATGAGTTCGTATAATAAATATACTTCTGCAAATATTTCACAAATCAAATTAACCCCAGGGGATTTCATTGATTTGTCGAGAAGCAAGAACATACGCGTTACAGGCCTCTTGACCTTCCAAGCATGAGTATATTGATTATAAGAAGCCATTTTGAGACCCTATCGGCAGAACGCTCTAGACTTGTTGATTTATTAACAACGATGTCAGCTATTTTTGGAGCTCTTGTTCCACGGAACACAGTGCAATTTGCCCAAATAACTGTAATTTTCGAATTTTTGGCAGAAAATGATCTCAAAAATCTCAAAATTTTGGTTCGACTCACTGATCAAGAATCCGTGGTCAAAATTGATTCTGTCCGGCCAGTCCACGATAACTCTCGAACGGAATGATCTAGACAGTTAAAATTTTCAGAGTATGTATGGGAGATAAATATCTCGGTTATGTTCGTTATTAGGCAACATCGGGTGGTTTGGGAGTAACAGAAAACAAATATTTTTTTACACTGCAAATTTCAAATTAAATTTTTTTAAGATGTAGTTTCATCATAAGCATCCATTGATATCATTCTCAACTCTGACAAACTAATACTATAATAGTATTTTTTGCCGGCTACGCAAATTGTGCCGAAAACTACTGAATATTGAATTTACGGCAACAGGAATGTGTACAAGGGTACATGGTGTTATTCCATGTTATCCCGTTCCTATTATCTGTCTGCTTTGCATTTATCCGGTCAGGCGGTCAAATTTCTTCACATTTCATAACTTCTTCGGAAATATTCCAACTCCATTGCAATTTTTTCCAACTACTTCGAAATTTTTCCAACTGTTTTGAAAATTTGCCAAATCCGTTCAACATTGGGGGGTGATAATCCCTCCCTATCCCTCCCTTAGGCCTGTGCTAGTATTCATTCTCCCAACTCAGAAATTCCGATTTTTAGAATGCAGCACTATCGAATGAAACGTTTCGAGAATTAAATGAAAATGTTTAAAATGACGGAAAATTAAAAAAAAATATTTCTCGTTCATGAGTGTGAATTGTCGTCATTTTCGTATGCATTTCATTCGTGAATTATTTTAAAAATTTACTATTTCTTGCAGCAACTTGCTCTCCACCTTGTCAAAATGGAGGCGTGTGTCTGTCACTGAATGTATGTCAATGTCCACAAGAATTCAGGGGCCCGCAATGCCAATATGGTAAGTTCGCGATAAAATTGAATGCGCTGATCAAATTTTTTAATTTGTTCTGTTGTATTGAAAATGTTCGTTTATGATGAATCATTAATTCAATTTACAAAATCATCGTAGGTGTGGATGTATGCTCAAGCACAAAGCTCAATTTCAATGGTGGATTCAATTGTTCGGGAGACTCAGATCAATTCTCCTGCTCAGGACTGTTCTGTGCTGAAGGCATGAAACTGTCTTATGATCCTGCACCAGCCTATACCTGTAAATACTCAGAGGGTGTGTTTCAACCTTCAGAAGCTCCAACGTGTGTTACGAGTAAGTTTTTCTTCATATAGTAGTATTTTGAGAGCGCAGAATTCAGCTGGTTCTTGAACCAAAAAGTCACCAATTACTACATTGATCAAAAAGTGCAGAAAGGATTTTCGATTCTAGTTGCACTTGCGATAACTTGAGGAGCTTGTATACAAGATGGATCCAGTAGCTGGTTAAGGGAAATAACTTATGAGTGTGTTGATATAAAAAGATATGGGACGATGAAAGGGACACAATTTTGTATTAATTATATTCTTTGAGTCGAAGAAAATAATTGATACCGAAACTGTGTCTCTTATATTGTATGTATGTTGTATATTGTTGTAGGGGGTAACGTTGCACTGCGACCTTAAGGTCTATTGTGCCCTTCCATCAGAGCTGTCGATGTGATCACCATTTAGAGCTTGCTTTCCAGTTCCAGAGTTCTGATGAACTCCAGTATCTGGGATGGCTTCAAGGAGGCTACGTCTTCAATCATGCAGATTTCTTGCCTAAAGCATTACTTGCGATGGTTTGAGATGGTGAGGCATTCCGTAATCAAGTGATTAGGAGTTTCATCCTCCTCCTCACAGAATCTGCACTCGTCAGTTTCTGCTAGCCCTAATCTCATCATATGCTTCTTAAGACAGCAGTGCAGTGTGAGGAAACCAGTGAGGAGGTGCAGCGTTTTGTTACTGAGGTCCATATATTTCTTGGATCTGATTTGAAGTGATACATACCTGGGAGAGAGTATACCTCTTTCAGTTTCTTCTTTTATCCGAAATTCACTTCTGTAGGCCTATCTACCAACCCCACAGTGGGTTTTCGAGCCAATAAAAGGGTTTTGTGCTCCTTTCTTGGCAAGTGTGTTGGCCTCCTCATTTCCTTTAATTCCCCCCTGTTGTTCTTGCCTATTTCATTAAGTTTTCTTCGGCACTCCCATATCAGCTGAGACTCGATAACATAGGAAATCAGAGCTTTGATAGCAGCTGGACCCTCAGATTGAATTGCTATATTACATAATATCTGATAGTTTCTTGCTATGTTCATTTCCACGCATCTTTCGATTGCAAGTATTTCTGTCTGAAATAGGCGCGGATGGGAGCCTAGCGATAGTGAGCATTTGGTGCCTACCCCATATACTCCAGCACCAGCTCCTGGAGTGGTTTTTGAACCGCCTGTGCACCATTTAATGGCATTTTTTTTTAAATTTGGATGGTGGAACTTTGTCTCTTGTATCATGCTACATTCTTGAAGAATAAGTTCTAGTTTGAGTACCGTAGCAAGGCTAATGTGCTCGCAAATAAAAAATGCCAGCACTCATTAGACAGATTCCCTCGTATGGGATATCACTCTCATTGTCAATGGCGGAGGTTGGTCAATGGATGATGGAAGGATTTCTACTAAATATACGCTTCAGTACAAAGGCAGTCCAAGAAAGGAAAGAAAATGTAGCTACTTGTAAGATATTCAAATTGAGTGCAAAAACTACAAAACATTTACTGAGTCAGTGCGGAACGTTTGCACCCTAGACTTGGGGGTAGAATTCCGTCATCGATGGAAAGTCTTCCAGAGAAATTATAAAATTCACTAAGAAGACAATCTTACTGGGAAACAGATCGGAGCATGGTCTCACACGATAGTTCTTACTGGTCACATTGTAGAAATACATTCCTCAGCTGATCGACCACTAGTAAATTATTTCTATATAAAACAGCTATTTTGTGTCGATTCCTTACTTCTACATATAATTTAAAATGCTTTTCGTATGTGATTCCACTCGATTTTAATTTATAAAATACATAACTGTAACCCTTTAAACTAATTATGATCCTTTTTGACAACGACTATGCAAATTTGATCAATATGTTTCAGCCGACCCAAATATGAACTACACCGTTACTCAACATTCATATTCTTCACATGATGAGGTGAGTTACCTGAAAACATTTTCCATTTCGAAGAAAATTTATAATTTTCTCTGATTTATAGGAAAGTGATTCTGCTGAATACGAATACTCTTATGAAGAGTCTGAAAAATCCAGGATTTCTAAGCAATCATCAGTAGACACCACGTCTGTAGTCATCGAAACCAAGTTACCCACTCCTGGAGTTTGTTATACATGGGGAGCAGTCCACTATAAAACCTTCGACGATAGGATCTATAGGTGAGGAAAAACATTATTTTGATTCAGCTGTTTTGTCATGAGAGACCGTCTAAGTGCAGTGGAACTGCAGGAAAAAAGACTGGGACAGGGAATCCACCACCCAAGTTCTTAAAAGAAATGCCATTAAATGGTACACAGACGGTTCAAAAACCACTACAGGAGCTGGCGCTGGAGTATATGGGCCAGGCACCAAATGCTCACTATCGCTAGGCTCCTATCCGAGCATCTTTCAGGCAGAAGTACTTGCAATAGAAAGATGCGTGGAAATGAACCTAGAAAGAAACTATCAGATATGTGATATAACAATCCACTCTGACAGTCAAGCTGCTATTAAAGCTCTGAGCTCCCATGTTATCGAATCCAAGCTAATTTGGGAGTGCCGAGGAAAACTCAGTGAAGTAGGCAAGAACAACAGGGTCTCCTAGGTGTGGGTTACTGGTTACGCAAGAATCATAGGAAATGAGGAAGCCAACACACTTACCAAGAAAGGAGCACAAACCCCCTTTATTGGCCCGGAACCTTATTGTGGGGTTTGTAAACACACCTACTTCGTGAATTCTGGACGAAAGAAGAAACTGAGAGAGGTACTTTCTGGAGCTCTCCCCGCAATGCGTCACTCCCAGAAATTCCTCCGGAACTTTGATACTGTCAGATCCAAGAAATACTTGGATCTCAGTAAGAACAAGCTGACCCTCCTCACTGGCTTCCTCACAGGGCACTGTTGCCTCAGGAAGTATATGATGAGATTAGGGCTAGCAGAAACTGATGAGTGCAGATTCTGTTGGGAGGAGGATGAAACTCCTGATCACCTGACAACGGAATGCCTCGCCATCTCAAACCAACGCAAGGAATGCTTTGGGCAAGAAATCTGTAGAAGCGAAGACGTAGCCTCCTTGAAGCCATCCCAGATACTGGAGGTCATCAGAACTCTGGAACTGGAAGGCGAGCTGTAGATGGTAATGACGTCGACAGCTCTGAAGGGGGAGGGGTACAATAGACCTAAGGACGCAGTGCAACTTTACCCCCTACAACAATAATAATATACAATATATACAATTCATGTTTCCATTTATTTTGGATCGAAACTTTCATGATAAATAAAATTTTTCAAATTTTTTTCCAGCTTCGACTCTGAATGCACTTACATCCTTGTTCAGGATTCAGTCGATAGCACATTCAGTGTAACTGTGAGGAACGCAGATTCTTGTTACACAAATGGTAGTGAGGATTGTTACAAGACGATTGACATATACATACAAGGACGAAATTACAAATTGAGTACAACAGGTAACTTACATTCGAGATCTGCCTAGTTTGAAAATGCTTCTACTATATTTGTTATATCTCATTTAATTCAATCCTTCACGCTATATTTCAGATGCTGGTCTTCCCCTCTTGACTCAAGGTGATACTGTGTTACCTATTCCTGGACAGGCAGTAGGTATTCGTACGGAAACTACCGCTAGGTTCATCAATATTATGTTAGATTCTGTAGGAGTGTCGCTGAAATGGGACGCAAAGGTAAGTTTATAGAAAATGCTATGATCATTGAAGGAGCTCATTTCTTTTTCCACCCAGAAATTCATTCAAGTTGAAGCAAAGGAGAGTTTATGGAATAGGACACAGGGATTGTGTGGTAATCTTGATGGAAATCCAGATAACGATATTGTTACTAAAAATGGACGTAGGACGAAGAATATTGTGAATGCTGCTGCAAGCTGGCAGGTAGATGACATTGGAGGTGAGTGACAAAAAATTCTTCCATCATATACATTGTATATTGTTATAGGGGGGGAACCTTGCACTGTGATCTTAAGGTCTATTGTGCCACCCATCAGAGCTGTCGATGTCTTCACTATCTACAGCTCACCTTCTAGTTCCAGAGTTATGATGAACTCCCGTATCTGGAAGATTTCTTGCCCAAAGAATTGGTTTGAGATGTCAAGGCATACCGTAATCAGGTGATCAACCTCCTCTCCACAGAATATGCCCTCGTCAGTTTCTGCTAGCCCTAATCTCATCATATGCTTCTTAAAACAGCTGTGTCCTGTGAGGAAACCAGTGAGGAGGTGCAGAGTGTTTTCACTGAGATCCATATATTTCTTGGATCTGATAGTGTCAACGTTCCAGAGGAACTTTTTGGAGTAATACATTTTTGTAGGTGTATCTACCTACCCCAATGTAGGGTTCCGGGCCAATAAAAGGGGTTCTTGTTCCTTTCTTGGCAAGTGTGTTGGCCTCCTCATTTCCTTTAATTCCCGAGTGAACAGGAATCCAGCCCAAGGAGACACTGTTGTTCTTGCCTACTTCATTAATTAAGTTTTCTTCAGCACTCCCATATGAGCTTAGACTCGATAACATGGTAGCTCAAAGCTTTAATAGCAGCTTGACTGTCAGAATGGAATTTCCATATCACGCCTCTGATTTCTAAGTTAATTTCCATGCATCTTTCGATTTGAAGTATTTCTGCCTGATAGATGCTCGGATAGGAGCCTAGCGATAGTGAACATTTGGTGCCTGGCCCATATACTCCACTGCCAGCTCCTGTATTGGGCTTTAAACTGTCTCTACCATTTAATGGCATTTTTTTAAGAACTCGGTTGGTGGATTCCCTTTTCCAGTTTTTTTCCTATCTAGCATCGTAGTGAAGTTATTTTCGATGCTTACTTTCTTAATCATTTCGTCACTAGGAAGATTGGCTAATGAAATGTACCTGGTATGAGATGACCAGGCTTTCTGGTTTTTAATAGTCATATATCTTCATGCAGAATATGAAATTGTAGGAATGAATGTAAAAAATTTTCTAATAATAATAATACTCACCACCCAAGTTATCTCACAAATAATGATGAACGCAAAATCTTAACAATTATCAAAATAAACTTCTGCGTAGTTTATTAGCACTTTCACACGAACCGTATACAGGTGGACGTTGGAGCATGATGGTCCGAGGGGTCAACAAGCTGAGAGTAAGTGGCCTTCTGATGAACATTCCAGCGACAAAAATGTTCACTCGACAGAGCAGGATGTTCAATCTTTCCACTAAGAA
The DNA here is from genome assembly GCA_937662695.2 of Halyzia sedecimguttata. NCBI lineage: Eukaryota > Metazoa > Arthropoda > Insecta > Coleoptera > Coccinellidae > Halyzia > Halyzia sedecimguttata. Next base: position 76,472,852 of record OW569414.2, read on the forward strand.
GTTTCTACGCGAACTACGCTCACTACAGAGACTGTCATTCTGGCAGAGTTGAGATTAACATTCCTCTCATGATGCTTGATAGATCAGCACCACGTTCAGGTTACTTGCCTAATTTCCCGAACTCAGCATACTTCCAAAATTTTCTATGAATTCGCTCCATCCATATGAGATGAGGAGCATATATTGGGTACCATATCATTTTCGCATACTTTAATTTACTGACAACCAGCGAGGAGTAATCACTTATGAAAGCTGAGAGGTCTTCAAACTTCTTGAACGAATCCAAACGACCTACATGCAGAGGCACAGAGTTCCTCAATGCACGGAACAAAACTCAGTTTAATGTCAAATTGAATCACCAGAAACTCAACTGAAGTAGCAGTTGATTTGGAAGTAAAGCTTCAAATCACCCGCTTAGGCCAATGCGTTTCAACGAAGAGAGCATAAAATATCGTTGATAAAGATTATAAGTAGCAATGGCCCCAAATTCGATACCTATTGGTCACGAGGCTAGAGCTTGTTGTCGAAAGATCTTAAGTCATTATAGATTAGGTTATTCATCTGCCCTCCAAATAAGATAGCATCAGTTTAAAAAAAGATGGAGTGAAGCCAAACGACGCAAGTTTCTTCAAAGGCAAATTGTGATTCACTGTATCGAAGGTATGAGAGAAATTCGTGTATATCATATGAACCTGACCATCATCAAGGGATTCAACTAGAACTTGGAACTTGTTGCCAGGTTAGCCAAGAGTTAATTTGTCAGGTATTCTTATGGCATATCTCTTCTGGTCTAAAAATCTCCAACTTGAGGAAGGATGATTTGGTTCTACACATCTGACAGATTATCGTCGTTCTCTTAAGATACCTCTTTCTTGATCAGAGCTCTTATTCGCTTGAACTCCTACAGATATTTTCTTCCCGCATCCGCCACCTTGCTCTGTAATATTTATTTAAACATATTTGCGCGTGGTCGATGACTAAGTCCTCCTGGTATCATAGTTCTTCTACAATCTCGAACAGTTGGACGTAAAAATTATTCCAAAGCATGATACACACTCTCAAATGTCTTTATGATGCTCCAATAGAAAGAACTGATTGACGAACACATATAATAGTAATCGGCTCCTATGAAATTGAAGCGTGTATTATTTTGAATAGGAAAATTTACTCTCGGAATGTTCTCGAATCCAGACAAGATAATATGGATTGTACTTGTACAGTTTATATTGAAATTTTTTTCCAGCGCACTGCCAATCTGCACCAATGGAAAAAGGAGAGTGTCCGGATAGTGCAATAGAGGGTTCTTTAGGTAGCGATGCTAAAGCATTCTGCTCGAAACTCCTTTCAGATAGCAGATTTTCCGCATGTAGTAAAGTAAGTACCATGCTGTATTTAGGTATGAAATTCATGATGTTCTCATAAGTGAGTTTTTCCAGTGAAAAGCTTGCGATTTATAATTTTGTATTTCATTTTCAGGTACTAGACCGATCACTACTTATGGATGCTTGTACCTGGGATTATTGTAACTGTGAAAGCGAAGATAAAACTGACTGCTCTTGCGATACTATGAACGTGTATATTACGGAATGTAAATTCGAAGGAATAACAACAGAATCGAATTGGAGGAATGAAGAGACATGCCGTAAGTTGCCGGTTATCCATTGCTCAAAATAAGTTATATTCCAGTCATTATTTATAGAGTTTTTTACTATTTTTATTATTTTTTTTATTTTGAAAATTAGACTTTTTCCGACACTGCCTGTATACAGGGTGATCCCAAATTATACGTGTACCTTAGAGGAGGTGTTAGTATCGATCATTTGCTTCCGTATGAGCCATATTTATTGACAACCGAAAATCAACAGTTTCCGAGTTCGTGTTATTTTTAAAAGATTTCTCACCTTAGTTCATTTTTCGTCGTTGACCAAATTTGATTATTATTTTCGATTATTTTTATCAGAAAAGGATATGATATGTGGGAAAAGCAAAACTAGGCTGTATTAGATGTTGAAAAAGAATGAGTATGACTTTAAAGGGGATATAAGAAGCAAAGACAGTTATTTATAGCTATTATGACGTACAATCTAGTGACTGACTGCTTCTTTTCCAGAGTTCATAGATTTAGTCATATTGAATCAATTTTCATTTTTGCGACCATGTTCTAGGGAACAGCGTGCTCGATCGGCTTTGTATTTTAGCAATTATGGCAAAATAAAATCTCGAACTGATATCTACTTCTCTGGAATATTGTTTTGTTCATTTCTATAAAAACAAAACCGTCAACTGATAAAAATTCTACGTATTTCATTTTTAAATTGGGCTGTTTCGGAAATTCAACAAGCACTGACGTGAAGTCAGGAGCTTTTGCGCGTATGTTCTATAGTCCATTCTCCTGCATTGGACATCCTTAATCGAATTTACCATGGTAAATTATGTTGTCCATTCTCCTGTATTGGACACTCTTAATTCGAATTTACCATGGTAAATTCGAAGTGTCCAATACAGGAGAATGGACAACATAATTTTCCATGGTAAATTCGATTAAGGATGTCCAATGTTTTTTTTCGTAATTTTTTTGAAATTTTTTAGGCGTACGGTTCTTAAAAAAAATTTTTTTTCGTAATTGTTTCAAATTTTCTATGGGTACGGTTCTCACAAAATTTTAAACACGTCTTTATGTTGATTTTCTACTACTAGTCACCAAGCTTCAATTCGATCGAATCTTTATTTTTTGAGTTTTCGAGGAAATAATATTCCAGGTGGGTTTAACTCGGAAACCGTTAAACCGATTATGCCCAAAAACGTCCCACTCGGATGTCCCATTTGGATATGCAACCTACCCTGAAATTTACAAGTCCCTATCTACTTTCGTTCAAAAGTTATCGAGGCAACGGTCACCCATATACTGAACTGACACAAGGCTACTCGAATCTCCAACAATATTTAACTGATCGTGTTAAAACTTAAAACTTGGCAGTAGAGTTAGGTTCTAAAGGCTCTTGCAAAATTTCAGCAATTTCAGACGAATTGTTACTGATATATAGAATTTTTTTTTTATTTTCAATGATTTCTTGAAAATTTTCTACATATACTATCCACACGAAATTTTGCAAGAATTTTTGCGTTAGCATTCTACAACTAATAACCATGTTTGAATTCAATCGGTTTAGTATTTTTTGAGTTAATGAGGAGAAAAAAACAACCAAATTTCAGATGGCTATAACTCTAAAACCGTTTGGCCGATTATGCTTATAAACAAACTCAAATATCGCGTTCAGATGAAAATCCTAACCTGAAAATTTCAAGCCGCTATCTCCTTCCGTTCTCAGGTTATCGTGACAACAAAAATATTTTTCAATAACTTTTTAATCATTTTCTAGCGATGCGATTCTCACAAAATTTCACAAACGAGCTTAGGTTCATATTCTACAACTACTCACCAAGTTTCAATTTGATCGGATTTATATTGGTTGAAAACAAAATTATTACTCGGAAACCATTGGGCCGATTATGACCATTAACGAACTTGTCCGTCGTATTGGGATGCGCCACCTACTCTGAAAATTTCAAGTCGCTAGCTCTTTCCGATCTCAAGTTATCGTGGCAACGGCCGGACAGAATCAAATTTGCCCTCGAATTTTTCATCGGGGAGTCGAACCAAATCGTTTGAGACCATTTTGTCAAAATATTCGAAAGTATCATTTGGGCAAAATGATGTTCCCCAGAACATACGCGCAAAAATTGACACACCATTTTTTTTTATTTGCAAATCATTCAAATTATTTTTAATTCGAAACTATTCATAGATTCCGAGAGTAGGCATATAGATTCTCCAAATTTTCGGTACCTTTTACAGGCACTCTCTATTGAAGTGCATCCTCGGAAAAGCAAGGTTTTCGAGTTTCAAAATTTTCGAAGCGTATCAAGATTGACTTAACCTCAATTCTGTTTCAGCTATGAAATGTAGCGGTGGTAGAGAATACAAACCTTGCGGACCTTCCAAAGGTCACCCAGTATGTGGTTCCAGCAAAAAAAGCGTTGCAGAAGATCCAAAAACATGCGAAGAAGGATGTTTCTGTCCGGAAGGAAAGGTCTTACATAACGGCGAATGTATTTCGGAGAGCCAATGTCCCTGCAGGCTGAGGAAGAAGGAATTCCCTGCCGGTTCTTCGGTTCCTAAGGATTGTAATACATGTACTTGTCAAAATGGCCACTGGGTTTGCACTCAGGTAAGTTTGAAGACTGTGGATTGAAATGAAGAGGAATCATCTTATATCCTTCCAGGTCTCCTGTGGAGCCCGCTGTTCAGCTATTGGTGATCCTCACTACACGACATTCGATGGAAAGAAGTACGATTTCATGGGACAGTGCTCGTATTATATGCTTGAAACCGCAGGGTTTTCCTTGCAAACTGAGAACGTTGCTTGTCCTGGAGCAATTTCAGAGGTCAGTGATTTCGACTCTTGGAGGCCTATTTCCCCAATGCGGGAGCGCGGCATATCGTATATTTCGAATTTAAAACTCATTAATTGAATAAGTTCTTTGGAGTGAAACTTCTAATTCGAATCTAAACAAGGTTGCGTTAAACGTTCAACGCTCTTGGGGTGGGGAAATAGAGAGAGACAGAGTGAAAGTGGCACTCGAACACATATGCGTAGTTTTCTACCCCTCCCTATTTTCATTTCCACATTCCGAAGTTTCACTTCTTCCTCGCGGAGGGACTCCACGCACAATTTTTTTTTATTTGCAATTCCTGGAGGAATAAACAATATGAGACTCCACTTTGTCAATAAGTTGAATAACTACATTTCATTCACCACAATATGATTGAGATCAGGTTGAAATAGGAAACTAGGTAGTTGTTATTCAATTCATTGTTCAGCAAGAACCACGAGAAGGTGTAGGGTTAACTCTCGCCAAAAAAATTTTAAATTTAAATAAAATTCCCAAAATAAATATACAGATAAACATTGTTGATAACCGAAAATCAACAGTTTCCGAGATATTTGAGTTCTGGTGATTTCTTACCATACTTTATTTTTCGAAATTTTTTTCTACGTTGACCATACTTGATTATTATATTTCATTTAAAAGAAACATGAGGGTGTTCCCAAAGCAAAGTGAGGAGGTCAAGAAGAACTTTAGATTTTGTTGAAAAAATATTCTCTCGTCAATCTAGCAGATCAACTAAAGATGGCAAAATGTATGGTATCATTTAGTTACTAACTGATCTCTCTAAGGCGAATAATACCATATTTCCCGAGAATTTTTCATTCGATATGAATCAATTGAGTGAAAAGCAGCGAATAGAAATCTTGATATTTCTGGGATATGGGGATCGCAAGCAGACCTATGAACATGTGTGCGAAATTTTGAATGAGCGTTATCAAGACAGAAATCCTATAAGTAGAACTACTGTTTGTCGGGTGGTTAAACATTTCGAACAAATTGGAAATGTTAAAAACTCTCCAAAATCTGGTAGACCTTCAAATGCGACATATGGCGATAAGGCCCTCGATATATTACTTTCGATGGAAGAGAATCCGAAACAATCTACACGAAAACTGGCCGATGAATTCGATGTGAGTGAACTGTCAGTTGGTAATCTTCTTAGAAAAACTAAGTTTCACCCATACAGGATTCAAAGCATACAAGAATTATCTTCTAACTTCACAGTTTTGTAAAGTAATGCACGAGAGATGCAATCAGGATGATACCTTTTCATCGATCATTCTTTTTACGGATGAAGCAACGTCTTACTTGAATGGGTCTGTCCATTGCATAATTGTCGCTTCTGGTCCACAGCAAATCCTCATTGGGTGCAGACAGTTTACACCCAACATCCCTAAAAATTAAATGTGTGGTTGGGCACAATCATATTATTGGACCTTTTTTATAGAAGGAAATTTGAATAATGACTCTTATATAGAGTTACTGAGGAATCAAATATTACCTGCAGTCATTGATCTCTTTCCCGATGTGAATAGTCGACAAGTAGCTGATAATATTTGGTTCCAACAAGATGGTGCACCTCCGCATTTTGGAATTGAAGTGAGGAGGTATCTTGATGGCACATTTCCTGAGAAATGGATTGGTAGGAGAGGATCAGTTGAATGGCCACCCCGATCTCCAGATTTGAACCCTGTCGACTATTTTCTGTTGGGCCATTTGAAGAGTACATCCTAGAATAGGAAACTCGTCGATTTCAAAAAGCGAGTAACCGTACCCAATTGATTATTTTCTAATGTTTTCAATAAAAATGGGTTCGAGCCCTGTGGACAGGAGCTTTCTGGCACTCTAGTTCAAACAGACAAATTATATCCCCAAAAGTATTGGTTTCTCAGAGTTGAGAATTATATCAATGTATTCTTATGATAGAACTGCATCATAAAGGAAATTCAATTCAAATAATAGTTCATTTATCAAGATTAAATGAGCAATCTGAGAATGAGAACTGCACCATGGAAGAAACCAAATTAAAATAGCTGAAATAAATTTGACTCTCTCTTATAGAACAGGATGAAATGTACGAGTATGAACACAGATCATATAATAAAGCTTAGATAGAATATTTATAGCATTCTGTGAAAACATAGAAGTACGATTCATTATTGAAATTTAGAAGTTCATCTTAGTAGAAATTGAATTCAAACATCATCGAAGAATTAAAATTCAACAAGAGTGCCAAAAATTAACAATCCAAAACCAATAGACGAACTCATCCGAGATATTCATTCCTCAATTATATGATGAACGATAATATATATATTTCCTCAAATCTACTCCAATTCCAATACACCAATATTCCAGTTTTGTTTTTAGTGGAGATATTCTGAACTCAATATTATTAACTTACCATTACCATTCCCATCATCATATGGATTGACCATCGGCATGAAAATATCAACCAACAAAAAGTATGATATTATATTAGAATTCTCATATTTATAGGATTGCTGGAATGAATGACAATGAGACAACGTCATGTCTCACGAAAATAATTTGACATTATAACAATTCATAGAATACCCACAGAATAATTATATCATTGTGTGAAAACGTAGAAATACGATTTACATTGAAATTTTGAAAAATCATATCTCCGAAAGTATTAGCTTGTTAGAGTTAAAAATAATATGAATGGATTCTTATGGTAAAACTGCTTATTGAAAAAAATTTAATTTGGAATTTGTTTTGTAAAAAAAAAATTTTTTTTTGTTACTCCGAAACCATCGATTTTGCCCAATAACGAAATTAGCCGAGATATTTATCCCCCAAACCTACTCTGAAAATTTCAACTGTCTAGCTCATTCCGTTCGAGAGTTATCGTGCCTACGGCCGGCCGGACCGGCCGGACAGAATGAATTTCGACCACGGATTCTTGATCAGTGAGACAACGTCATGTCTCACGAAAATAATTTGACATTATAACAATTCATAGAATACCCACAGAATAATTATATCATTGTGTGAAAACGTAGAAATACGATTTACATTGAAATTTTGAAAAATCATATCTCCGAAAGTATTAGCTTGTTAGAGTTAAAAATAATATGAATGGATTCTTATGGTAAAACTGCTTATTGAAAAAAATTTAATTTGGAATTTGTTTTGTAAAAAAAAAATTTTTTTTTGTTACTCCGAAACCATCGATTTTGCCCAATAACGAAATTAGCCGAGATATTTATCCCCCAAACCTACTCTGAAAATTTCAACTGTCTAGCTCATTCCGTTCGAGAGTTATCGTGCCTACGGCCGGCCGGACCGGCCGGACCGGCCGGACAGAATTAATTTCGACCACGGATTCTTGATCAGTGAGTCGAACCAAATAGTTCGATCATTTTCATCGAAAAATTCGAAAATTACAGACATTTGGGCAAATTGATAAGCACTCAGTTCCGAGGAACTAGAGCGCCAAAAAAACGACAGAACCAATTTTCCTTTCACTCACACCGTTGAGTAGGTAATCAAATTACCTTTCATTTGATGTATCACAATCCATATATTCCCATTTGTGAAAATAAAGTAGAGGGGTGCGGGGCCTAGAGGGTGAGAAATATCAGATTTAAAAAGCATAAGATAAATTGTTTTTGAGATTAAAAATCGACGGGTGCGAGGATTTGCCTTGATAATTCTTCGTACAAGAATTATTGTAGAGTAACACTTTGTTGGCACGCTGTACACATCTCACATCAAAGTAAAATTTTTTAGATTTGGTAAATTACATATTCACAATTGTATTTTTTCAGTTAATGGGATTCACCAAATCAGCTACTTCGGAGCTACCCTCGTGTACCAAAACAGCAACCCTGACAGTAAACGGTTCTTTAACTATAAAATTGGGACAAAATCATCAGGTCATTGTGGGCGGTCAAGAAATCTCCAAACTGCCTCTTGAAACTGCTGGAATTAAGATCAGGATTGTATCATCAATCTTTATACAAGGTGAGCAAAATTTCCGCACATTTCCCAATGCATAATATCGTACTGTCCTTTTGTTGTTCTAATTTTGTGCATGATCAAGTATAATTGAACCTTCAATTTTTTTCAATAGTTTTGCTACCGAATGGTATTGACATATGGTGGGATGGTGTGAGCAGGCTATATATAGACGTACCAGCTTCTCTCAAGGATCAAACGAAGGTAATACGATGAATGAAATAATTTCTTCAGTACTTAAAGAAACAAAATTTTTCCAGGGACTCTGTGGTACTTTCAATCAGAACCAGAAAGATGATTTCTTAACTCCCGAAGAGGATATCGAACAATCTGCCATTTCTTTCGCGAACAAGTGGAAAACACACGAAGCTTGTTCCAACATGCCCAATATCATACCGTCTCATCCTTGTGATGTAAACATGCATAGAAAATCAGATGCTGAAAGAGTGTGTTCGACGATCAAATCAGATATTTTCGCAGGTATTTCAACTTTTATTTCATATACCGAAGATTATTTAATGACTTGACAACTACACCTAAAAATATTGATAACGGTGTGCATTTCTCACATTCCACTTCTCAGATGGTGGATATCTATTCCAATAAATATTCTCATAGCTACTTGCCCTTCAAAGTTAGAAGGTTGCCATTTTCAATAACTATAGTTGGTACAATTTTGATACTTTCACGACGTTACCGCTGTTACCATCGGAGGGCTACGAAGCTCGGCTAAAGCACCGATGCTCCACGAATTGCACACTTTACGATGTCATTTTGAAGTGCTTTAATTGACAATAACACTAAGGAATGCATAGAGGAAAGCTATACAACATTTCGTATGTGATTAGTTTCATACTATTTCATCGCAAATAATCCAGAACCCACCACGAGGGGGTAGCTGTATTATTGAGGCCCAAAAGATTGCAAGCATAATATTCGATTTTTTGAGGCATTCAAACTCAATCAAATATTCATAAATATCTAAAATTTGGAAATAAAAATATATTAGCCTTCTATAAAGATTACACTATGGCTGTTGATCTCAAACTTAACATAAATTCTGAACAAGAGCGCCAAAAACCAAAAAGAGAAATTTCTTTCTCAAATATGATATCTGACTATCAAAAATTTAAAGAACTCGAACATTTCAGCACCGATTCAGCACCGATTCCAGGTGAATTAATCCAGTGAATAAGTGTCTTTTAGGTAGAAACTTTTTAGAGTTTTTCGAAAATTATGATTGAGGTGTCATTCGATTCGGAATGGCATGTAGATATGACCGCTTGCGAAAATTGCAAAAGTTATAAACAATTAAGTGAAAAAAAGGGGGTTTGCATTTTTACATATACCTCAAAAACTATTTGAGATTTATCAAATTTGAAAAAATATTCAAAAAGAGGAGGAAAATTTCCCAACTCCCGGAACTGTTGGACCAATATTTATAATTTTCCCAGAGGGTTGAAAATACACCCAAAAAGGAATTGAATGAGAAAATTAAGAAATGAAAGGATTCAGGAGCCTACCGGATAGAACAATGAACAATAATCCGTGGTCCAAAAGTTTGTATCACGATATTCCATTTTTTTTTTTGAAAACATAATCTCTGATGAAAATTATGATTTAAAAAATAAACCATTTAAAAAGCATAGAAAAAATTTATTGGTTAAAAATGGATTTGTTAATTAACAATTTTGTTCTACCACTTAATTATTAAGATCAAAGAATATATTTTTTTTAAATCATTATTAATCCTGGTCCTTAATATTAAAGAAAAAATTGATTATCATTTAAATTCTTATTGTTTATTCAATAAATAATTTGTTATTAACAAATAAATTGTACCTCTGTATTTTCTATTTCTACTCAAAAAATAAAAACAATCATGTATTATTTAAATTATTTTTTATTGAATTTTTAATTTTCTCTCTCATTTCATTATTCTCACCTGCTTCAAATGTTTTTGTCAATGTTTAAAACAGCTTTATAATCTTCAACCTGAGTGAATTGTTAATAACAAAGCGAAAATTAAATAAATTTTTTCAATATTTCCAACGAGAATCTATTCTAAGGGCTTTGAAAAATAGCTCCACGAAAGGAACAAATTCTCAGATTGATAGTTGAACAATTATCGCACTGTTTGCATGTTCGTGCTACAAAAAATTGTTAATTAAGTAATGGATAACTAATTGGAAAATCGCGATAAATATTTTTTGACCTCGGATTATTGTTCATTGATCTATCCTGTAGGCGCCTGAATTTTTTCAGTTCTTAATTTTCATTACTATTCTTTCTGAGTTTTTGGGCGCATGTTCTAGGGGAACATCGTCCTATCATTTCGTCCAAATGTCTGTAATTTTCGAATTTCGAGCTGAAAATTGGCTAATAGACTAATTCGGACTCCCTGATCACGAATCCGGTGTCAGATTTTTGGGTGCCGTCCGGCCGGCCGGCCGGCCGGCCGGCCTTCCGGCCGTAGGCACGATAACAGGAGCACCGAAGGTCCTATCGACTTCAAACTTTCAGGGTAGGTTTCTGATCAAAATGCGACGGTTAAGTTCGTTAACGGGCAAAATCGGCTAGACGGTTTAGAAGTTATAGACATTTCAAATTTTGAGGTTATTTCCCTGATATTTCAGGAACTAAAGAAGATGTTGAATCGAAACTTGGTAGTCAGTTCGAGGATATAAACGCGCAACTTTTGGCAAAATTCTGTTATGATCGAAATGTTGGTAACTTTTAAAAAAATATTTCTTTTAATTTTTTCGAAAAAAAAATTTTTTTTTCGTGAACTATTCATCAGATTGCAACAAAAACTTGTACTAACGTCAATTGTAGTATTTTGCAACATTGTGCAAAATTTTGGCTCTATACGATTTCAATTTCTGGAGATATAAGACAAAATGTGTCAAATTTCCTGGGTCTCTCTCAGTATTTTCATCGATTATTATATAATAATCAATAATATTAAGGTATTCAACATGATACTGCTTTTTTTCTTTACTGGTCAGTACGGGCCACAAGGAAGATGAACATGCGCCCAATAGCTCCTGTCCACAGGGCTTGAACCAATTTTTTAAATCTCTATTAAATAAAAATGTATTATTTTGTGTATTACTTCGGCGTAAGAAACACGATATTTGTCAGAAGCAATAAATGGAACAATGTTAATAATGAATATACTTACCTCCCTAGTATCCTTTAATGATCACATGTTCATATTTAATAAGTTGATTAATTAATATTCATTCATTGAAGGTCCGTAGTGGGCGTGGCTTATGTAAGCCGAAGTGCCCGTTTTCGGGCGTATTTTCAACCGTCTGGGAAAATTATAAATATTGACCCTACAGTTAGGAATTTTTTTTGGGAAATTTCCTCTTCTTTTTGAATTTTTTTTCAAACTTGAAAAATCTCAAGTAGTTTTTGAAATTTATGCAAAAAACCAAACCCCCTTTTTTTCACTTAATTGCTTATAACTTTTGCAATTTTGGCGACCGACACTTGAATTTTCTCAGAAAATATCTTCATGTCATTCCGAATCGAATGACACCTCGATCATAATTTTCGGAGAACTCTTAATATTTTTGACCTCGAAGACTTTTGCTGACTAGACTAAGAAGAACTTACGTATGGAACGGTAATTCAATTGGCCGGTCGCACTCCGAAGTAGACCTCCGACGTAAAATTGGCAACGCCGCATATTCGAGGATGATTCTGGCCTGTAATCGAAGTAGGCTATGGCCCTACGGATTGAATTCAAGTATATGATGTTGTAGTTTGGTTTTGATTCAACTTTTTCACGGGTTAAAGATATCAGTAATATGAGGATACGTAATCATTTAATTTTTTTCAGATTGTTATTTCTATGTGGATCCTGATCAATATTACCTAGATTGCCTGTACGATATGTGTTCCTGCCAAGGAGATGTACGTAATTCCATTCAGATTTCAATCAGATCTCACAAAAACAATTTTTCAGATGAAGAAATGCTTGTGCACCATCATTTCATCCTACGCCCACGAATGTTCCAGCAAAGGTATCATCGTCAACTGGAGAAGCACCGTCCAGGAATGTTCCATTCAATGTCCTGCCGGTCAGGAATACCAAGTTTGTGGCGATTCGTGCTCAAGAAGTTGCTACGATATTTCCACGAATAATCAGTGTAAGAAACAATGCGTCGAAGGATGTAACTGTCCGGCGGGACAGGCATTAGATGACAATGGGGAATGCATACCGACTTCTCAATGCAAATGTTACTCTAATGGTTTAGTCTTCAATCCGGGTTATAAGGAGATCAGACGCAATGAGAATAAGCCGGATTTATGGTGAGAAATCCTGCTTTTTTACCGAGATTTTCATAGTTTCCATTAATTTTCAAAGGGAAATATTTCAATAATCCGAACGATAAAAGTTTGACTTCAACCAAATGAATAAAAATTTCTTCGGATTCGCTAATTCGATTTTAAACAATATGAATATTGAGATATAATGAGCCGGGAAATACAAGTCCAAGCAATCAGAAAATCATTACTGACAAACTCTATGATAATCGATATGATTAGACTTACTAGTAGAAAACTTGTGGTGGTATTTTAAGCGACTTATTCCGCTAAGATTAGAAAACTAAGTGACTTGGTCCTGCCGAGAGAGGTACTGTCACCCTCTGTGGTTCCATTGGGTGTAGTGGGCCTTCGACATCTTCTTCTTGCTGGACTGGCTTAAGTTTGGCATAATCGATCTCTATGCGCAGAGTCAGCAAGATAATGTCAGAACATAGGTCCAATCGGGCAGAACTATTCCACGTATCATACAATTGCATTGTCGCAAATCAATATAATTATAATTTAAAAGAAAAGAAAACATATATACACATATACAGGATGTCCGGGAAAATGTGGGAAATCTCTTGGATTCAGATGAAACATAAAAAATAAGATGACAAGTTCCCATCATTTTTTTTCCTAGCGGCCCCCCCTACGAAGATACGGCCTCCTAAATGACGCCACTGAAAATCCATTTTACTGGAATACATTTTCTCCATTTCAGTATCGTAATGAGTCCATTCCAGCACTAAAAACAGTGCTGGAATTAACTCATTCCCGCATTGTTTCTAGTTATATTTTTCGTTTTGTGGTAGTCAGCACTGACATTCGATCCTATCAAATTTCAACACACGTCAATTGACAATACAATATAATTAGGATATAGTGAAATAATTGTTGAGGAAAAGTTTTATTTTCATTGAAGAATATGGTACTACAGATTTCCTTCTTGCTAATTTTGAATCATTCATGCTATTAGGAAACTGTTTTAGATCTGATATCCATGCCCTACGAACGTTTCAAATTCAAATTCCGTAATCTGTCAACTTTGTAACAGCCACACCAACTACCAAGATACAATACAAAAGTCACTAGGATGTATAATCCGAATTTTTCATTAAATTTCAACAGTATTTTACAAAACTTGCCTGAACTTGCTCCTTCGTCGCTCGTTTTCGAATTTCGCATTCGTGTTTTAATAGGAGCCCATTCTGCAACTTGTTTTAGAATATACTATTACACTACTCAATATAATCTAATGAAAATTTGATATGATAAACAGTTTTTTAAAGACCTCTCAAAATACTGTCCTTATATTTAAATTAGCTTGTTTAGATCACCAGGGGCGGACTAGGTTGTACATTTTAATTAGTGACCGACCGAAAGTTCGGTTTCGGTTTCGGTTTCGGCCAGTTTCGGCCAAGAAATCTAGTTTCGGCCTTAGTTTCGGTTTCGGCCCAAAATGGCCGAAACTTTCGGCCGGGCCGAAACTTGAATGTTCGTGAATTATCCTGGTCGTTTGTCCAGGAGTTATAAGTAGGTATACATAATTATCGTACGAGTTATTGTGATCTATCTTTGTTATCACTGAGAATTCATGAGAATTCACTTTAATGATTATTAATTAGATTACATAAGGTGATTCCAAATAAGACCTGAAACTTGGAGTATGACTCATTAGCTGTTGTTTAATCCATATTTATTAATAACCGAAAATCAACGGTTTTGGAGTTCGGGTGATTTTTAAAAGATTTCTGAACTTATAGTACATATTTCGTCAATTTTTTCTACGTTGACCAAATTTGGTGATAATTTTGGTTTATTTTCATCAGAAAAGAATACGATATGTACGAAAAAAGCAAAACTAAGCTGTATAAGAAGTTGAAAAAGAATTAGTATGATTTGAAATGTGGTGTATGAATGAATGAAAAATCAATTTCTAATATCAATTTGTCTGCAACTTTCGAATTTCACAATTTTGTATGCCAAAATTATTTTTAAAACTTGCCAAATTCCTTCTTCATTCTCTAAAAGATTCCGTTAGATTGCTGAACTAGTTTCGTTTCAGCAGATTTTTTATAAGCAACCTTTTGAATGTCCGGCATTTAAAATAGTGAATGTGTATCAAAAGACAGCGTGAGTAAATTTCAGGCGGAAAATAACAACTGAAGACATCAGAAAGACGACACGTGCTAGCCTATGGAATGGTGGAACATAATTTATGAATACATTTTCCAATGTATTTTCGAGCTTAGTTGCAACAAAAAAATATTGAATTCGTTATTTTTCTCTTTTTGCTTCTTATATCCCCTTTCAAATCATACTAATTCTTTTTCAACATAACCAGTCCTCAAATATCTCGGAAACCGTTGATTTTTAGTCATCAATAAAAATGGCTCAAACCACAGCAAATGATCCATACTAACACCTCCTCTAAGGTTCACGTCTGATTTGGAATCACCCTGTATACTTCGACTGATTATTTTGAAAACTTGGTAATACCCCAATAATAAATAAAGATCTCAAAAAAAATGTCTTTTTATTTTATTCAACACTCCTTAAAACACGTTGACTGTCCCATGCATCACATATAATGCATAAAGATTTTCGCCAGGAGTCCATGAGTCGTATGTGATTCATTTAACGTTCAAGATAAATATGGCTACTATTTACGAACGCTGCAGTGTGGTCGGTTTATATGGGCTGAACGTCTTTTAGAAGTAAATGTATTGATAACCTCAATCATAATGAATCATACGTGATTCAAGAAACGTCAGCATCAAGCCTTCCATTGGACTTGAAAATTTTGAACATGAACACTTTCCTGATTTCGAATTATTTATTTTGAATGAACAATATACAATTTTTAAGGAAAAAATATACGAATACAACCTTGAAACTCCTTGAAACATTGGAGACAAAAGGCTTTTTCACAATCGTGGTTAAATTCATGTTCACATATGATACAGAGACGTCCAGTATTGAAAAAATAGACTAAGGCGTTCATGAATCACATATGAACATGTAAAAAACATTGACAAAATGGCTGCAGAATTAATTTTTTCATAACCCTAATCTTTGGAAAAATGTGTTGAACGTGGGGGGTGAAGAAAAAATTAGAATGGGGACAGTCAACGTGTTAAATAGTTTTATGTATATGCGAATAAAATTGTAAAAATACAGTAGATTTCAGAATGAAATATAAAGTTTCGGTTTCGGTTTCGGTTTCGGCCGAAACTGAGACCCTGGCCGAAAGTTCGGTTTCGGTTTCGGTTTCGGCTGAAATACCAGTTTCGGTCGGACACTATTTAATGCTTACATTTTTAACACCCTGTATGATTAGGAGTTAAAAAAACAAATTTGGATATCTTGAAGATCAAACTAAAGAAAAAGTACTCTTGAGCATTGTCGGTAAAAGGAACCGTTTTCAAGGTATCCAAATTTGTTTTTCCAGGAAATGGAAAAGTATCGAAATCATTCGGGAGATAGAAGAAACGAAATATGACGCAATTTTCATTAGCCTACCCTAGTTGTACAAACATGACATTTATAAAACTAGGGTAGGCTAATGAATATTGCGATAAAATCATATTTCGTTTCTTCTATCTCCCGAATGATATCGATTCTTTTTCATTTCCTGAAAAAACAAATTTGGATACCTTGAAAATGGTTCATTTTATCGACAATGAAGAAGAGTACCTTTTCTTTAAATCTTCAAGGTATCCAACTTTTTTTAACTCCTTATAGTACAAGGTGTTAGAAATGTAAGCATTAAAATGTACAACCTAGTCCGCCCCTGGTAAACTAAACAAGCTAATTTAAATTTAAGGGCAGTATTTTGAGAGGTCCTTACTACTGTTTATCATATCAAATTTTCATTAAATTATATTAAGTTGTTTAAAATGTATTCCAGTAAAATGGATTTCCAGTGGCGTCATTTAGGAGGCCGTATCTCCGTAGAGAGGGCCGCTAGGAAAAAAAATTATGGGAACTTGTCATGATATTTTTTTATGTTTCATCTGAATCCGAGATATTTCCCACATTTTCCTGGACACCCTGTATACAAAATGGGAACAGAACATATTACAATAATCAAATTTTACAGTTCGTGTGTCAGTGGGGGTTGGAGTTGTACCGAAGCTACCGTGGAGGAAATCAAGTTGTATCCAGATGCAGCTGATTTGAAAAGTATGTGCAATGCCAGTCATCATATGGAATTCACCAGTTGCGAACCTGCAGAACCAATAACTTGCAAGGTGGGTGATAAATCTTTTTAAACTTAGTGGAAGTTTGTTATAAAAAAAGGTCATGATAATGATTTAAACGTTGAAACACAGACACCTAATAGGCATCATCTTTAGGAGGATAATCATTTCCTATCGTTCAACCGAATATAATGTGGCATCATTTTTTTGGGGAATCCATACACTATACTCCATTCACTTTTATAAAGTCTCCCGGTTGGCCATGAAATTTTGACACATTTCACCGTGTATATTTTAAAAATGTTAGGTTATGCTCATTTTTCTGTCAGATAACTACACAACGTTGTCCTCTCTACATAGAAGTCGCAATAAGTACGTTTTTGTCACAATGTGAATTTTCTTGGGAAAAATAATTAATTTGAGAAGATATTCTGTGAATTCGACAATTCCAAAGACCTTGCGGCTGTTGAAGAAAATTTTTCATCTGTTGTTACTAAGGAAATATTTTACGTACATAAACTGGTTAGAAGATTCAGTCATGCTATTTTCTTGTACGGAAATCAAGAATCAAGTGATGAAATTTTAATGAAAAATAATAGATACAGTAGTCCGTTACTATGTTCATTTGAAAAAAATTGCTTCAAGCACTGACGTGAAATCAGGAGCTTTTGCGCGTATGTTCTATTGTCCATTCTCCTGTATTGGACACTCTTAATCGAATTTACCATGGTGAATTCTATTGTCCGTTCTCCTGTATTGGACACTCTTAATCGAATTTACCATGGTAAATTTGATTAAGAGTGCTTGTTTGAAGTTCATGCTGCCCCTTTCGGGCATTTTTCGTTATGCGCATGCGCAGATAAGAACTAATTTGCCTGCTGGAGTTTTTGTCTGAGAGTATTTGGGTTTTGGGATGGAGGATGCTATTCCTCCATTTAATCCCCTGGAGAGTGTCTGCGCATGCGTGGATTCAAGATGCGATATCTCCTGAACTACTAGTGTTGGAGAATCGAAATTTTTTGTGAGGTGTGTGATATTGAGAGGACTTTCAGTCGCGAGTGGATTGCGCATAGGCAGAGGAGAATTTGCTGTTTTTGGGTTGTATGTGTTATGTTGGGAGTGGTTTAGTACTATCGGTCATGGTTCTGATGCTGAGCCGGTATTGTGAGGTTTTAGAAGAATATTCACGGCAATTCTTTTCACGGACGGACAAGTCAGTTTGGGGTAAATAGAGCAGATTGCGCATGCGAAGAGGAGACGTGGTTCTTTTTGGGTTGTATTATGTTGCGTGCGTTTTACGTCTATCTGTCATGGATTTGTTGCTGAGCCGATATTGTGAGGTTTTAAAAGAAAATTCATGATAATTCTGTGAGCGGACAAGTCAATTTCGAGGGAATAGTGTTTTTTCCGTGTTGAATTTTCTGTATCGTGGCCCTGGGGCAAATTTATACATAACTATATGTCACATACAGCTTTGGCTTTCCTGTATCACTGACTAGCTCTGATTCTATTAGGGCGCCACCTTCTTTTGATGAGTTATTAAAAATGATACAGAAACTCAGGGCGTGGGAGTTTTAGAAATAAAGAAGGAAACAAGCCGATCAAATAATGAACATATATTAACTAGAAATATAATCACAAAACAAGCTGTATGCACATCAAAAGGGGATGGTAAAGTGTGTTATCCATAATAAGTTCACTATCGCTGATAAGGTTATGTTAAATATATTCACACAAGGTATCAATCAATAAATCTTTCAGAAATAAGTGGCAGTAATAAGTTCTGATCAACCCTAAGATGTCAAATACAATTCACAATGAAATATAGTTCCCAGATATCTGTTCACATAAATTCTTAAATAATGATAGTAATCAATAAACACTCATATAATTCAAATATTAATTTCTGCTCAGTAGCAGTATCAGATTAAAAATCGTCAAATAATATCAATGAAAAAATTGGTTCAAGCACTGACGTGAAGTCAGAAGCTTTTGCGCGTATGTTCTATTGTCCATTCTTCTGTATTGGACACCCTTAATCAAATTTACCATGGTAAATTATGTTGTCCATTCTCCTGTATTGGACACTCTTAATTCGAATTTACCATGGTAGTGCTTGAACCAATTTTTTTTTCGTGATTTTTTTTGAAATTTTCTAGGGGTACGGTTATTGAAATTTTTTTTTTCGTCATTTTTTTCGAATTTTCTAGTGGTACGGTTCCTACAAAATTTTGAACACGTCTTTATGTTGATTTTCTACTACTAGTTACCAAGCTTCAATTCGATCGAATATTTATTTTTTCAGTTATCAAGAAAATAATATTCCAGGTGGGTATAACTCGGAAACCGTTAGACCGATTATGCCCAAAAACGAACTCAACTCTCCCATTCGGATACGCAACCTACCCTGAAAATTGCAAGTCCCTATCTCCTTTCGTTCGAAAGTTATCGAGGCAACGGTCACCCATCTACTGAATTCACACAAGAATGCTCCAATCTCCAACAATATTAAACCGATCGTATTAAAACTTGAAACTTAACGGTAGAGCCTAGTCCACACTAGTAGACATGTTGCGCGATTTTGGTCTCTGAGACGTGTCTCAGGTTGTCTACGTAGACAGGTCTATAGACCGATCTCCGTCTACGGGCTTGTTGCGAGACCAAAAATCGCAGGTCTAAGGTCTCCCGATTGGAATGGGAGACTTAATGCAACGTTAGACATATTGCCCAACATTTTGACACTGTGGACGTACTCAGCGTCTAGAGTCGAGACATCTTCACTCTGTTTCCAGCTACCGAGTGGTGTGGTTCGGCTGTTTATTCGGTTTTTCAAAAGCGTTTTAGTTACTTTGAAACATGTGGCCTATGAAAAAGTTTTGAGTCTAATTGAAGATTATCACGTATATTATTGTTTGTGGTACATGAGGCTCGTGAATGAGTCTCCACTTGCTAGGAAACGCAGTGTGACTGCCAGTCGAAGAGAAGCTGGGATGGTTTCCCTAAACTTTGTATCTTGCTTCATTATTATTCTTCCAACCATCAGAGGCAAGTCTTCAAAATCAGTAGTCGTCAGCCGGGTAAAATTCCGAAAACCCATGGCGTCTTCCAATCTTAATAATAGAGCATTACCGAATCTAGGCACTTCTGAAAGTACTTCGCGCGTCCACCAACGTTTACGTTTTCGTGTTCTTTCACTTATAATTACCACTAAGCTGGAACTCATTCCACACAAAACAAAGTCCTCCATGGCGGATTGTGAACATGAGACTGAAATATTTACATTGTAGTGTGGACACTAGACAAGACAATGAACGGTGTCTCTAGACAGTCTATAGACCGTGTCTCGAAACCGTCTCTAGACGGTCTATAGACAAATCGCGCAACATGGTCTACTGGTGTGGACTAAGCTTTAGGTTATGAAGGCTCTTGCAAAATTTCATCAATTTCTAACGATTAGTTACTGATATATATATATATTTTTTTTTATTTTCAATGATTTATTAAAAAT
This sequence comes from Halyzia sedecimguttata, assembly GCA_937662695.2. NCBI lineage: Eukaryota > Metazoa > Arthropoda > Insecta > Coleoptera > Coccinellidae > Halyzia > Halyzia sedecimguttata. The sequence continues at coordinate 76,493,324 of OW569414.2, forward strand.
TTTCTACGAATGCTATCCTCACCAAATTTTGCAAACATTTCCGCGTTGGCATTCTACAACTAATAACCATGTTTGAATTCAATCGGTTCAGTACTTTTCGAGTTAATGACGAACAAAAACCACGAAATTTTAGAAAATTTCAGATGGCTATAACTCTAAAACCGTTTGGCCGATTATGCTCATAAACAAACTGAAATGTTGCGTTCTAGTGCTCATCCTAACCTGAAAATTTCAAGCCGCTATCTCATTCCGTTCTCAAGTTATCGTGACAACAAAAATATTTTTTAATGATTTTTTTAAAATTTTCTAGCCAAATGATTCGCACAAAATTTCACAAACGTGCTTAGGTTCATATTCTACAACTACTCACCAAGTTTCAATTCGATCGGATTTATATTGGTTTAAAACAAAATCATTACTCGGAAACCGCTGGGCCGATTATGCCCATTAACGAACTTGTCCGTCGTATTGGGATGCGCCACCTACCCTGAAAATTTCAAGTCGCTAGCTCTTTTCGTTCTCAAGTTATCGTGGCAACGGCCGGCCGGACGGCCGGACGGCCGGCTGGACAGAATCAAATTTGACCTCGAATTCTTCATTGGGGAGTCGAACTTAATCGTTTGAGACCATTTTTTTCAAAAAATTCGAAAGTTACAGACATTTGGGCAAAACTATAACGCGATGTTACCCAGAACATACGCGCAAAAAGAATAAAACTACCTGAATAACCCGACAAGTAAACTTCTAAATGAACAGACACACCTATGGAATTCCCCACTTTTAGAAATTCTCAAGAGATTAGCCTGCAGAAGACATTAAAATACCTTGTTGCACAACTTGAAATACACCAGTTTCAAAATGTAGTAGTACTATGAAACCCGAGTCACTTTTAAACCTTCATAAAATATAGTGATAGGATAGGATACTAAGTAATTTCACTCAAGTGTTCAACATGTCCTAAGACAGAATGAAGTTTTCCTATTGCAGATTTCAGTTCTGTACAGCACTTCCTGATACCTTGTCTCTCCTTCTTCAAAACTGCTTTCGACATTGTCAGTTTCAAAGCGAAGAGTTCTTCATTATTCGAAGATAATGATCTGTGATAATATCTTGTCCAAGATGGAACATTATGTTGATTGTTGAGAGTAGAAATTGGGAACATCTTAGAGAATTGTTTTGACATTGACGATATTTCAGTACTGCCAACCTGCCTTAGTTTTAGTCGCAAAAACGTGATAGACCTAAAACATGGTTAACCAGGAAACTTTATAAAAGTGAATGGAGTATATATATATATATATATATATATATATCTTCATAATTTGATTTAATTTAACCCTGGAATTTGTTGGTATTTCATTGTGGAATTATAATATTTGTAGAATATGGATTCCTACGAGCTCACTTCACCGGCCATATGTCATGCTGGATGTCAATGTAAGCATGGCTTCGTTTTGGATCCTACCACGAAACAATGCATCAAACCATCCGACTGTCCATGCCATCATGGAGCTAAAAGTTTTAAGGAAACGGAGGTTGTTCAAAACGATTGTAATACATGGTAAGTTAACATGCATACCTACTTGGAATAATATTAATAATAATACTTTATTTCCATAAAATGCTCAGTACATTGCGGAAAATATCATACAACATCCCATGAAGGGGAAAAAAAAAGAAATTCAGTTAAACTATAAATGCATTTATCCAATACCATTTTAATGAAATACTTCAATGAATAATTTCTAATTCTTCCATATATAGTGCGGTTGGCTCAGTGGTAAAGCAATTGACTTGGGAGCGGAAGCCCCAAGTTCAATTCCGAGGCTAGGAAAGAAATTTTCTAGTCACGGTAATCGCCACCATTCACTGTTGGGTCAAAAATTAACAGTGCTGTGCCTAAGGTGGCGTAAGGACACAGTAACAAAGCCTACACAGAACACGAACTGGTTCCCCTTACTCGCTAAAGCTCTTCGAGAGCTTATGAGGGGTCTCCTTGGGGAAGACCTAGGAAGGACCAGTATAATCAATATACAATATGTATTTTATTGAAATTGAAATACGAAAAAACCGGATAGAACTTACGCCTCAAGTAATTTCACGATACTTACGATACTCATGAAAGTCTGCGAAAAATAGTGGGTCGGCATTCTACAGGTAATCACCGAGTTTAAATTGGGTCAGATTTGTATATTTCGAGTTATAGAGGAAATAACAACAAAATTTCAAATCGCCAATCAACGAACTTAAATTTCGCATTCGGATGCGCAACCTACCCTGAAAATTGCAAGTCACTATCTAATTCCGTCCTAAAGTTATCGTGAGAAAGATAATTTTTTTTTAATTTTCTAGGGGTACGATTCTGAGAAACGTCTTTATGTCGATATTCTACAATAAGATAGCATGTTTCAACTCGATCGGGTCGTATTTTTTGAGTTATCGAGAAAATAATATTCTAAATGGGTATAACTGCGAAACCGTTTGGCCGATTATGCCCAACAACGAACATAACTCTACTATTCGGATACGCAACCTACTCTGAAAATTTCAAGTCCGTATCTCTTTTCGTTCAAAAGTCTTCGGGGCAACGGTCACCCATCCAGCAACTGAACGCACACAAAGCTGCTCGGATCTCCAACAATATAGCAACAAGTGTTTAAACTTGGAACTTGGCAGTAAATATATGTATATTCTTTTCATTGAGAGCTTTATATGTTTTAGCAGAGGTTGATGCAACAGGGTACTATACAATTCAACGCATATGATACAAGAGCTTAGGAAAAAATCGCAGCAAAAAACCCTGTCTCCCCGTGTGTGTTATGATTTGTAACTATTGTTTACCAAATTTGCTGAAATTTGAAAATATGGATAGGTATTTCTTTCTTCATATAAATTCGTTCGTCAAAAAACGGAGAGGTTTCTCCAAGGTACCCGAAACTCAACCTGAAAAATTAAAAAGACAACAGGAGAAAAACTAACAAATTAAAAATAATACATAGCATTTCCCCTCATAAATATACTTCTCTCTTACGAATATACTCCTCTGTAGCAGCATGGATCTCTTGAAGAAGAATCGCCTCCGCTAGTTTTCAAAGATATTCACTCTTGAAATCCCTTCAATATTTGAATTCAAAAAAGGAAATGTTGCTCGTAAGGCCAGGAGGGTCTCTTTCAAAACCACGTCTGGCCAATCCAAGCGCTGATTATTCAGAACTTCAGATGTTAGAAGAACGCTACAGGACCTTAATGTAATAATGTAAAAATATATTGAACAAAAATTTATTATTTTGTGGATTGCTTCTGCGTAAGAAACACAGGATCTTTGTCAGAAGCAATCAATCGAACAATGTTACAAACAATAATGAAACAATATCAACGATGAAACAACTATTTCGTAATGTTTCGGAGTCTAAATCCGACTCCTTCTTCAGACACCTAACGAAAATCTTCAGATTTTTTTGTTGTTGCTATAGCTAACAGTTATACCCATCTTAAATGTTGTTGTTATTTACTTCATAACACAAAATATACAAATCCGATCCAATTGAAACTTGGTAATTACTTGTAGAATACCGACGCGCTAATTTCCGCGAAATTTCGTGGGTATATATACTTTTAAATTTCATATTTCATAAACTATACGTCATAATCAGCTGAAATTCCGCACATACCATCTAGACATCATTTTACAATCTAGTACCGAATTCAGCTCGGTCGACTTCGTATGTGGCGTGAATAGACAGTGGAACATGCGCGCAAAAGTTCCTAACTTCACGTCAATAACGTCAAAATTAGATATCTCATAAACGGTTGAATTAGGGATATGATGTGCTATATTAATTTTGTTTAGAATTCCAAGAAGAATTTAGATATGACATAATATACAACGTGTTCCATTGAATAAAAATTGGTTCAAGCACTGACGTTAAGTCAGGATCTTTTGCGCGTATGTTCTATTGTCAAGTCTCCTGTATTGGACACTCTTAATCGAATTTACCATGGTGAATTCTATTGTCCGTTCTCCTGTAATGGGCACTCTCTTAATCAAATTTACCATGGTAAATTCGATTAAGAGTGTCCAATACAGCAGAACGGACAATATAATTCACCATGGTAAATTTGATTAAGAGTGTCCAATAGAGGAGAATGGATAATAGAACATACGCGCAAAAGCTCCTGACTTCACGTCAGTGCTTGCCACATTTTTTTTTATGAAACTTTGAAAAACACGAAAATGTTTGTCCCGTAACCTTTTTCGCTGACTATAATACTTTATGAGATAATCGACCGTTTCCAAAAAAAAGGGCCACCATGTATCTTCACTTTGATATGGATCATTACTAAAAATTTTCTTTTCAGCACATGTAAAGGTGGAAAATGGAGTTGCACCGACAGGCAATGTGCAGCAGAATGTAGTGCATGGGGTGACTCTCACTACAAAACATTCGATGGCAAACACTACGATTACCAAGGACAGTGCGATTACGTTCTAGCCAAAGGAGTATTTGGAGATCAAGCAGCTTTCGATATATCAATTCAGGTGAATACATTTTCCAAAAAAATAGCATGATTTATCACACTGTATCAATTTTCAGAATATCCCATGCGGAACATTAGGCACTACTTGTTCCAAATCAGTGACAATCAGAGTAAGCGCTTCAAACGTTACGGAAAGCCTTACTTTAGATAAAGGAAAACCTTTACCCGAACCTAAGACGTTAAATATGCTGACTGTAAGAGAAATAGGTCTATACGCCATTATCGAATCACCTCTTCTCGGTCTGACTGTTAGATGGGACAAAGGCACCAGAGTTTACGTAAGGTTGAATCCAAAATGGAAGAATAAGGTAAATATCAACATTACATTGAAAATTGTCGTCTTATTGAGTGGGTCATATTCAGGTTAATGGTTTGTGTGGTAACTATAATGACAATGAGGTCGATGATTTCCAAACACCATCAGGGGGAATGACTGAAGCATCACCCTACGCCTTTGGGGATTCTTGGAAAATGGAACCAAACTGCCCAGAAGCCCAACAGATAACTGTAAGGTTTACCGGCATCGATTATAGAACCACTTACTCATTTCCATCTTGTAGGATACTTGCAAAGAAAAGCCGGAGAGGCGGGTATGGGCTGTGAAGCAATGTGGTGTTCTGAAATCATCTGTATTCTCACCATGTCACTCTGAGGTTCCAATTGACAGTTTTTATGATAAGTGCTTGTTTGATGCTTGTGGATGTGATCAGGGGGGAGATTGCGAATGTCTTTGCACAGCTTTGGCAGCCTACGCCCAGGAGTGCAATAATAGGGGAGTGCCTATTCACTGGAGATCGCAAGGCTTGTGCCGTAAGTGATTAATTATGGCTTACAATCGTAAGCCATATAATGCAAAATATTTCTTCTTATATAAGAGTTTCATTGTTTATGTATTCCAGTATCATTGTTGAATGAATATTTCAGCTATCCAATGTGACAAACGCTGTTCCGTATACAAACCCTGCATTTCGACATGCTTGGTAGAAACCTGCGATAATATTTACACAAGAGGAAAAATCAGTGCTACATGTGTTGAAGATACCTGTGTTGAAGGTTGCAAGTTCAAACCCTGTCCAAAGGGCCAGGTCTACTTCAATTCCTCCTTCGATCATTGCATACCTGTGAACGAGTGCAAACCAGTATGCATGGAAATCAATGGGGTTAAGTTCTTGGAAGGTGATATCATAGAGGAAGACGATTGTCACACATGCTATTGTTCTAGAGGGCAGAAAAATTGCAAGGGACAACCTTGTACAGAAAAACCTGTGAGTGGGTTTAATCAGTTTTTAGTCAGCTCCTTCAATTGATTTATTTTTCAGACGACAACTCCTGAGTATATTACAGTTCCCCCAGAAGATCAGAATCAGCAATGTATTTCTGGGTGGACGCAATGGATTAATACGAATCCAATTTTTGTGAAGAAGGGTGTTTCCAAGAGGCCATTAGAGAAAGAACCACTTCCAACCTCCATAATTTTGGTGAGTAGCATATGTTTTCAACGCTCAGAAGAATATTGGAAGCTTCTAGTAGAACAAGGCAACATTATTTAATATTTTAAACTAGAGATCTTGAAAAATAAAAATTTTTCAGAACCAACTACCTGGAGCCAAGTGTCCTATAGATATGATGACAGACATACGATGCAGGACTGTTGGCAGCCGAATTCCAGCAAAGGAAACTGGATTGGATGCTGAGTGTAGTTTGGAGAGAGGTTTGGTTTGTAAAGGTTCAACGAAAGGTGCCGGTTGCCCTGATTTCGAGATTCAAGTTTATTGTCAATGTGGTAAGAGAAAACTTAACTACTCCATTAGGTATGAACAGTTTTGATGGTATGGATTAGCAATATTGCCACATCTTAATTATTGTATATTGTTGAAGGGGGTAACGTTTCACTGTGACCTTGAGGTCTATTGTGTCCCCTCATCAGAGCTGTCGATGTTATCAGCTTGCTACAGCTACAGCTTGTCTTCCAGTTCCAAAGTTCTGATGAATCTCAGTATCTGGGATGACTTCAAGGAGGCTTCGTCCTTGCTCCTGCAGATTTCTTGCCCAAAGCATTCCTTGCGTTGGTTTGAGGTAGTGAGGCATTCCGTAATCAGGTTATCAGGAGTTTCATCTTCCTCCTCACTGAATCTGCACTCGTCAGTTTCTGCTAGCCAGAATCTCATCATATGCTTTCTAAGGCAGCAGTGCCCTGTGAGGAAACCAGTGAGGAGGTGCAGAGTGTTTTTACTGAAATCAATATTTTTCTTGGATCTGACAGTGTCAAAGTTCCGGAGAAACTTTTTGGAGTGATACATTCCTGGCAGAGATCTCCAAAGTATACCTCTTTCAGTTTCTTCCTTCATCCGAAATTCATTTTTGTAGGTGTATCTACCCACCCCACCATAGGGTTCCGGGCCAATAAAAGGGGTTCGTACTTCTTTCTTGGTAATTGTGTTGGCCTCCTCATTTCCATAAATTCCTGAGTAACCAGGAACCCAGACCCAGACCAATGGGACCCTGTTGTTTTTGCCTACTTCATTAAGTTTTCTTCAGCACTCCCGTATTAGCTTAGACTCGATAACATGGGAGCTCAGAGCTTTAATAGCAGCTTGACTGTCAGAATGGATTGCTATATCACATCTCTGAGTTTTTTTCTAGGTAAATTCCCATGTATCTTTTGATGGCACACATTTTGCCACATTTTTAGACTTAGTAATGTTTTTTCGCATGTTAAAAAAGCATCATTAGTATAAATGACCTAAAGACTTTGTTAAAACAATTCTTCTCTAAAAATTGAAAGTAATAATTCCTACAATATTTAACCTTCAAGAATTATAAATCGACCACATTTTGTTCCAAATGAAGTTGACCTATTTTCTTAATTCCAAGGTGGTACTACTACTACTGAAGCTCAAACCACAACTGAAACTGACACGACTATTGGAACCACGACCACTGTCAAAGTAGTACCTCCAGAAGAAGAAATAACATCTACGTCAACTGTCTCTACCACCACTAAAGCTCAAACAACTACTGAAACCGAAACGACTACTGGATCCACGACCACAATCAAAGGGGTACCCCCAGAAGAAGAAATAACATCTACATCAACTATCTCTACCACCACTAAATCTCAATGCAAATCTCTCGTAGCAAAGAAGAGTGATGCAGAAGACTGTCATAAATATTATGTCTGCACTGATGGTTCGAATGGTCCACAATATCTTCCACAAACTTGTGGGAGTGCTATGATGTTCAACCCTAAGACGAAGAGTTGCGATCTGATTGGAGTTGTCGTGATTATCCGTCCTGAGTGTGGTAAGTACTTGTTGAATAGTTACTATTTCTGGTTTGTTATTATTGAACTTCCTTCTTCTACTGTATCTTACCTACAGTAGGTCTTGATGAACGTCACACGTAGAATACAATTAGTTTCGGTTGATGATTTCTCGTAAGATGATGCTATTTCATAGTGTAGATTCTTCTGAATAACTGTCGATATAGAACCTTCACACGAAATGAATGTCATGAGCCATTCGAATAGGCACAATCGAATTCTGTCGAACATTCAGGAGGCACTTAAGGCAATAGCCACCTGGAGAATTAACACCAGGCATGTGGTGGAATGTCAACAGCACCTGGAAACCTTGGCTGCATAAACCGAGTTGACGTCGGGTGGGTGCCGAGGCACACAGAGGTTGAAGGGAATGATAGAGCTGACGTACTCGCTAGAGAGGGCTCGGCCATCTCCCTCTTCAGCTCAGAGCCGGGAGTAGGGGTGACCAAATTGGCTGTGAAAGGAGTCATTGAAAGATGGATCCTTGCACAGCACACTCGGCACTGGAACAAAACTTCGGGTCAGTGGCAGAGCTGTCGATGGCTTCAAGGAGGCTACGTCTTTGCTCCTGCAAATTTCAACAGAACAGGCAATTGTCAGTTTCTGCTAGCCCTAATCTCATCATACGCTTCTGACAGTATCGAAGTTCCGGAGGAATTTCTTGGATTGAAACTTTTCAGAGAGAGATCTCCAGAATATACCTCTTCCAGTTTCTTCTTTCATCCAAAATTTCCTGTTATTCGCGCGTGACCAGAGACCCAGACCAAGGGGACCCTGTTGTTCTTGCGCATCTTTCTATTGCAAGTACTTCTGCCTGAAAGATGCTCGGATAGGGGCCTAGTGACAGTGAGCATTTGGTGCCTGGCCCATATAATCCAGCGCCAGCTCCTGTAGTGGTTTTTGAACCATCTGTGTACCATTTAATGGCATTTCTTTCAAGAACTTGGGTGGTGGATTCCCTGTTCCAGTCTTATTTCCTTCCCAGCATCGTAGTGAAGTTCTTTTCGATACTTACTTTCTTGATTATTTCGTCACTAGGAAGATTGGATGATGAAATGAACCTGGTAAGGGATGACCAGGTTTTCTAATTTGTAATACTCTCATTACATGTTCCTTTCCTAGATATTCTGAAAATGGCTTCAAGAGCCATTTTATCTATCACTGGGTCAAGTGGTGTGAGATTTGTGATAATCTCAAGAAACTGGTAGGACAGGTTCCCATAGCTTCAGTGATACACACACAGGCCAGCCTTTGTACTTTGTCGAGGGTTTTCCCTGTATGTAGAAAATGTGGAAAGTGTCCAGCCCACATACGATGGAGAATTCACTAGGGGGGTGACGACACGACCCTGAGTACAAGAAACCGTGCTAGGAACCAAGTCAAGGGCCTAATCTCACTTGCTAGGAGAATGGACCTTATGTAGGTAATACACCGATAAGGCAGTGGGGATGTTATATGAGACCCATATAATGTCACCCTGCAGCTCAGTTAAGTAAATCTCAGCTGCAGGGGATCAACTAAAAGATCCTAAGGCAACTAACAATCCGAGCTCAAGGGGATCAACGATGAGACCCTGTTAGCTAATAGGAGACCGACCAAGGTGCAATAAGCCTCTCTAGGCTTCAGCACGGACTACTCACCCAATTTGCATCGGTCTCACACAAACAAACCTTCAACATCTAAGGTGATTATCACTGCTCATTGTCAATTATTATACTTCTTTCCATAAAAGTCCATTATTCAGCTGAAGCCATGGAAATAAATCTAATTTGAATAGTTTTATCGATAATTGAATTACACTCGAAGCTGATTCAACCAGATTTAAATGTTGAAACTATAGATTCATTCAACATCAACTCTTTCATCTTCTTGTAGAACCAGAGACCACATCGACTGAAACCACCACAACAACCAAAAAACAAACAGAACCCACCACATCGACTGAAACCATCACAACAACGAGAAAACAAACAGAAGCCAGCACAACAACTGAAAAGCAAACTACAACGTCAGCTGTCACCATTCCGATCACAGGAAAACCAGAATGTGATCCTGAAACTCCAAATAAACCTCACGAGGAGGACTGCCACAAGTTCTACGTTTGCAATAATGGTCTAGAAGGTGCTGAATACATTGAACAGACTTGTGGAATCACGATGATGTACAATCCGAAGACTTTAACTTGTGACTACGCAGATGTGGTTGCTTCTATCAGACCTGAATGTGGTGAGTAATCTGACATTTACTACTTGCTTGCACGTTACCAGGAATGTCTGTGTGTGTGTGTGTGTCGGGCACCAGGATAACCTTCAGAGCATTATCAGAGCCCAGCCCTCGCAGAGCTTCCCTGCATTCTTCCATTGGATAGGAAGTGATCTTGACACCAGAGAAGGAATAGGATTGAAGAGGAATGAAATTGCCAGCATTTTGTTTTGTTTCATCTCTCGAGTGTTACCAAGCTAACCTGGAACGTACAACTCTCAGCAACAGTTGCCAAGGGAACGAAAACCCTCATGATTGCTTGCAGGGCAATTGGCAAAACATGGGGCTTGATCCCGGGAATCACTAAGTGGATTTACACTGCTATAGTGAGGCCCTCCCTCAAATGCTAGTTGTGATGGACAAAAATGAACCAGAGCAGGGATGTCAACGAGCTGGAGAAAGTTCAGAAACTGGCCTTGCTTTGTGTTACTGGAGCAATAAAAAGTACTCCAACTGTGGCTATGGAGGTTCTCATGGGACTCCCTCCCCTATACCTTCTAGTGAGGGCCGAGGCGAGGCTGCGGGCCTACAGGCCACACCTAAAAGGTGTCTGGAGACAACGGTCATATGGACATATGGACATGCTAAGATTGGGTCACCCGAGCCTGAACATGATGAGCGACTGGAGTCCAGTAACTCACAAATTTAATCTTTCCTTCGAGTTAGGGCTAAAGCCCCCTGCGGAGGGGGAGAAAAGACCGCACGGTGAACTAATATGGTTCACGGACGCTCTGGAGCTGGACTTGGGGCTGCACCCAATGTGAGCATTTTGATGTCACTTGGGCAATGCACCGCTATATTCCAGGCGGAAGTGGTAGTCATCACGACATCTGTCGTGGAGAATATTCGTATGGGCTATTCCAATAGGAACATACGAACTCTCTCGGACAGCCAGGCAGCAGTAAAAGCCAGCCGGAGATTAACTCCAGACTTGTGATGAGATGCCGACAGCACCTGGAAACCTTGGCTTCCCGAAAGTACTAGAGAGGGCTCAGCTATCCCCCTCTTCGTGCTAGAACCGGGAGTAGGGGTGGCCAAACCGGCTGTGGAAGGCGGTTATTCACACTCGTCACTGCATCAAAACTTCAGGCCAGCGGCATAGTATGTTAATGATGGGGAACCCTGCCCCTCACTAACTAAAGAAATCTTACTACTGAGTAGGAGTAAGCTCAGGGTCAGTGACCGACCTATTAACCAGACACTGTACCCTGAGAAAGCACCTGAACAACATGGAAATTCTCCGAGAAATCCCTGTTTGCAGTAAATGTGGGGGGCAGACGAAACTGCCTCACACGTTATATTTGACTGTCCAGCCCACACAAAATGAAGACTTCACTATGGGGGCAACGACACAACCTTGAGTGACAGAAACCATGCGAGGTACCTAGTCAAGAGCATAATCCTACTTGCTACCTTATGTCTACACCGACAAGGCAGTGAGGATGTTACATTAGACTCATGAGATGTCGTTGGTGCAGGACTTAGCGCGGTTAAGTAAACCTGAGCTGCAGGGGATCGACTAAGAGACCCTATGGAGGCTAGCAACCCGACCTGAGGGGGATCAACAATGGGACCCTGTCAGCTAAAAGGAGACCGACCGAGGTGTAATAAACCTCTCTAGGCTGCAGCACAGGCTACCAGCTCGTTCAGAATCAGTCTAACACAAACAAACAAACAAATCTCTCGAGTGAGAAGACTCAATGAAATAATTCTCAACGATACTTTCCCTACCATTCAGTTCTCTCTCCTCCACTCTATTCTCTTTGTGGCTCTTAAATTCATACCACCAACAATCATTAATGACCCATTATTCATCAAACAGCTGTATCCACTACAGTCCGAACAACGACAGAAGGTTCGAGCGAAGAAGAGGAAGGTCGAATATTGATACCTAAGACTAGTAAAATTATTCGGGTATCGGTTTTACCAGAAGTAGCTTCTTCATCTAGTCCATCTACTACAACACTATCAACTATTCCACCTACTACACCCGGAGGGACAACTGAAACAGCGTTCTTCATCATCACATCGAAACCAGAATGCGGTCTCGAAACGCCAAACCAGCCACACGATAGTAACTGCCATAAATTCTACGTATGTCACAATGGACCTGATGGACCTGAATATATCGAACAGACTTGTGGAAAGTCAATGTTGTATAATAAGCAATCTCAGAGATGCGACAACAAGAAGCTCGTGAAAATATTGAGGCCAGAGTGTGGTGAGTAGAATATATACTTTGTTGACCAATAATTTTACCCAGATGTCTGTAATTTTCAATAAGCTTAGAACAAAAATTGGTTCAAACCCTGAGGACAGGAGCCTTGGCACTCTTGTTCAAACTTTGACAAATCATATCTCCGAAATTATTGGTCTCTGGGAATGATATAAATGGATTCTTACGATAGAACTACATCATGAAAGAAATTTAATTCAAACAGACCGATTCTCCCCAATAACGAACTTATCCGAGATATTCATTCCTCAAATCTACTCCGAAAATTATATTATTTCAATTAAAACTTGGACAATATTGCAGTTTTGTTTCTACTGGAGATATTCTGAACTCAATTTGATTATGTTATCAAAGAATATATTTCCATCATAATATAGATTATCCACGGGCATTATATTACCACCTTAAAAGTATAATAATAATAATAATAATAATACATACACACTAACATCGTCCATGTGAAGGAAAAACATCATGGCGCTATGGAAGACTAAATTCGCCGTTCGATCGGAAGGTCGAACCACGTATACGGGATGGGTGAAATACAGGCGAGGCGTATTTCAAGGAGACTCGCTAAGCCCGTTACTGTTCTGCATAACACTCCTACCATTAACAACGGAGTTGAGGGAAAGCAGAATAGGGTACAAGGCCGGGCCACCAGGCAGAAGAGAACATATGGTTTCACATCTCCTTTACATGGACGACTTAAAACTGTACGCTCCCTCCAAGGCAGCGCTACAACAACTTCTTAACATCGTTGCGGAATACACCACAGCAATAGGAATGTCATTCGGTTTGGAAAAAAGTGCTGTTTTCCATCTGAGCAGAGGAAGAACTGAAGAAGTAGGAGAAGACATCGAACTGGAAGGAGGAATAATCATTCGGCACCTCGATGAAGAGGAAACTTACAAATTCCTTGGAATGCAACAGAGAGGCGCACTGGAGTCAACTCGAATCAAGGATGCCTTAACAGCCAGCTACAAAAAGAAGATCCGAGATATATGGAAATCACAGCTGTCTGGTAAAAATAAGGTGTCAGTTACCAACATCTTGGCAATTCCGATAGTCACATACTCTTTCGGAGTAATCAACTGGACAGTTGATGAGATTCTCGAACTAGACAGGGCCACACGTAAAGTGATGAACATGAATCGGAGCCTTCATCCCAACTGCTCGGTACAAAGAATATATCTCCCACGAACGCAGGGTGGCAGAGGTTTACAGAGTTTGGAATACCAACACCATCAACAAACGTTGGAAATGGCAATAAGGATATTGAGAAGTGAAGACCCGCTTCTGAAAATGGTAGCTCATCATGAAATTAGGAACCAAGGAGCTTTCCTATTTAGAGCTGGACGGAGAGCCTTGGAAAAACTCAGCATAACTGGAGTATCCATCGACTATGAGCTAGTGGGAACACCTATCACGCCAACAGACCAGAGAAGAGTAGGCAGAGAGATCAGACAGGCACAACTGAAGACGTTACTCGAAGACCACATGAGTAAAAGTCTGCACTCTATATATTTCAGGAGTTTGAAAGATCAGGGCCTATTGGAGGAACTATCCTTTGCGTTTTTGAAGTCGGCTGGTCTAAAGTCGGAAACGGAGGGATTCGTTATGGCTTGTCAAGATGGAGTGATAAATACAAGACGGTATAAGAAGAAAATCATGAAAGTGGACACCCCAACAACTTGCAGAGCATGCCACAGTCAGCAGGAAACTGTCATGCACATCCTGTCTGCTTGCAGAGTCCATGCTCCATCAGGATACACAGAAAGACACAATGCGGCACTTCGGATTCTCTACTTCCATCTGAGAGAAGTTTATGGTATAGATAAGGAGCCAGTGCTACCATTTGTGCCTCTGGAAATTGAATCAGTCATCGAAAATGATAGAGCTCGAATCTACTGGAACTATGCTTTTCCAACAACTCGGCACATCCATGCCATAAAGCCAGATATAGTACTGGTGGACAAAGATCTCAGGGAGTTGTTTGTTGTCGAATTTTCCTCCCCCACTGAAAATAATGTGGTGATGAAAGAACAACAGAAGAGGGAGAAATACAAGGATTTGCTGTTTGAGCTGGGAACCCTATATCCAGGGTATAAAGTAAAAATGGTCGTTCTGATCATAGGATGCCTTGGCGGAATGAGAGACAACTATGTGACAGAATTGAAGATTATTCCGGCCTGTACATCCTTGGCCGAGGTTTTGGCGAACAGAATGCAGAAAGCAGTGTTGCTCGGGTCACTACGAGTGATGAGGTCCCATCAACTATGAAGGCCACTTGCAGCTCATCTCTTTTGTTAAGGGACGCTGTAAGGGCAGGACGAAGAACAGTCCAAGAAGAGTGAGAGGTTTTTTAGTGAGTAACCAAATAACATCTGGAGTCTCACACTGCCGCTTGCGGCGCCTATAATAGGTTTTTCCTCTTACGCGACAAAAAAAAAAATAATAATAATAATATAATAATTATAATAATTATATCATCCTCATAATTCTACGATAGCTGAGGTTATTTCAATGGTCCTTTTGCATTCAATCATACTTTGTTTTCTAGAACAGGAGGTGTATTTCATATCAAGAATAACGAACCAGAAATAATTTTGACATTTATCTCTCATAGTAAAATAAGATGATATGTACGAACACAGATGATATAATAATTCATAGATAGAGTAATTGAGTTATTGAGTACAGCATTCTGTGGAAACATAGAAGTATTTCCGAATGTATTAGCTTGTTAGGCTGGTTTTCCTGTCACGCTGACGGTCGGCGCTGACGGTCAGCGCTGATCGGTCAGCTCGGATCCTTTTAGTATCGCGCTGATCACAAAAAGAAATAGAAGGATGCTATTGTCTCTGGCTCACTGAATGTGGAGGCTTGTCGGCGCCAGCTAGTCAGCGGCGCCGACGCGCCGGCGCGTACGTGCGCGTATGTAGATCAGCGCTGACGGCCGTCAGCGCCGCGTGACTCGAAAACGCTACCTATAGCTACATACATATTGACTCATCAGTGCCGACCGTCAGCGTGACAGGAAAACCAGCCTTAGAGTTGAAAATAATATCCATGGATTTTTATAGTGAAACTGCTTCTTACAAATAATTGAATTTGAAATTTGTAATGTAAAAAAATTTTTGTTTCGTTCCTCTGAAACCATCAGGCCTATTTTGCTCAATAACGAACTTAACCGAGATACTTATTTCCCAAATCTACTTTGAAAATTTCAACTGCCTAGCTCATTTTGTTCAAAAGTTCAAAATTTTTTTTGACACTTTACGGTAACCCGATCAATACGAAACATCGCATGCATACACAGATCATTATTCTACAATTTGATGGTAAATTTCACACAGATAGAGTGATTGGTTTCGTAAATATTCATAGAAAATGTTTTTATTAAAAACGACCATGACTCCGAAACCGCTTGATGGATTTCGCTCGTTAACGAACTCGTCCGAGATATTTAGGCTCCAAGCCTACCCTGCAATCCTCTAATTCCTTCCGTTCGTGTTAACGACCGGCCGGACAGAATCAATTACGACCACGGATCAGTGAGTCGAACCAAATCGTTTGAGACCATTTCCACCCAAAAATTCAGAAATTACAGACATTTGGGTGAATTGATAAGTACTCTGTTTCGAGGAACAAGAGCGCCAAAAATAATACGAACACCCTCCCTTAATTTTTGGTGAGGTTTCACCTTCTTAAATCTTTCACATCAATTCAGAAACACCCTGTATGTTGGGAAGGAAATACCGAGTTTCTGTAAAAGTTGCAGCATGTTTACTTGATTTCAGTCAAAACAAATTTCGAAGAAGATGAGATCGACATATTCACAGAGGCAGGGACATCTTCGTCAGTTTCAACAACGTTACCAACTGAGATACGAATATCAACAGAAGCACTACCATCAACTCCCTTACCAGAAAATTTGAAAGAACTAACGCTGCCGTCTTCTACCACCTTGGCTTCCACGGTCATCACGGGCCATCCTGAATGCGATTACCAGACTCTTAACAGACCACATGAAGAGGATTGTAAGAAATTCTATATATGTCAGAACAGTCCTGATGGTCCTCAGTATGTTGAGCAATCTTGCGAAGGTCCGATGATGTATAACCCACACACCTTCAGCTGTGACAGGAATGAAGTGGTCATACCAATAAGACCAGAGTGTGGTAAGTCCTAACTACCAAACTTCATGTATAATTGAACTAAAGGTGATGCTCAACACCTTCTACAACGAAATAAGATAGACTATATGAGGTCTCTAGTCGGAACTCATACATCTAAAATCTCATTAACAATAGAAATGATGTTTGCCCTCATAATGATGCCTCAAGGGCTCAGTATGAATTCTTCCAAAATAATAGGTCTGTTCTTCTTCCAATACCCTAAGCAACGTTTCGAACTGTAGCGTGGTTGAGGGTATCTATCTAGAGTTAGAACTGGACTAATGTTTCAACCTCCAACAAGTTGAGGATATGCATTTGTCAATAGGTACCTCTTTCTTCTATCTCTATAATCTGCATATAGCTAGTTAGAAGTCTTCAAACATTATATATTACGTAAGTTTCAGTTTTTCTCAGAGTTCATTTCAGATGCAGATTGAAATTATTCTTATCATAAAGGTGATTTCAGTAAAACTGATGTTGCATTCATAAGGATTGCGCTGCAATCTGAATGCAAATATATTTATGAGTGTAGGATTGTTATATCAATCGCCTAGGGGTTGATTGAATTACGCTCCTAATATTTCGTCTTTCGTGTCATTGGTTTTCAAAACACTGGTTCCGACATTTGAAATTTATTAACAATTGTATGACTGGATGAAAATATTTACAACTTCGACAGAATTTACTTTTGCAATTACTGAAGTTCGACAACTACCCTAGTATGTTCTAACTTCGTCTTAGTCAGTGTTTCAAGTGTTCAACAAAATTGTCTAAGTATCACAGTCTTCCTAGTATCCCTAATTAGAACTCATAGTTAGTCAACAAGTGCTTTTTAGCAAAATGTTTATGCCTATTCTCCGAAAATTTTGATTGAGGTGTCATTCGATTCGGAATGGCAGGTAGACAGTTTTTGAGAAAATGATAAGGCCGCTCGCAAAAATTGCAATAGTTATAAACATTTAAGTAAAAAAACAAGAAGGGGGTTTGGATTTTCGCCAATATCTCAAATATCTGAGATAATTCAAATTTGAAAGAATATTCAAGAAGGGGAGGAAATTTCCTAAAAAAATCCCAACTCCTCGGACTAGGACCAATAATTATAATTTTCCCAGAGAATTGAGAATACTGTCGAAAACGGGTACTCCCGCTTGCGTAAGCCTCGCCTCCTTTGGACCTTTCATGAATAAATATTATCTAAACTTATTAAATATGAAAATAAAAAATTGAGGCGTCTGCAATATAGATCAATGAACAATCCGTGGTCGAAAAATGTTTATCGCGATTCTTCAATTAGTTATCCATTAGTTAATTAACAATTTTTTGTAGCACGAACATTGCTAGTGCGATAATTGTGAAGCTGTTAATCTGAAAAATTTTTCCTTCCATGGAGCTATTTTCCAAAGGTCTTGGAATAGACTCCATTTGGAAAATTTGAAAATTTGATAATTTTTGTTTTGTTATCAACAATTTACTTAAGTGAAAAATTATAAAGCTTTAATTATGTTTCTAAAGAAAATTTTTAATTATCTCATAAAAAACGTATTGATTTATAACAATTTCTTAAACAATAGGAGATAATCATAAGAAAATAGATCAATTGTAATATTATAAATTGAAGCTTTATAATTTTTCACTTAAGTAATTTGTTCATATCAAAACGAAAATTAACAATTTTTCAAATTTTCTAATAGGCATCCATTCTAAGACCTTTGAAAAATAGCTCCACGAAAGGAAACAATTCTCAGATTAACAGTTTCACAATTATCGTACTTGCAATGTTAATGTTCGTGCTACAAAAAATTGTTAGTTAACTAATGGAAAACTAATTGAAAAATCGCGATAAACATGTTTGGACCACAGATTATTGTTCATCGATCTATCCTGCAGACGCCTCAATTTTTTTAATTTTTTATTTTCATATTTAATAAGTTTAAATAATATTTATTCATGAAAGGTCCGAAGGGGGCGAGGCTTACGCAAGCCGGAATACCAGTTTTCGGGTGTATTTTCAACCCTCTAGGAAAACTATAAATATTGGTCCTACATTACCGGCAGCTGGAATTTTTTTTTAGGAAATTTCCTCTTCTTCTTGAATATTTTTTCAAATTTGAATTATCTCAGATAGTTTTTGAGATATTGGCGAAAAACCAAACGCCCTTCTTTATTTCACTTAATTGTTTATAACTATTGCAATTTTTGCGAGCGGCCTTAGTATTTTCTCAAAAACTATCTGAATGTCATTCCAAATCGAATGACACCACAATCATAATTTTCGGAGAATACGCAAACATTTTGACCTAAAAAACACTTGTTGACTAGACTATTTATTTATAATATCATAACTTGTCTTTTCATTTTTCAGGTTGAGTTTCGGGTACCTTGGAGAAACCTATCCGTTTTTTGACGGGGGAATCCACATTGAAGAAATATATCCCCATCAATATTTTTAAATATCAGCAAATTTTGTAAACAATAGTTACAAATCACCACACTCACGGGGAGAAAGGGTTTTTTGCTGAGGTTTTTCCCTAAGCTCTTGTATCATACGTCGAATTGTATGGTACCCCGTTACACCAACCTCTGCTAACACATATACAGCTCTCAGTCAAAAGAATATATATACAGTATGGTGCCAATGAAAGGAATAAATTCGTTATTTTGTAAACCGGCGACTTTAAGGAAAAATCCTGAAACCCGTCGATTTTTATTTTTAAACGGGCTATTCGTAAGGATACCTTTTTATTTTTGACGTCATCTATGTGAGCGTGATGACGTCATCGCTAAAATTTTCAGAAGGAAAGGTGGGTGTTGTAATACATTATTTGAAAGGTCTTTTAAATACCTATTCAGCCATATCAATAATGTACAAAAAATTACTTTTGTATATGTTTAAAAAATTAATAAAATTTTATTATTATTATTTAATATGACGTCAAAAATAAAAAGACGTCAAAAATAAAATGGTTTACTTACGAATAGCCTGTTTAAGAATAAAAATCGACGGGTTTCAGGATTTTTCCTTAAAGTCGCCGGTTTACGAAATAACGAATTTATCCTTTCAATTGCACCATACTGTATATATATATCATAACTCGATGAAAATAGTTACAAATTCGATAGAATTTACTTCTGCAATTACTGCGATATGCTCTTGTCAACTTCATCTAAGTCAGAGTTTCTCGTGTTCAATAAAATTGTCAAAGTATCAGGGATAAAAGCTCGTATTCCGCTAATTGTCTTTCTCGTATCTCTAATCAGAACTCAGAGCTCGTCTTTACCCCGATACCCTCCAGTGCATAGCACTCTATTTATCCCCGTGCTCTTCGGCTTTCCCTCGATCTCATAGGGTAGTACGCCCAAGGTAGTGTGCAACAATTGGTGATTATCTGGCTCTGAATATTCCGCTTTAGGTCAATAGGATTCCACGGGAATGATCTGACGGTTTGAGGCAATACCAGGAATATAGCCGTTTGTAACGTTGCACCAAAAATTATGAGGGTCCTGATGTTTTATCTTTGAGTATTATAAACTCCAGACACATATATCCGGTTAACCCCAATCTCCTTGGATACACCAGTGGGTCGAGGTTCGGATTGAATACTCCATCTCCTGTCGGGTGGTACATATCCTTTGGGATCTGTCTCAGATCATTACTGATATACTAATTGGTTTTGGGGTGCCTGAGAGTACATATAACTTCTGTTGTATCGGTACAGCGTTGTTTGCACCCTTCAAATAAAATGAATTCCATAATGAAATTAATAAGTAATACGAATCAAACCTTTTTCAACCGATAACTTTTTTAAATCACTTCTCAGATACACGATGCCAACCTGGACTGAAATATAGGGACTGTGCAATCAACTGCATGGATCTGTGTATGGTTTACAAGGGCAAACTCCAGAAGCAAGGCAAGTGCCTCGGCGAGGAATGTGAACCAGGATGTGTCACCCAAGAAGTGAACGATTTGTTGGAAAATGGAGATTGTGTTGGCAAGAAGAGATGGGCAAATAACGCTACTTGTGTGAATGTTCAGGATTGTATGTGTGTCTCGAATGATGGAAAACCAGTCAAGGTAAGTTCTCGAAGAGAATCATGCTAGACCTAATTTTCAACGGCTAATGCACCAATTGAAGATAGCTTTACGTGAGTTGATCAGGGTACTATGTACCAGAACATTTTTAATCCAGTGAAACACTTCTCTCATCACTAACATGCATTCATGAATTCAAAACAAATATTGATTGGTTATACTTCATAGTCTAGTGAACAAGTAGGTAAAAATTTTTGAGAATTCTCCAAAAATTATGATTGAGGTGTCTTTCGATTCCGAATGACATGTAGATAGTTTTTGAGAAAATGCTAAGGCCGCTCGCTAAAATTGCAATAGTTATAAACAATTAAGTGAACAAAAAAGGGGGTTTAAGTTTTCGCCAATATCTCAAAAACTATTTGAGATAATTCAAATTTCAAAAGAGATTCAAACAGAGCAAATTTCCTAAAGAAAGTCCCGACTGCCGGAACTTTAGGACCAATATTTATAATTTTCCTATAGGGTTGAAAATACCCCCGAAAACGGGTACTTTTTAACCTTATTAAATTTGGAAAAATTCTGGAAAAATTCAGGCGCCTGCAGGATAGATCAATGAACAATAATCCATGGTCCAAAAATGTTTATCGCGATTTTTCAATTAGTTATCCATTAGTTAATTAACAATTTTTTGTAGCACGAACATTAACATTGCAAGTGCCATAATTGTTAAACTACTAATCTGAGAATTTTTTCCTTTCGTGGAGCTATTTTTCAAAGGTCTTAGAATAGATTCCCGTTGGAAAATTTTTAAAAAAATTGTTAATTTACGTTTTGTTATTAACAATTTACTTAGAAGAAAAGTTATAAAGCTTCATTAAACATTGAAAAAAACTTTTTTTTCATAATATTGCTATTGATTCGTTTTCTATGACCTAAAAAGCACTTGTTGACTAGAATATCATGCTTCATTTACATTTCGACTTCAAATACATAGGTTTTATTCAATAATAAGTAGCAATCAATATGCATTTTGAGCAATGTACGTTCTGAATCCTTTCTCGATCCCCCACTTCACTCTCAACAATTGTGTAGCTAGGAAATGGTTCAAACTTCCATGCAACTGGAGTCATGACCTAACAATATTAAGTATGGTGAAAGAAAATTCAGGCCTATGTCAATTTAGGCTCCCTAATAATCCCTATAATGTCACTACCGTAGAAAAGCTTAATACATGACTCCATGACTGAAAGAAGTATCATTTGAACATTGTTTATAGCCCGGAGCTATCGTAATTGAGGATGGTTGCAAAATATGCCAATGTATCCGGAATTACTACTCCTGCGACGAATCACCGTGTAAAACTACAACAGAAGGATTATCGACAACAGGAGTAACCTCAACTGAACTAACAACGGTAGAAGAAACCGAAGCGGAAACCCAGCCAAAGACAACAGAAGAACAAACACCATCTGAAACACCAAGTACTGAAGAGCAAACTGTGACGGAAGCAGCCACGAGGAAAACCACAGTTCCATACATTGTTGCTATAAATACAATAACCCCTGCACCACTTTGCGATACGAAGTAAGTGTTTAATATTTTTATTTATATACAGGGTGTCCCACTAGTGCTGCATCGGACGATATGAGCGTACCGGTTAATGTTTGGCAAATTTTTTTTATGCAAACTTGAATTACTTCAAGAATAGCACAACCTAACAATATTTTCGAATATATCGGGTGTCCCATAAAGGAGGAATAGGAGGGGGCTTTGATATTTTAAATGGGATACACTATATTCAGTAGTGTTTTTCAATTATCTGGAATTATACCTGCATGCTCTTGTACACTTTTCACATAATTTTGTTCAACAGTTTTCGAAATTTTTCTCGTTTTGCCAAAAAAATGATACTTGTAGGGGCTATCTTATTTAATTATATTTCACGAACCTTTGCACAGAACAATGACAGCTTTATATGGATTGAAATACAAGACTTCTTACCCAACTATAAAAGCATCTCCAGCATATGAAGTATCCACAAAAAGACTGTCAACATGATGAATTTCGAATCGATTTATCTTCATTTTTTCAAATGCAATGCATATAATTTTTTTTCATCATTGTAATAAAAAAAGTGAAGTAAAGTGAATAGTGATTACAATGATGAAAAAAAAAAATATATGCATTGCATTTGAAAAAATGGGTTCAAGCCCTGTGGACAGGAGCTTTCTGGCGCTCTAGTTCAAACAGACAAATTATATCTCCAAAAGTATTGGTTTCTCAGAGTTGGGAATTATATCAATGTATTCATATGATAGAACTGCATCCTAAAGGAAATTCAATTCAAATAATAGTTTATTAATCAAGATTAAATGAGCAATCATGAGAATGAGAACTGCACCATGGAAGAAATCAAATTAAATCTGGCCAATTTTGCCCAATAACGAACTTAACCGAGATATTCATTTCCCTAAACTACTCTGAAAATTTCAACTACCTACCTCATTCCGTTCGAGAGTTATATCTATGTCTATGGATGAAAAGCAGTCTCACTACTCTCAGATCTCTTACTTCATGTTCAGTTCCGAAATGTAAGAATTTTCTGAGAAAAACTAATTTCGGAGCAAACAACTGAGATTTTTCTCTCTTCGCTCACAATTCTCCGATTGATTAGGTAATGTCTCAGGAACATCATTTGACATTATGACAATTCATAGAATAATATCATTCTGTGACAACGTTGAAATACGATTTATTATTGAAATTTTGAAAAATCATATCTCCGAAAGTATTAGCTTGTTGGAATTAAAAATGATATGAATGGATTCTTATGATAAAACTTCTTATTAAAAAAAATTTAATTTGGAATTTGTTTCGTAAAAAAAATTTTTTTTTTGTTACTCCGAAACCATCTGTCCGATTTTGCCCAATAACGAACTTACCTGAGATATTTATCCCCCAAACCTACTCTGAAAATTTCAACTCTCTAGCTCATTCAGTTCGAGAGTTATCGTGCCTACGGCCGGCCGGACCGGCCGGACAGAATGAATTTCGACCACGGATTCTTGATCAGTGAGTCGAACCAAATCGTTTAAGACCATTTTCATCGAAATATTCGAAAATTACAGACATTTGGGCAAATTGATAAGCACTCAGTTCCGGGGAACTAGAGCGCCAAAAATGAGGATAAATTGATTTGAAATTCGTCATGTTGATAGTCTTTTTGTGGACACTTCATACACTGGAGATGCTTTATTATAGCTGGCTATGATACTTTGAAGTCTTGTCTTTCAATTCATATAAAGCTGATATTGGTATATGCAAGGGTTCGTGAAATATAATTAGATAACATAGCCCCTACAAGTCAACATTTTTTTGTCAAAATGTCAAATATTTCGAAAGCTGTTGAACAAAAGCATGTGAAAATATAAAAGAGCATGCAGGAAGTTCCAGAGCATTGAAAAACACTACTGTATATAGTGTGTCCTATTTGAAAAATCAAAGGCACACCCGATATATTCGTAAATATTTTTAGGTTGTGCTATTCTTGGAGTAATTCAAGTTTGAATACAAAAATTTTGCCAAACTTTGACCGTTACGCTTATATCGTCCACTGCGGCACTAGTGGGACACCCTGTATATATTAATTTTTCTTAAAGAATCCAAAAACGTTTTACTATACATAGTTATGCAGTATTTTTATATCAATCGCCTAGGGGTTGATTGATTTACGCTCCAAACATTCGTCTTTAACGTCTTTGGTTTTCAAAAAAGCTTTATTTACAATTCAACCCGAAGATATATTTACAACTTTGACAGTATTTATTCCCGCAATTACTGAAGTTCGTCAACTACCGCAATATATTCTAAATTCATCTAAGTCAGAATTCAATAAAACCGTCTAAGTCTCTGGCATAAAAACTACCGTCTTTCCCGCTCAGAACACACTGGCCTCCGGCCTCGCGTCTTCATACCACAGTTACCTACTCTGTTTACCCCCCGCACTTGGCTTGTCCTCGATCTCACAGGGTAGTGCTATGATTGGTGATTCTCTGGCTGAACTACCCTGACTTATACCCATAGGATTTCCTGGGAACGATCCCATGGCCTTGAGGCAATTCCTGGAATCTGGGCGTTGTTAATGTTGCATGTCAAGAGCTCTTCGGGTTATAAAATCCGAATACAGATATCCTTGTAACCCCGACCTCCTTGGAGACGCCAGAAGAGTCGGGCTTGGTATTTAATTCTTCATCTCCTGTTATCTGTATTGTATAACTAACGGTATGCTAATAGATTTCTGGCGACTGAGGTTCCAGAGAACGTCTGATGTATCGATAAAGGGTCGTTTGTACCCTTAAAATATAATCCTCATTTTAACTATATATAAGTAAAATTCCAATCCTTATTGAAATCCTACAGTTATATCAAACCTATATACCAAAATATTCTGAAATTGAAATATTATACTCTTATTGTAACACATTTCATCTGATTTTCCTCTTTTCAGTTTCATCTCGCTGCTCACCAAAGACCTTCCTGACGAATCGTTCTACGCTAGCAGTAGCAAGAACAAGAAGAGTCTAGCAAAGGCAGCAAGATACGATAACAAAGGTTAGTTCGAATCGAAACTGAAGCAAACTGATCGCCCTGTTTTTTACCCCCTATGGAATATGCAAATTTGCTTCTACACCTATGAGTCATCTGTGTGAAATGTGTCAAGAAATGAAATAATCCGAATTGGTTTGTAGCCTTCAAAGTAAGCCTCTTCGGTTGCACTGCCGACTTATCACACATGCAGTAATAACTCAGTAAATTGTTACCAACTTATATACTCCATTCACTTCTATAAAGTCATCCGATTGGCCATGAAATTTTGACACATTTCACCGTGTATATTTTGAAAATCTTAGGTTATGGCCATTTTCCTAACTATGCAACGTTGTCCTTTCTACATAGAAGTCGTAGTAATTACGAATTTTTCACAATGCAAATTTTCTTGGGAAAATAATGAATTTGAGAAGATATTATGTGAATTCAACAATTCCAAAGACCTGGCGACTGTTAAAGAAAATGTTTCATCTGTTGTTACTATGGAAATATTTCACGTATAAAAACTGGTTGGAAGATTCAGTTATGCTATTTTCCTGTACGGAAATCAAGAATCAAGTGCTGAAATTTTAATGAAAAATGATGAATATAGTGCTCCATTACTTCGTGATAGTTCATTTGAAAAAAGAATGAAAGTACCTGAATAACCCGACAGGAAAACTTCTAAACAAACGGACGTACCTATGGAATTCCCCACTTTTGGGAATTATCAATATATAAGCCTACAGTAATAATAAGTAATTTCATTGGAGAGTTCTAAGACAGAAATGGAGTTTTCCTATAGCAGATTATTCGAAGATAATGATCTGTGATAATATCTTGTCTAAGAAGGAACATTGTGTTGTTGTTATGATTGTTTAGAGTACAAATTGGCAACGTCTCAGAGAATTGTTTTGACCTTGCCGATATTTCAGAAGTGCCAACCTGCCTTTGTTTTAGTTACAAAAACGTAAAAAAGTACCTGAATAACCCGGCAGGAAAACTTCTGAACGAAAAGACGTACTCATGGAATTCCCCACTTTTCGAAATTCTCAAGAAATAAGCCTACAGAAGACATTTAAATACCTTGTTGCGCAACTTGAAATAAACCAGTTTCAAAATGTAGTGGTACTACAAAACCCGAGACACTATTAAAACTTAATAAAATATTGTGATAGGATAGGGAATTAAGTAATTTCATTCGAGAGTTCAACATGTCCTAAGACAGAATGAAGTTTTTCTATTGCAGATTTCAGTTCTGTATAGCACTTCCTGATACTTTGTCTCTGCTTCCTCAGAACTGGCTTTCGACATTTTCAATTTCAAAGCGAAACGTTCTTTATTACTCGAAGATAATGATCTGTGTTAATACATATCTTGTCTAAGATGGAACATTATGTTGATTGTTGAGAGTAGAAATTGGCAACGTCTCGCAGAATTATTTTGACATTGACGATATTTCAGTAGTGCCAACATGCCTGTGTTTTAGTTACAAAAACGTGATAGACCTAAATCATAGCCAACCGGGAGACTATAAAAGTGAATGCAGTATACATAGATATTTTTTCGGAATAATCCATTATACGAATTTTATTTCAGTTGAAAGTTGGTCCCCATCTCCATCAGATAAGTTTCCCTATCTCATGATCGATCTCCTGAATGCGCAACCAGTCTATGGAGTACAAATTAAGGGAAGTCCAAAGAAAGACGAGTACGTGACCAGCTACGAGGTGTACCATAGCGTAGATGGTACCGTATTTTCTGCCGTCGTTCGCACTTTCCTATACCCCGAGAAGCTCAGAGGATCTGTGGACGGAAACACCCCTGCTTTCCAGAAGTTCAACAGACCATTCGAGGCCAGATACGTCAAGATCGTACCACTTACGTGGCATAACAATATTTCGCTGAGGGTGGACGTCATCAGCTGCGGGCAACAAACGACCGCTGGCACAACCACCGTCACTACTTCGGTAGCACCTGAGGTGAGAATATCAATTTCTTCTTTATTTAGCGCGTCGAAGAAAATGATTCGATGTGTATTGAATCCGAATGCTAGCGGCCGATATTTGTTTATGTTTTTAAATTTTTTTCTTCGTCGACCTCTATGAAAAGTAACATTTTACGTAGGTACTAATTTGCGGCCGTAAAATCGACTCTTTTTGTAAAATCGACTCTTTTTGTAAAATCGATTTTTTTTGTAGGCAAGCACTTCGCGGACGAAAATAGTTATTTATGTACCAAGGACCAAGAATTGCCTATTATATACAGGGTGAGTCTTTGACCACTGCATTATTTTTAACCAAAGTTTCCTCTCATCAAATGAAACACTTCTTCATTTACCATTTTTCCAGATTCGGCTCAGGTAAAAAGTTACAAGCGTTTAAAGATTTCACAATGTGCTAATACACTCCCGCATATAAATTATCTATGACATTGTTGGCGGACGAGAATAAGGCATGGTAACGTGGTTTACAGCTTGATTCAGGATTCCAACGCTCAGGGACGGATCCATGAAAGTAGTGAAATTTCTGGAGTATTCCATTTTAAAACATTCAATAAAGAATATCTCGAAAACGGTGCGTTTAAGGAGAAATGATGAAGAATTATATAATGTTCTAAAACGTTGGAATATTCTTGAAATGACTCAAGAAAAACTGTATATGCTTTGTTTATGCTAATTTCGTTTAGTTTTATGAATCCACGAGTCCATAACTAGAAAACCAGTAGAAGTAGAAAATAACTAATATTTGGAAAAAATGTATCATAGTTATAGGAAAGGATGTCAAAGCTACAAAATAAAAACTGATTTTTTTCAAAATTTCAACAGCCTTTTTTTTTTTACCTGAGCCGAATCTGGAAAAAAGGTAAATGAAAAAAGTGTTGCATTTGAGGAGAGGAATCTTTGGTTAAAATTAATGCAGTGGTCAAAGACTCACCCTGTATAGTCGTGTCTGCAAATTTCTATCAGGAGAGACAATAGACAGTTTTTAACAGAGGTGCATATCACATTTTTTCATCGACCTCTACATAATTTTATGATTTCGGACCAGTTAAATAATTTCACAATAGCAAATGACACATACACCTATGTTTGTATTGAACCGTATCCATAGTGACCACAGCACTGCCAGTTATTCTTGCAAACACTTGTTTGTATGTATGTAGTGAACCATCTCATGCCGTATTCATAGTGACCACAGCGGACGAGAAAGTAATTTTGCGGACGAGAGGGTAGTTTCTCGTCCGCAAAGTACTTGCCTTCAATAATATTTGTTTTTTTCGGCCGCAAGCTAGTATGTAAAATGTCACTTTTCATAGAGGTCGACGAAAATAGTAATTTACGTAACAGGTTCGGAAAATAGGGTTTTTTTTGGACGAATAGACAAAATTCTAGGACGAGCGTAAGCGAGTCCTAGAAGTCTATGAGTCCAAAAAAACCTTTTTCGGGCGTGTTGCGTACAATATTTTTTCGGCAACTGTGTAGAATAACAAATCAATGAGACGACACATTACTTTTTCATATATTTTGATTCTTATTCAAATTAAACAGAACAGAAAATATAACATGTTAACTAATTTTATATGAACTGCAGCCGTTTTCTCAGTGCTATGGTAACTTCATTTATCAAAAATATACCTACCAAGATTTTCATATTTACAATGACCAAAACGACGTGATTCTTCCGGCCTAGTTCGGGAAGTACGTACTTCCCGGATTAGGCCGGGATATGCTTCTTTCTCAAAGAAAAAGCGTCCGGGAAGTGGGCACTTCCCGGACGGTTGCCGAAAAAAGTACTTTTTCGTCTGCAGAGTACTTGCCTTCAATAATAGTCGATTTAACGGCCGCAAATTAGAGATCGACGAAAAAGTACTTTCTGAAAAGTACCAAAGTGCTTTGGTCACTATGGATACGGTTCAATACAAACATAAGTGTATGTATCAGTTGCTATTATGAAATTATTTAAGAGGTCCGAAATTGATAAAAAATGGCTGTTGACGAAAAAAATAATATGCACCTCGGCGAGAAACTGTCTATTGTCTCGCCTGTTTTATCCTTGCAGACTTGAATATAATAGAAAGTTTTTTATCCTTGGTACATAAATAATTATATTCACATTCGTCAGGTAGGTACAGAATGAGCGATACACAAAATGATATTTCAGAAATTTGAAATATTAGGAACAGGCAACACAGTCCTCGCATAGAGATCTTTGGGAGGTTACAATGAGGATGTATTGCGAGCTCCTATTGTGAGATCCTCGAGATATCACAAATGTATCGAGAATAGGAAATTCCTACTGTAGAGTTCCTGAAAATATCACACATGTAACCAGAATAAGACATTCCTGTTGCGAGCTTCTCAAGATATCGCACAGATAACCAGAATAAGACATTCCTATTGTGAACTCCTCAGGATATCACACAGATGTCCAGAATAAGACTTCCCTATTGCGAGGTCCTCAATATATCACGAAGGTAACTGGAATAAGACATTCTTATTGCGAGCTCCTCAAGTTATCGCAAGTGATATTTCCCAGGGTGAACTTCCTCATGTGATGTATCTGATATATTACTGGGCTCATCCCCTCTGGCAGACATTCCGAGAAGATATAGTGTTCTTGGCGACTTCCCTGCGATATCGCAGTGAACCTCTCAAACTATTCCCAAGGGTGAACTGTTTGGGAACTGCCCCATATGTTATCTCTGAGATGTTACTGGGCTCATCCCCGTGGCAAACAGTTGGATGAGAAATGGAGTTCTTGGCAACCTCCCAGCGATGTTCCAGCAAACCTCACAAACGATTTCCCAGGGTGGAGCTATTTGGGAGCTGCCCATTGGATATCTCTTTCCGAGATACTGGGCTTATCCCTTTTTGCGGACTTTCGGAAGTGATATAGAGCTCTTGGCGACCTCCAAGTGATATCCCAGTGAATTTCTCAAGATATTCCCAAGAGTGAGCTCTTTGGGAACTTCCCAATGTCATATCGCTAAGATGATGTTAGGCTCATCATTTGCAGCTGATACAGAGCTCTTGGCGACCTCCCAGCGATATCACAAAGGGCACAATATCCAGGAAAGATATCTTGGGGGTATATGCCTAGGTTACCAGGGATATATATCGTCGGCGACACCGCAAAACCAAGTAACTGCAAAAACCAACATTTTCAGAAGGCACTAAAAACTTCATAATTTTGGATTGATGAATTAGTTTAAATTCAAAATAGTTACAAACCACTTGATATTGATTATCTCAGGGTATGTTTACTCTCTTTAAAGAATTTGCAAACCTTTCCTCACAAATACAATTAAATAATTACCGCCGAAATTTCATTTTTGAATTTTTATCAGTTACTTCGTTTTGCGGTGTCGCCGTCGATATATATATATATATATATATATATAAATTCTTGTGAAAGTTTTCTTGGGTATTGTAGCACGTTGTGTTTGACTAGTAAAAGAATATTTACTTTTTCATTTTATATAATTTCCAACATATGTTTCGGCCTTGATTGGCCTTTTTCAAGGATGTATAATATAACAATTCTAATACTAATGTTTGACAAATTACAACTGTCAAAATTGAAAATAATGTCATGATTCAAATATCAAATAATTTTATCACTTCAAGACAGCGATAGCTGTGTAAGTTGATAAAATTAAGAAACTGGGATCTATATTTTCATTTTCTATCATTTTATTAAATTGAAATATATTTGTGCCAAGTTTTTGGTGTCAGTTTTATCGTTCATAGCTTCTTTCTCTTTTTTGATATGAATCATTTCTAATATATTTCGGGTTTTACAATTTTTTTCTCTATCTAAAATATGAAAGTTTTCAAAATCCATTTTATGCCCTTCAATTTGTTCGTGTTTTTTAAGTGCTGTGGTATTTTTACAAAATTTATGGCCATTGATACGTTCTTTTATATATTGTGATGTTTGACCTATATATACTTTAGGGCAGTTTATACAGTTAATTTGGTATATACAATTTGAAATTTTATTTTTTGGAATTTTTGATTTTAAATTTGAGTTTAAGAATTTCAAATTATTCACATTTTTATATGCCAAATTTATTCCATAATCTTTTAATGTTGTATTTAGTTTTTCCGATAGGCCTTGTATATATGGTAAAGATATGTATTTTAGAATTTTAGTTTCGCTTTTTTTAGTATTTTTTTTCTCTGTGTTGTATAGGCTGAAAATTTTGTTTTTGAAAATTTTGTTTATTATTTTTAGAGGATAGTTATTTCTTATCAGCATATTTTTTGCTTTATTTATTGTTTGTTTTCTGAATTCTGGACTTGTGAGTTTTAGAGCTCTGTCAGCGATTCCAGATATTACACTTTTCTTATGAATCATTGGGACTGTAGCATCAAAATTTAAATATCGTCCGCTCCAGGTAGGTTTTGTATACCAAATTGTCTTTATTTTAGTGTTTGTTCTTATAAGTGTTAGATCCAAGAAATTGATTTTATTTTGTTCTTCTAATTCATGGGTGAATTTTAATTTTGGATGGTAGTTATTGAAATCGCTAATAATTTCACATATTTTATCTTCAGGTGCTGCTGTGAGACAATCATCTACGAAACGTTTAAAAAATGGTATTTTGTATGTTAATCTATTTATAACAATTTCTTCTAAATCTTCGATAATAAGTTGTGCTATTACCGCAGAAATTGGAACTCCCATGCCACATCCATTTATTTGACAATAAAATTCGTTTTTAAATTGAAAATACGAGCATGAAAAACATAGTTCGATTGCTTTTATAAATTCTGTTTTTGGTAGGTCTGTATGTATTTTTATTTCATTCCATTTCTTAATAATTAAGTCTTTTGCTACGTCAAGTGGTAAATTTGTGTATAAGCTGACAACATCTAGTGAGAATAATTTTTCATTGTTTTTTAATGATACATTATCTATGAATTTTTTGAATTGCCATGAATCTTTTATATAAAATTTATTTTTTCCAAGTATTGGGGTTAAACAATTAGCTATATATTTTGATAATTTATAAATAGGACTTTGGATACAACTAATGATTGGTCTAAGAGGTATTTCTTTTTTATGTAATTTTGGAAGTCCGTATATTTGGGGTGGATTTG
Source organism: Halyzia sedecimguttata (assembly GCA_937662695.2). Classification (NCBI taxonomy): domain Eukaryota; kingdom Metazoa; phylum Arthropoda; class Insecta; order Coleoptera; family Coccinellidae; genus Halyzia; species Halyzia sedecimguttata. The sequence goes on from OW569414.2 coordinate 76,525,589, forward strand.
CGTTATGCGGACGATATTTAAATTTTGATGCTACAGTCCCAATGATTCATAAGAAAAGTGTAATATCTGGAATCGCTGACAGAGCTCTAAAACTCACAAGTCCAGAATTCAGAAAACAAACAATAAATAAAGCAAAAAATATGCTGATAAGAAATAACTATCCTCTAAAAATAATAAACAAAATTTTCAAAAACAAAATTTTCAGCCTATACAACACAGAGAAAAAAAATACTAAAAAAAGCGAAACTAAAATTCTAAAATACATATCTTTACCATATATACAAGGCCTATCGGAAAAACTAAATACAACATTAAAAGATTATGGAATAAATTTGGCATATAAAAATGTGAATAATTTGAAATTCTTAAACTCAAATTTAAAATCAAAAATTCCAAAAAATAAAATTTCAAATTGTATATACCAAATTAACTGTATAAACTGCCCTAAAGTATATATAGGTCAAACATCACAATATATAAAAGAACGTATCAATGGCCATAAATTTTGTAAAAATACCACAGCACTTAAAAAACACGAACAAATTGAAGGGCATAAAATGGATTTTGAAAACTTTCATATTTTAGATAGAGAAAAAAATTGTAAAACCCGAAATAGATTAGAAATGATTCATATCAAAAAAGAGAAAGAAGCTATGAACGATAAAACTGACACCAAAAACTTGGCACAAATATATTTCAATTTAATAAAATGATAGAAAATGAAAATATAGATCCCAGTTTCTTAATTTTATCAACTTACACAGCTATCGCTGTCTTGAAGTGATAAAATTATTTGATATTTGAATCATGACATTATTTTCAATTTTGACAGTTGTAATTTGTCAAACATTAGTATTAGAATTGTTATATTATACATCCTTGAAAAAGGCCAATCAAGGCCGAAACATATGTTGGAAATTATATAAAATGAAAAAGTAAATATTCTTTTACTAGTCAAACACAACGTGCTACAATACCCAAGAAAACTTTCACAAGAATTTATACAAGAAAGAAGCACAAGAAATCTCAAGATTTAATAATATATATATATATATATATTCTTTTGACTGAGAGCTGTATATGTGTTAGCAGAGTTTGGTGTAACGGGGTACCATACAATTCGACGTATGATACAAGAGCTTAGGGAAAAACCTCAGCAAAAAACCCTTTCTCCCCGTGAGTGTGTTGATTTGTAACTATTGTTTACAAAATTTGCTGAAATTTAAAAATATTGATGGGGATATATTTCTTCAATGTGGATTTCCTCGTCAAAAAACGGATAGGTTTCTCCAAGGTACCCGAAACTCAACCTGAAAAAATGAAAATACAAGAGGAGGAAACGAACAAATTAAAAATAATACATAATAATACCAGGGATATGTTCAGAATGTCGATGGGATATATCACTATAATCATGTAAAAGCTCATTTTGACAAATTACCGAGAACCATTCACTAAATTCTGCTGGAAATTTGTACATACATATATGAGGGATCAATACACTGAGAAATACAAAAAATCAGCTTTATCAATCATTCGATGAACGAGTATGTCACAGTTCGTGGCGCTATGATTTTTTATTATCGGTAATCAAATCTTCCATCAGTTGAATTGATGAACAATCATTTTCCAGATCTCAACCACGATGGCCCCACCAATTTGTACGGATGAATTGGGTTCCGACATCCATCCTCTATCAGAAGATCAAGTGACAGTAAGCTCGAGCAAGGGCGACTACGAAACCAGATCCATCAAAAAAACATTGAAGTCTGTATGGCAAGCTCTTGTCGATTCTCCTTCGGAATGGATTCAGGTGAGACTATGAATGATTTCTGATACGTAAACGGTTTTTTTTTTCTAAAAATGCTAAACTGCAGGGGTTGATTTCATCCTTAATTCAAGCAAACTTGCTGTAGAAACGTGTTGAATTTTTCTCTGGAGGAGCTGTGGACTGGCAAGATTTGGACTTGAAATTTGCAAGTTAAGTTAGAAGCCAATACGCTGGTCCTATTTCGCCAAACGGTTTCGAAGATATACTCATTTTAAACTTGATTTTCTCGATATTTTCAAAACTAAAAATCTAATCGAATTGAATAATTTAGTAATTAGTTGTACAGATTTGACCTCATGGCTTATGCCCCGTTCCATGAGAATCGTATCACTAGAAGTGAAATTTATCAAGAAATTGAATTTCTCGGAAATTTATATAAAATAAAATGAATAAAAATCATTTTGAAAAATTCTCAACAAGCACACAAATAATAGTATTTATTCTTACGAATATATGGATTAGTTTTTTTTATCAAAAAATTGGTTCAAGCACTGACGTGAAATCAGAAGCTTTTGCGCGCATGTTCTATTGTCTATCCACCTCTATTGGACACTCTAAATCTAATTTACTATCGATATAAACTGTTTTCTCAGCTTTTATAAGATATGAATTCATTCCGTACCATTTTAATGACAGACTTGCGTAATGAGATCACAGAATGTTTAATTCGGATATATGTATTCTATCGGAATTGGAAATTCATTTAATACCCAATAATATACGAAAAAACTTACGTCTAGAATAATTTCAGGATACGATATTCCATAATATTCGTGAAAATTAGCGCGTCGGCATTCTACAAGTAATTACTGAGTTTTATTTGGATCGGATTTGTATATTTTGAGTTATAGAGGAAATAACATCAACCTTTGGCCGAATATGTCCATTAACGAACTTAAATGTCGCCTTCGGATGCGCAACCAATACTGAAAGTCGCTATCTCTTTCCGTTCGAAAGTTATCTTGGCAACGGTCACTCATCCACCTAGTGAACTCGCTCAATGCTGCTCAGATATCCTACAAAATTAATCCGATCGTGTCAAAAATTTGGAACTTTGCTGAAAAGTTAAGTTTAGAAGCCTTCCGCAAAATTACAGCAGATAGTTTCTGAGATATAGAATGTTTTTCAAAGGTATTTTGCAGAGTTTGGGAGAGAAAACCCAGAAAGAAACCATTTGATAACGAATGTACCTCCCACAGTATGCTTTAATGATTATTTGAAATCAAATTTGGCCTCAAATTCTTCATCAGGGAGTCGAACCCAATCTTTCGAGAACATTTTGGGCAGAAAATCGAACATTTGGGCAAAATGATAATGCGATGTTCCCCAGAGTAAAAATTGCTGATACCGTTGTTAATAGCTTACATCAAAAAGATCGAAGCTATCTAGCAATAGGATCTCGTGTAGTAGTTTCCTAAATTTATACGATTTCTGAAACCCGTCTGTTCTTGCTCTTGGCAAATCAATGAAATCTCCCGTGCGTTAATTAAAGTTGTATCAGTAGATGACTTTTACTTCCGATACCCGTAATCTAATGTTGAAATCTGTCTCCACTCTTCGCAGTTCAACTTCTTGGAAGCTCGTAACCTCACCGGTTTCTATACCCAAGGAGGCAATGACGGTTGGGTGGAAGCAGTTAAAGTGAAATATTCTCATGATGGAAAGAAGTGGAATCCGGTAGTAAATAAGAACTCTAGAGAAGTCGTCTTCCCTGCAAATTACGACAACCATTCCAAAGTGACAAATTACTTTACACGACCTATACAAGCTCAGTACATCAGATTGTATCCAGTCAAGTGGCATCAGAGTATACAGATGAGAACGAAGATCATTGGATGTTACAAACCATATCGTAAGTATGAATTTTCAGAATATCTAGGAAAGGAACAGGTAATGAGAGTATTGAAAAAAAAAGCACTGACGTGTAGTCAGTACTCTTTGGCGCGCGTGTTCACGGTGGCTAATTTGAATTGAATGATGAGTACTTCAAGCTCAGTAGATAGAGCGAGCCGAAGATCTACCCAAAGGATAGTGGACACCATTCACTGTCGGTTCAAAAATTAACAGTGCTGTATCTAAGCTGCCATCAGGATAGATTAACAAAGTTGGAAAAGAACACAAGTGACTCTCCTTAGTCGCACAAGCTCCTAGAAGATTTGGGAGGGTCAGTATAATCCTAATCATGTTAATCGCACGCGCGCCAAAGCATATTGACTTTTTACACTTTTTCTTTCATTGTTAAGTCAATCTGCTTTTGCGCGCGTGCGATTAACATGATTAGGATTATACTGACCCTCCCAAATCTTCTAGGAGCTTGTGCGACTAAGGAGAGTCACTTGTGTTCTTTACCAACTTTGTTAATCTATCCTGATGGCAGCTTAGATACAGCACTGTTAATTTTTGAACCGACAGTGAATGGTGTCCACTATCCTTTGGGTAGATCTTCGGCTCGCTCTATCTACTGAGCTTGAAGTACTCATCATTCAATTCAAATTAGCCACCGTGAACACGCGCGCCAAAGAGTACTGACTACACGTCAGTGCTTTTTTTTTTTTCAAGTTCCTTTAACAAATATAGCTATCAATACAGTTTGGCTGTTAGCTTTACCGTAGATCGAAAAAAAATGCGGTTGTGGGACCTCCGTTTGGAACGCAATTGCCTCTTCTCCAAATCCGAACGTATTTTAATATAGATCTACCGAATACAGTTATTTATGAATTCACCTCAGGTGCACTGAATTGACATGAATATTCTTTTAAAACCTCACAGTATTGGCTCATTGCTTCCAACATAACCCAAACAACCCAAAACCATTCACTTCTCATCTGCTCAAGCGCAATATACTCGTGCCTGCAAGTCCTCCCAAAATTACACACCTCACAAAAAACTCCGATTCTCCAACACTAGTGGTTCAGGAGATATCGCTTCTTGAATCCACGCATGCGCAGACCCTCACCAGGGGATTCTATAGAGGAATAGCATCCGCCACCCCAAAATCCCAATCCTCTCTGACGAAAGCACCAGCAGTTAAATCACTGATGGTCTGCTCATGCGCATAACGAAAAATGCCCGTAAGGGGTAACATCAATTTCGAAATTAGCCCCAGGGCCACGATACGGACACTTTAACTCGGAAACAACGCTACATCCCCCAATCTGACTTGTCCTTGCACTGAATTGCCATGAATATTCTTTTAAAACCTCACAATATCGGGTCAGCACTCCCAACATAACCCATCCAACCCAAAACAGTCACTTCTCTTCTGCGCATGCGCAATCTACTTGCGGCTGAAAGTCCTCCAAAATCACACACCATACAGAAAACTCCGATTCTCCAACACTAGTGGTTCAGGAGATATCGCCTCTTGAATCCACGCATTCGCAGACCCTCACCAGGGGATTCTGTAGAGGAATAGCATCCGCCACCCCAAAACCCCAATCCTCTCTGACGAAAACTTCAGCAGTTAAATCACTGATGGTCTGCTCATGCGCATAACGAAAAATGCCCGTAAGGGGTAACATCAATTTCAAAATTGGCCCCAGGGCCACGATATGCACACTTCAACTCGGAAACAACGGTATTTCCCCCAAACTGACTACTGTCCGAGCACTGAATTGCTATGAATATTCTTTTAAAACCTCACAATATCGACTCAGCACTCCCAACATAACCCATCCAACCCAAAACAGTCACTTCTCTTCTGCGCATGCGCAATCTACTCGCGGCTAAAAGTCCTTTCAAAATAACACACCTTACAAAAAACTCCGATTCTCCAACACTAGTAGTTCGGAAGATATCGCATCTTTAATCTACGCATGCGCAGACCCTCATCAGGGATCTGGATTCTATGGAGGAATAGCATCCGCCACCCGAAAACCCCAATCCTCTCTGACGAAAACTACAGCAGTTAAATGACTTCTCATCTGCGCATGCGCACAACGAAAAATGTCCGGAAAGGGCAGCATGAACCTCAAAAAAATAGGTTTCGGCATTTTAAGCAAAGTTTCCCGCAAAATAGTAGTAATTATTTTATTTTTTTCATGTCACGTGATCTTCACGAAATTTTGCAAAAGTGTTTGCATTGGTCTTTTGCATCTAACTACTGAGTTTCAATTTAATCAGTTCAGTATATTTCGAGTTATCCTGAAAACAAAATTTTAAAATTTTTGAAATTTTTTTTTGCTACTTTAGGGCCGTCCGATCAAAACAAAACTTCGCAGGCATATAAAGGTCATGATTCTACAATTTGCTGCCAAATTTCAGAAAGATCGAGTGATTGGTTCCGGAAATATTGATTAAAAACGTTTTGACTAAAAACGGCCTTAACTCCGAAACCGCTCGGTGGATTTCGCCCGTTAACGAACTTGTCCGAGATATTTACGCTACAAAACTACCCTGCAAATTTCAACGCTCTAAGTCGTTCCGTTCGAGAGTTATCGTGCTAACGGCCGGCCGGCCGGCCGGACCGGACGGACAGAATTGAATTTGACCTCGAATTCTTCATCAGGAAGTCGAACCTAATCGTTTGAGACCATTTCCGAAAAAAAATTCGAAAAATACAGACATTGTGACGAAATGATAGCACGCTGTTCCTTGCGGAACACGCGCACAAAAACCAGAAAGCCTGATCCTCTCTTACCAGGTACATTTCATCAACCGGAAGATTGGCTGATGAAATGTACCTGGTAAGAGAGGACCAGGCTGACGAAATGATCAAGAAAGTAAGCATCGAAAGGAACTTCACTACGATGCTAGTTAGGAAGAAAGACAGGGAGAGGGAATCCACCAAACAAGTAAATAAAAGAAATGCCATTGAATGGTACACAGACGGTTCAAAAACCACAACAGGAGCTGGCGCTGGAGTATATGGGCCAGGCACCAAATGTTCACTATCGCTAGGCTCCTATCCGAGCATCTTTCAGGCAGAAGTACTTGCAATAGAAAGATGCGTGGAAATGAACCTAGAAAGAAACTATCAGAGATGTGATATAGCAATTCACTCTGACAGTCAAGCTGCTATTAAAGCTCTGAGCTCCCATGTTATCGAGTCCAAGTTAAAATGGTAGTGCCGAAGAAAACTCAATGAGGCAAGAACAACAGAGTCTCCTTGGTCTGGGTTCCTGGTCACGCGGGAATCACAGGATATGAGGAGGCCTACACACTTGCCAAGAAAGGAGCACAAACCGCCTTTATTGGCCCAGAACCTACTGTGGGGTTGGTAGATACATCTACAAAAGTGAATTTCGGATGAAAGAAGAAGCAGAAAGAGGTATTTTCTGGAGATCTCTCCCCGGAATGTATCACCCCAAGAAATTGCTCCGGAACTGTTTATCTTTGGAGGGGTGTAACTTTTCCAGGTGGAGGTTTTCCAAAAAATTTTATACCAAATACCCGCCTTAAGTTTCATCACAGAATCCCCCCTTACATTTTTTCGGTATTATTCAGATACACCCTGTATAACAGTAACTAAATCTAATGTATGTGTTTCCTTTCATGAAGCAACTGTACCCACGACATCTTCTATAGCCACAAGTACACCAACGGAGGAAACAACAATACAACAACTCACACAATCTCCAACCAGTGCATCTACAACAACCCTCAGAACAGAAAAAACTACAGCAGGAACAACTCAGCAAACAACGCCTTCACCCTGCAATTATTGCCCTGGAGTGTCGTCTGCTAATATGGAATTGGAAGCTTGCGAATGCAGCTCTACTACGTGGTGGAACGGAACCGGTTGCGTACCACGAACCTTGTGTCCATGTGTTTGGGGTTCCCTTATGTAAGTTTTCTACTTATCCTTTTTTTCCTCAACAGTTGGAGGAAAATTGGATTTATAAGTTCTAGATCTAGTTTGGAGGGTTATTCTTCCCATCTCTTCCATGATATGCATATAATGTATATGGATTTTTTCTGTATATTCCAATGATGTATTTCCTCAAGATGTAGAAGTCCAGTATTTTTCTGATACGAGTTTGAGATGTCTCTTGTTCAGTCAGATCTACAGAAATATATTCACTCAGATAGCCTCTGTATGATTATTTTTTTAAAGCAGATTCTGAAGCTACAAATGTAGCGTCAGTTCCTTGCCCAGAAAGAGTATTTTTATATTCATATTCTTCCATACCCTGTACTTCAGGACTTACATAATATATACTTTTCATGCTTTATCAGCTCCAGAGAAGCTTAGGACTGATCTTTGATCATGCTATCACTTCTGATTTCACCTAACTATCAGAGATAATGAGCATTTTGTTATCTCGGTGACTACTGCAGAAATCATCCTGTTGGTATTGTATATTGTTGTATGCCATCTACAGCTCTCCTTCCAGTTTCAGAGTTCTAATGAACTCCAATATCTGGGATGGCTTCAAGGAGGCTACGCTTCTGCAGATTTCTTCTTCTCCCAAAACATTCCTTGCTTTGGTTTGAGATGGCGAGGCGTTCCATAAGCAGGTGATCAGGAATTTCATCCTACTCCCCACAAAGTCTACTAGTCCTAATCTCATCATATGCTTCCCAAGACAGCAGTGCCCTGTGAGGAAACCAGTGAGGAGGTGCAACGTGCTTTTACGTAGATCCATATATTTCTTGGATCTAATAGTGTCAAAGTTCCGGAGGAACTTTTTGGGGAGATACATTCCTGGGAGAGATCTCCAGAGTATACCTCTTTAGGTTTCTTCTTTCATCCGAAATTCACTTTTGTAGATGTATTGACCTACCCCACAAAGGGGTCCGAGCCAATAAAAGGGGTTCGTACTCTTTTCTCAACTGTGTTGGCCTCATTTCCTTTAATTCCCGAGTGACCAGGAACCCAGACCAAGGAGACGTTGTTGTTCTTGCCTACTTCATTAAATTTTCTTCGGCACTCCCATATTAGCTTCGATAACATGAGAGCTCAGAGCTTTAATAGCAGCTTGACTGTCAGAATTGATTGCTATATCATATCCTGTTGGCATAGTTCCATACTATTATATTTCTTTTGGGTAACTTTCCTTTTACCGAGAACCTCTTTCCTATCTTATATGTATAGTTCATAGTCTTGAATAGAGCTTTCGAAGATTCCCTATTCAAAATTCATCTTTTAGCTACTGGTGGTCTGTAATATTTCCAACAATATTATACATTGAGGTTGACAATAAGTAGGGAAACTTCACCTAACATAATTTACCAAGGTAGGTATGTGCGATGACTGCGATGTATTGTTTGAGAATTTAATGTAGGTAGTGAATATAAACTGTAAATTGATTAAATAGGTGTTAGATGAGATGGAGAGACCCGAACGTACCATTTGAGTTGAATACAAAACATAGTACCTTTATGTGCTACATTAATTCTTCTTCCGTAAAGTAATTGCATCCAAACCACAAACGAATATTCTTGTATTTTTAGAGTAGGTATAATATGTCGGCTAAAACTAAATTTATAGTGTCATCAATGTTGTTTCAACCTATTACATTATAATTGTATGTATTGTTTAGTAAAATGAAAATATACTCGAACTTCTATCTCAATTTCAGCTATCCTGTAGGAAAACTATTCAATAAAGAGGACTGTTCTGAATGTGTATGCAAACTCGGAGGTACTATAGATTGCGATGAAAAAATATGCGGTAAATGTAAAAAGGTGAGATATATTACTGAATACACTTCTACCTGTTTATATCAGACCTATATAGAATCGAATTCTGAACCTCTGTCATTACAGGGCCTCAGGAGTATAGTGACTGCTAATTGCGACTGCGGATGTGAACCATGCCCTGCACACCAAAGATTGTGCCCCACCTCCAACATTTGCATCGATGCAGCATTATGGTGTGACGGAATCAATCAATGTTCTGACGACGAGACTGATTGCGACAATTGGGACGAATTCACTGCTAAGCCAAGAATTCTTAAACCGAAAGGTAGGGAATATATCACATCGTAACAACATCATTATTATAATTCTCTCCATCAATGTAGCCTCTAGGAAAAACCATCAGTCTTTCACAAGATGTAGTCCATTGCTGAGTTCTTCCGTCATCTGCAACAATGTAAATATGTCAAAATATATGTCCTTGTCTTCATATGCTCGAAGATTCTCTTGATCTACTGTGATCTAGCACACGATAAGGTGATGATGATAAAGATTATCCAGAACGTTCTAAGTCTTCAGGGGAGATTCTCAAAAGTACCTACTTTCTAGAGCATGTATGACTCGAGCGTCTTCCCCTTAGTGTTTGCATTCTATAGATTAACATTTAAAATGCAGAATGATATATTTCATTGTTTCTTTTGTACATGATTGAGGGCCCTATCATAGCGATCTTCTCTCAACAATGCTCCCCAAGATGAGTTGTTTAAGAACTTCCTCATGTGATATCTCTCTGAGATCTTCCTGGGCTCATCCTCTGTGACTGATATTTGGAGGAGATACAGAGATATTGACGACTTCTCAGCGATATCGCAGTAAAACTCTCAAACTACTCCCCAGTGTGAGCTGTAAGGAACTTACTCATGTGATATATCTGAGATGTTACTTGGCTCATCCCCTGTGACGGAGCTCCTGGAAACCTCCCAGTGATATCGCAGCGGAACTCTCGCACTATTATCCAGGGTGACCTGTTTAGGAACGTCGCCATGTCATATCTCTTAGATGTTACATCTCCTGTGGCAACCTCCCACCAATAGGCGTCACAATAACCTGTAAAGAGCTCACTCAGAGGTCTATGTGTTGCCTGAATTGAGTAGTGAATTGTTTCTGCCAAAATAGTCTTTGGACAAGTGCTTGCATATCCAAATACAATATTACGCGATCTAATTAGTACGTTCCGCATTTTGAATAACTTTATTAAGATCGATTTGACTCCTCTTTTCACCCTTAGAAGTGACATTCGTTTGCGTGGTCATAATGACAAGTTGAAGCAGTTGCAGCAAAAAAAAATTATATACTCTGCAGAATATTCAGTCGTTGGAAATCTTTGCCATCTATTGTTGTAAGTGCCTCCACAGTCACACTTTAACAAGGTTTTGACAATATACGTGTTCATTCTTTTTTCGATATTCTTTGGATTCTGATTATCATTCATTTTGTCTGGCAATTTGTACGCAACCATTGTCATCAAACTGGACTCGATGCAAAACTCTTATAAGTAATAAAAATATTTAGTGAATTTCACTTTTAGATGAAGAGAGGGTGTGTCCAGCTGTGAATTGTCCACCAAACTTCAAGAAAGTAGCGGTCAGATCAAGATATAAGAGGTACTCTTCGTCAAGATTTACAAGTATCAAGGGAAGAAGGACAGGCATTAGAGGAGTCAAAGGCGTCAAAGGGGGTGTTAAGGGTGGAGTTAAAGGAGGTGTAAAAGGTGAATAACCAGAAGATCACGAGATCTTATTCATTCATTAACTTCTCTAATATTTCAGCTCCCTATACTCTTTCGAGTCCGTCAACAAAAGCCCGAGAATGTGTGCAGTACAAATGTGTGGATATCAAAACCCCACCCCCTTACATAAATAATACCAGGGAATGCAAGGAGGAAGATTGTCCTCCGGGTTACGAGAAGGCCGACGAAGTAATGGTGGACAAAAGATGTCCTGTGTGAGTAATTTTCATCGTTTTATGCTACCTATTGTGAGTCCATGAGAGTTTTAAGCTGTGCATCAATTGCAAGTTACATTATTGCGCGCATGTTCTAATAATGTCATGTAATTTTCTAAAAAGGTCTCAAGTGATTAGGTTCGACTCACCGCCGTTCCCTAGAACATGCGCGCAAAAAGACCTCAGCGTTATGCCTTAAATATCCACCAAGCCATGGTCTGGATATCTGAATCTACAATACCTGGGTTGTGTTCGAAAACTATGTTGTCTATGCACGGAGTAGAGTAGAGTTTTTGAAGGTTTGACAGATTTACTCTGGAGTGAACTCTGACACTGACAATGACAGTGACAGAAGGTGCCAATATCTGAAAATAGGTTATGTTGGTTTAAGAAAGATCCTATTATTATTGTTTTCTTCACATATACAATGTAACTCTAATCATAAATATATATTGTGAGCAGTATTAAAACTATTAAATTTCCTCACAAAACATTCATGAAACAGCGAGACAAAGATACTAGATTTTCCGTCCCATGAGTTATGTCAATTTTGAGAGGAGTAAAATGAACTCCGAGTCGAATACTCCGACTTTTCGGACGACAGTCACAGTGTAAAATATACTCAACCTTTCAGTTTTCGAACGCAATGGAGTAAATATTACTCTACGGAGTTAATATTCGAACACAACCCTGAGCGTCCTGCCCAAAGGGTCTCATGAATTGGGTTCGTAAAGATGTTCGAAACGATATCTATATAAATAAGGGATATAACATTATGATCCCTTTAAATCCTTATTGATTTATTGTCGATATGATGATATATTATTATTTTATTTAATTCATTATTCGATTTTTTTTTAACTTCGCAGATTGGTCTGTTCCCCGTTGCCCGTTCCTGATGCAATTTGTAACGTTACTGGAAAAACTTTCAACACTTTTGATGGTACCGAGTTCAAATACGACATCTGCGATCACGTGATAGCTCGCGATTTGGAACACGATGAATGGGCGATCATACGTAAGTTATAAAATAATTTTGTCTATATATCGTGATGATCGATACGATCAACATGGTCCATATAAATACTTGGAAAAAAAACAAAGTGTAATTGAAAATAATTTATAACTGAAAAATAACATTCTAATTAACCAATAAACACAACACAAAAAAGTAGTAATATTAGTAAAAGTAGTAATACTTATTTGAAATGTTGATAAAGAATCCACTTCAGAGTTCTGCGTTCTATTCGCTGGTCAGGCTCCTCATCTCCTTGGGCCTTCTGAGCCAATTCTGTATTGCCACTTCAGTTGCCTAGTTCACTTCCAGAAATGGGTGGTCAATATCTGCGATCACTAAAGAATAAAAAAAAAAAATCAGGAAACTTTGAAACCTTTTTGAGTAAAGTTTGTGAAAAATTATTTCTAGAATTGTCAGAAGAATGGAGCCTTTGGAATTCTTTTGTGTTATGCACTGTTATAAATTATATAGTGCACACCTTTTATATAGTAACATTAATGGAAACAATTTATCATGCAGATTCTAATAACAAGAGTTTTTGAGATCTGTTGCGTCCCATGACTTCACATGTTGGGAAGCGCTCATTTGTATTTCTAAACAAAGCAGCTCGCTTGTAAAACTTGAATGTTTTGGGTTAACTGGTTTAGTTTACCATGTGTGGTCTCACCCTTGAAATTAATATTTTCCACGAAAAGATAACTGCAAGTAAAATTCCTTGTAAGCTTCGACCCTTGTAGAGTATTTATGGCCTATTTACTGTGAAATAGTGCTAAAATTCATACAACAACTAACACATTGCCAGAGCTGTTAGTCTTTTTGTCTAGACTTTTCGAAAACTCCTAGTCTGTGAAAGTCATTTATCAGCTTCGCTGATAGATTACATCCAGAAAACTAGTGGAAATTAGTCCAAATAGAATAGAATAGAATAGAATAGAATAGAGTTTATTTCAGTAATAAATTACAGATAAACCCAAAATGGGAGGAGAAATTCGAGGATTTGAATTTCTAAGATTAAACAAGCTAGAAGTTCATTGATTGGTGCATTTAGTTTGCATTCCTACCAGTTTTCGTAATCGACAAATGAGAGTATTGTTATAACATATCTGGGGCGGTTTAAAGATCGAACCCCCAATCATTGTTAATATTTCCCCTTTTTTACCCAAATGAAGGAACCTCCTATATTCCTTCTATCTGGGCTTTTATATACAATTACACTGTAAGAAATCATTACTATTCTTGATCTGTCGCGAAACAATAACATTGCCTTGTCTTCGTTAGCAACTTAGTAGTCACTTCTTCCTTTTTCATATAGAAGGAAGATTTTATATTGTATCAATATTGCATTGTACAATACTTCGTGCTTGTTATCACATTGTCGGTAACAAGAAAATACAGTTAATTGTTTATTAAAAGTGCGTTCGAATATTTCACCACTTCCTATCCTCGTAATTGTTATTTTATTACAAGTAACAACTTACGCAGTAATCAACGAGATTACTAATGGGTGCTTGAAGTTAAGTATACCCCCTTACTCATCCCCCTGATAAAACAATCAGGGTGTATAATTCTGGTCCTTCGAAAATACATTATATCCTGTTAAAAGCATCAGGACTCAACATATATGATCCTTCGAAACCATAACATCCTGATAAACTAATCAGGATTCAACAAGATCTTTCTACTTAGTTGTTCCCGAAACATATTTAAATGGTTCATTCATATCATCAGGAACTTACATTTGAATAATGTAATGTATGTATTTTGAATACTCAATGATTGAATGCTTTCAAATGACTTTCACTGATATGAATTCACAAAAACACAATACATATTTCATATATTCTATACAGTCAAGATTTCAAACACAAATATAAGTGGTGTAGTGTTTTTGTGCTAGGTACTTTAAGGAAAGTCTGTATGTTGAAAAACTGACCCATCAATAATTCAGTCTGTTTTGTCGAGACCAAACATTTTGTTCTCCATGGCTCCCAACCATGCTATAATTATCAACGTATAGTTCGATACTATTCTGATCATAAGAAAACGAATCAATAGTAACATTATAAATTGAAGCTTTATAATTATTCACTTAAGTAAATTGTTCATAACAAAACAATAATTAATAATTTTTAAAATTTTCAGATAAATTGTTTAACAATTATCGTACTTGCAATGTTGATGTTGTGCTACAAAAAATTGTCAATTAACTAATGGATAAATAACTGAAAAATCGTGATAAACATTTTTGCACCACGGATTATAGTTCATTGTCTATTCTGCAGGTGCCTGAATTTTTTATTTTCATATATAATAAGTTTAAATAATATATATTCATCAAAGCTACGAAGAGGGTGAGGCTTGCGCAAATCGGAGTACCCGTTTTTGGGCGTATTTTCAACCCTCTAGGAAAATTATAAATATTGGTCCTACAGTTCCGGCAGTTGGGACTTTTCGTTAGGAAATTTCTTCCTCTATCTGAGTCTCTTTTCAAATTTGAATTACTGATATTGGTGAAAATCTAAACCTCCTCCTCTTTTTTTCACCTTATTGTTTATAACTATTGCCATTTTTGTGAGCGGCCTTGAAATGTTATCAAATACTATCTACATGCCATTCCGAATCGAATTACACATTGTGCGCTTGTTGTCTAGACTATACTTCCTTTTTACGTTTCCAGTGACCAAAGAATGCACGGACACCTGCAGCAGAGACCTCCACGTCTACATCCAAGGGGACCACTTCGTATTCCATCCAGATCTAACGGTCGAATATAACGGTTACACGTACACCTTCAACCAGCTCACCAAGATATCCAGGCAATCCAAGCAATTCACCATCTCTAAGGTCGGAAACGTGATCGCCTTCACCTCTCTTCCCCACGGCTTCTGGATAGAATGGAATTCGGACGGTAACGTCAAAGTGGGCGTTGTACATTCGCTGATCCAGAAAGTTGACGGTCTGTGCGGCTTCTTCGACCAGAACATCAACGACGACAAACGCAAACCTAACGGGGAGATGGCAAGAACGACCAAAGAGTTCGGAGATAGCTGGTCCACGACCAACGAGACGAGGCCGGCCTGCAAGATCAACGCATGTCCTGCGAACGTGCAGAACGAAGCATGGAAGTTGTGTAACTCAGTGAGGTAAGTTGACATGCTTCTGGTAGGTTTCACATCGGGGAATGTCGGTTGATTTCACCACAGCCTTTTATAGTGATGGCCTGGAACATAGTGTGACAACGCCGCAATGTATCGGCTCTTGAAAGCTTAAGTAATCATTAACGGATACTGTGGGAGGTATACTCATTATTGAAAGTTTATTTTCTGGGTTTTCTCTACCAAACTCTGAAAAATATCTATAAAATAAAAATTAATTATTTTGTGATTTGCTTCTGAGTAAGAAACACAAGATATTTGTCAGAAGCAATCAATTGAACAATGTTGCCTAACAAATAACAACGAAACAACATCAACGGAGAAACAACTATATCGTAACGTTTCGGATATCAGACTCCTTCGTCAGACGCTTAATGAAAATCTTCATCATTAAGCGTCTGACGAAGGAGCTTGATATAGACTCCGAAACGTTACGATATAGTTGTTTCTTCGTTGATGTTGTTTCGTTGTTGTTTGTTAGGCAACATTGTTCAATTGATTGCTTCTGACAAATATCTTGTGTTTCTTACGCAGAAGCAAATCACAAAATAATTAATTTTTATTTTATAGATATTTTTCAGAGTTTGGGAGAGAAAACCCAGAAAAAAACCTTTCAATCTTGGAAGCTTACTTCCACAATGCGGTAGCGCGGGATTTCATGTATTTCGAAGTTAAAATACTAACGAATTCATTGAGTATCTTCGAAATAAGGGAGATTTTCATTAATTGTCCATCAAAGAACAAAATATTCTTAGAATAATCCAGGGCATAACCCCTTGAATTTGTACCGCATGTTTACCAAACACTCTGTATAGTAGGTCATTATTCCATTGAGACCAATCGTCTAGTTTCTATTGTCCATTCTCCTGTATTCGAATTTACCATGGTAAATTCGATTTAGAGTTTTCAATACAGGAGAATGGACAATAGAATTTACCATGGTAAATTCGATTAAGAGTGTCCAATACACAAGAATGAACAATAGAACATACGCGCAAAAGCACCTGACTTCACGTCAGTGCTTAAACCAATTTATTTTCCGTAACTTTTTTGAAATTTTCTGGGTGTAGGGTTCTTACAAAATTTTGAACACGTCTTTATGTTGATATTCTACAACTATTAACCAAGATTCAAATTGATCGAGTCCATATTTTATTCCAGGTGGATATAACTCCGAAACCGTTGGACGGATTATGCCCGTAAACGAACGTAAACTTTTCCATTCGGATACGTAACATTCCCTGAAAATTGCAAGTCCCTATCTCCTATCGTTCAAAAGTTATCGAGGCAACGGTCACCCATCTATCTACTGAACTCACACAAGGCTGCTCGAATCTCCAAGAATATATAATCCGATCAAACTTGGAAATTGGTAGTAGAGTTCGGTTCTGAAGGCTCTCGCAAACTTTCAGCGATGTCGGACGAATAGTTACTGATATATAGGATATTTTTCAATAATTTTCGATGAGTTTTTAAATATTTTCTAGAAATATGATCCTTACGGAATTTTGCAACAATTTTTGCTTTCGTATTGTACAACTAATAACCATGTTTGAATTTAATCGGTTTTGTATTTTTCGAGTTATTGAGGAAAAAACAACTAAATTTCAGATGGGTATAACTCCAAAACCGTTTGGCCGATTATGCTTCTAAACAAACTCAAATGTCACTATCTCTTTCCGTTCTCAGGTTATCGTGATATAAAAAAATTTTTTTTAAATTTATTGAAAATTTCTAGTAATACGATTCACACGAATCGTATACCCAGAAACCTGCGTAGGTTTATATTCTACAGCTATTCACCAAGTTTCAATTCGATCGGAGCTGTATTGGTTGGAAAAAATTATTACTCGGAAAGCATTGGGCTGATTATGTTCATTAACGAACTTGTTTGTTGTATTAGATTGTGCCACCTTCCCTAAAAATTTCAAGTCGCTAGCTTTTTCCGTTCGCAAGTTATCGTGCTGACGGCCGGACGGCCCAACGGCCGGCCGGACAGAATCAAAGTGAACCTTGAATTCTTCATCGGCGAGTCGAACCCAATCGTTTGATACCATTTTTGGCAAAAACGCGATGTTCCCCAGAAAATACGCGCAAAAATGAATGAATTTGACATGTCAAACTATTTTTCGCTATTACTGAAAGCGGACAAAATAAATTCATTATTCCATACTTTTGACGCTCACTGAATATTGTTCATATTACTCTCATTGTGGTTATGTCAGTAAAATAAGAATTATAATATGTCCACCCTTGCAACTAATAGAGTTAGGTTTAGTTTTACTGGTGCAGACCTATGACATGTAAATAAATATTAACTCTGTAGGCGCCTTGAAGCCGTCACAGAATACCTTTCTCCGAACAAGAAATCGCTAAGACCATATTGGTGTTGGCTGTCTCATAAATAACGAAGAAAAGCATATTTTGCTACGTGGGGAACCTTATATCGTGGAACGCTCCAGAGATCATTCTCATGGAACCCCATTGGTTCCAGCGAAGTATCGCAAGGTAGAGGACCTATACCAATCAGCTTCGACCACTTCCATGGAAGTACAGCCCTAGCTCAGGGAAAGGGGAGAGTACCATGAAAAATTACATTTTTCGTACTAATTTGCGAATGAAAAATCGACTATTTTTGAAGGCAGTTTTCGGCCGTAAAATAACTTTTTCGTTCGCAAACACTTTTCGTCCGCTCTGGTCACAATGGGCACGGTATGATAAGGTTCAATACAAACATACAGAGGTTGACGAAAAAATGTAATATGAACCTCGACGAAAGACTTTCTGTTAACTCGCCTGCTTGCTTGGCTTAATCTCGGATAGAAAGTGGCAGGCTCTTCAATAATATACAGTTTTTCGTCCTTGGTAAATAAATAACCATTAATACATGTGGCAATATTGAAAACGTTTCTCAATTATTGAGCATGAACTTTTATTTGTTCAGTTCTGTTTTAGATAGGTACTTGTTTTATATGTGTGTATCATATTAAATTCTATTCTTTCAGGGATGACTACCTCCAAGCCTGCTCCAAAATAGTCAACGTGGATGCCTCAGTATCTCGATGCTTGGACACAGCCTGTGACTGTCTATTATCCTCGACGAAAGAGAATACCACTGATACCGATAGATGCAAGTGTGACTTGTTACAATCTTTCGTTGTTGAGTGTTTGACGGCTAATCCTAATGTTGAAGTTTCTGGGTGGAGGGGACAATACGATTGTCGTAAGTACATTTCGATGCAAAAAATTCCATCTACAATTACACAAGGCATTTTATATATGCCAGTATAGGACAGTGAGTTTATGAACATAAACTATTTTCAGCAAGCAAATGTGTGGCTCCTCTAACACACAAGGATTGCTTCCAAAGAGAATGCGAGCCAACCTGCGAGTCCCTCAGCGATCCTTCCTTATGTCCCAGAGTAGAACAAGCTTGTTATCCTGGTTGTTATTGCCCCGAAGAGATGGTACGAAAGGGTGATCGATGCATCAAACCTACCGAATGTAGAGATTGCGAATGCAAGGTGACAGGGCAGTTAGACTTTTTGTCATATGACGAGACCAACTTCACCATATCTGGAAACTGTGTTTACGTTCTGACCAGAGACGTGCTCAGCGATAAACAAAACAAACATAATTTCGAGGTATACCATTAATTATAGCCTTGAAAGTATTCATGTGCTCATCCTAATTGAATAATTACCCCATTAATTGTGTCTGTTATTTCAGGTTCTGTTAACGAATGGTCCGTGTCCTACCAAAACTAACCGGACTTGTATAAAGAAAGTGACTATCCTGTACAGGGACCACCAGGTAGCTGTTCTCAATTACGAAACTGAGAAGACGTTCCAGATAATCGTAGATTCTGAGCAGCTGAGCTCCAGGGATCAAGACCAGAATTTGGACTGGCTGAGGACTAAGCAGACTACTGGCTTATTGAATCTTCTGTTCCCAGCTGATCAACTAGAGGTACCTACCTATTTCATTAGTTTGGATTTCATTTAACATCTATGCTATGTTAATGTGTAAATGTGAAATCATCGGACTGTAACAATGTGAAATCATCGGACTGTAGACATGGCGAAAAATATCCGAGTTGTCTGCTCAAAGGACACATCTTATGAATTTCTTCTTCATATATAATATAAAAATGAATCGCTGAATGAGATGCTAGACGCAAATCTCGGGAGCAGCTGAACCGATTTCGCTAATTCTTTTTTTAGAATATTCCTTGAAGTACAAGGATGGTTCTTACGGAGAGAACATTCAAAAAAATCAAATCAAATCTTCATACAGGGTATTTTTCTTTTAATATCAATGACAACTTGCTGTTTTGTACGCCATAATCGTACAATCTTATTAAATTGTGGTAAAAAATATACTTTCGAGGCATACATCATTTAAAATAAACCTTCAGTATACAGATTTTTCATTTTCTCACGGCACAATTGTACGCGATTGAAGTGATTTGTGGCACAAACAAAGCATTAACTGATTAACTGAATAGGTTTGGATCGATTCTCATAATGTATTTGTCCGAAATTTTCATACATGGCGTCAAATGCACCTTGCTGTTTTTCACGCCATTCGTACAATTTCATTCATTTGTATCAACAAATGTACTTTCCAGGCATACATCATTGAAAATAAACCATTACTATACAGGGTGTTCTTTTTCTCACGGCACAATTGTACGAGATTGAAGTGATTTGTGCCACAAACAAAGCATAAACTAAATAGGTACCTTGGATGGATCCTAATAATGTATTTGGCTGAAATCTTCATACAGGGATTTTTCCTTTTAACGTCAATGTCAACTTGCTGTTCTTCACGCACAATCGTACAATTTCATTGATGTGTGTTAAAAAATAAACTTTCGAGGCATACATCATTTAAAATAAACCATTACTATGCAGAGTGTTCTTTTTCTCACGGCACCATTGTACGCGATTGGATACTTTTTATCCCGTTCGACTGGCGAACGTTTATTATAAACGTGTATCATAAAATCCAAAATCTGCTTATTTATTGTCTCTAAAGCGGAACAGAGTTCACCGGGTCAGCTAGTAACCTTATAAAAACAAAAATTCAGAATCTAAATGATTCTTTAATATGTTTTTACACAGTTGTTGTATATTGTGTATTGTTGCAATGCGACCTTAAGGTCTATTGTGCCTCCCCCCGTTAGAGCTGTTGATGTTATCGCCATCTACAGCTCGTCTTCCAGTTCCAGAGTTCTGATGAATTCCAGTATCTGGGATGACTTCAAGGAGGCTACGTCTTTGCTATTGCAGATTTCTTGCCCAAAGCATTCCTTGCATTGGTTTGAGATGGCGAGGCATTCCGTTATCAGGTGTTCAGGAGTTTCATACTCCTTCCCACAGAATCTGCACTCGTCAGTTTCTGCTAGCCCTAATCTCATCATATGCTTCTGAAGACAGCAGTGTCCTTTGAGGAAATCAGTGAGGAGGTGCAGCGCGTTTTTACTGAGGTCCATATATTTCTCGCATTTGACAGTGTCAAAGTTTCGGAAGTGATACATTCCTGGGAGAGATCTCTAGAGTATGTGTTTGGCTCCTTATTTCCTTTAATTCCAGCGTGATCAGGAACCCAGACCAAGGAGACCCAGTTGTTCTTGCTTTCTTCCGCACTCTCCTATTAGTTTAGACTCGATACCATGGGAGCTCAGAGCTTTAATAGTAGCTTGTCTATAAGAATGGATTGCTATAACACACCTCGGATAGTTTATTTCTAGATTTATTTCCATGCATCTTTCGATTGCAAGTATTTTGGCCAGAAAGACGCTCGGATAGGCGCCTAGCGATAGTGAGCATTTGGTCAGCTCCTATAGTGCCTCTTGAACCGTCTGTGTACCATTTAATGGCATTTTTTTTTAAGAACATCGTTACACAGCTATTTACTGAATCAGTATCTTTGAGAAGAAGGAAGGCATTTTTCGATATTTATTTATTTATTTATTTATTTATTACAAACGGCAAAGCCAATTTTCCAAAATATACAATATACTACAATTATCAAGAATACCAAAAAAAAAGTTCAAATCTGGAAAAAAAAATATCACAGAAAAAATGAACAAGAACAGTTGACAAGTTCAAATAGCCTCAAAATATCTTTTGAGACTAAAAATAGATATCTGAAATAGGTCAATTTCAGAAGCGTTTGCCCCTCTTATCGCTCGTGCAATAGGATTATTCATGGCATAATTAGTGGGGTTATATTCGATATAAAAGAGATCTCTATATCTAAGGAATACATTATTCGCATTAAGTTTTATCTTAGATACTAAGTATTCACAATCAATGTAATTATTAAGCAATTTATAAACAAACATTACATCAAAATTACTCCTTCTTATAGATAGTGGTTTCATTGATAAAGACTCGTGTAGATGGTCATAATTTATTGACGTCTTGGGAATACTCAATTTGTAAGCAACCCATCTTAAAAATTTTCGTTGCACGCGTTCAATATTATTTTTGTGTACTTCATAATAGGGAGACCAGACTACAGAAGAATATTCCAATACACTTCGGACATTCGTAAAATAAACAGCTTTTAAGGCAGAGATATTATTAAAGTCTTTGAGTTTTTTTTTAATGAATCCTAACATCCTCATAGCTTTCTGGGTTATAATGAAAATATGCTGACTCAAATTCAGTTGGTGATCGAGGTGTATTCCCAGGTCTTTAACAATTAGGCTTGATCTCAGTTTGACATTGTTCAACCTATAATCGTACAGGATAGGTAACTTAATTCTGTAAAATCTCATAACACTACATTTATCGATATTGAAATGCATTTCATTATCCACACACCACCTTTCAACATTGTTAAGATCTTCTTGCAATGCAAGACAATCTAGAATACTTCGTATGACCCTAAACAATTTGAGATCGTCAGCGAACAATAGAAATAGACTGCCTGTAATATATTTTCCTATATCATTTATGAAACATAGGAATAGTAGCGTAGAAAGGGGTGAACCTTGACCAACCCCAGAAAGAACGAGAAACTGCTCGATATCTCATATGGTGCGTGACTATCGAAGATACACCATCTCCGTATATCCCCACTAAACTTTTTTTAGCTTCATGGTTTGCACCATTCTAACTCTTAAGGCTTCTATTTTCAGGTGAATATCAAATATCCCCATTTGGGAGTGACTGTCAGAGTTCCATCATACAAATATGGCAGCAAACTGGAAGGACTTTGTGGTGACTGTGACAGAAATTCAGACGACGACCTACGCGTACCAAATGGAACAATCACAGATGATGTTGAAGACTTCGGCTTGAGTTGGTTGTATGAGGGACTTCCCGAGAAACAAACTCGAGAACAATGTAAAGTTAAACCCGAAGAGCAATGTAAACCACTTCCAGACAGCAAAAACCCATGTATACATCTGTTAGACACAACCGTTTTCGGAGCAGTAAGTTTCGCCAATACATTATCAACCAAAACTTTCCGAAAACAACAATGTCTTATTCTTTTTTCAGTGTCATCCAGTTGTTGACAACAGCATTTACAAACAATGGTGCGATAAGGAAACCTGCAATAATGAATATGATGAGGATACTGTTTGCGGCATTATTGATACTTACGCCAAGGCATGCGTCAAGGAAGGTATTTGCGTCGACTGGCACTTTGATCTTTGTCCAAGAACAAACTGCACCAGCGATAAGGTATACTCTGCCTGTGGTACCACATGTACAAATACCTGCGAAAACATCAATATCAAAGAAACCACGTGTATCTCGGAAATCATCGAGGGATGTTTCTGTCCAGAAGGAAAAGTGAGTAACTCTATAATCATGGTTTATTCGAGGTTCAATTAAATGTATCATTTTTTCCAGGTGCTCAAAGATGACATTTGCGTTGATGAAAGGGAATGCATTTATTGCGACGACAGGGGTCATCACCCTGGAGATGAATGGGTGGAAGATATTTGCACAAATTGTACCTGCAAGGGAGCGGGAAGTATAGTGTGTCAGAAGACCGAGTGCCCAGCTGTTGATACTATCTGCGAACAAGGTTTCACTCCGCTGAAGGTTTTGACGAAGACCAGAGAATGCTGCGACAAATACACCTGTGGTAAGTGTGGATGGCAGAATTTTATTTAAGTGCTTCTCTAATATACTAAGTGGCTAAATAAGTGTCATCCAAGTGTACAAACCTCTTATCGAAGGATATTCAAATCACTTTTTCGTATGCTCCGTGGATAAAATTCATGCTTGATGATTCATGGCTGAGAGCCAACATAAATCTTTCCTGTAGTATATTCATATATATTCAAAATATTTCAGTTCCTGTGTCGACAACTACTCAGGCACCCACTTGCGAAACTCCCCAACCAGTTGTTTGTGGAGAAGATAAGATCGCTAAACTATACAAAAAGGACGATGATTGCTATCAGAATATCTGCGAATGTATACCTAAAGACGAATGCAAATCCGTTGATTTAACAACACCCATCCCATTGGAGGACGGTCTAGTCAAGGTAGTGGATGAAAGTGATTGTTGTCCGAAGATTCAAATGGTCTGCAAACCCGAAACGTGTGCCGGTCCACCAACATGTCAGGAATTTTATGAAGTGAAAACGGAAAAGGAAGTCAATAAGTGTTGTCCTACGTACACATGTGTACCACCTCCTGATAAATGTATTTATGTGAACTCGTTCGTGGCCGCCAAGGATGGTGGAGAACGTCCGAGAGAAGATGGAGAGAAGCAGAAATCTCTGAAAAATGTGAGTGATCCTTATCCGAAACTCCATTATATGAATTAATTTGGGGCACGTTCATTTGATCATAAATTATCGTCCCCAAGAAACTACGTGCCTTCTCAATCCAATATAACATTAGTCAAGATCCGAAATGAACGGACTAACAGTCGAGGAGCTTGGCTGGTTGAACGCCAGGTGTCATTTCTGTTTTCTTAATACCCAGAAGTGGTTGCTAGATTCTCATGAAAACCCTCTTCTATGTAGTGCTGTTTATCATGGTTGAGTTTTACATATATTGTCGTAGGCGATAACTTTGCACTGTGACCTTGAGGTCTATTGTGCCGCCCCCCCCCCATCAGAGTTGTCAATTTCATCTACAGCTCGCCTTCCAGTTCCAGAGTTCTGATGAATTCCAGTATCTGGGATGGCTAAAGTAGGCTACGTCTTCGCTCCTGCAGATTTCTTTTCAAAGCATTCCTTGCTTTGGTTCGAGATGGCGAGGCATTCCGTAATCAGGTGATCAGGAGTTTCATCCTCCTCCCCACAGAATCTGCACTTGTCAGTTTCTCCTAGTCCTAGGCCCACCATATGCTTCATAAGACAACAGTGTCCTGTGAGGAAAACAGTGAGGAGGTGCAGCGTGTTTTAACTGAGATCCATATATTACTTGGATCTGACAGTGTTAAAGATCCGGAGGAACCTTTTGGAGTGATACATTCCAGAGAGAGATTTCCATAGTATAACTCTTTCAGTTTCTTCTTTCATCCGGAATTCACTTTTGTAGGTGTACCTACCTACCCCACAGTAGGGTTCCGGGTCAATAAAAGGGTTTGTGCTCCTTTATTGGCACACCTCTGATAGTTTCTTCCTAGGTTCATTTCCACGCATCTTTTGATTGCAAGTAACTCTGTCTGAAAGGCCCTCGGATAGGAGCCTAGTGATAGTGAGCATTTAGAGCTTGCCTCTATACTCCAGCGCCAGCTCCTGTATTGATTTTTAAACCGTACGTGTACCATTTAATAGCATTTTTTTCAAGAACTTGGGTAGTGGATTACCTTTCCCAGTCTTTCTTCTTACCTAGCATCGTAGTGATGCTTGGTTTCTTAATCATTTCGTCACAAGGATGATTGGCTGAGTTATACTTAGTACTGATGAGTCTAAACAAGGACGAAACCACTCTGCCGATACTCTGATACTTTGATGATGACACACTATATAGATTACTCTCAACATAGGTATCTTGAACGATTAGTGGAAGCTTTCCCTTAAATCGTTACTCAAATTTACTCATTGGGCAAGAATTCTACCTTATTTTGTTCACAGCCTGATGAAACTTGGAACGACGGTCCTTGCCATACATGCCAGTGTCAAGCCACTCCTACTGGCGATTTCCAACCAGTGTGTACCGAAAAACAATGTCCAAGTATAGAGAAATCCGCTGATATTACCGACTACGTATTGGAATCTCGAACCACTTATAATCAATGCTGTTCCAAGTTCGTCAGAACTGCTTGTAAGGCCAACGGTAAGACTTATAATCTAGGAGACGAATGGATCGAAGGAAAGGACTACTGTACCCGACATAAATGCGCAAATAACGCAGATGGAGGCATAATCAAGGAGCTCCACCTGACCCAATGTGATACTAATTGCAACTTGGGTTACGAGTACGAACCTGCTACTCCGGAAACTGAGAAATGTTGTGGAAGTTGCAAACCAGTGGCTTGTGTTATTAATGATACTATCCGAAGGGATGGCGAAGAATGGAAGTCTCCGGACTACTGTACCTCCTACAAGTGCTCGGTCATCGAAGGAAATGTGAGTATGAAATCTTATTCGTTCGTTTGTGAATGGAGACATTTCTTATAGATTCCATGAAACTAAATTCCTTTGAATTTTTCTCCATAGATACAAGTAGAAGCGAAACAAACAACTTGCCAGAAAATATCTTCAGAGATTCTGAAGAACTTCGTGGTTAACATCACAAAAGTGGAAAAGGAATGTTGCGAACAAACCGATATTGTTGCCTGCAAATCGGGCGATCAGATCTATCAGGTGGACGATACGTGGACTTCAAACGACAACCCTTGCAAGAACTTCAAATGCTCAAGACTGGATAAGACGAAGCTAGCTATCGTCGATTTCCTAACGACCTGTAACACAACATGTGCCTTAGGATTCACATACAAACCTGAGGAAACTCCTAGCGACAAATGCTGTGGTAGCTGCGTACAGACATCTTGCATCATTGATGGTCAGATCAAAACCGTTGGCGAAACTTGGAGTTCAAAGGATTATTGTACTAAGTTCAGTTGCGTGAATACTGATGGGTCGGTGAGTTTGAAAAATATTACTTTTCCAAAGGTTACCCTTCCTACATAGCACCTCATTTCATTTACAGATCGAATAGAGACCGACTCAATTGAATATGCTTCTTATTTTGTTTTCCTGTCTGCCGAATACAAGGGTACTTAAGTTCATTTGGCTTCAGTGGGCCTTAGCCTTTTTAACGATTTGCCTCTATTCAGTTTGAATATCCTTTTTCTTCATGCCAATGTGATGTTTGTGTTTCTTTGAGGTTCAGTATCTAGTTATAAGACGTACCATGAGCTGCAGATGTATGTATGTATGCATATGTCTATTGTGGCACACCTAAATATATACTTCAACAATAGGCTCAAGCCTCTTGATAAGGGAGATGAGTGTGGTGAGTGAGAACCTATCCAGTTCCCTTAGTCTCAGTTTGTGGACTCCTAGTTCCTCAAATCTGATCCTGTCCCCAGCAGAGCAGTCACACATTATGTGCTCGATAGCCGACAGTCCTCCAGGCAATATATTTCATCTTATCTGACACAATATTGTATATTGTTGTAGGGGGTAATGTTGCACTGCGACCTTAAGGTCTATTGTGTCCCCCATCAGAGATGTCGATGTCATCACCATCTACAGCTTGCCTTGCAGTTCCAGAGTTCTAATGAACTCCAGTATCTGGGATGACTTCAAGGAGGCTATGTCTTCACTCCTGCAGATTTCTTGTCCAAGGCATTCCTCGCGTTGGTTTGAGATGCCGAGGCATTCCGTTATCAGTTGATCATAATCTGCACTCGTCAGTTTCTGCTAGCCCTATTCTCCTCATATGCTTCCTAAGATAGCAGTGCCCTGTGAGAAAACCAGGGAGGAGGTGCAGCGTGTTTTTACTGAGATCCATATATTTCTTGGGTCTGACAGTGTCAAAGTTCTGGAGGAACTTTTTGTAATGATACATTCCTGGTAGAGATCTCCAGAGCATATCTCTTTCAGTTTCTTCTTTCATCCGAATTCACTTTTGTGGGTATATCTACCTACCCCAGAGTAGGGTTCCAGGCTAATAAAAGAGGTTCGTGATCCTCTGTTGGCAAGTTGACCTCCTCATTTCCTTTAATTCCCGAATAATCAGTAGCCCAGACCAAGGGGACCTTGTTGTTCTTGCCTACTTCATCAAGTTTTCTTGGGCAATTCCATATCAGCTTATAGACCCGATATCATCGGAGCTCAGAGCTTTGATAGCAACTATCCACGCATCTTTCGATTGCGAGTATTTCTGCCTGAAAGATACTCGGATATTAGCCTAGCGATAGTGACCATTTGGTGCCTGCCCCATATACTCCAACGAAGTCCAGCGGCGGTTCCTGTATTGGTTTTTGAATCGTCTGTATACAAGTTAATGGTATTTTTGCTAAGAATTTAGGTGGTGGATTCCCTGTTCCAGTCCTTCTTCATACCCAGCATCGTAGTAATCATTTCGTTACTAGGAAGATTGGCTGATGAAATGTATCTGGTAAGAGAGGACCAGGCTTTCTGGTTTTTAATACTCTCATTGGGTACCTGTTCTTTTCCTAGATATTCTGAGCACTGCTTCATGGGCATCTATCACTAGATGAAGGGGTGTGAGATTTGTGATAATTTCAAGTGCCCTGGTAGGACAGTTTTCCATAGCTCTAGTGGTAAACACACAGGAAAGCCTTGGTACTTTATCTAGAGTTTTCCTCGTACATCGTTTTCTCTCTGACATGATTGGAAACCTTTGGATTATTTAGTAAACCCTTAGAAAAGACACACGGTGAAATATTTATTGATTTTAACCATCCACAAATATTCCGCCGGGCTAGATCACCTCATCACTCCATCGGTCGCGAACTGGTGGGGAAAAATCCCACCAGCGGCACCTATGGAAATCCTTACGAACTCCGACTCTCTGCGATAAAGAAACCTTGAGCGATGTTCAGTGAGCTTCATTCTTTTGCTGTAAGAGGGTCAGGGATGGCAATGCCATCTACCTAAATGTACGATTGGTATTGACTGAAAACGCCCGGTTTAGTGTGTATTGAATGAATATTTCACCGTGTGTCTTTTCTTAGTTATTGGTAAGTAGCACAGTTCACCTCATTGAATGGTAGTAAACCCTTGTTGTCCATCAAATCATCCAAACTCTACTTTCGTAAATAATGATTGAATGCCCAGCATAGCATCTTAGAAACGTTTTGGGCAAGTTTTGTATCACTGTTAATTCGACATTATAATTTTCCAGATCCAAGTGGAGAAAGACGTGATCAAATGCAATGAATTACCTAAAGAAACTCTGGATAATTACGTAATTAAGAAGGAAATAGTACCGGGAGAGTGTTGTAACAAGACGAAACAAGTGGCTTGCAAAGGAGCTAACGGTACTATCTATCAACCGGGAGAAACATGGACTGTTGGAACAGATTATTGCAAGAACTTTATGTGTCAGGATTTCAATCAAGGTTTGGCGATAGGTGTGACAATCAAAGAGTGTAATACTACCTGCGCTGAAGGCTACGAGTATAAAGAAGCTTCTCCTTTAGAAAAAACATGTTGTGGGAAATGCGAACAATCTGCTTGTATCATCAACGGAACTATACGGGAAGTGGGAGAAAATTGGTCTTCTGCTGACAACTGCCACAAATATAGATGTCAGAATTTGAGTGGTGTGGTGAGTTCATTTAATAATCATCTTTTTTTTCTTTATTGATGGAAGTACATTAGAAATGTATGCACGCTTTTGATGGTCCTCATCCGTACTTTGTTAAATTGATCTCGAAATTTTCAGTTACAAATTGCCGGAACTGATATCGTCTGCACTCCAGTTCCCGAAGAGACCCTCAAACGGTATGTGGTGGAAACTACGCCAGTTCCAGGAGAATGTTGCAATAAATCTGTGCCTGTCGCTTGTAAAGGAAATAATCAGACTTACGGAATTGGAGAGACTTGGTTCGACGACGACAACTACTGCCTCAAATTCGAATGCGTCAAAGAAAACGAAGCTTTGAACATAAAGGAATACGTGACTACATGCAATACGACTTGTCCGTTAGGATTCGACTATGAACCAGCACCAGTGGATGCCGCAAGATGCTGTGGTAGCTGCAAACAGTCACAGTGCGTGGTGGACGGTACTCTTCGGGAAGTTGGTCAAGAGTGGCAGTCAGAGGATCATTGTGACAAATTCAAATGCAGCAATAATAGTGACGTGGTAAGTGAAATTTTTCCAATAATCAAATATGTAATATTGCGCAGTATCTATGGCTCAACAGCGTACGTTGGCATTCTACAACTAAGAACAATGTCTGAATTAGATCGGTTTCGTATTTTTCAAGTTATTGAGGAAATAACATCCAAATTTCAGATGGGTATAACTCCGAAACCGTTTGGTCGATTATGCTTATATTCAAACTTAAATGTCGCATTCAGATGCACAACCTAACCTGAAAATTTCAAGTCGCTATCTCTTTCCGTTCTCAGGTTACCGTGACATAAATTATATTTTTTAATAATTTTTTTTTAAATTTTTTAGGAATACGAGTCTCACAAAATTTCACGAGCATCCTTAGGTTTGTATTCTACAACTATTCACCAAGTTTCAATTCGATCGGATTTGTATTGGTTGAAAATAAAATGATTACTCGGAAACCGTAGGGCTGATTATGCCCATTAACGGACTCGTCCATCGTATTGTGACGCGCTACCTGCCCTGAAAATTTCAAATCGCTCTCTCTTCTCGTTCTCAAGTTATCGTGGCAACGGCCGGACGGACAGAATCAAATTTGACCACGTTCTTGATCAGTGAGTCGATCCAAATCGTTCAAGACCATTTTCCTTCGAAAATTACGGACATTTGGGCAAATTGACAAGCACTTTGTTCCGAGTAACAAGAGCGCCAAAAAAGGTATGGCATAAATTTCAAAACTCCAATGACTATCGAACACACACTTCTGCGAGAATAAAGGGGTAGCTTCATAATACTCCTCATTATTTATGTTTTGCGCTCATTCCAATCTATCTCCAACAAGCATTTTACTGGTCAAATTTGACTTCCGGAATATAATGTGCCCTACAAACTGTTCAAAGAATAATTCAATTTCAGTCTTTCAACACCCGTTAATTCATCAACTGAAATAAAAAAAATTATTTTCAGATCCAAGTGGTTTCACAGACTACAGTTTGTCAACCACCATCCGAAAATATTCTGAAAGAATTCGTCATGAAGGCTATTTCAATTCCTGCAAAATGTTGTCCAATTTACAAAGAAGTAGCATGTAGAGTAGGCAACGAAACATATCAGGTGAGCATGTGGAAATGATTCTGATCATATTTCACCTAAATTCATCCTACAAATATTAATCAACCGGTTTGGATTTCAGATTGGTCAAGTATGGTCTACAGAAGATCTTTGCAAGAATGTCACATGTACCAGAAATGACCAAGGTGATGTTATCAAGCAAGACCTGATCCAGAGTTGTAATGAAAACTGCGAAGAGGTAATTTTTTAACTTTTCGAATGTCTCCACTTTATATATTTTTATTTTCAAACCTACAATAATAGCGTCATTTTTCGATTGAGAGGATCATCGAAAAGTTCTATTTCTCCGCCAAGGAAAAGAAGTGTTGCTATGCTCTTACTTGAAATATGATAGTTACCTTTAATCCTAAATATGAATCATCTGGTGCTTGGAAGAGAAAACGTTCGAATTCTTTCATAGAAAAAATTCTTGATATCCTTCATTGGATTTTTTCAAAAATGCGCGTAATTTCAGATATTTACCAATATCTATTTCATGTTTGATCGGTAGTTGCGGCTTTATCATTGAATATCGGGCCCACAAAATAGAGGATTTCCATTTTTTTTTCTCTAGCCATTAAGTTGAAATATGCTAGAAGCGCATTCTCTTGGTAAACTGTCACATTTTTCGAATGGCACCAATTCACGATGTGATCATAAGCAGCAGAATATTTTTCAATAGACTTCGAGAGACTGCTTCATTCGCCAAAAGCTCAATTTCTGAAGACATTTTCACTTTCAACCACTTCTCACCAACTTGCAAATGATAACTATCAATTATTTTACTTTATATCTATCATAATGAATTCTACGTGGCAACCGTAACTAGGCAAATGTTCCATAATTCACTCAATTATTGCTGCGTTTGTTTACCCACATCAGATGCATCTTTTACATTTCAAGCGTTTGTTTAGCCGCATTTTTCGCATCTTTTACATCTGAAATAGCGTTTGTTATTAGATTCAGATTACATTTTTCACATCTAGATTCGAAATGAGATGTAACCGCTGTAACCAGTTGAGTTGTCAAAGTTGTCATATGAAATAATTCATTTGTGGTAATTGAGTGGCGTTTTGGGTTTTGGTATTGATAAATACTTTAATAAGGGAAGATATAAGAACAAATATATTTGTATTCTGTGTTGATGAACAAATAAACCTCTGAAGACTAGTTTGAACGAAATATTTCTTGAAAATGTATTTCGCATTAAAAAAGAATGAGAGCAAAGTTGAAGTGGAAGAAACCCCAGATAAATAAGTACATTTGAAAACTACCGGCTAGTCACAAGTCATTATTATTTTTTTGATATGAGTTTTTGTTTACATCTAATAACTGTCATGAGCGTTTGTTTAAAATATTCTATGATCACATCTGCGAGACGTAACCAAAAAATCGGAGACATCTCTAGATGTACCTGATGTGATTAAACAAACGCAGCATATAACGAACGTAAATGGATAGAATTATGTGCGTAAATGTAAATCAATCCAAAATTAGATACTCAGATTCTTATGAATTTCAAAACGTAAGAAAATAAAATAACATATTTTATTCGGAGTAGAAGTGACTCATGGCTCACTTCCTATAACCCCTATTAAACTAAAGCTTGCCATGAAAAGTGAGACTTCTCCTCCTTCCCACACAGCACACAATATTCAGGAAATATTGCCACAATATTGCAATATTGCAGTTGCAATATCCCAGAAATATTGCTGGAATATTGTGTTTCAATATTACAGTTGCAATATTGAGAAATATTGCTGGAATATTGTATTTCAATATTACAGTTGCAATATTCAGAAATATTACAGAAATGTTACAAACTATAACAGTTTTCTACAAAGTTAAAATTTATATTTTTGCGTATATTCCTATGAATATATGCATAGACATATTTATTACAAATTGCGACAAAAATAATTCAACATTACATGTAATATCTCAGTAATAATGCAGCAATATTGAATGCATCTATTAAATTAGCCCTTAATGAGATAGAATTTATTCATCGTCTCCTTTCAATTTATTTCAAAAGGTACGCCACCATTGACAAGACAAATACGTCACATCCTCTTCAGTCATGGAAAAAACCGCCATAGGGCTTCATTGTAGAAACCCATTAGAGAGAAATAAGAATATCTAGCATACACAAGTTGAACAGATAGCTTCATTATACACATAGGACCAAAGTGAAGCTCATTTTTGACATTTCATTTTTGGCGCTCTTGTTTGTGTGATTTCTTTCTCTAGTATCGAGGCTTTACGCATCCTCTCTTTTCTTTTAGTCAGGCCACCATTTTTTTCTGTTTACCAGCGTTGTTTACTACACCACTCGACTACTCCTCTTTCTTGCATCGTGTCTTGAAGCAGTCTGTTGTTACTTTACTTTGTTAGTTCAGTTAGTTGTGAGTTTAATGTTTAAAGACTAATTGGCTCTAAATAATATAAATGCAGTGATAAGCTGATTTATGAAATAATATACTATTAACTTGAAGGAATGATCTTCATCATATTATTTTAATTTCAGGGTTCCGAATACAAATCATCCCCCGATTCTTGCTGTGGTACCTGTGTACCAGTAGCGTGCGTGATAAATGGAGCTTTGAAAAAACCCGGTGAAACCTGGGCTTCACCAGATGGCTGCACAAACTTCACGTGCGAGATAGACAGCGATCGTCCTATTGTAACTGCTCATACTGAACAATGTCCAAGCTTGGCTGACTGTCCGTCAGACCATATTTATAGCGATGGATGTTGCAAGAAATGCAACTTGACCAGCTCTGAGCAACGTAAGTCTTCTCGAAACTCCTCATGACTTCATCTGAAGAATTTACATTGTTTTAACTGCATTGGTTTACCCATATTCATGCTAGTATTATCTGGATCCTCACCTCCTCACGCCAAGACTATTTTTGCGACAATAATTTCAAGTATTCGAAGAATACTCGGGGACTAATGAGTTCTATTTTCCAGGTAATTGCGCGTTGGAGAATATACCACTAGGGGAAACGATTTCCCTGGTCAGGACGGAAAATATCATGCATGGAGTGTGCGAAAATAAGGAACCAATCACGAACCTGGCACAGTGCGTTGGTACTTGTGAATCTTCGACTATATTCGACTCAAGTAAGTATTATAAATAAAAGGCTCTTCAGCCTCGTATCTGAATTTCAAGCATTAGCAGCAACATATAAGAATGGTGTACAGAGGAGCGTAATATAGTTTTAGGAATTAGGACATTCACTTTCCATTTAGCATGTAATACAAAACGAGAATTGTGTAGGGGGTAACCATGTTAAGCCTCTCACAGCTGGCTTGAGCGGATATATATAAACGCCCACGCCTATGAGACAAAACACGGAATTCAGCCTTTCCCCACCAGTGAAAATTTGAAGCGTGAAATAATATGCCACCATTCACTCGCTTATAATCGAGAAATGACTCCCGCAGACAGTATCTCCCTATGGCCATGAACGCTGTTTAGCGTTTTCAAAAATAATAATGAATAGTTCAAACAGACAAATTATATCTCCGAAAGTATTGGTTTCTCAGAGTTGGGAATTATATCAATGTATTCTTATGATAGAACTGGATCATAAAGGAAATTCAATTCAAATAATAGTTTATTTATCAAGATTAAATGAGCAATCTGAGAATGAGAACTGCACCATGGAAGAAATCAAATTAAATCTGGCCAATTTTGCCCAATAACGAACTCAACCGCGATATTCATCTCCCTAACCTACTCTGAAAATTTCAACTACCTAGCTCATTCCGTTCGAGAGTTATTGTAGAAAAACTTTTTAAATTAAAAAAAAAAATTTTGACACTTTGCGTTAACCTGGTCAATACAAAACTTCACATGCGTATAAAGGTCACGATTCTACAATTTGATGCTAAATTTCAGATAGATCGAGTGATCGGTTTCGGAAATTTTCATAAAAAATATTTTTACTAAAATCGGCCATAACTCCGAAACCGCTTGATGGATTTCGCCCATTAACAAACTCGTCTGAGATATTTACGCTCCAAACCCACCTTGCAAATTTCAATCCTCTAACTCCTTTTGTTCGAGAGTTATCGTGCCTACGACTGGCCGGCCGGCCGGACATAATCGATTTCGACCTCGGATTCTTGATCAGTGAGTCGAACCAATTCGTTTGAGACCATTTTCAGCCAAAAATTCGAAGATAACAGACATTTGGGCAAATTGATAAGCACTCTGTTCCGAGGAACTAGAGCGCCAAAAAAACAAGTTTCGTATGACAATTGCCCAAAACAGGTTTAAAGTACCTACAAATAGTAGATATTCCATAAAATATGTATGAAAGAAGAGAAGTAATAATGAAAAATTACCTTGTAATCGATCAAAAATATCCTGATCTACGTTCACCAAATGTTCTCCTCTCTCGAACTACAGAATTATGCTTTCAATATTTACGTAATATTCTCAAAAATTTTTGGGTGAGGTCCCCGTTGCATCGCCAAATTACGAGTATTTCAACACCAACATAACATTTTTGAAATTATAATATTCCCTTCCGTCAGTCCAGCCATTAAGTGAGAGAACTGAGCATTCTATGTCTATGGATGAAAAGCAGTCTCACTTCTCTCATATCTCTTACTTCATGTCCGTTCCGAAATGTAAGACTTTTCTGAGAAAAACTAATTTCGGAGCAAACAACTGAGATTTTTTTCACTTCGCTCACATTTCGGAAAACACTTTATTCTCATAATTCTTCGATTGATTAGATTATGTCATGTCACAGGAAAATAAGTTGACATTATGACAAACATAGAATAGATATATCATTCTGTGAAAACGTAGAAATACGATTTATTATTGAAATTTTTAAAACTCATATCTCCGAAAGTATTAGCTGGTTAGAGTTAAAAATTATATCATTGGATTCTTATGGTGAAATTGCTTATTGAAAAATATTTTATTTGGAATTTGTTAGGTAAAAAAAAAAATTTTTTTTTGTTACTCCGAAACCATCTGTCCGATTTTGCCCAATGACGAACTTAGCCGAGATTCTTATCTCCCAAACCTACTCTGAAAATTTCAACTGTCGGACAGAATGAATTTCGACCACGGGTTCTTGATCAGTGAGTCGAACCAAATCGTTTAAGACCATTTTCATCGAAAAATTCGAAAATTGCAGACATTTGGGCAAATTGATAAGCGCTCAGTTCGGAGTAACTAGAGCGCCAAAAATGGAGATACCGTTGTTAATAAATCAACAAGTCCAGAGGGTTCCTGCCAATAGGGTCTACAAAATGGCATCGCGATTTTTCATTATTATTTTTTTAATCGCTAAACAGCGTTCATGGCTATAGGAAGATACTGTCTGAACTATGTGGGAGTCGTTTCTCGATTAAAATCGAGCGAATGGTGGCATATGATTTCACGATTAAAATTTTCACTGGTGGGGAAACGCTGAATTCCTTCTTTTGTCTCAAAGGTGGCGTGGACGTTTATATATAACCACTGAAGCCGGCTATGAGAGGCTCAACACGGTTCAGTTTAGTTGAATTTGTTGGGAAGCTACAGAGTACTGATGTAGGCCAAGAAGCCAGCAACGCGTCTGCTCTTGCTTCTCAGCAAATCAATGAAATCCCCTGGGGTTTATTTGACTTGTGAAATATATGCCTAAGTATATTCATTATACGAAGCCATTATGTAGACCCTATTGGCAGGAACGCTCGGGGTTGTTGATTTACAACTTACGACTCACACATTTTTAGATAATGAACGGAACACTTGAGAATAATGTTCATCTATTTACTTTTCAGAATCGGCACAACATACGTCTGTATGTACATGCTGTCAAGCATTGAAATACACGAAGATAGTTGTCCCTCTGAACTGTGATGATGGGTTCAAATACGACAAGCACATCGAAGTACCTTCCGTTTGTAGCTGTAATGGATGTCAAGGAGGCTTGTCCAGACTGATGCAAAGTCCTTCGAAATCTGGTCGTAAGACCGGCACGAAGAGTAGAACTAAGAAACAAATGTCTATCGCTGACCCATGAACTGATTGAATGTTGAATGTTTTGTATGTTGTATAACTTAATTTTGATTCGTTGATTATTTATATTTATTTGTTCAATAAATGTGTTGACTGGCAATTTGAAACTGCATTTTTTTTCTTCACACCTTATAGGCCTGTTTCAGTGAATGGAGAATATAATCGTGATTCATTTCTTCACCAGGCAGTCATAGACCGAATTCCCTTAGCAAATATTCCCCGTGAGCCAGGCTAGGTTACCTCATCGTGTTCCCCCAAAGAGGAAAGCGCAATTCAGGGGCAGATACGAAGCGGTTTCATGCTTAAACGTATTTTTAATCTGACAGTTAATGATGTCCACTACCCTCTGAGTAGATGTCCGGCCCGCTAAATCCACTGAACTTGAAATACTCATCATTCTATTCAAATTAGCCAACGTGAACACGCGCGTCAAAGAGTACTTCTCCTCTGCGCATGTGCAATTCACTCGTGGCTGGAAGCCCTCACAAAATCACACACCTCACACAAAACTCCGATTCTCTAACATCAGTCGCCCAACGTTCAGACAAATTTTGGACACATCGTTCACCCACTAATTGAATTGCCACGCTAGTTTCTCGTCCATATTTTAATCAGTTGCCCTCGTACATATCGCAATGATCAGATAAAACACGTCGAATGTTTATTAGATGTTATTGTCCACGTACAAAAACAACTGCAATAATATGCCCAGTTTGGAAGTTCAAAATTATTGAATTTTTTTCAGGCTCCTACTGATCTGTTCACAGTGAAATTTCGCACACCCGAATAGTTCATCACTGGTCACCGAAGTAACAAAATTGAGCTCAATCCGATATTTGATTTCGTAATTTCAAGTAAAATATTCCGCTAATAGTTAGACTTTTTTTGAATTTTTCCTACTCATGCCATCCCCACGAAATTTTGCACAAGTTTTTGCGTCCGTACTTTGCATCTAACTACCGAGTTTCAATTTCATCGGATGAGTATTTTTCGAGTTATTGAGAAGACAAAATTTTCAAAATGTTTTTTTCTAGTTTATAACCATCCGATCAATACAAAATAGCATATGAAATTCATGATTCTAGAATTCGATGCTGAAGTTCCGATAGATCGAGTGATCCGTTTCGGAAATATTCATAAAAAATGTTTTAACAAAAAATGGCCATAACTCTGAAACCGCTCTGTGGATTTCACCCGTTAACCAACTTGTCCGAGATATTTACGCTCCAAATCTACCCTGCAAATTTCAATCCTTTACCTCCTTTCAATCGAGAGTTATATGCTATTGAATTTGAACTCGGATTATTCATCAGTGGGTCGAACTCAATCGCTTGAAACTATTTTCGGCGAAAAATTCGAAAACTACAGACATTGTGAAACACGCGCGCAAAAAGCTGTGAAAATGGACTATATTGATGGCAAATTCGATGAAAAGTACGCGATGCAGGTGAATATAACATTATTAACTGTATTTTCATCAAATTTTGGTAAAAATGTAATTTTCTGCTTATCTCGGTCAAAGTGGAAACTGAAAACCTTCCGAAAAGTTTGAATTATGGATCAAGGTTGATCTTATGTACAGACTAACTAAATTTGTCAATTCAAATAAAAAATAACGTCTGTGTTTGTATCTGTGTAAAATGTAGGTATTGTCTGTGTTTAAAATCGGGGTTGTTCAGATTTTGTCAAAATTTAGAGTAGTGGACTGTTACAGACGATTGAGTTGGAAAAATTGTTAAAAACAATTTATTAGTTAGGCAAATTTTTCGATTTCATAAATTCAAAGGAACCTACAATACAATTCACTTTGGAAATAGAGAAAAATAATCAGCTTTCTTTTCTGGATGTTTCGATAATTAAGTATCCGAACCATTTCGAAACGAGTGTCTTCAGGAAGCAGACACATACAAATAGATATTTAAATTTCTATTCAAACCATCAGCTTAGTGTAAAAAGATGATAGAGCGAACCTAATTTGTTCTCCTCTTGAAATTCGAAATAATGAAATTGATTTCATCAAAAAATTTCTTGAAGAAAATGGATATCCGAGGCAATTCATAAATACAAGTATCATGAATTTAGATAGAAAAACAAATAAACAAGAACAACAAAATAATCAACAAGTACAACAGAATAATCAACAAGAACAGCAACCCAATCTGTTGAATGTGATCCCTTATGTTCGTGGCCTTTCTGAAAAAATTAGAAGAATCGGTTCTAAGTTCAATATAAGACCCGTCTTCAAAACACAGAATGATCTTAGGTCTTTATTAACGAAAACAAAACCCATAAATGAAAAACAAAAATCAAAAAACTGTGTATATAATAATTGAACGGTTTTTTTCTGGGTTTTCTCTCCCAAACTCTGACAAATATCTATATAATAAAAATTAATTATTTTGTGATTTGCTTCTGCGTAAAAAACACAGGATATTTGTCAAAAGCAATCAATTGAACAATGTTGCCTAACAAACAACAACGAAACAACATCAACGAAGAAACAACTATATCGTAACTTTTCGGAGTCTATATCAGACTCCTTCGTCAGACGCTCAATGGAAATCGTTAGAATTATTTTGTTGATAGTTATTTTGTGAAATTCAAGAATTGTCACATTGACAGTATTTAAAAATCATAGCTAACATCAAATGTCAATATGACAGCTTTGGAGGGGAACTTCCGTTACCGCTTGTAACCACTCTCGCTAAAATGTAGAAATTATAACCGTTTGATACCGGTATTAAGCGGTTAACGTCGCTAAAAATCGATTTATAATCGAATTTTAGCGACGTTACGTATTAAGCGTATAACGTCGCTAAAAATCGATTTATAATCGATTTTTAGCGACGTTACCGCTTAATACCGGTATCAAACGGTTATAATTTCTACATTTTAGCGAGAGTGGTTACAAGCGGTAACGGAAGTTCCCCTCCAAAGCTGTCATATTGACATTTGATACCGGTATCAAAATTTATAACCGGGTCCATGAGGTGGGTTACTAGCGGTTGACATCTGTTGAAAGTTTGAAATTGTCAAAAGTATTGAAAGTTTGAAACTGTTGGAAGCAATTAAAATGGCTGTGGCAAAGGAAAGCGTGGAATTTTTTTAATATACTCTAAACAACCAAGGAGTGGGGATTACTTCGTCATTACAGACCGCCAAATAGCGAATCTTTTATTAAACGGTAATAGAATGAAGGCAATCTGGCTTGGATATGTACTACAAAAAGACTAGAAGACTACGTTCTTGTTGTACTGGTTAGTACCCACCTCTTTACTTTTTCTTAATTAGGTGGTGAGAATCATTTTCTATAATTTCATCAAACAAATTTAATTATGGAAGGTTTCTTTTTTCATTCGAAACAATTGAAGAAACACAAATTCAGTATATATTTCAAGCCAGATATCTCCTAGGTCTAGCGTGAAGTGCATTATCCATAATTTGAATAGTGCTATCAGTACTGGGAAGTGGTACTATTATTTGGATGTAATACACTGTTGAGAAATTCCAATAAGACACAATAATTCTCGTTAGTGAATAGCATTTCGTCAAATAAATTCAACATTTGCATGTAATTGATGTTAATTGTTTATCAAACGTTAGAATAAGTGAGGTTTACATAAATCGATTTTTAGCGACGTTACCGCTTAATACCGGTATCAAACGGTTATAATTTCTACATTTTAGCGAGAGTGGTTACAAGCGGTAACGGAAGTTCCCCTCCAAAGCTGTCATATTGACATTTGATACCGGTATCAAAATTTATAACCGGGTCCATGAGGTGGGTTACTAGCGGTTGACATTTGTTGAAAGTTTGAAATTGTCAAAAGTATTGAAAGTTTGAAATTGTCAAAAGTATTGAAAGTTTGAAACTGTTGAAAGTAATTAAAACGGCTGTGGCAAAGGAAAGCGTGGAATTTTTTTAATATACTCTAAACAACCAAGGAGTGGGGATTACTTCGTCATAACAGACCGCCAAATAGCGAATCTTTTATTAAACGGTAATAGAATGAAGGCAATCTGGCTTGGATATATACCACAAAAAGACTAGAAGACTACGTTCTTGTTGTACTGGTTAGTACCCACCTCCTTATTTTTTCTTAATTAGGTGGTGAGAATCATTTTCTATAATTTCATCAAACAAATTAAATTATGGAAGGTTTCTTTTTTCATTCGAAACAATTGAAAAAATACAAATTCAGTATATATTTCAAGCCAGATATCTCCTGGGTCTAGGCTGAAGTGCATTATCCATAATTTGAATAGTGCTATCAGTACTGGGAAGTGGTACTATTATTTGGATGTAAT
Source organism: Halyzia sedecimguttata (assembly GCA_937662695.2). Lineage (NCBI taxonomy): Eukaryota > Metazoa > Arthropoda > Insecta > Coleoptera > Coccinellidae > Halyzia > Halyzia sedecimguttata. Next base: position 76,566,879 of record OW569414.2, read on the forward strand.
ACACTGTTGAGAAATTCCAATAAGACACAATAATTCTCGTTAGTGAATAGCATTTCGTCATATAAATTCAACATTTGCATGTAATTCATGTTAATTGTTTATCAAACGTTAGAATAAGTAAGGTTTGCATAATAAAAAGTAAACAAATATTACTACTAGGACTACGGTTAACCGTTGACGTTTTAGTGAAAACACATACAACCTTTCGCGGTCATGTGGTGGGGGAACAAATTTTGACATTGATGACAAACCGTTGTTAATAACCGGGTTATAAGCGGTATCCTCGCTAAAAAATGATTATAATAAAAAGTAAACAAATATTACTACTAGGACTACGGTTAACCGTTGACGGTTTAGTGAAAACACATACAACCTTTCGCGGTCATGTGGTGGGGGAACAAATTTTGACATTGATGACAAACCGTTGTTAATAACCGGGTTATAAGCGGTATCCTCGCTAAAAAATGATAATTGTTTTACTTCGCATAGAAATTTCCAAGTTCCAACTCCTTTTTTAATAAATTTAGCCAAATATGGTCAATACCAATTGAGCAATTTGCAAAATTGCATTCTCTGTTCAATAAAATACAAGTTGACTCCTTAAGTTTCCTTTTTATAAAATCAGGTTCTGTCATTAGAATCTTTGTATTTCTCCAATCCATCATGTGATCTCCTTGGATTTTACATACATGTTCTGCTATTTTTGATTTCTGTATGTCTCTATTTCTCAAGTTATTCTTATGCTCTGACTTTCTTACTTCTAGTGGTCTTGATGTTTCTCCTGTGTATGATTTACCACAAATACAAGGAATATTATATACACAGTTTTTTGATTTCTGTTTTTCATTTATGGATTTTGTTTTCGTTAATAAAGACCTAAGATCATTCTGTGTTTTGAAGACGGTTCTTATATGGAACTTAGAACCGATTCTTCTAATTCTTTCAGAAAGGCCACGAACATAAGGGATCACATTCAACAGATTGGGTTGCTGTTCTTGTTGATTATTCTGTTGTACTTGTTGATTATTTTGTTCTTGATTATTTGTTTTTCTATCTAAATTCATGATACATGTATTTATGAATTGCCTAGGATATCCATTTTCTTCAAGAAATTTTTTGATGAAATCAATTTCATTATTTCGAATTTCAAGAGTAGAACAAATTAGGCTAAATTTATTTAAAAAGGAGTTGGAACTTGGAAATTTATATGCGAAGTAAAACTATGTTAGCTATGATTTTTAAATACTGTCAATGTGACAATTCTTGAATTTCACAAAATAACTATCAACAAAATAATTCTAACGATTTCCATTGAGCGTCTGACGAAGGAGTCTGATATAGACTCCGAAACGTTACGATATAGTTGTTTCTTCGTTGATGTTGTTTCGTTGTTGTTTGTTAGGCAACATTGTTCAATTGATTGCTTCTGACAAATATCCTGTGTTTCTTACGCAGAAGCAAATCACGAAATAATTAATTTTTATTATATAGATATTTTTCAGAGTTTGGGAGAGAAAACCCAGAAAAAAACCGTTCAATAATGAGTATACCTCCCACAGTATCCTTCAATGATTACTTGTGTATATAATATTCCTTGTATTTGTGGTAAATCATACACAGGAGAAACATCAAGACCACTAGAAGTAAGAAAGTCAGAGCATAAGAATAACTTGAGAAATAGAGACATACAGAAATCAAAAATAGCAGAACATGTATGTACTATCCAAGGAGATCACATGATGGATTGGAGTAATACAAAGATTCTAATGACAGAACCTGATTTTATGAAAAGGAAACTTAAGGAGTCAACTTGTATTTTATTGAACAGAGAATGCAATTTTGCAAATTGCTCAATTGGTATTGACCATATTTGGCTAAATTTATTGAAAAAGGAGTTGGAACTTGGAAATTTCTATGCGAAGTAAAACTATGTTAGCTATGATTTTTAAATACTGTCAATGTGACAATTCTTGAATTTCACCAAATAACTATCAACAAAATAATTCTCTCGATTTTCATTGAGCGTCTGAAGAAGGAGTCTGATAAAGACTCCGAAACGTTACGATATAGTTGTTTCTTCGTAATGTTGTTTCGTTGTTGTTTGTTAGGCAACATTGTTCAATTTATTGCTTCTGACAAATATCCTGTGTTTCTTACGCAGAAGCAAATCACAAAATAATTAATTTTTATTTTATAGATATTTTTCAGAGTTTGGGAGAGAAAACCCAGAAAAAAACCGTTGAATAATGAGTATACCTCCCACAGTATCCTTTAATGATTACTTAATAAACTATTGTGACTTGAATCAATTCTGTGAGCAATTTTTAATCGATACCATTAATAATGAGTTGAATAAATCTGAGCTGAAAGTGAGTTGGATAAATTGCTTCAATTTATCCAACTCACTTTCAGCTCAGATTTATTCAACTCATTATTAATGGTACCGATTAAAAATTGCTCACAGAATTGATTCAAGTCACAATAGTTTATTGTTTGAAAATTGCTTCAATTTATCCAACTCACTTTCAGCTCAGATTCATTCAACTCATTATTAATGGTATCGATTAAAAATTGCTCACAGAATTGATTCAAGTCACAATAGTTTATTGTTTGAAAATTGCTTCAATTTATCCAACTCAGTTTCAGCTCAGATTTATTCAACTCATTATTAATGGTATCGATTAAGAATTGCTCACAGAATTGATTTAAGTCACAATAGTTTATTGTTTGAAAATGGTTTCAATTTATCTCTGTGGTCCCTTGTTTCTCACTAGTTAAATACTTACTCAAGAATGGTAATGTGCACCCAACTTATACAAGCTTTTTACCTATGTCAAATTAATTCAGTAATTAAAATCTCAACTTAATTTCATGTTCAACTCTCGTTGTGAAATTTCATAAAAGCTAATCGTTGGTGCACTCCGCTAGTCTGCTCTCAGTTCATACATATATTTTCTTCTCTATTTAGTACTCTCACGCAATACGTTTTCAATTAGATCATCATTGTAAGCCTTCTGTTTTTCTGGTGGAATCACCCTTCTCATATTTGAATACTCTCTCATTGCTCTCCATCACTGTAAACGTTGTGTTTTTTGCGCGTATGTTCTGGGGAACATCGCGTTATAGTTTTGCCCAAATGTCTGTAACTTTCGAATTTTTTGAAAAAAATGGTCTCAAACGATTAAGTTCGACTCCCCAATGAAGAATTCGAGGTCAAATTTGATTCTGTCCGGCCGTTGCCACGATAACTTGAGAACGAAAAGAGCTAGCGACTTGATTTTCAGGGTAGGTGGCGCATCCCAATACGACGGACAAGTTCGTTAATGGGCATAATCGGCCCAGCGGTTTCCGAGTAATAATTTTGTTTTCAACCAATATAAATCCGATCCAATTGAAACTTGGTGAGTAGTTGTAGAATATGAACCTAAGCACGTTTGTGAAATTTTGTGCAAATTGTATGCCTAGAAAATTATTAAAAAATTATTAAAAAATATTTTTCTTGTACCGATAACTTGAGAACGGAAAGAGATAACGGCTTAAAGTTTTCAGGTTAGGATGTGCACCAGAACGCGACATTTCAGTTCGATTATGAGCATAATCGGCCAAACGGTTTCAGAGTTATAGGCATCTGAAATTTTCTGAAATTTGGTGGTTTTTTGTACCTCATTAACTCAAAAAATTCTGAACCGATTGAATTCAAACATGGTTATTACTTGTAGAATGCCAACGCGGAAATGTTTGCAAAATTTGGTGAGGATAGCATTTGTAGAAAATTTTTAATAAATCATTGAAAATAAAAAAAAATCTATATAACAGTTACTAATCGTTTAAAATTGCTGAAATTTTCCAAGAGCCTTCATAACCTAACTCTACTGCCAAGTTTCAAGTTTTAATAAGATCGGTTAAATATTGTTGGAGATTCGAGCATTCTTGTGTGAGTTCAGTAGATGGGTGACCGTTGCCTCGATAACTTTCGAACGAAAGGAGATAGGGACTTGCAATTTTAAGGGTAGGTTGCGTATCCGAAAGGGAGAGTTGAGTTCGATTTTGGGCATAATCGGTCTAACGGTTTCCGAGTTATACCCACCTGGAATATTATTTCCTTGATAACTCAAAAAAAAATTGGTTCAAGCACTGACGTGAAGTCAGAAGCTTTTGCGCGTATGTTCTATGGTCCATTCTTCTGTATTGGACACCCTTAATCGAATTTACCATGGTAAATTATGTTGTCCATTCTCCTTTATTGGACACTCTCAATTCGAATTTACCATGGTAAATTCGAATTAAGTGTCCAATACAGGAGAATGGACAACATAATTTACCATGGTAAATTCGATTAAGGGTGTCCAATACAGATGAATGGACAATAGAACATACGCGCAAAAGCTTCTGACTTCACGTCAGTGCTTGAACCAATTTTTTGATGATTATTTTCTCACTATTTGAACTTATATGAATTCTCATGTCTCTCATTCTCTCTCAACAATGTATATATGTAAATAAATTGGTTTTAACAATTTTTCCAACTCAATCCTCTGAAACAGTCCACTGCTTAAAAATTTGACAAAATCTGAACACCCCGATTTTGAACAGTCTGTGTTTGTGGAAGGAAATTATTGCTTATGTGCCTTTTAGCTAGAATAATCCTGTTTAGTGTTGAGAACTTCGGGTTGAAATGTCGGAGGATATTCCCAGAAATGTAAAAGGGATAAGGTTGAATTGGAGGTGTGAATAAAAAAACTGATTAACTAAACATTTTATAAATAAATAAATACAATAAATAAATATAAATATCAATAAATACTTTGGTCATCCATCATATAGGAATTATGTTATGTGCATGCCCTTGTAAAAATAATTTTCCATTTTTTCGAGGTATTTGTACGTCCAATATATTATCACTCTGCACATCTCAAAAATATTTCTTCCCACGAATACGAGAAACATGCTTTTTAAAACTGACGGTAGTAATCTCCTAATACCTGAAAAAATAAGTTTTTATTTCTCTTATATTCGCACCCACTTCTCACCATATCTCTATTATAACTAATTAGCCAACTAATTTCTAAACTAAAATACATTTATTTACATTGGTCCTATAATAAATACTCTCTTATTCTGTCTAAATTCTACAAGAGTAATCAATACTTTCTGTTGAAACAATGAACCCTATATTGTGAGTTGAAAAAATATAGACTGGTTGAAAATATCCTCAATAGAAATATCAAAAACTTTTTGTACCAGAAAGTATTGTATTTAAAATGTAAATATGTCTTCATTATTATATCTTCGAGAAGCATTACGTACAATTTATTTACTCAAAGGAAAATCTTTCAATGAATAAACAAATAGAACTAATATAATATTGCCACTAATGAACTAAACAAAACTCAACTGTTGAAAAAAATACTAGAATTTCGTAGCTTTGTAGGTTTTGTATACAGGTGGTCCCAGTTATTTGCGTTTCATCGGCATTGCCAGCACGATCAGATATTTGAGTTGTTTCTTCTGCAACCATGTATGGAACATTTTGCAGCATATTCAAGATATATTTTTGCATATACAGGGTATTTCATTTAAGAGGAATATATTAAACTCTTTCTTTACATTTTTTAATATTTCGATTAATCTTAAAAATTGATAAAATTTCTTCATGAATTCTTTTTGAATATCAGTATATTCTGAAATATTCGAAAAAAACCAAATTTCCACTGACTGATTAAACATAAGAAAAAAAGGATAAAAATCAGGGTAAAATTCGATAATGAGCAATTTTTGCGACTCTGCCAATTCCTGTCAAATATATTAAATTCGAGCAAAAATAATCCACAATCAATGCTCAAAATATCCATCGTTTTGCAGATAGCTTCGATGAAATTAGAATTACATTCCGGAACACCGAGTATATGATAGTATTAAAATTCCTATTTGGCACGAATTTGTATCAGAACCGAGAAAATGCGTGTTATTGAAGGATTCTATTATTCCTCTCAATTTTTTCTCGTGTTGAAAATTTTTATTTTTTTAAGAAAATTCGGAAATCATTGAAAATTTCCAAAAAGCGTTCATGAAGAAGTTTTATCAATTCTTAATCAAAATATTTAAAAATGTACAAGATGTTTTGAAAGAAAGAACATAAATTTAAAATATTCCTTCTTAATGGAAAACTCTGTATATGCAACATTATTTCTACAATTCGCTACAAAACGTTCTGTATAGGACTCCAGAAGAAATTACTCAAATATCTGCTTGTAATGGCTATGGTGAATGCATAGTAATTTGTCAATATGTTTGTTCAAACAGCAATAATTATAATATATAAACATCGAATGATCTATTCAATGAATTAGCAATAAGTTTATAGTGTGTATCAAAATAATAATATTAATAAATATTATTAATATATATATAATTTCAAAAATTAATTGAAAATCTTGAAAACGTAGAGATCTGAGAAGTGAAGAGATAATTTTATTATGTACCACAGTAAATATCTAAACATTTTATGATATTCACAAAAGTTTTGCATCAACGAATTCATTAATATCAAAATATAGGATGGATTAGATCTTGCACAATTGTGAAAATTATTTGAATTTAAATTTTGAATAAAATCAATTAATTCAGAATATCGTTTCGAATTTTCATTCAATATTCAGTAGTTACATCCCGCGTGCTTGCCAAATACTCGAATATTTCCCCGACTGCACGAAGTGCAGGAGGAAAAATAATCGATAATTTATCAACTTTAAACTTTCTCAAAATATTGTAGACGTCTTATCATTAATTCCATTAACTCATCATTTTTCGAGAAAATTTACCATAACAATGTATATTTTTTTTACACTATCAGAAAGTAGAGAACAAAACGCCCACCGATTCAGAAAAAGCAGATATTTAACGTGAGAATTATCGATTGAAAATTAGGCTGCTTTTTCGATATTAAGTCAAAATAAATTGAAAAAATAAATATTTTAAATCAAAAAATTACTGTGTATTAGGGACATAAAAAGGTAAGTTTTAACCAAATTTCGTGAAAAAAAAAAGGTAAATTTGGTTATTTGAATTTTTCACATAAATTTCGAGGTTATGTGAAAAAAGTGTGAATACAAAAATTGTAGGACTAATTGTTTTGCCGGAAATAGTGATAAACCGGTATTAACCCTTAATAACTCACCCCCTTCCACTTCCCGACCTCAGATCGCCCGTAAATTATATTTCCTTTAATTTTTGTTATATTCTCTCCTTTTTCCACTATTTTTTTTTTCTGTTTCAATAATTATGGACCCGGGTCTAATATTATATCACTTTATTATTGCTACTATTTTTAGCATCAAATAAATCAAACATAAAATTAAAAAAAAACGATTCATCTTGAAATCAATCAAACCATTGAATGGAAATATTTGAACGTAATTTCAACAAATCTCAGAGACCATAATCATTTTTCCACAACCGAAACAGTACAAAAGCTTGTTCAAGAAACCTACATAGGCTCGCTAAATTCCAATATCGAGAAAGAACTGTCTAACTTTTTTCCATAGAGAAGTTATATAATGACCGAGATTCAAACTCAGTTCATCAGTTTTCAGATAATCAGCTCGTCTTCTGCTCCTTCTCGTTGGGATTTCTTCCATTTCTTCCCTCCTGTAAATATTTCTGAGTGAAGGTGTTGTCTACAAAGTATTTCTGAAGTATCTACATAGGTACTAATTTTTACTTTTTCAAATTCTTATATCTCAACTTAAAACTCTCAACCGGGAATAATACTGGAAAAATCGAAAAGATAGATTTTTAATCAACTGATATAACTTTCCTGATAAAGATATGTTAATTTCATCCCATCATAGTACTCCATCTGAATATAAACTCGAAAGAACTCGGGGGGAATATTCGGGGTGGCAGTTTCAAGTTGAAGATACCTAGAAATCCTAATATACTACATTGAACATATTTTCTTGGACAGTCTTTTAGTTTATATAGGGGTGTAAATCATATTAGGTGTTGAACTTTGCTTCCGTCGTTTTCCTATAGGTGGCGAAATGACTTATATAATAAACTTGTGCATCTGTCAACATGACACTCACGTCCGTGTTAGCTAGATTGTCGGTAGTAATACCCCTAGGGCCATGATAATACCGAGATAATTTTGTCATAGAGAATGCTGAAAGCGTGTTGCTTGATAATATTATTCTTGAGCAACACGCTTGAAGGATTCTCTATGACAAAATTTTGAGTATTTATCAAGGCCTGAGGGGTATTCGATAAGATAATTTTTTACTTTGTGGATTTAAAAAAATCGAGTGTAACTATATGTATAGTAAAAAATTATCACAGGGACTCGCCAACTGATAAAAATCCAAATTATTACTTTTTCATTTTACATTTTTCCAAATTCAGCTCAGGTAATAAGATACAGGCTGTTGAAATTTGGAAAAAAAATCAGTTTTCATTTTGCAGCTTTGACATCCTTTTTTCGAATAAAATGAATGTTGGCGTAAAGTTTCCTATAACTATGATACATATTATCAAATTATTAATTATTTTCTACTTCTACTGGTTTTCTAGTTATGGACTCGTGGATTCATAAAACTAAACGAAATTAGCATAAAGAAAGCATAATAAAGTTTTTCTTGAGTCATTTCAAGAATATTCCATCGTATTAGAACATTATATTATTCTTCATCATTTCTCCTTAAACGCACCGTTTTCGAGATATTCTTCATTAAATGTTTTAAAATGGAAAACTTCAGAAATTTCACTACTTTTATGGATCCGTCCCTGAGCGTTGGAATCCCGAATCAAGCTGTAAACCACGTTACCATGCCTTATTCTCGTTCGCCAACAATGTCATAGATAATTTATATGCGGGAGTGTATTAGCACATTGTGAAATCTTTAAACGCTTGTAACTTTTTACCTGAGCCAAATCTGGAAAAATGGTAAATGAAAAAAGTGTTTCATTTGATGAGAGGAATCTTTGGTTAAAATTAATGCAGTGGTCAAAGACTCACCCTGTATATATTCCTACTATTCATTAATAGTTTTCAATTGCCTGCGATAATTAGCAGGCACGCTTTTTAAAACATAATTCTTATTAGTTGATCTTTCGAATAAAGTGAAAACAATTTGGCTGCGCTGCAATGTTCGCGTTTCATTACAATTCCTAAAGCAATAATTGAATCACCCTCATTAAACACTTTTTTATGGTAAGTCCTCGTATTCTAGAGAAAATGGCGGAATCAAAGCTTAAACCTATATAACATAACAATATATAATACAGTGAAGTTTGATATTTCCAGGAAAGCCTAAGATATTAGCAATGCTTTTTCGCAGCGAACTATAGTTCATTCGATGAAGAAGATTTTTAAAATACAGTTTGGAAAACCCAAATGAATTAAATTCATTATCTTAGTTACTGTACATATTTATGGAAAATCCCGAAACAGTCAAATCTAAATTGTCATTCTTCTTCGTAAAAATGCGAACCTTACCTTCAACCCCCTTCGAAAGACATGTTCAACCCCCAATTTTTCAAATAGGAAGTATGGTCTTGTGATACATCGTTTGAGAGGTGTCTTCATTCTGTATTCAGAAATGTTGTTACTTTCATGTTTATTGTAGAAACCAAATTAGCACTAGCGAAATTTGGTACAATATCCAAAACTAAAATGTAGCAAAAATATTATGAATGTTGTTGGAGTAGATGTTCAGAGTGTTCACCGTGAACGCCTTGGCAACATCCTAACCTCGAATACAAATTTTTTCCAACATTATTCAACATCTCAGCAGTGATCATATTCTTTCAATCACATCTCTAAGGCAAATGAGTTTAGTATTATTGTAATCAGATTTGGTAATATTCGAGGGAATATTAAAATGAATTTCGGTAATCACATGATTTTGTTTTCTTCTAATTTGAAGCACAAGCCCATACTTTCGAAGGGGGTTGAAGGTAGGGTTCGCACATTTACGAAGAAGAATGATAATTTGAAATTTGAATTTGAATCGGAATTTTCCCTTAACCCCTTAACCCTTAATAGTAACCAAGATAATGAATTTATTCCATTTGCCTTTTCCATACTGCATACAGGGTGTCCCACTAGTGCAGCAGCGGACGATATAAGCGTAACGGTCAAAGTTTGGCAATTTCTTTTTATGCAAACTTGAATTACTCCAAGAATAGCACAACCTAAAAATATTTTCGAATATATCGGGTGTCCCTCAAAACAGGAATAGAGGGTGACTTTGATTTTTCAAATAGGACATACTATATTCTGTAGTGTTTTTCAATTCTCTGGAACTTCCTGCATCCTCTTTTATACATTTCACATATTTTTCTTCAACAGTTTTCGAAATATTTGTCAATTTGACAAAAAAAGTATACTCGTAGAGGCTCTGATATAATAATAATAATAAAGAGACTTTAAACATGACGAATTGAAATCAATTTATCTTCATTTTCTCAAATGCAAGGCATATAATTTTTTTCATCATTGTAATTACTATTAACTTTACTTCACTTTTTGTGATTACAATGATGAACAAAAATTATATGCATTGCATTTGAAAAAATGGGTTCAAGCCCTGTGGACAGGAGCTTTCTGGCGCTCTAGTTCAAAGAGACAAATTATATCTCCGAAAGTATTGGTTTCTCTGAGTTGGGAATTATATCAATGTATACATATGATAGAGCTGCATCATAAAGGAAATTCAATTCAAATAATAGTTTATTTATCAAGATTAAATGAGCAATCATGAGAATGAGAACTGCACCATGGAAGAAATCGAATTAAATCTGGCCAATTTTGCCCAATAACGTACTTAACCGAGATATTCATCTCCCTAACCTACTCTGAAAATTTCAACTACCTAGCTCATTCCGTTCGAGAGTTATTGTGGAAAAACTTTTTTTAAATTTTCAAAATTTTTTTTTTACACTTTGCGGTAATCTGGTCAATACAAAACTTCACATGCGTATAAAGGTCATGATTCTACAATTTGATGCTAAATTTCAGATATATCGAACGAACTTGTCCGAGATATTTACGCTCCAAAACCACCTTGCAATTTTCAATCCGCTAACTCCTTTCGTTCGAGAGTAATCGTGCCTACGGCCGGCCGGCCGGACCGGCCGGACAGAATGACTTTCGACCACGGATTCTTGATCAGTGAGTCGAACCAAATCGTTTAAGACCATTTTCATCGAAATATTCGTAAATTACAGACATTTGGGCAAATTGATAAGCACTCAGTTCCGAGGAACTAGAGCGCCAAAAATTACCTTGTAATCGATCAAAAATTTCCTGATCTACGTTCACCAAATTTTCTCTCGAACTACAGAATTATGCTTTCAATATTTACGTAATATTTTCAAACATTTTCGGGTGAGGTTCCCGTTGCATCGCTAAAATACGAGTATTTCAACCCCAATATTTTTGAAGTTACAATATTCCCTTCTGTCAAGTTGACATTAAGAAAATTCATACATAGAATAATCTGTGAAATACGATTTACATTGAAATTTTGAAAAATCATATCTCCGAAAGTATTAGCTTGTTAGAGTTAAAAATGATATGAATGGATTCTTATGATAAAACTGCTTATTAAAAAAAATTTAATTTGGAATTTGTTTTGTAAAAAAAAATTTTTTTTTTGTTACTCCGAAACCATCTGTCCGATTTTGCCCAATAACGAACTTAGCCGAGATATTTATCCCCCAAACCTACTCTGAAAATTTCAACTCTCTAGCTCATTCCGTTCGAGAGTTATCGTGCCTACGGCCGGCCGGACCGGCTGGACAGAATGAATTTCGACCACGGATTCTTGATCAGTGAGTCGAACCAAATCGTTTAAGACCATTTTCATCGAAATATTCGAAAATTACAGACATTTGGGCAAATTGATAAGCACTCAGTTCCGAGGAACTAGAGCGCCAAAAATGAAGATAAATCGATCTGAAATTCGTCATGTTGATAGTCTTTTTGTGGACACTGCATATGCCACAGATGCCTTATTATAGCTGGCTATGATACTTTGAAGTCTTGTATTTCAATCCATATACAGCTCTTATTGGTATGTGCAAGGGTTCGTGAAATATAATCAGGTAACATAGCCTCTACAAGTATAATTTTTTTTTCAAAATGAAAAATATTTCGAAAACTGTCGAACAAAAATATGTGAAAAGTATACAAGACCATGCAGAGTTCCAGAGAATTGAAAAACACTACTGATTACTGAATATAGTGTGTCCCATTTGAAAAATCGAAGTCGACCTCTATTCCTCTTTTGTGGGACACCCGATATATTCGAAAATATTATTAGGTTGTGCTATTCTTGGAGTAATTCAAGTTTACATCAAAAAATTTTGCCAAACTTCGACCGTTACGCTCATATCGTCCTCTGCGGCACTAGTGGGACACCTGTACCTGTATATTAACATTCATGAGGAAAATTCTATTAAATTATCTCGAATATGTATTGCACGCTTCAACTATAAAATTCCGTCTCTGCTCAACCTCACTGAGTCAGTGAGTCAGTATAGATGCCCCTTATTGTAATTTCTAAAGAAAAAAAAATTGGTATCACCCGTAAATTATTTTTTTGGACTCATACCGCCGTATTCACAAAGCATTCAATCTCCGTTAAGTCCTAACTGAGGTCCTCAGTTAAGGATAAATAAGAATCGCAACCTCAATTAACGTATTTAACGTTGGTGAAACAGGCCTATTTCACGTTAATTTTCACGTTAACTGAGGTTGCGATTCTTATTTATCCTTAACTGAGGACCTCAGTTAGGACTTAACGGAGATTAAATGCTTTGTGAATACGGCGGTTAGACTTCTAGGACTCGCTTACGCGCGTCCTAGAATTTTGTCTATTCGTCCAAAAAAACCCTATTTTCCGGACTTGTTACGTAAATTACTATTCCTTTAATTTTTGTTATATTCTCTTCCTTTTCCTTTTCATCCATTGTTTCAATAGACCGTGATTTATATTGCCTAGCGATACAAATCCATCAAATTCAGTTCACTTTCCTGGACATTTCAACATAATCTAGACAAGTGCTTTTCCCTATTAAAAAAAACATTTACATCCAACACTAACCCATTTCATCCCAATTCACCTTGAATATATTATATTTACAATCACATTATGTTATCAGGATATCAAGATATTCCTTTAATACTCTAGTGCTACTAGACAAAAATTTTCATTTTACGATGATTTTTGGAGAGTATTGAACGTTTCGATCGTCATTGAGAAAATGAAGTAACTTCTAAAAAGTTTTTCCATGTAATTCCTATGCTTTTGTTCGCCCTTCGAACTTTGGGGATTTGACAGCAACCTATTTCCTTCTCCTGCTAAACAGTCTAATAGAATTTCTACAATTAGTATCGCTTTTTCTTTTCTCTTGATATTCATTTGATCCTGTCCTCTTCTTTTTCCAATTTCTTATATCCCTTTTATGATCTCCAAGAATTCACTAGACTAGTGTTCAATCTTCAGTGCAACAAACGTAAAACAATTTTTTTCTTCTACAAGCGATATATATTACAAAGAAATAAAGTTCGCTCATCTAAACTAAAATTCTAACACTACCGTCCAACTCTATATTGTGCTCGTCTACGCCTTTCCAACTCATTTCCATTGTCATACCCGGTATAGCCCCAACCAGCTCCAGAAACATCGTGTTCGTGGTGCTCTTCTTCGATGTGGTGAGGCACCACGTGATACGACGTTTTGCAGTGGTTCTTGATGGACTGAATCACGGACGGTACGAAAATGGCTGTTAGTAGTATGGTTTTCTTGATGAATAGTACGGATAGAAGTACCAGTGATACGAGGACTTTGATTTTGAAGAGTTTGAATAGCATTATGAGGGGTATCAACATCTCTTTCTTCTTTCCACCGCCCTTCTTCCTTCTGCCCTCACTCTCGCCTGGAAAAAATAAGATACGTAAGAAAATCATAAATAGCACTGAAACAAGTTAAGTCGTCAGGAGAAATGGAACAGTGTAGTTTCAAATAAGAATATTTCACATTCGAGTAGGAGTTTTTGGGATGTTATAAGGGTATTAGCTGAAGCTACTACTCTAATAAACTCCATTCAACATAGATGAGTTGAAATCAGAAATTAAATGCACTAAATCTGGAAAAGATTAGGGCTTCACACGAGACGAGAGTAATCGAGAATATGAAAAAATCTCGTCTCAGTCTCGCCCATTCCAGAAAAATTTAGTCTTGGTCTCGTCTCGTTATCAGCTGTCTCGTCTCATCTCGTCTCGCTTAATTCTGAATAACGATAATGAATATTATAAGATATAAACGAAATGGTAGATAACAATGAATAATTTTGTAAAGTTATATTTATAACGCTCTTATACAAAAATATTTATACATGTACATATTTTTTTAATTTTCAAACACTGTTAATTTCATCTTTTAAATTACTCGATGACCAAGAATTCAAACATAATCACGCTTGCATCACATCATCTTTCAATGATGTACATGATCAAACCTGCTGTGGTAAATAAATAATCTTTCAACGGGTACGGATGTAGCCATTGATAAATCATCGGCCATCTTGGAAAGTATAGGAACTTTTTCATGCACTTTCCACCACTTTAAAATACAATAATTTTGATTCCTATTTACTCTTTCTAACAGCAAATCTTTTTCAAACTCAGCTTTCCATTGTTTCGAAGGTTTTGTGGATATTTTAAAGAGGCTATCGATGTCGATACATTTTTTAATAGAATTGGACAAATTGGTATAGTTTTCAATGAATGCGGGTTCAATGAATGAGGGTGTTCTTGGCGTATTCCTCACACCACTTTCCGAAACATTGAATAGCTTCATTTTTCATTTCTTTACCAGTTTTATTATATGATCTTTCACAGATATAAACAATAATTATTCACATCTTCACTACAAGAAGCACAATAAAAAAAATTGGTTCAAGCACAGACGTGAAGTCAGAAGCTATTGCGCGTATATTCTATTGTCCATTCTCCTTTATTGGACAATCTTAATCGAATTTTCCATAGTGAATTCTATTGTCTGTTCTCCTGTATTGAACACTCCGAATTTACCATGGTAAATTCGATTACGAGTGTCCAATACAGGAGAACAGACCATAGAATGAACCAAATAAATTGGTAATTATAGTGGAAACGCTTCATATTCAATTGTTTTGCGTGGGTGTTGAAAAAGGTCTAGTCTCATATAAAGACGATCTTCCAAGTACAGATTTTCGAGCCAAAGAAACCCTTACAATAGTTTACACGTTTATTACTCAGTAGTTTATGGATCTTGACGAACATACATTCAAACACAAAGTACAAAAATCTGCAAGGTTGAATATTTATGATAAGAGATACGTCACTAAGATCAGAAATATTTCACAGATATTCACAAGAGTTGATATTTTGTAAAATATATTGTTCCCTATGTTGACCTTTCCTAATTTTTCGAATGAAAACTTCATAACAAAAACTTAACGAGACCAAAAACGAGACTCTCGGGTTGCGCTGTATGTGGTCTCAGTATCGTCTATAATATTTTTCACAATGTCTCGTCTCGTCCCGCTTTTCCGAGACAACACGAGAAAAATCTCGCTCTCGTGTGAAGCCCTAATAAATTCGAAAAAGAATATTCAATATAGGTGAATAAAACATTATTAACATTAAGTTTCCCGGTTTAAGGTTGAATTTTAATTATTTTCAGCTATCTCTGTTCACCCGAACAAGTACTCGGAAAATTATATTCGTTTAGGTGGCAGTCATTTAGTATTTTTCCTTGGAAAGTTTTCCGGAAGTTTTGAAAATTGGTAATTTTATAGATTTTGATATGCTCTTTCCAAATTTCAACTTTGCCACCTCGTATGTTTGCCGCACTCGCCGCCATATTGAAAAAATGGCGCCCAAAAACAGTTTTTTGATAATAACTCCTTTCCGACGCATTTCACAGGAAAAACATATCTACACAAAATAAAAGTAGAGAAAATTTCCTACAATTTATGTCATATCCTTTTTTTCCCTAAAATTAATAGTTTCGGCGTAGGAGCGCCGTAAATTGTGAATCAAAACCCGTTTCGACAGAAATACTCATTTCCACACCACCATGAGGTAAAGTAATCGGCGGGTTTTGTTTTCGTGGTATCCCCAGTAGGCCTAATCCACATCTGACTTAGTATTTAAATATTTAGTTCAATTTCCGTCGCTTCATTCTTGTTGACGGACCAGGTGTTGGGTTTTCATCGTCTTCAATACCGATTGAAATATCGAAGACGGAAGTTTCGTCATCGACGATGAGATCATCAGTTTCATCGTGGTCCTCTTCGTTCTCGATCTCATCGTTCATTTGCTCGAGAATAGTTTCCGTTTCTTCTTCTTCAATGCCGTCTTGTGACGGAAATTACAAATTATCGCTAGAACCACCACAGTTCGTGCACACAACGGAGCACTTTAGTCCTGCTTTTCTGCATCCGCAAGCTTTATGACAACCTTTCTTGCATTTGCAAGAAATAAGTTTCAGTAAGCTTTCCGGAGCAGGGGGATCGAATGTAGTAACAGGAATGAGCCCGTTCTTGTATTTTTTCCATCCCCATTGTTCTGCATTTTGTTCGTTTCCATAGCATTGCTGAATTTGGTGATAAGTTCGAAACGATTGTTGTGCTGCTGCTTCTGTTGGTGGTAGCGACGCAATATTAAATTTTCTCTTATATGCTGATGCTGTGAAGCATGCATATCTATATTTATTTAGAGATTTACTTTTCCGACTTTTCACATCGCTGTAGCTGTATAATGCGATGAGGAAACGTTCTCCAGCTTTAGCAAAGTCTTCTGGATCAGTATTTGGATTTTTAAATATTTCGATAACCTCGTTTGAATCTGGGTTTTTTTGAAGTACTTCAATAAATTTCATTTTTCCTTGAAAAAATAATGCTGTTGTGGTATCACAACCACTGAAGGCATGTAAAAATGCAATATGATTTGCGGCTGTTTTATCTTTTAAACTGTTTATATTTGTCGTGAAATTTTGCCTCTTCCTGGTTTGAGGATGTATATATTTGGATGCGTTGATAGCGCCGTCGAAAGAACGAGAAGATCTATATCTTCACCGACAACTATAACGAAATCAAATGCCGATGAGAAGTTTATAGCGGTATAAATTATTAACGTATCCGCATCTTCGGTGGCTTGTTTAACCACGAAGTGGTTAAACATTGGTCCACACGTTGGTGTGGATGTATAATAGTTTACGGCACTCGTACGCCGAAACTATTGATTTTAGGAAAGAAAAGGTTATGACATAAATTGTAGGAAATTTTCTCTACTTTTATTTTGTGCCGATATGTTTTTCCTGTAAAATGCGCCGGGAAGGAGTTATTATCAAAAAACTGCTTTTGTGCGCCATTTTTTCAATATGGCGGCGCGAGCGGCCAACATACGAGGTGGCAACGTTGAAATTTGGAAAGAGCATATCAAAATCTATGAAATTGCCAATTTTCAAAACTCCCGGAGAACTTTCCAGGTAAACTCTATTCTTTCGACCAAATGACTGTACTGTGACTACTTACGTTAGGATGTAATAATCGGCCGTTTCCATGCATATGAACGACCTTGTATAGCTTATAAAAGTATTACGTTTTCTTTCCATGAGGTATGAGTGAAATCGTAGCTTGAAAATGCATTAGAGGTAAGTATACTAAATATACAGGATCTCATGATCATCAAATAAGTTAGATTCGCACGGTCTCGAGTACATTTACCGAGATTAATCCCAGAATCATTTCCTCAGTGGGACGCAGTTTTTATTTACAATTACACTGAATTTTCATTTTCCCACAAGATTTTCTTTCGAATGTATCTCATTCAGCTCAGTTCCATACTTTGGATCTGAATAATTATGAAAAATGATGTACTTCATGAAAGATTTCTCAGTGGAGTCGCGCACTATTAAAAAATCATTACTAAGAAATTATAGAACAGTGTCCCGCAAATCGTTTTTCTCAGGAACTGAAAAATGATATATTAACCCTCATGACTGGGATTAAAGTTGAATAAGAATTTAGTGTAATGATGACAATAGATACGGGGAGGTTAGCGGTGTTGGGATTTGATACACAGTGTTCCTCAATGGAACAGTATATTATGGTGATTTCAGGCTTTGAGATCTAGAAAAAATGCTAAGAACTCTGTCAATTATTACAAATGATATTCATCATTTTCTAGTTACCAAGCTTCAATTCGATAGAGTCTATATTTTTTGACTTATCGAGGAAATAATATTCCAGAAGGATATAACTCCGAAACCGTTGGGCCGATTATGGCCAACAACGAACTCAACTCTCCCATTCATATGTGCAACCTATTCTGAAAATTGCTAGTCCCTATCTCCTTTCGTTCAAGAGTTGTCGAGGAAACGGTCACCCATCCAGCAACTGAACTCACACAAGGCTGCTCAGATCTCCAGCAATATAGATCCGATCATGTTCAAACTTGGAACTTGGGAGTAAAGTTAGGTTCTGAGGGCTCTCGCAAAATTTCAGCGATGTCGGACGAATAGTTTCTGATATATAGATTTTTATTCAATAATTTTCTATGATTTTTTAACAATTTTCTAGTGATACGATCGTCACGAAATTTTGCAAGAATTTTCGCGTTGTCATTCTACAACTAATAACCATGTTTGAATTGGATCGGTTTTGTATTTTTCGAGTTTTTGAGGAAGTAACAACCAAATTTCAGATGGGTATAACTCCAAAACCGTTTCACCGATTATGCCTATAAAGTTGCTATCTCTGTCCGTTCTTAGGTTATCGTGACGTAAATAATATTTTTAAAATTTTTTTTTTTATTTTCTAGAGATACGATTCACAGAAACTTCCACAATCGTCCTTAGGTTTATATTCTACAACTACTCACCAAGTTTCAATTAGATCGGATTAGTATTGGTTGTAGACAAAATTATTACTCGGAAACCATTGGGCCGATTATGCCCATTAACGAACTTGTCCGTCGTATTAGGATGCGCCATCTACCCTGAAAATTTCAAGTCACTATCTCTTTCCGTTCTCAAGTTATCGTGGCAACGGCCGGCCGGACAGAATGAAATTTGACCTCGAATTCTTGATCAGGGAGTCGAACCCAATAGTTTGAGACCATTTTCGGCGAAAAATTCGAAAATTACAGACATTTGGGCAAAATGATAACGCGATGTTCCCCAGAACATACGCGCAAAAAATGGTTTGATATGTCAGACTAATTCCAGAACGTATTTTTCGAGCATAAACGACCATTTCTGATCTAATCTTAGGCCGGCCTCATACGGCCGGAATGTCTCTCCGAATTCATATAGTAGAGTTCAAACCGGGCTCTATCGTGTCACCCCGTGGGACCTTCATTGCTAAAATGTATAGACCACTGGGTATCATTCTCCATACCCTTACAATGCAAATTCAACTGGTCGTCAAAAAATCGTCGTGTGCAGGAAGGGGTGGGGGGCATTTTTCCAAAAATGGCCAATTTTTTTTTTTCTGTTTATGGTCATCTATATTAGGTGACTATCACTCATACAAAATTCTTTTGAAATGTACGATTCAGAAATATTTTTTATTAATTGTCAAAATAGTCGGATACAATGCTCTTAAATGGAATTCCTTAAGATATAACCGCTTGCCCTGAACACCCATATTAACTATTATGTTCCACTCGGTTTTACTCGAGATCTGTTAGGATTATCGAAAAAATGCTTTATATGAAAGGTCTGCTCCGAAAACCAACGATTCAGATGCTTCTTTCAAAATTACAATAGGCAGAACAGTTTCCTCACAAAATAAGAAATTGTCTTATTACCTCCCATTAACCGAAACCGAACCTGGAGACGCTAGTAAGGCGCAATTTCTAGCGTTAGTCCATGTTAGTGGCGACCTTATGGATTTGAGCTTTGATCTATGCACATAAGGTTCGTTATATCTATCCGACCAACTTTACAGTACTATTCCTGCGTGCCTTCAGAACGCACATTTTGAAGATATTGTTTAAATTCCTCAATTTTTTATATGTATGAGAATTTTTACGTATAATTCATATATATTTGATTTAATTTTGTTAATTCGTTAATAAATATGCAAATATGCGAGTTCAAACTTATATTCATTACTTCATAAATCAATTTTATGACGTAATATTAACACATTTTTGAAATCATCGCTCATTCTCATTAGTAGTAACAAGATTTCCTGAATCCTAGACCAAAAATCTGGAAAAGAATTAAGAAGGTATATATAGTTGGTATCTATGATATTTAGGGTCTAAAAATGTCTTACATGTCATGATTCATCTAATTCAACTATCACTATCAGATGAAGAATCATCAAGGGAAGGAAAATTTGAAAAATTTTAAGTACTAGTATTTGCACATGTTTTTTGGGCCATACATTTGCAGGAGCCAATACACGGAATTTGTTTTCTTTTACAGGAACACATCGATCCTGTGCAATCTGAAATGAGAATATCCATTTCATAAAGAATATTTACGGATCTGATATTCGATATAATATTTACCTTTCCTACAACTGCAGTTGCTAAGGATAGATGTTTCCTTAGGTAGGATTGGCATCGTCGTTAATTTTGGCAGAAGTTTTCCATTTTCTACATACCACCCACTAAATATAGGATCCGGTAGAGATGGTCTTGGTACATTACTATTGATCCAAATTTTTGTCTGGTAATGGACTCGAAGGCTGTGTTGTCTCAAACTATCCAATTTTGGAGGTAATTTACTTATGGATCTTGAAGAAGCTATAGTATTCCCCTGAGCCTTTTGATACATTTCACATTTTCGTTTGTCGTATACAGATGGATTACAAATTCAACAATATCATTGAATACTTCTTCTCTCAAAATCTTGAAAGTTCACTCTGCAGTATCTGCCCAGAATCTTCATCAATTTTCATTCTTTTCTTACCTTCTTCGACATTTTGACCGAATGAAGATGCAAAGATGAGCGAAATGTGACTAACTTCATACCAATAATGTTGTAACTCAAGAACCATTCATCCATTCTAGTACTATTTTTAGTTAATCCCACTATTCCTCCTGCAGCTTTGGAGTTTTTGTTGATATGCTCTAGCGTCTGATCTACAGAGAGTTGGTTAAAATTCCCAATCAAAAATTTAATGACAAAATTCCTATTTTTGAATTCATCATGTACTTCCGGTGCCATGTTAGAAAGTATTCAATGATATTGTTGAATTTGTAATCTGTCTGTATACGACAAACGAAAATGTGAAATGTATCAACAGGCTCTGGGGAATATTATAGCTTCTTCAAGATCCATAAGTAAATTACCTCCAACATTGGATAGTTTGAGACAATTCAGCCTTCGAGTCCATTACCAAACAAATATTTGGATCAATAGTAATGTACCATGACCATCTTTACCGGATCCTATATTTAGTAGGTGGTATGTAGAAAATAGAAAACTTCTGCCAAAATTAACGACGATGCAAATCCTACCTAAGGTAACATCTATCCTTAGCAACTGCAGTTGTAGGAAAGGTAAATATTATATCGAATATCAGATCCGTGAATATTCTTTATGAAATGGACATTCTCATTTCAGATTGCACAGGCTCAATATGTTCCTGTAAAAGAAAACAAATTCCGTGTATTGGCTCCTGCAAATGTATGGCCCAAAAAACATGTGCAAATAATAGTACTTAAAATTTTTAAAATTTTCCTTCCCTTGATGATTCTTCATCTGATAGTGATAGTTGAATTAGATGAATCATGACATGTAAGAAATATTTAGACACTCACGAAGCCTCGATTAGCTTAATTGTGGATTTAATTCGATGGTTGTATCAAAAATGAACTGAAAATCGACATAGAATCGCACTAATTCGGCTAGTGATGTGAAATACTCGAGTTTTTAAGTTAGGGACAAATATCCTGGGAAAATGTCCGAAACTTTCACCCAAGGTCGAGCATTTTGAGTATTTAAGTATTTACGGACATTGCGGAAAAATATGACAATCGTTACACGTTAAGTTAAAATATCTGAAAATTTGAGGCATTTTATGAAATTTTTCTAGGTCAATTGGAAATAACAAATAACTTATCATTGAATGAGTTATTATCATGTTATTTTATTGTGTATAAGAGATAAAAGACAGGAGCCAGGTTCTGAATTAAGAATTAGTATTAGAAAAATCGATTTAATTAGACTGTTGAATAATAAAAATAAACTTGTTAAAAAAAAACTTTGTATAATTTCCCAATTGGCTCACAGATCGTTAAGAATCTTCGATCCAAGTAGAAAAGAATAAACTGCTTAAAACAAAACTCTGTATAATGGCATCACAAATCGTTAAGCATCTTCGATCCAAGACTAGAAAAAAATTAACTTCTTAAAAAAATTTTGTTAATTGGCATCTCAGATCGTTAAGCATCTTCGATCCAAGTAGAAAAGAAGAATAAATATCGGACAAAAATGAAAATTGTCTAGCAATTTTTAAGTAGAAAAGAAATTTATGATATTTATCCAGACATTTTCGATAATGTCGATAAATACTAAAAAACTCTAAATGTCGACTGTTTTTAGAAGTAATGATTATTTTCGGACATTTTTTAGTAGGTATTTATCAGAGGAGTATTTAAGACATTTTCCACACTCACAACACTAAATTCGGCAATTAAGAGCTGTCAAAGCTTCGTGAAACGTATAAACGAATATAAGTTTGAACTCGCATATTTGAATATTATTAACGAATTAACAAAATTAAATCAACTATCTATGAATTATACGTTAAAATTCTCATAAATATAAAAAATTAAGGAATTTAAACAATATCTTCAAAATGTGCGTTCTGAATGCACGCAGGAATAGTACTGTAAAGTTGGTCGGATAGATATAACGAACCTTATGTGCATAAATCAAAGCTCAAATCCATAAGGTCGCCACTAACATGGACTAACGCTAGAAATTGCGCCTTACTAGCGTCTCCAGGTTCGGTTTCGGTTAATGGGAGTGAATAACATAATTTCTTATTTTGTGAGGAAACAGTTCTGGCTATTGTAATTTTGAAAGAATCATCTGAATCGTTGGTTTTCGGAGCAGACCTTTCATATGAAGCATTTTTTCGATAATCCTAACAGATCTCGAGTAAAACCGAGCGGAACATAATAGTTAATATGGGTGTTCAGGGCAAGCGGTTATATCTTAAGGAATTCCATTTAAGAGCATTGTATCCGACTTTTTTGACAATTAATAAAAAATATTTCTGAATCGTATATTTCAACAGAAGTTTGTGTGAGTGATATTCACCTTATATAGATGACCATGAACAGAAAATTTTTTTTTGTCAATTTTTGGAAAAATGCCCCCCACCCCTTCCTGCACACGACGATTTTTTGACGACCAGTTGAATTTGCATTGTAAGGGTATGGAGAATGATACCCAGTGGTCTATACATTTTAGCAATGAAGGTCCCACGAAAATCTGTTTTAGAGCTCTTTTCATGCTTTGTGAACTCTACTAATATTCTTAATTCATAATCTGAATTCTGGAAGCTTGCAAAATCTAGAAATTAATACTCTGCAAAAATTCAGCCTGTATGTGAATTGAATATAAAATAGATATCTTTACCCCCTTAGAATTTTATATTTCATAATCGTCGATAACATGTAAATTGTCACAGTTACACGAAACGCAATTAAATCACTAATAAAAGACCTAGGGCAAAATCTGTCTGTTGTAAAAAATACCATGAAAGGTTCCGCATACTGTTCTTACTCTACTTAGGGGTTGTCTGCCTGCAACATATTTCGTCAACGTTTTGGCTACTCTGATTCCCAATGTTTACAAATTCTTCATAATACAATAAATCTGTAGGCATTCCCTTTGAAGTCTAGGTACCTCCGAATGGATGTGGAGTCGAGAGGGGTGTAAATTGCAAAACACATATTTTACATATATTTCGTATTCATATCTCATAACCCAAAGAAAAATTGTTGAAAGTAACGGACGAGTACTCTTTATTCTTCGTTCGTACTTGCATTTGCAAGATATTGAAGAAAACTCATACGTGTAATTGAACGTTTTCTATTGATGTTCGTATTTGACTCCTAATCCTTATGGCGTTCACTGATTGAGTACTACAATTTGAGGGATGATAGGACGGACCGGTCAAATTAATTTTCTGTATAAGGCACCCGAGATAACATTGTTGTGTAGTTCTTAGGAATAGTTTCAATCGAAAGTGATAGAACGAATAGTTTGAATTATGATGCTGCAATAAAATAATTTCCAGACATAATAATAAGAGAGAAATGTTTTCTCTCGTGAATCAGTTTCTCTGTATTCTGTTTTGATTTTTTTTAAATTTTATATTTTAATTTATCCTCATTGAGATTGATTTTTTTGTAGGAAGAATTTTTTTTTCATATTCTACCTGATTTACTCTTGTTGAAATATTTTCCAATTTGTTATTGATTTTCATTCATTTCTTATTGCGCGTATGTTCTGGGGAACATCGCGTTATCATTTTGCCCAAATGTCTGTAATTTTCGAATTTTTTGCCGAAAATGATCTCAAACGATTGAGTTCGACTTCCTGATCAATAATTCGAGGTCAAATTTGATTCTGTCTGGCCGGCCGGCTGTCCGGACCGTTGCCACGATAACTTGAGAACGAAAAGTGATAGTGACTTGAAATTTTCAGGGTAGGTGGCGCATCCCAATAGGACGGACAAGTTCGTTAATGGGCATAATCGGCCCCACGGTTTCCGAGTAATAATTTTGTCCACAACCAATACTAATCCGATCGAATTCAAACTTGGTGAGTAGTTGTAGAATATAAATCTAAGCACGTTTGGGGAATTTGGTGAACATCGTTAGAAAATTTCAATAAAATTATTGAAAAATATTATTTACGTCACGATAACCTAAGAACGGAAGGAGATAGCGACTTCAAATTTTCAGGTAAGGTTAAGAAACTTGATGCACCATTTGAGTTCGTTTATAAGAATTATCGGCAAAACGATTTTGGAGTTATACCCATCTGAAATTTGGTTGTTAATTCCTCAATAACTCGAAAAATACAAAACCGAACCAATTCAAACATGGTCATTAGTTGTAGAATGGCAACGCGAAAATTCTTGCAGAATTTTGAGAGGATCGTATAACTAGAATATTTAAAAAATCATAGAAAATGATTGAAAAAATTTTTATATATCAGAAACTATTCGTCCGATATCGCTGAAATTTTGCGAGAGCCTTCAGAACCTCTAGTACCAAGTTTCAAGTTTGAACATGATCGGATCTATATTGTTGGAGATCCGAGCAGCCTTGTGTGAGTTCAGTAGCCGGATGGGTGAGCGTTGCCTCGACAACTCTCGAACGAAAGGAGATTGGGACTTGCAATTTTCAGGATTCACATCTGAATGTTAAGTTCGCTGTTGGCCATAATCGGCCCAACGGTTTCGGAGTTATACCCATCTGGAATATTATTTCCTCGATAACTCAAAAAATATAGACTCGGTCGAATTGAAACTTGATAACCAGTTGTAGAATATCGACATGAAGACGTGTGTAAAATTTTGTGGGGACCAGAGCACTAGAGAATTTTCAGAAAATCACGAAAAAATATCATGTATCTCATGATTCCTTGAGAACGGAAAGAAATAGCGACTTGCAGTTAAAAGGACAGATTACGCATCTGAATCAACTTAACTTAGTTGAAATTTGAGTTTGTTAACTAGCATAATCGGCCAAATGGATTTGGAGATATATCAATCTGAAATTTAGTTGCTTTTTCTCAATAACTCAAAAAATACAGAACCGATCCAATTCAAATATGGTTATTAGTTGTAGAATGCCAACGCGAAAATTCTTTCGAAATTTCATGAGGATCGAAGCACTTAAAAAATCATTGAAAAAAAATTGGTTCAAGCACTGACGTGAACTCAGGAGCTTTGCGCGTATGTTCTCTTGACCATTCTCCTTTATTGGACACTCTTAATCGCATTTACCATGGTGAATTCTATTGTCTGTTCTCCTGTATTGGACACTCCGAATTTACCATAGTAAATTCGATTAAGAGTGTCCAATACAGGAGAATAGACAATAGAACATACGCGCAAAAGCTCCTGACTTGAACCAATTTTTTTTTGTGTTGATATAACTACCTAATATTCTATTGATAAACTTTAAGGTTTCTTATGATTTAAAAAACACGAAAAAGTAGAAGGTCCCCAAAGTTTTCTAGCGTAGGGTCCCGGAGATTTTAAATCCACCACTGTGTTTATCATGAGTCTGAAACATATTGAATGAACCCAGAATGACAATTTTACCACTGTTAAATTCACTAGAAAATTTCAAAACTTAAACTCACCACTTTCGTCGGCTTCGACAACCTCCGTCCCCTCAGGTAACGCGAACGACAACGCCTGACTCCCCAAAAACCGCACTGCCTTCCTCTGCACGAATTTGACAATCTTCAAGAACTCGCTATCGTCACCGAAATACCTGGACTCGCCGAAAAGCCCCACATCCGCGGTCTGTCCGTTCGTTTTCACCAACCCCACAAAACCGCCCAACGCCCTCGGCGACGTTTCCGGCAGCAGCCCCTCGTTGTCCACGTAATCGAACAATCTGAATTTCGTGCATACCGTCGTCTTCCTCGTAGCGTTGCACCGGTGTCTCAACTCCTCGATGTATTCGTCGGAGAGCGCGAATTTCGCGAGACACGCGACTGTTAAGATCAAAACTAGAAGAATCATATTGGTGGATATCATCTCGCCCAGATCAGCGACGCAAGTAGCTTTTCTGCGGGTGGAAATGGGAGTTATATACGCAGGTGCTACTATTAATAAGGGTTTAAGTAGGTGAGCTGCTTGTGGGTCAGTGTCTCCCTCCAGTACCATGGGAGGATGTTAAAAAATGGGACTAGAAGATGATCTCTCGGGTAATTGGAGAATATTACACCCGTCTAACTAGGTGCTGCAATTAGTACGACGCCTCTGTTTCAGTCGAGGCGAGACTTTCAATGAAATTTTATATTTTCGGAATTAAGTTGGGTGTGAACTTCGCGACGAAATCGATATGCTTACACTTGATGTGTAAAATAATATCTGAAACGCTACGGGATTCTCATTGTCTAATTATTTATTTCTACTGGGTATACTATATTTTCTAAAATGATAAACCGGCAATATCCAATATCCTATCACGACGGAGGATTTAGAATTCGCCCAACCATATGTAAAATTCATTTACAAAATAAAATTTTGTACTGATCGACATACAAAGTAATTATTAGTTATTAATTATAATAATGGACACCCTTTATCGGATTTACCATGGTAAATTCGAATTAAGTATCCAATACAGGAGAATGGACAACATAATTTACCATGGTAAATTCGATTAAGAGTGTCCAATACAGGAGAATGGACAATAGAACATACGCGCCAAAGCTCCTGACTTCACGTTAGTGCTTGAACCAATTTTTTTTCCCGTAATTTTTTCGAAATTTTCTAGGGGTAAGTTCTTACAAAATTTTTTTTTCCTCATTTTTTTGAAATTTTCTAGGAGTATGGTTCTTAAAAAATTTTAAACACGTCTTTATGTTGATTTTCTACTAATAGTTACCAAGCTTCAATTCGATCAAATCTTTATTTTTTGAGTTATCGAGGAAATAATATTCCAGATGGGTATAACTCGGAAACAGTTGAACCGATTATGCCCAAAAACGAACTTAACTCTCCCATTCGGATACGCAACCTACCCTGAAAATTGCAAGTCCCTATCTCCTTTTGTTCGAAAGTTATCGAGGCAACGTTCACCCATCTACTGAACTCACACAAGGCTGCTCGAATCTCCAACAATATTTAACCGATCGTGGTAAAACTTGAAACTTGGCTTTAGAGTTGGGTTCTAAAGGCTCTTGCAAAATTTCAGCAATTTCAGACGAATAGTTACTGATATATAGAATACCCTGAAAATTTCAAGTCGCTAGCTCTTTCCGTTCTCAAGTTATCGTGGCAACGGCCGGACGGCCGGCCGGACAGAATCAAATTTGACCTCGAATTCTTCATCGGGGAGTCGAACTAAATCGTTTGAGACCATTTTCGTCAAAAAATTCGAAAATTACAGACATTTGTTCCCCAGAACATACGCGCAAAAATTATATCTTGTCTATGGTAATTATGAATGTTGAAAATTTTCAAACGTTTTAATCATTAAAAGTGGTTTTCAAACAAAAAAAGGAAGAAAACTAATATTAAACTACATTTGATTACTGTTATATGTGGAACTCAGTTGAGAGCCCTAGTTGTGAATGCGGGGAAGCAGAGGAAAACATAGACCATTTAGTTTATAATTGTCGCATATATAGATTCAAAGATGGTTTTAGAGCTATTGATAATGTTTCTGAATCTTTGTTAGAATGGGTAGCGAGTTTCAAATCTATTTAATAAAATATAGAATTTTCCATTTTTAATTTGTTCGTTTTCTCCCTTTGTCTTTTGCGCGTATGTTCTGGGGTACATCGCGTTATCATTTTGCCCAAATGTCTGTAACTTTCGAATTTTTTGACGAAAATGGTCTCAAACGATTTAGTTCGACTCCCCAATGAAGATTTCGAAGGCAAATTTGATTCTGTCATTGCCACGATAACTTGAGAACGAAAAGAGCTAGCGACTTGAAATTTTCAGGGAAGGTGGCGCATCCCAATACGACGGAAAAGTTCGTTAATGGGCATAATCGGCCCAGTGGTTTCCGAGTAATAATTTTGTTTTCAACCAATATAAATCCGATTGAATTGAAACTTGGTGAGTAGTTGTAGAATATGAACCTAAGTACGTTTGTGAAATTTTGTGTGAATCGTATGGCTAGAAAATGATTAAAAAATATTTTTGTTGTTACGATAACTTGAGAACGGAAGGAGATAGCGGCTTGAAGTTTTCAGGTTAAGATGTGCATCAGAACGCGACATTTCAGTTTGTTTATGAGCATAATCGGCCAAACGGTTTTAGAGTTATAGCCATCTGAAATTTGGTTGTTTTTTGTTCCTCATTAACTCGAAAAATACTAAACCGATTGAATTCAAACATGGTTGTTAGTTGTAGAATGCCAACGCGAAAATACTTGCGAAATTTCGTGAGGATAGTATTTGTAGAAAATTTTTAAAAAATCATTGAAAATTGAAAAAAAAATTCTATATATCAGTAACTATTATTTTGAAATTGGTAAATTTTGCAAGAGCCTTTATAACCTAACTCTACTGCCAAGTTTCAAGTTTTAACACGATCGGTTAAATATTGTTGGTGATTCGAGCACCCTTGTGTGAGTTCAGTAGATGGGTGACCGTTGCCTCAATAATTTTCGAACGGAAGGAGATAGGGACTTGCAATTTTCAGGGTAGGTTGCGTAGCCGAATGAGAGAGAAGAGTTCGTTTTTGGGCATAATCGGACTAACGGTTTCCGAGTTATACCCACCTGGAATATTATTTCCTTGATAACTCAAAAAATAAATATTCGATCGAATTGAAGCTTGGTAACTAGTAGTAGAAAATCAACATAAAGAAGTGTCTAAAATTTTGTAAGAACCGTACCCCTAGAAAATTTGAAAAAAATGACGAAAAAAAAATTTTAAGAACCGTTCTCCTAGAAAATTTCAAAAAAATCACGAAAAAAAAAATTGTTTCTAACACTGACTTGAAGTCAGAAGAATGGACAATAGAACATACGTGCAGAAGCTTCTGACTTCACGTCAGTGCTTGAACCAATTTTTCTTTTCCAGATTGGGTTTCGGGTACCTTGGAGAAACTTCTCTGCTTGTTGAAGGAAGAAGCGATAATGAAGAAAAAAATGCCCTTCAATATTTAATATTTCAGCATATTTTGTTAACAATTTCAATCTTCATAAATCACAACACTAACGGGGAGGGTTTTTTTGCTGAGGATTTTTCCCTAAGCTCTAGTATCATATATCAAATTATATGGTACCCCGTTACACTAACCTCTGCAAACACTTTTTTCATATACCAGCTTTTTTGTTAGATAAAAAACAAATTGTAATGCTCAAGTTCAAAAGAATATATATTTACAAAATATGTGTTCAGCTGTTTACTTCTCCGATCCATACCCAGGTAACACAGGGAACTCCCAGAGATATCTCGGCGAGCTCTTTCCGGGATATTGTGACGCCTTTTGCGATATCACCGGGAGGTCACCAAGAGCTTCCTATGACCTCAAAATGTCCGCCACAGGGAATGAGCCCAGTAAGATCTCAAAGATATCACAAGGGGAAGTTCTAAAACTGCTCACCCTGGGCAATAGTTTGAGAGGATGGCTGCGATATCGCAGGGAGGTCACCAAGAGCTCCCTATCCCCTCCAAATGTCCGCCACAGGGGATGAGCCAAGTAACATCTCAGAGATATCACATTGGGAAGTTCTCAAACTGCTCACCCTGGGCAATAGTTTGAGAGGATGGCTGCGATATCGCAGGGGGGTCACCAATAGCTCCTTATGAATTCGAAAAGTTCGCCACAGGGGATGAGCTCAGTAAGATGTCAGAGATATCAACAGGGGAAGTTCTCAAACGGCTCACCTTGTGGAATATTTTGATAGGTTTGCTGGGAAGTCACCCAGGCCTCTCTATTACCTGCAAATGTCCGCCACAGGGGATGTACATCTCAGAGATATCACATGAGGATGTTTGCAAACTTCTCAACCTGGGGAATATTTTGAGACGATCGCGGCGATATCGCAGGGAGGTCACCCAGACCTCTCTATCGCCTCCAAATGTCATCCACAGGGAAAGATCCCAGTAACATCCCAGAGATATCACATGGCGAAGTTCTCAGACTGCTCAACCAGGGCAGTACTCAGAGAAGATGGCTGCGATATGGATCTATAATCTTCATATCCTCCAAATGTACAGTACATGTGTGGCGCAGAATACATCACTTCGATGCGTAGCTCGATATTCCACTCGGGTTATTAGCCATGAGGTTGTTCTTCCGGGTACAGAGTAGATGATTGCGTCATCTACCGGTGGAAATGTGAAGTGAATAGGGATGGAGTAGGTCCCTGCAACACGCCAACTGATTTCCTATTCTTGTTGAATTTGCGACGTTTTGAGGACCTCGCAATGGAATCCGCTATTCTCGTTACACTTATGATTCTTGAGGAGCTTGCAATAGGAATGTCTTATTCTGGTTATATGTGTGATATCTTGAGGAGCTCGCAATAGGAATATCTTATTCTGATTATCTGTGTGATATATTTAGGAGCTCACAATGGGAATGTCTTATTCTGGTTACATATGTGATATCTTGAGGATCTCCGCAATAGGAATGTCTTATTCTGGTTATATGTGTGATATCTTCAGGAGCTCGCAATAGGAATGTCTTATTCTGGTTATATGTGTGATATCTTGAGGAACTCGCAATAGGAATGTCTTATTCTGGTTATATGTGTGATATCTTGAGGAGTTCGCAACAGGAATGTCTTATTCTGGTTACATATGTGATATCTTGAGATCTCCGCAAAATGAATGTCTTATTCTGGTTACATATGCGATATCTTGAGGATCTCCGCAATAGGAATGTTTTATTCTGGTTACATTTGTGATATCTTGAGGATCTCCGCAAAAGGAATGTCTTATTCTGGTTACATATGCGATATCTTGAGGATCTTTGCAATAGGAATGTCTTATTCTGGTCACATATGTGATATCTTGAGGATCTCCGCAAAAGGAATGTCTTATTCTGGTTACATATGCGATATCTTGAGGATCTCCGCAATAGGAATGTCTTATTCTGGTTATATGCGTGATATCTTGAGGATTTCACAATGGGAGCTCGCAATTCATCCACATTGTAACCTCTCAGAGACCTCCATGCGAGGTCTGTGTTGCCTGGGTAGAGCCTGCATGTTTTGTCTGCGGACTTGCACATGCGTCACAATTGGTATTTGTACCGGCTGTTCCCTGTCAGCAGTCCCACCTTTACCAGAGGCTCAGCCCGTGGCAGCTGCAGGGGCTTTCTAGTATAGGATGATGAGATATCCACCAATCTTTTTGCCTGTGCAAATCCTGGAATATTTCTCCAAAGAGCTGTTCTGTTATTCAGCTCCCATTGTTGGACCTGTAGTGCTCTTTTGCAAGCTCACATAAGAGTTTTGTTTCGCCAGTTCATCTGCCTTCTCACCCATAGAAGAGTTATCTAATTGCTAGAAATGGGCATAATCGAACGAATTAAATAATCGATATACAGGGCGTTTCACGAATGATTGTACAGGCTTTCAGTGAAGATGCAGGACATTTTAGTGAGTCTAAGTCAGTGTTCGAAATATGTCCTAACTATATTCGTTTAAGAGTTACAGGATGTTTTATGTATTTTATCAAAAAATTTCAATCGTCATAACTCTTGAACGCCTGCATGGCTCTTCATGAAAATATCAGGTAATGAGCCTATGCCCGATATTCACTTATAATGACTTGTTTATAGCGCATGGCCGGACTGAGAAAATTATTGTCTTTATTCCACATCTTGCAAAACACCCTGTACATTAAATTTCCAAGAAGTTGAGTTTTCTCTGAATCTACAATAAATACTATTTCAAACAAGCCTATTGGCAATGATGGCACACATCGTATGAATATTTTATTAACCATTGAATATTTAGAATTTCCAATTAATAATAAACACGGACCTGTGTGCCTCAGAATAATGCCTTAATAGATACTGAATGAATTGAATTTCTCAGTATCATGACTTCAGGAATGTGGTGCATCCTTAGAGTTATTTAAAAAAAATACTGCTATGTTCAAAAACATGGTTCAAATGATAGAAATGCTCATTATCGAATTATTTATCTTCGAAATACTATGTTTTGAATAACTGAAACAGATGGTAGCAGAATCGAAGAGTTCATAGACACAAAAACAAACAAAAAAATTGAACATTGAAGTGAACTCATTATAAAAGGAAATTAAAGGAATGAGAATGTGATTTGTTCTCGAATTCCACTATTTCATTTTGACACTTGCGAGCTCTTGCTTGAATCGATGTAGTTTTCAGTCC
Organism: Halyzia sedecimguttata; assembly: GCA_937662695.2. Taxonomy (NCBI): domain Eukaryota; kingdom Metazoa; phylum Arthropoda; class Insecta; order Coleoptera; family Coccinellidae; genus Halyzia; species Halyzia sedecimguttata. Next base: position 76,599,984 of record OW569414.2, read on the forward strand.
GTACCTGCGTTATCAACAAGTCATCATTAGCAAATAGTAGGCATAGGCCAATACTCATTCTCTGAAATGTTCATGAAGATCCATGCAGACGTTCAAGAGTTATGCCGATTCAAAATTTTTCAGAAAATACATAAAACATCCTGTATCTCTTAAACGAATATAGTTAGGACATTTTTCGACACTGATTTAGAGTCACCAAAATGTATGCTTCTTCAATAAAAGCCCCCATGCGACGCCACTGCCAATAGCACCAACAAGAGGTAAAATGAATAATGTCGTTCATGGTAAGTAGTAATCGTAATGAGCTTTCAATGTTCATGGCAAGAAATCGAAATTCTACAGTCAAATTGACACCATATATATACATTATCGTCGTTATTATATTTTGATTACATCATGTGAACAGTATTGGAACGGGTGTTTACTGGAAGTCCTTAATAACTAACATACCGGGTGTCCCATTTCAAACGAGTAATCTGAAAATCCCGAAAACTATCGGATTTATCAAAAAAAGTTTCGAATAATTTTTGCGCGTGTGTTCTGAGGCACATCGCGTTATCATTTTGCCCAAATGTCTGTAATTAAAGATTTTTTTGCCTGAGGATCGTATCATTAGAAAATTTCTTTGAAATCATTGAAAATTATTGAATAAAACTCTATATATCATAAATTATTTGTCTGACATCGCTGAAATTTTGCGAGAGCCTTCAGGACCTTACTCTACTGCCAAGTTTCAAGTTTGAACATGGTCGGATCTATATTGTTGGAATCCGAGCATCCTTGTGTGAGTTCAGTAGCTGGATGGGTGATCGTTGCCTCAATAACTTTCGAATGAAAGCAGTTGAGACTTGCAATTTTCAGGGTAGGTTGCACATCCCAATGGGAGAGTTGACTTCGTTTTTTTGCATAATCGGTCCATCGGTTTCGTAGTTATATCAATCTGAAATTTGGTTGTTATTTCTTCAATACCCCAAAAAATACTATGCTGATTCAATTAGAACATGGTAATTAGTTGTAGAATGGTGACGCAAAAATTTTTACAAAATTTCGTGAAGATCGTATTGTATATTAGAAAATTTAAAAAATCATTTTAAAGAACTTTATATATCAGAAAGCATTTGTCCTTCAAATCCATGAATGTCATGATGACATATTAAATTATAACATAAATCTCCGGGACGATTTTTCATAACGCAATAGAGAGTGAATCATGTATCTATGGGACATGATAGCCCTATATTAGGGTCCTGTAGCGGTCTTCGAACATCTGAATTTCTGAATAATCATCGTTTGGATTGGCCAGAACTGGTTTATAAAGAGACCTTCCTGGCCTTATGAGTTCCTATTTGAAATTTTCTTTTTCGAAATAAAATATTGAAGGGGTTTCTAAGAACAAAAGTATATATAAAATATCTTTGAAAACTAGCGGTGGCGATTCTTCTTCAGGAGATCCAGGGCGGCTACAGAGGACTATATTTGTGAGAGGGGATTTTTGAAAGGTTATGTATTATTTTTAATTTGTTCGTTTTTCTCCTCTTGTCTTTTCGTAGTTATACCTATCAGGAATATTATTTCCTCGTTAACTCAAAAGAAATAGACTCGATCGAATTGAAGCTTGGTAACTAGATGTAGAATATCGGCATTAAGCCATGTGTAAAATTTTGTGAGAACCGTACCACTAGAAAATTTTCAAAAAATTTTGAAAAAAAAAATGGTTCAAGCACTGACCTGAAGTCAAGAGCTTTCGCGCGTATGTGCTATTGTCCATTCTGGCTGTATTGGACACTCGAATGGTAAATTCGATTAAGGAGTGTTCAATACAGGATAATGGACAATAGAACATGCGTGCAAAAGCTCCTGACTTCACATCAGTGCTGGAACCAATTTTTTCAACATAGCATGACTGGGCTACGTATGTTCATAACTGTTCCTCGAAAATATTGATAAAACAGGATCATATTAGCAATTCATGAATTATGAACGAATAAAGCTGTGCTGTTAAGTTACCTATGTGTTGATTCAATATTTGACAGTTTTTCAAATCTTCTGAATACTGCACGAAAGATTGGTTAATGAGGATATGCCTTTGTTCAAACTGATTCAGTCTTATATTGTCCAGGATAAATCAATTATTATCAACTAATCTCCGACAACCAGTTCGTTCATACCAAATTGTTTCACTCAATTCACATACTTATATATAATTATTACTTCGTTCATGGCTGAACGAAAGCAACAATCAAGTTCGCATATACCGATCACTTGAGTAAAACGTTTGATTCTCCACTATCACTTTCCACAATCATCAGTGACATGTCCATACCACAGAATTAAAATGTCTATACCTATGTATCATTTATCCATGATGACGGATAATTATATTCTTAATTATTACCTCCACTAACAACATTTTTTGAGTGAGTAGAAAATCAAGGATGTCAGTAAATTTTAGGTCATGTGATTGTAAGAACGAATCAGACCAATAGTATGTTGAAAAAAATTATCAGTCTCCTTTCACGCAGATAAGATGGAAATCGTACTAGGTATAATGAATTGCGTAAATTTTAAAAATTCAAAATAAACATTTTTGGCGCTCTAGTTACTCGGAAAAGAGTGTTTATCCCAAATGTCTGTAATTTTCGAGTTTTTGGCTGAAAATGGTCTTAAACGATTTGGTTCGACTCACTGATCAAGAATTCGTGGTCAGATTCGATTCTGTCTCTTTTCAGAGTAAGTTTGGGAGATAAATATCCCAGTTAAGTTTCGTTATCGCGAAATCGGCTGGATGTCGGAGTAACGGAAAAAAAATTTTCTTTTCATTACAACTTTAAAATTTTTACTCTATGATTTCGCAGAATGCTGTATAGAAAATTAACTATCGTATCTATGAACGTTATCTGTATTCATAAATTTCATCATTGTCATCTCATCTGCAGATAAGAGATATTATGTCAAACAAATAATCCATATGATGATGATGATGGAAATATAGGTAGGTATACTTTGGTGAGTTGATAAAAATGGGGTCAGATTATCTCCACTAAAAATAACTAGAATATTGGCTAAATTTGAATTGATAAAGTATAATTTTCATAGTAGATTTGAGGCATCTCCGATGAGTTCGTTATTCGGTAGATTGGTCTGATGGTTTTGGATCATTTTTGGCACTCTTGTTGAATTTAAATTAATTTATGATGTTGGAATTTAATTTGTCATTAGAATCCATTGATATAATTTCCAACTCTGAGAAACCAATACTTTAAGAGATATGATTTGTCAACAAGAGCGCCAAAGCTCCTGTTTCGAGTGGGGCGGAATATTTCCAGAAAAATATGATGTCATTCATTTTTGCGCGTATGTTCTGGGGAACATCGCGTTATAGTTTTGCCCAAATGTCTGTAACTTTCGAATTTTTTGAAAAAAATGGTCTCAAACGATTAAGTTCGACTCCCCAATGAAGAATTCGAGGTCAAATTTGATTCTGTCCGGCCGGCCGTCCGGCCGGCCGGCCGTACGGCCATCCGTTGCCACGATAACTTGAGAACGAAAAGAGCTAGCGACTTGAAATTTTCAGGGTAGGTGGCGCATCCCAATACGACGGACAAGTTCGTTAATGGGCATAATCGGCCTAGTGGTTTCCGAGTAATAATTTTGTTTTCAACCAATATAAATCCGATCGAATTGAAACTTGGTCAGTAGTTGTAGAATATGAACCTTAGCACGTTTGTGAAATTTTGTGCGAATCGTATGGCTAGAAAATTTTAAAAAAATTATTAAAAAATATTTTTGTTGTCACGATAACTTGAGAACGGAAAGAGATAGCGGCTTCAAGTTTTCAGGTTAGGATGTGCACTAGAACGTGACATTTCAGTTTGATTATGAGCATAATGGGCCAAACGGTTTCAGAGTTATAGCCATCTGAAATTTTCTGAAATTTGGTGGTTTTTTGTTCCTCATTAACTCGAAAAATACTGAACCGATTGAATTCAAACATGGTTATTAGTTGTAGAATGCCAACGCGGAAATGCTTGCAAAATTTTGTGATGATAGCATTTGTAGAAAATTTTTAATAAATCATTGAAAATAAAAAGAGAAAATTCTATATATCAGTAACTGATCGTTTGAAATTGCTGAAATTTTGCAAGAGCCTTCATAACCTAACTCTACTGCCAACTTTCAAGTTTTAATACGATCGGTTAAATATTGTTGGAGATTCGAGCATTCTTGTGTGAGTTCAGTAGATGGGTGACCGTTGCCTCGATAACTTTCGAACGAAAGGAGATAGGGACTTGCAATTTTCAGGGTAGGTTGCGTATCGGAAAGGGAGAGTTGAGTTCGATTTTGGGCATAATCGGTCTAACGGTTTCCGAGTTATACCCACCTGGAATATTATTTCCTTGATAACTCGAAAAATAAATGTTCGATCGATTTGAAGCTAGGTAACTAGTCGTAGAAAATCAACATAAAGACGTGTTTAAAATTTTGTAAGAACCGTACCCCTAGAAATTTTGAAAAAAATGACGAAAAAAAAAATTTTAAGAACCGTACCCCTAGAAAATTTCAAAAAAATCACGAAAAAAAAATTGGTTCAAGCACTGACGTGAAGTCAGAAGCTTTTGCGCGTATGTTCTATTGTTCATTCTTCTGTATTGGACACCCTTAATCGAATTTACCATGGTAAATTACGTTGTCCATTCTCCTGTATTGGACACTTAATTCGAATTTACCATGGTAAATTCGAATTAAGAGTGTCCAATACAGGAGAATGGACAACATAATTTACCATGGTAAATTCGATTAAGGGTGTCCAATACAGAAGAATGAACAATAGAACATACGCGCAAAAGCTTCTGACTTCACGTCAGTGCTTGTTTTTAAATGGCTCTGCATAATAACCCTAAACCCATCAGTATTTGTGGATCAGTTTAAGCAAGGATTCTTTGCGCGCATGTTCTGGGGAATATCGCGTTATGATTTTGCCCAAATTTTGGTAATTCTCGAATTTTTTGCCGAATATGCTCTCTAACCATTTGGTTCAACCCCCTGATGAAGAATTCGAGTTCAAATTTGATTCTGTCCGGCCTTCCGACCGTTGCCACGATAACTTGAGAACGGAAAGAGATAGCGACTTGCAATTTTAGGGATAGGTTGCTCATCCGAATAGGATAGTTGAGTTTGTTGTTAGGCATAATCGGCCCAACAGTTTTAGCGTTATAACCATCTGGAACATTATTTACTCGATACCTCAAAAAATACCAATCCAATCGAATTAAGACTCGTTAACTAAGTAATCATTGAAGGATACTGTGGGAGGTATATTCATCATTGAATGGTTCATTTCTGTCTCCCATACTCTGAAAAATATCTATAAAATAAAAAATTAATTATTTTGTGATTTGCTTCTGCGTAAGAAACACAAGATTTTTGTCAGAAGCAATCAATCGAACAATGTTGCCTAACAAATAACAACGAAACAACATCAACGAAGAAACAACTATATCGTAACGTTTCGGAGTCTATATCAGACTCCTTCGTCAGACGCTTAACGAAAAAATCTTCAGAATGATTTTGTTGATTGTTATTCTGAGATTCGAAAATTGTCACATTGACAGTATTTGAACATCATGGCTAACATAGTTTTACTTTGTATAGAAATTTCCAAGTTCCACCTCCTTTTTCAATAAATTGAGACAAATATGGTCAATACCAATTGAGTAATTTATAAAATTGCATTCTCTGCATAAAATACAAGTTGACCCGTTTCTTACGCAGAAGCAAATCACAAAATAATAATTTTTTTTTTTATAGATATCTTTCAGAGTTTGGGAGAGAAAACCCAGAAAGAAACCACTCGTAACAAACAATTATTGAGTTAATGTTGTTATTTTCTCTATAACTCAAAATATACAAATCCGATCCAATTAAAACTCGGTAATTAATTAAAATCCTGACGAGCAAATTTTCTCGGAATTTAGTTAATATCGTATCCTGAAATTACTTGAGAAGTAAGTTTTTTTGTATATCCTGAGGTATTTCGAGAATTTCTATTCAGGTAGAATACGTATCGATGGCTTAATTTGTAAGCCTGTTGACTCCAAAAAGTGGTAAAGCCCTGTGGACAGGAGCTTCGGCGCTCTTGTTCAAACTTTGACAAATCATATCTCCGAAAGTATTTGTTTCTCGCAGAGTTGGGAATGATAACAATGGATTATTATGATAGAACTGCATCATGAAAGAAATTAAATTCCATTTGCATCTTATCTTTATATGACGGTCCAATTTTGGCTACAAGAGTTTCAAAACTATCAGAAGTCATTCTGAAAAATTAAGTAAATGAAATAGCCGGTTTTATTTATGAAACAAATCTAATGTAATCAGTCTAGAGAGAACTCAAACCGTAATATTTATGTAAGGAATCTTAAATAGTGTTACTAAAGAATAACTACCTGTATATTAGTTGGAAATCCCGTTCTAAATCTTTCATAATATGAGAATGAATCATAAATTATGCTCGACTTCCTTGTACTATTCGTTGTTTTCGACTATATAATCAAATATTTTCAAAGTACTAATTATATAAACAAACTAGAACAGAAATAGGCCGATTTAGCCTAATAACGAACATAATCTAGATATTTATATGCCAAATTTTTCGGCCATGGTAGTGGTTACCAATATTTGGTGTGTTTCCTGAAAATTGATCATTAACTCCATCTTGTTAGTTTCATAAATAACATAATCAGTTTTTCAATTTCGTGACATTTTATAGATTTGGTTAGGAATTACGAATTTCCACCGAAAAACGGACGAAATGTTTATCAAGTAAGGTTATATTCTTCTTCTATATCACATAAAAGTCATGAAATACAGTTTTGTCAGCTCAAAAATCATGAATTTTGACGTACTTGATTGCAATAGTGCTGGGAGAAAATTGATAACCAACATTGCTATAATAGTCCGAACAGAATACTCAATACCATAGCCATTGTTAAAAATCAGGAGGACAGCAATATGACTTGAAAAGCAATGTTTATAGCAATACGCAAACAGAATAGGTCTGAATTAGGGAATCCAATCCCGCACCAAAACCTCTATCCCGCAAACGCGCAGGATTGAAATAACCAATCCCGCTGACCCGCAAGAATGCGGGATTTTTCAAAATATAAATAGGTACCCTCTGTACCCAACCTAATAAAAATGCTTATATAAAAATGTCTTATGCCATTGAAAACATACTATAGTAGTAGCATAATAGTTTTGTATGTGCCAAAGACGAAAAACTGTTTCTTATTGTCGTGCCTGCAAATTTCAAGCAGGCGAAACAAGAGACAGTTTTTCACCGAGGTGCATATTCCATTTTTTCGTCGACCTCTACATACTTTTATGAATTTCGGACCACTTAAATAATTTCACTATAGCAAATAACAGTTATTCTCACATACACTTATGTTTGTATTGAACCGTATCATGCCGTATCCATAGTGACCACAGCACTGACAGTTATTCTTACAGACACTTATGTTGGTACGATTTTACGGCCGCAAATTAGTACGTAAAATGTCACTTATGATAGAGGTCGACAAAAAGGGTACTTACTTTTTTTCTGAGGCTTTTGCGCTTTCATTATAGAATACGGAATTTTAATATTGAATCCCGCAGATCACGCACGGAAAATCCCGCAATGTCGATCCCGCAGAATTTCAGAGGTATCCCGCATTTGCTGGATCCAGCATTTGCGGGATTGGATTCCCTAGTATGAATATCTGTTGTTTAAACCATCGATGTAATCTTTCATCGAGTCTTATATTTATATATCCAGTTCATCTTAGCAAGATTCAATCTAACCACAGATAGATGCACAGAATATATGGTGAAGACACTCTTTGATATATTTTCCGTCGATTTGCGGTCCAAATACTGTCAAAATACAAGGATTTTGTTCTACTTCAGTTTTCGCCGATAGATGCCGGCAGTAGAAATTTTATAGACAAAATTATTGACATGTCAAATTAAATTTGAATCTTTGTTTATTTATTTATTTGTTTTTTTGATATGTTGTCTATGGTTTATTCTAGTTTCTTGTGGAAATTCGTACCGTTTGCTGAAATTTAGTATTTTGAGTATTTTGTTCAACGTCCTTGTTTTCCGCACCGAAAGTGAGCCAAATGTTTGCTGTATGAACTCTGAACGAGTATCCAAACCATTTTAATCAAATACTATTTTCATTTCGAAAATCGTTCGTTTTAATGCTAATATAGTTTTTTTAACAATTGTTCATTCTTACCGGATCAGGGGCAGATTTCTAGTATCAAGATAGGTATTAATTATAATATCAATAATATTGAAAGATCGCTGATACCGTTAATTGTTAATAAATCAACATAGGAGAACGCTAAGACTTGTTGATTTACTCTAATCTTGCCGGTTGATGAACATAAACTGTTTTTAACAGTTGAAACATTAAGGTATAACTCTATTAATTAATAATTATATTCATTGTACAAATCAGTTATATATTGAGAAGGAATGAAATGACATAATATGTTATGAAAACTAACAATATTATTTGTCAACGATGAAAGGACTAGCAGGGGACAAAGTTCAGAGCAACCACACAGTGTGATTTCATCAAAGTTGAATAGCTTTCCTAAAGCGTCTATCTTTTTGGCGCTCTTATACTATAATATTATGTGTTTCAAGGATATTGTTACACTACAAGAATGGCAACTGGCTTGTGGTAGAGGTAGGGTTTTGAAAATTAGAACATTTGTTTGTTCAAAGTATTTTTCTAGTGAGTATAAATATATTGAATAAAAGATTGAAACGTAGTACACTACCGTCTATTTGGTTAGTTTATCAATTTAATGAATCATTTTTCGATATTTCATCAGTATACTTATTTCTGAATAATAGCTATCGAATCAAATATATTTTGCAATCTAATTGCTAATAACATAAAAAGTTGTCAAGGGGTATTGGGTGACTGAAAAAATGCTGTATACATGAGAATGTTTTGATGAAGTTTTAAATTATACCTACATCGAAAATAATGAGTTAAAAGCTCAATTTAAATGAGCCTTACATGATAAAGGTAATTAATACATTTGAATAATAATATGATATCGAAAGATATTATGTAGTGGTATTGCAGAAAATTCTGAATTATTCAATGTATTTCAAAATACATAAATGAAATGCATATATATTCTAATGACATTGGATGTGATCTTTTGTAATGGAAAAATAATGATTTCACAGATTTCTCCATTTACAGTTCCATTCAAAATGTTCCAAAGAAACTCCTTTACTGCTAAATCCCTTGTTTGAACTCATTATGTCTTGGCAAGTTGAAATTATGTTCCAAACAAATGAGGTTTACATATAATGTCCGAACAGATGTCTGATTAATCAAAAAGTGAATTGATTTTTCAATAAACTGCTTCATTATATTATTTTAATTTGGAGTTACGAACAAGCAACGGTGGAAAGTGAACTTTGTCTCTTGTCAGTTTTCATTTATTCGCTTCGAAATCAACTCTAGCGGCACCATCGTTAATAAAGTGAAGTAGTACATAAAGTACGTGATTGGACAGTTTTAGGTCCGTTTTTCGGCCGAAAATTTTAACAGGAATTAGCAGGGAGTGTCGACTCCTTGTTATTCTATGCATCTTGGGCAAAATTATAGACATGTCAAATTAAACTTGAATCTTTGTTCATTCTAGTTTCTTGTGTAAAGTCGTACGTGGTCGTACCGTTTGCTGAAATTTAATATTTTGAGTATTTTGTTCAACGTCCTTGTTTGAAAGTAAGCCAAATGTTTGATGTGTGAACTCTGGACGAGTATCCAGAACCATTTTAATCAAATAGGTACTATTTTCATTTCGAAATCGACTTTAGCGGCACCATCGTTTACAAAGTGAAGTAGTACATAAAGTATGTGATTTGACAATTCTAGGTAAGTTTTTCAGCCGAAAATTTTAACAGGAATTAAGGCAAAAATTCATGAGACGATTTTGTCGTCCAAAACCAACTATACGCTGTCGGCCAAAATCTCGACGATTTTGTCGTTCAAAAGCAACGACTGTCGTTCAAAATTTCCCTTCCCCTATATTTCATGGAACGACGAAATCGGACGGCAGCTTATTTCGAACTGACATAGAAACATAACCTAATTGAATTTAAATATTACAACTAAATACATATTTAGGTACAAAATGAGTTCCTAAAGTACTACAGTTATCTCTAATAATTATATAACTGTATTAAATCGCAAAAGAGAAACAATTGGGAACTTCCAAGACGATGCAATTTCTGGAGTATGCCTGTGAAACTTTTCAAAGCACTGTCACTGTTCAAGATATCACTCTTTGTAGATAACCGGGATGTATCAACGGCACACGTGTTAGGTGGTCTGGTAACAATTTACACAACCAAGTCTACTACTAGCATTATTATTGCTGTTCAACTAACTCAAGGATGCTTGGGCGATGCTTATTTCTTCTTCTGAATGAGGTTTTTCAGCACAGCAAGTCATCGACACATCCTTCCTCAGTTCTCTTTCGAGGTACCTCTTTGTACTCTGTTTGAAGAGTATGTAGTTCCAAGTTGAGTACTCTTCGGTCTATTAGTTATCCTCCTAACGCAGTTTCAATAATTATATTAATATTTGGTTTTCCGGAGGTAAGAAGTGAAAATACAAACATACATTTTGGCATTTTTTTCGCCCATGAATTGCATTTGGGAACACAACAATAGTCATTTCTGGTCGAAGACATTTTAGATAGGATAATATTATCTACATTCATTTGAATTTGTCCAATAGAGATGAATGTACAATAGAATATGCGCGCAGAAGCTCCTGACTTCACGTCAGTGCTTGAACCAATTTTAATTTTAGTGGCTGTCAGAGGTATGTCATCAGATGTCGTTGGAATGCTGGATTAATCCAGCGACATGGACGACGTCGTCCAAATGACTGTATACACATTTGGACGACGTCGTCGTTTAGAAACGAACGACGAGAATCTTATCGTTGCGATTTAATCGTTCCACGAATTTTCGCCTTTACCAGGAAGTATCGACACCTAGTTGTTCTATGCATCTTGCACCTGTGATATGAACTAGCGACCCGATATTACTTCACTGCGTTGTGTTGTATCATAAATCAGGTTTTCTATATCCCTGAATGCGGAGATCTAATGACATGATCGATGAAGAAGTTATTATAACTTTAATCCAAATGAAACTTGTAGAATGCATTGCCATTAATAATTAGGCAAAAACTTTGAACGCAGAAAATATCAATCAGCCATAAATGGATAGCAGAGGTTATTGGGCACGCAGGAACAGTTTGATCTTCTTGAGGTATCATAACATGATTCATTAAAAATCGAGTTATTTCTGTTAATGATATAAAGGTTTGGTCAACTAGGTGAATTAATTCTACAGGCTGTCCCGGTATTAAGTTAAAAAATTGTTTCAAGCACTGACGTGAAGTCAGGAGCTTTTGCGCGTATGTTCTATTGTCCATTCTCCTGTATTGGACACTCTTAATCGAATTTAACATGGTAATTTTATGAGGACAGTATCACTAGAAATCTTCTAAAAAATCATTGAAAAATTTCTATATATCGGAAACTATTCCTCCGACATCTCTGAAATTTGGCGAGAGCCTTCAGAACCTAACTCTACTGCCAATTTTCAAGTTTGTACACGATCGGATCCATTTTATTGGAGATCGGATCAGCCTTGTGTGAGTTCAGTAGCTGGATGAGTTATCGTTGCCTAGATAACTTTCGAACGAAAAGAGATAGGGACTTTTCAGGGTAGGTTGCGCATCCGGATGAAAAGGTCAAGTTGGATTTTGGGCATCATCGGTCCATCGGTTTCGGAGTTATACCCACCTTGATAACCTTGATAACTCAAAAAATATAGACTCGATTGAATTGAAGCTTGGTAACTAGTTGTAGAATATCGACTTAAAGACGTGTGTAAACTTCGTAAGAACCGTTCCCCTGAAAATTTTTTCAAATTTACGAAAAAAAATTGGTTCAGGCTCTGACGTGAAGTCACGAGCTTTTACGCGTATGTTCTATTGTCCATTATTCTGTATTGCACAATCTTAAATGAATTTACCATGGTAAATTCTATTGTCTTTACTCCTGTATTTTACCATCGAATATACCATGGTAAATTCGATAAACAGTGTGCAATATAGGAGAATGGACAATAGAGCATACGCGCAAAAGCTCCTGACTTCACGTCAGCGCTTGAACCAATTTTTGCGCGTATGTTCTGGGGAACATCGCGTTATCATTCTGCCCAAATGTCTGTAACTTTCTAATTTTTTGACGAAAATGGTCTCAAACGATTTCGTTCGACTCCCCAATGAATAATTCGAGGTCATATTTGATTCTGTCCGGCCGGCCGTCCGGCCGTTGCCACGATAACTTGAGAACGGAAAGAGCTAGCGACTTGAAATTTTCAGGGTAGGTGGCGCATCCCAATACGACGGAAAAGTTCGTTAATGGGCATAATCGGCCCAATGGTTTCCGAGTAATAATTTTGTTTTTAACTAATATGAATCCGATCGAATTGAAACTTGGTGAGTAGTTGTAGAATATGAACCTAAGCACGTTTGTGAAATTTAGTGCGAATCGTATGGCTAGAAAATTATTAAAAAATCATTAAAAAATATTTTTGTTGTCACGATAACTTGAGAACGGAATGAGATAGCGGCTTGAAATTTTCAGGTTAGGATGTGCATTGGAACGCGACATTTGAGTTCGTTTATAAGCATAATTGCCAAACGGTTTTAGAGTTATAGCCCTCTGAAATTTGGTTGTTTTTTTCTCCTCATTAACTCGAAAAATACTAAACCGATTGAATTGAAACATGGTTATTAGTTATAGAATGCCAACGCGAAAATTCTTGTAAAATTTCGTGAGGATAGTATTTTCAGAACATTTTTAAGAAATCATTGAAAATTAAAAAAAAAATTCTATATATCAGTAACTATTCGTCTGAAATTGCTGAAATTTTGCAAGAGCTTTAAGAACCCAACTCTACTGCCAAGTTTTAAGTTTTAACACGATCGTTCAAATGTTGTTGGAGATTCGAGCAGCCTTGTGTGAGTTTAGTAGATGGGTGACCGTTGCCTCGATAATGGGTGACCGTTGCCTCGATAACTTTCGAACAAAATGAGACAGGGACTTGCAATTTTCAGGGTAGGTTGCGTATCCAAATGGGAGAGTTGAGTTCGTTTTTGGGCATAATCGGTTTAACGGTTTCCGCGTTACGCCTACCTGGAATATTATTTCCTCGATAACTCAAAAAATAAAGATTCGATCGAATTGAAGCTTGGTTACTAGTTGTTGAAAATCAACTTAAAGACGTGTTTAAAATTTTTTAAGAACCGTACCCCTAGAAAATTTGAAAAAAATTACGAAAAAAAATTTTTGTAAGAACCGTAGGTAGGTACCCCTAGAACAATTCAAAAAAATTACGAAAAAAAAAATTGGTTCAAGCACTGACGTGAAGTCAGGAGCTTTGGCGCGTATATTCTATTGTCTATTCTCCTGTATTGGACACCCTTTATCGAATTTACCATGGTAAATTATGTTGTCCATTCTCCTGTATTGGACACTTTATTCGAATTTACCATTGTAAATTTGAATTAATTATGTTGTCCATTCTCCTGTATTGGACACTTAATTCGAATTTACCATGGTAAATTATGTTGTCCATTCTCCCGTATTGGACACTCTAATTCAAATTTTACATGGTAAATTCGAATTAAGTGTCCAAATTCGATTAAGGGTGTCCAATACAGGAGAATGGACAATAGAACATACGCGCCAAAGCTCCTGACTTCACGTCAGGGCTTGAACCAATTTTTTTTACTAGTGATAGACATTGGGCTTCGGTAATTGTCATTCAATAAAAAAACATCAGAGTTCTTGAACTGTGAAGTTTTGTTCAAACATCTTTCCTCTTTGCTATTCTGCTAGCGATCATTATTATTTTTAGTTGTTTTTTCTCTTTTAAGGCTACCATAATAGCGTCATTAACCGCTATTTTCCTTCGACAAGTGCTATCTCGGATTACAATATTACATGCCTTGCCGTTGTGAATATCGTTATTAATTGAATGAACCGTATCCATCAGAGTATCACAGTGTCGTCTCGTGGCTTAATAGACTACAGGCCATGGTGAAAAAATTATGGGTCATTTGAACCACCAGGTGACCTATCTAGAACGATATAAGAGCATAAAATAATAAGATTCAGCACTATGCCGTCACTTGTAAGCTTTCCAACTGAGTACAGGTGAGAATTCGAAAGTACAGGTAAAGTGAGTACATTTTGGTCACATATTTTTGTACGGCATTCTTACCACCGATAGATCCATGAAAAATAATAAGAAAACGCGCAGTGCCGTAAAAAAATGGTGCGCCACAAAGTTGAATTTTTTTATTTTCCAACAATTACCAGGGTAAATTTGGTCATTTGATTTTGTACGGCATCTGTGTCATACTATTTCAATGCTGCTTCTAATCCATTATTCCGCAACGCCGTACAAAAATCATGCGACAAGGGGAAAAAATCGAGGGTTGCAATCCCCTCTCTTTCCGTAGTCCAGGGGGTCTATTCTCGACCATACGCAATTTGCACGATCGTGCGCATCTCTATAGCAATATATAGAATATGCGACCGATCGTTAAAATTGCGAATGGTCGAGAATAGACCCCCAGGGGGTGATTTGACACCACATGAAATAAATTTATTTTGAAAGTATTTTATGCATAGATAATATGTTTCCATATGCCGTACATTTTCGTTGGTCCAAAGGGGAAAAAACTGAAAAAGAAAAAATCCATATAACGAAATGTAAGGTGAAATTTTTTGTATAACTCATGTAGATAGTTTATTCGTACTAATTTTCATAGTCTTTTCGTGATTCTAGGTTCCTAGTCAGAAACTATGTTAAATATGGGTTTGTATACTATCGATTTATACCAAAATAGCTGGCCCGGCAGACTTCGTACTGCCTCCTCAACGCCTGCCCAACGCCAACGCCAACGCCAACTCCAAATCCAAATCCAAATCCAACTCTAACTCCAACTCCATCTCCAACTACGACTCCGACTCCTACTCCGACTCCGACTCCGACTACGACTCCGACTCCGACTCCGACTCCGACTCCGACTCCGACTCCGACTCCGACTCCGACTCCGACTCCGACTCCGACTCCGACTCCGACTCCGACTCCGACTCCGACTCCGACTCCGACTCCGACTCCGACTCCGACTCCGACTCCGACTCCGACTCCGACTCCGACTCCGACTCCGACTCCGACTCCGACTCCGACTCCGACTCCGACTCCGACTCCGACTCCGACTCCGACTCCGACTCCGACTCCGACTCCGACTCCGACTCCGACTCCGACTCCGACTCCGACTCCGACTCCGAATCCGACTCCGACTCCGACTCCGACTCCGACTCCGACTCCGACTCCGACTCCGACTCCGACTCCGACTCCGACTCCATTTCCACCTCCATCTCCATTTCCACCTCCATCTCCATTTCCACCTCCATCTCCATTTCCACCTCCATCTCCATTTCCACCTCCATCTCCATTTCCACCTCCATCTCCACCTCCAACTCCAATCCAACTACAACTACTACAACTCCAACTACAACGCCAACTCCATAACCAATGCCAACCACAATACCTACTCCAACTCTAACTCCAACCCCAACGCCAACTTCAACGCCAACTCAAACTCCAACGCCAAAAACATTTTCCAGTAGACCAAATTGTAAATCTAAACCATTCTCGAATCTCCACGAACACACACAAAAAATTTCATCAAAATCGGTCCAGTCGTTTAGGAGGAGTTCAGTCACATACACACGCACACAAGAAATATATATATTAAGATATAGACATGTTGTCACTAATAATTCCAAAATACAACATATTTTTGAGTACTCATGACACTGAAGTTAGCAGACACCTGTAAAATTTAAGCTTTCAGTTCAGAAATGAATATGTGGAAAAAAAATATTTAAAAAATTTGTACTTACAGTTTTTTGAATTATGCAGATGTGCAATTTTTTTTTTCATTTTTCAAAAATAATTTTTTCAATTAAAAAAATCATAAAAATTGTTACATGTCTGCTAATTTCAGTATCATAAGTACTCGCATATTTTCGGAGCAACGTTCTGTTTCGACGTTTAGCATTTGTAGGGAATATCGTATTTTATTCGGATTTTTTATTATTATCATTAAATATATCGAATTTTTCTAAAAAATGATTGTTTTATTTATTCACATCATTACAATGAAACAAATCAATTATATGTATGTATCAATAATGTTCGAAGTATATATTGAACCAAAAAGTATACAGTGCGCGTCAAAATTATGGAACAAAATCATTTTCTCAGAGGAAAAATATTCGGCAACAAAATCCTGAAACAGGTCAATGTTTGTTTCTGTTTTACCAAATTTTTATGCATTTTTGAAGGATTTTTGTTGCACCCTGTGCCATCCCCATCAACCCTCTGAATTTTTTGAATAGGAAAGTGGGTCATGTGTACATTTTTGGCAAGATCTTTGTATCTTCTTTACAGGCGTGCGGAAATTTTCAAGAAAAAAATTTTCTTTTTCGGCAACCGTCCGGGAAGTGCCCACTTCCCGGACGCTTTTTCTTTGAGAAAGAAGCATTTCCCGGCCTAGTCCGGGAAGTACGTACTTCCCGGACTAGGCCGGAACAATCACGCCGTTTTGGTCATTGTAAATATGAAAATCTTGGTAGGTATATTTTTGATAAATGAAGTTACCATAGCACTGAGAAAACGGCTGACAGTTCATATAAAATTAGTTGTCAACATGTGATATTTTCTGTTCTGTTTAATTTGAATAAGATTCAAAATATATAAAAAAGAAATGTGTCGTCTCATTGATTTGTTATTCTACACGGTTGTCTATTTTGTCTATTCGTCCAAAAAAACCCTATTTTCCGGACTTGTTACGTAAATTACTATTTTTGAAAAATATAAAAAAAAAATTCTTGAAAACTTCTGCACGCCTGTTAAGAAGATACCAAGACCTTGCCAAAAAAGAACCACATGACCCACTTTCCCTATACAAAAAATTTAGAGGGTTGATGTGGATGGCACAGGGTGCAACAAAAATCCTTCGAAAATGCATAAAAATTTGGTAAAAGAGAAACAAAAATTGACTTGTTTCAGGATTTTGTTGCCAACTGTTTTTCTTCTGAGAATACTAATTTGTTCCATAATTTTGACGCGCACTGTATAAAACTGTTGATACTGGGATTGGCAGTTTCAATTCATGGACATAATATACGCACCATTTCAGTTCAGTTAGACGTCATAGTGATTTTATCATATAATCAATTGTTCTCTTCAAAAATATGTTAATACCGTACTGTATCAGATGGACATAAAGTACCCTTAAAATTGTAGAGTCACTTTCATCAGCCCAAAAGATATGGTCTGCATAAAAATGTACGGCATCATTCTTTCCTAATTTATCTATGTAAATACTATTTAA
This sequence comes from Halyzia sedecimguttata, assembly GCA_937662695.2. Classification (NCBI taxonomy): domain Eukaryota; kingdom Metazoa; phylum Arthropoda; class Insecta; order Coleoptera; family Coccinellidae; genus Halyzia; species Halyzia sedecimguttata. Next base: position 76,617,568 of record OW569414.2, read on the forward strand.
ACCAAGGGATGAAATGTAGAAAACTGCTATATTTCATTAATCAATGATATTTAAACTTTTACAATAATCTGCAAAGTTTCAGCTTTTGTATTTCTCTATAATTTTTTTTAGAACGGTTTCTTTTGAACGGCAATACTATAAAACAATTGTATTTTACAATATCAATATATGTTAAAAAAGAAGTTCCCGTACAGGATCAAATGACTTTACAGCTCTATAAATCAAGGATATGATGAAATTAAGATAATTATTGATATACATTCAAATGAACAATCATTTTCTGACGGCATTATTTTTAATAGTACTTTTGAGTGCTAGATAATGTTTTGGAACCGAAGCCGTACTTTTTCAAATCACCCCCTGGACCACGGAAAGAGAGGGGATTGCAACCCTCGATTTTTTCCCCTTGTCACATGATTTTTGTACGGCGTTGCGGAATAATGGATAAGAAGCAGTATTGAAATAGTATGACACAGATGCCGTACCAAATCAAATGACCATATTTACCCTGGTAATTGTCGGAAAATAAAAAAAAAATACGACTTAGTGGCGCACCACTTTTGTACGGCACTGCGCGTTTTCTTATTATTTTTCATGGATCTATCGGTGGTAAGAATGCCGTACAAAAATATGTGACCAAAATGTACTCACTCTACCTGTACTTTCGAATTCTCACCTGCAGTCAGTTGGACAGCTTACAAGTGACGGCATAGTGCTGAATCTTATTATTTTATGTTCTTATATCGTTCTAGATAGGTCACCTGGTGGTTCAAATGACCCATAATTTTTTCAACATGGGCCTGAGGTCTATAATGTTAATGTTGGGTCAATATGATTTGATTGTCGTGACGATATCCTGGATTTTCAGGGATTCCCTTCGAACTATAGGCCACATTAGCTAGCCAATTTCTAAAGATTTATACTGACTGACAAAGAAACTGCAATACCCAGAAGGAGCTGTTCGCCTCCTCGTGGTGCACCCTGGGTAACGCTAAATGAACTAGCACATTCTGGCAGTCAGACAATCCTAGGATCTCCTGACTACAAGACACACTCTCACTCTCACTCCCACGAACACGGAAATAAGAATACACATAAGTTAACAGAATTAGAACACAGCAGGTAGATGTGCATATCTCCTACACAAATGGGGCAAACAACCATCACCATACTGCGACTGTGGAGAATACCAAACGATTAAACGCATCACGGAGGAATGTCCCACAAGATTATAGAACGGCAGACCAGAAGAATTCCTGCTGGCAACCACCGGGTCGATAGATATTAACTAACTTGATATTTGCTTGTGAAAAACCTTAAGTATGTTATATTAACTTATATGTGTAAATTAGCTTTTATGCTTACTGTGTCTGAATTGCCATACGATAAATAAATAAATATAGCAAGGAGTAAATTATTGAAATTTTAAGAAAAAATGGGTTCAAGCCCTGTGGACAGGAGCTTTCTGGCGCTCTAGTTCAAACAGACAAATTATATCTCCGAAAGTATTGGTTTCTCAGAGTTGGGAATTATATCAATGTATTCATATGATAGAACTGCATCATAAAGTAAATTCAATTCAAATAATACTTTATTTATCAAGATTAAATGAGCAATCTGAGAATGAGAACTGCACCATGGAAGAAATCAAATTAAAATATCTGAACTGAATTTGACTCTTTCTTATAAAACAGGATGAAATGTACGAGTATGAACACAGATCATATAATAAAGCTTACATAGAATATTTATAGCATTGTGTGAAAACATAGAAGTACGATTCATTATTGAAATTTAGAACTTCATCTTAGCAGATTTTGAATTCAAACATCATAGAAGAATTTAAATTCAACACGAGTACCAAAAATTATCAATCCAAAACCAATAGACGAATTCTAACCAACAACGAACTCATCCGAGATATTCATTCCTCAATTCTATGATGAACGATAATAATATATCTTTCCTCAAATCTACTCCAATACACCAATATTCCAGTTTTGTTTTTAGTGGAGATATTCTGAACCCAATATTATTAACTTACCATTACCATTCCCATCATCATATGGATTGACCATCGGCATGAAAATATCAACCAACAAAAAGTATGATATTATATTATAATTCTCATATTTATAGGATTGCTGGAATGAATGACAATGAGACAACGTCATGTCTCAGGAAAATAAGTTGACATTATAACAATTCATAGAATACCCACAGAATAATTGTATCATTCTGTGAAAAAGTAGAAATACGATTTACATTGAAATTTTGAAAAATCATATCTCCGAAAGTATTAGCTTGTTAGAGTTAAAAATAATATGAATGGATTTTTATGGTGAAACTGCTTATTGAAAAAAATTTAATTTGGAATTTGTTTTGTAAAAAAAATTTTTTTTTGTTACTCCGAAACCATCTGTCCGATTTTGCCCAATAACGAACTTAGCCGAGATATTTATCCCCCAAACCTACTCTGAAAATTTCAACTGTCTAGCTCATTCCGTTCAAGAGTTATCGTGCCTACGGCCGGCCGGCCGGCCGGACAGAATGAATTTCGACCACGGATTCTTGATCAGTGAGTCGAACCAAATCGTTTAAGACCATTTTCATCGAAAAATTCGGAAATTACAGACATTTGGGCAAATTGATAAGCACTCACTTCCGAGGAACTAGAGCGCCAAAAAAACAAAGGGTTCACAATTTTTTTTAATAAATTTGTTAATAATGTGTTTGTCCACCGCTATTATCTATACACTCCCCAACACGTCTTGGCATTGATGCAATAAGATGGTCTATTTCTCCTTGAGGGATACTATCCCAAGCTACCTGTAGTTCATGTATCAGAGCCGCCAAAGTCCGTGGGGGCTGGGATAAATTTCCAAGCCTTCTACCCATGATGTCCCAAACATGCTCTATGGGCGAAAGAACGGGGGATCTGGGCGACCCTGGCAAAATATTCACATGGGCTGCTTCAAAAAAGTTTAAACTAACTTTGGCAACATGAGGTCGAGCATTATCTTGCTGAAATATCGGATTCTCGAACATGTTAAGGTAAGGGAGAACTTATGGCTCCACCATTTCTTGAAGGTAACGTAGTGCTTTCATGTTACCTCGCATAAAGACTAAAGGTTACCTACTTGCATGTTCAATAGCACCCCATACCATAACGCCTACTGTCCGGTGTACATGACGCTCAATATCAAACTGAGGTTCACGTCTTTCTCCCCGACATCGTCTAACCCTTTTTCGGCCATCATGTGCACCCAAGGAGAATCGAGATTCATCAGAAAAGAAGACCTGATGCCATTCCACATTCCAATGTTGACGTCTGCACCACTGTAATCGTTGCCGGCGATGCTCAACCGTCAGAGGTAACGAAAGATGGGGTCGATAATGCTGCTGTCCAAAAGACCTTATCCGGCAATAAACCGTTCGGAAAGTTACAAGATGGCCTTGTTCTCCTAACCACTCATCAGCGAAAGATCGAGTTGTCGCAAATAGGTATCTAATAGCTATAAGTCTTAGACGTCGACCTTGAACTTCATTTGTGCCCCTTCGACGTCCGGTGCCTACTCTTCTTCGATTTTGGACATTATCAAACCACGCTTGACAACATACCATCGCAACAGTAGTTGGATTTCTGTTCGTACGGTTAGCGATTTCTCGAAATGACAACCCCGCCTCCCGTAGACCAATAATACGACCTCGCGATAAATTCCGACTACACGTGCTCTAGGCAGTTTAACAACAACTTTGGTTCTCCTCGAACAGCTGGTTTGTTGTAAAATTCAAAAAAATTGCAAAGAACGACTACAATATTATTATTATTATTATTATTATTATATGTAAGTAACAAAAAATGTTTACATGCAAAAACGTTCTTAATGTTTCTACTCATCCCACAAAATCCAAAATCTATCCTATTATTAATTATCATAAGAATTGACGATATAAATTACATAAGGTAAGATTATTTTCCCATTTTTATGTGCTCAGTCACTCGGACCATCTATTGTATATTATTATACTGATCCTCCTAGGTCTTCCCAAAGGAGACCCCTCATAAGCTCTCGAAGAGCTTGAGCGAGTTAGGAGAACCAGTTGTGTTCTGTGCAGGGTTTCTTACTGTGTCCTTGCGCCACCTTAGGCACAGCACTGTTCATTTTTTACCTAACAGTGAATGGTGGCCACCTATGTCATATGCCATATCTGTACAATTTTGATCCAACAGTGAATATATAATATTCCATTCCACGAACATATTTGAACTTTTGATTCATCGAGTGGGAGGATTAGATGTAATTGAGTTAGATATGTATATGGATTTAATAGCTGGATCTGCTAAGTAATCGGTTTTTAACTATGAACTTTTGCCATATTTAGCACAGCACTATTAATTTTCTTCCTAACAGTGATTGTATATTTTCAACAAAATTAACTGTCGAAGAAAAACCACTATACAGGGTGTTTTTAGTAAAATGTCATCTCGAGATATCTATCATGAGGACAATTATAAACTTTGTAAAATCGTTGCAAGAGGAAAACCACTGCTATACAGATGTTGGGTTTCACGAAGCTGCGATTAGCTTAATCGTGGATTTAATTCGATGGTTTCAGCAAAAAGGAGAGCGTTTTTCGAAAAATTACAGCTCAAAAAGGAGTTGACCGATTCTGATGAAACTTTGTGTGCGTGTGTTGCGGCGGTTCCCAATTGGTCCCGATACGTGGCGCTACAATCGATCTATAGGAACTCAAAAACGACTGAGCCAAATTTGATGAAACTTTGTATTTGTGTTTCAGTGTTTTTCTGGTTCACAATAACATCCGGTAGGGAGCGCCCCAAGATAAAACTTTGTGTGCGTATTTGAGTGGGTCTTAGAGTCACAATAGGAAACTGGAAGCTGGCGCTGCATGCGGTTTATAGGAAGAACGGCTGGACCGATTTCAACTAAACTTTGTGTGTGTATCTGAGTATGTGTCAGGTCCACAATATACCCCGGTAGGTGGCATTGCAATCGGTCTATAGGAACTCAGAAATTGCTCGACCGATTTTGATGCACCTTTACTTTTGAGTTACTTTTTGTGGTCTGAATCTCAATAAACATTATTGTTATTATTATTAGTTTGTGAGTGGGTGTCGAGGTTACAATAGAAACCCGGTAGGTGGCGCTATATTCGGTTTATCGACATATTTCGATGGGATTTTCGTGCGAGTGAACTACCGGTTCAATTGATCTACCGATAATATTGATCTACTGGAAAAATGCAGATCTACCGGAAAATGTAGATCTACCAGAAAAATGTGAATCTATGGCTAGGTAGATCTGCTGGCTCATCTGAATCCAAAAATATGGACTACTGTCCACTAGTCCCAATACTAAAATGAAGATGGGTTTCATAGAAAAGGAACAAAAAAACTTTTTTGAAAATGTTACTATAAACGTGACGTTTTTTTGGACGTTAGGAGGGGGGTTAGGGGGAAATTTCCAGGGGTTTTATCGAGGAAAAATACGGAAGTTTCGTAGGGTTTCACGTTTTCGGAGCGAAAAGACGGGGGTGTATTTTAAAAAAATCGCAAAAACGCCGATTTTGGCAAAAGGTGCAAAATTGTGTGGAGGCATCCGGAGAAACGGTGGCGTTCGGAACGGAGGTATTTGCAGGAACGCGAAGACGAGATTCGAAATTAGTCCGTAACACGGCCCTTTTTTAGATTCTCTCTTTCGTTTGCCCGGAATATCGATAGGAAAATGTGATTTTTCGCGAAAATCGACAAAATTCTGACGTATCACGTATTTCTGTGGCGAATTTTAACGCGGCTCCTTCAAAGTCGACGTTTTCGGTCCGAACGAGCCACGATAAATGTCAAATCGAATTTGAATTTCGAACGGAATCATTCGAAAATCTTGGAATCGTCTAGGAAAACCGTGAGAAATATGAACGAGTAATCGATTTCGATCGATCGCTTGACAGGATTGACGAAATTGTTAAAATCAAAAGTCGGAAATCATCCAGGTACTATAATAGTTATTTATGTAATAAGGATCATAAAGACGATCATTATGGTACAAGTCGTGAATGTTATCGGGCGAGGCGTAGCCGAGTCCGATAACATGGCGTGTGCCATAATGATTGTTTATGATTCGTATTACATACAAAATTTTATCTGATGGCATTTATATCAATACATTTTCGAAAAATTAAAAACTGCATTTTCGACATGTCACAATGGCAACTATTTTTAAAGGAGTAAGTATTGTGTAGTTTCTAATATTAGTAGGTGAGTGAGCTGTGCTTTGCCATTTCCTTGACAACGTCATCAGGTTGTAACGACAATATTTATTTATCGCTGTCAAACTCAATAATTATTGTCAGGTAGAAATTAATATAATTTAAAAAATGAGTGATTCTGATGCTGATAGTTTACCTTCTGATTTGGAAGAAATGTCGAGAAATATCGTGGACTCCCTTTTGCCGGAAAAATCACGGAGTGTATATGAAATGGTGTTTAATCGGTACGAAGAATGGTGTTCTGCTAAAAAAATCAAGAATATCACTCATGAAAAAGTATTGTTGGCTTACTTTGAATGCTTATCTAAGGAAAGAAAACCATCTTCTCTTTGGTCGTATTATTCGATGATAAGAAGTATTTTATCAACAAGAAAAAACGTCGATATTAGTAAGTACCTACAGCTGGTTGCATTACTAAAACGTAAATCAGAAGGTTACAGAGCTAAAAAATCCAAAATTTTTACTAAACAAGATGTTACAAAGTTTTTAACGGAAGCATCAGATGATACACACTTATTTAATAAAGTTGCCATGATAATTGGACTAAGTGTAGCATGCAGAAGAGAGGAATTGACAAATATGCTTGTTGAAAATGTAATAGATGAAGGATCCGTTTTTAGAATTACATTACTGAATACAAAAACAAAGGTAATGCGAGAATTTTTTGTAACTTCGGGAAATATCCCAGGATTGAATATGGTAGAACTTGTCAGACAATATGTGAAAATACGACCTTGCAACACAAACCATCTACGTTTTTTTGTCACTTATAGAAATAAGAAATGCACAAAACAACCCGTTGGAATACATACCTTTGGTGAAATGCCAAAAGTTATTGCCACTTTCTTGAATTTACCTCGCTCTGAAGAATATACCGGACATTGTTTTCGGCGATCGTCTGCTTCGTTTTTGGCTGATTCTGGAGCTGATCTGTGTACCGTGAAACGCCATGGCGGATGGAAAAGCAATACTGTCGCTGAAGGTTACATCGAAAATTCGAAAGAGCAAAAGAAAAAAATATCAGAAGCAATTTTTGGTGCCAACAACCAAACAGGAAAGTTTGCCAACAATCATCAACTACTGATGTAAAAACTGTAGAATCCACTGGAATTAATATTACAAATTGTAGTAATTGTTCTTTTACCATTTATAATAAATAGTTTTGTACATAGTTATGCATTTTGAATAAACTTTTTTGATCAAACCAATACATGTTTTCCTTATAGAATTTCATTATGGTACTTAGTACCATAATGAATTCATTATGGTACTTAGTCCCATAATGAGCTTCCTTATGTCATCAAAATTGAGTGACATAACGTTGTCATTATGACATGCCATCAGATAAAATCTTTATATGCCAGAACATCGGAAGGAATCCACGAAGCTGGCATGGCCGAGCGGACTAAGGCGTTGGAATCTGGATGTATAGCTCCCGACCCTCGCGGAGCGGCGGGATCGAATCTCCGAGCGTCCGAGATAGCTTTTTCTTAGTTTTTTTTTCATTTTTACCCAATGAAAAACTTGAAGGAGCGAAATCTATAATGAATATCCGTTCGATCGGACGCATTTTTGCATTAAAATTACGCAAAATATTCAAATATTAAACAGAAAATTAACTATACAGGGTGTTTCAAGTGAAATGTCACCCCTAGAGATGTATCGTAAAGAGAATTCTCAACACTGTAAAACCGCTACGAAAAGATAACCGCTGCTATACGGAGTGTTTTTAAAAAAATGTCAACTCCGAAATGACTTGACCGATTTTGATGAAACTTTGCGTGTGTGTGTCGGCGTGTCCTTGCTTCACAATAGCATCCGGTAGAGGTGGCGCTGATAATGCTCTATCTATAGGAACTCAGAAATGGCTCGACCGATTTTGATTGGATCTCAGGGTAACAATAGGTAACCGGTAGGTGGCGCTGTATACGGTTTATAGAAACTCAAGAACGGCTGAACCGATTTCGATGAAACTTTGTGTGTGTATCTGAGTATGTGTCAGGTTCGCAATATACCCCGGTAGGTGGCGCTGCTATCGGTCTGTAGAAACTCAGAAATGCCTCGACCGATTTTGATGTAACATTGTGTACGTGTTTGAGTGGCTCTCAGTGTCACAATAGAAACCCGTTAGGTGGCACTGCATTCGGTTTATAACAACTCAAGAACGACTGGACCGATTTCGATGAAACTTTGTGTGTGTATCTGACTAAGTTCCAGATCCACAATATTCCCCGGTAGGTGGCACTATAATCGGTTTACAGGAACTCAAAAATGGTTTTACCGATTTTGATGAATCTTTGTGATTGTGTTTCGGAAGGCCTTAGGTTCACAATACGATTCGGTAGGAAGCGCTATATTAGGTTTTCAGCAACTCAAAAACTCCTGACATATTTCGATGGGACTTTCGTGTGTGAATGATTCTCAGAATCACAACAGGACCCGTTAGATGGCATTGAACTACGGGTTCAATTGACCTACCGATTATATTGATCTACCAAAAAAATGTAGATCTACTGGAAAAATGCAGATCTACCGGAATAATGTAGAACTACCAAAAAAAATGTAGATCTACCGGGAAAATGTAGATCTACCGGAAATCATGTAGATCTACCGGAAAAATGTAGATCTACCGTAAAAATGTAGATCTACCAAAAAAATGTGGATCTATTGCTAGGTAGATCTGCTGGCTCATCTGAATCCCAAAATATGGACTGCTGGCTACTAGTTTTTGACTCACTAACCAAATATTTTCAAAGTACGAATTATATAAACAAACTAAAACAGAAATTAATATGACGTTTCTTATATGTAGACAAGATGACATGATTGAACAGTGAACACAGACAGATAGAATTCGGATTATGTGAAAACATAGAAGTACGATGTATTATTGAAATTTTAATAATCATATCTCCGAAAGTATTATCTTGGTAGAGTAGAAAATGACATCAGTCAATTTTTATGGTGAAAATACAACTTAAAAAAATTGAATTTGAACCTTGAAATGTAACAAAAAAAATTTTTTTTCGTTACACCGAAACCATCAGGCCAATTTAGCCTAATAACGAACATAATCTAGATATTTATATGCCAAATTTTTCGGTCATGGTAGTGGTTACCAATATTTGGTGTGTTTCCTGAAAATTGATCATTAACTCCATCTTGTTAGTTTCATAAATTACATAATCAGTTTTTCAATTTCGTGACATTTTATAGATTTGGTTAGGAATTACGAATATCCACCGAAAAACAGACAAAATGTTTATCAAGTAAGGTTATATTCTTCTTCTTTTCACATAAAAGTCATGAAATACAGTTTTGTCAGCTCATAAATCAATGAATTTTGACCTACTTGATAGCAATATTGCTGGGAGAAAATTGATAACCAACATTGCTATAATAGTCCGAACAGAATACTTAATACCATAGCCACATTGTTAAAAATTAGGAGGACAGCAATATGATTTGAATAGCAATGTTTATAGCAATACGCAAACAGAATAGGTCTGAATTAGGGAATCCAATCCCGCACCAAAACCTCTTTCCCGCAAACGCGCGGGATTGAAATAACCAATCCCACTGATCCGCAAGAATGCGGGATTGTTGAAAATATATATACTCTTTGTACTCAACCTAATAAAAATGCTAATATAAAAAGGTCTTATGCTATCAAAAACATACTATAGTAGTAGCATAATAGTTTTGTATGTGCCGAAGACGAAAAACTGTCTCTTATTGTCGTGCCTGCAAATTGCAAGCAGGCGAAACAAGAGACAGTTTTTCGCCGAGGTGCATATTACATTTTTTCGTCGACCTCAACATACTTTCATGAATTTCGGACCACTTAAATAACTTCACTATAGCAAATACAGTTATTCTCACATACACTTATGTTTGTATTGAACCGTATCATGCCGTATCCATAGTGACCACAGCACTGACAGTTATTCTTACAGACACTTATGTTTGTATTGGGCCGTATCATGCCGTATCTATAGTGACCACAGCGGACGAGAAAGTCTTTTTGCGGACGAAAAAGTACTTTTTCGTCCGCAAAATACTTGCCTTCAATAAGAGTCGATTTTACAGCCGAAAATTAGTACGTAAAATGTCACTTATCATAGAGGTCGACAAAGAGAGTACTTTTTTTTTGGGCCTTTTGCGCTTTCATTTTATAGAATACGGAATTTTAATATGAATCCCGCAGATCCCGCACGAAAAACCCCGCAATGTTGACCCCGCAGAATTTCAGAGGTATCCCGCATTTGCTGGATCCAGCATTTGCGGGATTGGATTCCCTAGTATGAATATCTGTGCTTACTTTAAACCATCGATACAAGATGCATAGAATAATATTCTATGCATCTATCATCGATGTAATCTTTCATCGAGTCTTATATTTATATATTCAGTTCATCTTAGCAAGATTCAATCTAACCACAGATAGATGCATAGAATACATGGTGAAGGCACTCTTTGATATATTTTCGGTCGATTTGCGGTCCAAATACTGTCAAAATACAAGGATTTTGTTCTACTTCAGTTTTCCCGGCAGTGGAAATTTTATGGGCAAAATTATCGACATGTCAAATTAAATTTGAATCTTTGTTTATTCTAGTTTCTTGTGTAAAGTCGTACCTGGTCGTACCGTTTGCTGAAATTTAATATTTTGAGTATTTTGTTCAACGTTCTTGTTTTCCGCGCCGAAAGGTACTATTCTCTATTTCAGTATCGTAATGAGTTCATTCCAGCACTAAAAACAGTGCTGGAATGAACTCATTCCCGCATTGTTTCTAGTTATATTTTTCGTTTTGTGGTAGTCAGTACTGACATTCGATCCTATCAAATTTCAACACACGTCAATTATTGTCAATATAAGATAATCTGGATGAAGTGAAATAATTGTTGAGAGGAAAGGTTTTATTTCCATCAAAAAATTATGTACTAGAGATTTCTTTGCTGCTAATTTTGAATCATTCATGATATTAGGAAACTGTTGAATCTGATCTCCATGCTCTACGTACAATTCAAATTCCGTGATCTGTCAACTTTCGTAACAGTCACACCAACTGCCAAGACACAATACAAAAGTCACTAGGATGTATAATCACAATTTTTCATTAAATTTCAACAGTATTTTACAAAACTTGCCTGAAATAGAGAAAATATCGTCTAATACTCGTTGCAGAAGGCAATTCCAACACTCATGCGTAAGAAAACTCGCTCCTTCGTCGCTCGTTTTCGAATTTCGCATTCGTGTTTGAATATCAGCCCATTCTGCAACTTGTTTTAGAATATACTATTTTCATTTCGAAATCGACCTTAGCGGCACCATCGTTTACAAAGTGAAGTAGTACATAAAGTATGTGATTTGACAATTCTAGGTCAGTTTTTCGGCCGAAAATTTTAACAGGAATTACCAGGAAGTGTCGAACCTTGTTATTCTATGCATCTTGCACCTGTCATATGAACTACCGACCCGATATTACATTACTGCGTTGTGTTGTATAATAAATCAGGTTTTCTATATCCCTGAATGCGGAGATCTAATGACATGATCGATGAAGAAGTTATTATAATTTTAATCCAAAAGAAACTTGTAGAATGCATTGCCATTAATAATTAGGCAACAACTTTAAAAGCAGAAGACATCAATCAGCCATTAATGGATAGCAGAGGTTATTGGGCATGCAGGAACAGTTTGATCTTCTTCAGGTATTATAACATGATTCATTAAAAATCGAGTTATGTCTGATAATGATATAAAGGATTGGTCAACTAGGTGAATTAATTCTACAGGCTGTCCCGGCATTAAGTTAAAAAATTGGTTCAAGCAATGATGTGAAGTCAGGAGCTTTTACGCGTATGTTCTATTGTCCATTATCCTGTATTGGACACTCTTAATCAAATTTACCATGGTAATTTCATGCGGACAGTATCACTAGAAATTTTTTTTAAAATCATTGAAAACATTCTATATATCAGAAACTATTCCTCCGACATCTCTGAAATTTTTCGAGATCATTCAGAACCTAACACTACTGCCAATTTTCAAGTTTGAACACGATCGGATCCATTTTGTTGGAGATCAGAGCAGCCTTCTGTGAGTTCAGTAGCTGGATGAGTTTCATTGCCTAGATAACTTTCGAAAGAAAGAAGATAGGGACTTACAATTTTCAGGGTAGGTTGCGCATTCGGATGGGAAGGTCAAGTTCGATTTTGGGTATAATCGGTCCATCGGTTTCGGAGTTATACCCACCTTGATAACCTTGATAACTCTAAAAATATATAGACTCGATTGAATTGAAGCTTGGTAACTAGTTGTAGAATATCGACTTAAAGACGTGTGTACTTCGTAAGAACCGTACCCCTGGAATTTTTTTCAAAATTACGAAAAAAAAAATGGTTCAGGTACTGACGTGAAGTCAGGAGCTTTTACGCGTATGTACTATTGTCCATTATTCTGTATTGGACACTCTTAAACGAATTTACCATGGTGAATTCTATTGTCTGTTCTCCTGTATTTCACCATCGAATATACCATGGTAAATTCGATAAAGAGTGTGCAATATAGGAGAATGGACAATAGAGCATACGCGCAAAATCTCCTGACTTCACGTCAGCGCTTGAACCATTTTTTTGCGCGTATGTAATGGGGAACATCGCGTTATGATTTTGCCCAAATGTCTGTAAATTTCGAATTTTTTGACGAAAATGGTCTCAAACGATTTAGTTCGACTCCCCAATGAAGAATTCGAGGTCAAATTTGATTCTGTCCAGCCGGCCGTCCAGCCGTTGCCACGATAACTTGAGAACGAAAAGAGCTAGCGACTTGAAAATTTCAGGGTGGGGGGCGGATCCCAATACGACGGACAAGTACGTTAATGGGCATAATAGGCCTAGTGGTTTCCGAGTAATAATTTTGTTTTCAACCAATATAAATCCGATCGAATTGAAACTTGGTGACTAGTTGTAGAATATGAACCCAAGCACGTTTGTGAAATTTTGAGCGAATCGTATGGCTAGAAAATTATTAAAAAAATATTTTTGTTGTCACGATAACTTGAGAACGGAGAGAGATAGCGGCTTGAAGTTTTCAGGTTAGGATGTGCATCAGAACGCGACATTTCAGTTTGTTCATGAGCATAATCGGCCGATCGGTTTTAGAGTTATAGCCATCTTAAATTTGGTTGTTTTTTGTTCCTCATTAACTCAAAAAATACTAAACCGATTGAATTCAAACATGGTTATTAGTTGTAGAATGCCAACGCGAAATTTCGTGAGGATAGTATTCGTAGAAAATTTTTAAAAAATCATTGAAAATTGAAAAAAAAATTCTATATATCAGTCGATCGATAATCGGTCTAACGGTTTCCGAGTTATACCCACCTGGAATATTATTTCCTTGATAACTCAAAAAATAAATATTCGATCGAATTGAAGCTTGGTAACTAGTAGTAGAAAATCAACATAAAGACGTGTTTAAAATTTTGTGAGAACCGTACCCCTAGAAAATTTGAAAAAAATGACGAAAAAAAAATTTTAAGAACCGTACCCCTAGAAAATTAAAAAAAAAATCACGAAAAAAAAATTGGTTCAAGCACTGACGTGAAGTCAGGAGCTTTTGCGCGTATGTTCTATTGTCCATTCTTCTGTATTGGACACCCTTAATCGAATTTACCATGGTAAATTATGTTGTCCATTCTCCTGTATTGGACATTCTTAATTCGAATTTACCATGGTAAATTCGATTAAGGGTGTCCAATACAGAAGAATGGACAATAGAACATACGCGCAAAAACTCCTGAAATCACGTCAGTACTTGAACCAATTTTTTTTTTTATTCTTAGTTATGCGAAATTTCGCAAAAATTTGCGCGTCAACATTCTACATCTAAATACCATGTTTGAATTAGATCGGATTCGTATTTTTTGTGTTATTGAGGAAATAATAACAAAATTTCAGATGGGTATAAATCCTTAACCGATTGGCCAATTATACCTTCTAACGAACGCACATGTCGCATACGGATGTGCAACCTAACCTGGAAATAACGAGTCGCTATTACTTTACGTTTTCAAGTTATCGTGAGATCAATCAAAATTTTTTCATAATTTTTTATTTGAACATTTTCTTGTGATACGAACCTCACAAAATTTCACGTACGTCTTTGTGTCGGTAATCTTAAACTAGTAAGTAAGCTTCAATTCGATCGGATCTGTATTTTTTGAGTTATAAGGAAAACAATTTTCAAGATGGGTTTAACTACGAAACCGTCTGGCCAATTCAGCCAAACAACGAACCTAACTGTCCCAGTCGGATGCGCTACCTACCCTGAAAATTGTAAGTCGCTATCCCTCTTCGTTCTAAAGTTAACGTGGCAAAGGTCACCCATCCAGCTACTGAACTCACCGAAAGCTGCTAGGATCTCCAACAATATAGATCCGTTCATGTTCAAATTTTGAACTTGGCAGCAGAGTTAGGTTCTGAAGACTCTCGCAAAATTTCAGCGATATAAGACGAATAGTTTCTGATATATTAAATTTTTTTCAACTATTTTCAAATATTTTTAAAAAATTTTGTAGTGATATGATCCTCACGAAGTTGTGCAAGAATTTTAGCGGTGGCATTCTACAACCGTTTCGATTTATTGAATAAATAAGAACCAAATTTCAGATGGGTAAAACTCCAAAACCGTTTGGCTGATTATGCTTATAAACAAACTGAAATGTCACATTCAGAGTCACAACCTAACCTTAAAATTTCAAGTTACTGTCTCTTTCCGTTCTCAGGTTATCGTGACATAAATAATGATTTTTAATGTTTTTTTTTATTTTCTAGCGATACGAATCTCACATAATTTCATAAACGTCCTTAGGTTTGTATTCTACAACTACTCACCGAGTCTCAATTTGATCGGATTTGTATTGGTTGAAAACAAAATTACTCAGAAACCATTAGGCCGATTATGCCCATTAACGAACTTGTCCGTCGTATTGGAATGCGCCACCTACTCTGAAAATTCCAAGTCGCTAGCTTTTTCCGTTCTCAAGTTATCGTGGCAACGGCCAGACGGCCGGCCGGACAGAATCAAATTTGACCTCGAATTCTTCATCGGGGAGTCGAAACAAATCGTTTGAGACCATTTTCGTCAAAAAATTCGAAAGTTACAGACATTTGGCCAAAATGATAACGCGATGTTCCCCAGAACATACGCGCAAAAAATAATAAAAGTACCTGAATAACCCAGCAGGAAAACTTCTACACGAACAGTCGTACCTCTGGAATTCCCAACTTTTCGAGAATCTCAAGAAATAAGCCTACGGAAGACATTTAAATACCTTGTTGCGCAACTTGAAATACACCAGTTTCAAAATGTAGTAGTACTACGAAACCCGAGTCACTGTTAAACCTTAATAAAATATAGTGATAGGATAGGAAACTAAGTAATTTCATTCGAGAGTTCAAGATGTCCTAAGACAGAAGGAAGTTTTAATATTGCAGATTTCAGTTCTATATAGCACTTCCTGATACCTTGTCTCTGCTTCTTTAAAACTGCTTACGGCATTTTCAATTTCAAAGCGAACAGTTCTTTATTATTCGAACATAATGATCTGTGATAATATCTTGTCTACGATGGAACATTATGTTGAATTGGCAACGTCTCAGAGAATTGTTTTGACATTGACGATATTTCAGGAGTGCCAACCTTCCTGAGTTTTAGTTACAAAAACGTGATAGACCTAAATCATGGCCCACCGGGAGACTTTATAAAAGTGAATGGAGTATAGATATATCCATAATAAACATTTCTACATGAATCATATGGATGTATATGACATACATTTATCCTTTTGACGGTTAGTAGGCACCAGAAGACTTTCAATCGAAATTAATTGCAACCGTTCTTCTATTTTTTTGCAACTGCAAGTGCACCTCATCATATGTGAAAACTGCAATTTGATGCGCTCCACTTTTGAATTAGATTAGCGGCAACACCGATCAGGACGATTAAGAATCAGCCCCAGCTTCGAAGAGCAATTTGAATATGACTCTCACTTGCCCGTGCTAGACTAAATTAATTAGATCAAAGTGGTATTTCTATCCGAGTAATTTTGCGAAATGAGAGTGGAGACGGTTGGAAACACCTTCATTAGTACGTTTGATACATTTCTTTTCAAACCGGATGTTTGTTACTGCCGTTAGGGCGATTGGCGCGATTTTTGAGATGACTATCGGAATCATTCGAATAACTTTCCTTATAGTGTGAATGATATGGATATAGATTGGTGTCATGTCCAAATTGAGAATGTATCGAATCATTATTACATTTTCGAACTGAAATACATATTGATAATTCCAAGAGCACTCACGTGACGGCAGGCGCTTAATCAGGCTAGTTAATTTAATGATCAATAAACACACAACAAAACTTATATTGAATCATTGAATGGTTTCTTTCTGGGTTTTCTCTCCCAAACTCTGAAAAATATCTATAAAATAAAAATGAATTATTTTGTGATTTGCTCTGCGTAAGAATCACAAAAACAAAATATTTGTCAGAAGCAATCAATCGAACAATGTTGCCTAACAAATAGTAACGAACCAACATCAACGAAGAAACAACTACATATATCGTAACGTTTCGGAGTCTATATCAGACTCCTTCGTCAGACGCTTAACGACAAAATCTTCAGAATTATTTTGTTGAAAGTTATTCTCAAATCTCAGAATAACAATCAACAAAATAATTTTGAAGATTTTTTCGTTAAGCGTCTGACGAAGGAGTCTGATACAGACTCCGAAACGTTACGATATAGTTGTTTCTTCGTTGATGTTGTTTCGTTGTTATTTGTTAGGCAACATTGTTCGATTGATTGCTTCTGACAAATATCTTGTATTTCTTACGCGGAAGCAAATTACAAAATGATCAATTTTTATTTTATAGATATTTTTCAGAGTTTGGGAGAGAAAACCCAGAAAGAAACCTTTCAATAATGAGTATACCTCCCACAGTATCCTTTAATGATTACTTATATGGAATCACCCAGTAATTTCAAGAAAAAAAATTCAATTTGAATACAGAGTTGTCACCCATCCAGGTACTGAACTCGCCTAAAGCTGTTTAGCTCCAGAAAAAATATAATATGTTCCCATTATGATTTCCAGTAATATATATCCGATCTATTATTAAATCTAGGACTTCGAATACCTAAGCTGATTTATTAAATATTGAGGGGCAAGTAAATATATTTTTCGTCGACCTGTATGAAAAGTGACATTTTACGTACTAATTTGCGGCCGTAAAATCGACCATTATTGAAGGCAGGTACTTTGCGGACGAGAAAGTAGTTTCTCGTCCGCAAAACTACTTTCTCGTCCGCAAAACTACTTTCTCGTCCGCTGTGGTCACTATGAATACGGTTCAATACAAACATCAGTGTATTTGTCATTTGATATTGTGAAATTATTTCAGAGATCAGAAATTCATTAAAATATGTGGAGGTCGACAAAAAATGTAATATGCACCTCGGCGAAAAACTGTCTATTGTCTCGCCTGCTTGCTATCCGAGGCGGAGCCGGCTCGGCCTCGGATAGCAATTTGCAGACTCGACTATAATAGACAGGTTTCCGTCTTTGATACATAAATAACTATTTTCGTCGACCTCTATGAAAAATGTCACTTTACGTACTAATTTGCGATCGTAAAATCGACTGTTATTGAAGGCAATTACTTTCTCATCCGCTGTGGTCACTATGAATACAGCATGATACGGTTCAATAAAAACATGTATCTGTAAGAATAACTGTCAGTGCTGTGGTTACCATGAATACGGATCAATACAAACATAAGTGTATGGGTCATTTGCTATTGTGAAATTATTTTAGAGGTCCGAAATTCATAAGAATATGTGGTGGTTCACAAAAAAATGTAATATGCACCTCGGCCAAAAACTGTCTATTGTCTCGCCTGCTTGCTATCCTTGGCACCGCCTCGGATAGCAATTTGCAGACTCGACTATAATAGACAGTTTTCCGTCCTTGGTACATAAATAACTATTATAATCCCCTTCCATTAACTGCAAAACCTAATCACTACCTATTTTCTTTCTTTCATATTTCTGGGTTGAATTATTTTGCTGGAATACAGCCACAGTGAATCCCTAATCTTTAAAATATGTCCATTTGTACAATATTTAACTCGTCACAACCCGCGATAGGCATTCAGTTTCGATTTAAATCATTGGCGCTCTTGTTCCCCGGAACAGAGTGCTTATCAATTTGCCTAAATGTCTGTAATTTTCGAATTGTTGGCTGAAAATGGTCTTAAACGATTTGATTCGACTCACTGATCAATAATACGTGATCGAAATCGATTCTGTCCGGCCGTCCGGCCAGCCGTTAACACGATAACTCTCGAACAGAATGAGCTAGACATATGAAATTTTCAGAATAGGTTTGGGACATAAATATCTCGGCTAAGTTCGTTATTGGGCAAAATCGGTGAGATGGTTTCGGAGTAACAAAAAAAATTTTTTTTTCACATTACAAATTTCAAAATAAGTTTTTCTCAAGATGCAGTTATACCATAGGAATCCAGTGATGATTTTTCAAAACTTCAATAATAAATCGTACTTCTGTGTTTTCACAGAATGCGATAATTATTCTATCTATGAATTATTATAATGTGATCTGTGTTGAATCATGTCAACTTATTTTCTTGAGACATGATATGTCAAATTTTGATATTTAATGCCCATGGTTAATCCCTATAATGATGGGAATGGTAATGGTAAATTGATAATATTGAGTTCAGAATATCTCCAGTAAAAATAAAACTGAAATATTGGCTAAAGTTTCAATTGATATAATATAATTTTCAGAGTGGATTTGAGGAAAAAATATATCGTTCATCATAGAATTGAGGAACGAATATCTCGGTTGAGTTCGTTGTTGGGTAAAATTGGTCTATTGGTTTTGGACTAATAATTGTTGGCACTCTTGTTGAATTTGAATTCTTTTATGATGTTTGAATTTAAATTCTGCTATTATGAAGTTCTATCATAAGAATCCATTGATATAATTCCCAACTCTAACCAATACTTTCGAAGATATGATTTGTCAAAGTTTGAACAAGAGCGCCAAAGCTCCTATCCACAGGGCTTGAACCAATTTTTTTTTTTAAACAGAACATAATGAAATTGGATCTTCCCAGATAAACTTACAGCTTGTCGGACACATGTCTTATGTTTATGTAAAGATCATAGAGGAACATGAAATTCATTGAAGACAGATATACGATCTAAGTATGTTTTTCAATGTGAAGCAAATAAATCTATTAATTTAACGTACCTACGAACATAGTTATATGAATTTGAACAGGAAAAGTGGTTTTTGCGCGTATGTTCTGGGGAACATCGCGTTATCATTTTGCCCAAATGTGAAATTTAATTCTGTGGTGCAATCCGGCCGTTGCCACGATAACTTGAGAACGGAAAGAGCTAGCGACTTGAAATTATCAGGGTAAGTGGCGCATCCCAATAAGACTGACAAGTTCGTTAATGGGTATAATCGGCTCAATGGTTTCCGAGTAATAATTTTGTTTTCAACCAAAATAAATCCGATCGAATTTAAACTTGGTGAATAGTTGTAGAATATAAACCTAAGCACGTTTGTAAAATTTTGTGAGAATCGTAATACTAGAAAATTTTAAAAAAATTATTAAAAAATATTATTTATGACACGATAACCTGAGAACGGAAGGAGATAGCGACTTGAAATTTTCAGGTTAGGTTGTGCATCTGAATGCGAAATTTGAGTTCGTTTATAAGCATAATTGGCCAAACGGTTTTATAATTATAGCCATCCGAAATTTGGTTGTTTTTTGTTCCTCATTAACTCGAAAAATACAAAACCGATTGAATTCAAACATGGTTATTAGTTGTAGAAGGCCAACGCGAAAATTCTTGCAGAATTTCGTGCGGATGGTATAACTAGAAAATTTCAAAAAAATGATTGAAAATAATTGAAAAAAAATTCTATATATCATAAACTATTCGTCCGGCATGGCTGAAATTTTGGAAGAGCCTTCAGAACCTAACTCTACTGAAGAGAGTTCCAAGTTTCAAGACGATCGGATCAATATTGTTGGAGAACCGAGCAGCCTTTTGTGAGTTCGGTAGCTGGATGCGAATCGTCGTATGATATGTTGTCTATGGTCGTATTTTTGCGAGAACCTTCAAAAACAAGAATGTCATGATCACATATTTTTGCACGTATGTACTTGGAAAAATGTGTTATTTCATCACAAATCTATGGGAGATGATAGCTCTACATTAGCGGTCAGACCTGGTTTTGAAAGAGATCCTCCTTAGGAGGAGGCAACTAAATATTGAAGGGATTTCTATGAACAAGAGTGAATATCTTTGAGAAATAGAGAAGGCGATTCTTCTTCAAGAGATCCATGTGCCATCAGAGGAGTATATTCGTGAGAGGGGACTTTTAAAAGGTTATGTATTATTTTTAATACGATATCGCTGAAATTTTGCTGAAGGCTTCAAAACTTAACTTTAAATTAACCACACTTTCTGATCTTGTAAGGTGATAGGCTCATTTGTGGATATTAAATCTCGTGATGGGTAGAGAGGAATTTTAGGCCAGTTTTTCTATCACTAATGAGAATATGTCTTTATGTTTCACCTCATCACCTTTAGATCTATCAATGGACATTTATTGGTTAAGAATAAATAATTGAATATTATTGGAATTCAATTGAGTTTCATTCAATATGTTAGTAACTAAACTTATAATTTTCTTTACTTTGATTATTTAAATATGACATTAATTCCAGTAATATATTTCAAGAATAATTATGTAGGTATTCTTCTCCTAAAGAAGAATTGAAGGTAGACAATAATGTGTTAATTTTTTCATCATTGCTTTCTATCCTGACTTTGCGAAAAAAAAAATTGGTTCAAGCACTGACGTGAAGTCAGTAGCTTTTGCGCGTATGTTCTATTGTCAATTCTCCTGTATTGGACACTTTTAATCGAATTTACTATGGTGAATTCTATTATCTATTCTCCCTTATTGGACAACCTTAATCAAATTTACCATGGTAAATTCGATTGAGAGTGTCCAATACAGGAGAACAGACAATAGAATTCACCATGGTAAATTTAATTTAGAGTGTTCAATACAGGAGAATGGACAATAGAACATACGCGCAAAAGCTCCTGACTTCACGAAAAAAAATTTGGTTAAAGCACAGACGTGAAGTCAGGAGCTTTTGCGCGTATGTTCTATTGTCCATTCTCCTGTATTGAACACTCTTAATCGAATTTATCATGGTGAA
Organism: Halyzia sedecimguttata; assembly: GCA_937662695.2. Classification (NCBI taxonomy): domain Eukaryota; kingdom Metazoa; phylum Arthropoda; class Insecta; order Coleoptera; family Coccinellidae; genus Halyzia; species Halyzia sedecimguttata. The sequence continues at coordinate 76,639,214 of OW569414.2, forward strand.
TTCCATTGTCTGTTCTCCTGTATTGGACACTCCTAATCGAATTTACCATGGTGAATTCGATTGAGGCTGTCCAATACAGGAAAATAGACAATAGAATTCACCATGGTAAATTCGATTAAAAGTGTCCAATACAGGAGAAAGGACAATAGAACATACGCGCAAAAGCTCCTTACTTCACGTCAGTGCTTGAACCAAATTTTTCTAGTTGCGACATTATTTCATAAATTGTATACCTGTTGACAATCAACAACTTATTTTATACATTACTGTTGTCTTAGAATGTTACAAAAAAGAATGTAGGTAGATGTATCCTTCCACAACAAATTCTAAATTTCAGTCCTCAATCGGAAATCGTGAGATTCTAATGATTTCATGCACCATACTAATTTGATCTGATATCACAATATAATAAAATCAAAGACGCACTGATTACATTATACTATGCAGTATCCAACTGATTGGAATGAATTTGGTGGATGCGAACAATGCTAAAAATATAATGTCACAGTATTGATTCGATAGTAATAGCACACTTTGCAGAATTTTTAGTAGAAGCAAAGAGATGATATAGCAATAAACTCCAAGATTAACTAAAGAATTGTGATTGAAGTACAGTCTTATTCCTAGTCACGTGATATTTTATGATCAATACATATGGTGGATGCGCTTATTTTCATCAATAGTATGAAATATGGGAAAAATGGTCATGAGATTGAATGTTCCAATCAAGTAGTTAGATGTATATTATTAGACTGATCCTCCTAGGTTTTCCCCAAGGAGACCCCTCATAAGCTCTAGAAGAGCTTGAGCGAGTAAGGAGAACCGGCTTGTGTTCTGTGTAGGCTTTGTTACTGTGTCCTTACGCCACATTAAGCACAGCACTGTTAATTTGTGACCCAACAGTGAATATAAAATATCAATTTGAATGGTTATGTCGAAATTCATGGGGACGCCTTAACAATTTTCGAAATATTCAAATCACGCTTTTACGATTTGAATAGAATAGAATTTTATTGTTTAATTTCCAACAGTTCATGTAATCAAACTTGAAGTAACTGAAGGCAGGTTTATAGAGCAAATGAAATAAAATGAGAAAAAAATTAAAATAAAATAATAAAGTTGAACATGCACATTTCAATAATAGTGTTTATACATGAAATAAGATAAAATAAGAAATAAGAATAAAAACCAAAGTTGGCCAACTCTTATCTTTATTTCATATTTTATTTTATGTTAGTTGGAACATTATAATACGCATGTTGCTTGAGTGAAATCCACAGAACTTGCATAAAATTGTCGAAAAGCTGTGATTTGATTGGTTCATTCTTATATCTTTTTTTGTTTTAGATCATCTATATAAACCGATCTTCTTAACCCTTAATTTTCAGTTCATTTTAATTTGTTTCTTATTTTATTGGCTTTATAAACCCGCCTTGTTATGCTTGGGAAATATCAATATCTGTAACAAACCACAATTATGATGACCTCTTCCATTTTGTAATTGATTTGTCATAACAAACCTACCGGATGATTGTTTATATTATACTCAATTGCTATCCCAGTTAATATTGGGCAAATATGAAGTATTTTCTATGAGCATTTAGAATTCAGTACTAGGAAATGCAAAAAAGCATCGTATATAAACCTAAAAATTTTATTTGAACTGGTATTTTTTAACACCCTGGTTCAGATGTATATTTTTGAAGATCCGGGCAGCCTTGGATAAGTTCAGTAACTGGATGGGTGACCGTTGCCTCGATAACTTTCGAACGAAAAGAGGTAGGGAGCTGAAATTTTCAGGCTTGGTTGCGCATCCGAATGGGATAGTTAAGTTCGTTGTTGGGCATAATAGGTCCAACGGTTTCGGAGTTATAACCCCCTGGAATATTATTTTCTCGATAACTCAAATAATACAGACCCGATCCAATTGAAACGTAATATCTAGTTGTAGAATGTCGACATAAAAACGTGTGTGAAAATTTGTGAGGATTATACCACTAGTAAATTAAAAAAAATATATTATTTACGTCACGATAACCTGAGAACAGAAAGAGATAGCGATTTGAAATTTTCATGGTAGGTTGCGCAGCCGAATGTGGCATTTGAATTTGTTTATAGGCATAATCGGCCATACGGTTTTGGAGTTATACCTAGGACTTTCGAAGTCATAGCCACCTGTAATATTATTTCCTCGAAAACTCAAAAAATATAGACTCGATCGAATTGAAGCTTGGGTACTAGTTGTAGAATATCGACATAAAGACGTGTGCACTGACGTGAAGTCAGGAGCTTTTGCGCGTATGTTCTAGTGTCCAATACAGGAGAATGGACAATAGAATATACGCGAAGAAGCTCCTGACTTCACGTCAGTGCTTCAACCAATTTTTTTCCTAATTTTGGCTCTCTTGTTTTAAAATTGTCTAGTGATACGATCCTCACTAAATTTCACATATGTCTCTATGTCGGTTTTCTACAACTAGTTACTATTTTTTGAGTGATCGAGAAAACAAATTTCCGGAGTAATAACTCCGAAACCGTTTGGCCAATTCATGCCCAACAACGAACTGTGCCATTCGGATGACCTACCCTGAAAATTGCAAGTCGCTATCTCTTTCCGTTCGAAAGTTATCGTGCCAACGGCAGGACAGAATCAAATTTGACTTAATCGGCACAATATTCGAATATTAGACATTTGTGCAAAATTATTGCATGCTGTTCCCCAGGGTTGTGTTCGAAAATTAACTCCACGGAGTAGAGTAGAGTTTTCGAAGGTTTGACAGATTTACTCTGGAGTTAACTCTGACACTGACAGTGACAGAAGGTGCCAATATCGGAAAATAGGTTATGGTGGTTTAAGAAAGAACCTATTATTATTGTTTTCTTCACATATATGTAACTCTAATCATAAGTATATAGTGTGAGCAGTACTAAAACTATTAGATTACCTCACAGAACATTCATAAAACAGTTAGACAAAGATTAGATTTTCCTTCCCATGAGTTATGTCAATTTTGACAGGAGTAAAATAAACTCGGAGTCGAATACTCAGAGTTGTGTTCGAAAATTAACTCCACGGAGTAGAGTAGAGTTTTTGAAGGTTTGACAGATTTACTCTATAGTTACTCTGACACTGACACTGACAGTAACAGAAGGTGCCAATATCGGAAAATAGGTTATGTTGGTTTAAGAAAGATCCTATTATTATTGTTTTCTTCACATATATGTAACTCTAATCATAAATATATATTGTGAGCAGTATAAAAACTATTAAATTACATCACAAAACATTCATATAACAGTTAGACAAAGATACTAGATTTTCCTTCCCATGAGTTATGTCAATTTTGACAGGAGTAAAATGAACTCCGAGTCGAATACTCCGACTTTTCGGACGACAGTCACAGAGTAAAATTTACTCAACCTTTCAGTTTTCGAACGCAATGGAGTAAATATTACTCTACGGAGTTAATTTTCGAACAGAACCCTGAGTTGTGTTCGAAAATTAACTCCACGGAGTAGAGTAGAGTTTTTGAAGGTTTGACAGATTTACTCTCGAGTTACTCTGACACTGACAGAAGATGCCAATATCGGAAAATAGGTTATGTTGGTTTAAGAAAGATCCTATTATTATTGTTTTCTTCACATATATGTAACTCTAATCATAAATATATATTGTGAGCAGTATAAAAACTATTAAATTACCTCACAAAACATTCATAAAAAAACAGTTAGACAAAGATACTAGATTTTCCTTCCCATGAGTTATGTCAATTTTGACAGGAGTAAAATGAACTCCGAGTCGAATACTCCGACTTTTCGGACGACTGTCACAGAGTAAAATTTACTCAACCTTTCAGTTTTCGAACGCAATGGAGTAAATATTACTCTACGGAGTTAATATTCGAACACGACCCGACATTTCGAACGTCAGTCACGGGGCCGTAGCTAGGGGGGGGCAAAATGGGGCAATGCCCTACCTTAAATTTCCAATGCCCTACCTCAAAAAATCGTAATAATTTAAATAATATGCTAAGGAAAATGTTGTTCCATAATGTGACGAGGAAAAAAATTATTACTCGCAAAGCAATTCCGAATTAACCACGGGTTGTTAGAGATTGCGAACTACATCAATAGAGTGCACCGTGCCATTGTATATAGATAACACGCTGCATTTTCAGAAGCACCTCATGTACTAATTATTTATTCTGCACAAAGATGCAAAATCTTCAGAATTGTTGATAATTATTCGGAACTTCTCGAATTTCAGAATAAACAACTATTTCGTAACGTCTCACAGTCTATATCAGACTCCTTCATCGGACATTTAACGATAATCTTCAGAATTATTTTTGCGCGTATGTTCTGGGGTAAATCACATTATCATTTTGCCCAAATGTCTGTAATTTCTGAATTTTTGCCGTTAATGGTCTCAAACGACTGAGTTCGACTACCTAAGAACAATTTGAGGACAAATTTGATTCCGTCCGGCCAGCCGGCCGTCCGGTCATCCATTGCCACGATAACTTGAGAAAGGAATGAGATAGCGACTTGAAATTTTCCGGGTAGGTGGCGCATCTCAATACGACGGACAAGTTCATTGATGGGCATAATCTGCCCAATGTTTTCCGAGTAATAATTTTATTTTCAACCAATATGAATCCGATCAAATTGAAACATGGTGAATGGTTGTAGAATATGAATCCAAGCACGTTTGAGGAATTTTGTGAGAATCGTGTCACTGAAAAATTTTAAAAATATTATTAAAAAATATTTTTTATGTCACAATAACCTGAGAACGAAAAGAGACAGCGACTTGAAATTTTCAGGTTAGGTTGTGCATCTGAATGCAACATTTGAGTTCGTCTATAGGTATAGTCAGCCAAACGATTTTTGAGTTATACCTATCTGAAATTTGGCTGTTATTTCATCAATAACTCGAAAAATACAGAACCGATTAAATTCAAACATGGTAATTAGTTCTATAATACCAACGTGACAATTGTTGCAAAATTTCGTGAGGATCGTACAACTAGAAAATTTTGAAAAAATCATTGAAAATTATCGATAAAAATTCCATACATCAGTAACTATTCGTTCGATATCGCTGAAATTTTGTGAGAGCCTTCAGAACCTAACTGTGCAGCCAAGTTGCAATATTGAACACGATCGGATTCATATTGTTAAAAAAAATTAAATAAACCTGAAGAAATAAATATTTTGATATTAACTACCTATTGCAATCAAACGTAGGTACGATGAAAATTGATTCATCAGATCACATCGAGTAAAATTTTTTACTTCTGCCCTACCCATAACCTCCATTGCCCTACCTCAAAGTCATCTCTAGCTACGGCCCTGGTCAGTCATGGAGTAAAATTTACCCAACCTTTCAGTTTTCGAACGCAATGGAGTAAATATTACTCTACAGAGTTAATATTCGAACACAACCCAGTACATGCGCTCAAAAATACTTATTTAACTTTCCATCTGATTTCCGAAAAGATATAAATCCGGCAAAATTAGAACTACTGAAAACTCTTTGCGTAATTGAAAATAGAACAAAGGTTAATTGAGTGCCATACAAAAATTCATTTGAATAGTAATAAATGGATCAGACAATCTTTTAATCATTTAACTAGATAGGGATACTATTATTACATGATATGGAAATCAAATAGGATAATGAGATTTGACTTATGAAAATGCCACAATTTTCTTAAAACTTTTGCATTAAAAGTGGGAAAGCCCTGTGGACAGGAGCTTTGGCGCTCTTGTTCAAACTTTGACAAATCATATCTCCGAATGTATTGGTTTCTCAGAGTTGGGAATGATATCAATGGATTCTTATGATAGAACTGCATCATGAAATAAATTGAATTCAAACAAGAGCGCCAAAAGCCACGAACTTATCCGAGATATTCATTCGTCAAATCCAATCTGAAAATTATATAATATCAATTGAAACTTCGCCAATATTTGTAATTTGTTTTTACTGGAGCTATTCTAAACCCATTCCGATAAACTTACCAAAGTATATATTTCCATTATCATATGGATTATCCACGGACATTAAAATATCACCAAAAGTATAATATCATATTATAATCCTCATAATTCTACGATAGCTAAAATAAATTTGACTCACTCTTATACGAAAATAAGATAACATGTACGGGTATGAACACAGATCATTTATAATAATTCATAGATAGAATAATTATACCATTCTGTGAAAACATAGAAATACGATTTATTATTGAAATTTAAAAAAATCATATCTCCGAGAGTATATTAGCTTGTTAGAGTTGAAAATTATATCAATGGATTTTTATGGTCAAACGGTAGGTATCTAAAAAAAATTGAATTTAAAATTTGTAATGTAAAAAACAATCTTTTTTTTTCGTTACTCCGAAACCATCAGGCAGATTTTGCCCAATGACGAACTTGACCGAGATATTTATCTCCCAAGCCTACATACTGTGAAAATTTCAACTGCCTAGCTCAATATGTTGGAGAGTTATGGTAACAAAATTTGAAAATTTTTGAAATAATTTTTTTACACTTTACGGTAACCCGATCAATACAAAACCACACATGCGTCTAAAGGTCATGATTCTACAATTTGATGCAAAATTTCAGATAGATCGAGTAATCGGTTCCGGAAAAAATATTCATCAAAATTTTTTTTACTAAAAACGGCCAAAACTCCGAAACCGCTTGGTGGATTTCGCCCGTTAACGAACTCGTCCGAGATATTTACGTTCTAAACCTACCCTGCAAATTTCAATCCTTCAAATCCTTTCGTTCGACAGTTATCGTGCCTACGGCCGGTCGGACAGAATTGATTTCGACCACGGATTCCTGATAAATTCGAAAATTACAGACATTTGGGAAAATTGATAACCACTCTGTTCCGAGGAACAAGACCGCCAAAAATGAACAATGAATGTATATTCCGAAATGTGGGCGAAGTGAGAAAAACCACAGAAGTTTGTTCCGAAATTGGTTTATCTCAGTAATTTTCCAGAATGTTCTTATATTTCGGTACAGAACATAAGTTCTCTCAGATCTCTTACTTCGTGTTCTGTCCGAAATAGAAGAATCTTCTAAGAAATTGGTGAGAGAAAACATTTTCGGATTGAGCTTCTGAAATTTTTCTCACTTCACTCACGTTTCGGAACACACATTAAGTTTTGATTTTCATGTCGTTAAGTGTATAATTATCATTTCCTTATATAATTTACCGAAAGGAAATCATCTATTTACCTTATTAATGATAGTGACCTTGGAATTTTATTTCATACAATTGATTTATTTTTGACATTCATTTCACTACAATACAATGAGTATTTAAGTATCTTCCATTTATAATTAGCCGACTTGAAGGCATAAGTATCAAAGAAGTCAGTTAAGATTTGAATTGGTCAAATATTTATCATCTTTATTCATACATTTATATTACAGTGTATCAAACAGAAATCGATTGTTCTCGGAAAAGGGATTTCAGTGTGATTTAAATATGAATTAAAAAAGGAATGTGTTTTAACAAAGCACCAATTTTCGAAATCCTTTCCCAATTGTGAATGTATACTTTACATCAATTTATACCTATATAAATATTTTAAATTCGTCACACTAAAACAAGGTACTGTGAAATATTTTTACCAAAATATATTTATACCTATACAATAAACGGTAAGAGTCCCTTTAAAACATAAAATGCTGCATTATTGGTAAAACACTTTGAACACATTATGACAAGAAATAGAAACGATAAATCATGGTAACAGCTACTGCAAGAAAGATAGGAATGATCCAGGATTTCAGTGTGTTTTCTGTTGTGGCAGTTTCGTTACCGGAGGACCAATCGGGGATTTTTTCCTTCACTTGTTTTCTTTCGGATTCTACAATTTCACCGATTTTATACTTAGCCATTAACTCCCTAGCGTCAGTGGAATGTCCTACATCTTCGAAGGGGTCACTTGCATCTCTTCCGGCTTGTTCCAACAATACCTCCTCACCACCAGGATGTTCATTGAGGAATGGCGTGACATCGTAAACGCTGTTGTTGATAACCACCCAGGTTGACCTGTTGTCAATGTGAGTTTTCACTTCTGCCAACGTGTATAGCTTAGTTTCGGACATTCTAGCGCTTGTTTATTGATACAGCGATCACAGAACGTTCACTGAACCACACTAACTAAGCAATGAATCGACAAAATAGGTATCAATTAATATTTCGCAGCTATTATCGAAACGATTAAACCTTGATCCTTGTACTGACACGTTATAATGAACGCACAAATCACGTCACAATCACTTACAAGTTGAATCAGTAAGAACTAAGACGAATACTGATAACTGATAAGGCCAAATTGAACTAGAATTTTAATTGGTTACGTTGTATATTATGACACTTCTTCGATCGTCTACCTACACACCTACAGTTACCAGAAATACTGGAATAGTCGAATAATTCGGCTGTCATGGAACACCATTAGGTAAATAGGGATCACGCACAATCATAGGAAGCGCTTGCGCTCCGTCATGTGTCAGATAATATCTCGATGGTTCGAACAGTGGCGTGACATACAATAGAGCCAAATTTCAAATTTGAAACACATGTTTATAATAACTATTTGTTTTTGTCCTAGTTACTGAATGGATCATTGGATCATTCCTTGTCAATGTAATATTTCTATTTTGTTCGGGTTGTAACTTGTATCAAGACTGATGAATTTTAATTCGCCGATCGTAGACACGATAACTCTCGAACGGAATGAGCTAAACAATTTAAATTTTCAGAGTAGGTTTGGGAAATACATATCTCGGCTAAGATCGTTATTGGGCAAAATTGGTTTCGGAGTAACGAAAAAAAAATGACAAATTTTCAACTCCCTCAACTATATTGAATTTTCCATAGTAAATTCGATTAAGAGTGTCCATTCAGGAGAACGGACAATAGAATTCACCATTGTTAACTCGATAAAGAGTGTCCAATACAGGAGAATGGGCAAAAGAACATACGCGCAAAAGCTCCTGACTTCATGTCAGTGCTTGAACCAATTTTTTTTCGTAATTTATTAAAAATGTTCTAAGGGTACGGTTCTCACGAAATTGTACACACGCCTTTATGTCGATATTCTACAACTAGTTACCAAGCTTCAATTCGATTGAGTCTATATTTTTTGAGTTATCGAGGAAATAATATTCCTGGAGGGTATAACTCCGAAACCTATGGACCGATTATGCCCAAAAACGAACTTGACTCTCCAATTGGGCTGTAAAACCTACCCTGAAAATCGATGACCACCAGGTTCATTAGCAATTTAATCTCTAATTTCAACAAACAAGCAACGAGCTTCTACCAGGTGATTATTCAATACTTCAGATGTTCGAAGACCGCTACAGGACTCTAATGTAGGGATATCATCTCCCATAGATACATGCCTCACTATCTAAATCGACCTGAAAATCTTTATTATATTTTGACATGTCATCTTGACATTCATGATTTCGAAAGTTCTAGCAAAATTTTATCCATGCGATGTCGGACTACTGCTTCCTGATATACATATTATACATTTTTTTCAATGATTTTTTTTAATTTTCTAGTAATACGATCTTCACGAAATTTTGTAAACATTTTTGCGTCGGCATTCTAGAACTAATTACCATGTTTGAATTGAATCGGCATCGTATTTTTTGGGTTATTGAAGAAATAATAACCAAATTTCAGATTGATATAACTCCAAAACCATTTGGACGATTATGCTAATTGATGAACTCAAATGTCGCATTCAGATACGCAATCTACCCCCTGCAAACTTGCAAGTCGCTATTTCTTTCCGTAATTTTTTTTTAATTTGCTAGTGGTACAGTCCTCACAAAATTTTACACACGTCTTCATGTCGATATTCTACCAGTAGTTAGCAAGATTCAATTTGATCGAGTCTATATTTTTTGAGTTATCGAGGAAATAATATTCTAGATGGGTATAACTCCGAAACCGTTGGGTCGATTATGGCCAACAGCGAACTTAACTCTCCCATTCAGATGCGCAACTTACCAAGAAAATTGCAAGTCCCTATCTCCTTTCGTTAAAGAGTTATCGAGACAACGAACACCCATCCAACTACTGAATTCACGGAATTCACTGAATCAACTGAAGGCTGCTCGGTTCTCCAACAATATAGATACGATCGTGTTCAAACTTGGAGCCTGGTAGAAGAGTTAGGTTTTGAAGGCTCTCGCAAAATTTCAGCCATGTCGGATGCATAGTTTCTGATATATAGAATTTTTTTCAATGATTTTTAAAAAAAATTTTTAGTGATACGATCCTCACGAAATTCTGCAGGAATTTTCGCGTTGGCATTCTACAACCAATAACCATGTTTGCATTGGATCGGCGTCGAATTATTGAGGAAATAACAACCAAATTTCAGATGGGTATAACTCCAAAACCGTTTTAGCCGATTATGCCTATAAACAAACTCAAATGTCGCATTCAGATTCATAACCTAACCTGAAAATTTCAAGTCAATAACTCTTTCGGTTCCCACTTCCCAGGTTATCTTGACATAAATAATATTTTTGCGCGTTTGTCCTGGGGAACATCGCGTTATCATTTTGCCCAAATGTCTGTAATTTCCGTCCGGCCGTTGCCACGATAACTTGAGAACGGAAAGAGCTAGCGACTTGAAATTTTCAGGTTAGGTGGCGAATCCCAATACGACGGACAAGTTCGTTAATGGGCATAATCGGCCCGATGATTTACGAGTAATAATTTTGTTTACAACCAATATGGATCCGATAGAATTGAAACTTGGTGAATAGTTGTAGAATATAAACCTAAGCACGTTTATTAAATTTTGTGAGAATCGTATCACTAGAAAATTAAAAAAAAATTATTAAAAAATATTATTTACTACACGATAACCTGAGAACGGAAAGATATAGTGGCTAAAAATGTTCAGGTTAGGTTGTGCATCTGAATGCGACATTTGAATTTGTCTATAGGTATAATCGGCCAAACGCTTAAGGAGTTATAACCATCTGAAATTTGGTTAGTATTCCCTCAATTACTCGAAAAATACAAAACCGATATAATTCAAAAATGGTTAATAGTTGTAGAATGCCAACGCGAAAATTCTTGCGGAATTTCGTGAGGATAGTATAACTAGAAAATTTCAAAAAAATCATCGAAAATAATTGAAAAGAATTCTATATATCATAAACTATTCGTCCGGCATCGCTGAAATTTTGCAAGAGCCTTCAGAGCCTAACTCTACTGCAAATCTCCAAGTTTGAACACGATCGGATCCATATTGTTGGAGAACCGAGCAGCCTTTTGTGAGTTCGGGTAGCTGGATGGGAATCGTTGTATTTTTGCGAGTACCTTCAAAACCTATTCTATTGCAATTGAAATACGAAAAAACTTACGACTCCAGTAACTTCACACGAAATAACGCGAAAATTAGTGGTTTGGCATTCTGCGAGTAATAACAGGGTTTTAATAAGATCAAATTTGTATATTTTGAGTTATAGAGGAAATAACAACAACATTTCAGATGAGTAGATATAACTCCAAAAGAATTTGGGCGATTATGCCAATTAACGAATTCCAATGTCGCATTCGGATGCGCAACCGACCCTAAAAATTGCAACTCGCTATCTCTTTCCGTTCTCAAGATATCGTGAAATAAATGAAAAATTTTTCGTAATTTTTCAAAAATTTTCTAGTGGTACGGTCCTCACAAAATTCCACATATGTCTTTATATCAATATTCTACAACTATTTACCAAGCTTCAATTAGATCAGGTCTGTATTTTTTCAGTTATTGAAAAAATAATATTCCAGATGGTATTACTTCGGAACCGTTGGGCCGATTATGCCCAATAACGAATTGATATCTCCCATTCAGATGCGCAACCTACCCTGAAATTGCAAGTTCCTATCTCTTTTCGTTCAAAAGTTATCAAGGCAACGGTCACCTATCTAGCTATTGAACTCACACAAGGCTGCTCGTATCTCCAACAATATGAATGCGATCGTGTTCAAACTTGGAACTTGATCGTAGAGTTAAGTTTTGAAGGCTCTCGCAAAATTTCAGTCATGTCGGACGAATAGTTTCTGATATATAGAATCTTTGTCAATGATTTTCAATGATTTTTTAAAATTTTCTACTATTTTTTAAAATTCCCGAACGATTAGGTTCGACTCACTTTTTAAGTAGGCAAGAAACAATTGTACTGAACTGGAATTCTTAAAAATATCCAAAAATATCCAAGTAACTAACTTAATTATTAGCAAGTGTTATACCATTTCGAAATCCTCATTAAATGCGCCAACTTTTAAAGTTATTTGCTAAGCTAGCGTAGAACAGACAGTTAAAATTGGGTGAATTTTTAATTTTGAATACTTTGTTGAGCGAAAAGTGATCTTTTCTTTCAAGCTGGAGCAGTTGGCTTGAAATATCAGGCACCAATTTAGAGAAGCAATATTCAGGATACATATAACAAAAATAAAATTGAAAATAAAATAAAGAATTGTAGTAGTGGCAGTTGAAATAGCATAACAGGGTTAAGATATTCTCAATTTTGAAAATACGTGACTTTCAATATTTTTCTAATAGCTATTATGTCTTGGCCTATTACCCACTTCCGGCTTGACGTTGATTTTCGGGAAACCCTGTATATCCTAAACTAAACCATTCGGATTCTGCTCATTCAATCGTTCTGCGTACTCAGGCTGCAAATTTTAAATCTCTATGTTCTCCCTTTCAAATAAAAAACAAGGTACTGCTTTAACTGAAATCAATCGCTTATAAATAAGGAGCAACTTCTCAGTACGCATTTAGTCCAAAAAAATTTATTGGAAATCAACGAAAAACGATTTATTGTTCCACGCTGGCGTATAATTTGAGTACTCCGAGTTTGTTTGATAGAAATTCACATCTAAAGGTAATAACTAATCTCATTTAAATCAATATTGATCAGATATACACAGAAAATGTAAAAAACGTTTGATTAATCCCATTGTATATAATGCGTTTTGTTGTGGTTGAAATTGAACATAATGCTGTTTGTTGCGATTTATTATGAATTTAGAGAAAACAGTCAGCACGGTAAGTGTTGCCCTGTAACATAATTAACATGAGCAAATCGATAGAAACATTTTCTGGTTATATTTTGTTCGTTTAAAAAATAATAAAATAAACATAATTTATTGCGATGCGACTTACATACTTTTGATTTGAATTACACAGCGACATAATGCCATTTGGAAGATTTTGTTTACATAGGGCTATAGAGCAATATAAATCATTTCTGAATCCGCTTCAAACTCAATTGTGCCCAAATTGGACATAATGCGTTTTGAAAAGTTACTACTCAAATGTAATAATGAAAAATGGTGATACCGTTGTTAATAAATCAACAAGTCCAGAGCGTTCCGGCCAATAGGGTATTCATAATAGCTTCGTATAATTAATATACTCATGCATATATTTCGAAAGTCAAATAAACCCCAGGGGATTTCATTGATTTGACGAGAAGCAAGAGCAGAGGCGTTTCTGGCTTCTTGACAATCATCAGTACTCTGTAGCTTCCCAACAAATTCAACTAAACTGAACCGTGTTAAGCTCCTCACAGCCGGATGAGCGGTTATACATAAACGCCCACGCCACCTATGAGTTGATTTATTAACAACGGTATCATCATTTTTCATTATTATTTTTGAAAAACGCTAAACAGCGTTCATGGCCTTAGGAAGGTACTGTCTGAGCTCTGCGGCAGTCGTTCCTCGATTAATTATCGAGCGAATGGTGGCATATGATTTCACGCTTCAAATTTTCACTGGTGGGGGAAATGCTGAATTCCTTGTTTTGTCCCATAGGTGGCGTGGGTGATTATGTATAATCGACCAAGCCAGCTGTGAGAGGCTTAACAAGGTTCAGTTTAGATGATTTTTTTGGGAAGCTGCAGAGTACTGATGAAGGCCAAGAAGCCAGAAACGCGTCTGCTCTTCCTTCTCAGCAAATCAATGAAATCCTGTGGGGTTTATTTGACCTGTGAAATATATGCATAAGTATATGAATCAGCTATTATGTAGACCCTATTGGCAGGAACGCTCTGGACTTGTGGACATTTATAAATGGATGAGAAAGTAATAAAATGAGATAAATTATTTAATCTTTAATCTTTGTACAACAAAACTTATATACTAGAGACAAAATATCCTGGGAAACTATCCTTTCTTGAATTTGATCAACAGAATACTTATTGTCAGGAAAATCGTAATCCAAATCAGTGTAGAAAGGAAACCTGCGTAAACTACTGGATTGCTAAGTCCCCAACCTCTGGCTAGAATACAGCGGAGGCTCTCGGTCGATTTTGTGAGCGGCAAGAAGAATGACACTATTCTTAAAATAGGAAACATGCCTTCAATTGGCCAAATAATACCGCATAACATCACTATTGGCAAGAAACTCCCCATGGCCATGTAAGTTGCACTTCTTTCGTTGTCGCAGCTACAAGCTACAACAAAACCTGAAAAATATGGTCTATATAAATATGAATTCACAAACTAGTTAATTGTTGTGTCAACGAAACTACTGTTGCCTTGTCCAAACTTATACAGGGTCTTTATAAATGATTGTAACGTCGTAGTTGGTTCTGAAACCCTCTAATTTTGCCGCTTCATATGCATGCTGTTCACATTTGCAATTCCAGGCACATTTCATAATATACACATAACCTCACTTTCTCCTTTGTTTACATTGGCAATGATAAATGATGAATTACAAAATGATGGTCACAGGGATATTACATTTCCTTCCGTCCCAGTTTGGACCAAACATTTTTATTATACAAAATAAATTGATTTAATAGTTGATCTAGTTCGCATTAAGTTTGTAGAAAGTGAAAATTTCTAATATGTAAATGAATTTTTGGATTTAAGCTTTTATTACACGTGATTTTGGGTACGTCTACGTAGCATAATTGCTGAGCCTGACTCCTTCTCTGGGTTTACAACAGACTGATACTAGATATTACTCCGTTTTAAGGAGTTTTTTTTTTCAGAAAATATCAAGCTGATAGAATCGAGAGTGAATTATAGTCTACTATAAAAGTAACCACACCCTTATCCACTACAGTTTTATGTCGTCTGACATATGTTTCGGAAACAAAGTTTCCATCTTCAAAGACGAAGCATTACTGTAACGCTTCGTGCTTGAAGATGGAAACTGTGTTTCCGAAACATATGTCAGATGACAAAAACTGTAGTGCACAAGAGTGTAGTTACTTTTATAGTGTTCATAATAAGTCCAGAGTGAAATCAAAATAGAATAAATTATAGTCTAGTCAAGAAGTACTTTTTAGGTCAAAATTTTTGCGTATTCTCCGAAAATTATGGTTGAGGTGTCATTCGATACAGAATAGCATGTAGATAGTTTTTGAGAAAATGCTAAGGCCGCTCGCAAAAATTGCAATAGTTATAAACAATTGAGTGAAAAAAAAAGAAGGAGGTTAGGTTTTCGCCAATACCTCAAAAACCCTTCGAGATAATTCAAATTTGAAAAAAGACTCAAATAGAAGAAGAAATTTCCTATAAAAGTCCTGACTACCGGAACTGTAGGACCAATATTTATAATTTTCCTAGAGGGTTGAAAATACGCCCGAAATGGGTACTCTGGCTTGCGCAAGCCTCGCCCCCTTCATACCTTTGATGAATAAATATTATTTAAACTTGATGAAACTATATGAAAATAAAAAATTCAAAAAATTCAGACGCTTGTAGGATAGATCAATAAATAATAATCCGTGATCCAAAAATGTTAATTTTTGGTAATTAGTTAATTAACAATTTTTTGTAGCACGAACATTAACATTAACAAGTACGGTAATTGTTAAACCATAAATTTGAGAGTTTTTACCTTTGGAGGAGTTATTTTTGAAATGTCTTAGAGTAGATTCCTATTGTAAAATTTTAAAAATCGTTAATTTTCGTTTTGTTATGAACAATTTACTAAAGTGAAAAATTATAAAGCTTCAATTTATAATATTACAATTGATCCGTTTTCTTATGATCAGGAATTACTTAAAAATGATTTTTAATAATTATAATCTCCTATTGTTTAAAAAAATTGTTATAGACCAATGCGTTCTTCATGAGACAATTCAATATTTTCTTTTGAAAACATGATTGAAGCTCTATAATTTTCTCTTTAGTAAATTGTTAATAACAAAACGAAAATTAAAAATTTCCCAAATTTTCCAATGGGAATCTATTCCAAGACCTTTGAAAAATAGCTTCACGAAAGGAAAAAATTCTCAAATTGATAGTTTAACAATTTTCGCACTTGAAATGTTAATGTTCATGCTACAAAAAATTGTCTATTAACTATTGGATAACTAATTGAATTCTAAACAGAACACACGGATTGAGAAGTGGCAAATAAGAATCCAAAACCAACTGCGATGTTACAATAATTTATACCCCTGTATCTTTGTGACTTCAAATTTTGTTAGTTAGATTGCAGTTTAATAATTAAAATAGGATAGTATGTAAAATTCCATTGAAATAGAAATACAAGTTATTGAGCATCTGTTCAAAACTATTACGGGCATGTCAGGAGCTTTTTCTATTGTAAAATAGCTGCTTCAAGGTTTGTTTGTTTCGCTTTGATTTTTTTTTATTTTGTTCGAAGTCGTTTATACTGAAAAGAGAACTTAAGTATTATCTTGTCATATTGAAAATCCATTTGATCGACAACAAATGAGTCAAAAAATAGTAATTGCTTTTAAATTGTCTTCTGCTGTAAAATTTTGTTATATTGATTCATTATTATTATTTATTTCTTCAGGACCGCGACATCGTCGTTTAATACCATTGCGCGAAATACAATTATTTGGACCTATATTATTATTATAGAACTCTGGTATTAGAGCGTAAAAATAAATAATTCCTTATTATTTTACTTACCGAAACACATTCCACATAATCCTGTGAGTATAGTAAGGAAGACGACAGAGAATATGTTTCCATTCTGGGACAGTTCGAAAATGTAGAAGGTGAAAACAATAACCAAGATAGTTTGGAATAGCATGACTATAAACTGGGTGATCACAAGGGAAAACAGCATTTCTGTTCCGGTAATTCCGTTTACTAAAGACCTTTCCAAGATACCCCCGTTCCTCTCCATCAGCATTGCACCAGAAGTCAAAGCAACAGCCAAGAAGAAAATAATTCTGAAAAAAAAATCTTTGAAAGCACTGGCAGGTCAAGAGCTTCGTCCCATTGTCTATTCACGACTCTTACAAAGTCAGGCTGAAATTCGGTACTCGATTGTAAAATGGCGGCTCAAGGTATGTGCAGAATTTCAGCGGATTCTGAGGGATAGTTTATCATATATACAATTTTTGAAGAAAAAAAAATGTATTTTTGCGCATATGTTCTGGGGAACATAGCGTTATAATTTTGCCCAAATGTCTGTAACTTTCGAATTTTTTGACGAAAATGGTCTCAAACGATTTGGTTCGACTCCCCAATGAAGAATTTGAGGTCAAATTTGATTATGTCCGGCCGGCCGTTGCCACGATAACTTGAGAACGGAAAGAGCTAGCGACTTGAAATTTTCAGGGTAGGTGGCACATCTCAATACAACGGACAATTTCGTTAATAGGCATAATCGGCCCAATGGTTTCCGATGAAGAATTTTGTTTTCAACCAATATCAATCCGATCGAATTGAAACTTGGTGAATAGTTGTAGAATATAAACCTAAGCGCGTTCGTAAAATTTTGTGGAAATCGTATCGCTAGAAAATTGAAAAAAAATGTTAAAAAAATATTTTTTAATACGCGATAACCTGAGAACGGAAAGAGAAAGCGATTTGAAATTTTCAGGTTAGGTTGTACATCTGAATGCGACATTTGAGTTTGTTCTGGAGTTATACCCATCTGAAATTTGGTTGTTATTTCCACAATAACTCAAAAAATATAGAAGAGATCCAATTCAAACATGGTTATTAGATATAGAATGCCAACGCAAAAGTTCCTGCGAAATTCGTGAGGATCGTATCACTAGAAATTTTTTAAGAAATCATTGAAATCATGGAAAAAAATTCTATATATCAAAAACTATTCATCCAATATCGCTGAAATTTTGCGAGAGCCTTCAGAATTTAACTCGCAAACCGACTTCCAAGTTTGAACACGATTAGATATATATTGTTGGAGATTCGAGCAGCCCTATGTGAGTTCAGTAGATGGATGGGTGACCGTTGCCTCGATAACTTTCGAACAAAAGGAGGTAGGGTCTTGGAATTTGCAGGATATGTTGCGTATCCGAATGGGAGAGTTGAGTTCGTTTATGGGCATAATCGGTCCAACGGTTCCGGAGTTACACCCACCTGGAATATTAATTCCTCGATAACTCAAAAAATATAAACTCGATCGAATTGAAGCTTGGTAACTAGTTATAGATTTTATCGATATACAGATGTGTTTGAAATTTTGTAAGAACCGTACACCTAGACAAATTCACAAAAATTACGAAAAAAATTTTTTTTTAAGAATCGTAATCCATGAAAATTTCAAAAAAATTAGGAAAAAAAAATTGGTCCAAGCACTGACGTGAAGTCAGGAGCTTTTGCGCGTATGTTCTATTGTTCATTCTCCTGTATTGGACACTCTAAATCGAATTTACCATGCTGAATTCTATTCTCTCTTCTCCTGTATTGAACACTCCAAATTTACCATGGTAAATTTGATTAAGAGAGTGTCCAATACAGGAGAACAGACAATAGAATTCACCATGGCAAAATCGAATAAGAGTGTCCAATACAGGAAAACGGACAATAGAATTCACCATGGTAAATTCGATTAAGAGTGTCTACTACAGGAGAATGGACAATAGAACATACGCGCAAAAGCTCCTGACTTCACGTCAGTGCTAAAACCAATTTTTTTTAGAGATGTGATCTTCACCGCATTTCGCAAAAATTAGAGGTTATGAGTGATAGTATTTAATAAGACCGAGGTGAATATTAAGCTCTCTTCAATTTTAACAATACGAATTTTTTCATAATATTCTGGTTAATTTTAACATCGATATTTTAATAAACCTTTGATACTTACGTCAATATAACACCAGGGGCAGCAAAATTTGTGAATTCAGAGGAATTATCTCCATACACGAATTTTTCGTACTGAAAATAAATAGTATATTATTGAATTGGGTTACCAAATGAAGAATGTTTGACGATTGACGGTGAATTCAGAAAAAATTGAAAATGTTTGTATCTTTGCGGGGACTGCAGCACCAAAGCATACGGATAATCTTCATGAAATTATAGAAGGAAACATATAGTTAGAACATAATGTCAGAAAACTTACTTTTAAGGGAATCCTACCAATTTGAGGGCTATAATCGCAGGATTCTACAAAACTCTCGAAGAAAGATTGAAGAGAATAGTATAAATCTCTCTGTATGTAGCTACCGATATTTTCGTCTGAAATAAATTCAACATTTTATAAAAAAATAAATGGAGAAGATTTTTTTTATTTCATTCAAATGAAATATAAGAATGTGTTAAAAATTCTGGCAGTTATCGTATCTAATTTTTCCACCAGATAAAATTTGTTAGATTAAGTATATACCCGGTGGCCCACCACGGACGAGGAGCTCGTTTTGAGGGAGTAAATGAAAACTTTTTTGTGATGTCTGTAAGGTGTTCAAAAGTGCAATTTAAAATTATTTTCATATATACAGGTTGTTCGAAAAGAAAGATATAGACCAAAATTAAATTTTTTTCAAATGTAACACCCTGTATTTGATCTAAAAAATGGAATGGCAAGCTCAAATTATGATGAGTTTATTCTGATCACTTTATACATTAGATGCGCTATATACGAGAAAATGGTGAAAAATTTAAAATATGGAGTTTTTTTAAAAGGCAATTAAGGAAGAAACCAGTTACGCAAGCAATACAGACAGTAGTTTTTAGAGTAGACATATTGGGTACTTCTATACAGAAAAAAAAATTAACTCTGGAATATACAGAGCGATCATAATTAATTTTCATCAACTACAAATAATGGTCAAAAACTTTCTTATTTCAAATGGCTCACCCGATATTTCTATATCTCGTTGAACGTAAAAATTTATTTCGAAACTATCTTCATAAGGTTCTCCTACACCTAAACTCGGCAATTTTCGATCATTATTTATAGCTGATGTTCGAAAATTAATTATCACTCTGTATATTCCAGAGTTAAAATTGTTTTCTGTATAGGAGTAGCCAATATGTCTACTCGAAAAAATACTGTCTATATTGCTGGCGTAACTGGTTTCTTCATTAATTGCTATTTAAAAAACTCCATATCAACAATTTTTCGCCATTTTCTCGTAAATGGTGCTTCTAAGGTATAAAGTCATCTGAAAAAACTCATCATAATTTTCAAACACCCTGTATATATGGAAATAATTTTAAATTGTGCTCTTGAACACCCTACGCACATCACAAAAAAATATTCTCAAATTAACTTCATTTACTCCCTCAAAACGAGCTCCGCGTCTGTGGTGGGCCACCCGGTACAGTGTGTCCCAGAAAAATGGAATAAATTGCGTATTTCAATTAGGGTGTATAATTATCGAGATATTGAGATAGGACAAATTAGGAATCTTAAATGATATTTTGTCACGTTAGAATTTTATTTCCCAGTTCAACCACAAAGAATGTGAGAAGCAACCCTCAAAATTTCAAATAAGATGGGGTGTGATATCTCATTTGAAAGGTTTGCTAATTATATGTTCAGAAGTTCACTGCCCAACAATTGATAGGGATCACTTACTTTTTCTAAATTTATTTCTGAATTATTCGCTCCATGATTATAAATTTAGTCAGATATCAGAGTATTTTCAGTTGATAATATGGTTCACTTGAGAAAAGAATGAAAAAATGGAAAGTTGGAGAGAAAAAAAGACTTTATTAGGAACACTCAATATTCTGTGTTTGAATAACATAAAAATTTTATGATGACACCACAAGAAGGCTGAAGTTTCGGTTAAGCTAGTACCTAGTTGGCCCCCCACGAGCTCGTCTCAAGCATTCTACCCTACGAGGCATACTTTCAATCAAACGATTTATAAAATTTTGGGGCAAATTCGTCCAAATATCCCGTAAAGCGTTAGAAAGGTCCTCCAGGTTATTGATCGGTTGTTCTAAGGTTGACAATTGTCTAGACATCTCAGACCAGACATGTTCGATGCAATTCATGTCTGGAGAGCGAGCTGGCCAGTCCATCCTATCAATAGCATGAGTTTCTAGCGCTTCATTAACCAGACGACTACGGTGTGGACGGGCATTATCGTCAATTAAAATGAAATTCTCGCCCAAGGCAGCAGCAAACGGAACAATTATGGGTTCAATAATCATATCGTGATATCTCTGGCTGGTCATTGTGGTGTTCTGCAGAACAACCAACTCTGTGCGTTGGTTCAAACAAATGCCTCCCCATACACATATAGAACCTCCGCCAAAAGCTGTTGTGGGTACCATAAACTGTTCTGCATACCTTCGACCTCTTTCCCTCCAAGCAAGAATACGCCCATCGGAGTTGACCAAACGAAATCTAGACTCATCCGTAAATAAACATCGGCTCCAATCTTCAACTGTCCAATTGCGGTGCTCCTCAGCCCATTGCCGTCGATGAACCCGGTGTTCCCTATTCAAACGGGGATGTTGTACCCTTCTACGTGCTCTCAAACCACGAACATGTAGTCGTCGTCTTACAGTCTGGTTCGAAATTAGAACTCCTGTTGCAACTCTCAGTGATCTATTGAGCCGCGACGCCGGGTAAGTAGGATTTCTCCTAGCATTGAGGACCAAAAGACGATCTTGGGCAGCTGTTGTACTGCGCTGCCGACCTCCCCCATGAACATAAGCTACTGAGTCGTTTTGGATGAACCTATTCCAAGCCCGACTCACGACACTTTGCGAAACATTCAACCGCCGGGACACTTCTCGTTGGGACAAACCTTCCTGTATCCACCGTATGATTTGGTCCAGTTGCACAGCAGCCAAACGTCTTCTCGGCATGACTGATAAGCTAATATTGTTCTCATTTCTTCAATTATTGTCACCTTATGTGTTTGAACGAGAGAAAAAAACAGATTTAATAACAAATACCACATTGCTTTTCACTCCACATGTAACAGCCTACAGATAATAATCGATTTTGTGAACAAGAGCCGATGAAGTGAGGAAAAATTTGATATAATCAACTCAAAACATCTTAATTTTTCCTTAGAGAACATATAATGTACAGATATTCACGAGATAACTTGAAAAAAATACAAATGAAGAGAAGTTCATAAGTGATCCCTAGCAATTGTTGATCAGTGTATTATCAATTTATTAATGGTGACAAAATCAAAAAAAGTCTATCGTAGTAGAATCGGTTGATCGAGCTGGTCATTTTAGAGATCCTACTTTTCATATCCAATGATTTGGAAATACATGGAGAAGCTATTGCTTCATATTGATAATGCTTCGAATCTTCGAAAAAGGAAACAATGATATTTTTCAATATTTCAGTGTAGTACCTTCATATATTGTTCCACATTTGAAATACCTACTTGACTTGTCCTGATGAACGTACACAGTCGAGCTCTGTAAATCCCAAGCTGGAACATTTTTTCCTAAATTCATTCGATTCCTGAGGGCATCGGAGAAATTGGAAGGTATTATTAGGGCAGCCCATGTATTCCCCCTCTTCACAGTATCGAGGGCTTCATCAGTTGAATTGTAATAATACTGCAAACAAAATTATTATGTTACAAATAATAATAATGAGTAATATATAGGATAAAAATAAAATATAATAGCTTAACATATTTCGGTACACCGAGTCAACACTTAAAAGGTTTCTTCAAAACCAACAGATGAATATCTCATTCCGGACAAACAATAACCTCGCAAAACTCATAAAGAACAATAAATCAATTTATCAATTAAATTGCGGGAGTTGTGCTGAATCATATATAGGAAAAACTGGTAGAAATTCCGGCCTAAGAATAGAGGAACATCATCACGGCTACAAAAACAACAAGATTAATTCAAATTATTCGAATCATTTATTAGCAGAAGGACATAGTTTTAACCCGGATTTCAAAATTCTACACAATTTGAATAAAGGTACGCAACTCAATTATTGGGAAATGGTGGAAATAAATAGAGAAAAACCTAAGGGTAATTTAGTTAATGAACAATTAGATCTAAATTTCGAACCTATGCTTTAGTTAATAAAGGTATTTTTTGCCCCCTTGTTCTGTAATTTACTGTTTCTTTTACTACTCATTCTTTGTTCAACGTTCGGTAAAATACATAGTTGATTTCAAATTGAGTAAGGTTTTTTTTATTGTTGACTATTATTGAAGTCAAAATCAAGATTACACAAAATATCGTAGCCCACTGCAATTCTTTCAATTTAAATTTCAATTGACATTTTCTCCATCAAATCAAATGTAGAATACAAAGTGTGATACATCGTTGGAAAGATAATTTTGAGTAGAAATAAAAAATTGCAAAAAAAATATAGGGTGCTATTTGAGATTCGGCCAAACCAAAAGTGTCTTTCAATTTTTGTTTTTCTCAATTAAAGGTTCCTGTAACGAATTGAAAAACATCAAATTTTTATCTTTTGAAATGGCTGAGATATTCCATTGAAACATTTATACTGGGACACCCGGTATACGTTCAAAAATTGATACTTAAAAACCTACCAAATTCAGCGACGTGTTGTGAAGAAAACTCAAATAGTTACAACTTAGCCTGGTACTATTACAACCAGGAGTGTACTGGCACTCTTCATGGGGGTAATCAATTTCATTATTAACAACAGATACGCTCAATCCTTTGGGCTCGTGGCCTATCGACAGACAGAACAATATCGTCTGACAAACCGGTATTCCAATTATAAAAGCCATCACGGGGATATTCCTCCACATCCACAGGAAGTTTTTCCAAATTAGGGCCTTCATGTGATTCAGTTTCAGGATTTTGAGGTATTCGGAGATTTTTACCGGTGGTTCCTCTTCGGGGGGTAACTCAGAGACTGTTGGGAGGTCTGTGCTGTCCGGTGCGATAGATACTCTTCTACTTCTACTTGTTATGGAGACGTTATCGCCGAATTCTCCAGACATTTCGCAGATCTCATCATCTATAATTGCACCTGAAAAATTATAACATTGAAATAATCATATGTTATTATTATAATTATTAATTTGATATGATGTGTTTTGGTGACCAGGAATGGTCCTCTGTATTCGGTCATTCAACGCATTTCGATCATTTTCTCGGCCTATTTGGAGCTCTTGTTCCTCGGAACAGAGAGCTTATCAATTCGCCCAAATGTCTGTGATGTCTGTGTTGCAGGGTAGATTTGGAGCGTAAATATCTCGGATGAATTCGTTAACGGGCGAAATCCACCAAGCGGTTTCGCAATTATGGCCGTTTTTAGTAAAAACATTTTTTATGAATATTTCCGAAATCGATTACTCGATCTATCTGAAATTTAGCATCAAAATGTATGTGTGTGAAGTTGGCCCAGCACTTTTTGATTTTCGAAAAAAAAAATTTGTGCTGAATTGTGCTAGGTTTGTGCTGCTTTGTGCCGTTGAAATTTCCTTTCTATTTCATTTTGTTCTCAAGATTTTTCAAAAATCGATAAAATGGGCTAGCCCAGCACTTTTCGAAAAATTAGGTTTCAATGGCTGAAATAGATTGTGCTATGCATGTTCGAAATTTTCCGAAATAGTCCCACTATTTTCGCAGAAAATCGAGAAGTAAAAAAAAAGTTTGCCCAGCACTTTTGTTTTTTCTTCTCACAAATGAATGAAATAACTTGTACTACATTTGTGCTGTCTTGTGCCGTAAATATTTTCACGAAAATTCTTGGAAGTTTCTGTGAAATGGCGAAAATGAAAAATGAAGTCAGCCCAGCACTTTTGAATGAATGAAAAAAAGTTAGTCAAGCACTTTTTTTTTTTGACAATTTTTTTTAACCTAATTGAACTACATTTGTGCTGACTTGTGCTGGTCATATTTTTCAGGAAAAACTTTCAGTTTTCCCTATAAATGGAGAAAATAAGAAAATTCAGTAGATTGTTTGAAAACTTACAATGCGTTGCAACAATGTGCGTGAAGTTAGCCCAGCACTTTTTGATTTTCGAAAAAAATTTTCTCGTACTCAATTGTGCTGGGTTTGGGCTGCTTTGTGCCGTCAACATTTTTCTTTTATTCCATTCGGTTCTCAAGATATCTCACAAAATGTGTAGAACCGGCCAGTTTAGCACTTTGCAAATTTTTATCTTTCGAAATGCCATTGGAGCAGATACACTGAGACACCAGGTATATCGAAATATTTGAAATACCAATTTTTCAGAAACACCCTGTAAGTTGATAACCAATCAAGATATCTGGGATCTTTTTGCTGGTAATTGATTATCTCGAAAAAAAAGGTTATCCTTAAATTTTTTTTTTCTAACCCTTATGATTCTCGAGATGCTCGCAGTGATCATCAAATTTCGGATACACTGTACAACCTGTCAATTTCATATTCACAAGAAACAATAAAATAATGAAATCTGTCGATAGTCTACTTTCAACTATATTATGGATATTCTGCTCTGAAAGTACTCTGGCAACAGCGCTATCGGACCCCGCGGCAGTTGATGTGGTAAATTCATAGAATATAAAATACCATTATTCTTTATTATTATTCTTATTATTATTCTTTATTCTGAGGGTAAATTAGTACGAATGGAGTATGTTGTTGTAGTGACAGTTATGATCAGAGCGTTGGGGGTTGCATTTCTCAACGATTAGAATAGTATTTGTTGCTACGTTGCCCTTTACCGATTTCCCTTATCTGATTCCGAAATTTACACGATTAGAAAAAAAAATTAAGTTTTTTTTTATTCTATCGCAACAAGTCAGCACAATTTTTTCACTAATTTGGTAAGATGAAAATTATGATTGCTGATACAAAATTGTTTTAATTTCAATTTTCTGGAAAATAGGAGGAAAAGTTCGAACGCCACAACTCAATGCATATATAGCACCATCTATTTTAGTTGTTTTACAACAATTTTCCGAAAATTGCTAAGCTGGCCGGTTCTACACATTTTGTGAGATATCTTGAGAACCGAATGGAATAAAAAGAAAATGTTGACGGCACAAAGCGCACAAACCCAGCACAATTGAGTACGAGAAATTTTTTTTCGAAAATCAAAAAGTGCTGCCAACTTCACGCACACTGTTGCCACGCATTGCAAGTTTTCAAACAATCTACTGAATTTTCTTATTTTCTCCATTTTTAGGGAAAACTGAAAGTTTTTCCTGAAAAATATGACCAGCACAAGTCAGCACAAATGCAGTTCAAATAGGTAAAAAAAATTCGTCAAAAAAAAACTAAAGTGCTTGATTAACTTTTTTTTTATTTCTTAATTTTTTGGAAAATTAGCAAGATATTCGTGAAAATTTCAAGGGCACAACTTATACTACGTGTAGCACGATTTTTTGAGCATGTTTCCAATGGAAAAATTCAAAAGTGCTGGGCTGACTTCATTTTTCATTTTCGCCATTTCACAGAAAATTCGAAAAATTTTCGTGAAAATATTTACGGCACAAGACAGCACAAATGTAGTACAAGTTTTTTCACTCATTTGTGAGAAGAAAAAACAAAAGTGCTGGGCTAACTTTTTTTTTTACTTCTCGATTTTCTGCGAAATTAGTGGGACTTTCGGAAAATTTCGAACGGCACAACTCAGTACATGCATAGCACAATCTATTTCAGCCATTGAAACCTAATTTTTCGAAAAGTGCTGGGCTAGCCCATTTTATCGATTTTTGAAAAATCTTGAGAACAAAATGAAATAGAAAGGAAATTTCAAAGAAAAAAGTGCCAAAAAAAATTCAAAATTTTTTTTTAGTTTCCACAATAACTCTGGAACAAAATCAACTAGGCAATTGAAATTTTCGGAGTAGGTTTCGGAGATAAATATTTCAGTTGAGTAGGCTATTGGGCAAAATCTGCTTGATGGTCTCGGGGTAACAAAAAAATTTTTTTTTCATATCACAAATTTCAAATTAAATTTTTTCTTGAGGTACAGTTTCACCATAAAAATCCATTGATATCATTTTCAACTATAACAAGCAAATACTTTCGGAGATATGATTTTTCAAAATTTCAATAATAAATCGTACTTCTATATTCTCACAGAATAATATAAGTCTATATCCTATTCTATAATATTCTTTCTATGAATGCTTATATGATCTGTGTTCTTACTCGTACATGTCATCTTGTTTTCCAATAAGAGAGAGTCAAATTCATTTCAGCTATCGTAGAATTATGAGGATTATAATATGATGCTATACTTTTTGGTGAGTTTAAGGAATGGTGTATTTAAGGAATGAATATCTCGGGTAATTTCGTGGTTTTTGGCACTCTTGTTTGAATTTAATTTCCTTCAAGATACAGTTGTATCATATTTGTTTATGATGCAGTTCTATTATAAGAATCCATCGATATCATTCCCAACTCTGAGAAACCCACAATGTCGGAGATGATTTGTCAAAGTTAGAACAAGAGCGCCAATGCTCCTGACCACAGGGCTTTCCCACTTTTTGGTGCTCTTGTTCCTCGGAACAGAGTGCTTATCAATTTGCCCAAATGTCTGTAATTTTCGAATTTTTGGCTGAAAATGGAATCAAACGATTTGGTTCGACTCACTGATCAAGAATCCGTGGTCGAAATCGATTCTGTCCGGCCGTCCGTTAACACGATAACTCTCGAACGAAAGGAGTTAGAGGATTGAAATTTGCAAAGTAGGTTTGGAGCGTAAATATCTCGGACAAGTTCGTTAACGGACGAAATCCATCAAGCGGTTTCGGAGTTATGGCCGTTTTTAATAAAAACGTTTTTTATGAATATTTCCGAAACCGATCACTCGATCTATCTGAAATTTAGCATAAAATTGTAGAATCATGACCTTTAGACGCATGTGAAGTTTTATATTGATCGGGTTACCGTAAAGTGAAAAAAAAATTGAAATATTGTTTCTATAATAATTCTCGAACGGAAAGAGCTAGGCAGTTGAAATTTCCAGAGTAGGTTAGGGAGATAAATATCTCGGTTAAGTTCGCTATTGGCCGACATAGGTGAGATG
Source organism: Halyzia sedecimguttata (assembly GCA_937662695.2). Classification (NCBI taxonomy): domain Eukaryota; kingdom Metazoa; phylum Arthropoda; class Insecta; order Coleoptera; family Coccinellidae; genus Halyzia; species Halyzia sedecimguttata. The sequence goes on from OW569414.2 coordinate 76,667,453, forward strand.
GTTTCAGAGTAACGGAAAAATTTTTTTTTTTTAACCTACAAATTTCAAAATATTTTTTTTTTAAGATGTAGTTTCACCCTAAAAATCCAGGGGTTTTATCGAGGAAAAATACGGAAGTTTCGTAGGGTTTCGCGTTTTCGGAGCGAAAAGACGGGAGTGTATTTTAAAAAAATCGCAAAAACGCCGATTTTGGCAAAAGGTGCAAAATTGTGTGGAGGCATCCGGAGAAACGGTGGCGTTCGGAACGAAGGTATTTGCGGGAACGCGACGACGAGATTCGAAATTAGTCCGTAACACGGCCCTTTTTTCGATTCTTTCTTTCGTTTTCCCGGAAGAACGATAGGAAAATGTGACTTTTTCGCGAAAATCGACAAAATTCTGACGTTTCACGTATTTCTGTGGCGAATTTCAACGCGGCTCTTACAAAGTCGACGTTTTCGGTCCGAACGAGCCACGATAAATGTCAAATCGAATTTGAATTTATTTTATAGATATTTTTCAGAGTTTGGGAGAGAAAACCCAGAAAATAACCTTTCAATTATATAATTCAAAATTATAAATTTCAATTATATATTACAAAATTCTGACGTTTCACGTATTTCTGTGACGAATTTCAACGCGGCTCTTACAAAGTCGACGTTTTCGGTCCGAACGAGCCACGATAAATGTCAAATCGAATTTGAATTTATTTTATAGATATTTTTCAGAGTTTGGGAGAGAAAACCCAAAAAATAACCTTTCAATTATATAATTCATCTGTTTGAACAAGAGCGCCAGAAAGCTCCTATCCACAGGGCTTCTCTAATGATATGTATAAACTAGAAAAATTACGATTTATGCGTTGAAAGGGGAAGTAATAAACCTCTTTCATTAAACTCTAGCCACAGGTATAACAAACCATGATCAAAAATATGTTTAGAGTCCGTTGCGCCAGCAATGTAGATGAAGGCATTTAAAGGTTACCATAGATAACTCCCACATGTCTACACACGTTATCGTTGGATCGAAATTAAAATAGTTCTTCAGTAAATGCACAAGAGTAAAAGACTCTTGAGAGAAACACCTTTATAAACGAACAATTATTTTCGATTGACTGTGAGAGTCAGCTATGCCCTGCTTCAATAGCATTTTTTGCGGACAGGTCATACTATAAAATTATAATTTTACCCTCATTTAGTACTGCTGTTGGGACAGTTATTGCTTCTATAACTCCTTGTGCTATGCTAGATCTCCTTCTTTTTCCCATATTTTGAATGACACTTAGTTTCAGGAACACGTCTTCCAAATTTTGGGCATTGAATTGAGCGATCAGTTTTCCTGGGGATTCCTCCGCTAGTAAATATCCACCTCGCATTAAACCAATCTGGAAATTAACGAGAAATTTATTTTTATTCATAGATGAGCTTTTCTCCACTGCATCATAATTTTTTTCTCCCATTAGGATCTTCCCGTATTTTAGTCGCTTTGAAGATTTTCAGTGAGATAAAAGAATTCGAAATAAAGTATATATTAGTAGATATGTAATGACTCGAATTTACCCTGGTAAATTCGGTTAAGAGTATCCAATACAGGAGAATGGGCAATAGAACATACGCGCAAAGCCTCCTGACTTCACGTCAGTGCTTGAACCAATTTGTTTTTTTCGTAATTTTTTTAAATTTTCTAGGAGGTACGTTCCTCACAAAATTTTACACACGTCTTTATGTCGATATTCTACAACTGGTTAGCAAGCTTCAATTCGATCGGGTCTATATTTCTTGAGTCATAGAGGAAATAATATTCCAGATGGGTATAACTCGGAAACCGTTGGGCCGATTATGGCCAACAGCGAACTTAACTCTCCCATTTAGATGCGCAACCTACCCTGACAATTGCAAGTCCCTATCTCCTTTCGTTCGGGAGTTATCGATGCAACGGTCACACATCCAGCTACTGAACTCACACAAGGCTGCTCGGATCTCCAACAATATAGATTCGATCGTGTTCAAACTTGGAACTTGGCAGTAGAGTTAGGTTCTGAAGGCTGTCGCAAAATTTCAGCCATGTCGGATGAATAGTTTCGGATATATAGAATTTTTTTCAATGATTTTCAAAAAAATTTCTAGTAATATGATCCTCACAAAATTTCACGAACGTGCTTAGGTTTGTATTCTACAACTATTCATCAAGTTTCAATTTGATCGGATTTATATCGATTGAAAACAAAAATATTACTCGGAAACCATTGGGTTGATTATGCCCAATAACGAACTTGTCCGTCGTATTGGGATGCGCCACCTACCATGAAAATTTCAAGTCGCTAGCTCTTTCCGTTCTCAAGTTATCGTGGCAACGGCCGGCCGGACGGACATAATGAAATTTGACCTCGAATTATTTATCAGGAAGTCAAGCCCAATCGTTTGAGATCATTTTCGGCGAAAAATTCGAAAATTACATATATTTGGGCGAAATGATAACGCGATGTTCCCCAGAACATACGCGCAAAAATAATAACAAACACATATTTTCTGTTACTTGCATATTGTTACATTTCTTTGCCCGGGAGGGAGGAATAATAAGGTAGTGCCTGTATAAAATTATATTCCGCAACACGAAAAATCACTACCATATAGCATATCTTCCGTTATTAAATATTTCCCATTACTCAAAATTTATATTGATACATGATTGAGCGCAATATGCGCAACTCATTCAATTTCCGGCTAGTTGGGAATTAATGTCTGTGTGCACCCCTATGGGGTAGTTTCAACGCATCCTAGGATTACAGATCCTGCCGTATTCATTGTTATATTGGATCAAATAATTACTTGAATTATTAGGGGAGAACTTGAATTGAATTGGATTATAGGAAAGAAGGTTAAGCGAATAATCAGACTTCAAAGTAAGAAAATATAGGGAGTTTTGACGCACATATCACTCCAACAAATTTTTGATTATTTAACGTATGTTTTGAGAGTCTCATGAGACTATTGTTTTTAAATGATAATAATAAAATTAAAAAAAATGGGTTCAAGCCCTGTGGACAGGAGCTTTACGGCGCTCTTGTTTAAACAGACAAATTATATCTCCGAAAGTATTGGTTTCTCAGAGTTGGGAATTATATCAATGTATTCTTATGATGAACTGCATCATAAAGGAAATTCAATTGAAATAATAGTTTATTTATCAAGACTAAATAAGCAATCTGAGAATGAGAACTGCACCATCGAAGAAATCAAATTAAAATAGCTGAAATGAATTTGACTCTCTCTTATAGAACAGGATGACATGTACGAGTATGAACACAGATCATATAATAAAGCTTAGATAGTATAATTATAACATTCTGTGAAAACATAGAAGTACGATTCATTATTGAAATTTCGAAAAATCATATCTCCGAAAGTATTACACTTGTTGGAGTTGAAAATGATATCGATGGATTTTTATGGTGAAACTGGATCTTGAATAAAATTTGAATTTGAAATTTGTTACTTGAAAAAAAATTTTTTGTTTCGTTACTCCGAAACCATCTGGCCTATTTTGCCCAATAACAAACTCAACTAAGATATTCATCTCCCTAACCTACTCTGAAAATTTCAACTGCCTAGCTCATTCCATTCGAGAGTTATTGTAGACATTTTTTTATTTTCGAAAATTTTTTTTTACCCTTTGCGGTAACCTGGTCGATACAAAACTTCACATGCATATAAAGGTCATGATTCTGTAATTTGATGCTAAATTTCAGATAGATCAAGTAATCGGTTTCGGAAATTTCAAATTTCAATCCTCTAACTCCTTTCTTTCGAGAGTAATCGATTTCGACCTCGGATTCTTGATCAGTGAGTCGAACCAAATCGCTTGAGACCATTTTCAGCCAAAAATTCGAAAATTACAGACATTTGGGCAGATTGATAAGCACTCAGTTCCGAGGAACTAGAGCGCCAAAAGAATTACACCGAATATTTTCCTCATGTCAAAAACTTTTCATAATAGGAATGCAAGTACCGATAAATAACAGCAGTATAAGGACCACTTGCGTGTAATTAGGAGATAAAATATTAAGCTTAGAGTTGAGTAACTCGGAGTTGAAATGTTACATTTCAAACTTAGTGATTGCATTGCGTTGTAGAAAATTGAGTAACCCGTTTCAGTCTTTAATTTTTGTAGCGTGGTATTTTTGTTAGGGTCTCTGGTTTATACTCCAGTTTCTAGATCATAGACTATTGTATATCTTTTCTGTCTGTTTTATGATAATCTGTGGATCTCGTATTTTGACAAATTGAAATTGTGTATAAACATAGAAGAGAAATCTCGTTTACGTGACCCTAATAACGGGTCCGCCATCTAACGTTTTTTTTTTCAACTAGTGCTTATTTCGTGAATGGTAACACTTAGCTCATGTCTGATTTGACAGATAATTAGTTTTATCCTTCCGCTGAACGAATATGGTTGTGTGTACGCTTGAACAACGCTGGGAAATATTGCGACATTACTTTGAAAATCATGGTAATGTCGCAGAATGTGTGCGAAAATTGCTTTCGGATTTTGGAAGAAGAGAAGCACCGTCAGCTCCGTATGTTCGTTATCTTGTGAAAAAAGTGAAAGAAACTGGCATCCTCATAGATAAACCAAAGCGTGAAAAGCCAAAAACAGTGCGTACACCCGAGAATATTGTTGCTGTGGCAGAAAGTGTGCGTGAAGCGCCATCAACATCAATTTACCGTCGTTCTCACGAATTGAACATTTCGGAGACATCATTAAGACGAATTTTGCATAAAGACCTTGGTATGACGCCATACAGCCACACAGCCGAAGCTACACTCGATGTTTTGCGCCCTGTTTTTGAAGATCGCATTATCAGCCGCAGAGCTGATGTCGTTTGGCCACCTCGGAGCTGCGATTTGACACCGTTTGACTATTATTTGTGGGGTGCCGTCAAAGATAAGTGTTACGCCAACAAGCCCAACAAGCCAGAGACAATTGACGCTTTAAAGAATAATATTCATGAAGCCATTGGTGAAATACAGCTGCACACAATCGATAATGTGCTTAAAAATTCGACCGATCGTGTAGGCTACTGCATGGCCAGCCGAGGCAGCCATTTGAATGAAATTCTTTTTCCATTATTAACCGGAAGGATTGTACTTTCAAATAAAGAGAGAAATTTGAGAAAATATGCAGTAGTTTTTTTTAATGCATTTAAAAAAAAAAAGTTATTTGGTGGACCCTTTATACAAAAATAAGATTAGCTGGAAGTTTAATATAACTCCGAAACCGATGGACCGATTATGCCCAAAAATTCACTCAACTCTCCCATTGGGATGTGCACCCTACCGTGGAAATTGCAAGTCCCCATCTCCTTTCGTTCGAAAGTTATCGAGACAATGGTCACCCATCCAGCTATACTGAACTCAGACGAAGCTGCTCGGATCTCCAACAATATAGATCCGACCATGTTCAAACTTGGAACTTGGCAGTTGAGTTAGGTTCTGCAGGCTCTCGCAAAATTTCAGCGATGTCGGACGAACAGTTACTGATATATAGAATTTTTTATTAAAAATGTTTTAGTGATACGATCCTCACGAAATTTCGCAAGAATTTTCGCGTTGGCCTCTTACAACTGATTACCACGTTTGAATTGGATCGGTTTTGTATTTTTCGAGTTATTGAGGAAATAACAACCGAATTTAAGATGGGAATAACTCCAAAACCGTTCAGCCGATTATGTCTATAAAAAAACCTCAAATATCCCATTCCGATGCACAACCTAACCCGAAAGTTTCAAGTCGCTATATCTATCCGTTCTCAGGTTATCGTGACATAAATAATATTTTTTAATAATTTTTTTAAACCTTTCTAATAATGCAATTATCACAAAATTTCACGAAAGTCCTGAGGTTCGTATTCTATAACTACTCGCGAAGTTTAAATTCGATCTGATTTGTATTGGTTGAAAACAAAATTATTACTCGGAAAACATTGGGCTGATTATTCCCATTAACGAACGTCCGTTGTGTTGGGATGCGCCACCTACCCTGAAACCCGGACGGCCGGACAGAATCAAATTTGACCTCGAATTCTTCATCAGGTGTTGAACCCAATCGTTTGAGACCATTTTCGGCAAAAACTTCATACATACGCGCAAAAAAATCATTGAATAAAATTCTGTAGCTCAGAAACTATCCGTCCGATACCGAGGAGATAAAGAGCTCTTGGTGACCTCCGAGCGATATCGCAAAAGGCGTCACAACACAATATCCTGATAAGAGTTCGCCGAGATATCTTTGGGAGGTCCTTGTGTTGCCAGGATTGTGATAATATACCTATGGGGTTTTTCAATAGGCATGTAACAGTTTAGTATTCAAATGAATATATTCAGATATATTGGGCAGGAATAATTTCTGACTTGATAATTGTGCTTCAGTCAGAACTTCCGGAGTCCTGTATACTCGTTCAATAGATTACGAGAAATAATTATTCCATAATCTAATCAATTTATCAAATTTCACTGGAAAAACTCTCTGTACCCACCTGATGAGCCTGTCTTGCTTCGTCGATATAATGGGTGGTGATGATCACAGTAGTCCTTCCGTTCTTCGTTATTTCAACCAGATGTTTCCAGATGTTAGCTCTGAGGAGAGGATCAACCCCTACGGTCGGTTCGTCCAATATCAACAGCTCCGGCTCGTGTACCAAAGTGGCGGCGAAAGACACCCTCCTCTGTTGCCCACCGGAAAGGTTTTTGACATGCCTATCGGGATCGGGAAGCATCAGGAATTCCAGAAGAAAATTCATTTTCTCCTCGATGTCCCGATTTGTCATCCCAGCTATCCATCCGAAATATTTCAGGGTCTCTCTAATCGTGAATTCTCCGTATAGTGCGACTTCCTGTGAATTGAAAAGAACTTTGGTACTTTCGATTGATAATAAATAATACATTCAGGGTGGGCTACGGTCGATGGTACCCTGGAATTTAACGAAGAACGGGACGTTCGATTTTATTGAAAATTTGTTTCCTTGGCTGGAAACCCTGCTCCATCGATCTAGAATACTTCCAGTTTTGCGGTGTTGCCGCTTATGTCAAGAAGTACTATCAATTTTGATATTTCAAATGGAACACCCTGTATATTATTGCGTTTTTAGATTCTTCGTAGCCTACTGATTATTTATGTATCAACTTCATCCCTATACCTAGCAGTTTTCGAGTAATTGATTGATTTACTTCTTTTTGCGCGCGTGTTCCGCAAGGAACAGCGTGCTATCATTTCGTCAAAATGTCTGTATTTTTCGAATTTTTTTTCGAAAATGGTTCGATTGGGTTCGACTCCTTGATGAAGAATTCGAAGTCAAATTCAATTCTGTCCGTCCGGTCCGGCCGGCCGTTAGCACGATAACTCTCGAACAGAACGACTTAGAGCGTTGAAATTTGCAGGGTAGTTTCGTAGCGTAAATATCTCGGACAAGTTCGTTAACGGGCAAAATCGACCAAGCGTTTTCGGAGTTAAGGCCGTTTTTAGTAAAAACCTTTTTTATGAATATTTCCGGAACCGATCACTCGATCTTTTTGAAATTTGGCATCAAATTGTAGAATCATGACCTTCATAAGCCTGCGAAGTTTTGTGTTGAACGGACGGCCCTAAAGTGGCAAAAAATTTTTTTGAAAATTTCAAAATTTTGTTTTCACGATAACTCGAAAAATACTGATCTGATTAAATTGAAACTCAGTAGTTAGATGCAAAAGACCAAAGCAAACACTTTTGCAAAATTTCGTGAAGATCACGTGACATGAAAAAAATCAAAAAATAACTACTACTTTGCGGAATACTTTGCTTTTAATTCCGAAACATATGTTTTTGAGGTTCATGCTACCCTTTCCGGGCATTTTCTGTATTGCGCATGCGCAGATGAGAAGTCATTTAACTGCTGTAGTTTTCATCAGAGAGGATTGGGGTGGCGGATGCTATTCCTCCGTAGAATCCAGATCCTTGATGAGGGTCTGCGCATGCGTGGGTTCAAGATACGATATCTCCTGAACCACTAGTGCTGGAGAATCGGAGTTTTTTGTAAGGCGTGTGATTTTGGGAGGACTTTCAGCCGCAAGTAGATTGCGCATGTGCAGAAGAGAAGTGACTGTTTTTGGGTTGTATGGGTTATGTTGGGAGTAATCAGCCGATATTGTGAGGTTTTAAAAGAATATTCATGTCAATTCAGTGCACGGACACAAGTCAGTTTGGGGGAAATAGCGTTGTTTCCGAGTTGAAATGTCTGTATGGTGGCCCTGAGGCGAATTTATAAATAACTATATTCGGTAGATCTATATTAGAATACGTTCAGATTTGGAGAAGAGGCAATTGGGTAGTTCTCACGAAATGTTCCACTTTGGTGTTCATGACAGTTTTCTGCTACATAAAACTGGTTTAATCGTTTAATTCTCTATATTATATCCTTTTGAAATGTAACAATCACTATAAAGAATGAAAAATTGCACAATTTCAAAAATTTTAATTTTCAACGCTAGTTTTCTTTCCAGAAGAATTGAAAACCTCACCTCCGTGACTGTTCCTCTTAGTTATCGCATTGTCCTAAACTTAAAATTATAGCATCAATGGAATTCTGGCACAGCGTATTTCTAGTTCATTATCCACAATTAACTAAATAATGTTGACATGATAAAATCTAAATAAAAAAATTATCGGTGTTCAAATTATACTTATATTAGTCGATGTTCCTGCATTATCTATCACCTCCGTGAAGCGACATTGTAATTTGACTCTTTAATCGCAAGATGACGGTATCTTCATCGTGGACCGCCTGGAATATCGGTTGATGCGCAGGTAATACTCTCCACTTGAGATTTGAACTTCAAAGTGTAACTTATTGGTTAAATTCTTACCCAAGTGATATAGACGTGTATGGGAAATTTGGGATTCTCACTTCCGTGAAGATGAATTGTAAGGTAGGAGATTATTTTATTCAATTATTTGTTATCTGAATATACTTAATTACGAAAGTTATTTAATGAGTTGAAATATTGTTTTGAAGCCTTTTTCTTTAAATGAGATATTCTATAAAAAAGTAAAATTTCTCACCTTCGTGAATATAGTAATTCACGGAGGTGAGGTACTCTTCACGGATGTGATAATAATATTCTGTTCCTCCTTTCAGGACATGAATTCTAACATTATTAATAAAAAAATTAGAAAAAAGTTACTGCATCTCATGAAGAACAGAAAAAAAAACAACGAAAATCTATGAGAAGACTTCATGAAGCCCGAAAAAATGATCCTGAATTATACGAAGAAGAAAAACGTAAAGAACGAGGGCTATTATAAAAGAAAAAAGGAAGGAAAAATTAAAAATATTCTGGATATGTCCGAAAGAGAAAAATTGGTTCAAGCACTGACGTGAAGTCAGGAGCTTTTGCGCGTATGTTCTATTGTCCATCCTCCTGTATTGGACACTCTTAATCGAATTTACCATGGTGAATTCTATTGTTCGTTCTTCTGTATTGGACACTCTCTTAATCGAATTTACCATGGTGAATTCTATTGTCTGTTCTCCTGTATGAGACACTCTTAATCGAATGTACCATGGTGAATTCGATTAAGGCTGTCGAATACAGGAGAATAGACAATAGAATTCACCATGGTAAATTCGATTAAAAGTGTCCAATACAGGAGAATGGACAATAGAACATATGCGCAAAAGCTCCTGACTTCACGTCAGTGCTTGAACAATGTCTTTTTTATATTGAGGATATATGAAATTTTTTTTTTCATTTAAAATTTAACATTATTTCATTTCCGTGAATTTTGTCTCACATCCGTGAATGCCGGTTTCATGAAAATCTCATTATTTCACAAAATACCAACGAAAGTGTGTAACCTTAGGCATAAGATTAATAAGAATTAATTTCTGGTTCAGGATATCTAAAAATAAATTCGATTATTGTTAATTTATTTTTTTTTAAACTAAAATGCGAAAGGGGAACATTTGGTGGGAATTACCCAATTGCGTTCCTAACGGAACATAACCGCATATTTTTTCGATCTACGGTAAAGCTAACAGCCAAACTGTATCGATACCTATATAGGTTAAAGGAACTTAAAAAAAAGCACTGACGTGAACTCATTACTCTTTGGCGCGCGTGTTCACGGTGGCTAATTTGAATTGAATGATGAATACTTCAAGCTCAGTGGATAGAGCGAGTCGGAGATCTACCCAAAAAGGAGTACTCATCACTCAATTCAAATTAGCCACCGTGTACACGCGCGCCAAAGAGTACTGACTTCACGTCAGTGCTTTTTTTTTGTGCAAAATATAGTTCCAATTAAACATTCATTACTTCAGTACTTGGAATCCTAGAGGGCTGAAATTTCGGGTATGGATTACCAATATCCCGTGTATCATTGACGTTTAACGAAATACGTCTCTAATCATACAGGGTTGTTTAAAATCCGAGGCTTTTCTGAGAAATGCTAAAACGAACAATGCCGAAGCCATTTTAAATGGATTAACCTATTTTACCTCAAATCCTCATGCTTTCACCAGGAGTGCAGAATAAGATTTAGGTCTAAACGGAACTTCGCATTGACAGTCAAGAATAAACAATTTCATCAAAACTTCATTTGTATAATTATTTATTTCCATTTGAATGATTTTTCAATAAACCAATATATTCAGCAATACTTTACAAATGATGGTAATTATTAAATTATCATAATCTACATGTTCTATGACATTTTATGGATAACTAATAAGAAATGAAGCTCAATATAGACCACATTAGTTAGGTTAGAATCATTCGCTTGGCGGGAGATCCATATTCAAATTTTTTAACAAGGAATTTCGACTTTGAGATGAAACCACCCTATTTAAAAGAGACTGTTAGTACAGAGACAACAAGTATTGGGTACCTTCATCATTAGTGCATGTTTTCATGTTATTTCCACATTAAAATCTACCTCTATTTATTCTTAAATCAAAATTGAAACCATTCTAGTTCGAAAGATTTCCGTATGTCGTAGATGACTTCTGTTGTGCGTCATTACAAGGCCGATTTAGGGTTATGTTATTATTTTTGACTGATTTCGAGTGAGCTAAGACATACGTCAATCGAATTTGGTGAACACTTTTATATTTATTAATTATTTTGGAAATATACAGTTTTGTTATGAAAACTTGATTCTAGATGGTTGAGAAAGGTTCACAGAATCTATTTCAACCAAAATAAACCATAAGAAATCAGCCAAAGTATCTAAAAACAGGCGAGAAATTCGCGTAAATTTTAGGTCCATACTAAATGCATGGGGAATTCAGTGCTCGGATCCACGGATGGATCGTAATTCAAATTTCCCGCCTAACCTAACTAATGTGGTCTATTACCATCGGCATGAAAACTTGCTTTTAATTCTAAAACCTTACAATTTAGATATAGGAACATGTTATATAGTTTGAGAGGAACAGGTCATTCCATTCGAAAAACGCACCCTTTATCGTTTAAGCATATCTCGGAAATTGTTAATCCATATCCGACATTTCGGCTTTCTAGTATTCCAAGTAACAAAGTAATGAATATTGAATTGAAGCTGTTTTGCACAAAAAATGAGTAAATCAATTGATTACTCGAAAACAGCTATAGAGATAGGGATGATGAAATTGGTACTGAATTATTCAGGCATTCAGGCTACGGCGGATCAAAAAAGGCAATAATATATAGGGTGTTCCAATTGAAATATCCGAGTTGTTGGTACTTTTTGACACAAGTGGCAACAGGTGCAGTGGTTCCTAACCAAGGAACCAAATTTTCAATAAAATCGTACGTCCCGTTCTCCGTAAAAGTCCAGGGTACGATCGACCGTGGCCCATCATGTATAAGTGGAGTGTGGAGTCATTTCACACGATAGTTTGATATTTATTAGTGACCGACCGAAAGTTCGGTTTCGGTTTCGGTTTCGGCCAGTTTCGGCCAAGAAATCTAGTTTCGGCCTTAGTTTCGGTTTCGGCCCAAAATGGCCGAAACTTTCGGCCGGGCCGAAACTTGAATGTTCGTGAATTATCCTGGTCGTTTGTCCAGGAGTTATAAGTAGGTATACATAATTATCGTACGAGTTATTGTGATCTATCTTTGTTATCACTGAGAATTCATGAGAATTCACTTTAATGATTATTAATTAGATTACATAAGGTGATTCCAAATAAGACCTGAAACTTGGAGTATGACTCATTAGCTGTTGTTTAATCCATATTTATTAATAACCGAAAATCAACGGTTTTGGAGTTCGGGTGATTTTTAAAAGATTTCTAAACTTATAGTACATATTTCGTCAATTTTTTCTACGTTGACCAAATTTGGTGATAATTTTGGTTTATTTTCATCAGAAAAGAATACGATATGAACGAAAAAAGCAAAACTAAGCTGTATAAGAAGTTGAAAAAGAATTAGTATGATTTGAAATGTGGTGTATGAATGAATGAAAAATCAATTTCTAATATCAATTTGTCTGCAACTTTCGAATTTCACAATTTTGTATGCCAAAATTATTTTAAAAACTTGCCAAATTCCTTCTTCATTCTCTAAAAGATTTCGTTAGATTGCTGAACTAGTTTCGTTTCAGCAGATTTTTTATAAGCAACCTTTTGAATGTCCGGCATTTAAAATAGTGAATGTGTATCAAAAGACAGCGTGAGTAAATTTCAGGCGGAAAATAACAACTGAAGACATCAGAAAGACGACACGTGCTAGCCTATGGAATGGTGGAACATAATTTATGAATACATTTTCCAATGAATTTTCGAGCTTAGTTGCAACAAAAAAATATTGAATTCGTTATTTTTCTCTTTTTGCTTCTTATATCCCCTTTCAAATCATACTAATTCTTTTTCAACATAAACAGTCCTCAAATATCTCGGAAACCGTTGATTTTTAGTCATCAATAAAAATGGCTCAAACCATAGCAAATGATCCATACTAACACCTCCTCTAAGGTTCACGTCTGATTTGGAATCACCCTGTATACTGCGACTGATTATTTTGAAAACTTGGTAATACCCCAATAATAAATAAAGATCTCAAAAAAAATGTCTTTTTATTTTATTCAACACTCCTTAAATGGTTTTATGTATATGCGAATAAAATTGTAAAAATACAGTAGATTTCAGAATGAAATATAAAGTTTCGGTTTCGGTTTCGGTTTCGGCCGAAACTGAGACCCTGGCCGAAAGTTCGGTTTCGGTTTCGGTTTCGGCTGAAATACCAGTTTCGGTCGGACACTAATATTTATACAGGGTCCTAGGAGGAATGTTGCGAATGGGAACCATAAACTGAGGATATCTACGTGGACTCATATGTAAGCCTGGAGTCCGTGGTTTTGGGTATACAGGGTGAGTCTTTGACCCCTGCATTAATTTCAACCAAAGATTCCTCTCATCAAATGGAACACTTTTTTCATTTACCAATTTTCCAGATTCGGCTCAGGTAAAAAGTTACAAGCGTTTAAAGATTTCACAATGTGCTAATACACTCCCGCATATAAATTATCTATGACATTGTTGGCGGACGAGAATAAGGCATGGTAACGTGGTTTACAGCTTGATTCGGGATTCCAACGCTCAGGGACGGATCCATAAAAGTAGTGAAATTTCTGGAGTTTTCCATTTTAAAACATTCAATGAAGAATATCTCGAAAACGGTGCGTTTATGGAGAAATGATGTAGAATAATATAATGTTCTAAAACGATGGAATATTCTTGAATTGACTCAAGAAAAACTTTATCTGCTTTCTTTATGCTAACTTCGTTTAGTTTTATGAATCCACGAGTCCATAACTAGAAAACCAGTAGAAGTAGAAAATAACTAATATTTGGAAAATATGTATCATAGTTATAGGAAACTTTACGCCAACATTCATTTTATTCAAAAAAAGGATGTCAAAGCTACAAAATAAAAACTGATTTTTTTTCAAAATTTCAACAGCCCGTATCTTTTTACCTGAGCTGAATTTGGAAAAATGTTAAATGAAAAAAGTTATTCATTTGATGAGAGGAATCTTTGGTTAAAATTAATGCAGTGGTCAAAGACTGACCCTGTATAGGGTGATTTTCAAATATTCAGTGAAATTTATAATTTCAATAAATCTTGAATGAAACAACTGACAGATTTCAAAGTTTCCTTATATAACACTCTTTTGGACCCCTTTCGTTTGCCTTCTTTTGAGTAAGTGAAATTTTAATTTCAAGGCCATGTTCAGGAATTCAAAAGGTAATGGTGATAAGGAGAAGTCTAATCTGCTTAACTATCTTAAACTGCATATTATTTCGAGTTTCAGAGTAGTACTTTTAGTGCCAAAATTGCATCAGTTTCAGACTGATATAACTTCTTGTAGAATGCTTTATTTCGATCCTGTTGAAGAATTTCTCGCTTTTGGACACTTCCCTAAATAAATATTGTAATGTAGTGGTAACTTACCTGAGGCATGTATCCTATTCTAGGACCTGGTACTCCACTACCTCTGGAACCAGGAGTACCTCCCAGTACCCATATTTCTCCAGAGTTCAGACGTTTTCTCGCAACAATACAATTGAGCAATGTAGTTTTTCCACATCCACTAGCACCTAGGAGACCATATCTAGAATCAAATCAAGAAATCATCACGGAACGTTGTAATTGGTAGAAATTTGCAGTTAGATATTGTGGTATGAAACGAAAGTAGTATAGGAGAAGAAAAGTTGAGGAATAAAATGAACCAAAATTGATAACTATATGATTATACTGATACTCCTAGGTCTTTGGATGATACCCCTCATTACACTGAGAAAAAAGTTACAAGTACCTTTTTTCACTTGACTGCGTTTTACTTGAGATAAATAAATTTTTATCAGCGATAAGCGGACATCTATTTGCTGCAGATAATCATATATTTATCGTTAACAGACACGTTCACCTAAAACTTGACAATTGTTAGAAGTAACTGTTTTTCTTAATACCAGTTAAAAAGTTATTGAAGCCGAATAGCGCTGTTATTTAAATTTTGTTTGCTAATGATAAATAATCTGCGTTTACAAGCCAAGCTTTCAATTCACTTATCACAAGTTACTTTTTCGCTTACGCATTTTCATTAGCTGCGAATAACAAAGTTATTTGACATATTCAAACATCGACTTGGGGAAGGTACCTGTGTTTATTATAATAAGTGTAAAAAATATTCGTAAAGTAACCGATTTGAGCCGAAGAGCACCCGATCTCGTTGATCCTTTGAAGATAGCCGTTAGATGTTAGATCTGGTCAGAATTCAGAGCGTAAAGGTCAAAGGAATCATCATCTATAAAGAATGGTTGAATTCGCACCCCGCCGGTATCGTCGAGTTGTGTTTCACTGATTACGAGAGTTAATCGAGATATTCTTTCGAACAGAGTCTGCGGTTATATTTATACGTTTAGTGTTAAATTTCTCCACTTTTACTTGTGCATGTTTATTGTATTTTCCTAAAATGGATTACGAAGATATCTTCCAGCAATGGGGGTTCGAATATTACGTGGAAAATTTAGAGGTAAGTCAAACCTTTCAGTGTTTTAGTACAATGTTCAAATATATTTGCATATTAAATGGTTTCTTTCTGGGATTTCCTCCCAAACTCTGAAAAATATCTGTTAAATAAAAATGTATTATTTTGTGAATTGCTTCTGCGTAATAAACACAAGATATTTGTCAGAAGCAATAAATCGAACAATGTTGCCTAACAAACAATAACGACACAACATCTACGATGAAACAACTAAATTTCGTAACGTTTCGGAGTCTAAATCATACTCTTTCGTCAGACATACTTAACGAAAATCTTCAGAATTATTTTTTGTTCATGTAGCTATTCTGAAATTCGAGAATTGTCCAAGTAAATTTCGTAACGTTTCGAAGTCTAAATCAGACTTCTTCGTCTCGAATTTCAGAATAGCTACATCAACAAAAAAAAATTCTGAAGGTTTTCGTTAAGTGTCTGACGAAGGAGTCTGATTTAGACTCCGAAACGTTACGAAATTTAGTTGCTTCATCGTTGATGTTGTGTCGTTATTGTTTGTTAGGCAACATTGTTCGATTTATTGCTTCTGACAAATATCTTGTCTTTATTACGCAGAAGCAATTCACAAAATAATAAATTTTTATTTAACATATATTTTTCAGAGTTTGGGAGAGAAAACCCAGAAATAAACCATTCAATATGCATTTATATATGAACATTGTACTAAAAAAACTGAAAAGTTTGACTTACCTCTAAATTTTGGACAATGTGTACTTGCGCTAAGTAAGAGTGTCTCCTTAGCGTAAACAAAATATGTAATTGCCAACACAAACTTTTTATTTGATCTAAGTGAAAAAGTTACTTGTAACAGAGACAGAGGTTCTTACTAACAGCAGTAACAAAAATACTTGCGATAGGAAAACATTATGATAAGGGTACGTTCAAACGTTACTTACACCGAATAACATTTTTAGTCCTGGTGTTTAGCTGGATTTTCTATCAAGTAACACATGCTACTTGGATCAAGTCAATAAAGTCAGTTATTCTGAATAAAAATGAAATACTTACTACAATTAACTTTGCTAGCTTGTGATAGGCTACTTTTTATCAGATAACACGCGAACTTGTTGCAACTAAAAAAAGTTATTTGTGTCTATAGCAAGTCACAATTTTCATTTGTTGTAATTAAAGTTTTTTCTCAGTGTAGCTTACAGATAAGACGTAATTGAGATATCCTGGAAGACCCTTAAATTTGATTACACTATTGAACCTACAACAGAGCCTTGGAAAATCCCCACAAGGTGCTCCAATTTTTGGAAGATATCGTCGTTAACCCAAGGATATTTTGGAACACTACAAATTGTCTGATGAGTGCTATTCTCATAAATGCTGGCTTGAATTTCTCAGTGTGGCAAGATATTTGATGCTAGTAGTTGACTCAATTTTTGGCGCTCTTGATCCTCGGAACAGAGTGCTTATCAACGGAATGAGCTAGACAGTTGAATTTTTTAGGGTAGGTTTGGGAGATAAATATCTCGGTTAAGTTTGTAATTTTTTTTACATTTTAAATTTCGAATTAAATTTTTTTTACGATGCAGTTTCATAATGAACTCTTATAAGCTTATACTTTCGGAGATATGATATTTCAAAATTTCAATAATACATCTTACTTCTATGTTTTCACAGAATGCGAATTCTATCTGTCTGTGTTCTATCTGTGTTCAGTGTGCAAACATATTGTCATCTTATCTACCTAGAACAGACATGTCACATGTATACCTTTCCTAACAAATGTATGATTGACTGAAAAATGGACCAATTATAGGATATTTCAAATACCCCTGCCCTTTATGCCCTTGGATAATCCATATGATGATGGAAATATATAATTTGGTATGTTTATTAAATTGGGTTCAGAATATCTTCCGTGAAAACAAAACAGGAATATTGGTTAAGTTTCAATGGATATAATATAATTTTCAGAGTAGGTTTGGGGAATGAATATCTCGTACAAGTTTATTACTTAATTTTGATTTAGTTTCTTTTATGATGCAGATATATTATAAGAATCCATTGATATCATTCCGAACTCTGAGAAACCAATAATTTCGGAGATGAATTGTCAAAGTTTGAACAAGAGCGCCAGAACTCCTGGCTTTCCCACATTTTTGGCCCTCTAGTTCCTCGGAACAGAGTGCTTATCAATTTGCCCAAATTTCTATAATTTTAGAATTTTTGGCTGAAAATGGTCTCAAACGATTTGGTTCGACTCACTGATCAAGAATCCGAGGTCGAAATCGATTCTGTCCGACCGGCCGTAGGCACGATTACTCTCGAACGAAAGGAGTTAGAGGATTGAAATTTGCAAGGTGGGTTTGGAGCGTAAATATCTCAGACAAGTATGTTAGTGAGCGAAATCCATCAAGCGGTTTCGGAGTTATGGCCGATTTTAGTAAAAACATTTTTCATGAATATTTCCGAAACCGATCACTCGATCTATCTGAAATTTAGCATCAAATTCTAGAATCATGACCTTTATATGCATGGGAAGTTTTGTATTGACCAGGTTACCGCAAAGTTTCAAAAAAAAATTCGAAAATTTAAACAAATTTTTTCTACAATTACTCTCGAACAGAATGAGCTAGGCAGTTGAAATTTTCAGAGTAGGTTAGGGAGATGAATATCTCAGTTAAGTTCGTTATTGGGCAAAATAGGCCAGATGGTTTCGGAGTAACGAAAAAAAAATTTTTTTTTCAAGTAACAAATTTCAAATTCAATTTTTATTTAATATGCAGTTTCATCATAAAGAGCCATTGATATCATTTTCAACTCCAACAAGCTAATACTTTCGGAGATATATTTTTCGAAACTTCAATAATTAATCGTACTTCTATGTTTTCACAGAATGTTATAATTATTCTATCTAAGCATTATTATATGATCTGTGTTCATACTCGTACATGTCATCCTGTTCTACAAGAGAGAGTCAAATTCATTTCAGGTATTTCAATTTGATTTCTTCCATGGTGCAGTTCTCATTCTCAGATTGCTCATTTAATCTTGATAAATAAACTATTATTTGAATTGAATTTCCTTTATGATGAAGTTCTATCATAAGAATACATTGATATAATTCCCAACTCTGAGAAACCAATACTTTCGGAGATATAATTTGTCTGTTTGAACTAGTTTATATTTATTATTATACTGATCCTCCTAGGTCTTCCCCAAGAAGACCCCTCATAAGCTCTCGATAGCTTGAACAAGTTAGGAAAATCAGTTGTGTTCTGTGTAGGCTTTGTTACTTTGTCCTCACGCCACTTTAGGCACAGTAATGTTAATTTTTGACCCAACAGTGAACGGTGGTGATTACCGTGACTAGAAAATTTCTTTCCTAGCCTCAGGATTCAACTTGGGGCTTCCACTCCGAAGTCAAACGCTCTACCCACTGAGTAAACCAGAATTTGCGTATTTGAGTATCCGGATTACCATCAGGGTGACTACTCACCGATAGGGTGCTATTGTGAAAAAATGTTCGGACTTAATCGATAAATATTTTCTGTTTATATTATTGCCAAGCGTAACTTTTGTCATGTTGTAATGGATACAGTGCTCCGTAAAAAGCGTTGCTAAATGGACCTCATACTTTTCAGGGGCTTGAGAATATCGCCGTTGAGCCAAGGATATTTTGGAACAGTTCAAAATGTCCGATTAGTGCTATAATCATGAAGGATTTCGATTATGATTGGAATAATTAATAATTCTTGATTATAGTTAGAGTTAGTATTCTAATTTAAGGGCGCAAGCACCGTGTTATCGATACAGCCGACGTTCTCTGGAACCTCTGTCGCCAGTGTTCCATTAACATACCGTTAGAGAAACTATGCAGATCCTGAAAACGATGTAACACTAATAGGATATGAAGAATTCAAGACTAAACCCTGATTCTCTGGGGCCTCCAAGGAGGTCTGTGTTGTATAATTTCCCGAAGAGCGCTTGACGTGCAACATAGACAACGGCTATAGATTCCAGGAATTGCCCCAAAACCGTGGGATATTTTCCTGGGAATCCTATTGGTCTAAGGGGGCGGTTCAGCCAGAGAATCACCAATCATGACTACCCTCTAAGATCGGGGGCAAGCGGGGGGGTTAAAAACGAACGAGGTACCTAGAGTACGGGCAATGAAGGGGGAGTGTCTTCTGAGGAGGGAAAGACGGTAGACGGTTCGGCAGTGCGAGTTTTTATCCCTGATACTTATCACGGTTTAATTGGATTTTGACTTAGACGACTTTAGAGTATATTGCGGTAGTTGACAAAATTCAGTATTTGCGGAAAGTAAATATTGTCAGAGTTGTAAATATTTCTTCGAATTGAATTATAAGTAAAGCGTCTAAATAGCAGAACAAGTTTTTTATTAAAAACGAGACGTTAAAGACGAATGTTAGGAAAGTAACTCAATCAACCCCTAGGCGATTGATATAAAAATCCTACACTCATAAATACTTGCTTGAATTTCCCAATGGATCATTATGTTCGATGCTGGTAGTTAACTCAATGTTTACTAGTAGGTAATTGTGTTGTCATCATGACGTGAAAAATGGGTTCAAGCCCTGTGGACAGGAGCTTTCTGGCGCTCTAGTTCAAACAGACAAATTTAATCTCCGAAACTATTGGTTTCTCAGAGTTGGGAATTATATCAATGTAATCATAAGATAGAACTGCATCATAAAGGAAATTCAATTCAAATAATAGTTTATTTATCAAGATTAAATGAGCAATCTTGAGAATGAGAACTGCACCAAGGAAGAAATCAAATTAAATCTGGCCAATTTTGCCCAATAACGAACTTAACCGAGATATTCATCTCCCTAACCTACTCTGAAAATTTCAACTACCTACCTCATTCCGTTCGAGAGTTATATTTATGTCTATGGATGAAAAGCAGTCTCACTACTCTCATATCTCTTACTTCATGTTCCGTTCCGAAATGTAAGACTTTTCTGAGAAAAACTAATTTCGGAGCAAACAACTGAGATTTTTCTCACTTCGCTCACAATTCTTCGATCGATTAGATAATGTCATGTCTCAGGAAAATAAGTTGACATTATGACAATTCATACATAGAATAATTATATCTGTGACAACGTTGAAATACGATTTACTATTGAAATTTTGAAAAATCATATCTCCGAAAGTATTAGTTTGTTAGAGTTAAAAATGATATCATTGGATTCTTATGGTAAAACTGCTTATTGAAAAAAATTTAACTTGGAATTTGCTTTGTAAAAAAATTTTTTTTTTGTTACTCCGAAACCATCTGTCCGATTTTGCCCAATAACGAACTTAGCCGAGATATTTATCTCCCAAACCTACTCTGAAAATTTCAACTGTCTAGCTCATTCCGTTCGAGAGTTATCGTGCCTACGGCCGGCCGGCCGGACAATGAATTTCGACCACGGATTCTTGATCAGTGAGTCGAAAAAATCGTTTAAGACCATTTTCGTCGAAAAATTCGAAAATTACAGACATTTGGGCAAATTGATAAGCGCTCAGTTCCGAGGAACTAGAGCGCCAAAAAGCATAGAAATCCAAAAATAATTACAATATCAGAGATAAGAACATATCCTACTTCAGACAATCAGAGCAAACATTGAACTCACATGCATCCTTTAGGTACAGTCATATTGAGTCCGTCTAGAATTATAAAAGGGCTGCTTTGGCTGCCATATCTCTTACAAGCCCTCCTCACACATACAGCTTGTTGCCTTCTGGATTGGACTGTTGATGCTTGGGTTTTCAACTGCATTCTCCTCATTTCCAGACCACTTGGACCTTCCATTGTGTTAGAGAGAACTAATCTTACAGTACGAGAAAAAATAATAGAGTTGTTAGGTGCAATGCCCAAATAGTATACTCTAAAATAAGCACTGGAATTCTTAGCCGAAAATCGAAATCCAGCCAAGCAGTCGCTAGTTTTTGAATTGGGAAAATACCAGATGATATTTCTCTATTTCAATCAAATTGTAGGTATTCAAATTAATCAGTTTTCTTAGAAATATCGACATGTGGTTTTGCATTGATATAATGTTTGTTGACCTTCACTTGATTAGGAACTAGGCTTCATCTCACATTGATTGAATTCAATTTTTCAAGTTTTTCACCTTTTGAGTTCTCTGAATTAACTCAAAAATTAATTAATTTTTGACTAAAAAACGTAATTCAATTAATTTTGTTATTATTTCTCAATACATTCTTGAATATTACCATATTCATTAATTAGGATTGGAAATAATAAATTAATTAAATTGAGATAAGCACAGACGTGAAGTCGGTAGCTTTAGCGTGCATGTTCCATTGGCTATTCAGGCCTTATACGCAGTCGATGGAGCAGAAATTCGGTACTCGTTTGTGAAATGGTGGCTTGAAGTTATGTGCGGAATTTCAGGTGATTCTGACGCATACTTTCTAAAATATAACATTTTTGTAGAAAAAAAAAATGTTTTTATACGGATACGACATTCTCAAAATTTCACAAAAATTGGCGTGGCAGTATTCTACAAGTAATTACTGCATTTTAATTGAATCGTATTTTTATATTTTGAGTTTAGAGGAAATAACAACAACATTTCAGATGAGTATAACTCCGAAACCGTCTGGTTGATTATACCTATTAACGATCTTAAATGTTGTATTCGGGTGAACAGCTTACCCTGAAAATTGCAATTTGCTATCTCTTTCCATTCTTGAGGTATCGTGAGATACATAATATTTTTTCATAATTTTTTTTGATGCTCACAAAATTTCTCATACGTCTTCGCGCTGGTATTCTACAGCTAGTTACCAGGCTTCGATCCGTTCGAATCTGTATTTTTTTGAGTTATCGAGAAAACAATATTCCATTCGGGTATAATTCCAAAACCATTTGGTCGATAATGCCTATTAACGAACTCAAATGTCACATTGGGATAAAAAATTTTCATACAAACAAATAACTAAAAGTTGATGTATTTCAGACTGAATCACTTCATTAACTTTGTTTTGGTCTAATACATTCCTCCCTATTTTCACTGTATCCTGAGGTGTCCTAGGGAAAATGTTGACAACATCGAACGATAATAATTTCTAATTTTTCTACTACTGCAAGCGAAATCTTGATTAAAAATTCAGAGTGTCCAATACAGGAGAAGAGTATCCAATACAGGAGAACGGACAATAGAATTCACCATGGTAAATTCGAATAAGACAGTCCAATACAGGAGAATGGCCAATAGAACATACGCGCAAAAGCTCCTGACTTCACGTCAGTGCTTGAATCAATTTTTTTTTTCGTAATTTTTTAAAAAAATTTTAATGGTACGGTCCTCACAAAATTTTACACACGTCTTCATGTCGATATTCTACAACTATACAGGGTCTTTCACGAGGAACCTCACCCATATTTATACGGGAAACTACTGAACGTATTTTCATGAAATTCAGCACTTATAAGTATTTCACGATGCTGATGAAATCTAAAATATTTTCAAGGCATGAGCACCTCCGGTTTTTCCGGAAATGACGTCAACTTCCGTTTTTCAAATTAAAACACCATTTTTTTATTGCAGAAATAGATTCCTTAGAAAATTTCAAGTTATTTTGATGTAAAATTTTTCAGTTTTGGTTGAAAAATTCTCTCTGAGCGGGAAAATTCGAAAAAAAAATCGAAAATAGAGCTCCGCTGAAACAAGAATAACTTCGAGGTTTTTGGATGGAAAATTTTCATTTTTGGGATTTTTCAAGATGTAAGATTGATGTATCCACTTTAAAAATCGAAATCGCGATTCATGATACAGGGGGTGAAAAAATCGCTTTCAAAGTTAGGGATGACAAAATCATGAAAAATCAATTTTTTCAAATTAGAACCCCATTTTTTTATGGCAGATATTGAATCTACGTTAAAAAATAATGTGAGTGTATGCATCACACCCTTGCCCTAAAATGGATATTTTCTGAGTTATTCACAAAAAACTGTTTTTCGTCTTGAATTTTCAGCTATTTCTTTTCCCTTCACGCCAAAAAGATGAAATTTTCAGGAACTGTTATTTGAACCATGCTGTAGATTTTTCACCCCTTCCTGAAACCTACTTCAAGTTACTATTAGGAGAACCATGGCAAACTCTCGCAGTTATAACTAGAGAAGATGCTCAAAGTTTTACCCGTTAATTTCTAGACATTTATTTATACGTCTCAGGAATGCTTCGTGCGTTGCTCTTCTTATTTCATCGGGAGGAAGAGATCTGCAAAAGTGTTTAAAAACCAAATTGAGTTTCAAAACTATGAATTTAAAAATCTGAACAAACCTGAACGCATTTCTGACTCGTTCTATGCAGTCCTCTTTATCAGTCAGAGGAGTTGAGTAGACAATATTTTTTATCCTACCCCAAACATAATAGTCTAAAGGAGTTAAATCGGGAGAACGTGGTGGCCAAAGATGTGGACCATTGTTCGCCAACCATCGATCTTCAAATAGCCTGTAGAGGATATTTGACACATTGAGTGAATTGTGTGGAGGCGCGCCATCTTGTTGATACCATAAGTCATTATGGTTCTGTACTAGCGGCTCAATTATTTGAGTCAATATGTCAGAATATCTATCTCCTAAGGGAGAACATTCTTTAAATAATGCAAACATGTGTAGTGTTCTATCTTACCAGTTAAAGTCCCATCATAAATGTGAACATCGAGAATTGCATTATTTTTGATGGCGCAAAAAACATTGAAACTCCAGGTCTCTTGAAAGTTCCATTGTCTGAAGTGGTGGTTGTTCTCTTCATCCCAATAATGACTGTTATGCCTATTGAAAGAACCATTCTTTGTGAATTTAGATTCATTTGTCCAAATTATACAGTCCAAAAAGTTTTCATTCTCTTGAAATCGAATCATCATAGCTTCGCAAAACTCTGTTCTCCTGACGAAATCAGTTTCCTTCAAATGCTGTACCCTATTGAATTTTTATGGGTGCATTTTATGTTTTTTTAATATTCTCCAAACACTCGATTGAGATAATCCCAGATCAATTTCGGCATCTTTGAGAGAATTTTGAGGATTCACACGAAAATATGCAAGAATTTCGTTGTTCTCATCTTCTACTACACTTTTTTCTCTGTGTATAGTTTTCTTAACGAAAGATCCGACATTTCTCAAGTTTGTCATGGTTCTGTTAATGGTATTTCTCGTTGGTCTGGGTCGGTCAGGAAACCTCTCAATGAACAGTCGAATCGTTCTATCTACAACTTTATTACATTCTCCATGAAGTAGAATGAGATTTAAATAATCTTCATTGGTAAAATTAGGCATAGTGATCGATTTTATAACTTAATACGAATTATCACCAAATTAATAGTAAACACAAAATGCTACTGAATAAAGAGGAATTTGGCAGATGTAATTAATGATATCTATCATTAAAAAAAAGAATGTAAAACATGGTAAGTTTTTGCATATGGTTCATAAGGAATTATTTATTCATCACTGGAGAGAAAACCGATGGCCGATTAGTTGAAATAAAGAGGTTTCCGATACAAATTCGAAACAAAATTCGCCATCTATTTAGGAACAACCTGTAACTTTTTTCTCTTGCACATTAGGGTAGTAAAATCTAAAACATGGTTTAAGTAACAGTTCCTGAAAATTTCTTTTTTTTGGCGTGAAGGGAAAAGAAATAGCTGAAAATTCAAGACGAAACAGTTTTTTGTGAATAACTCAGAAAATATCCACTTTAGGGCAAGGGTGTGATGCATACACTCACATTAATTTTTAACGTAGATTCAATATCTGCCATAAAAAAATGGGGTTCTAATTTGAAAAAATTGATTTTTCACGATTTTGTCATCCCTAACTTTGAAAGCGATTTTTTCACCCTCTGTACCATGAATCGCGATTTCGATTTTCAAAGTGGATACATCAATCTTACATCTTGAAAAATCCCAAAAATGAAAATTTTCCATCCAAAAACCTCGAAGTTATTTATGTTTCAGCGGAGCACTATTTTCGATTTTTTTTTCGAATTTTCCCGCTCAGAGAGAATTTTCCAACCAAAACTGAAAAATGTTACATCAATATAACTTGAAATTTTCTAAGGAATCTATTTCTGCAATAAAAAAATGGTGTTCTAATTTGAAAAACGGAAGTTGACGTCATTTCCGGAAAAACCGGAGGTGCTCATGCCTTGAAAATATTTTAGATTTCATCAGCATCGTGAAGTACTTATAAATGCTGAATTTCATGAAAATACGTTCAGTAGTTTCCCGTATAAATATGGGTGAGGTTCCTCGTGAAAGACCCTGTATATACATTTATACGGACGATCAAAAAAGGCGATAAGTATGATTCATTTATTCTGTGGTATTTCCAAGTGAACATGAATTCGATTTGATAAAGATTTTGAATATTCCCAGATCTGAAATTTGATAACAGCTGATAAAATGGAGTGCTGACAGATGGCACAATTATTATGAGCTTATCCAAAGTATTGAACAATCTGGTACATATTTCAATATTATTTTTCGAAAATGTCAAATATTCTGAATTAAATTATCAATTCTTAATAAAATCCGATTTTCTT
Source organism: Halyzia sedecimguttata (assembly GCA_937662695.2). Classification (NCBI taxonomy): domain Eukaryota; kingdom Metazoa; phylum Arthropoda; class Insecta; order Coleoptera; family Coccinellidae; genus Halyzia; species Halyzia sedecimguttata. The sequence goes on from OW569414.2 coordinate 76,693,553, forward strand.
AGTATTTTATTAGGAAAGAAGGACCAGTCTGACAGTAATTACGATTACAATCTGAACTTGTTCAACTCACCTACAAAATATTTTCACTTTAGTAGCACAAATTCAATTCAAAAATCTTTTAGGGACATATATGAATTCCATGCTCCTCTGCAGTCAAATCAATACTGAATATTAAATTCAGAGACAGTAGGAATCGATTTTTGTAATTTGAATTTAAGCACATCTTCGAATTCAAAGAAAGCTCATTTCGCCGTGAAGAGCATCGTCAATAACGTAAGTGTCATATTTTTGAATTCGAATTTAATTTGAAGGGAACCATCTAAATCAATTATTCATCACGCCACATTCTTTTCATACTCACAATTTATTCATACTTACATTGGTGCGAATAGTTGAAATACAGGTTTTCAATACGGACACCAATTTTGTTTTAAATAAACCACATAATAATTGAGATATTGGGCTGAAATTTATTCTAGGTGCAGTACACACTATGACATTCAATTTTATTCATTAGTTCCATAAAATCTGACCAAAAATATCAGGAGTACAAATGAGTTTCCGCCGTTTTAAGAAAGATGGTGCTGCGCAAGTTTTAAGTTAAAATTATCGAATAAAAGACGGCTTAACTAAGTTTGGTCTTTTAAGGTGTGATTATGCAAATGAAAAAATTAAAAGAAAATAAGAAATATTGATGAGCCAATCAAATTCGAGATCAAAGCGCAGCTTGCTAAATAAGCTGCGATTCCATTGCTTCATTCTTATTTCTTATTTTATTTTAATTGGTTTTATTTGCTGTATAATCGTATCTCTAGTAACAACATAACCTAGAGTATTATTACCTTCGATCAGCATCATATATTTATCTTCCTCCAAAAATGTCTTAACTTGTGCCTAATAAGCATCATATGCGGAAACTTTTAATTTAATTCTTCATTTTAATAAAATCTGCAACCAACAAGCATCGATTACTTGTATAGAATCATAAAATGAGGCTGCTTCAAGTGAGAGAACTTGTCGAGAGTGGTTTCAAGAGTTTGAAAAAATTGTACAGTGGTTAATTTGTAATTTTGTTTTCTTAATATATTGGATCTATAATAACCATCACTTGTTATAAGAATTTAGTATGATGTAATCTGATGATGTCACTGGGTCGACGAAACGCGTCACAATATTAAATAAATTAATGTAAATCGTATATAATTTTTCATTGAGTTAATATGGATTTGCCCCAAGTAAAAGCCACGAGTATTAAAAAAAAATTTAAAAAAATTCACGCTATAATCGTATAATTTCATTCGATTGTGTTAAAAGATATACTTACGGGATCTACATCGTTGAAAATAAACCATTACTTTACAAGGTGTTCTTCTTCTCACAGCACAATTTACGCGATTGGATTGATTTGAGCCACAAGCGAAGAATCATCTAAATAGATACCATAGATGGAATCTCATAATTTATTTGTCCGAAATCTTTATACAGGGTGTTTTTCTTTTAACGTCAATTACAACTTGCAGTTTTTCACGCCATAATCGTACGATTTCATTCAGGTACTACTTTTCACCTCGAAGCTAGCTCTTCGCGAGCTTATGAGGGGTCTCCTTGGATTTCCCAGCAGAAAAAATTCTAGCCGAAAAACTTGCAGAATTACTAGCATTTGTTGTACCATTTTGGAATCCTCATTAAATGCGCCAAATTTTATAGTTACTTGCCGAACTAGCGTAGTACATTTTTTTTTCAGTACAGGCAGTTGAAATTGGACGAAATATGAGCTTGAATATTTAGTGGGGCAAAAAGTAACATTTTGCTCCAAACGGGGGCGAAAGTAATGAAGTTTTGGGCAATAATATACAAACGCATTATTTAGGATGATGTAACAAAAATAAAATTTGCAAAAAATTAAGATTTGTAGAAATGGGAATTGAATAACCATCACAAAGTATAGATTTTGTCGATTTTCTCTTAAATGCCTATAATTTTGAAAATACATCACCTAATTTTTTTTTTATTTTTTTCTGTAATTTTCTGTATTTCTTGTAATATCACCCGCTCCCGGCTTGATGTCAACTTCTGGGACACCCTGTAAACCTACTCCTTTAAAAATCGTTGTCATTATGACATCAAAAATGCAGTTTTTAATTTTTCGCAAATATAACGGATGGGCCATCTATCGGTTTAAATTTGGACCACCGGTTAATTCGAATCTGACAATACTTATTGCATTCTATTCTGTCACAAAATTCAGTATATCATCCCCGCTGATCGAAATGAATCGATTTACGTTTGAGCAACGTTGGGATTTATTGGGAATTCATTTCCAAAACAGAGACAATTGGTCCGAAACTGCACGAAAATGTCGTACAAAATTTTGTCGCGAAGGCGGACCAACATTACCGTATTTGGGGCTTAGAAAACCCACTCGTGGTCTTAGAGAAGCCAATGCACCCATTACGAGTGACTGTTTGGTGCGGCTTGTGGAGCGGAGGCATCATAGGCCCATATTTCTTTGAAAATGACGGGCAACCATTACGGCCTATCGATCCATGATAACCGATTTTTTGTGCCCGCTCTTGATGGTATTGATGTGAACAATGTTTGGTTTCAACAGGATGGTGCAACTTGCCGCACATCTCATGCCACAATCGATGTATTGCGTCAAACGTTTGATGACCGTTTAATTGACCGAAATGGTTATGTCAATTGGCCGTCAAGAAGCTGCGATTTGACACCGTGGGACTCATTTCTGTGAGGCGCCGTTGAAGACAAGTGTTATGACGACTAACCAGAGACAATTGAGCATTTGAAGGCCAATATTCGTGATACCATTGCCGAGATACGATCCCATACACTCGAAAAAGTGCTCGAAAATTGGTCCGATCAAATGGGGTACTGTGAGGCCAGCCGGGGCAGCCATATGAATGGAATAATATTCCATTTCTAACCGGAACAATTGTACTTCATATAAATAGTATATTATATACCGCGGGACTGAAGTAGTACATTTAATCCTGAAGGTACAGTTTATGGCCCGACCGCAGGGAGGGCCATAATTTACCTGAAGGATTAAATGTACTTCAGTCGCAAGGTATATACGATACTTTTCGTACTTCCGGTATGATTTTATTAATTATTTCAATAATTTAAATCAGTTTTTTCTCTCTTCAACTCATTTAATGGCGATTTCCATTGACACGCTCGGATCACTCGGAGCTGTCACAATGTCATATTTGACAGATATTTTCGGTTCAATTGGACAGATGCATGACAAATGAGATCGATTTCGAGTGCTCCGAGCGTGTCAATGGAAATCGCCATAATAAACTGTCTTTAAAATAAGTTACCATAGTAACATTGCGTTGTGACAATTATAATTTAGAAACATTGTCATTACTAGTGTCATTGTAAAGAAACATTGTTATTGATAATTATTGGTATCATGAGTGAAGAAGGTGTATCTGATATTGATAAAAGAGCAGCCGAAGTAGGTGAAGAATTGTTACCACCGAAATCTAGAAAACTATACGAGCAGCAGTAAGATGCTTTTAAAAAGTGGTGCCGCTTAAAAAATGTGAGACAACCTACTGAAAATGCGCTGTTAGTCTACTTCAATGATAAACCAAAAGCGGTTTGTGCCTCAACTCTCTGGGCACATTACTCAATGCTGAAATCGGTTATTAACATTAGAGAAGATATTGATATAAGTAAATTTCCAAAATTATTAGCTTTTTTGAAGAGAAGAAATGAGGGATTTAAGCCAAAGAAGTCAAGAATTCTCACGTCTGAGCAGGTAGATCAGTTCTTACGGGAGGCTCCGGATGATAAATATTGAATGCTTAAGGTAAATTTGGAAATGTGTTTATATTCAGAAATTTTAAGAAATCAATTTTTTTGTAGGTTGCACTTATTTTGGGCGTTGCGGGAGCTTGTCGTGGAAAAGAGTTGGTTGATTTAGAAATCGACGATGTGAGAGATTTGGGCGATTCCTTCCTAATTGCGATTAGAAACACCAAAAATAAAATTGACCGAAATTTTGTGATCAAAAATTCAGAAAACAGTGCCATCAGTTTTGTGGCGATATTTCGAAAATATGTGGCATTGCGAAAGACAGGGACACCTCATTCAAAATTTTTTGTTCAATACATCAGCAAAGAATGTACTACGCGAGTAGTAGGAAAAAACATGTTTGGTACATTTCCACGGCAAATAGCAGCTTTCTTGAAATTAGAAAATGCGACGTCTTATACGGGACATTGTTTTAGACGCACATCTGCGTCTTTGTTAGCTGATTCGGGAGCAACAATAGACGTGCTGAAGAGACATGGAGGATGGAAATCCTCCAACGTGGCCGAGGGATATATTGAATCGTCTATTAAAAATAAACAAAAAATTTCAGATAAAATATTTGGTCAAGTCGCCGATTCGTCCACTATAGTTATGCCACAGTCCTCATTCTCGCTTCCTGTTTCCGCAGGATCTTCGAAACAAACACCAGTTCAATATGAAAAGGACCTATCTGTTACTCGTCAGTTACCTGCTGCATTAACCCAGGAAAGACTGGTCAATATGACGAACTGTCACAATATTAATTTGAATATTAACGTTAATTACCATTCTAATTAATTATATTTTTCAATAAAATATCCCTTGAATTCGTTTGTTTGTGATTTAATCGTTCCGAGAGTTTCGTCAATATTTAATCCCGGAGGGATTAAATGTGACACTTTAGTACCTGTCACAAGGGAGTGAAGTTGTCACTTTAGGCCCGGAAGTACGAAAAAAAAATTATTTGGGAAAATTCCAAACCGTTTTTGTTTTATTGCATTTTTAAATTCAAACTTTTAAATGGCCCACCCATTATTATAATACCATCAGATAAAATTTTGTATGTATGTAATACGAATCATTATGGCACACGTCGTGTTATCGGACTCGGCTACGCCTCGCCCGATAACATTCATGACTTGTACCATAACTATCGTCTGTATGATCCTTATTACATAAATAACTATTAGAATTTACATGCTTTACAAGGTCAGTTAATGAGATAAATTAGCAATGGAAATAATTTATTTAATCTATAATCTTTATACAACAAAACTTAGGTACTAATAACAATACATATTTTCCATAAATCTATCCTTTCTTGAATTTGAGCACCAAAATACTTATCGTCAGGAAAATTGTGATCCAAATCAAAGTTGAAATGAATCCTTCGTAAACTACTGGATTGCTAAGTCCCCAACCTCTGGCTAGAATACAGCGAAGGCTCTCTGTCGATTTTGTGAGTGGCAAGATGAACGACACTACTCTCAGAACGGGATACATGCCTTCAATTGGCCAAATAATACCGCATAACATCACTATTGGCAAGAAACTCCCCATGGCCATGTAAGTTGCACTTCTTTCGTTATCACAGCAACAAGCTACCACAAAACCTGAAAAATAATATTTTGTCACATCCTACTTCAGATGATACATACAGGGTGGTCCAGATCTTAACCAAGAAATTTTAACCACGTATTCTACGTCAAAAATAAGCTCTGGTTTGTCGTAGAAACATATGTCGGGAAATGCATCCTCTTTGAGATACACAATGTTAAAATTTTTTGGAAAAAAAATGTTTTTCTTTCTTTTACTTCGAACACCTTCTTAAAATTCATAATTGAGTGTGGCTATTAACGCTTATTTTTTTGTAATTATACGTTTCGTTTACAAAGATAGTCTTATTATTATTATGTACCATATCAAATTTTAGCGATTTCCTCATGCATGAGAATGTGTTTAATTTTTTTACTCGGAAACGGTGCCTCGGATGTCAAAAACGCAAGAAAATGAATTTTCTCCATATTAAATAAGGATTTCAAGAGTAATTTTTAATGTTGGAAAAACTAGTGGCGTATCATTTTTTTGTCTGAAAATATTCAGTCTCGATGCAGTGCGGACGCCACTGGTAGAATAAACAAAAAATTATTCCATTCAAAAAGTGCTCCTTGATCCTTAAAACCTATGTCCCAAATTTATTAGAAATATTTCAAAAAGTGTAAAAGTTATTAATAGAAAACATTTTTTTTTCTGTAATTTTAACACCCTGTATCTCGGAGAGGAAGCATTTCTCGACATATGTTTGTATGACAAACAAGGGCTTATTTTTGACGTAGAATAGTGGTTAAAATTTCTTGGTTAAGATCTGGACCACCCTGTATAGGTGCATAGGTATAGCACCTCGTAAAATGTCACTTGTCGATCATAAATTCGAAAAGTAACAATTTACGATCTTCTATAGCACTGTTACTAGGACTTAGGTAATCGAATAATGAGTCTTCTAAGATGTCTATAAACTTATCAAATGAAACAATATCTTAATACTGATTTTCTGGAATAGAAACATTGGTACAAGCCCTGTGGACAGGAGCTTTCTGGCGCTCTATTTCAAACAGTCAAATTATATCTCCTAAAGTATTGAATTCTCAGAGTTGAGAATTATATCAATGTATTCTTATGATAGAACTGCATCATAAAGGAAATTCGATTCAAATAATAGTTTATTAATCGAGATTAAATGAGCAATCTGAGAATGAGAAATGCACCATGGAAGAAATCAAGTTAAAATAGCTGAAATGAATTTGACTCTCTCTAATAGAACAGGATGACACGTACGAGTATGAACACAGAGCATATAATAAAGCTTAGATAGAATAATTATAGCATTCTGTGAAAACATAGAAATACGATTCATTATTGAAATTTCGAAAAATCATATCTCCGAAAGTATTAGCATGCTGGAGTTAAAAATGATATCAATGGATTTTTATGGTGAAACTGCATCTTAAATGAAAATTGAATTTGAAATTTGTTACTTAAACCATCTGCCGAAACCATCTGGCCTATTTTGCCCAATAACAAACTTAACCGAGATATTCATCTCCCTAACCTACTCTGAAAATTTCAACTGCCTAGCTCATTCCGTTCGAGAGTTATTGTAGAAATTTTTTTTTTTAATTATCAAAATTTTTTTTTTACACTCTGCGGTAACCTGGTCAATACAAAACTTCACATGCGTATGAAGGTCATGATTCTACAATTTCATGCTAAATTTCAGATAGAACGAGTGATCGATTTCGGAAATATTCATAAAAAATATTTCTACTAAAATCGGCCATAACTCCGAAACCGCTTGATGGATTTCGCCCATTAACGAACTTGTCCGAGATATTTACGATCCAAACCGACCTTGCAAATTTCAATCCTCTAACTCCTTTCGTTCGAGAGTTATCGTGCCTAAGGCGGGCCGGACCGGCCGGACCGGCTGGACAGAATCGATTTCGACCTCGGATTCTTGATCAGTGAGTCGAACCAAATCGTTTGAGACCATTTTCAGTCAGAAATTCGAAAATTACAGACAGTCGGGCAAATTGATAAGCACTCAGTTCCGATGAACTAGAGCGCCAAAAAATTGAGCAATATGCATTTGTCTCCCCTTAAAATACAATACGATGAAACAATGCATTGGTAGATAGTAATAAATTAGATATAGGCACTAATGAATAATTGTTGGCAAAGAAGGCATCGCAATCCAAAAATTATGCTATTCACTATTTAAAAAATATGGGAAAGCCCTGTGGAGCTTCGGCATTCTTGTTCAATCTTTGACAAATCATATCTCCGAAAGTATTTATTTCTTCGAGTTGGGAATGATATCATTGGATTATTATGATAGAACTACATCATGAAAGAACTTCAAATCCTTTTGCATCTTATTTTTATATAACGATCCAATTTTGGCTACAAGTGCTTCCAAACTATCAGGAGTCATTCTGAAAAATTGACTAAATGAAATAGACAGTTTTCTTTATGAAACAAAACTAATGTAATCAGTCCAGAGAGAACTCAAACCAGAAAGAATAACTGCCTGTACATCAGTTGGAAATCGCGTTCTAAACCTTCCATAATTAGAGAATGACTCGTAAATTCTGCTCGACTTCCTTGCATCATTCATTTTCGACTCACTTACCAAAAAATTCTGCCATAAACTTAGCGAATCCAAATTTCAAATTTTTTATACATCCTTACATTAACCAAACTCTCCAGAAATACGCTTTCAGTTTTGTTTGACATTAATGACGTTTATCTCTCAAACTGGACCAAACGACAGCTACCGTAAACAGATAGAACGCAGACAGATAGAATTCGTATTCTGTGAAAACATAGAAGTACGATGCATTATTGAAATTTTGAAAAATCATATCTCCGAAAGTATTAGCTTGTTAGAGTTGAGAATAATATCAGTGGTTTCTTATGAGGAACTGCATCTCGAAAAATATTGAATTCATAATTTGTAAAATAAAAAAAATTTTTTTGTTACTTCGAAACCACCTAATTTCAACTGTCTAGCTCATTGCGTTATCGAGAGTTATCGTGTTAACGGACGGCCGGCCGGCCGGACAGAATCGATTGCGACCACGGGTTCTTGATCAGTGAGTCGAACCAAATAGTTTAAGACCATTTTCAACCAAAAATTCTAAAATTACAGACATTTGGGCAAATGGATAAGCGCTCTGTTCCGAGGAACAAGAGCGCCAAAAATAGACCACCCTATATAGTTCTACTTACCGAAACACATTCCACATAATCCTGTGAGTAGTGTCAAAAAGACAACAGAGAATATGTTTCCATTTTGAGAAAGTTCGAAAATGTAGAACGTGAAAATAATAACCAGAATAGTCTGGAACAGCATTACGGAAAACTGTGTTATCACGTGAGAAAACAACATCTCTGTTCCAGTGATACCATTCACTAACGACCTTTCTAATATTCCCTCGTTTCTTTCCAATAACATGGCACCAGAAGTCAAAGCCACAGCCAAAAAGAAGATGATCCTGAAAAAAAATTGTTCAAATACAGTGCGCGTCAAAATTATGGAACAAACTCATTTTCTCAGAAGAAAAATATTTGGCAACATAATCCTGTAACAGGTCAATTTTTGTTTCACTTTTACCATATTTTTATGCATTTTTGAAGGATTTTTGTTGCACCCTGTGCCATCCCCATCAACCGTCTAAATTTTTTGAATAGGCAAAGTGGGTCATGTGGTACTTTTTTGGCAAAGTTTTTGTGTCTTCTTGACAGGCTTGCAGATATTTTCGAGAAAAATTTTTTCTTTTTTGAAAAATAGCTAGTTCAAAGAGGCAGAATAACTCCAGAAGGTACAGGAAGAATGTGTCAAGCGCTTTGATTATTGCATCCAGAACGATGGTGGTCATTTTGAACATTTAATTTAACTTATCTTGTAATGCACAATGATTCTCCGGGTGGTACTTCAATACCAAAATAAATTTCCAATGTCACTCCATTTTTTTTCTCCATTAAAGGGTTCCTAGGGGTTGAAAGTTGTGCATGAACAAAACTGTAATGGTCGTCTTTCATTCGGTGACAAATTTCGTCAGGTACCATCGTCTCAAAGTAAATGAGCCATGACAAAGTGCACATACTGAAAACCTCTTTGAACTAACTATTTTTCAAAAAAGAAATTTTTTTTCTTGAAAATTTCTGCACGCCTGTAAAGAAGATACAAAGACCTTGTCAAAGTGCCACAGGACCCACTCTCCCTATTCAAAAAATTCAGAGGGTTGATGGGGATGGCACAAGGTGCAACAAAAATCCTTCAAAAATGCATAAAAATTTGGTAAAAGTGAAACAAAAATTGACTTGTTTCAGGATTTTGTTGCCAAATATTTTTCTTCTGAGAAAATGAATTCGTTCCATAATTTTGACGCGCACTGTATATTTCTGATCAATGTCCGACAGAGATGTTATTGATCGCGCAGACATTCTCTTGAATATTCTTAAATAGAGTCATCATGCATTGGCAGTTCTTTCATTTTTTCAACATTGTCATAATATCAGTAATACAAGCCATATTCCTTTTTGGTGCGCTTGTTATTAATTCAAATAGCAAGCTTCCGATCTGAGCTTCAAATGTCAAAATCACTTTGATTATATTGAATTGGATTAGGGATGTGATTATCATTTTTGATGGAGCCTTTCCGCGCTGTGATCATATCGCTATTATCTCTTTTGCAGTGCTAATTATTTCCCTGAGATACTTGCCTCAAGTGTTATTTTTATTATTAAAACAAACGGAGTAGTGATGCTTGGTCCAGCCCTTCAGAACTTAGATCGATACGATATTTTATTCTATTACCGTACTTATTCAATCTCTAAGAACATTGTCAATGGTGTTAACATACCTGATGACGTCCTTAGGAGCCTTGGCTATCAAATCGTGATGTTCTAGAAGAGGCTCACCCATATGTGGAATTCTTAGACTGCCCAGCTCCAGGAATTTGCAAACTATGTGTTCGGCGGTTTCTTTTTTCTATCCACAGAGCTTGCATGTTTCGTCTTCTGGCTTGCCCATGCGGTACAATTGGTATTTATACCAACTGTACCATGTCGGCAGTTCCACCATTACCCGAAGTTCAGCTCATACCAGCTGCAGGAGCTTCCTCCTATAGAATGGTGAGAAATCCACGAATTTGCAAGTCCTGGAGTATTTCTCCAAAGAGCTATTCTATTATTTAGCTCCCATTGTTGGATACCTGCCCTTTAGTGATCTTTTGCAAGCCCACATAAAGGTTCTGGTCCAGCGAGTGTTACCCTGGAGGACCTTTTCGAAAATTTATCGGCCTTATCAGCTCCTTCAATACCAGAGTGTCTTGGCACCCATAGTAGAGTCACCCTACTGCCTCTAGCTAGTTGCTGTTTGGTATTCCGGCATTCCCAGGACAGTAGGGAACCTTGGATGGATGAATCCAGGTCTCTCAGTTAAGCATGGCTGTTCCTTATTATACAGGGTCTTAAACGAGGAACCTCACCCATATTTATACGGGAAACTACTTAACGTATTTTCATGAAATTCAGCACTTATAAGTACTTCACGATGCTGATGAAATCTAACATATTTTCAAGGCATGAGCACCTCCGGTTTTTCCAGAAATGACGTCAACTTCCGTTTTTCAAATTAGAACACCATTTTTTTATTGCAGAAATAGATTCCTTAGAAAATTTCAAGTTATTTTGATGTAACATTTTTCAGTTTTGGTTGGAAAATTCTCTCTGAGCGGGAAAATTCGAAAAAAAAATCGAAAATAGAGCTCCGCTGAAACAAGAATAACTTCGAGGTTTTTGGATGGAAAATTTTCATTTTTGAGATTTTTCAAGATGTAATATTGATGTATCCACTTTAAAAATTGAAATCGCGATTCATGATACAGGGGGTGAAAAAATCGCTTTCAAAGTTAGGGATGACAAAATCGTGAAAAATCAATTTTTTCAAATTAGAACCCCATTTTTTTATGGCAGATATTGAATCTACGTTAAAAAATAATGTGAATGTATGCATCACACCTTTGCCCTAAAGTGGATATTTTCTGAGTTATTCACAAAAAACTGTTTTTCGTCTTGAATTTTCAGCTATTTCTTTTCCCTTCACGCCAAAAAGATGAAATTTTCAGGAACTGTTACTTAAACCATGTTTTAGATTTTACTACCCTAATATGCAAGAGAAAAAAGTTACAGGTTGTTCCTAAATAGATGGCGAATTTTGATTCGAATTTGTATCGGAAACCTCTTTATTTCAACTAATCCGCCATCGGTTTTCTCTCCAGTGATAAATAAATAATTCCTTATGAACCATATGCAAAAACTTACCATGTTTTACATTCTTTTTTTTTAATGATAGATATCATTAATTACATCTGCCAAATTCCTCTTTATTCAGTAGCATTTTGTGTTTACTATCAATTTGGTGATAATTCGTTTTAAGTTATAAAATCGATCACTATGCCTAATTTTACCAATGAAGATTATTTAAATCTCATTCTACTTCATGGAGAATGTAATAAAGTTGTAGATAGAACGATTCGACTGTTCATTGAGAGGTTTCCTGACCGACCCAGACCAACGAGAGATACCATTAACAGAACCATGACAAACTTGAGAAATGTCGGATCTTTCGTTAAGAAAACTATACACAGAGAAAAAAGTGTAGTAGAAGATGAGAACAACGAAATTACAGTTCTTGCATATTTTCGTGTGAATCCTCAAAATTCTCTCAAAGATGCCGAGATTGATCTGGGATTATCTCAATCGAGTGTTTGGAGAATATTAAAAAAACATAAAATGCACCCATATAAATTCAATAGGGTACAGCATTTGAAGGAAACTGATTTCGTCAGGAGAATAGAGTTTTGCGAAACTATGATGATTCGATTTCAAGAGAATGAAAACTTTTTGGACTGTAGGTATAATTTGGACAGATGAATCTAAATTCACAAAGAATGGTTCTTTCAATAGGCATAACAGTCATTATTGGGATGAAGAGAACAACCACCACTTCAGACAATGGAACTTTCAAGAGACCTGGAGTTTCAATGTTTTTTGCGCCTTCAAAAATAATGCAATTCTCGATGTTCACATTTATGATGGGACTTTAACTGGTAAGATAGAACACTACACATGTTTGCATTATTTAAAGAATGTTCTCCCTTAGGAGATAGATATTCTGACATATTGACTCAAATAATTGAGCCGCTAGTACAGAACCATAATGACTTATGGTATCAACAAGATGGCGCGCCTCCACACAATTCACTCAATGTGTCAAATATCCTCTACAGGCTATTTGAAGATCGATGGTTGGCGAACAATGGTCCACATCTTTGGCCACCACGTTCTCCCGATTTAACTCCTTTAGACTATTATGTTTGGGGTAGGATAAAAAATATTGTCTACTCAACTCCCCTGACTGATAAAGAGGACTGCATAGAACGAGTCAGAAATGCGTTCAGGTTTGTTTAGATTTTTAGATTCATAGGTTGAAACTCAATTTGGTTTTTAAACACTTTTGCAGATCTCTTCCTACCGATGAAATAAGAAGAGCAACGCACGAAGCATTCCTGAGACGTATAAATAAATGTCAAAACTTTGAGCATCTTCTCTAGTTATAACTGCGAGAGTTTGCCATGGTTCTCCTAATAGTAACTTGAAGTCGGTTTCAAGAAGGGGTGAAAAATCTCCAGCATGGTTCAAATAACAGTTCCTGAAAATTTCATCTTTTTGGCGTGAAGGGAAAAGAAATAGCTGAAAATTCAAGACGAAAAACAGTTTTTTGTGAATAACTCAGAAAATATCCATTTTAGGGCAAGGGTGTCATGCATACACTCACATTATTTTTTAACGTAGATTCAATATCTGCCATAAAAGAATGGGGTTCTAATTTGAAAATATTGATTTTTCACGATTTTGTCATCCCTAACTTTGAAAGCGATTTTTTCACCCCCTGTATCATGAATCGCAATTTCGATTTTCAAATACAGTGGATACATCAATATTACATCTTGAAAAATCCCAAAAATGAAAATTTTCCATTCAAAAACCTCGAAGTTATTCTTGTTTCAGCGGAGCTCTATTTTCGATTTTTTTTTCGAATTTTCCCGCTCAGAGAGAATTTTCCAACCAAAACTGAAAAATGTTACATCAAAATAACTTGAAATTTTCTAAGGAATCTATTTCTGCAATAAAAAAATGGTGTTCTAATTTGAAAAACGGAAGTTGACGTCATTTCCGGAAAAACCGGAGGTGCTCATGCCTTGAAAATATTTTAGATTTCATCAGCATCGTGAAATACTCATAAGTGCTGAATTTCATGAAAATACGTTCAGTAGTTTCCCGTATAAATATGGGTGAGGTTCCTCGTGAAAGACCCTGTATAGTTGTGCGCGCCAAGGTGTTTCAAAATCGACTATGTTTGGCGTTACATACGAGAGCTTTGCCAAGAGGTTTGAATCCAATTGGTCCAGTAACCTCATATGTCCTACCCAATTACCAGGTAGGAGTTTCCCACAAGTTTAAATTCTTATTACATCCAACAGGCTACATTTCCTTACATGTAAGAGCAAGGGAGGCAGATTAATATTTACCTCAAGCACTGCTGTGGGAGTAGTATAGCTTGCCTCATGCAACACAGTTATTGTTGTCACACATACTAGAAGAGAAAGTCTCATTTCCGCTAATCTTTCAGATTTTCCAAGTGGATGCTCTATAGTTTCTGCTTCCAATTTACAAAATATACCTATCAGCGCTGTTAGTAACCTCAATTCGTCTTTCAGTTTTTAACTATTCTTGTCCAGTTGAATGTGTGATAGGCCGTTTAGCTCTATTTTGACCTGAAGTTGGCTGGTAGCATTACTTTTCCGTTTGCCGACTATTCATCTTCCTCTCTCTTGGCAGTAAAACTGACATCCTGTACAAGAGCCATCATTTAATAAAGGATGTTTAGAGCTTCATTTGCTTTGGTATCCATATTGTCATATCCCTTAATATCTTGGTGCGAGTATCCAAACCCAAACTAGTAATTGCTCTCTGTCCCTTATATAAGTAATCGTTCACAGTTATTGTCAAGGACCTCCAAGTGTCTAAATGCCATTTGGCTGTCTGCACTCAACAGCAAAGCAAAAAACCTTGACCTTCTATGCTGCTAATTTTTGTCCGAAGCCTCAAGTCTTCCTAAGACGTAGTAAGCTCGGATCGAAAACTCAATATTTGTTGATAAGAATATATTATTCGTAGGAATTACTTAGTTATCATTTCCATTCAATCGTACACATATATTTTATACTCCAGGTATGTTCAGGCAGATAAGCCTCAGTATTTTTATAAAATTGAGGTTGTCATACTCACGTCAGTAGGACGCCAGGAGCAGCAAAGTTGGTGAATTCGGGTGAATTATCTCCATACACGTACTTCTCGTACTGGAAACATAAATGTCATAATTAGTTAAATCTGCAACTTGTGGAAGTTTGTTAGTGAAGAATTACATCAAACCTACATAAATCATTTTTTCGTCGACCTCTATGAAAAGTGACAATTTACGTACTAATTTGCGATCGTAAAATCGACTATTATTGAAGTAATTTGTGGACGAGAAAGAATTAGTCCATTCCAGCACTGTTTTTAGTTCTGTAATGAACTCATCCCCGCATTGTTTCTAGTTATATTTTTCGTTTTGTGGTAGTCAGCACTAACATTCGTTATTCTTATATATTTTCTACACAATTGACAATATAAGATAATCTGGATATGGTGAAATAATTGTTGAGAAGAAAAGTTTTATTTTCAATGAAAAATATGATACTAGAGATGCATCATGTATGTATGTATAATCCGAATTTTTCACTAAATTTCAACAGTATTTTACAAAACTTGTCTGAAATATCGTCTAATACTCGTTGCAGAAGGCAATTCCAACACTCATGCGTTCGAAAACTCGCTCCTTCGTGACTCGTTTTCGAATTTCGCGTTTGTGTTTTAATAGGAGCCCATTCTGCAACTTGTTTTAGAATATACTATTACTGCTTTGTATTAACGTAAATACTGAAATATGTTTATAAGAAATCAACTGTACCGAGAGATCAAATTTCAAATCAATATATTATTTTGGAAATTGTTGAAACTATTCTTTCAGATAATCACAAATCCACAGAACGTCGCTTTTAGAAGAAAATTAAAATATTTCTTGAAAATGTTATATATTTCAGAAACTATTTGTCAGATTCCTCTGAAATTACCCGAAAACCTCCAAGCCAAATTTTATTATCCAATATTTCCCAAAATAGGGACAATGGAATTTAAATCTAGTACTGTTGAAAAAAGACGGCTTGAAGGTACAGTATTTCCTGAGGTTGTCTGAGGTGCGAATAGACAAAAGAACATGTGGCAAAAGCTCCTTACTTCACGTCAGTGCATTTTAAGATTTTTTTTAATTTAATAGGATCAAAATGAAAGGACTTCACAAAACTTGTCTGGTAATAAGTATGTGTTTGTCAAATGGAAATTAAGTTTATATAAAAATAATTCCAAATGCATTTGATATTTGCATTCTGAATATATTTATAGAATTTCTCCATTTGCTTCTAAGAGTTCTTTTGTTATTAAAATTAATTTTGAGCATTTATATGAATTCAACGTATGAACCTGGCCTCGCAATGTAAGGTCACCATCATCATCCATTTTATCTCCGTACCAGTGTTTCCTTATATATATAATCCAGTCGAAAATAATTTAAAGGCACCTATGTGACATCAGGAGCACGTTCATTAAACGATTAATATATTTTCTCTATTTCAGTATCGTAATGAGTCCATTCCAGCACTGAAAACAGTGCTGGAATGAACTCATTCCCGCATTGTTTCTAGTTATATTTTTCGTTTTGTGGTAGTCATCACTGACATTCGATCCTATCAAATTTCAACACACGTCAATTTTCAATATAATATAATATGGATATAATGAAAGAATTGTTCAGAGGAAAAGTTTTATTTTCATTAAAAAATAAGGTACTAGAGATTTCCTTCTTGTTGAATTTGATTCATTCTTGCTTTAAGGAAACTGTTTCAAATCTGATCTCCATGCCCTACGTACGATTCAAATTCGAGTTCCGTAATCTGTAAACTTTCGTAACAGTAACACCAACTGTCAAGTTACAATACAAAAGTCACTAGGATGTATAATCCGAATTTTTCATTGAATTTCAACAGTATTTTATAAAACTTGCCTGAAATAGAGAAAATATCATCTAATACACGTTGCAGAAGGCAATTCCAACACTCATGCGTTCGAAAACTTGCTCCTTCGTCGCTCGTTTTCGAATTTTGCATTCGTGTTTGAATAGGAGCCCATTCTGCAACTTGTTTTAGAATATACTATTCTCTATTTCAGTATTGTAATGAGTCCATTCCAGCACTAAAAACAGTGCTGGAATGAACTCATTCCCGCATTGTTGCTACTAATATTTTTCGTTTTGAGGTAGCCAGTATGACATTGGTCGCGTTCAGCAGAAAGATCGGTAGCATGAACCGCTACGCTACCGATAGGTAACGGATCGTGTTCTGCCGAACGGGTAGCTCCTTTTGTCAGGAAATCACAGATGTTTGAAGTTCAGGTTAGGTGATTCGAATTTTCTTTGATTGACTGTCACAAAAATAAATATTCAATCATGAATCCAAATATCATTTCATTATTCTTCGAAGATGATAATATTACGGCCAACATAAGAAGTGAACTTGTTGAATTATTGGCTCAACCTCTGCCTCTGACGGAAAGAATTACCTGCATTTCGGGACATTCTAAAATGGTCTTTGAATAAATCACCCATATATTGAGGAATTGTCTCTTCATAAAAATTCTGATTCTTGGGAACAATTTCTCTGGTTTCATCTTCCAATGAAGGCAGAGGTTGAGCCAATAATTCAACAAGTTCACTTCTTATGTTGGCCGTAATATTATCATCTTCGAAGAGTAACTAAATGATATTTTGATTCATGATTGAATATTTTTTTTTGTGACAGGCAATCAAAGAAAATCACCTAACCTGAACTTCAAACATCTGTGATTTCCTGACAAAAGGAGCTGTCCGTTCGGCAGAACACGATACCGCTACCTATCGGTAGCGTAGCGGTTCATGCTACCGATCTTTCTGCTGAACGCGACCAATACAATACAATATGTTACCGATACTGAACGGAAAAAATCTACGCTCCTTAAAATGACAACCGCTACTCAACATGTTCCAAAGTGAGCGTACCGTTCAGCAGAAAAATCATCGAACTGTTCCGCAACTGTTGGTTCTGCTGAACGCGACCATTCGATCCTATCAAATGTCAACACACGTCAATTGACAATAATATAATCTAGATATAGTGTAATAATTGTTGAGAGGAAAATTTTATTTTCATTAAAAAATAAGGTACTATACAGATTTCGTTCTTGCTAATTTTGAATCATACATGCTATTACATATATTAACAGAAAACTGTTTCAAATCTGATCTCCTTTTCCTACGTACGATTCAAATTCGTAATCTGTCAATTTTTGTAACAGTCACACCAACTGCCAAGATGCAATACCAAAGTCACTAAGATGTATAATCCGAATTTTTCATTAAATTTCAATAGTATTCTACAAAACTGGCCTGAAATAGAGAATATATCGTCCAATACTCGTTGCAGAAGGCAATTCCAACACACATTCGTTCGAAAACTCGCTCCTCCGTCGCTCGTTTTCGAAATTCGCATTCGTGTTTTAATGGGAGGCCATTCTACAACTTGTTTTAGAATATACTATTCTCGTTCGCAAAATTACTTTCTCGCCCGCTGTGGTCACTATGAATACGGCATGATACGATTCAATAAAAACATAAGTATCTGTGAGAATATCTGTCAGTGCTGTGGTTACTATGGATATGGTTCAATACAAACGTAAGTGCATTTGTCTGAAATTCGAGAATTGTCGACAATTCTCGAATTGCAGAATAGCTATATATCAAGAAAAAATAATTCTGAAGATTTTCGTTAGTGTCTGACGAAGGAGTCTGATTTAGACTCAGAAACGTTACGAAATTTAGTTGTTTTATCGTTGATGTTGTGTCGTTATTAATTGTTAGGTAACATTGTTCGATGTATTGTTTCTGACAAATATCTTGTTTTCCTTACGCAGAAGGAATTCACAAATTTATAAATTTTTATTTAGATATTTTTCAGAGTTTGGGAGAGAAAACCCAGAAAGAAAACATTTAATAACATCATTAATTGTTTATGTGTTTATGATGTCGACATATGTAATTTCAATATAATCTGTATTACCATGAGATAACCGTCTTCTCAGAAGAAATAATAGACGCATCTATAGTATGATAAAATATATAACAAACTCGTTGCCGAAATCTTGGCTTCCTGTTTACAGGTACCCGTGTCATGCAGGGTCTACTTTCCATTGATTTTACAAGATACAGATGTTTATAAAAGTATAATAGGTAGTTATTATAAACATCTTTCATGAATAAGATCCGTAAACGGTAATTTCAATGAATTAAGGTTTGTCGAAGAAATACTCACCCGCAAAGGAATCCTTCCAACTTGTGGACTGAAGAGACATGATTCAGCAAAATCTTCGAAGAAGGATTGAAGAGAATAGTACAGATCTCTCTGTATGAAGGTGGCAATATTTTCATCTGAAATAAAATATCGATGAAAATTTTATTTTATTTTGCAAAGAGAAGGTGAAAGAATGTTCAGAATATTGAAAACCATATCGTATATGATTTAAACTCTTTGATATTTTCATAATTTTTTAAGTAACATTTGTTAAATTTGGCCAAATTTTTTATTCATTGAGTATTTTATTGATTTTTTCTCGATCATTATATTTTTGGCATTGTAGTTAATGTTAATGTTGATGGTCTTAATTATAATAATATTGATAATTATTTAACAGTCATGAGATCCATCATTCAGAATCAATTTCTTGGCAGAAAGCCTCTTCTATGCTAACTATCAGGTAAAAATTATTCTACTTTTCACATATTCAGAATCCTACTTTCTCTCCCATACTTTTGATTAAACAAATAATCCCCCATTTTGAAGCAGTTCCAAAGTGTCTTCAATATAAAGTGTATGTTACACTTATAATTCCGAATTCTGATAGGTAATTTTCAGAAGAGAACATAAATTTCCATGATATGTATTTATTTTGAGAATTCTGAATCGGATTTAAATTTTTTTTCTAAATTGAAGGAGATGTAAAACAAACATCAATATAGATAACAAAAAAATCAATATTTCGCATAGTATTTCCTCTCTCTCATGAACAATAGGTACCTACTTGATTTGTCTTGATGCACGTACACAGTCGAACTTTCTATATCCCATGATGCTACACTTCTACCCTTGTTCATTCGGTTCCTGATGGCATCAGAGAAGTTAGAAGGTATCACAAGGGTAGCCCAAGTATTCCCCCTCTTGACAGTATCCAGAGCTTCATCAGATGTATTGTAATAATACTGCGAAAAATATTCAATTTAATGTATTATTAATTAATTATACAGGGTGGGTCGACACAACATTTTATAAACAAACTCAAATATCGCATTCAGATGCACAACCTAACCTGAAAATTTCAAGTCGCTATCTCTTTCCGTTCTCAGGTTATCGTAACATAAAAAAATTTTTTAATAATTTTTTAAAAATTTTCTAGTCATACGAATCTCACAAAATTTCACGAACTCGCTTATGTTTATATTCTTCAACTATTCACCAAGTCTCAATTCGATCGGAATTATATTGGTTGAAAATAAAATTATTACTCGGAAACCATTGGGCCGATTATGCCCATTAACGTACTTGTCCGTCATATTGGGATGCACCACCTACCCTGACAATTTCAAGTCGTTAGCTCTTTCCGTTCTCAAGATCGTGGCAACGGCCGAACGGACAGAATCAAATTTGACCTCGAATTCTTCATCAGGGTGTCGAACCCAATCGTTTGAGACCATTTTCGGCAAAAAATTCTAATATTACAGACATTTGGGCAAAATGATAACGCGATGTTCCCCAGAACATACACGCAATAAAAACTCACATTAGCCAAAGCGAAGTATTCATCATAATAGTTGAGCCTAATGTTAAATGGTAAGTGGGTTCTTATTGATTCCAAGGTCCAGAAATCTATGTTGAGCACGTAATGGATTCATCGGAATGAAATAAAAAAAATACGGGATGGAAACTTACCAAGTTCACATTTTTCTTCTGTAGGAAATTCAAATAGTTGCAACTGAGTCTGGTACTATTACACCCAGGGGTGAACTGACATTTTTCGTAAGGAAAATCGATTTCGTTATTGACAACTGATATGCCTAATCCTTTGGGCTCATGTCCGATGGACAGGCAGAACAAAACAGTCTGACAAACTGGAAGTCCAATTATAAATGCCATCACAGGTATATTTCTCCACATCCATAAGAAATTCTTCCAAATCAGCGCTTTCATGTGGTTCAGTTTGAGAATTTTGAGGTGGTCGGAGCATTGTATGGGGGCTTCCTCGTCTGGGGGTAATTCCAAGGCGGCTGGGATGTCTGTTGTATCTGGAGAAATGGAAACTCTCCTGCTTCTACTGGTTATGGATATGTTATCGCCGAATTCTCCAGACATTTCACATAATTCATCATCTAGAGTAGCGCCTGGAATTTGGCCGGAATTAATTAATCAATCAAGATTCTAATCAGACAGGAACAATTCTGCTGATTTAGAAAGCTAAAGAGATGTGAACTATACAGTGTGGAAAAGCTAAATATAATGAATTCATTATCTTGGATAGTATACATATTTATGGAAAATCCCGAAACACGTCGAATTTGAAATAAAATTGTCATTCTTCTTCGTAAAAAAGCTAACCCTACCTCAAACCCATTCGAGAGACAGGTACAACCCCCAATTTTTCAAAAGGGAAGTATGAGCTTGTGATACATCGTTTGAAAGATCTTGTCATTCTCTATTCAGAAATGTTACCACTTTCATGTTTATTGCAAAAATCAAATGAGAAAAAAACTAAATTGAGTGATTACCGAAATATCGTACAATATCAAAAACTAAAAGGTTTTTTTCAACATTATTGAACATCTCAGGAGTGCTCGACCTAATCGCAAGCGATGCTCTTCACATTCTAAAGAAACTAACATTACTACAGAAAGTGTTTTACGTAGTTTTCATGGAACCATCCGGAAAACACAATGTTATGGTTTTTTTCATTATCTTTGTAGAGAGAGAGAGAAATCAACTTTATTGATCTTGCAATCAATTGGCTATCGACCGCAGTCTTCCAGCCAGTTATCTACATTTTGTATATAGAAGAATAGAAGTGTTGACAATTATTGTTATCCTAGGGATTCCAGGTGTTCGAAAAGTGGCAAAGCTGGTAACTTTGCCTTTGGTGTAGATTCTCTATTGTATCGGTGTAGCTATGGTTCAATTATGTTGACATTATCGTGGTTTGTGATGAACTTCTTGCTGAGCTTCTGCATTCTTTCCGTTATTGGCTCTATTTCCGTCATCTGGTATAAAAGTTGATTGGATGGGTTGTGGAGTTGGTTGTTGGGGTTGGGGTGTCTTATTTTTGTAATCTTTCGTAAGCAAGTTCCTTCTGCTACTGCTATTATATTCCGGGTTGTTTTTGGTGAATTGGTGAAAATTGTATGTCCATAGTCTTTTCTTTGTATCACATCTTGAAGGCCAATAAGTTTAGTATTATTTCAATAAGATTTGGGAATATTCGAGGTTATATTATAATGAATTTCGGTAATCACATCATTTCATTTTTTTCTATTTTTAGTTTTGAAATAAACATGAAAGTGATAACATTCCTGAATAAAAAATGACGCGACCTTTCAAACAATTTATCTTAAGCCCATACTTCCTATTTGAAAAATTGGGGGTTGTATTTGTCTTTCGTAGGGGGTTGAAGGTAGAGAGAGCTTGCATTTTTACGAAGAAGAATGACAACTTAAAGTTGAAATTTGATGTGTAAAATGATCCATAAATATGTACAGTAACCAAGATAAATGAATGTATTCCATTTGGCTTTATCACGCTTTATGAAATAGGTAGAACTGAAAGACAGAAGGTGAAATATTCCTCGATTAGACAACAACAAATATTCCCTCGCGATCCTGGCTAGCCACGTTATCGCTGAAGGCCCCCGCACAGAGGAAATTGTAATTCAGGGCAGATACGTTCAGGTTTCATGGTTGTTACCAATAATCATCTTAACTTATCCACTGAATGACAAACGAAGGAGCTCTAGGAAACTCAAAACCTATGATGGCGAAGTACCAGAAAGGTAATCTTACTAGTGCCACCTAGGAAGATCCTTACGAACTCCAACCCTCTGTGATGCTGAAACCTTAAGTGATGTTCATGGCGCTGGTATATTGTATATTGTTGTAGGGGATAGTGTTGCACTGTGACCTTAAGGTATATTGTGTCCCCCCATCAGAGCCGTCGAAGTCACCACCATCTACAGCTCGCCTTACAGTTCCAGAGTTCTGATGTACTCCATTACTCCATTATCTGGGATGACTTCAAGGCGGCTACGTCTTCGCTCCTGCAGGATTTCTTACCAAAAGCATTCCTCGTGTTGGTTTGAGATGGCGAGGCATTCCATAATCAGGGTGATCAGGAGTTTCATCCTCCTCCCAATAGAATCTGCACTCAACAGTTTCTGTTAGCCCTATTCTCATCATATGCTTCCTAAGACAGCAGTGCCCTGTGAGGCAACCAGTGAGGAGGTGCAGCTTGTTTTTACTGAGATCCATATATTTCTTGAATCTGACAGTGTCAAAGTTCCGGTAAACTTTTTGAAGTGATGCATTCCTGGGAGGGATCTCCAGAATATACCTCTCTCAGATTCTTGTTTCATCCGAAATTCACTTTTCTACCAACCCCACAGTAGAGTTCCGGGCCAATACAAAGGGGTTCGTGCTTCTTTCCTGTCAAGTGTGTTGGCCTCCTCATTTCCTTTACTTAATCCCCGAGTGACCAGGGACCCTGACCAAAGAGATCCGAACTCAACGTCAATCTGGAAGTGGGTGATAGGCTAAGTCATAATAGTCAAACAAATTTTAGGGCTGGCTTTTTCTACCCCTTGAAAAAATAGGGGAACACCAACTAAAATTGTTCCGAGTATCTTCTCGCTCGCATATAATATCTGCTTGATTTCATTCTTGTCTGTTTTTATGAAAAAAAAAAAACAAAATTGCTTTTCTGGTGCCATCTTTAAGGTCTGTACCTAAGCACGGCGCAAATAAATTATATTAGAGTAAATTAACGATACTCGTGAGTTAATTTTTCAACAGCACTTCTTTTTGGTTCATCATCGAAAGATTTTTTTCAATCGGAGGTATATCTCATTAAAAAGTGCATATCACAGAAAAATGTTATAACACAATGATTAGTCCTAATTGCAAGGAAATCTCACCCTCATTAACTACTCCTGTTGGAACATTGATGGTTTGTGCAACTCCTTGTGCTATGCTGGATCTCCTTCTTTTTCCCATATTTTGGATAACACTGAGTTTGAGGAATACATCCTCCAAACTTTGAGCGTTAAACTGGGTGATTAGTCTTTGTGGTGATTCCTCGGCCAGGAGATATCCACCTCTCATCAAACCAATCTGAAAAATGATTATTTAGTCAGTAGCTGAAGGTAGATAATAGAATTCACTAGCCTATCGGACCACTCTGGATGGTAAACGAGGGTTGAAACTGACCTTAGGGACATGGCGTAGTATTAAAAGAGAAAAAATCATTCAATGATCAATATATTTCAGTGATTTGTAACACCTTACAGTACTGAAATGTATGGATATTAGGGATTCGATATATTAAGAAAACATTGGGCATTGAACATTTAAAAAACGTCATTTTTCGACGCAACTCTATAGATTTTTCATCTAGTTCAATTTCAAACTGGTATATCAGCAAGTAAAATTCAATAATACATTTCAAACTGGCATTATTCATTTGCAAATTGACAACCAAATAAAATTAGCAATTTTGATTTTCAAGTTGGCAAAATAAAATGTAATTAACGAAAACAATTTCTCGAATTGATGTTGGCAATTTGATTTTGAGTATTGTAATTTCGATTCGGATTAGCACAAATATGAACTTGAAAAATTATAGAAGGAAAATATAGAGAACAAGAATTTTAAAAAAGAGGCACTGAATATTTAAAGGGCGCTACATTTCAATGTCAGTTTCTACTATATCTAAAAGGAAAATATAATAAATATATTATTTATTAGGAATAAATACCTAACATTTTTTAAGAACTTTCTGCGTATACAGGGTGAGTCTTTAAGTTGTTCATTAATTTAACCATAGATATTTCTTATTATTATTTAGTTTATCATCAGTAATTTTGAGAATATTAAATTGTTTTAGAAAATTGAATTATTCTTCGTCATTTCATCTTTAGTTGCATTGTATGTCATAAAATCTAAAATTGCAGAAATTTCACTACTTTTGTGGATCCGCCACGGAGAAATACATCACCTGCAATTTTGTTATGATTATACAATTAAATTAACCAAAAAATGTGGGAATGCCCTGTGGACAGGTGCTTTGGCGCTCTTGTTCAAACTTTGACAATTCATCTCCGAAATTATTGGTTTCTCAGAGTTGGGAATGATATCAATGGATTCTTATGATAGAACATAAACGAAACTAAATTAAAATTGAATAACGAACTTATCGGAGATATTCATTCCTCAAATCTCCTCTGAAAATTATATTATATCAATTGAAACTCATCATATGGATTATCCGAGGGCATATAGGGTAGGGGTAATTATAAGGTCCTATAAATTGTTCATTTCGCATTCAATCATACATTGTTAGAACAGAAATCAATATATTTGACATATCTGTCATAGGTAAATAAGATATGTATGAACAGTGAACACAGATAAAACACAGAGAGATAGAATTCGCATTCTGTGATAACATAGAAGTACGATGAATTTTGAAATTTTGAAAAATCATATCTCCGAAAGTATTAGCTTGTTAGAGTTGAAGATGATATCAATGGACCCTTATGATGAAACTGCTTCTTAAAAACAATTGAATTTGAAATTTATAATGTAAAAAAATAATTTTTTTTCGTTACTCCGAAACCATCAGGCCGATTTTGCCCTATAACAAACTCAGCCGAGATATTTATCTCCCAAACCTGATCTGAAAATTTCAACTGTCTAGCTCATTCCGTTCGAGAGTTATCGTGTTAACGGACGGACGGACATAATCGATTTCGAGCTTAGTAATCGCAAGCCTTTTGTGAAAACGCGGTGCTCTGTGCTCGAGGCTCGTGATCATTTTTATTGAGTGCTTAGTGTTTAGGGCTTGAAGCACTTTTCTTCAGTGCTCGGCACAGCTCTGATTTGGTATATGGATCAAAGTCACATTTAAATTCGATGGGAAATCTAAAAATGTGATAGCTACTTGCGGTACAACCGGAAGAGACAAAAACATGAACAAATTCTAGATTTTTTCGGTATGCCGTATAACACACTGAAAATAACCTCACCCATATTTATACGGGAAACTACTGAACGTATTTTCATGAAATTCAGCACTTATAAGTACTTCACGATGCTGATGAAATCTAAAATATTTTCAAGGCATGAGCACCTCCGGTTTTTCCGGAAATGTCGTAACTTCCGTTTTTCAAATTAGAACACCATTTTTTCATTGCAGAAATAGATTCCTTAGAAAATTTCAAGTTATTTTGATGTAACATTTTTCAGTTTTGGTTGGAAAATTCTCTCTGAGCGGGAAAATTCGAAAAAAAATTGGAAATAGAGCTCCGCTGAAACAAGAATAACTTCGAGGTTTTTGGATGGAAAATTTTCATTTTTGGGATTTTTCAAGACGTAAGATTGATGTATCCACTTTAAAAATCGAAATCGCGATTCATGATACAGGGGGTGAAAAAATCGCTTTCAAAGTTAGGGATGACAAAATCGTGAAAAATCCATTTTTTCAAATTAGAACCCCATTTTTTTATGGCAGATATTGAATCTACGTTAAAAAATAATGTGAGTGTATGCATCACACCCTTGCCCTAAAGTGGATATTTTCTAAGTTATTCACAAAAAAACTGTTTTTCGTCTTGAATTTTCAGCTATTTCTTTTCCCTTCACGCCAAAAAGATGAAATTTTCAGGAACTGTTACTTAAACCATGTTTTAGATTTTACTACCCTAATATGCAAGAGAAAAAAGTTACAGGTTGTTCCTACATAGATGGCGAATTTTGATTCGAATTTGTATCGGAAACCTCTTTATTTCAACTAATCGGCCATCGGTTTTCTCTCCAGTAATAAATAAATAATTCCTTATGAACCATATGCAAAAACTTACCATGTTTTACATTCTTTTTTTTTAATGATAGATATCATTAATTACATCTGCCAAATTCCTCTTTATTCAGTAGCATTTTGTGTTTACTATTAATTTGGTGATAATTCGTATTAAGTTATAAAATCGATCACTATGCCTAATTTTACCAATGAAGATTATTTAAATCTCATTCTACTTCATGGATGTAATAAAGTTATAGATAGAACGATTCGACTGTTCATTGAGAGGTTTCCTGACCGACCCAGACCAACGAGAGATACCATTAACAGAACCATGACAAACTTGAGAAATGTCGGATCTTTCGTTAAGAAAACTATACACAGAGAAAAAAGTGTAGTAGAAGATGAGAACAACGAAATTACAGTTCTTGCATATTTTCGTGTGAATCCTCAAAATTCTCTCAAAGATGCCGAGATTGATCTGGGATTATCTCAATCGAGTGTTTGGAGAATATTAAAAAAACATAAAATGCACCCATATAAATTCAATAGGGTACAGCATTTGAAGGAAACTGATTTCGTCAGGAGAACAGAGTTTTGCGAAGCTATGATGATTCGATTTCAAGAGAATGAAAACTTTTTGGACTGTATAATTTGGACAGATGAATCTAAATTCACAAAGAATGGTTCTTTCAATAGGCATAACAGTCATTATTGGGATGAAGAGAACAACCACCACTTCAGACAATGGAACTTTCAAGAGACCTGGAGTTTCAATGTTTTTTGCGCCATCAAAAATAATGCAATTCTCGAAGTTCACATTTATGATGGGACTTTAACTGGTAAGATAGAACACTACACATGTTTGCATTATTTAAAGAATGTTCTCCCTTAGGAGATAGATATTCTGACATATTGACTCAAATAATTGAGCCGCTAGTACAGAACCATAATGACTTATGGTATCAACAAGATGGCGCGCCTCCACACAATTCACTCAATGTGTCAAATATCCTCTACAGGCTATTTGAAGATCGATGGTTGGCGAACAATGGTCCACATCTTTGGCCACCACGTTTTCCCGATTTAACTCCTTTAGACTATTATGTTTGGGGTAGGATAAAAAATATTGTCTACTCAACTCCCCTGACTGATAAAGAGGACTGCATAGAACGAGTCAGAAATGCGTTCAGGTTTGTTTAGATTTTTAGATTCATAGTTTTGAAACTCAATTTGGTTATTAAACACTTTTGCAGATCTTTTCCTCCCGATGAAATAAGAAGAGCAACGCACGAAGCATTCCTGAGACGTATAAATAAATGTCTAGAAATTAACGGTCAAAACTTTGAGCATCTTCTCTAGTTATAACTGCGAGAGTTTGTCATGGTTCTCCTAATAGTAACTTGAAGTCGGTTTCAAGAAGGGGTGAAAAATCTACAGCATGGTTCAAATAACAGTTCCTGAAAATTTCATCTTTTTGGCGTGAAGGGAAAAGAAATAGCTGAAAATTCAAGACGAAAAACAGTTTTTTGTGAATAACTCAGAAAATATCCATTTTAGGGCAAGGGTGTGATGCATACACTTACATTATTTTTTAACGTAGATTCAATATCTGCCATAAAAAATGGGGTTCTAATTTGAAAAAATTGATTTTTCACGATTTTGTCATCCCTAACTTTGAAAGCGATTTTTTCACCCCCTGTATCATGAATCGCGATTTCGATTTTTAAAGTGGATACATCAATCTTACATCTTGAAAAATCTCAAAAATGAAAATTTTCCATCCAAAAACCTCGAAGTTATTCTTGTTTCAGCGGAGCTCTATTTTCGATTTTTTTTTCGAATTATCCCGCTCAGAGAGAATTTTCCAACCAAAACTGAAAAATGTTACATCAAAATAACTTGAAATTTTCTAAGGAATCTATTTCTGCAATAAAAAAATGGTGTTCTAATTTGAAAAACGGAAGTTGACGTCATTTCCGGAAAAACCGGAGGTGCACATGCCTTGAAAATATTTTAGATTTCATCAGCATCGTGAAATACTTATAAGTGCTGAATTTCATGAAAATACGTTGAGTAGTTTCCCGTATAAATATGGGTGAGGTTCCTCGTGAAAGACCCTGTATATTAAGTAGTTCTCCGTATAATTTTGGGTGAATAATTAAAGAGTGAAGTTGGCTGAGAAAAATTACAATTTAGTCCTCAGTTGGAATAATTTAATTAATTTTCCGAACAATTTATTTATTGGACAGCAGAATCAGTAGCCTACAAAGCGATCCTGTTTATTCTAGCCTATTTTTTCAAAAAAATGGGTTTCAAATTGTCGAAACAAAATGGCGAATGCGTCGGTTGTTTTTATATTAATTTAGGTGATTTTAGTTCGATATACATATAGCTATTCTCCTACTGATTGGTATGTCTATTCTTGCACAAAAATGTGTAGGTATGTATATTTCAATATGCCCCCCCTCAACATCAACTGCCCAAAAAAAATAATTTAAAGGTTTACATTTTCGATATATACAGGCTTCATTGAAGGTTCTCAGCCAAAATATTTTTTGGACGATATTTTCACAAGCAATAAACCAATTTCAATACAATTCAGTATGCGTATAGTGGGCATACAGTATGTTCGTTCTATGCCACAATCAGTTCAGAAACCTCAGGTCCGTCTTTGTCCTTTCCGTTCCACATTCTTAAACATCACCCTGTGCATTTCAAATTTGTATGTCTGACAGACTATAAATAGATCTTCAAAATGCCAATGAATCATTGTTCGGTACTACTGCATTAGAATTTTAATCTTCATTTAATTATTAAAATGTGGAAAACTTAAATTCTTTCTCTGAATTTATTGATTTATTTTATAGTTTTTGAACAATAATCTGAACAGTAGTAAAAATTATGCGAAATGTAATCCACCACCATCGGTACAATCCACCAAAAATCGATGGAAGGAAAATTCAATCCACTCAACATTTTTGGGATATTTTGAAGAAACAAGTGAACTGAATATTTTTGAGAAAGATATTCAGGTACCCTAATAGTTTATCACTTGTATGAAATGTTAGTGTGATATTGGAGGAGGACTATAACCTCAACATCCCTCTCCCACTAATCATACACTTCCTGGGAAATTCAATAATTGATTATACTCAAAAATTCTTGTTTCATATGACCTTGAACTTAGATATTGAATATGGAGGACAACTCTTTGCAAACGATACCATACATTTCAAATATAGGTATTGAAGAATGCAAATATATTCACTAATATAATAATATAATATGTGGAGGAGGAAATATAGAGGAAATTTATTATGGCCTCTTTGTTTACTAGTGTATGGGGATAGTTAATAGCTTATTGTTCGTATTTAATAATCAAAATAATTTGCATAACCATGTAATTACATGAATCCCGCAATTGTAAGAGCTTTTTTTTTGCTGAGTTTTCTCTTAATGAATAGGGAAATATTATCTCCGTAATTCATGACTGAGTACAAAAAATCTAAAATCTATCATAAATCAAAACATTTTTATCCTTGCATCGACCAAATTGTCAGAAAATTTTACATTGCTGTTAAATAATATTAGCAATTTAATTTCACAAATTATTTCTTGGTGTTACTTTCTTCGAATAATTGTTTTTCTGGTCATATTATACATATTCTCCAATTATCATTTTTTTTTCTACTTCCTCTGGTTTCCTAGTTATACACTCGCAGATTCATGGAACCGATTGAAATTAGCATGACGAAAGCAGATGAAGGTTATTTTGCGTCATCACAAGAATATTCAATCATTTAAGAATATTAAATTATTCTTTCATTATTTCTCCTAGAAGGTTCCATTTTCGAGATATTCTCTATTAAATATTATAACATCTGGTAAATGTTCCAGAAATTTCACTATATTTATGGATTCCCCCCTGAGCTATCCCTGAGGCCTCGTAATTAAGCTGTCAAGTTGCCATATCTTTTTCTGATTTACCATCAAACTCACAGATAATAAGTCATTATCATAACTCTTGTGATTTCATTGATTTTACTTCAATGAAATATATCCGGCAACGTTCATCGAGACTATCCATAGAGTTCGTTCATAGGGTTTGAATAATTTGGTCGGAGCGATATTATTAATTCATAAATTTTATAAGAATTAGAATTTTCAATAGTCGAGAATAGTGGTAAATGTTTGTAACAAATGCTGCATTAAGAATCAAAATACACATATCTGATCGAATTGAAACTAATTAGTTAATTAGTTATAGAATACCAACGCATACATTTTCGTAGAATCTCGTGAGGATTACAAGAAAAACAAATTGTTTTCTTCAAAAATTTCATATCGCAGAAACTATGTGTTAGATGCTGCTGAAATTCCGCATAAACCTTCAAGCTGCCATTTTACAATCGGTACCGGATTTCAGCTCGACCGGAATTTTAGCGTTGGCATTCTACAACTAATACCCATGTTTGAATTGGATCGGTTTTGTATTTTTCGAGTTATTGAGGAAATAACAACCAAATTTCAGATTCATATAACTCCAAAACCATTAGGCTGATAATGCTAATTAGCGGACTTAAATGTCGCATTCAGATGCGCAATCTATACCCTGAAAACTGCATGTCGCTATTTCTTTCCGTTCTCAAAGAATCATGATATACTTACATAATATTTTTTCGTATTTTTTTTTTAATTTTCTAGCTACCAAGTTTCAATCCGATCGAGTCTATATTTCTTGAGTTATCGAGGAAATAATATACCAGATGGGTACAACTCCGAAACCAATCGTTTGAGACCATTTACGGCGAAAAATTCGAAATTTACTGACATCTGGTTGCATCATTGCAGATTAATAATAATCACTTTATTTCCATTGAATGTCTACATACATTGTGGAAAAAGTCTTACATTTCAAAAAAATGGGTTCAAGCCCTGTGGACAGGAGCTTTCTGGCGCTCTAGTTCAAACAGACAAATTATATCTCCGAAAGTATTGGTTTCTCAGAGTTGGGCATTAAATCAATGTATTCTTATGAAAGAACTGCATCATAAAGGAAATTAAATTCAAATAATAGTTTATTTATCAAGATTAAATGAGCAATCTGAGAATGAGAACTGCACCATGGAAGAAATCAAATTAAAATAGCTCAAATGAATTTGACTCTTTCTTATAGAACATGATGAAATGTACGAGTATGAACACAGATCATATAATAAAGCTTAGATAGAATAATTATAGCATTCTGTGAAAACATAGAAGTACGTACGATTCATTATTGAAATTTAGAAAAATCATATTTCCGAAAGTATTAGCTTATTGGAGCTGAAATGATATGGATGGATTTTAATGGTGAAAGCCCACCTTCTCTCGTTCCGAAACCCAAAGCGTAGACTGACCGGCTATCGGGCTCCTCGTACGATCTTGTCGATCTCCGGTATTAGAATAAAACGTCGGTACTTACCTGGGATATATATTCTTAATTTTCACTTTTCGACATAAAATCGCCACATGGGGGTTTATTTGACGGTTTATTACCCTTGTCTCTCTAAGTCGATTTTGACGTTTCTCGAACCAACTATACGCAAGGAATTAGACAATGTCATGTCTCAGGAAAATAAGTTGACATTATGACAATTCATACATAGAATAGTTATATAATTCTGTGAAAACGTAAAAATACGATTTATAATTGAAATATTGAAAAATCATATCTCCGAAAGTATTAGCTTGTTAGAGTTAAAAATGATATCATTGGATTCTTATGATAAAACTTATTATTGAAATAAATTTAATTTGGAATTTGTTTTGTAAAAAAAAATTTTTTTATTTTACTCCGAAACCATCTGTCCGATTTTGCCCAGTAACGAACTTAGCCGAGATATTTATCTCCCAAACCTACTCTGAAAATTTCAACTGTCTAGCTCATTCCGTTCGAGAGTTATCGTGCCTACGGCCGCCGGAAGGCCGGACCGGCCGGACAGAATGAATTTCGACCACGGATTCTTGATCAGTGAGTCGAACCAAATCGTTTTAGACCATTTTCATCGAAAAATTCGAAAATTACAGACATTTGGGCAAATTGATAAGCACTCAGTTCCGAGGAACTAGAGCGCCAAAAATAACAATACAAAAATATTCTGAGGAAGTTACCTCAGTGTAAAAATTCATCGAGACTATAGAAACATCCCTCAATAAGAAAATATTTCAAACTTTTTTTAAATAATATTCTATTATTTGAGTTCTTTATTTCACTACTCAATTTATTATAGACCTTCATTCCCAAATACATAGGTGATTGTCTTCCTATTCTTAGTCTGAATGCAGGAACAATGAAATCATTTTGATGGCGTGCGAAATATTGGTGATAATCACTATATTTGTCAAAAGTACCTACTTTTATGCTCATAAATCAATGTGGCCAGTTCCAATATAAAAATTGAAGGTAATGTGAGAATTTTCAGAGATTTGAAAAATGGTCTACATGACTCTGATTAATACCAGTCAGACATCTTATCACCAGTCAGACATCTTATCACCCTCTTCTGACTTACAAAAACAACTTCAACACCGGAAGAAGCACCCCAAAAAGTTACGCCATATCTTGATCTGGACGTTACCTGCGCATGGTATAATTGAACCAACTGTTCCAGCATAAGAACTCCCCTTAAATTTCTAAAAAGAAAGCAGATTGAACTGAGTTTCTTACTAAGATTCTCACAATGAGATTTCCAGTTTAGGTGCTCATCAATATCTATGCCAAGAAATCTTGTATTTTTAACCCTGGTTAATTCTTTCTGATCCAAATTCAATTGTATATTGATAATCTTATAATTATGAAATACCATACAAATGGTTTTATTTAGATTGAGATGTAATCCATTCATTCGAAACCAACTGCATAGAACACCCAGGCTATTTTGCGAGTTCATTTCTAGAGTGGAACTGGTATTTCCTGAAACAATTGCTGTTGCATCATCGGCATATAGAAAGAGTTCGAGATCACTACCTCCTGTTATGTCATTCAGATAAAGAACGAAAAGAAGTGGTCCCAAAATAGAACGCTGGGGCACCCCTATTTCTGTTGAAAGGAAATTAGAGTTAACAGATTACTGACTTGCATTTTTCACTGTGGCATATTGCTTTCTGTTACTGAGGTAACTGTTAATCCAATCTTCAGCTTTTCGTCGAATACCATATTTCTTTAGTTTCGCAATCAGCCTCCTGTGGTCGACAGTATCGAACGCCTTACTTAAATCACAAAAAAATACCCACAGAAGGCGAACCAGCCTCTAATTGTTCTACCACATACTTCAAAAATGCATAAATAGCATCATTTGTACTGAGATTACGACGGAATCCGAATTGGTTTTTGTTGAAAATTTTATGCATATTCAAAAATCCGATCAACCTCTCAAGAATACAATACTCGAAGATTTTGGGAAATGTCGAAATCAATGATATTGGTCTATAATTATTCATTACCTCCTTATCACCTTTTTTATGTAAAGGGACTATTTTGGATATTTTTAATTTTTCTGGAAAAGAGCCATTGAGAAATGACATATTCACTAAAAAAGTAAGTGGTTCTGAGATCTGCTTCAAACATCTTCTTATTACAAACCCAGACACATTATCAAAACCGGCCGACCGCTTAGCTTTAAGTTTTGCATTTATCAAACTGAAAAGTTCTTCCACAACATATGGCATGAGAAACATTGTGTTGTCATTTGATTTGATCTGACCTATGCATTCTGTCGAAGAAACATTAAAACGTATAACTTCAATAGATTTTACGAAAAAATTATTGAACTTATTTGCGACAACATAACTGTTCTCATGAATAATACCATCATCATTTATTCTAAGTGTATGTGGTCTGTTTTTAGAAACATTACTTAAGTCATTCATGACATGCCAAGCCGTTCTAACCCTGTTGGTAGAAAGTGATATCTTATTCTGATAAAAAGATATTTTCTTATTTTTGATCAGAAGAGAGTGATAAGACTTACAATCACGATAATCCACCCGCAAACCCAGAAAACTCTAACTTAATATATAAAGATCTCTCAAGCGACTACTGGACTGCACAACATCCTCATCAACCCATGACTTATTCTGCCTCCTATAAAATTTGCAGACGAAAACTCTTCTCAAAACAAAACATGAATGTGCCATAGAATGAATTAAAATCTTCATCAAAACACAGTGAATTTTACATTTCGGCCCAACTTTCATGAGCTAATTGTGTAAAAAAGCAGTCAATATTATACTCACTGAAATTTCTACGATAATCGTAGACATTCGTGTTTGAATTTTCATACATCATGTGCATAATAACCGCTTTATGATCAGAAAAATGAATGTCAATCACATCAGTTGTGGATGGAATATTTATAAATATGTAATCTAGGGTATTATTATTACGAGTTTTTTCATTCACCGTGTTTTGCATGTTGAACCCTTCTAAAATGTTAGTTATTTTCTTATAAATATTATCATCTCTTAAAGGATCAATATTGAGGTCTCCACACAGTATAATATCTATGCCAGGTTCATATACAAACTCCAACAAGTTACTCAACTGATCACAGAACAAACTAGCATCGGTACCTGTGCAAGATCGGTAGCAGTTCAGTATTATAGTTTTTTTACCTGAATTTCTGCATACAATTCCACAAACAATCAACATTGAGATCAGTACACTAAGTTTCACCAGCACAAATAAAGTCTAAATTATTTTGAACTTCGAGAAATTCAGATGATATATAGTCAGTTTTAAGGCTTGTTAAGCATTGACAATTTAGTGAGAGTAATGCACACTCGGATGGTTTTTTTCTTCACTCACGTTTTCTCCTGTGTTTGACCCCTCTTCCGGCAAAACCGGGTCACATATACACCATCCGGCCATATCAATTGATCCATTGCCTTGTCGAGGTTATTTAGATTGATAATAACTTTGAACGATGTATAATATTGCTCATTTAATCTTGATAAATGAATTTAATGACAATTTTTGAAGCATTAAGGCATTGAAGCATTGCTCTTTTTTTTATAAGATAATTTTTGAAGCATTTTTTTTAAACGACAATTTTTTAAATTTATTTTCTTTCATGATGCATTTCTATCATAGGAATCCATTGGTATAATTCCCAACTCTGAGAAAGCAATACTTTCGGAGATATAATTTGTCTGTTTGAACAAGAGCGCCAAAAAGCTCCTGTCCACAGGGCTTGAACCAATTTTTTGATTGTAGTAGAAATGAAAGCCATAATTGGCTCATATTAGGTCTTTCATGTCAATGAAACGATAACATTCGCTTTAATGCCAACAATTTATTATTAATGCATCAATTTCCAGTACTCATTTTTGTGCATTATTAGATACAATGGAAAAATACACAATTCACAAATCATGCAACTATTAAAATTGGGTAAAATTACCATTTTCAACATCATTATTTTATTCTGATCTTGTGACCCCTTGAGAACCAATCAAAAAAATTATATGTCAATAATAGAGAAGTTTAGGCAAACGCCTGCCTAGAATGAAACGAAGGGGGATATTCATGATTATTTCTGAATGACTTATTTAGATTTTCCAAATATAAATTATCGGAGGTCCATATGAAATATATCGTATAACTAATGAATTTAGAAAAAAAATTGGTTCAAGCCTTGTGGACACCGAAAAGTATTGGTTTCTCAGGATTGGGAATGATATCAATGGATTCTTATGATAGAACTGCACCATGAAATAAATCAATTTCAATTTGATTACGCTTAAATGAATTTGACTCCCTCTTATTGATCAGGATGAAATGTACGAGTATGAACACAGATCATATAATAATTCATATATAGAATAGTTATAGTATTCTGTGAAAACATAGAAGTACGATTCATTATTGAAATTTCGAAAAATCATATCTCCGAAAGCTTGTTAGAGTTGAAAATGATATCAATGGATTTTTAAGGTGAAACTGCATCTTAAAAAAAATTGAATTTAAATTTGTAATGTAAAAATTTTTTTTTTTTGTTATTCCGACACCATCTTGGCTATTTTGCCCAATAATAAACTTAACCGAGATATTAATCTCCCAAACCTACTTTGAAAATTTCAACTGTCTAGCTCATTCTGTTCGAGAGTTATTGTAGAAACAAAATTTAAGAATACAATACAAAACTTCGCATGCGTATAAAGGTCATTATTCTAAAATTTGATGCTAAATTTCAGATAGATCGAGTGATCGGTTTCGGAAATATTCATGAAAAATGTTTTTACTGAAAACGGCCATAGCTCCGAAACCGCTAGCTGCATTTCGCCCGTTAACGAACTCGTTCGAGATATTCAAGCTCCAAACCTACCCTGCAAATTTCAATCCTCTAACTCCTTTCGTTCGAGAGTTATCGTGTTAACGGACGGTCGGGCGGACAGAATCGATTTCGACCAAGGATTCTTGATCAGTGAGTCGAACCAAATCGTTTGAGACCATTTTCAGCCAAAAATTCCAAAATTACAGACATTTGGGCAAATTGATAAGCACTCTGTTCCGAGGAACAAGAGCGCCAAAAAACACTTGTTGACTAGACTATGAGGTTCGATCAAAATTCAACGAAATCCTTCATCGGTGTTAGTTCTCATGCCTAAGCCGCGCTAATTACTCGATAAAAATGGAATGGGAGCACTGTGTCAATATTTTCGCAACTTCTTCATACGCAATTCAGGTTCGTGGATGTTGGGTAAATGAACTCGGGACTATTCTTGTAGGAATGAACATCCGAGTTTCCGGTTTTTCCGAATAGCATTCACCCATCTTGCAGTCGTAATATCTAGATGTCAACAAAGTGGGAAAAAAACTTATTTTGTAGAAGGAGCCCAAGGTGGACGGCTAGGAGTCGACATTGGACGGTTGATTTCGACATTAATAATTATGCATGATTCATAATATTCTGATATTTAATGATATAACTCTAATTCATTGAACAAAAGTTAATTCGATATGCAACACAGTTGAAGCAATTATAAAACAGGATGAAAGTCTAATGAGAAGATTCATGTTTTCCTCGCATGCAATAGAGCACTATTACTTCGTCGAAATGCCTATATTTTGCGAATTTGCCTCCTCCTAAGGAGGATCTCTTTCAAAACCAGGTCTGACCTCTACAGGACCCTAATGTAGGGCTATCATCTCCCATAGATTTGTGATGAAATAACACGATTTTCCCAAGAACATACGCGCAAAAATATGTCATCATGACATTCATGCTTTTGAAAGTTCTCGCAAAAATACGACGATTCGCATCCAGCTACCGAACTCACAAAAGGCTGCTCGGTTCTCCAACTATATGGATCCGATCGTGTTCAAACTTGGAACTCTGCAGTAGAGTTAGGTTCTGGAGGCTCTTCCAAAATTTCAGCCATGTCGGACGAATAGTTTATGGTATATAGAATAATTTTCAATAATTTCATTGAAATTTTCTAGTTATACCATCTTCACGAAATTCCGCAAGAATTTTCGCGTTGGCATTCTACAACTAATAACCATGTTTGAATTATATCGGTTTTGTATTTTTTGAGTTATTGAAGAAATAACAACCAAATTTCAGATGGGTATAACTCCAAAACCGTTTGGCCGATTATACCTATAGACGAATTCAAATGTCGCATTTAGATGCACAACCTAATCTGAAAATTTCAAGCCACTATCTCTTTCCGTTCTCAGGTTATGGTGCCATAAATAATATTTTTTAATGATTTTTTTTTAATTTTCTAGCGATACGATTCTCACAATATTTCACAAACGTGCTCAGGTTTATATTCTACAACTATTTACCAAGTTTCAATTCGATTGGTTCCATATTGGTTGAAAACAAAATCATTACTCGGAAACCATTGGGCGGATTATGCCCATTAACGAACTTGTCTGTCGTATTGGGATACCCCACCTACCCTGAAAATTTAAAGTTGCTAGCTCCTTTCGTTCTCAAGTTATGGTGGCAACGGCCAGCCGGCCGACCGGCCGGACGGACAGAATCAAATTTGACCTCGAATCCTAATCAGGGAGTCGAACCCAATCGTTTGAGACCACATTTGTGCAAAATGATAACGCGATGTTCCCCAGAACATACGCGCAATAAAAACTCACATTAGCCAAAGCGAATTATTCATCATAATAGTTGAGCCTAATGTTAAAGAGTAAGTGGGTTCTAATTGATTCCAAGATCCAGAAATCTATGTTGAGCACGTAATGGACTCATCGGAATGAAATAAAAGAATGGGTTCAAGCCCTGTGGACAGGAGCTTTCTGGCGCTCTAGTTCAAACAGACAAATTATATCTCCGAAAGTATTGGTTTCTCAGAGTTGGGAATTATATCAATGTATTCATATAATAACTGCATCCTAAAGGAAATTCAATTCAAATAATAGTTTATTTATCAAGATTAAATGAGCAATCATGAGAATGAGAAAAGCACCATGGAAGAAATCAAATTAAATCTGGCCAATTTTGCCCAATAACGAACTTAACCGAGATATTCATCTCCCTAAACTACTCTGAAAATTTCAACTACCTACCTCATTCCGTTCGAGAGTTATATCTATGTCTATGGATGAAAAGCAGTCTCACTACTCTCAGATCTCTTACTTCATGTTCAGTTCCGAAATGTAAGAATTTTCTGAGAAAAACTAATTTCGGAGCAAACAACTGAGATTTTTCTCACTTCGCTCACAATTCTTCGATTGATTAGATAATGTCTCAGGAACATCATTTGACATTATGTCAATTCATAGAATAATATCATTCTGTGACAACGTTGAAATACGATTTATTATTGAAATTTTGAAAAATCATATCTCCGAAAGTATTAGCTTGTTAGAGTTGAAAATGATATGAATGGATTCTTATGATAAAACTTCTTATTAAAAAAAATTTAATTTGGAATTTGTTTCGTAAAAAAAAAATTTTTTTTTCATTACTCCGAAACCATCTGTCCGATTTTGCCCAATAACGAACTTAGCCGAGATATTTATCCCCCAAACCTACTCTGAAAATTTCAACTCTCTAGCTCATTCCGTTCGAGAGTTATCGTGCCTACGGCCGGCCGGACCGGCCGGCCGGACAGAATGCATTTCGTTCACGGATTCTTGATCAGTGAGTCGAACCAAATCGTTTAAGACCATTTTCATCGAAATATTCGAAAATTACAGACATTTGGGCAAATTGATAAGCACTCAGTTCCGAGGAACTAGAGCGCCAAAAACTGGGTATTACAATTGAAAAAACGAAAGTTGGTATAATTTCCGGTGAAACCGGAAGTCGAACGAATCTGATATTTTTTCCAAGAATTCATCTCTCCTAACGAAGCTTAACTATAAAATTTAACCCTGTATAAGTTATTAGAAGCATCTTGGTGTCCTTCATCATTCCTTACTATAAGCGCATTTCCAATGAATCACCCTGTATAGACCATTGAATCCTCGCAGTTTCCGTGGCGAGATAAAATTTCCGCATAAATTACCAAATATCACACCCTACAAACTCTAGTCACCTACCTGGTGAGCCTGCCTCGTCTCGTCAATGTAATGAGTGGTGATGATCACAGTGGTCCTTCCCGTCTTTGTGATCTGCACCAGATGCTTCCAGATGTTCGCCCTGAGAAGAGGATCCACTCCAACGGTGGGTTCGTCCAAGATCAGCAGCTCAGGATCGTGCACCAACGTGGCGGCAAGGGACACCCTCCTCTGTTGCCCTCCGGAAAGATTTTTGACCAGCCTGTCCGCGTCTGGGAGCATCAGGAACTCCAGCAGAAAGTTCAGTTTCTCCTCGATGTCCTTGTTCGCCATTCCTGCTACCCAGCCGAAATATTTCACAGTTTCCCGTATCGTAAATTCACCGTAGAGAGCGACTTCCTGTAAAGTATAATCATTTGGTAATTTTCGATTTATAACTTGTATTAAGGAAGTCAATTCATTTCTTGTGAACTATCAAATAATCAAGTCATCGATTAATGTGTTAATTTGATTCCCTCACTACGAGATATCTGATTAAGAGTAGTCTAAACATGTTTTATTTAATGTTAATATATCGATGTATTTATGTGAGTAATAATTTCCTTCACTACTCCTAGCGACGGTAACATGAATCGTATACATATCGCATATCTGAAACTCATCTATTCGAAAAACATTTATTGTTATAAGAAGATCAAGTTTTGGGAGATTTCTGAACAAGAAATTAAAGGTAAAGGCAAAAGGTTCTGACGATACGTCAGTTCTTCCATAATTATTTCAGTTCGAATGAAACCACTAAGGTCAGAAAATAAGTAAACTGTGATTACGAATAAGACATGGTTCTATGATCGAATATTCTAGTTTGAGTTCAATGCGGACTGATTATGAATACTACACTACTAACTAGAGTTTGCGCGCATGTTGAATTTACCATTGGAGCTTTCGCATGTTCTATTGTCCATTCTCCTGTATTAGACACTCTTGATTGAACTTATCGATTAAGAGTGTCTAATACATAAGAATGGACAATAGAACATGCGCACAAAAGCTACTGACTTCACGTCAGGGCTTAAACCAATTTTCAATAATTTAATTCAGATAATATCACAATATTCAAATATACCAACTAAAGATAAAATCGGAAGAATAATCCGTATTCAATTGATCTAATGGAATAATCATCAAGTGGTCGAGTTTGGATTAGTACAAAATATCTCTATGTGAACCAGTCCTCATAATTTGGAATTATTTCCAAATTTCGAGGAAAATGGACAAGTCGATATCCTTAGAAGTTTTGTGCATTTATTCAAACTGCTGTAAATCAGATAAAAATGGTCAGATTGGGTTGAAATTGAGGGAAAATGATGAGATGGTATTGTTTTTCCGATGTGTGGAATTGGGAGTCATTCCAAGAATTTTCGAAATTTTCTACCAAAATGAACAATGAGATATCCTTAGAAGTATTATGCATTTATTCAAACTGATGTAAATCAGATAAAATTGGTTCAAGCGCTGACCTGAAGTCAGGAGCTCTTGCGCGCAATCGAATGTGCTATTGTAAATTCGATTTAGAGAATCCAATATAGGAGGTGGGACAATAAAACTTGCGCGCAAAAGCTCCTGACTTCACGCCAGTGCTTGAACCAAGCTTTTTTTCGAAATTTTTTCAAAATTTTTACACACGTTTTTATGTGGATATTCTACAACTATAGTTGTACACACAAGGCTGCTCGGATTTCCAACAATATGGATCTGATCGTGTTCAAACTTGGAACTTGACAGAAAAGTGAGGCTCTGAAGGATCTTTTGCAAAATTTCAGCGATATCGAACGAATAATTTCTGATATATAGAATTTTTTTTCAATAATTTTTAAAAATTTTTCTAGTGATATGATCCTCACTAAATTTCGCAAGAATTTTCTCGTTGGCATTCTACAACTAATAACTATGTTTGAATTGGATGGATTCTGTCTTTTTCAAGTCATTGAGGAAATATCAACGCAATTTTAGATGGGTATAACTCTAAAACCATTCGACCGATTATGCTTATAAACAAACTGAAATATCGCAATCAGATGCACAACCTAACCTGAAAATTTCAAGTCGCTATCTCTTTCCACTCCCAGGTTATCATGACATGAATAATATTTTTTAATAATTTTTTTAAAATTTTCTAGTAATACGATTCTAACAAAATTTCACAAACTTCCTTAGATTTGTATTCTACAACTACTCAACGAGTTTCAATTCGATCGGATTCATATTGGTTGCAAACAAATTTATTACTCGGAAACCATTGGGCGGATTATGCTTATTAACGAACTTGTCCGTCATAGTAGGACGCGCCACCTACCCTGAAAATTTCAATTCGCTATCTCTTTCTATTCTCAAGTTGTAATCTTGCCAACGGACGGCCGGCCGGCCTGACATAATTTTGTCCTAGAATTCTTCATCAGGGAGTCGAACCCAATCGTTTTAGATCGTTTTCGGCAAAAATTCGAAAATTACAGACATTTGGGCAAAATGATAACGCAATTTTCCCCAGAATATACGCGCAAAAATGGAAAAAGGTTTCTAACCTTTCACATAGAGTTTAGTTAGGTACTAGTGTCGTGTTCTATGATCGATATTGGGATATGAAGGGTCAGTCCTCAGTTGAAAAAAATCTGGTGCTACTTTATATGGTGGCACTATTTCTTTTCGTGGACAACTCAAAATGGTATCCATGTCACTCACCTGAGGCATATACCCTACTCTAGGACCTGGCACACCGCTTCCTCTGGAACCAGGAGTACCTCCAAGCACCCATAATTCCCCAGCATTCAGACGTTTTCTTCCTACTATACAATTGAGCAATGTAGTTTTTCCACATCCGCTAGCACCTAGGAGACCATATCTGAAATAAATCAATACATTTCTTACTATCGATGCAGAAAGTGTAGAACTAAAATTCATTGTGACTGGCATAAGGTCAAGTTTGTATGTAACAAATATGGAATAAGTCTGCTT
This sequence comes from Halyzia sedecimguttata, assembly GCA_937662695.2. Lineage (NCBI taxonomy): Eukaryota > Metazoa > Arthropoda > Insecta > Coleoptera > Coccinellidae > Halyzia > Halyzia sedecimguttata. The sequence goes on from OW569414.2 coordinate 76,736,825, forward strand.
TGGCACCCTTGTTCAAATTCATAGCCAGAGCGGTCACCCATCCAGGTACTGAACTCGCCCACGGCTGCTTGGCTTCCAGGAAAAAAAATGTGCCATGTGGCGTAACTGATATATTCTCAATAATGTCTCAAAGTGAATCTATAAGATATCACCGTAAGATGGTAGCCTATGGAATTATTGAGGCAATCTCCTGGAGATATCGCGAATACAAATAAAATGGTATATTCACAATGTGTTCGCCCAAAGAGATCACATCAAAGAGATCAGATTGTATATTTCAGCTCAGTCTGTATTTATACAGGGTGTCCGGAAATGTTGAGCAAAAAATTCAGGGGAGAAATCTAGACCAAAAATAAATGGTACTTCTTACTGTAAAATATTTTCGAAAATTGATTATTAACGAAGTTACAGGGTGTTCAAGTTATATTTTATTCACAGTTTGTTTGCCCTACGTTTCATGGAAGGAATATTCCATAGAGTCCGTCGGAACTTTATGGTTATGTATTATTATTATTATGTGAGTATTGCTATGTTTAAGGTTGAAAATAAATGAAAAGATTTCGTATTCATCGCATGCAAATAATGCTATTTTGCGTTTTTCTCGAAAACGGTTAGATTTATCGAAACAAAAGAGGTATACCTTTTTTGTGTAAAAAAATCTAGAGAGTGAAAATAATTAATCAAAATTTGCATACAGTGTAGCACAAAAAAGTTGGGACCATTCTAACGAAAGTATAGGCTCGTATGTGGAGCCCTCTACAAAATGGGAAAAAATGGTTTGCAAATTCGTTTAGCTCATCCTGTAAAAGCCACAAATACGAAATTTCGTCGAAATATTATCAACGTGGCAAAACGTAGAGCAAAAAAACTGTGAATAAAATTTAACTTTAACACCCTGTAAGTTCGTTAATAATCAAAAAAAATTATAGGAAGAAGTAGCATTTATTTTTGGTCCAGAAATCACTTCTGAATTTTTCGCTCATCATTTCCGGACACCCTGTATATAATGAGAATTTTTGCTCCAAATCGATTCATCTGTATAGATAAGAACCGGCGAGTATCTTAGGTGGCATGTATCTTCCCTGACGCTGGTTATCCATTGTCATTTATTTCCAACGGTTTTTCGATTTAGGGAGTTTTCCTTTACTGAAATATCAACATTATTATTTATTTATAATGTATTTGCTATTTAGGGCGCCCTCTATTTATCGCTCATTCTGTTCACTCATATCCTTCTCTTCTTCCCGTTCTCTTTTGTCATGCGCACTGATATAGAATTTCGCGTACATCTCAGGTGATAGGGTGCAATTGAAATGTTCTGATACTTCGTCGTTTGAATGATAGCCAGGTTTTCCGATTAATTTATAGGGAAAATTATTATCATCTTAGTAACGGATTCGAACCAATTATCCAAATCAAAGAAGATAATTAACTGTATCATTTAGTTGGTCGTCGTTTAGTTGGTTGAAGTTCCAGTTGATTATACACTTTTGTGGATCAGTTCTCCGTAAGAAAGGCTGTGACTGTTTTAGTTACCCGTTTATGTCAAGTTGAAGACTCCCTTTCTGCGTAATCGAGTCCGAAGGAATGTAATACTGAATAGAGCTATGCAATTTCTAAGTAGTTGTTGTAAATGTATGCATGTAAGTTTGAGATCTAAAATACGCAAATGATACTTACATGCATCCTTTCGGTACCGTCATATTGAGTCCATCTAAAATTATATAAGGGCTGCTTTTAGTACCATATTTCTTGCACGCCCTCCTCACACATACAGCTTGTTGCCTTCTAGTTTGAACAGTTGATGCTTGATTTTTGAACTGTCTCCTCTTCAGTTCCAAATCGCTAGGACCCTCCATGCTTGTGGAAAGTAGGCCCTATTCTGTAAACAAAGAAATATTATCGTTAAATAATATAACAATGATTTTCATAATAGTAGGACCGTTGTTCCTACAAATATATTTCCTCTGAGTGAAGATAATTGTCCCAATGCCATTACTATACAAGCTATGAAGAGTAACAGCTTAATTTTCTGGAATCAGGTAATGAACACGTAATAAGTTTCATGCAAGCAGTGAATCTCGTTATATGGAGATAACGCACCGAGGTACGATGAAATGTTCTTCATTCTTTAATTTCTGTAGTCTAATGTCGATGGGCGTGTATTTTTACTCAGACTAGAACGGTTTTGCGTATATATAGGGTGATCGGATGAGTGTATGGATAAGCGGATGAAGTAAAAACGTTATAAGTCTTGGAGTTTCAGAAAGGAAGGGGTGGGATTTTGTGTAGTTATTGTATTCTGCCACAGAATCCTATGAGGATGGTCTAAGTGGATGAAAGGGATATCTCCTGATCCGGCGGTGTTACAGGACCGTGGTTTTGGGTATTTGGGTGGCAGACAGCATTTAAAGATCACTTTCGGTGATGAGTGGATTGCACATGTGTAGAAGTAGTCGGGCTATTTTTGGTATTTAATGGGCTAGGATGCAAGGGAATTCCGTTTTTGGCGCTCTTGTTCCTCTGAACAGTGTGATTATCAATTTGCCCAAATGTCTGTAATTTTCGAATTTTTGGCTGAAAATGGTCTTAAACGATTTTATTCGACTCACTGATCAAGAATCCGTGGTCGAAATTCATTCTGTCCGGCCGGTCCGGCCGTAGGCACGATAACTCTTGAACGGAATGAGCTAGACAGTTGAAATTTCCAGAGTAGGTTTGGGAGATAAATATCTCGGTTAAGTTCGTTATTGGTCAAAATCGGCCTGTAGGTTTCGGAGTAAGGAAAAACAATTTTTTTTACATTACAACTTTTGGATTCAATTTTTTTTAAGATGCAGCTCCATCATAAGAATCCATTGATGTAATTTTCAACTCCTACAAGCTATTACTTTCCGAGATATGTTTTTCAACATTTGATTAATACATCGCACTTCTATGTTTTCACAGAATGCGAATTCTATATTTCTGTGTTCACTGTTCATTCATGTCATCTTACCTACCTATAAGAGACGTCGTGTTTATTGGCGCTATTGTTTCCGTTCTAGTTTGTTCATATAATTCGTACTTTGAAAATATTTTGCGTTGGAAAGAAAGGTTCCTCATCTTGAATTTGGGAATATGTACAAGACTGTTTTGATACCAAAAATAATATTGAATTTTTGCATATTGAATATTTTATGTGCAAATAGTGGGGATGATGTTTCAGAAGATTTAGAATTGGATGTTATGATGTAGTTTATGAAGGCAATATGAAAGAACAACCTAATGGAATCATCAAAAGAAATTACTGTTCGTTGACCAACGGGGTTAATATTACCTTTTACTTCCTTAAGTAGTGAAACATGTTCCTATATACAGTATCTATTTTTTTAATGTTGGTAGCAAAAATATACTGAAATATTGATCTACATTTTTGTGTATAAATATATATATAATATTCTCTCCTGAGTTAAGGTTCATAATAGAGAATGAATATGTAAGTGGTAAAAACTATTAAATTATGAAAAGAGAGTTGTATTTTCTTAATATATTTTGAACTATTAAAATAATGTGTTCGTCAGCCTATACCTATTCAAATTTCAGGAATAAATGGACAATCTACTATGATTGTATGCAGCCTTGGTGTAGACATTTCGATGATGCTTTCCTTAGGTATTTCGAGTTGTGAAAACTATGCACCGAGTGTAAGTTGCAACAACCCATTCCACGAGGTTTAGTCATCGCAGATTGCTAATTTAATTCTATTTAATTTATGGTGCAGTTCTATTTTAAGAATCCATTGATATCGCTCCCAACTCTGAGAAACCAACACTGTCGGAGATATGGTTTGTCAAAAATTGAACAAGAGCACCAATGCTCCTGCCACAGGGCTTTCCCCCTTTTTAAGAACTATTTTCAGTTCATTCTAATGCCACCCATCTCCTGAAATTCGTTGATTATATTCATCATAGTTGTAGAATTATTTCTTCCATATCCTGTTCATCTGAGGAAGCCATTAAAGAGGAATATCATTATCATTTTGTTTACTTGCACTTTTAATACTTGTTTTTTCACAACAAGAATTATTTATTTCACATTGGTCCAAGGTTTCGTAGAAATTGTTATCCATTTTGTTGGCGACTAATGGCGGCCATTATATAAGGCTCCACTAATTAAAAGTTACATTCAGAATTCATTAGATTGAATACGTTAATGGCTGTCTTAGTCGGGATATTATTAATTTTGGGAAGTTAATTAGGCATTTATTGAAGGTCAATTCTGCGAGGGGGTTCCTCAATATATACTGACTGACAAAGAAACTGCAACACCCAGAATGAGCTGTTTAAATTTCATTTTTTTTTTTGGTAAAATATACATAGTATAGCAAGGAGTGAATGATTGAAATTTGAAGAAAAAAAACGAAGGGTTTACAATTTTTTTTAATAAATTTTTTAATAATGTGTTTTTCCACCGCGATTACCCATACAGTCCCCAACACATCTTGGCATTGATGCAATGAGCTGGTCTATTTCTTCTTGAGGGATAATTTCCCAAGCTACCTGTAGTTCATGTATCAGAGTCCGTGGGGGCTGGGGTAAATTTCCGAGCCTTCTACCCATGATGTCCCAAATATGCTCTATGGGCGAAAGATCGGGGGATCTGGGCGGCCATGGCAAAAGATTCACATGAGTCGCTTCAAAAAAGTTTAAACTAACTCTGGCAACATGAGTTCGAGCATTATCTTGTTGAAATATTGGATTCTCGAGCCGGTTAAGATGAGGAGGAACATATGGCTACACTATTTCTTGAAGGTAGCGCTGACATGTTACCTCGAATAAAGACTGAAAGTGACCTACTTGCATGTGCAATAGCATCCCATACCATAGCGCCTACTGTCCGGTGTACATGACGCTCAATATCAAATTGAGGTTCCCGTCTTTCTCCCTGACGTCGTCTAACCCTTCTTCGGCCATCATGTACACCCAAGGAGAATCGAGATTCATCAGAAAAGACGACCTGATGCCATTGCACATTCCAATGTTGACGTTCTCTTCACCACTATAATCGTTGCCGTCGATGCTAAACCGTCAGAGGTAACACAAGATGGGGTCGATAATGCTGTAGTCCAAAAGACCTCATCCGGCGGTAAACTGTTCCGACAGTTACATGATGGCCTTCTTCTCCTTACCACTCATCAGCCAAAGATCAAGTTGTCGCAAATCGGTCTCTAATAGCCATAAGTCTTAGACGTCGATCTTAAACTTCACTTGTGCCCCTTCGACGTCCGGTGCCTACTCTTCTTCGATTTTGGTCATTATCAAACCACGCTTTACAACATCTCATAACAATAGTTGGATTTCTGTTCGTACAGTTAGCGATTTCTCGAAATGGCAACCCCGCCTCCCGTAGACCATTAATTCGACCACTTTCAAATTCACTGAGCTGGAGATAAGTTCCGCGTACACGTACTCTAGGCATTTTAACAACAACTAAACATCGACTTTGGATCTCCTCGAACAGTTGGTTTGTTGTATTTTTTTAAAAATTCGCAAAAAACGACTACGATATTCACGAATTTCTGCGAAAATTAGTGGTTCGGCATTCTACAACTAATTACAGATTTTTAATTGAATCAGATTTGTATATTTTGAGCTCGATTTTAATTTATTGAGGAAATAACATCAAAATTTCAGACGAGTATAACTCCAAAACAGTTTGGCTGATTATACCAATTAACGAACTCAAATGTCACATTCGGATGCGCAACCTTCCCTGAAAATTACAATTGCTATCTCTTTCCGTCCTTAAGGTATCGTGAGATACGTAATAATTTTTCGTAATTTTGTTAAAATTTTCTAGTGCTACAGTCCTCACAAAATTTTACACACGTCGATATTTCACAACTAGTTACCAAGCTTCAATTCGATCGTGTCCATATTTTTGAGTTACCGAAATAATATTCCAGATCGCCCAACGGTTTCGGAGTTATCTCCGAAACCGTTGGTCCGATTATGCTCAGTAACGAAATTAACTCTTCCATTCGGATGCGCAACCTACCCTGAAAAGTCCCTATCAACTTTCGTTCGAAAGTTATTGAGGCAACGGTCACCCATCCAGCTACTGAACTCACACAAGGCTGCTCAGATCTCCAACAATATAGATCCGATCATGTTCAAACTTGGAACTTGGCAGTGGAGTTAGGTTCTGAAGGCTCTTGCAATATTTCAGCGATGTCGGACGAATTGTTTCTGATATATACAATTTTTTTCACTGGTTTTCAATGATTCTGTAAAAATTTTCTAGTGATACGATCGACACAAAATCCCGTAAGAATTCTCGCGTTGGCATTTTACAACCAATAAACATGCATGTTTGAATTGGATCGGTTTCGTATTTTTCTAGTTATTGAGGAAATAACAACCAAATTTCAGATGGGTATAACTCCAAAATCGTTTCGCCAATTATGCCTATAAATAAACGTTCTCAGCTTATCGTGACATAAATAATATTTTTTAATGATTTTTTCCGAATTTTCAAGTCATATGATTCTCACAAAATTTCACAAACATCTTTAAGTTTGTATTCTTAAACCACTAACCAAGTTTCAATTCCATCGGATTTGTATTGATTGAAAACAATGTTGTTACTCGGAAACTATTGGGCCGATTATGCCCATTGACAAACTTTTCCGTCGTATTGGAACACACCACCCACCCTCAAATTTTCAAGTCACTATCTCTTTTTGTTCTCAAGTTATCATGGCAACGGCCAGCCGCACAGAATCAAATTTGACCTCGAATTCTTCATCAGGGAATCGTTTGAGACCATCATTTTCGGCAAAAATTCGAAAATTACAGACATTTGGGCAAAATGATATGCGCGCAAAAATAGGAAAAACAGTTAAAAATTTTTAAGCAAGAATTAACACCATCACAATTACCAACACAAAAAAAATAATTCTAATTATTCGAATCATTTAATAGCAGGACATAGGTAAGTTTAATCAGAATTTCAAAATCCTACAAAATTTTATTGAAACAGTGGAACTAAATTGTTAGTAAAAGGTGGAGTAAATAAAGGATTAATTTAAATATCTGTAATTTTCGTTTTTTTCCGAGGATGGTCTCAAACGATTAGTTTCGACTTCCTGAGGTCAAACTGTCAGAGTTTGGGTGGAAAAATCCAGAATTGAACCATGTAGTAATGAATTCACCTCCCAAAGTATCCCTTAACGATTATCTCAGAATATATTGGCTAATAGAGTGATAATAAGGTGTGAAATAGGAACCTTCAAAGCCAAAATGAGCTAGTAATTGCATTGGTATAAATAGATATGGAAGATTTTAAATAAACATCAAAGAATTGAGGAAAAGACAATTCTCTTTGAAAAATTTAATATTGAATATCATTCTAGGAGATCTCTTCGGTAATTCCCCTATTTCTAATGTTTCTCACTTCTTGGGATGTATCCGAAATCCATCCTTGAATGAATCATATCTACCAAATTCTAGTCGACCATTTCGGTGAAAAATTCAGATGAAATTAACCTCACGGGCAAGGTCAATAATTTGGAATATTACTAAGGTTTATGGTCGGCTATTCCGAGAACCAGTTCTCACTACATTCACTTCTTTCTTTGAAAAAACCTTCGTAAATTTATGATGCAGATCCTCCCATAAAGGTGTTACTATTGGTTTAACTTGTTTATACGCAGAATATCAAGGGAAATCTTCGTTAATAGGCATTACGGCGATTATATTCGTTCTATTGATCATTTTAACTTTAGATAAAAATGTATGTGCTGTTATTTGGATATGAGTGAGGACCGCCTTATCGATAATAATCAAGCAATATTGTTGTCTAATAGGTTCACTAGCGAGAAAATATAATATGACGACATTAATTTTGGCGATTGCCAAATACTCGAATATTTGCGTATCAAATGCGTTAATATGATTGGTTGAAATTTTTTGAGGGGAATAGTCCGAGATATTTTCACCTCCTAGAGGGAAGACCAATCAACTATCCATCACTTTTTGGCGCTCTAGTTCCTCGGAACTGAGTGCTTATCAATTTGCCCAAATGTCTGTAATTTTCGAAATTTTGGCTGAAAATGGTCTGGAACGATTTGGTTCGACTCACTGATCAAGAATCCGAGAGGGAAGACCAATCAACTATCCATCACTTTTTGGCGCTCTAGTTCCTCGGAACTGAGTGCTTATCAATTTGCCCAAATGTCTGTAATTTTCGAAATTTTGGCTGAAAATGGTCTGGAACGATTTGGTTCGACTCACTGATCAAGAATCCGAGGTTGAAATCGATTCTGTCCGGCCCGTCCGGCCAGCCGGCCGTAGGCACGATAACTCTCGGACGAAAGGAGTTAGAGGATTGAAATTTGCAAGGTGGGTTTGGAGCGTAAATATCTCGAACAAGTTCGTTAATGGGCGAAATCCATAAAGCGGTTTCGGAGTTATGGCCAATTTTAGTAAAAACATTTTTTATGAATATTTCCGAAACCGATCACTTGATCTATCTGATCTTTAGCATCAAATTGCAGAATCATGACCTTTATACGCATGTGGAGTTTTGTATTGAACAGGTTACCGCAAAGTGTAAAAAAAAAATTTTGAAAATTAAAAAAAATAATAGTTTATTTATCAAGATTAAATGAGCAATCATGAGAATGAGAAAAGCACCATGGAAGAAATCAAATTAAATCTGGCCAATTTTGCCCAATAACGAACTTAACCGAGATATTCATCTCCCTAAACTACTCTGAAAATTTCAACTACCTACCTCATTCCGTTCGAGAGTTATATCTATGTCTATGGATGAAAAGCAGTCTCACTACTCTCAGATCTCTTACTTCATGTTCATTTCCGAAATGTAAGAATTTTCTGAGAAAAACTAATATCGGAGCAAACAACTGAGATTTAACTCACTTCGCTCACAATTCTTCGATTGATTAGTCTCAGGAACATCATTTGACATTATGACAATTCATATTCATACATAGAATAATATCATTCTGTGACAACGTTGAAATACGATTTATTATTGAAAATTTGAAAAATCATATCTGAGATTTTTCTCACTTCGCTCACAATTCTTCGATTGATTAGTCTCAGGAACATCATTTGACATTATGACAATTCATATTCATACATAGAATAATATTATTCTGTGACAACGTTGAAATACGATTTATTATTGAAATTTTGAAAAATCATATCTCCGAAAGTATTAGCTTGTTAGAGTTAAAAATGATATGATTGGATTCTCATGATAAAACTTTTTATTAAAAAAAATTTAATTTGGAATTTGTTTCGTAAAAAAAAATTTTTTTTTTGTTACTCCGAAACCATTTGTCCGATTTTGCCCAATAACGAACTTAGCCGAGATATTTATCCCCCAAACCTACTCTGAAAATTTCAACTCTCTAGCTCATTCCGTTCGAGAGTTATCGTGCCTACGGCCGGCCGGACCGGCCGGACAGAATGAATTTCGACCACGGATTCTTGATCAGTGAGTCGAACCAAATCGTTTAAGACCATTTTCATCGAAATATTCGAAAATTACAGACATTTGGGCAAATTGATAAGCACTCAGTTCCGAGGAACTAGAGCGCCAAAAATAACTCTCGAACGGAATGAGCTAGGCTGTTGAAATTTTCGAGTAGGTTAGTGAGATGAATATCTCAGTTAAGTTCGTTATTGGGCAGAATAGGCCAGATGGTTTCGGAGTAACGAAAAAAAAAATTTTTTTTTAAGTAACAAATTCCAAATGCAATTTTTATTTAAGATGTAGTTTCACCATAAAAATCCATTGATATCATTTTGAACTCCAACAAGCTAATACTTTCGGAGATAAGATTTTTCGAAATTTCAATAATGAATCGTACTTCTGTTTTCACAGAATTTTATAATTATTCTATCTAAGCTTTATTATATGATCTGTGTTCATAGTCGTACATGTCATCCTGTTCTATAAGAGAGAGTCAAATTCATTTCAGCTATTTTAATTTGATTTATTCCATGGTGCAGTTCTCATTCTCAGATTGCTCATTTAATCTTGATAAATGAACTATTATTTGAATTGAATTTCCTTTATGATGCAGTTCTATCATAAGAATACATTGATATAATTCCCAACTCTGAGAAACCAATACTTTAGGAGATATAATTTGTCTGTTTGAACTAGAGCGCCAGAAAGCTCCTGTCCACAGGGCTTGAACCCATTTATAATATGGCGGCAAAGTTTAATGAAAGTTCAATTGACAGCTGTTTTGTTTGTCAATAATGAATGCTAAAATCCCCGTTGAAATTTTGATTTCAAGTGGAGATTCGTACTATCTTTATGTCCAAATTACCGAGGACTCAGTGTTACCAACTCATTGTCCAGATTATATGGTAGAATAATAAAAGGCAGAACAGAAGATGAAATACATGTCATAAATGAGCAGAAAGGGTTCAAGGCAGGAAGATCATGCGTTTACAACAACATTTTTTGGCTGAAGTAGCTTGCGGAAAAAAGGACAGAGAGAAACTTGATTTGTGTAGGCTTGCAGAAGGCTTATGATAGTGTACCACTTGCTATATTGTGGAAGGCCTTGGAAGAAAATAGCCTAAGCCAGATATACAGGGTGTCCCAAGTTCGAGTGCCTATTAGACGTTTCTGGAGAACTGGATATATTTGAAATCTGAAAATTGGGATTATGATATCGCTTAAAATTCTCTACAGAGCTAAAATATTTTCGAAGCCCAATCACTTCCGGTTATACAGGGAGTGAAAATAAATTTGATGAAAAAATTTTTCAGTTTTGCATTCCTGGTATGATCAAGTATTCAATGCTGAATACATTTCTGTTAAACCATTGTATTCATTCGAATAGTGTTCAAAATATCGAAAAAAACCCGGAAAAAAGTCAAATATGTTTAGTCAGTATTATATTCATTATTCTTGTTTTAAACATCCTGAGAGTGAACCGTTTTTAGAACATTGAAGAAGAATAATGTGGAAAGGTCATGCATCTTTTGAATTTCAGAAATATTATCACAGGGTGTTTTTAATTTTGTGTCGAAAATTGTGATATAAAATTGGCCATAACTTTTGTTTTTCAAATTAGAACCCTATTTTTTGATAGTTTCCTTACAATATTATGCTCCTAAATTAAATAATTTCTGAGTTTTTTTTTAATTTCGGAACATAATCATGTTGGAAAACTATCATTATTTTTCACCGCAGAATCTAAGGCAATCATAAAAAAATAGGGTTCTTATTAGAAAAACAGAAGTTATGGCCAATTTTTCATCACAATTTTCGACACAAAATTTGAAACACCCTGTGATGATATTTCTGAAATTCAAAAGATGCATGACCTTTCCACATTCTTCCTCTTCGATGTTCTAAAAACGGTTCATGCTCAGGATGTTTAAAACAAGAATAATGAACATAATACTGACTAATAATCATTTGAATTGAACTTCCTTTATGATGCAGTATCATATGAATACATTGATATAATTCCCAATTCTGAGAAACCAATACTTTCGGAGATATAATTTGTCTGTTTGAACTAGAGCGCCAGAAAGCTCCTGTCCACAGCGCTTGAACCCATTTTTATGTATATTAATTTCAATAATCGTACAAAAAAGATGCGATTGAACCACAAAATTTAGCTTTTTCCCCCCAATACATATGTTTATAGTATTTCTATATCTCATCCATTATTCGAGAATGCTATGACAAATTATAGTTAGATTCAGAATAATAATGCACACAGTACTTAGAATTCCAACAATATATTATTACATTCTCCAACATAAGCTAATTTGTTTTCTATAATTTGACATTTTTTTACAAGCGATTTGCGGGAACCCATTATCTAAATCGTTCAATTACATCTAACTTGATTGGTTGGTAGGTATGCTATTACTACTAGTTGGAAAATTACTGTAGCTAGGAGCTTTGGCACTCTTGTTCAATTTTTGCCAACTCATATCTCCGAAAGTATTGGTTTCTCACAGTTGAGAATTATATCAATGGATTATTTTGATAGAACTGCACCATAAAAGAAATTAAATTCAAATAATTGTTTCTGTATCAAGATTCAATGGGTAATCGGTAATGATTTAACCTCGTGGAATGGGTTTTTGCAAATTACACTTGGTGCACAGATTTCACAACTCGAAATACCTAAGGAAAGTATCATTGAAATGTCTAGAGCAAGGCTGGAGACAATCATAGCAGATTTTCCATTTATTCCTGATATTTGAATACGTATAGGTTGACGAACATATTATTTCAATAGTTCAAGATATATTAATAAAATGCAATCCTCTTTTCATAATTTGATAGTAAGACCACTAACACATTCATGGATTCATTCTATATTATAAACCTTAACTCAAGAAAGAGTATTTGATACACAAACGTAGATCAAATTTTCAGCATTTTTTTTGCTAGCAACATTATGGAAATACTGAATACAGTGCACGTCAAAATTATGGAACAAATTCATTTTTTCAGAAGAAACATATTTGGCAACAAAATCCTGAAACAGGTCAATTGGTGTTTCACTTTTACCAAATTTTTATGCATTATTGAACGATTTTTGTTGCACCTTATGCCATCCCCATCAACCCTCTAAATTTTTTGAATAGGGAAAGTGTGTCATGTGGTACTTTTTTGGCAAGCTCTTTGTATCTTCTTTACAGGCGTGCAGAAATTTTCTAGAAAAAATTGTTCTTTTTTGAAAAATAGTTAGTTCAAAGAGGTTTTCAGTATGTGCACTTTGTCATGGCTCATTTACTTTGAGATAAGGGCGTAGCCAGGAATTAATTTCGTGGGGGGGGGCTTTGAAATAGGAATTAATTTCGGGGGGGGTTTTGGGGGTTTAAGGGTAACTTTCTGCAGCAAAAATTTGTTTTTTAAGAGAAAAAATAACATTTCGGGGGGGGGGGGGGGGGGTTGAACCCCCAAAACCCCCCCTGACTACGCCCTTGCTTTGAGACGATGGTACCTGATGAAAGTAGAGGTTGAAAGTTGTGCATGAACGAAACTGTAATGGTCGACTTTCATTCGGTGACAAATTTCATCAGGTACCATCGTCTCAAAGTAAATGAGCCATGACAAAGTGCACATACTGAAAACCTCTTTGAACTAACTATCTTTCAAAAAGAAAAATTTTTTCTTGAAAATTTCTGCACGCCTGTATGAACTATGTATAATTCACCCGAGTGAACTAAAAACAGAAATCGAAGAGTTCGAGCGATTAATTCTATTTTTGGCGCTCTTGTTCCTCGGAACAGAGTGCTTATCAATTTGTCCAAATGTCTGTAATTTTCGAATTTTTGGCTGAAAATAGTCTTAAACGATTTGGTTCCACTGACTGATCAAGAGCGGTGATCAGTGGTCAAAATCGATTCTGTCTGGCCTCGATAACTCCCGAATAGAATGATCTAGACAGTTGAAATTTTCAGAGTAGGTTTGGGAGATAAATATCTCGGTTAAATTCGTTATTGGGCGCTGGTTTTGGAGTAACGAAAAAAAATTTTTTTTTAAATAACTAATTTCAAATTCAATTTTTTTAAGATGCATTTCCAACATAGGAATCCATTGATGACTTTTTCAACTCTTACAAGCGAAGATATGATTTTTCAACATTTCAATAATACATCGTACTTCGTATGTTTTCACAGAATGCAAATTCTATCTTTCTGTGTTCTATCTGTTCACTGTTCATTCATGTGATCTCATCTACCTAAATGAGACGTCATATTTATTTCTGTTCTAGTTTGTTATTATAGTTCGTACTTTGAAAATATTTTGTGTTGGAAAACAAGGTTCCGCATCTTGAATTCGTGAATACATACAAGACTCTTTTGATACCAAAAATAATATTGACTTTTAGTATATTGAATAATTTATGTATACATATTGTGGTTGATGTTTCAGAAGATTTAGAATTGGCATTTTAATGATGTAGTTTATGAAGGCAATAGGAAAGAACAACATAAAGGTATCAGCAAAAGATATTACTATTCGTTGACCACCGAGGTTAATATTACCTTCTACTTCCTTAAGTAGTGAGACATGTTCCTATATACAGTATTTTCATAATGTTGCTAGCAAAAAAATGCTGAAATATTGATCTGCATTTGTGTATCAAATATTCTTTCTTGAGTTAATGTTCATAATACAGACTGAAAGTGTTAGGTAGTGGTATGAACTATTATTTTATGAAAAGAGTATTGTATTTTATTAATATATTTTGAATTATTAAAATAATTTGTACCTCATCCTATACCTATTTAAATATCAGGAATAAACGGAAAATCTGCGATGGTTGTCTCCAGCCTTGCTCTAGACATTTCGATGATACTTTCCTTAGGTATTTCGAGTTGTGAAAACTATGCATCGAGTGTACAAGTTGCAACAACCCATTCCACGAGGTTAAATAATTGCAGATTGCTCATTTAATCTTGATAAATAAACTATAATTTGAATTTAATTTATTTTATGATGCAGTTGTATTATAAGAACCATTGATATCATTCCCAACTCTGAGAAACCACTATTTTCGGAGATATGGTTTGTCAAAAATTGAACAAGAGCGCCAAAGCTCCTGCCACAAGGGTTTCCCATTTTTTGGCGCTCTTGTTCCTCGGAACAGAGTGCTCATCAATTTGCCGAAATGTCTGTAATTTTCGAAATTTTGGCTGAAAATGGCCTCGAACGATTTGGTTTGACTCACTGATCCGTGGTCGAAATCGATTCTGTCTGGCCGGCCGTCCGTCCGGCCGTTAACACGATAACTCTCGAACGGCATGAGCTAGACAGTTGAAATTTTCAGAGTAGGTTTGAGGGATAAACATCTCAGGTAAGTTCGTTATTGGGCAAAATCGTTCCAATAGTTTCGGAGTAACGAAAAAATTTATTTACATTACAACTTTTGAATAAAAATTTTTTTAAGATACAGTTTCATCATAAGAATCCATGGTTATCATTTTCAACTCTAACAAGCTTATATTTTCGGAGATATTTTCGGAGATGTTTCAAAGTTTCAATAATTCATCGTAAGTTCTATGTTTTCACAGAATGTGAACACAGAATCTGTCTGTGATCACTATTCATAAATGTCATCTTTTCTAGCTATTAGAGATTGTCAATTCATGTTGTTATTTTCTCTTAGAAAGCAAGTATTCGATTCTTGAATTTGTGAATATATACAAGACCGTTTTGATGTAGTTTATGGAGGCAATAGGAAAGAAGAACATAATGGAATCCTCAAAAGAAATTACTGTTCGTTGACCACTGAGGTTAATATTACCTTTTACTTTCTTAAGTAGTGAGACATGTTCGTATATACAGTATTTTCATAATGTTGCTAGCAAAAAAATACTGAAATATGGATCTACCTTTATGTATCAATAATTTTTTCTTGAGTTAAGGTTCATAATACACAAAAGAATGTGTTAGTGGTATGGACTATTAAATTTTAAATTATGAAAAGAGGATAGTATTTTATTAATATATTTTGAACTATTAAAATAACTTGTTCGTAATCCACTACCTACTGAAATATCAGGAATAAATGGACAATCTGCTATGATTGTCTCCAGCCTTGCTCTAGACATTTCGATGAGACTTTCCTTAGGTATTTCGAGTTGTGAAAACTATGCACCGAGTCTAAGTTGCAACAACCCATTCCACGAGATTGAATCATTGCAGATTACTCATTTAATCTTGATAAATAAATTTAATGAATTAATTGAAGCATTGTAGATTGCTCTTTTTTTATTAGATAATTTTTGAAGCATTTTTTTTAAACGACTCTTTTTTATCGCGCTAGTTCTTCGGAACTGAGTGCTTATAAATTTGCTCAACTGTCTGTAATTTTCGAATTTTTCGATGAAAATGGTCTTAAACGATTTGGTTCGAATCACTGATCAAGATTCCGTGGTCGAAATTCATTCTGTCCGGCCGGTCCGGCCGTAGGCACGATAACTCCTGAACGGAATGAGCTAGACAGTTGGAATTTTCAGAGTAGGTTTGGGAGATAAATATCTCGGCTAAGTTCGTTATTGGGCAAAATCGGACAGATGGTTTCGGAATAACAAAAAAAAATTTTTTTTATACAAAACAAATTCCAAATTAATTTTTTTTCAATAAGCAGTTTTACCATAACAATCCAATGAGATCATTTTTAACTCTAACAAGCTAATACTTTCGGAGATATGATTTTTCAAAATTTCAATAATAAATCGTATTTCTACGTTGTCACAGAATGATATAATTATTCTATGTATGAATTGCCATAATGTCAACTTATTTTCCTCAGACATGACATTATCTAATCAATCGAAGAATTGTGAGCGAAGTGAGAAAAATCTCAGTTGTTTGCTCCGAAATTAGTTTTTCTCAGAAAAATCTTACATTTCGGAACGGAACATGAAGTAAGAGATCTGAGAGTAGTGAGACTGCTTTTCATCCATAGACATAGAATGCTCAGTTCTCTCAATTTATGACGGGACTGACGGAAGGGAATATTATAACTTCAAAAATATTGGGGTTGAAATACTCGTATTTTAGCGATGCAACGGGGACCTCACCCAAAAATGTTTGAAAATATTACGTAAATATTGTAGTTCGAGAGAGGAGAAAATTTGGTGAACGTAGATCAGGAAATTTTTGATCGATTACAAGGTAAATTTTCTTTATTACTTCTCTTCTTTCATACATGTTTTATGGAATATCTACTATTTGTAGGTACTTTAAACCTGTTTTGGGCAATTGTCATACGAAACTTGTTTTTTTGGCGCTCTAGTTCAACGGAACAGAGTGCTTATCAATTTGCCCAAGTGTCTGTAATCTTGGAATTTTTGGCTGAAAATGGTCTCAAACAATTTGGTTCGACTCACTGATCAAGAATCCGAGGTCAAAATCGATTCTGTCCGGCCGGCCGGCCAGCCGTAGGCACGATAACTGTCGAACGAAAGGAGTAAGAGGATTGAAATTTGCAAGGTGGTTTTGGAGGGTAAATATTTCGGACGAGCTCGTTAATGGGCGAAATCCATCAAGCGGTTTCGGAGTTATGGCCGATTTTAGTAAAAATATTTTTAATGAATATTTCCGAAACCGATCACTCGATCTATCTGAAATTTAGCATCAAATTGTAGAATCATGACCTTTATACGCATGTGAAGTTTTGTATTGACCAGATTACCGCAAAGTGTCAAAAAAAAATTTGAAAATTTAAAAAAAGTTTTTCTACAATATCTCTCGAACAGAATGAGCTAGGTAGTTGAAATTTTCAGACTAGGTTAGGGAGATGAATATCTCGGTTTAGTTCGTTATCGGGCAAAATTGGCCAGATTTAATTCGATTTCTTCCATGGTGCAGTTCTCATTCTCATGATTGCTCATTTAATCTAAATAAACTATTATTTGAATTGAATTTCCTTTATGATGCAGTTCTATCATATGAATACATTGATATAATTCCCAACTCTGAGAAACCAATACTTTCGGAGATATAATTTGTCTGTTTGAACAAGAGCCTCAAAAAGCTCCTGTCCACAGGGCTTGTTTATTTAATATATCCTCTACTTTATGAATACACTGTATATCAGAAATCTTTGTGACAATCCCCGGAAAGGTACCATCTTCAATAAGTCAACATGACATTGAAATGTCCACATTTCCGAATGCATACTAAACATCCTACGTGTCCCATTTTCCAAACACAAATCCAATATAATATTGTTTCCTCGAGTTATGTACAGAATGAAAAATTCAAATAACCATGGTTCAAGGATTTCCACCTGTTATTAATAAGTGAGATATTATTTCCGAATCATCTCACTCGCACAAGAGTTCGTTTAAAATTTTTTCAAGTTATTGGAATTGTTGGATTCTTCAATAACAAGTTGGAAAAGCACTGTTACCAGGAGCTTTAGCGTGCTTGTTCCAATTTATAGCCAGAGTGGTCAACCATCCAGTACTGAATTCGTCCAAAGCTGCTTAGCTTAGAACATAATATTCCTAATATGTTCAAGAATATATCTCCGCCTCTTACAACAAGTATAAAAAAAATAGGTTCAGGCCGTATGGACAGGAGCTTTGGTGCTCTTGTTCAAACTTTAACAAATCATATCTGCGGTCTCTGGATATGATATAAATGGATTCTTACTATAGAACTGCATCATGAAAGAAATTGAATTCAAACAGACCGATTCTCCACAATAACAAACTTATCCGAGATATGCATTCCTCAAATCTACTCTGAAAATTATATTATATCAATTAAAACATAGACAATATTGCAGTTTTGATTTTACTGGAGATATTCTGAACCCAATTTGATTATCTATCTTACCAAAGAATAAATTTCCATCATCATATGGATTATCCACGGGCATTATATTATCACCTCAAAAGTATAATATCATATCATCCTCATAATTCTACGATAGCTGAAGTTATCTCATTGGTCATTTTGCATTCAATCATACTTTGTTTTCTAGAACAGGAGGTCTATTTTTATATCAAGAATAACGAACCAGAAATAATTTTGACATTAATCTCTCATAGAAAAATAAGATGACAGGTAAGAACATAGATCATATAATTATAATAATTCATAAATAGAATAATTAAGTACAGCATTCTGTGAGACCATAGAAGTACGATTCATTATTGAAATTTCGAAAAATCATATCTCCGAAAATATTAACTTGTTATAGATGAAAATGATATCAATGGATTTTTATGGAGAAACCGCAATTTGTAATCTGTAATGTAAAAATATTTTATTTTCGTTACTCCGAAACCATCAGGCCGATTTTGCGTACTAACGAACTCAACCGAGATATTTATCTCCAAAACTTACCCTGAAATTTCAACTGCTTAGCTCATTCTGTTCGAGAGTTATTGTAGAAACAAAATATAAGAAATTTAAATTTTTTTTGCCACTTTACGGCAACCCGATCAATACAAAACTTCGCATGCGTATAAAGGTCATTATTCTACAATTTGATGCTAAATTTCAGATAGATTGAGTGATCGGTTTCGGAAATATTGATAAAAAATGTTTTTACTAAAATTGGCCATTACTCCGAAACCGCTTTATGGATTTCACCCATTAACGAACTTGTCCGAGATATTTACGCTCCAAACCCAACGAAACCGCTTGGTGGGCGCTTGACGGGCGGCGGATGGCCGGACATAATCGATTTCGACCTCGGATTCTTGATCAGTGAGTCGAACCAAATCGTTTAAGACTATTTTCAGCCAAAAATTCTAAAATTACAGACATCAAGTCAAGGCATCAAATTTGACCACAAACTCTTCATCAATAAATCTATTAGACTAGTTTCGGTGCAAAATAAGACATTTGTCGAAAGAAAAGCACCCAAAATATAAAAATGAAAACACTCAAGAAAGACATACCACCGACGTGGTATTTGTATATCTGTTATCTCCGGATCCCTGCAAGAGTCTCCTTTCCGGTGCACTGTGTACATAGTTAAAACTCGCTTCATATAATAATTACCGATATAATTTCTAGTTCATAATTTACCAATATCCCCCATAGCATTTCTTGGTAATTATCCGACTTCAGCAGTATCAGCAATAAGAGTTTATTAACGAGCGAGTATCACGAATTCACGAAACATATTTCATAATACCCGGGAAAAGGTGTAACATCTACAATAACCGAATATCGCAACTATTATAAACAACGGCGTAATACCTATTATGAATGCAATATTCATTATTTCGTCGTATGAACAGTGAATTTCTACTTAAATATCGAACATGATATGGATGGACCAACGATAAAGCATAATTATTGGACTATCAAGTTGCAATGAAGTATAATACAGGGTGGATGCTCAAGAGTATCCACTAGAAGTATACAGGGTGTTTCATTGGTAAATGAACATACGTTAACCTGAGGTAGAGCTACTCTAGACGAGTCCAAGAACCATATGATATGTCTAATCAGCTCCATAACCAATGTATATAATACAGAGTTGATCAGAAAAATTTTGAAGAAAAAAATTGGTTCAAGCCCTATGGACAGGAGCTTTCTGGCGCTCTTGTTCAAACAGACAAATTATATCTCCGAAAGTATTGGTTTCTCAGAGTTGGGAATTATATCAATGGGATATGGGATTCTTATGAAAGAACTTCATCTTAGCATAAATTGAATTCAAACATCATAGAAGAATTTAAATTCAACAAGAGTGCCAAAACTTATCAATCCAAAACCAATAGACAAATTCTACCCAACAACCACTCATCCGAGATATTCATTCCTCAATTCTATGATGAACGATAATATATATTCTTTCCTCAAATCCACTCCAATACTCCAATACACCAATATTCCAGTTTTGTTTTTACTGGAGATATTCTGAACACAATATTATTAACTTACCATTACCATTCCCAACATCATATGGATTGACCATCGGCATGAAAATATCAACCAACCATAAGTATAATATCAGATTACAATTCTCTTAATTCTACGATTGTTGAAATGAATTAGACAATGTCATGTCTCAGGAAAATAAGTTGACATTATGACAATTCATACATAGAACAATTATTTCATTCTGTGAAATCGTAGAAATACGATTTATTATTGAAATTTTGAAAAATCATATCTCCGAAAATATTAGCTTGTTAGAGTTAAAAATGATATCAATGGATTCTTATGGTAAAACTGCATTTTTAAAAAATTTAATTTGGAATTTGTTATGTAAAAATGTTTTTTGTTTTTGTTACTCTGAAACCATCTGTCTGATTTCGCCCAATAACGAACTTAGCCGAGATATTTATTTCCCAAACCTACTCTGAAAATTTCAACTGTCTAGCTCATTCCGTTCGAGAGTTACCGTGCCTACGGCCGGCCGGCCGGACCGGTCCGACAGATTGAATTTCGACCACGGATTCTTGATCAGTGAGTCGAACCAAATCGGTTAAGACCATTTTCATCGAAAAATTCGAAAATAACAGACATTCGGGCAAATTGATAAGCACTCTGTTCCGAGGAACAAGAGCGCCAAAAACAATTCAGAAAAACAATTAGTTTAGTATTTCCAGAAATTAAGGATATAAATAAAATATTCAATAGCATAACATATTTTGGTACACCGAGTCAACAACTTAAAAGGTTTCTTCAAAACCAACAGGTGAATATCTCATTCCGGACAAACAATAACCTTGCAAAACTCATAAAGAACAATAAATCATAAAGGAATAAAGAAAATAAATCCAGCGTTTATCAATTCAATTGCGGGAGTTGTGATAAATCATATATAGGAAAAACTGGTAGACATTTTGGCTAAGAATAAAGGAACATCATCACAGATACAAAAATAACAAAATTAATTCAAATTATTCGAATCATTTATTAGCAGGACATAAGTTTGACCCGGATTTCAAAATTCTACACAATTTGAATAACTGGGAAATGGTGAAAATAAATAGAGAAAAACATACGGGTAATTTAGTTAATGAACAATTACATCTGAATTTTTCTCCTTTATTCAATCTATTCAAATAGAGAATCAATTTATAAAACCGTTAGGAATGAATTATCGTAAATGTATACGAAGAACTAGCAGTATAAGGTTATGTAATTAGTTTTAAATAATTCTCTCATGTAATTAGTTTTAAATAAGACTCTGATGTGTCCATGTCATCTATGTATAGGGAGATCATTACATGTTAAGAATTTAGTATGATGTAGTCTGATGAAGTCACTGTGTCGATCGCGACGAAACGCGTCACAATATTAAATAAATTAGTGTAAATCCTATATAATTTTTCATTGAGTCCATAGCCGAGATACAGTGTGATTTATGTATTCGCCAATATTTTCAATTGCTTTTAACATTCGAACCACCAAGTAGAATGAGTTGATATTTGGAACGTAAAATACACTTCCATGGGTCGATCGATTAATATTTAAACTGATTTAAAAAACCAGGTCCGTATTAGAAAAATTTGGTACTTTTCGCAAGCTGAGATTCAGCACCCTGTATGAGGGAATATTCAATTCAATAGTGAAATTCTCAAAAAAGTCGTACATTAACATTGAATTCGAAAAATTGTCAATTGCATAGATCAAAAATTCATAGTTTTTGATATTTCAACAAATTATTTCTAGCATTAGTCAAAAAAATATGGATTTCTAATGATTTATTCAAAATAATTAACGGTGAAGAAATAAATAAACAAATAAATGAACAAGTAAAACAGTTGAAAAAATCATAAATGTTGCTCAAAAGTGCACCCGTTTTCTCGATGCACATTCTTGCACTTTTCAAATTATGTCTTATAGCCTTTTTTATCACTTCAGGATCATTACGGATCTTATTGCAGACAACTTGCAACGGTACAAGAAAATATCCTCACTTCTAATCTCAGATGCATGGACTACAGATTTCAAATATCCTCAAACGAAATAATTAACAGGATTGAAATCTGGAGATCTAGGGGGCCACGCATACGGTCCACCTTTGCCGATCCACATATTTGGAAAATGCTCATCCTAGAAGTTCCTGGGGCATTATTATACAAAATTATGATCAATTTCCAAACAATAAGAGATCAGACCACATCAATACTGTCGATGCCAGTTGTCAAAATTCATGTCATAGATACCTATTGTTGTAGCCTACTTGAATGAACACTAGTGGGATACAACACAAATTAATATGCTGATATGTTGTTCATGTAAAGGGTTTTCCAATAAGAGGTGTTATTTTGATATTCAAAGAAAAATGCCATTTTTCAATATGAATGATCGGATGTTTATTTCATTATAAAGAAGAAGCTATGCCGTTAATAGTGCAAAATAACATCAGGCAAATGACCACCACGACCACGCTTACAGGACCATATCCTTTTAATGAAATTTTCCATAACCAAATCGCAAAGTGGCTGCCCTATGTCCTCGATAGCCTCACGAATTCCATCTTTGAGGTCTTGAATCAACGCTGGGCTATTGGGGTAGACCTTCCCTTTCACGTGGCCCCAAAGGAAGAAGTCGCAAGATGTTAAAACACAAGATCTCGGTAGCCAATTGTGATCACCTCTTCGAGAGATAACACGGTCCGGAAACTATTCCCGCAAAAGATCAATGGTTTCGTTACTTGTGTGGCACGTAGCGCCGTCTTGTTGAAAGTAAACGTTGTCCAGATCAATACCATCCAATTCCGGCCATAAAAAATCATTAATCATCTCTCGATAGCGCAGTCCATTCACCGTAACTGTTGCTCCAGCCTCATTTTTGAAAAAAAGTAAGGTCCAATGACTCCACCGCACCATAAACCGCACCAAACAGTCACACGTTGAGGATACAGAGGCTTTTCAACAATAATTCTTGGGTTTTCCGAGCCCCAGATGCGACAATTTTGCTTGTTGACGAAGCTACCGAGGTGGAAATGGGCCTCATCACAAAAGACGATTTTTCGATGGAATTCCGGATCATTTTCATGCATTTCAACGACCCAATCAGCAAAGACACGACGTTGTTGATGATTGGCCAGCTTGAGTTCTTGTGTTAACTGAACTTTATAAGCCTTCAGACCTAAATCTTTATGCAAAATACGGTGTAATGACGTTTGTGGAATGCCTAATTCCAAAGAACGACGAGGAATGGACAAACATGGGTTTTCTTCAACACTTTCGGCTACAGCAGCAATATTCTCGGCTGTTCTTGAGCGACGTGCACGGGTTTAATTCTTCACATAACTAACTTGTCCCAACAGCTCGAATTTTTCCACCAATTTCTAAATTGCGGTCCGACAAGGTGCTTCACGACGACCCAAAAATGTTCCAGTTTTACGAACCGTCTCTACCAAATTTTTATAGTGAATTTTAATAATTTCAATTCGTTCTTGAAGCGTGTATCGTTCCATTTTTATTAATGGCGTAGTTTCTTCTTGTCAAATGTCAAAAAATGACAGCTTCAAAAGTGACATCTACCGAAATAGCGGGCTATTCAAAATAACACCTCTTATTGGAAAACCCTTTATTTTTTCTGTGACAAACAGCAATGTTTACGAAGGATGGAGTCTTTAATTTGAGGAATTCGCATGGATGGGCTGAATAAAATGCACATGCAGTATTTATTACCCCTTTGTTTATTTATTTTTCCATTGTCGATCATTTTGATAAAAAAATATTCAAAATCCTTTTTTGAAAAATAATTTGTAAGTAACAGTTTGAAGATCAATCGATCGACATATGGAGGTTATTTTACGTTCCAAATATCAACTGATTCTTCGGGGTGGTTCAAAAGTTATCAGCAATTGAAAATATTGGCGAATACATAAATCGGCTATGGAGCTGATTACACATGTTATATATAAGTTTTTTGGACTCGTCTACCTAAGGTGAACGTATGTTGCCAATGAAACACCCTATATAAAGATTTCCAACCTTGTTATACAGGGTGAGTCTTTGACCACTGCATTAATTTTAACCAAAGATTCATCTCATCAAATGAAACACTTTTTTCATTTACCATTTTTCCAGATTCGGCTCAGGTAAAAAGTTACAAGCATTCAAAGATTTCACAATGTGCTAATACACTCCCGCATATAAGTTATCTATGACATTGTTGGCGAACGAGAATAAGGCATGGTAACGTGGTTTACAGCTTGATTCGGGATTCCAACGCTCAGGGACGGATCCATAAAAGTAGTGAAATTTCTGGTGTTTTCCATTTTAAAACATTCAATGAAGAATATCTCGTAAACGGTGCGTTTCAGGAGAAATGATGAAGAATAATAGAATGTTCTAAAACGATGGAATATTCTTGAAATGACTCAAGAAAAACTTTATATGTTTTCTTTATGCTAATTTCGTTTAGTTTTATGAATCCACGAGTCCATAACTAGAATACCAGTAGAAGTAGAAAATAACTAATATTTGGAAAATATGTATCATAGTTATAGGAAACTTTACGCCAACATTCATTTTATTCTAAAAAAGATGTCAAAGCTACAAAATAAAAACTGATTTTTTTTCAAAATTTCAACAGCCTGTATCTTTTTACCTGAGCTGAATTTGGAAAAATGTTAAATGAAAAAAGTGTTTCATTTGATGAGAGGAATCTTTGATTAAAATTAATGCAGTGGTCAAAGACTCACCCTGTATAAAGTTTTATGAATTTATCTCTTATATTTCTCATTCATTCAATTATGGTATATCATTTTCTCAATTAATCTTTGGTATCATGCAGCGAAATAAAATAATGTTTGAAAAAAATTCTTTGTTCTACATAATTATAGCATTGTGTCTATTGAACTTTCCAGGAGCGTTGGGATAGATCTTCTTTTGCTTGTGTTATATCAAGGACTTATTGATTAATAATCCATGAACTTAAATATTTCATAGCTAAATTCGTAGAATACAATGTCGATGAACTTTTTGTGGAGAAACAACAATCCTTTCCATTGGCTACTATCCATAGAAATAAGTTCAAGCGATGAATAATAAATATATTACCTACTATCGATTCTCGTATAAATCCTTTAACGTGAAAAATTATGATTCTCATGCAACATCTTTTTCTATGACAATGCCATGAAGAGAATATTCTGTTATAATTATGTTGTAAAAGAAGAAAGGGAAACTTTTTTTTGTGTCATGGTGAGGATTTTGGTGGTCTTTCCATTAGTTAATATTAATTTGATTCAACATATTATTATCACCTTCAGAATCACCGGAATTTTTGAACCGCGCTTAATAACTGAGCACCTTTATTTTTTGCGCTCTTGTTCCACAGAACAGAGTGCTTATCAATTTGTTCGTCCGTTAACACGATAACTCGCGAACGGAATGAGCTAGACAGTTGGGATATAAATATCTCGGTTAAGTTCATTGTTTGGCAAAATAAACAGTGGTTTCGGAAAAATATATATATATCTACTTACCCATTTCATATTAAATTTTTTTTTAGTTGCAATTTCATAGTAATTATCCATTGATATAATTATCAACTCTGATGAACTAATACTTTCGGATAAATGATTTTTCAAAATTTCAATAATTAATCGTAACTCTGAGAAACTAATACTTTCTGAGATATTTGTCAAAGTTTTAAAAATTACTCTCTAGTAGTTTGACAGGAGCGCCGAAGCTCCTGTCCAAAGATCTTTCCCACTATTTATGTCGTATCCCTCGTAGGTCAGACTGATTTTTGCGCGCATGTTCTTGGAAACAGCGTGCTATAATTTTGTCCAAATGTGTGTTATTTTCGAATTTGGCCCAAAATGCCCTGAAACGATGAAGAATTGAAATCGTGAAATGATAAAGAATTCGGGATCAAATTAGATTATGTCTGACCGGTCGGCCGAACGTTTCCACGATAACTTTCGAACGAAAACGGATAGCGACTTGCAATTTTCAGGGTAAGTTGTGAAGGTTAAGTTCGTTAATGGGCATAATCGGCCAAACGGTAGAATGTTGTTGTTATTTACTCAATAACTCGAAAAATACAGTTCCTATTGAATTGAACCTTGGTAATAGTTGTAAAATGTTGACGCGCAAATTTTTGCCAAATTTCGTGAGAATCGTATCAAGAGAAAAAAAATTAAAATATTTCTTAAAAATGTTATATATTTCAGAAACTATTTATTTATTTATTTATTTATTTATTTATCATACAGCGATGATTAAACGGGTAACCCCCATATAAACAACTATATACAATATAAACTATAAACTATAACGAACGTTCACAATTTCCTCAACCATCAATTCAGTATACCCAACAAATTGCGCCTGAATGCTGACAAGGACAAACAAAAGAAATCAACATGGACATCATTCGCCAACACCAAAGATCTGTTTAAAAAAAAATTTCTGCCATAATTAAATCGTTGGAAATTAGGTCTAAACAAAAAAATATTTCTTGTAATTCTCGCGGGAAAATTAAAATTAATTGAACCTAGTAGATCAGGACAGTCAATAATTCCATTCACTAATTTATACAAAAAACACAAATCCGCAACTTGTCTTCTACTTTTTAATTGCATCAACTCAAAGTAGACTCTCAGGTGTTCAGAGCTAAGATATCCATTATTAAGAGTATACGTTCGAACGATACGCTAAGTAACGAAGGAATTTCCGCTGAACTTTTTCAATATTATCAGTGTAACCTAGATAGTAAGGTGACCAAACACATGAACCATATTCTAAAACACTTCTCACCAATGAGCAATACAAGGTCCTCAAAGTCGCGACGGAAAATTGACGACCGCCACGGATGATAAAACCCAACATCCTATATGCCCTAGACGTAACCTCAAGCACGTGCTCCTTGAAATCTAAACGTGTATCAAAAGTTATTCCCAAATCACGAATACAGTGAACGCGTGCTAGCAACTCACTACCCCCAATGGAGTAATCATGCTCATGCTATTTGTCAGATTCCTATGAAATTAGCCAAAAACCTTCAAGCTAAATTTTATTCTCCCATATTTTCTAAAATAGAGATCCAATGGAATCTAAATCTAGTACTTGACTACTGTTGAAAAGAGACGGCTTGAAGGTTCATACAATATTTTCTGAGGTTGTGTGAGGTGTGAATAGACAAAAGAACATACCCGCAAAAGCTCCTCACTTCACGTCAGTGCTTTTTAAGATTTTTTTTAATTTAATAGGATCAAAATGAAAGGACTTCACAAAAATTTTCTGGTAATAAGTATGTGTTTGTCAAATCGAAATTAAGTATATATAAAAATAATTCCAAATGCATTTGATATTTGCATTCTGAATATATTTATAGAAATTCTCCATTTGCTTCTAAGAGTTCATTTGTTATTAAAATTAATTACGAGCATTTATATGAATTCAACGTATGAACCTGGCCTCGCAATGTAAGGTCACCATCATCATCCATTTTATCTCCGTACCAGTGTTTCCTTATATATATTTCAGTCGAAAATAATTTAATAGCACCTTTGTGACATCAGGAGCACGTTCATTAAATGATTAATATATTTTCTCTATTTCAGGATCGTAATGAGTTCATTACAGCACTGTTTTTAGTGCTGTAATTAACTCATTCCCGCATTGTTTCTAGTTATATTTTTCGTTTTGTGGTAGTCAGCACTGACATTCGTTATTCTTATCAAATTTCAACACAATAACCAATATAATATAATCTGGATATGCTGAAATAATTGTTGAGAGAAAAAGTTTTATTTTCAATGAAAAATATGATACTAGAGATTTCCTTCTTACAAATTTTGAATCGTTCATGATATTAGGAAACCTATTCAGATCGTATCGTATGATTCAAATTCAAATTCCTTAATCTGTCAAGATACAATACAAAAGTCACTAGGATGTATAATCCGAATTTTTCATTAGATTTCAACATTTTACAAAACTTGCCTGAAAATATCGTCTAATACTCGTTGCAGAAGGCAATTCCAACACTCATGCGTTCGAATTTCGCATTCGTTTTTGAATATCAGCCCATTCTGCAACTTGTTTTTGAATTTACTAGTACTGCTTTGTAATAACGTAAAAACTGAAATATGTTTATTAGAAATCCTTTGTACAGAGAGATCAAATTTCAGATCAACATATTATTTTGGAAATTGTTCAAACTATTCTTTCAGATAATCGCAAATCCACAGATAGTTGCTTTTAGATGAAAATCTATAGATTATTGATAAAGTAGCTATAAAACTGATTTTTCGGATGACTATTTTATCATTCAGAATTAGATTAGGATCAGATTTAAAAAATTTCTAGTGATACGATCCTCACGAAATTATTTAAAAATATGCACGTCGGCATTCTTTCAACCAATTTGAATTGGATTGGTTTTATATTTTTTGAGTTGAGGAGGAAATAAAAACAAAATTTCAGAAAGGTATAACTCCAAAACTATTTGGCTGATTATGCCTATTAACAAACTCAAATGTTGCAATCGGATGATCAACCTATCCTGAAAATTGCAAGTCGCTATCTCTTTCCGTCCTCAAATTATCGTGAGATGAATAATATTTCTTAATAATTTTTTTTAATTCTCTAGTTATACGATTCTCACAAAATTACACATACGTCTTTGGGTCTGTTTTCTACAACTACTCACAATGTTTCAATTCGATCGGATCTGTATTGGTTGAAAACAAAATCATTACTCGGAAACCGTTGGATCGATTATACCCATTAACGACCTTGTTCGTCGTATTGTGACGCGACACCTACCCTGAAACTTTCAATTCAGTATCTCTTTCCATTCTCAAGTTATCGTAGCAACGATATCGTAGCAACGATAACTCATTTCCTTCGAGCGTAATCGTGCGGCCGGCCGGCCGGACAGAATCAAATTTGACCTCGAATTCTTCATTAGGGAGTCGAACTAATCGTTTGAGACGTTATGTTCCTCAGAGCATGCGCGCAAAAATTGGAAGAACACTGGCGTGAGGTTGGTCTGCTTTGGCTCGCGCACCCATCCAGGTACTGAACTCGTTCAAGGCTGCTTGGCTTCCACGAAGAATAATAACAATATATTCCCAATATTTCCAATAATTTACATCCGATCGAGTTTTTTTACGCAATTTAAACGATATCTGACGAATGTCTTCTGAGATAAGAATTTTTTAAATATTTTTTTTTAAATGGCCTAGTTATACGATCCTCTTAAAATTTTTCATTTTTTGTTTGTGTCCGTATTTTCAAACTAACTAAAGGCTTTCAAATCGATCAGATCAGTATTTTTCGGGTTATTGGAAAAACGAAATTTCAGATGGATATAACTCTGAAATAATTCGGCCGTTAACTAGCTGATCCAAGATATTTATACCTCAAATCCACTCTACAAATTTCAACTTTCTAAGTTATTCCGTTCTAGAGTTATTGTGCTACGAATGGTCGAATGGCAGGACAGACAGAATCAAGTTTGAACTGGGATTCTTTGT
The DNA here is from genome assembly GCA_937662695.2 of Halyzia sedecimguttata. Lineage (NCBI taxonomy): Eukaryota > Metazoa > Arthropoda > Insecta > Coleoptera > Coccinellidae > Halyzia > Halyzia sedecimguttata. The sequence continues at coordinate 76,766,775 of OW569414.2, forward strand.
CAGTTAGTGAAAAATAAACAATTTACACGATTTTCGGCCAAAATTACAGAAATCCTTACATGGCATCGGTGCCTCAACTCTTGTCTTGATATTTTTACTTGGAGGATCAGTTGATAATGATCGACGAAATTGATTATGTAGATGAGATCCAAACTATTAGTTGTTATGTTTTTATGATCGTAACGCTGTTAAGATGAGAACGATACTTATTTCAATTATCACCATATATTTATTACATGTCAGAATTTATACTTAATATTCACTATACGAATACCTTATAATACCAAAGCAATAACATTATTAATAAAGGTTAAAATGAAGACGATAATCACTAAACAGTTTTTTCTAACAGTGACCATGAGCTAAATATCCAGGACAACTTCTTAATAAGTGAAAATCTACCAACAGCTAAAACTTATCCTTTTTCTTGTTTTTTCAAGCCAAGGTGATCAACATCCCTCATGCACCGAAATTCGTAACAAATTATGCAGAAAGATTGCGAGTATCTGAGGCTCCAGAATCGTGAAGGATGAGTAAAAATTTATATCGGAATAAATTGAACGTAAAATGGGAAATTATCAATGAATCACTATAATGCAGTTGAGAAAATTTTGTGCGTGCAAATATAAATATTTAGTATCATTTCCATATTGCGTGATTGCTTCAATAACAAAATTTAAATGTTCAAGTACTCACGTGAAGTCGGGAGCTTTTGTTTACTGAACAATTGAACATGCGCGCAAAAGCTCCTGGATATATGGATTGAAAAACAAGATTTCAAAGTACCATAGCCAGCTATAATGAAGCATCTCCAGCATATGAAGTGTCCACAAGAAGACTATCAACATGATGAAGTTCAAATCGATTTATCTTAATTTTTTCGAATGCGATGCATATAATTTTTTTTCATCATTGTAATCACTATTCACTTCACGTCACTTTTTGTGATTACAGTCATGAAAAACAATTATATGCATTGCATTTGAAAAAATGAAGATAAATACATTTGAAATTCGTCATGCTGATAGTCTTCTTGTCGACACTTCATATGCTGGAGATGCTTTATTATAGCTGGCTATGATACTTTCAAGTCTTGTATTTCGATCCATATAACGCTGTTATTGGTATGTGCAAGGGTTCGTGATAATAATAATAATAATAATAACATATATTCATCATCAAAATTTAAAGATACATGAATTAAAAAGAAAAAAAGTGCTCCCTCAAATTAAACTATGGGTTTATATGAGGGACTAAAGACATGAATATACAAAAAATATAGAGAAAACCAAGTGAAATGGTTTTCTGTGAGTAAAATGACAAATATTCCAAAATATTACATTAGCCTTAGTGTGTAGGTAAGTAGATGCAGAGTTCCATTCCATTTTCGGTTTTTTCTCAATCCAGTGAAGAGTCCAATTCAGGTTCAGTGCCGCAATTCAGGTGATCCATCATATCCGGGTATTATGTCACAATTCGGGTAAATTCTCAGTTATCAGGTAGTTTGTCAAGATTTCGGTAGGTAATATATACACATATATATATATATATATATACATATATATATTTATTTCATTATTTATTTGGAGTTTATAATATTGTACAGTAGTGTTCTTTCGGTGTCTTGTATCCATATTTTTAGTTTGTATCTAAACTGATAACAATTTTTAATATTCCTTATATCTTCAGGTAAAAAGCTAAATATTCTTGGAGCCAAGTATTGGTTACATCTTTGGCCAATTGTCTTTTCAGCTCTGATAGTAGTGGGACGAGTACCTTTATTTCTAGTGTGATATACGTGAGTAGAATGTGTTATATCATCTTTGTTTTTATGAATATCCATCAGAGTCTTAAATGCATATAGTTGTGCCAGATCCATAACTTCCGCTTCTTTATACGTCAATTCACTGCTGTACGTTCTGCTTTTTCTTAGGATAATTTTTATGAATGACTTTTGTATTATTTTCAGCCTGTTGAGGTGGCAATCATATGCTGCGCCCCAACCTAGAATGCCGTACGATAAATGGGACTCAATTAATGCGTGATAGAGAGTCTTCATATGCTTGAAGTCCAGAATTTCGGCCATCCTTCTAAAACGGCCCAGCATGAATCGTGTCTTTCGCACTACATTGTCCACTTGAAGATCCCATTTTAGGTGACGATCAATTATTATTCCAAGGTACCTAATATGATCTGCCTCTTCGATCTCCACTCCATTGCCTTCTCTCAAGGGTCCCATATTAGGAATACTGGAGGTGTAGGAGCTAAACGGCAAGTATTTTGTTTTGTCTACGTTTAATGTTAGTTTGTTATATCTAAACCACTGTTGTATCTGATGCAAATCTTGTTCTGCCTTGTTCTTTAGTTCAAACCACGAACTCGAGCTATAAAATATCGCTGCATCGTCCGCATAACAGATAATTTTGCCTTGCAACTCCAAACGTAACAGGGAATTCAAATAAATGTTGAACAATATGGGACCCAGAACAGTACCCTGGGGCACCCCATATGTTATATTCCTTTTTTCACTCTTGACGCCATTCAAATCGACATATTGTTCCCGGTTGTGTAAATAGTCCTTTAATAGATCGTAGCATATTCCTCTCAAGCCATACCGATAAAGCTTATGTAATAAAGTTTCATGACACACAGTGTCGAACGCCTTACAGAGGTCAATGAACAAACTTAAGCATGGAAGTTTTCTGTCTAAGCTGTCGTAAATATGATTTGTCAACTTCTTTATTGCATCCTCAGTACTCCTCTTGGGACGGAATCCGAACTGAGAATCCGAGATAATATTATTTTTTTCCAAGAATGACACAATTCTACTTGCTATTATTTTCTCAAATATTTTCGCTATGTTGGATACTATTGTAACAGGTCTATAATTTTCCATTTTGAATATAGAGCCACTTTTATAAAGTGGTTTGATGACACCCATTTTTAATATTTTGGGAAAGCATCCGCTTGACATGCAGTTGTTAATTAGTTGTGACAGAGGTTCTGAAATTTCTTTGCAGATTTCTTTCAGTGTCTCGGCCTTTATACCATCATTACCAGCAGATTTTCCATTTTTGAGACCACTGATAACCTTCTCAACCTCTAATCTATCAGTAGGGTGTAAGAATATTGTCTTATCTACAAAATTATCTTTATCTATAAAATTTTTTGGAGGAATTATTTTATTAGCATATCTTTCTCCTAAAAGGCTATATCGTTCATTAAACAAATTAGATATTCTATTCTTGTTTTCTATTATTTCTCCATTTTCTAAAATTATTTTTTTTATATCTTTCTTCTTTTTTTCAGGTCCCCCACAGATGTCATCCACGAAATTCCACAATGCTTTTGCTGAAGCTCTGTTACTCTGTATATATGATGCGAGATGTTGTTTTTTAGAATGGTTCATTGCCTTGCGTAAATTAATTTTTAATGTATTATATCTTGACTTCAGCACAACATCAGTGGGTTTTTTTAAGATTTCTAAGTATAGTTTATTCTTAGCTGATATTTCTTTCAATATTTTTGGTGTAATCCATTTTTTCCTAGGAGTATGAGATTTATGTTTATTGTATACAGATGTATTCTTATCAATGTAATAATTTAATTTTTTTAAGAAATTGTCAACGTCTCTATTTGTATCATGAACTGTGTAAATTACATCCCAGTTTTCGTTTCTGAGATCCATACGTAATAAATGATAATTAATTACTCTAGTTGTATATTTTCGATGATGTTTCTGATCGAGTGATTTAGTTTTAATTAGCAAGGCAGTGGGAAAGTGATCTGTGACTCCTTCTCTAATTACGAAGGATGATATGACATTTTTGTTAATTTTCTTTCCTATTTTTACATAAAAATGGTCCAGGCATGTTTTGCTAATCGGTCTTGTATAACTATTAATATACGATATGTAATTATACATCGATAACATGTTTTTATATTCATCCGTAAATTCTGTATGGGAAAGAGTGTCTATATTGATGTCGCCCACAACAATGTGATATGTGTATCTATTTTTTATGGTTTTTAAGTATCTATCCATTGCCCCGTTGAAGTCTACTACACTAGTACATGGTGGCCTATATATTGCCGTAAGGAGAAATGATTCCTTGTTTCTGATGAATTTTATTTCAATTGCTTTCGACTGATCAATGTTTACAATTCCATAGGTTGCCTCTAGCTCATCATTTATATACACAATGACTCCATCATTTTTGTTGATGTCACCCTTGCTATAGACCAAATTATAACCTGGTTTTCTGAACATATACAGGTCATCGACTGTAAAAGTCTCTGTTAAAACCAAAATATCAAATTCTTGTGTAGTTTGTTCGAGCATCAAAAAGAATTCGTCACCATTTTTTCGAATACTGCGTATATTCATATGTAGAATCTTTATGGCATGATCCCTTGATTGCGCATTTAATTCTGCTAAATTATCAACTATAATGTTGTTGGGTAAGACTTCTACTATATCTCTGATAAGGGGATCCATACTGTCTATTCTAAATTGGGTGAATTTTTGTTTGTTTTGACTTTTCTAATTATTTTGAACTATTGTTAAGGAAATTTAATTATACTAAACATAAATTTGTTGATTACACTTACTTGGATGTATGTTTTGATCGAGATCTGGTACCCATATTTCCTGCCTTGCCTTTCGTCTGAAATTGTGATGCTTTGGTGTTAGCGGAGGTTATATGACTTTGTGATGAAATTTTGGGCTGTTGCTGACCAATTGAATTGTTGGGTTTCTTTGTGTTTGTAGTTGATAATTCACTAGTATTTCCAGTATGCTCATTCACCAGTTGTAAATTTTCTAAATCTGCTATTGTATAAGCTTTTTCTCCAATAATTAATTTATTTCCTTTAATAACACATCGATCCTGGGCTTCTTGTTGAATATTTTTTTGATATGATCTCAGCTTTTTTTGTTCTTCTCTTTGCTGGGGAGTATAATCATGTGAAATGCTCACTCTAGTTCCTTTGAGTTTATTTATATTCTTGAAAATTTCTTTCTTCTTGATAAAAGATATAATATATGATATATAATTAGATAACATAGCCTCTTCAAGTTTAATTTTTTGTCAAAATGACAAATATTTTTCGAGATAGTTCGAGAGAATTAAAAAATACTACTGAATATAGTGTGTCCCATTTGACAAATCAAAGTCACCCTCTATTCCTCTTTTGTGTGACACCCGATATATTCAAAAATAATATCAGGTTGTGCTATTCTTGGATCAATTCAAGTTTGCATCAAAAAATTCTGCCAAACTTTGACCGTTACGCTTATATCGTCCACTGCGGCACTATTGGGACACCCTGTATATACTGAAATATCTAAATTAATCGCAATTCTTGTCCAAAATTCTATACATTATTTAACTTCTAGGAATATTACAATCCTACTAAAATTCAAATAATATCTCCGTATATATCAGTACCTATCAATCGGTCTCTTGAGATAATAGCAACAGCTGAACTTAAATAAATTGTACTACCTACAATCAACAATGAACACAATAATTATGAAAAATTTTGTCATATAGTTTCTAAAATATAAAATTTTTGAAGGAAAGAAAATTATTTTTCTAGGGATATGATCCTCACGAAATTTTGCAGAAATTTGTTTCAATTCAATCGGATATGTATTTTTTGAGTTATTTCTGAAACAGTATTTCAGCTGAGTATAACTCTGAAATCGTTTGGCCGATTAGGCCCATTAACGAACTCAATTGCGGTATTCGGATTAGGTACCTACCCTGAAAATTGCAAGTCGCCATCTCTTGCCGTTAGAGACTATCGTGACAACGGCCGGCTGGACATAATCGAATTTGAGCTCGAATTCTTTATCAGTGAATCGAACCTAATCGTTTGAGACCTTTTTCGGCAAAATTTCGAAAATTACAGATATTTGGCAAAATTATATTCACTCTAACTGTTCCCTACAACATGCCCGCAAAAAGTTGGCGAAGCACTAACGTGTGGTCAGTCTGCTTTGGCGCACTTGTTCAAATTCACAGCTAGAGTGGTCACCTATTCAGGTACTGAACTCACCCAAGGCTACAAATGTTAATTTAATAGCAATACCTAGTCACTATTCTGGATAATATTATTGTATATCTCAGCAGCCAGGGTACCGAATATCAATAGCTGAATCCATCAATTCAATTCTTTTGTTCCACATTCTTTATTCTTTCGTTATTGAAGTAATTGATAGAATAATCATTGTTAAGCATTAATATGGAGATTAACCACAGCTTGGCATATAAATTATCTATGAAATATGTATAATTTTTATGTTCAACTAACGTACACATCTTCATAATAGATAATTATGTCTCATTGAAAACATGACAAAAACATTATGATGGAAATCTGCAAATACAGTAATGTGTTATTAATATAATACTCAGAATTGTTTATAACTTAAAACCGATATTTCATTGCAAAACACTATGATTTAACACGAATCAGATTTCCTTCGATTCCATTTGTGAAAAGTGAATATCTTCTATGGCCCTAAAATTTGTAACAATTGACATATGTATTAATTTTGAATAGAAAATCGATTCCACATATAATATTTATAATAATCATTAATATTTCGTAGAGTTTTATAATACTACGACAGTCTGCGGTCGACTGAAATAATGTGCTAAGCTTTTCCGTCGGTTGAAATAAAAAAAAATTGAGAAAACCACTGATGTGAAGTCCGGAGCTTTTGAGCTGATATTCCATTGTCTATTCATGCCTCATATGAAGTATATCGAGTTGAAATTCGGTACTCGATTGTAAAATGGTGGCTCGAAATTATTTGCGGAATTTCAGCTGATTCTCAGGCACAGTTTCTGAAATATGAAATTTTTCAAGAAAAAAGGGGGAAAGCCCTGGCAGCAGCTTTGGCGCTCATGTCCAATCTTTGACACATCATACCTCCGAAAGTATTGGTTTCTCAGAGTGGGGAATGATCTCAAAGGATTATTATGATAGAACTACATCAAGGAAGAAATTAAAATTTCTTTGCATCTCATCTTTATATGACGGTCCAATTTTTTCTACAAATGTTTCAAAAATAATTAGGAGTCATTCTGAAAAATTGAGTAAATGAAATAGCTTGTTCTAATTATGAAACAAATCTAATGTAATCAGTTCAGAGAGAACTCAAACCAAAATACTTATGTAGGAAATCTTAAATAGTGTTATACTAAGGAATAACTACCGGTACATTAGTTGGATATCCCATTCTAAATCTTCAATAAATAGAGAATGACTCGTAAATTATGCTCCCTTGCATCATTCATTTGCGATTCACTAACCCAAAAACTCTGCCTATGAACTTAGTGAATCCAAATTTCATATTGTTTACACACTTACATCAACCAAACTCTCCAGAAATACACTTTCAGCTTACTTTGACATTAATGATGTTTATCTTTCAAACTGGACCTACTGCAAACAGATAGAACACAGACAGAAAGAATTCGCATTCTGTGAAAACCTAGAAGTACGATGTATTATTGAAATTCGTTTGACATTAATGACGTTTATATTTCAAACTGGATCTACCGCAAACAGATTCTGTGGAAACGTAGAAGTACGATGTAAGTATTATTGAAATTTTGAAAAATCATATCTCCGAAAGTATCAGCTTGTTAGAGTTAAAAATAATATCAATGGATTCTTATGGTGAAGCTGTATCTTGAAAAAAATTAATTCAAAAATTGTAATGAAAAAAAAATATATTTTTTTACACCGAAACCATCCAGCCGATTTTGTCCAGCAACGAACCTAACCGAGATATTTATGTCCCAAACCTACTCTCAAAATTTCAACTGTCTAACTCATTCCGTTCGAGAGTTATCGTGTTAACGGACGGCCGGACAGAATCGATTTCGATCACTTATTCTTGATCAGTGAGTCGAACCAAATCGTTTGAGACCATTTGGGCAAATTGATAAGCACTCTGTTCCGAGGAACCGACAGAATTGCTCACTTCTCTTGGATACCCTTAATCCAGGTTACCATCGATATATACAGTTTTCTCAGGTTTTATAAGTTATGAATACCTACATTTCGCACCATTTTAATGACAGACTTGAGTTGTGAGGGAATCGTCTAAGAATTTTTAATTCTGATGTATGTATTCTATCGGAATTGAAATTCGTTAAATATCAAATAATATACGAAAAAACTTCGGAACTTTTCGTGGCAACGGCTGGCCGGACTGAATCAAATTTGACCTCGGTTTCTTCATCATTTAGTCGAACCTTATCGTTTGAAACCATTTTAGGCAAAAAAAATCGAATATTACAGACATTTCGGCAAAATGTTGGCTCAGATTGCTCATTTAATCTTGATAAATAAATTTGATGACAATTTTTGAAGCATTAAGGCATTGAAGCATTGTAGATTGCCCTTTTTTTATAAGATAATATTTGAAGCATTTCTTTTAAACGTCACTTTTTTTAATTTAATTTCTTTTTTGATGCATTTCTATCATAGGAATCCATTGATATAATTCCCAACTCTGAGAAACCAATACTTTCGGAGATATAATTTGTCTGTTTGAACAAGAACACCAAAAAGCTCCTGTCCACAGGGCTTGAACCAATTTTTTTATTCAGAAGTTCGTCATCCTTACTACAAATAGTTTCACATTCAAAATATGAATTGCGAGGAAAATTTTAAAATAATTATTGAACCCATAATTGTGCAAAACTACTTATTACACATATGAATGATACATGAGGTCGAAACATAATTAAAACCATGATCATCCACTAATCAATTATCAGTATCCTAATCCCAAAAAAACAAACAGGAAGGCAAGCTAAGAATTTCGCCTGCTCCATTGGTTAGGTACCTGCTCAGAAAAAAAAAACAAGTCAAGATCAAGGCGAACCTGTCTTGTTTACCGGTATATTTAGTATATCAGTGATGGGTAGTTTTTTTAGGGCCATAAATTTTCGTTTTAAATGATATGTTGAGTTTTATTTTGGCTTACTCTCCAATTGGGAAGACAATTTGGCATAACGTTCTTGAATAATAATTAGTGACCAAAACGACATGGATAATAATTATCATCCACTTTCAAACTGGAAATATTTTACACATTCTAATTCAAGGAATGTCACGTACCATAGAAGGTTCATCTGTTATGTCTACCTTCCAAATTACTAAGGTTTTCCGATTATTTTCCGGACGGAAAGGGATATTTGTGTGAGGTTTTTAGTATTTGACAGGGCTTCACGCGAGAGCGAGATTTTTCTCGTCTCGTCTCGTTCTCGTCTCGGAAAAGCGAGACGAGACGAGACGTTATGAAAAATATTATAGGCGATACCGATACCACATACAGCGCAACGCGAGCGTCTCGTTAAATTTTTTTTATGAAGTTTTTACTGAAGAAATTAGAAAAGGTCTACATAGAGATCAAAATACTTTACAAAATATCATCTCTTGTGACTATATGTGAAATATTTTATTGTAAATTAAAATAATTTTTTCACATTTTTCTCTCAACTTGTTAACTGTTCTTATAACCTCTTATAGTAACGTATCTCTTATCATAAATATCTATCCTTGCAGATTTTTATATTTTAGCTTTGAGTGTGTTTTCTCAAGATCGATTTTTTACCCTCATTTGGGTAATTGGACTAATTGGTTCGAAAATTTCTACCTGGAAGATCGTCTTACTTACTACAGATACATACAGTAAACTTTTCTTATAATACGACTCGGCCTTTTTCAACACCCACAGAAAATAATTGAGTGTGAAGAGATTCCACTATAATTACAAATATATTTTGTCTATATTATACATCGATCGTTCTAAAAATACACAATTTTTAAAAGACCTTGCGATAATTGAGATTATTTTTCAAGAAAAAGTAGAATTCACAAACATAAAAACTGATCAATTATGAACTCAATACTTAACGGATAACTTTTATTGCCCCTAAATCCCAATGCTTTTAAAATTTCGTCTCTATTTGAACATCTGGAGAAATTTATTGTTTTTTATTGTGGTTCTTGTAGTCAAGATATGAACCATTATTGTATACATATGTGGAAGTACATACAATAAATCTGGTAAAGAAATGAAAAATGAAGCTATTCAATGTTTAGAAAAGTGTCATGAGGAATACGCCAAGAATACCCTAAATGATCTACCCACTACGAGGGTATTCACTGAAAAGGATACCAATTTGTCCAATTCTATTAAAAAATGCATCGACATCGGTAGATTCTTTAAAACATCAACAAAACCTTCGAAACATTGGAAAGCTGAGTTTTAAAAATATTTGCTGTTAGAAAGAGCAGATAGTAATCAAAATTGTATTTAATAGTGGTGGAAAGTGTTTAAAAAAGTTCCTACACTATCCAAGATGGCCGATGATTTATTAATGGCTACATCCTCACCTGTTGAAAGATTATTTTCAACAGCAGGTATGATCGTGGTAAAAACACGTACCTCATTGAAAGATGATGTGATGCCAGCGTGATTATGTTTGAGTTCTTGATCATCGAGTAGTTTAAAAGATGAAATTAACTGTGTTTAAAATTTAAAAAAAGTATGTACATGTACATGTACAAATATTTTCGTATAAGAGCGGAATAAATATAGCTTTACAAAATTATTCATTGTTATCTACCATTTCGTTTTATATGTTATAATATTTATTATCGTTATTCAGAATAAAGCGAGACAAGACAAGACAACTGACAACGAGACGAGACCGAGACTTGAACGAGACTTATTTTTTTGGGAATTGGCGAGACGAGACGAGATTTTTTATTTTCTCGCACTTGTGGTTTCATAATTTCATATCTTTTCAATTACCACTCTATACAAGGTGTGAAAGAAGTCTATGTCAGTTGTTCAGAGTTTTGTTGTCTTTACAATTTTAGGAGATACAAAGAGATTTCAAGTTTCAACCAATTGCAACTGAAAAGTGATTTTAACAGAAAGACCTCTAAACCAGATCCAATCTCTTGCTTGTATTGTCTGTATTGGAAAATATTTATAATTAGATCAGAGTAAGACTCACGTCCACCAGTGGCGTGCCAAGTCGTATAGTAATACAAATTTCACAAAATGTTGATTTAATCATAGTTTTCTCAGGTTTCTAAACGAACTATAACTGTTATTATATATATTAAATGGTTCCTTTTTGGGTTTTCTCTCCCACCCTCTGGAAAATATCTTTGAAATAAAAAATTTATTATTTTGTGAATGGCTTCTGCGTTAGAAACACAAGAAATGTTGTCTTACAAACATAAACGAAACAACATCAACGATAAAACAAGTATTTCGTGTTCTTTATGAGTCTGCTCCGTCGGACACTAAACGAAAATCTTCTGAATGATTTTTTGTTGATAGCTGTTCTGAAATTGGAAAATTGTCACATTGACAATTTTTGAAGATCATAGTAACATAGTTTCACTTTGCATAGAAATTTCCAAGTTCCAACTCCTTTTTCAACAAATTCAACTAAATATGGTCAATTTCAATTGAGCAATTTGCAAAATTGCATTCTCTGTTTAACGAAATACAGTCCACTGCTTGAGTTTCAGAATGATTTTTTGTTGATAGCTGTTCGGAAATTCGAAAATTGTCACATTGACAGTTGAAAATTGCAAGTCGCTATCTTTTGCCGTTCGAAAGTTATAGTAGTAACGGCCGGTCGGACAGAATCAAATTTGACACCGAATTTTTCATCATTGGGTTGAACCATTTTCGGCAAAGCATTCAAAAATTACAGACATTTGGGCAAAGTGATATCACGGTGTTCCCCAGAACATGCGCTCAAAACACATGAAGAACAATTTCCAGGTAAACAACAGATGAATCAATAAAAAAGTAATAACACTATTCCACGCACTTAACATTCTACCGTATGAAGCATTACAAATGTTGATTAATGTACTACAACAAAAACACTTTATACGCATCATATAATTTAATTTACCTACTGGTTATCGAAAACAAAAAACTGAAGGTTGTTGCTAATCGAGAAGTTTTGCTGTTCATCCACAAATCAATTAGTAGAGACCGTATATTTGGATCCATTTATTATGTTAATATAAAATAATAGTTCGGTCTCATAAAGAACTTTGGGGGGTATGCTCGGTAGGCCTATTGAAGGTTCTGGATATTCATAATCGTAATATATACTACTTTGTTCAAGTCAAGGCGATTCTCATGAGTTACGATGATGGACTACTGTGATAAAAAATTAATTTGAATTTGATTATGAATTGAAAATTTCTTATTTATTAGTCAATGTTTTTTCTGGGATTTCTCTCCCATACTCTGAAAAATATCTATAATAAATACCCTGAAAATTGCAAGTCCCTATCTCCTTTCGTTCGAAAGTTATCGAGGCAACGGTCACCCATCCATCAACTAAACTCATACAAGGCTGCTCAAATCTCCAACAATATATATCCGATCGGCTCTCACAAAATTTTAGCGATGTCGGACGAATAGTTACTGATATATAGATTTTTTTTCAATCATTTTCAATGATTTTTTAAAAATTTTCTAGAGATACGATCCTCACGATATTTGTAAGAATTTTCGCGTTGGCATTATACAACTAATAACCATGTTGGAATTTAATCGGTTTTGAATTTTTCTGGAAATGTGAAAATTTCAAGTCGCTATCTCATTACGTTTTCAAGTTATCGTGGCAACGGATGGCCGGCCGGACAGAATCAAATTTCTCCTCGAATTATTCATCAGGTAGTCGGACCCAATCGTTTGAGACCATTCTCGGCAAAAAATTCGTAAATTACAGACATTTGAGCAAAATGATAACGCGATGTTCCCCAGAAGATACGCCTCAGAAGCAATTTATGGAATAATGTTACTGAATAAAAAGTAACGAAATAACACCAACGAAAAATACCCTTTTGCGCGTATGTTCTGGGGAACATCGTGTTATCATTTTGCCCAAATGTCTGTAATTTTCGATTTTTTTGCCGAAAATGGTCGATTGAGTTCGACTACCTGATGAAGAATTCGGGGAGAAATTTGATTCTGTCCGGCCGGCCGTCCGTTGCCACGATAACTTGAAAACGGAATGAGATAGCGACTTGAAATTTTCACATTTCCAGAAAAATACGAAACCGATCAATTTCAAACATGGTTTTGGCTGTATAATGTCAACGCGAAAATTCTTACAAAATTTCGTGAGGATCGTATCTCTAGAAAATTTTTAAAAAATCATTGAAAATTATTGAAAAAAATTCTATATATCAGGAACTATTCGTCTGACATCGCTAAAATTTTGCGAGAGCCTTCAAAACCTAACTCTACTGCCAAGTTCCAAGTTTGAACACGATCGGATACATATTGTTGGAGATTCGAGCAGCCTTGTGTGAGTTTAGTAGAAGGGTGGGAGAGAGTTGCCTCGATAACTTTCGAACGAAAGGAGATAGCAATTTTCAGGGTATATTGCGTATCCGAATTGGAGTGTTAAGTTTGATGACGGACATAATCAGTCCAATGATTTCAGAGTTATACCCACCTGGAATATTATTTCCTCGATAATTCAAAAAATATAGACTCAATCGAATTGAAGCTTGGTATCTAGTTGTAGAATATCGACATAAATACGTGTTTAAAATTTTATAAGAACCGTACCCCCTAGAAAAATTTTAAAAAAATTATGAAAAAAAAAATTGGTTTAAGCACTGACGTGAAGTCAGGAGCTTTTGCGCGTATGTTCTATTTTCCATTCTTCTGTATTGGACACTCTTAATCGAATTTACCATGGTGAATTCTATTGTCTGTTCTCCTGTATTGGACACTACGAATTTACCATGTTAAATTCGGAGCTCTAACAAGCTAATACTTTCGAAGATATGATTTTTTGAAATTTCAATAATGAATCGTACTTCTTTGTTTTCACAGAATGATGTACGTGATTATTCTATCTATGAATTATTATATGACATGTGTTCTTACATGTCATCTTATTTTCCTATGTTCTGGTTCGTTATTCTTGATATAAAAATACACCTTCTGTTCTAGAAAACAAATTATGATTGAATGCAAAATGACCAATGAAAAATCCTCAGCTATCTTAGAATTATGAGGATGATATATTATACTTTTAAGGTGATAATATAATGCCCGTGAATGATCCATATGATGATGGAAATATATTCTTTGGCAAGATAAATAATCAAATTGGGTTCAGAATATCTCCAGTAAAAACAAAACTACAATATATTTAGTTGATATAATATAATTTTCAGAGTAGATTTGAGGAATGAATATCTCGGATAAGTTCGTTATTGGGGAGAATCAGTCTGTTTAATTTTTTTCACGATGCAGTTCTATCGTAAGAATCTATTTATATTTCCATCCCAAAGACCAATTCTTTCGAAGATATGATTACCAAAGTTTGAACAAGAGCGCCAAAGCTCCTGTCCACAGGGCTTGAACCAATTTTTTACTCCAACATGGATGTATAGAACACATTATTCTATGCATCTTGACTCCAATCATGTGATCTTCATTGATTTTCTCAGTCGCATATTTTCACGATTATTTAAAAATAAGCTTCTGAAAATTTCCTTAATTTCAATATTGCCCAGTTAAGTGTTTTCCAAGTCATTACATCTGACATTCCAAAACAGTTAGGTATGTATATTGTTATACAATATGGGTATTATTATGTATGTATATAGATTATATTATTCTTCTTGTGAATGCCTACGATTTGCAATATTCTGAGGTTGCAGGTAGGAAATAATTTGCAGGTGTTAATGACACCTCTAAGTTGGCCTATGGGTATATCGGAGAATGTTTACTCTCAACAACAACGGAATTTCCTCACGATCATTCATCGGAAACGAGTTCCACACATTCCCAAAATAGTGGAATTAAAACGATTTTATCGAATGAATGGAAACTTTGTCATGACGACTCTGGCCCAAAAGAAAAATTCTACGTCATTCATGCGTATTTTACGTCGGACATAACCGGTTTTGTAATATTTTTATATGTGATCTTGGAGGATCTGACCAGCTTGCTAATTTTATTGGACATTTCCATATTAACTTAAGCGATGCACTTGGTGTACAAACAAATGCTTGTCTTGAAAAAGAGGATTATGGCGGTAGTCATGTAGAAAAGGGGGAAATCCCTGTGGCAAGAGCTTTGGCGCTCTTGTTCAATTTTTGACAAACCATATCTCCGAAAGTATTGGTTTCTCAGAGTTGGGAATGATATCAATGGACTATTATAATAGAACTGCACTATAAAAGAAATTCAAATAATAGTTCATTCATCAAGATTAACTGAGCAATCTGCAATTATTTAATCTCGTGGAATGGGTTGTTGCAACTTACACTCGGTGCATAGATTTCACTCGAAATACCTAAGAAAAGTATCATCGAAATGTCTAGAGCAAGGCTGGAGACAATCATAGCAGATTGTCCATTTATTCCTGATATTTTAATAGGTATAGGCTGACGAACACATTATTTTAATTGTTGAAAATATACTAACATAAAACAATACTATTTTCATAATTTAATAGTTCATACCACTAACACATTCATTCTGTATTATGAACGTCAACTCAAAAAAAAAATATTTGATACACAAATGTAGATCCATATTTCACCATTTATTTGCTAGGAACATCATGAAAATACTATATATAGGAAAATATACTACTTAAGGAAGTAAAAGGTAATGATAACCTCAGTGGTCAACGAACAGTTATTTCTTTTGATGATTCCATTATGTTGTTCTTTCCTATTGCCTTCATAAACTACATCCCTAAAATGATAAAATTCTAAATCTTCTGAAACATTATCCCCAATATGTATCCAAAAATGATTCAATATGCAACAAGTCAATATTATTTTCGGTATCAAAACAATATTGTATACAGGGTGAGTATTTGACCACTGCATTAATTTTAACCAAAGATTCCTCTCATCAAATGAAACACTTTTTTCATTTTACATTTTTCCAAATTCAACTCAGGTAAAAAGATACAGGCTGTTGAAATTTTGAAAAAAAATCAGTTTTTATTTTGTAGCTTTGACATCCTTTTTTCGAATAAAATGAATGTTGGCGTAAAATTTCCTATAACTATGATACATATTTTCCAAATATTAGCTATTTTCTACTTCTACTGGTTTTCTAGTTATGGACTCGTGGATTCATAAAACTAAACGGAATTAGCATAAAGAAAGCATATAAAGTTTTTCTTGAGTCATTTCAAGAATATTCCATCGTTTTAGAACATTATATTGTTCTTCATCATTTCTCCTCAAACGCACCGTTTTCGAAATATTCTTCATTGAATGTTTTGAAATGGAAAACTCCAGAAATTTCACTACTTTTATGGATCCGTCCCTGAGCGTTGGAATCCCGAATCAAGCTGTAAACCATGTTACCATGCCTTATTCTCGTCCGCCAACAATGTCATAGATAATTTATATGCGGGAGTGTATTAGCACATTGTGAAATCTTTAAACGCTTGTAACTTTTTACCTGAGCCGAATCTGGAAAAATGGTAAATGAAAAAAGTGTTTCATTTGATGAGAGGAATCTTTGGTTAAAATTAATGCAGTGTTCAAAGACTCACCCTGTATATTCACAAATTCACGATTCGGATACTTGTTTTCCAACAGAAAATATTTTCGAAGTACGAATTATAAACAAACTAGAAAAGAAATAAATTGGACATATCTCTAATTGCTAGAGAAGATGACATTTATGAACAGTGAACATAGTTAGAACACAGACAGATAGAACTCGCATTCTGTGAAAACATAGAAGTACGATGGATTATTGTTATTTTGAAAAATCATATCTCCAGAAGTATTAGCTTGTTAGAGTTGAAAATGAGATCAATGGATTCTTATGATGAAACTGCATCTCAAGAAAAATTTGAAATTTGTAATGTAAATAAAATTTGTTTTCGTTACTCCGAAACCACCTGACCGATTTTGCCCAATAACGAACTTAAACGATATATTTATCCCCCAAACCTATTCTGAAAATATCAACTGTCTAGCTCATTCCATTCGAGAGTTATCGTAGTTACGGCCAGCCGGACAGAATCGATTTCGACCACTGAT
Source organism: Halyzia sedecimguttata (assembly GCA_937662695.2). NCBI lineage: Eukaryota > Metazoa > Arthropoda > Insecta > Coleoptera > Coccinellidae > Halyzia > Halyzia sedecimguttata. The sequence continues at coordinate 76,783,896 of OW569414.2, forward strand.
TCTTGATCAGTGGGTCAAACCAAAACTTTCAAGACCATTTTCAGCCAAAAATTCGAAAATTACAGACTGGTGGGCAAATCGATAAGCACTCTGCTCCGAGGAACACGGGCGCCAAAAAGAATTCTGAGGAAGTGTCTGAAGAAGGAGTCTGATATAGACTCCGAAACATTACGAAATAGTTGTTTCATCGATTATGTTGTTTCGTTAGGCAAAATTGTTCGATAAATTGCTTCTGACAAATATCTTGTGTTTCATACGCCGTTTTTGCGCGCATGTTCTATTGTCCATTCTCCTGTGTTGGAAACTGTCAATCGAATTTACAACCAATTTTTGGCGCTCTTGTTCCTCGGAACAGAGTGCTTATCAATTTGACCAAATGTCTGTAATTTTCGAATTTTTGGCTGAAAATGGTCTTAAACGATTTGGTTCGACTCACTGATCAAGAATCCGAGGTCGAAATCGATTCTGTCCGGCTGGTCCGGCCGGCCGTAGGCACGTTAACTCTCGAATGAAAGGAGTTAGAGGATTGATATTTGCAAGGTGGGTTTGGAGCGTAAATATCTCGGACGAGTACGTTAATGGGCGAAATCCATCAAGCGGTTTCGGAGTTATGGCCCTTTTTAGTAAAAACATTTTTATGAATATTTCCTAAACCGATCGAGTGATCTATCTGAAATTTAGCATCAAATTGTAGAAGCAGGACTTTTATACGCATGTGAAGTTTAGTATTGATCAGGGTACCGCAAAGTGTAAAAGAACATTTTTGAAAATTTTAAAAAAAAATTCTACAATAACTCTCGAACGGAATGAGCTAGGCAGTTGAAATTTTCAGATTAGGTTAGGGAGATGAATATCTCGGTTAAGTTCGTTATTGGGCAAAATCGGCCTGATGGTTTCGGAGTAACGAAAAAAAAAATTCTTTTTACATTACAAATTTCAAAATTTTTTTTTTTCAAGATGCTGTTTCACCATAAAAATCCATTGATATCATCTTCAACTCCAACAAGCTAATACTTTCGGAGATATGATTTTTCGAAATTTCAATAATGAATCGTACTTCTATGTTTTCACAGAATGTTATAATTATTCTATCTAAGCTTTATTATATGATCTGTGTTCATACTCATACATGTCATCCTGTTCTATAAGAGAGAGTCAAATTTATTTCAGCTATTTTAATTTGATTTCTTCCATGGTGCAGTTCTCATTCTCAGATTGCTCATTTAATCTTGATAAATAAACTATTATTTGAATTGAATTTCCTTTATGATGCAGTTCTATCATAAGAATACATTTATATAATTCCCAACTCTGAGAAACCAATACTTTCGGAGATATAATTTGTCTGTTTGAACAAGAGCGCCAGATAGCTCCTGTCCAAAGGGCTTGAACCAATTTTTTTCAACAAAATACAAGTTGACTCCTTACGCAGAAGAAATTCACATACATTTTTCATAGATATTTTTCAGTGTTTTGGAGAGAAAACCCAGAAAGAAACCAGTTAATAATGAATATACCTCCCACAGTATCCTTCAATGATTACTTAACTAGGAGTCCTTACACCATAGATTTAGAAATCGTAGTCTGTTGGAAAGGACCCTTCGTATAGTATGTTCCAATAAATTACGCTCGTGTATCAAAATTACCAGATAATTTTGCATTTCAGCGTGTTGCCAAAATATGAAAATAACACTCAGTTTTGGCCAACATGCTGTCATGCAAAATCATCGGTAATTTTAATGCACTAGTGCAATTAGTCTACCGTCGATATATACAGGAAGTTTTTCGCTGTACATTTACAAATTTTATTATTCGATAAAATAATTTTAACGATCGCTTTCATCACACCTCGAGAACCATTAATCGCAGAAAATTACTATAAATAATTTCATATTGAGCATTATCACGGTGATAAATTAAAATACATAGGTATGTTATGATTCTGTTAGTGTTAACATGAGTAGTTTGACTCTGAAATACTTTAGCCGCTCCATAATTCGGTCTGTCTGCGAAATTGCCCAATATGCAATCAACCTTTCCAGTATTTCAGGTTTACATTGACTAGCGTTGATAATTGGGGGTATTCTAAGAGCTCATAATCCCCGTTGTGGTTCATTATTATTATTTTTTTTTCCGCTCGAGAGGAACAACCTTTTATAGGCCCACCCTGAGAAGGTCCGCTTCTCTCAGGAGTGTGAGACTCCAGTTATTGATTGGTTACTCACTAAAAAACCTCTCGCACGCTCCTTGGAGTAGTTCTTCGTCCTGCCCTTACAGCGTCCCTAATAATAAGTAATTTAAAAAAATAATTAATGAAAGAGATGAGCTGCAAGCGGCCTTCACAGTTGATAGGATCTGATGACTCGAAGTGATCCGAGCAACACCGCCTTCTGAATTCTGTGTACTAAATCCTAGGCCAAAGATTTGCAGGCCGGAAAAATCAATATCCTTATGACCATTTCGAACGTTTGTTGATGGTGGTGGTATTCCAATCTTTGTCAACCTCTGCCTCCCTGCGTTCGTGGAAGGTATATCCTTTGAATCGAGCAGTTGGGATGCAGGCTACGATTCATGTTCATCACTTTACGAGTTATTGATAGCTCGGGAATTTAATTCACTGCCCATAGTGTCCTTTGAACTATCCCGAATGAGTAGGTGATTATCGGGACTGCCAAGCTGTTCGTAGCTGATACTTTATTTTTCTCGGAAAGCTTGGTTATTATTATTATTTCTTCAATGATGATTTTTTTTAAATTATCCATAATATTATTTCCTGCACAGTGTGGAAAAATTCTCTGATGTGTTCAACGGTTTGCAGTGATGGACTAACTTTAAAAATTGGATCAAGCACTGACGTGAAGTCAGGTGCTTTTGCGCGCATGTTCTATTGTTCAGTCTCCTGTATTGGACACTCTTAATCCAATTCACAACGGTAAATTAATGGCTAACAAAATAATTAATAACTTTCGGAGATATGATTTCTCAAAATTTCAATATTAAATCTCTATGATTTCACAGAACTCTGTATCGAAAATTAACGGCCATATCTATGAATTTAATCTGTGTCCATACATGTCATCATTTCCATCTCATCTACAGATAAGAGACATGTCAAAGAAAGTTTGATTGAATGCAAAATGACCAGTGGATGACGATGGAAATAAAAACTTTGGTAAGTTAATCAAATTGGGTTCAGAATACCTCCAGTAAAAACAAAATTGGAATATTGACTAAGTTTCAATTGTTATAATATAATTATTTATTTAATTATAATATGATATTATAACAATTATAGTTTAAATTCTTTTCTGATGTTTGAAGTAGCCAAAGCTACTGTCCACAATGATTTTCCACTTCTTGTGCGTATGTTCTGGGGAACATCGTGTCATCATTTCTCGCAAATGTCTGTAATTTTCGATTTTTTTGCCGAAAATGGTCTCAAACGATTAGGTTCAACTTCCTGATGAAGAATTTGAGGTCTAATTTTATTCTATTCGGCCGGCCGGTCGTCCGTTGCCACGATAACTTGAGAACGGAAAGAGATAGCGACTTGAAATTCTCAGGGTAAGTGACGTATTCCAATACGACGGACAAGTTCGTTAATGGGCATAATCGGCCCAACGGTTTCCGAGTAGTAATTTTGTTTACAACAAATGCGATCGAATTGAAACTTGGCGAGTAGTTGTAGAATACAAGAATAAGAACGTTCGTGAAATTTTGTGAGAATCGTGTCAATAGAAAAAATTTTTAAAATTATTAAAAAATATTATTTATGACACGATGAATGAACCTGAGAACGGAAAGAGATAGCCCGCCGTATTCACAAAGCATTGTTAAGTGTTGCAATCTCCGTTAAGTCCTAACTGAGGTACTCAGTTAAGGATAAATATGAATCGCAACCTCAGTTAACGTATTTAACGTTGGTGAAACAGGCTTGTTTTTCCACCTTTATTCCTTATTGTCCCTTATTATCCCCAATTTATCCTTAACTGAGAACCTCAGTTAGGACTTAACGGAGATTGATTGCTTTGTGAATATGGCGGTATGACTTGAAATTTTCAGGCTAGCTTGTGCATCTGAATACGACATTTGAGTTTATTTATAATCGGCCAAATGGTTTTATATCGAATCTATATTGTTGGAGATCCAAGCAGCCTCGTGTGAGTTCAGTATACCTAGATGGATGACCGTTGCCGCGATAACTTTCGAAGGAAAGGAGATAGGGACTTCCAATTTTCAGGGTAGGTTGCGCATCCAAATAGGAGCGTTAAGTTCGTTTTTGGGCATAATTGTTCCAACCGGTTCGGAGTTATACCCACGTGGAATATTATTTCCTCGATAACTCAAAAAATATAGACTCGATCGAACTGAACCTTGGGTACTAGTTGTAGAATATGGACATACAACCGTCTTTAAAGTTTTGTCAGGAACGTAATCCTTGAAAATTTCGAAAAAATTGCCGAAAAAAAAATTGGGTCAAGTACTGACGTTAAGTCAGGAGCTTTTTCGCGTATGTTCTATTGTCTATTTTCAATGAGTACGTTTCTCACAAAATTTTACACACGGTTTAATGTCAATATTCTACAACTAGTTACCAAGTCGCATCGCAAGAAAAGTTTGACGGCGAACTGTGTTTGAAGAATCTTCACGATTTCAGTTAGTTATACAAAGAATAAGGTATCAAGTCTTCATAGATTACTTATTAGTCTTTGTTCGGTAATCAATTTACAAAGAAGATAAAACATTCATTGATTTATTTAATTCTATCGAAATCGAATCATCGTACCAAAAATTTTAATCCGTACTCCATAAACAATGAATGACGTATTTTTATTCACAACTTATCAAAAGACTTATTGCAACAATAAACCAACTGAAAGATGAATGTTATCGTTCATCGGTCATGCCATAACTCACCGGACAGATATAAAAAAAAAATTGGTTCAAGCCCTGTGGACAGGAGCTTTGGCGCTCTTGTTCAAACTTTGACAAATCATATCTCCGAAATTATTGGTCTCTGGGAATGATATAAATGGATTCTTACGATAGAACTGCATTAAATTCAAACAGATCGATTCTCCCCAATAACGAACTTATCCGAGATTTTCATTCCTCAAATCTGCTCTGAAAATTATATTATATCAATATAAACTTAGACAATATTGCAGTTTTCTTTTTACTGGAGATATTCTGAACACAATTTGATTATGTATCTTACCAAAGAAAATATTTCCATCATCATATTATGTGTTATCCACGGGCATTATATTATCACCTTAAAAGTATAATATCATATCATCCTCATAATTCTACGATAGCTGAGGTTATTTCATTGGTCATTTTGCTTTCAATCATACTTTGTTTTCTAGAACAGGAGGTGTATTTTAGATCAAAAATAACGAGCCAGAAATTATTTTGTCATTTATCTCTCATAAGAAAATAAGATGACATGTAGAAACACAGATCGTATAATAATTCATAGATAGAATTATTAAGTACAGCATTCTGTGAAATCATAGAACTACGATTCATTATTGAAAATTCGAAAAATCATATCTCCGAAAGTATTACCTTGTTGGAGTTGAAAATTATATCAATGGATTTTTATGGTGAAACTGCATCTTAAAAAAAAATTGAAATTTTTAATGTAAAAAGAAATATTTTTTTTTCGTTACTCCGAAACCATCAGGCTGATATTTATCTCCCAAACCTACTCCGAAAATGCCAACTGCCTAGCTCATTATGTTCGATAGTTATTGTGGAAATCAAATTTAAAAAAAATTTTTTCGCCACTTTGCGGCAATCCGATCAATACAAAACTTCGCATGCATATAAAAGTCATGATTCTACAATTTGATGCTAAATTTCAGATACATCGAGTGATTTGTCCCGGAGATATTCATAAAAAATGTTTTGACTAAAAACGGCCATAACTCCGAAACCGCTTGTTGAATTTTGCCCGTTAACGAACTCGTTTGAGATATTTACGCTCCAAACCTACCCTCAAATATCAACCCTCTAACTTCTTTCGTTCGAAAGTTATCGTGCCTCCGGCCGGACAGAATTGATTTCGACCACATATTCTTGATCGGTGAGTCGAACCAAATCGTTTAGGTCCATTTTCATCCAAAAATTCTAAAATTACAGACATTTGGGCAAATTGATAAGCACTCTGTACCGAGGAACAAGAGCCCCAAAAATTGTAATCCGTAGTCCATAAACAATGACGTATTTTCATTCACAATTTATCAAAGACCTATTGCAACAATCAACCAACTGAAAGATGAATGTTATCGTTAATCTGTCAAGCCATAACTCACCGGAAAAATATAGGAAAAACACAGGACTCACCTCAGAAAATTCGAAAAACCTCGAGACAAATTCCCCGGCTTTTAACCTGTGTACAGATTCACTTTCAACACCAGAAATCAACAACAAACATGCGATATTTCGGACATTCGCGCGCGTTCCTTGACGTCTTGATTGTTGCACGAACCCAACGGCGTCGCGACAATGACTACCTACCTACCCAGTTTGATTCGGATAATCATTCAGGTTGTTCCCTCTATTCGCGATCGAAGTTCACGAGTACGCAATCTGCCTGGAATGGCAAGACCTGGGGAATTTTACAGAAGACCGATGGATGTTTCTTATACGGCGTGTTCATGGGTCAATTAGCAATGTTTTGTATTGTGATATCAAGGATGTGTCCAAATTTTGTTCATTCCATTGTCTCTTTCGCTGATTCCGAATGAAGATGTGCTCGTATTTTGCTTACGTATTGGACAATGAGACCAATATTACTGCATGTCGAATTACGGAAATATTTATCAACTCCTCTACAAATGGTTGTTATTATTTGTTTGTCCGCGTGAGAGGAAGAACCTTTTATAGGCTTATCCTGAAAGGGTCAAATCCCTCAGGAAAGTGAGACTCCAGTTGTTGTTTGGTTTACTCACTAAAATACCTCTCGCACGTTCCTTGGAGTAGTTATTCGTCCTGCCCTTACAGCGTCCTTTAACAAAAGAGATGAGCTGCAAGCTGCTTTCACAGTTGATGTGACCTGATGACTCGAAGTGATCCGAACAAAACCGCTTTCTGCATTCTGTGCGCTAAATCCTCGGCCAGAGATTTGCAGGCCGGAATAATCTGCAATTCTTTCACGAATAGTTCGCTCTCATTCCTCCCAGAAGTCCTATGATGAGTACGACAATCCTAACTTTATGCCTTGGGTACAGGATACCCAGTTCGAACATTAAATCCTTGTATTTTTCTCTCTTCTCTTCTTCTTTCATCGCCACATTATTTTCGGCAGGGGAGGAAAACTCGACGACAAACGATTCCTTGAGCTCTTGTGTAGCAGGACTATATCTGTCTTTATGGCGTGTATCTGCCGAGTTGTTGGATTAGCATAGTTCCATTAGATGCGAGCTCTGTATTTTTCCACAACTGCTTCAATCTCCAGAGGTACATATGGTTCTTTGTCTATACCATAAACTTTTCTCGGATGGAAGTGGATAATTAGGAGTGCCGCATTGTGTCTGTCTTTCCACAATAACAGTTTCCTGTTAGCTGTGGAATGCTCTGCACGTTGTTGGGTTGTCCACTCTCATGATGTTCTTTTTATACCATCTGGTATTTATCACCCCATCTTGACAAGCCTTCACAAATCCCTTCGTTTCCGATTTGAACCCAGCGGACTTCAAAAAGGTGAAGGATAATTCTTGCGATAGGCCCTGAACTTCCAAAATCCTGAAATATATGGAGTGCAGGTGTCTACTCGCACTCACTTGATCTTCTAGTAGTGTCTTCGGTTGTGCCTGTCTGATCTCGCTGCCTGCTCTTCTTTGGTCTGTTAGCGTGATAGGTGTTCCAGCTAGCTCATGATCGATGAATATTCCAGTTATACTGAGCTTCTCCAAAGCTCTCTGACCAGCCCTAAATAGGAAAGCTCCTTGGTTCCTAATTTTATGATGAGCCACTATTTGCAGAAGCGGGACTTCACTTCTCAATATCCTTATTGCCATTACCAACGTTTGTGTTCCAAACTTTGCCTTAAGTACCTACTTATTATTTTTGGCGCTCTTGTTCCTCGGAACAGAGTACTTATCAATTTGCCCAAATATCTGTAATTTTCGAATTTTTGGTTGGAAATGGTCTTAAAGAATTTGGTTCGACTCACTGATCAAGAATCCGTGGTCGAAATAATTCTGTCCGGCCGGCCGTTAACACGATAACTCTCGAACGAAAGGAGTTAGAGGATTGAATTTTGCAGGGTAGGTTTGGAGTTATGGCCGTTTTTAGAAAAAAAATTATTAATATTACCGAAACTGATCACTCGATATGTCTGAAATTTAGCATCAAATTGTAGAATAATGACCTTTATATGCATGCGAAGTTTTGTATTGATCAGGTAGCCGTAAAATGTAAAAAAAAAATTTTAATTTTGTTTTTACTATAACTCTCGGACAGAATGAGCTAGGCAGTTGGCATTTTCGGAGTAGGTTTGGGGGATAAATATCTCAGTTAAGTTCGTTATTGGACTAAATCAACCCAGTTATTATATCTATGAATTATTATATGATCTATGTTCTTACATGTCATCTTATTTTCCTATGAGAGATAAATGTAAAAAATATTTGTGGCTCGTTATTCTTGATATAAAATACACCTCCTGTTCTAGAAAACAAAGTATGATTGAATGCAAAATGACCAATGAAAAAACCTCAGCTATCGTAGAAATATGAGGATGAAATGATATTATACTTTTAAGGTGATAATATAATGCCCGTGGCTAATCCATATGATGATGGAAATATATTCTTTGGTAAGATACAGAATCAAATTGGGTTCAAAATATCTTTAGTAAAAACAGAACTGCAATATTGTGTAAGTTTTAATTGATATACTATAATCTTCAGAGTAGATTTGAGGAATGAATTTTTCGGATAAGTTTGTTATTGGGGAGAATCGGTCTGTTTCAATTTAATTTAATTCATGATGCAGTTCTATAGTAACAATCCATTTATATCATTCCCAGAGACCAATAATTTCGGAGATATGATTTGTCAAACTTTGAACAAGAGCGCCAAAGCTCTTGTCCACAGGGCTTGAACCTATTTTTTTTCCGCTTGAGAGGAAAAACCCTGAGTGGGTCCGCTCTTTTCTCCGATGTGTGAGACTCCAGTTTTTGTTTGGTTACTCACTAAAAAACTTCCCGCATGTTCCTTATAGTAGTTCTACGTTCTGCATCAACAAGAGAAATGAGATAACTCAACTTAGTGACCCAAGCTCCTGGGAGGTTCAAAGGGATCTCTTTGGGGAAGACCTGGGAGGGTCAGTATAATCATAATCATGTCTATAGCACGCGCCAAAATGCAGATTGACTTCACTATAAAAGAAAAAGTCTAAACACGCGCGCAAAAAGCATTGAGTTTGGCGCGCGTGCTCTAAATAAATAAATTAATAATTTATTGATTCTTTAGGAAATAATTATGATTATACTGCCCCTCCTAGGTCTTCCCCAAGGAGATCCTTCTAGGAGCTTGTGCGACTAAGGAGTGTGTTAATTTTTGACCCGACATTGAATTATGTCCACTACCCTTTTAATAGATCCCTTAGGGCCGGTTTCCCAATTGCGAGTTAACTCGAGGTTGCGCGTAACCCGAGTGTTACGCATTCATGAATATCGCTAAATACATGCGCAACTCGCAACCTCGAGTTAACTCGCAATTGAGAAACTGGCCTTAGTCATCGGTCATCGGTTTATGACTAAGACGGAGGTTACACGGTCGTCACGGTCCGGTCAGTCTGGTACTCTGGTATCATTCTCGTATCAATCTAACATCAGTACAGGGCCGTCGCTAGCGGGGGCGGGGGAGAGGGAGGGGAGCCTCCCCCCCGGATCATATCACAAAGGGCGCCATTGACCGCTGATAGTTGAAAAATGGGTTCAAGCGTTAACACCGAAATAATAAGGACCGACGACTCTCGCGTGACGTCACTACAGGGAGGCAGCGCGTTGTGCCGGAGTACCTTATACTATATCAGAGTTTTGCGTTGTTTTAACGTTAAAAAGGAGGTTTTTTCAAAATTATTGAAGGGCTTTTTGTTTAAAGAGGGTACCAGTCGTCAACTGAGCCCTTATATTCGCACCCCATTCGATTTGATCATGGAAAAACGAAGTTTCAAAGCAAAAACCATACAACAACAATACTTTAACTTTTCTTATCAGTAGTAATAACCCAAGGACATTGATAATTGTTCGAAAAAATTTTATGACAGATTTCGAAAGCTTGTTGCTTGGAAACAGATCGACGCCGTAGGCGGAGATCTGTTGCCTACAAGCAACAAGCTTGAGAAAGTCGTCATAAAATTTTTGAGCATTTATCAATGTCCGAGGGTTATTCGGATAGAAAATGTTTTGCTTACTTGTTATATTCCACATGGTTTTGACCGTACTTTCTTTGAACTCTGTACCATCTTTTTTCCTCATGTTCACAGCCCAATCCTTTAAAATCAACGCCAATTCTTCCGCCGTCCGATTTCCATCTAATTGATACTTTCTATCGTTGCAGAAGTCCATAAATGCTTTCCATACAAATTTCTTACTGTAAACGGTGTTTTTGGGTATATTCGATTCAATAATTTCATTAATATTCTCGTCAGTATTACAACCAAATCGTGACATTTCGAAATATTAAATATTTGAAACTTCATAATCGAAATAAATCAATATATGTTCATAGCAACGTGAAAACAGCCCATGGTCTGTTATCGATGTAATGTTGACATGATTGGGTGAAATTGTTCATATGATACAAAATGAGGAAATTTGATTGGTTGTTGGAACTGTCAAAAAATTTTCAGCAAAATTACTCATTGCTTTGCTGTTTACAGCATTATTGTCACTAATAACGCAAAATACCTTGTATCCAATTTCCTCTAACTTAATTATGACTTTCTTTATTAATGAATACAACATAAGATGGTCAACTTTAGAGGTAGGACCAATATGAACAACTTCTTTTACGTTTGACATAGTGCTGGATATCATAAAAAACAAGCACTGACGTGAAGTCAGGAGCTTTTGCGCGTATGTTCTATTGTCCATTCTCCTGTATTGGACACTTTTAATCGAATTTACCATGGTGAATTCTATTGTCTATTCTCCTGTATTGGACAGCCTTAATCGAATTCACCATGGTAAATTCGATTAAGAGTGTCTCATACAGGAGAACAGACAATAGAATTCACCATGGTAAATTCGATTAAGAGTGTTCAATACAGGAAAATGGACAATTGAACATACGCGCAAAAGCTCCTGAATTCACGAAAAAAAATTAGTTCAAGCACTGACGTGAAGTCAGGAGCTTTTGCGCGTATGTTCTATTGTCCATTCTCCTGTATTGAACACTCTCAATCGAATTTACCATGGTGAATTCTATTGTCTGTTCTTCTGTATGAGGCACTCTTAATCGAATTTACCATGGTGAATTCGATTAAGGCTGTCCAATACAGGAGAATAGACAATAGAATTCACCATGGTAAATTCGATTAAAAGTGTCCAATACAGGAGAATGGACAAAAGAACATACGCGCAAAAGCTCCTGACATCACGTCAGTGCTTGAACCAATTTTTTTCTTTTTTTAATTTTCTAGTTATACCATCCTCACGAAATTCAGCAAGAATTATCGCATTGGTATTCTACAACTAATAACCTTGTTTGAATTCAATCGGTTTCGTATTCTTCGAGTTAATGAGGAACAAAAAACAACCAAATTTCAGAAAATTTTCAGATGGCTATAACTCTAAAACCGTTTGGCCGGTTATGCTTATAAACGAACTCAAGTGTCGTATTCAGATGCACAACCTAACCTGAAAATTTCAAGCCGCTATCTCTTTCCGTTCTCAGGTTATCGTGTCATAAATTATATTTTTTAATAATTTTTTTAAAATTTTCTAGTGACACGATTCTCACAAAATTTCACAAACGTGCTTAGGTTTATATGCTACAACTATTCAGCAAGTTTAAATCCGATCGGATTAATTTTGGTTGTAAAGAAAATTATTACTCGGAATCCATTGGGCCGATTATACCCATTAACGAACTTGTCCGTCGTATTGGGATGCGCCACCTACCCTGAAAATTTCAAGTCGCTAGCTCTTTCCATTTTCAAGTTATCGTGGCAACGGCCGGACGGCACCACAGAATTAAATTTCACATTTGGGCAAAATGATAACGCCATGTTCCCCAGAACATACGCGCAAAAAATGTGTTTATTTACGACATCACATTAGAAATCTCTAAAATTATCAGTGTTTCTTCAACACATTAGGCATGTATTATACATATAAACCTTCCTATTGAATCACTCTATCTATTAAAAAAATTGGTTCAAGCACTGACGTGAATTCAGGAGCTTTTGCGCGTATGTTCTATTGTCCATTCTTCTGTATTGGACACCCTTAATCGAATTTACCATGGTAAATTATGTTGTCCATTCTCCTGTATTGGACACTCTTAATTCGCAAAAGCTTCTGACTTCACGTCAGTGCTTGAAGCAATTTTTTTTTTCGTGATTTTTTTGAAATTTTTTAGGGGTGCGGTTCTTAAAATAATTTTTTTCGTCATTTTTTTCAAATTTTCAAGGGGTACGGTTCTTACAAAATTTTAAACACGTCTTTATGATGATTTTCTACTACTAGTTACCAAGCTCCAATTCATCGAATATTTATTTTTTGAGTTATCAAGGAAATAATATTCCAGGTGGGTATAACTCGGAAACCGTTTAACCGATTATGCCCAAAAACGAACTCAACTCTCCCTTTCGGATACGCAACCTACCCTGAAAATTGCAAGTCCCTATCTCCTTTCTTTCGAAAGTTATCGAGGCAACTGACACCCATCTACTGAACTCACACAAGAATGCTCGAATCTCCAACAATATTCAACCGATCGTGTTGAAACTTAAAACTTGGCAGTAGAGTTAGATTATGAAGGCTTTTCCAAAATTTCAGCAATTTCAAAAGAATAGTTACTGATATATAGAATTTTTTTTTTCAATTTTCAATGATGTTTTTAAAATTTTTCACAAATACTATCCTCACGAAATTTTGCAAGAATTTTCGCGTTGGCATTCTACAACTAATTACCATGTTTGAATTCAATCGGTTAAGTATTTTTCGAGTTAATGAGGAACGAAAAACAACCAAATTTCAGATGACTATAACTCTAAAACCGTTTGGCCGATTATGCTCATAAACAAACTGAAATGTCGCGTTCTGGTGCACATTCTAACCTGAAAACTTCAAGCCGCTATCTCTTTCCGTTCTCAAGTTATCGTGACAACAATAATTTTTAATAATTTTTTTTTAATTTTCTAGCCATACGATTCGCACAAAATTTCACAAACGTGCTTAGGTTCATATTCTACAACTACTCACCAAGTTTCAATTCGATCGGATTTATATTGGTTGAAAACAAAATTATTACTCGTAAACCACTCGGCCGATTATGCCCATTAACGAACTTGTCCGTCGTATTGGGATACGCCACCCACCCTGAAAATTTTAAGTCGCTAGCTCCTTTTGTTCTCAAGTTATCGTGGCAACGGCCGGACGGCCGGCCGGACAGAATCAAATTTGACCTCGAATTCTTCATTGGGGAGTCGAACTCAATCGTTTGAGACCATTTTCGTCAAAAAATTTGAAAGTTACAGACATTTGGGCAAAACTATAACGCGTGTGTTCCCAGAACATACGCGCAAAAATGGGTTCAAGCCCTGTGGACAGGAGCTTTCTGGCGCTCTAGTTCAAACAGACAAATTATATCTCCGAAAGTATTGGTTTCTCAGAGTTGGGAATTAAATCAATGTATTCTTATGAAAGAATTGCATCATAAAGGAAATTAAATTCAAATAATAGTTTATTTATCAAGATTAAATGAGCAATCTGAGAATGAGAACTGCACCATGGAAGAAATCAAATTAAAATAGCTGAAATGAATTTGACTCTTTCTTATAGAACAGGATGAAATGTACGAGTATGAACACAGATCATATAATGAAGCTTAGATAGAATAATTATAGCATTCTGTGAAAACATAGAAGTACGTACGATTCATTATTGAAATTTAGAAAAATCATATCTCCGAAAGTATTGTTGGAGTTGAAAATGATATCGATGGATTTTAATGGTGAAAATGCATCTTAAATAAAAATTACAGACATTTGGGCAAATTGATAAGCACTCAGTTCCGAGGAACTAGAGCGCCAAAAAGTTTAATTCCCTTTCCGGGATTGGAGCCCGCCTTCTCTCGTTTCGAAACCGAATACCCGACGGCCTAGACCAACCGGCTATCGGGCTCCACGTACGATTTTTTCGATCTCCGGTATTAGAATGAAACGTCGGTACTTACCTGGGATATATATTCTTGATTTTCACTTTTCGACATAAAATCGCCACATGGGGGTTTATTTGACGGTTTTTTACCCTTGTCTCTCTAAGTCGATTTTGACGTTTCTCGAAACAACTATTAGCAAGGAATTACACAATGTCATGTCTCAGGAAAATAAGTTGACATTATGACAATTCATATACTTATATAATAATTATATAATTCTGTGAGAACGTTGAGATACGATTTATTATTGAAATTTTGAAAATTCATATCTCCGAAAGTATTAGCTTGTTAGAGTTAAAAATGATATCATTGGATTCTTATGATAAAACTGCTTATTGAAAAAAAATTAATTTGGAATTTGTTTTGTAAAAGAAAAATTTTTTTTTGTTACTCCGAAATCATCTGTTCGATTTTGCCCAATAACTTAGCCGAGATATTTATCTCCCAAACCTACTCTGTAAATTTCAACTGTCTAGCTCATTCCGTTCGAGAGTTATCGTGCCTACGGCCGGCCGGACTGGCCGGACAGAATGAATTTCGACCACGGATTCTTGATCAGTGAGTCGAACCAAAACGTTTAAGACCATTTTCATCGAAAAATTCGAAAAGTACAGACATTTGGGCAAATTGATAAGCACTCGGTTCCGAGGAACTAGAGCGCCAAAAAAACCGCATCAAAATCCTTCACGTAGTTTTAAAGATCTAAGCATACATAGGAACAGACAGACAGCGGGAAGAGACTTTGTTTTATACTATGTAAGGATACGATTTGAAAAGGTGGATTGAGTTTTTCCAAACCGATTTAATGTGCATACCAAATACGCATTGAGAGTAGATTTAAGAGAAACAAATTTCAGAAGCACCAACACCAAATTTATTAGTTTGACAAATCTGATAAACTAACCATCCTGTTTTGAGGTTACGTTGTTCGTAATTCCTAAGCTGGAAGATTGAAATAAATCTCTTGAGATAATAATGATATCATGTATTGTTCGAGGTAACTTTTTCCATTAGTTATAATCGTTTTCTTCTAATTTTCTGGATTAATTTTTTACGATTTGCTCTTTCAATCGTTGAAACCACCCAGAATAGGTTAATTCCTTGCGAAATTATGGTGTTCTTCATCATTTTTTAAGATTTTTACAATAATTTTCTTTTCTTAATTTCTATTTTTAATTTTTTTCAATCTTCCCATGTTGGCTACGCGATCGTAGAATAAAGCCGAATTACAGAAAACTAGTTTCAGATAAGGCATATAAACTCTCAAACCATATTTCATCTAATTCGCATCAAAATGTGCGCATGGATTCAATACGGCTCGAGAAGATGCATGTAAACGCAGTAATTGATTGATTACCGCTACATTTTTGACACTCTGTAGTATATTATTCGGACGAACGAGTGCCATATAGATCCAGAAGCCACGTCACTTCCCTCATAATTGAATTTTTCTACAAACGTCAAAAAATGACAAGGTTCGCGCATTGAAAACAATATGCGAAGTGACCCTTTTTTTCATTTTCCTTCGTTACCATGACACCGTGCGCGAAGTAGTGTGCGAAGTACTTACTTCGCACACTGCATGTAAACTATATGGAGTTTTTATATTTTAACCTTTTTGTTCCTCAATCAAACAAACAAATGCCATTTTATTTTCATAGTTACAGTATTTACTTGATTTGGAAAAACATTTTAAGCCAGTTCAATACTATTTTTCATATTAAGCTATGCATGTTACTTATTTTAGAACAATATTTTTGGCGTTTGTAGAAAAAATTTTGTTTGCATCTCATGCGCGAAATACTTTGGTGATCTCGACTATTTTTTTAACTCGGCTGCGCCTCGTTAAAAAAATCAGTTCTCGATCACCAAAGTAGCATTTCGCGCACTAGATACAAAAATAACTATTATGAATTATAAGTCATTAGAAACGTTCAATTTGGGAAATATAAATTTTTTCGTTGAACTATTCGAAACCAAAAGTATATTATTGCGCGTATGTTCTGGGGAACATCGCGTTATCATTTTGCCCAAGTGTCTGTAACTTTCGAATTTTTTCACGGAAATGGTCTCAAACGATTTGGTTCGACTCCTCAATGAAGAATTCGAGGTCAAATTTGATTCTGTCCGGCCGGCCGTCCGGCCGTTGCCACGATAACTTGAGAACAGAAAGAGCTAGCGACTTGAAATTTTCAGGGTAGGTGGCGCATCCCAATACGATGGACAAGTTCGTTAATGGGCATAATCGGCCCAATGGTTTCCGAGTAATAATTTTGTTTTCAACCAATATAAATCCGATCGGATTGAAACTTGGTGAGTAGTTGTAGAATATGAACCTAAGCACGTTTGTGAAATTTTGTGAGGATCGCATGGCTAGAAAATTATTAAAAAATTATTAAAAAATATTTTTGTTGTCACGATAACCTGAGAACGGAAAGAGATAGCGGCTTGAAGTTTTCAGATTAGGTTGTGCATTCGAATGCGCCATTCGAGTTTGTTTATAAGCATAATCGGCCAAACGGTTTTAGAGTTATAGCCATCTGAAATTTGGTTGTTTTTTGTTCCTCATTAACTCGATAAATGCAAAACCGATTGAATTCAAACATGGTGATTAGTTGTAGAATGCCAACGCGAACATTCTTGCAAAATTTCGTGAGGATAGTATCTGTAGAAAATTTTTAAGAAATCATTGAAAATTGGATAAAAAATTCTATATATCAGTAACTATTCGTCTGAAATTGCTGAAATTCGAATTTACCATGGTAAATTCGAATTAAGAGTGTCCAATACAGGAGAATGGACAACATAATTTACCATGGTAAATTCGATTAAGGGTGTCCAATACAGAAGAATGGACATATGCGCAAAAGCTCCTGACTTCACGTCAGTGCTTGAACCAATTTTTTTTTTAAGCATACATTAAGCCAACATGCGGCAATCGTACTAATACAGTAATATTTCCTTTTTTCTGTTGACAAGGAAGCGAAGTCTCCAAAATGTTTTCAAGGTTTTGAACATTTTCTTTCGAAATAGATAATACCCTTTATAGATACGAGATGTTATTCCTAATGATAGACTCTTTCGGTGCAAAAAACTCACCATTAATGTTCTTGTATTGGTAACCATCACCTATAATGATGATTGGTGGTTTTATAATGCAACATTAGATATAAAACTTTAATTGTTCGAATCACCTTCAGTTTTTTTCGGCACGGTGAGTTTGGTACTCAGTGTGTTCAAATTAATACGTTCAAATTCATCAGCTTTGTAATGATCATTGTAATCGGAAAAGATACATCGTGTGTTAGTCTAGTCAACAAGTGCTTTTCAGGTAGTGATGTGAAATACTCGAGTTTTTAAGTAAAGGACAAATATCCTGGAAAAATGTCCGAAACTTTCACCCAAGGTCGAGCATTTTGAGTATTTAAGTATTTACGGACATTGCGGAAAAATATGACAATCGTCACATGTTAAGTTAAAATATCAGGACAATTTGAGGATTATTCATGGTCAATTGGAAATAACAAATAACTTATCATTGAATGAGTTATTAGTTATTTTATTGAGTATCAGAGATAAAGGACAGAAGCCACGTTCTGAATTAAGAATTAATATTAGAAAAATCGATTTAATTAGACTGTTAAATAATAAAAATAAACTTGTTTAGAAAAAACTTTGTATAATTTCCAATTGGTTCACGGATCGTTAAGAATCTTCGATCCAAGTAGAAAAGAATAAACTGCTTAAAAAAACTCTCTATAATGGCATCACAAATCGTTAAGCATCTTCGATCCAAGTAGAAAGAAATAAACTTCTTGAAAAATTTCTGTATTATTGGCATCTCAGATCGTTAAGCATCTTCGATCCAAGAAGCAAAGAAGAATAAATATTGGACAAAAATGAAAATTGTCAAACAATTTTTAAGTAGAAAAGAAATTTATGATATTTATCCAGACATTTTCGATAATGTCCATAAATACTAAAAAACTATAAATGTCGACTGTTTTTAGAAGTAATGATAATTTTCGGACATTTTTCAGTATTTATAAGAGGAGTATTTAAGACATTTTCCACACTCACAACTCTATTTTCAGGTCAAAATTTTTGCGTATTCTCCGAAAATTATGATTGAGGTGTCATTCGATTCGGAATGGCATGTAGATAGTTTTTGAGAAAATGCTAAGGCCGCTCGAAAAATTGCAATAGATATAAACAATTAAGTGAAAAAAAAAAGGGGCTTTGGTTTTTTGCCAATATGTATCTCAAAAACTGTCTGAGATAATTCAAATTTGAGAAAAAGATTCAAGAAGAGGAGGGTTGAAAATACTCCCGAAAACAGGTAGGTACTCCCGCTTGTGTAAGCCTCACCCCCATCGGACCTTTGCATGAATGAATATTATTTAAACTTATTAAATATGAAAATGAAAATTTGAAAAAATTCAGGCGTCTGCAGGATAGATCAATGAACAATAATCCGTGGTTCAAAAATGTTTATCGCTACTTTTCAATTAGTTAGCCATTAGTTAATTAACATTTTTTTTGTATCACGAACATTAACATTGCAATTGCGATAATTGTTAAACTATTAATCTGAGAATGTTTTCCTATCGTGGAGCTATTTTTCAAAGGTCTTGGAATAGATTCCCGTTGGAAAATTGAAGAATTGTTGATTCTCGTTGTGTTATTAACAATTTACTTAAGTGAAAAATTATAAAGCTTTAATTATGTTTCAAAAGTAAATATTAAATTATCTCATAAACAATGCATTGGTAAACCAATCCATTGTTTGTTATAATTGTTATAAATTTTTTAAACAATAGGAGATAATAATTATTAAAAATCATTTTTGAGTAGTTTCAGATCATAAGAAAACGGATCGATAGTAATATTATAAATTGAAGCTTTATAATTCTGCACTTGAGTATATTGTTAATAACAAAACGAAAATTAACAATTTATCAAATTTTCCAATGGCACTCTATTCCAAGACCTTTGAAAAATAGCTCCACGAAAGGAAAAAATTCTCAGATTGATAGTTCAACAATTATGGCACTTGCAATGTTAATGTTCATGCTACAAAAAATTTGTTAATAACAAATGGATAACTAATTGAAAAGTAGCGATAAACATTTTTGAACCACCGATTATTGTTTATTGATCTATCCTGCAGACGCCTGAATTTTTTCAATTTTTATTTTCATGTTTAATGAGTTTAAATAATATTTATTCATGAAAGGTCCGAAGGGGGCGAGGCTCACTCATGCCGCCGGATTACCCGTTTTCGGGAGTATATTTCAACCCTCTGAGAAAATTATGAATATTGGTCCTAGTTCCAGGATTTTTTTTCTGGAAATTTCCTCCTCTATTCGAATCTTTTTTAAAATTTGAATTATCTCAAACAGTTTTTGAGATATTGGCGAAAAGCTAAACCTCCTTTTTTTCACTCAATTGTTTATTACTAATGCAATTTTTGCGAGCGACCTCAGCATTTTCTCAAAAACTATCTACATGCCATTCCGAATTGAATGACACCTGAATCATAATTTTCGGAGAATACGCAAAAATTTTGACCTAAAAAGCACTTGTTGACTAGACTATATTAGCGAATATAATTTACTGGTAACATAAGGAAATCTCCTGCATATCTTGGATGGAATTAATTAATCCATACTTGACCGAAATGCATAACGAGTCATTAAAATAAAAGATTAAGATTAAATTTCTCTCATTGCTTCAGAAAAATATGGGAAAGCCCTGTGGTCCCTTTGGACAGCTTTTGCGCTCTTGTTCAAACTTTGACAAATCTATCTACGAAAGTAATGGTTTCTCAGAGTTGGGATTGATATCAGTTGATTCTTATAATAGAACTGCATCATAAAAGGAACTAAATTGAAATGGAATAACAACCTTATCCGAGATATTCATTTCTCAAATCTACTCTGAAAATTATATTATATCAATTGAAAATTAGCCAATATTCTAGTTTTGTTTTTACTGAAAATATTCTGAACCTAATTTGATCAACTTATCTAAGTATATATTTCCATCATCAGAAGCATTATCCAAGGGCATATAGGGTAGGGGTAATTATAATATCCTAATTGGTCACTTTCCATTCAATCATACTTTGTTTTCTAGGCTATTGACACAGGGTACATGTTCAATTCTTCTGTGAATTACAGATAAGGCAGTTGTACTATTGATCAAAAGATATGTAGATTTATAAAGAACCAAGCCCTGTGGACAGGAGCTTTCTGGCGCTCTAGTTCAAACAGACAAATTATATCTCCGAAAGTATTGGTTTCTCAGAGTTGGGAATTAAATCAATGTATTCTTATGAAAGAACTGCATCATAAAGGAAATTCAATTCAAATAATAGTTTATTTATCAAGATTAAATGAGCAATCATGAGAATGAGAACTGCACCATGGAAGAAATCAAATTAAATCTGGCCAATTTTGCCCAATAACGAACTTAACCGAGATATTCATCTCCCTAACCTACTCTGAAAATTTCAACTACCTAGCTCATTCCGTTCGAGAGTTATATCTATGTCTATGGATGAAAAACAGTCTCACTACTCTCAGATCTCTTACTTCATGTTCCGTTCCGAAATGTAAGAATTTTCTGAGAAAACCTAATTTCGGAGCAAACAACTGAGATTTTTCTCACTTCGCTCACAATTCTTCGATTGATTAGATAATGTCATGTTCATGTCTCAGGAACATCATTTGACATTATGACAATTCATACATAGAATAATATCATTCTGTGACAACGTTGAAATACGATTTATTATTGAAATTTTGAAAAATCATATCTCCGAAAGTATTAGCTTGTTAGAGTTAAAAATGATATCATTGGATTCTTATGGTAAAACAGCTCATTGGAATTTGCCTTGTAAAAAAAAATTTTTTTTTGTTACTCCGAAACCATCTATCCGATTTAGCCCAATAACGAACTTAGCCGAGATATTTATCTCCCAAACCTACTCTGAAAATTTCAACTGTCTAGCTCATTCCGTTCGAGAGTTATCGTGCCTACGGCCGGCCGGACCGGCCGGACAGAATGAATTTCGACCTCGGATTCTTGATCTTGATCAGTGAGTCGAACCAAATCGTTTAAGACCATTTTCATCGAAATATTCGAAAATTACAGACATTTGGGCAAATTGATAAGCACTCAGTTCCGAGGAACTAGAGCGCCAACAAGTTTCGTATGACAATTGCCCAAAACAGGTTTAAAGTACCTACAAATAGTAGATTTTTCATAAAGCATGTATCAAAGAGGAGTAATAATGAAAAATTACCTTGTAATCGATCAAAAATTTCCTGATCTACGTTCACCAAATTTTCTCCTCTCTCGAACTGCAGAATTATGCTTTCAATATTTACATTCTATTTGCATTCTATGTCTATGGATGAAAAGCAGTCTCACTACTCTCAGATCTCTTACTTCATGTTCCTTTCCGAAATGTAAGACTTTTCTGAGAAAAACTAATTTCGGAGCAAACAACTGAGATTTTTCTCACTTCGCTCACATTTCGAAATACACTTTATTCTCATAATTCTTCGATTGATTAGATAATGTCATGTCTCAGGATAATAAGTTGTAATTATGACAATTCATACATAGATTAATTATATAATTCTGTGAAATACGATTTATCATTGAAATTTTGAAAAATCATATCTCCGAAAGTATTAGCTTGTTAGAGTTAAAAATGATATCATTGGATTCTTATGGTAAATCTGCATATTGAAAAAAAAATAATTTGGTATTTGTTCTGTAAAAAAAAGAATTTTTTTTTGTTACTCCGAAACCATCTGTCCGATTTTGCCCAGTAACGAACTTAGCCGAGATATTTATCTCCCAAACCTACTCTGAAAATTTCAACTGTCAGGCTCATTCCATTTGAGAGTTATCATGCCTACGGCCGGCCGGCCGGACCGGCCGGACGGCCGGACAGAATGAATTTCGACCACGGATTCTTGATCAGTGAGTCGAACCAAATCGTTTAAGACCATTTTCATCGAAATATTCGAAAATTACAGACACTTGGGCAAATTGATAAGCACTCAGTTCCGAGGAACTAGAGCGCCAACAAGTTTCGTATGACAATTGCCCAAAACAGGTTTAAAGTACCTACAAATAGTAGATTTTTCATAAAACATGTATCAAAGAAGAGTAATAATGAAAAATTACCTTGTAATCGATCAAAAATTTCCTGATCTACGTTCACCAAATTTTCTCCTCTCTCGAACTGCAGAATTATGCTTTCAATATTTACATTCTATTTGCATTCTATGTCTATGGATGAAAAGCAGTCTCACTACTCTCAATTCTCTTACTTCATGTTCCGTTCCGAAATGTAAGACTTTTCTGAAGAAAACTAATTTCGGAGCCAACAACTGAGATTTTTCTCACTTCGCTCACATTTCGGAATACACGTTATTCTCATTATTCTTCGATTGATTAGATAATGTCATGTCTCAGGAAAATAAATTGACATTATGACAATTCATACATAGAATAATTATATCACTCTGTGAAATACGGTTTATCATTGAAATTTTGAAAAATCATATATCCGAAAGTTTTAGCTTGATAGAGTTAAAAATGATATCATTGGATTCTTATGGTAAAACTGCTTATTGAAAAAAAATTAATTTGGAATTTGTTCTGTAAAAAAAAAATTTTTTTTGTTACTCCGAAACCATCTGTCCGAT
Source organism: Halyzia sedecimguttata (assembly GCA_937662695.2). NCBI lineage: Eukaryota > Metazoa > Arthropoda > Insecta > Coleoptera > Coccinellidae > Halyzia > Halyzia sedecimguttata. The sequence goes on from OW569414.2 coordinate 76,807,030, forward strand.
TTTGCCCAGTAACGAACTTAGCCGAGATATTTATCTCCCAAACCTACTCTGAAAATTTCAACTGTCTAGCTCATTCCGTTCGAGAGTTATCGTGCCTACGGCCGGACAGAATGAATTTCGACCAAGGATTCTTGATCAGTGAGTCGAAACAAATCGTTTAAGACCATTTTCATCGAAATATTCGAAAATTACAGACATTTGGGCAAATTGATAAGCACTCAGTTCCGAGGAACTAGAGCGCCAAAAACAAGAGCGCCAAAAAGAGCATCTGCAAGGCTTAGATGCTTTAATGCTTAAAAAATTGTCATTAAATTTATTTATCAAGATTAAATGAGCAATCTGCAATGATTCAACATCGTGGAATGGGTTGTTGCAACTTACACTCGGTGCATAGTTTTCACAACTCGAAATACTTAAGGAAAGTATCATCAAAATGATTAGAGCAAGGCTGGAGACAATCATAGCAGATTGTCCATTTATTCCTGATATTTGAGTAGGTAGTGGATTACGAACCAATTATTTTAATAGTTCAAAATATATTAATAAAATACTATCCTCTTTTCATATTTTAACATTAAATAGTCCATATTACCACTAACACATTCTTTTCTGTATTATGAACCTTAACTCAAGAAAAAATGATTGATACACAGATGTAGATCCATATTTCAGTATTTTTCTGCTAGCAACATTATGAAAATACTGTATATAGGAACATGTCTCACTACCACTACTGAGGGCCGGTTCCTCAATTGCGAGTTAACTCGAGGTTGCGATGTATTTAGCGATATTCATGAACTCGTAACACTCGGGTTACCCGCAACCTTGAGTTAACTCGCAATTGAGAAACCGGCCCTCAAGGAAGTAAAAGGTAATATTAACCTCAGTGGTCAACGAACAGTAATTTCTTTTGATGATTTCATTATGTTCTTCTTTCCTATTGCCTCCATAAACTACATCAAAACAGTCTTGTATATATTCACAAATTCAAGAATCGAATACTTTCCAAGAGAAAATAACAACTATGAATAATCTCTAATAGCTAGAAAAGATGACATTTATGAATAGTGATCACAGACAGATTCTGTGTTCACATTCTGTGAATACATAGAACTTACGATGTATTATTGAAACTTTGCATGAAACATCTCCGAAAATATCTCCGAAAATATTAGCTTGTTAGAGTAAAAAATGATAACCATGGATTCTTATGATGAAACTGTATCTTAAAAAAAAATTTATTCAAAAGTTGTAATGTAAAAAATAATATTGTTTTCGTTACTCTGAAACTATTAAACCGAATTTGCCAACTAACGAAGTTAACCGAGATATTTTGCCCTCAAACCTACTCCGAAAATTTCAACTGTCTAGCTCATTCCGTTCGAGAGTTATCATTTTAACGGCCGGACCCACGCAGCACACAATATTCAGGAAATATTGCCACAATATTGCAATATTGCAATTGCAGTTGCAATATTCCAGAAATATTGCTGAAATATTGTGTTTCAATATTACAGGTGCAATATTGAAAAATATTGCTGGAATATTGTATTTCAATATTACAGTTGCAATATTCAGAAATATTACAGAAATGTTACAAACTATAACAGTTTTCTACAAAGTTAAAATTTATAGTTCTGCGTATATTCCTATGAATATATGCATAGACATATTTATTACAAATCGCGACAGAAATAATTCAACATTACATGCAATATAGAATATGTTTGTGTGCTTTCTTTCTCTAGTTCGAGGCTTTACGCATCCTCTCTTTTCTATTAGTCAGGCCGCCATTTTTCTGTTTACTAGTGTTGTTGTCATGTTGTTCTATCGTGTCGTGAAGCAGTCTGTTGTTACTTTACTTTGTTAGTTCAGTTAGTTGTGAGTTTAATGTTTATTAAAGACTAATTGGCTCTAAATAATATAAATGCAGTGATAAGCTGATTTGATTATCTAACTAAGGTATAATAGCTACAAGTTTATAGATATCATTGATACAAAATTTTATATTTTTAGGTTATACCAACATCTTATCACAGCCCTATAAAGAGTAGGTTGTGATCTCATCCGTCTGATTATTGAGACGTTATATTGACGTGCTTTTTATATACGTACAAAGGTAGAGTTAAACAGATCTAATGATTTAATTATCTATGTTCGATTATTGAACCCATATCGAAATGGTTAGCTCAAGCCAAATTGCGAGCCTCCAGGGAAGTGGAAAATGTTAAAAAAAAGAAATGTTGAATGTCCAGTAGAGAGCGAATAAAGATATTAATTGTGCCTACTATTTTTTTTATGTGAGTTAAACCTATACCACATCTCATGAAATAACAGAAATATTTCTGCAAGAATCCTGAAATATTGCATATATATTTAGCAATATATCAAAAATATTCAATAAATATTACAAAATAATTCTACAATATTGCAGGAATATTTCAAAAAATAAGTCTGCAATATTGTGACGTTATAGGATAGAGAGCACATATTTGAATATTTCTGCAACAATCCTGAAATATTTCATTATATATTTTCCAATATAATAAAAAATTGCATAAACATTACAGAATAATTCTACAATATTGCAGAAATATATCGAAAAATATTTCTGCAATATTGCTATGTTAGGTTATGGGGCGGACATTCGAATGTTTCTGTAATATTCCTGAAATATTTCATATATCTTTCGCAATATAACCGAAATATCTCAAATATTTCCGAAACATATTCCAGCAATATTTCAGAAATGAGTCTGTGCTGTGTGGGGACGGACGGCGATTTCGACCACGGATTCTTGATCAGTGAGTCAAACCAAATCGTTCAAGACCATTTTCAGCGAAAAATCCGAAAATTACAGACATTTAGGCAAATTGATAAGAACTCTGTTCCGAGGAACAAGAGCGCCAAAAACTCTAATGTCCCATTCAGTTTATCGTGGCATAAAAAATATTTTTTGATATTTTTTTTTTAATTTTTTAGTGATACGATTCTCACAAAATTTCACAAATGTCATTAGGTTTATTGTATTCTACACAACTACTCCACCAAGATTCAATTCGATCGGACTTGTATTGGTTGAAACCATATAATTATTACTCGGAAACCATTGGAGCGATTATGCCCATTAACGAACTTGTACTTCGTATTGGGATGCGCCATCTCCCCTGAAAATTTTAAGTCACTATATCTTTTTCCGTTTTCGTGTCAACAGACGGCCGGCCGCACAGAATGAAATTTAACATCGAATTCTTCATCAGGGAGTTCAATCCAATCGTTTGAGACCATTTTCGGCAAAAAATCAAAAATTACAGACATTTGGGCAAAATGATAACGCGATGTTTCCCAGAACATACGCGCAAAAGGTGGGAAAGCCCTGTTGACTGGAGCTTTGGCGCTCTTATTCAAACTCTGACAAATCATATCTCTGAAAGAATTGGTTTCTCAGAATTGGGAATGATATCAATGGATTCTAATGATAGAACTTCATCATAAAAGAAATTAAATTCAAACATCATAAAATAATTCAAATTCAGCAAGAATGACATACATTATTAATCCAAAACCAACAGACCAATTCTACCGAATAACGAACTTATCCGAGAGATTCATTCCCCAAATTTACTATGAAAATTATATTATATCATTTGAAACTTAGGTAATCATTAAAGGTTACTGTGGGAGGTATTAAGTTTAAGTTTGAGTGTGAGTTTTATGGAGAGTCGGCGAGTTGGAGTTTACTTTACTTTACTCTACTTTACTGTACTTTACTGTACTCTAATTTACTCTACTGTACTTTACTGTATTTTACTCTACTCTACTATACTTTACTTTACTCTACACTGTATTCTTCTTTACTTTACACTACTTTACTTTACTCTACTGTATTTTACTCTACTCTACTGTACTCTACTTAACTTTAATCTACTGTACTTTACTTTACTCCACTGTACTTTACTTTACTTTACGCTACTCTACTCTACTTTACTTTACTTTACTAAATGTGGTGGCGATTACCTGAATTAGAATTTTTTTTCTTAGCCCGGGTTTGAACCTGAGGCCTCTGTCTCCAGCGTCAAACTCTCTACCACTGAGCCAATCAGAACTACATATATTTAATTCCTGGTATTGAATTAATCGTATTAATCTACCACGATTGGCTCAGTGGTAGAGTAATTGACTTGGGAGCGGAAGCCCCACGTTCAATTCCGAGGCTAGGAAAGAAATTTTCTAGTCACGGTAATCGCCACCATTCGCTGTTGGGTCAAAAATTAACAGTGCTGTGCCTAAGGTGGCGTAAGGACACAGTAACAAAGCCTACACAGAACACAACTGGTTCTCCTAACTCAGGGCAAGCTCTTAGAGCTTATGAGGGGTCTCCTTGTGGAAGACCCAGGAGGATCAGTATAATAATAATAATAATAATAAATGTCCTTAAACGCCCCCTTAGACAGTGAATGGTGGCGATTACCTATACTCCATTCACATTTATAAAGTCTCCCGGTTGGCCATGAAAATTTGACACATTTCACCATGTATATTCTGAAAATGTTAGGTTATAGTCATTTTCCTGTCAGATAACTACGCAACGTTGTCCTCTCTACATAGAAGTCCTAGTAATTACGTATTTTCACAATGGGAGTTTACTTCGGAAAAATAATGAGTTCGAGAATTCAATAATTCCACGGTCCTGGCGACTGTAGAAGAAATTTTTTCCTCTGTTGTTACTGGAAATATTTCATGTATATAAACTGGTGGGAAGAATCAATTATGCTATTTTCTTGTATGGAAATCAAGAATCAAGTGTTGGAATTTTATTGAAAAATAATGGATAGAGTACTCCGTTACTTTGTGATAGTTCATTTGAAATAAGAATAAAAGTACCTGAATAACCCGGCATGAAAACTTCTAAACGAACAGACGTACCTATGGAATTCCCCACTTTTCGAAATGTAGTAATACTACGAAACCCGAGTCATTCTTATACCTTAATAAAATATAGTGCATGTTATCTATGATATAGTGATAGGAAACTAAGTCATTTCATTCGAGAGTTCAACTTGTCAGAATTTAGTTTTCCTATTGCAGATTTAGGTTCTGTATAGCACTCCTACTTTCGGCATTCTCAATTCCAAAGCGAAGAGTTATTTATTATATTATTCGAAGATAATGGTCTGTTATGATTATGTTGAGAGTAGAAATTGGCAACGTCTCGAAGAATTGTTTTGACATTAACGACATTTCAGTATGCCAACCAGCCTCTGCCTTTGTTACAAAAACATGATAGACCTAAATCATGGCCAACCGGGAGACTTTATAAAAATGAATGGAGTATAAATTAGATTTTTTTTCCAAGCCCAGGTTTGAACCTGAGGCCTCAGTCTCCAGATTCAAACACTCTACCACTGAGCCAATCAGCATCACGCTTAAACGAAATAAGGGGTGAATTCTCGACCGAAAAGGTAGTAGTCTCACAGGTTGGCGCATTCCGCGGCTCAATTGCGGAAGTGTAGGACCTTTTTTTTTTAGTCTCACAGGTAGGTCCGTCCGTCATGGGACTTGTATTGATCTGGTCACCCTATTTTAGAGCACATTAAACATTAGGCCTTTTTCAAGATAAAATTCTTCACTATTATTATTAACAGAACATTTACGTCAATCAACAGGACATTAACGTCAATGTAATTAGATCAAAATTTATCAATAGGCAAACTTTCGATTGCAAACATTCGCTAACTGTTTGACACCAACAACAAGGTTTATCTGTCAGACTATAGCAAATGACAGCAAACACATACAAACAGTTAGTTGAACGCTTAGACTACAGAAAGAGTCTAAGGTTGAACGAAAGTAAGGCTCATTTATCAATGATATGGGTGCTGTCAAACTGAAATGTTTTGTTTTGTCTTCGACTATGTAGTTTCTAAATTTCTCACGTGCAATCTGTGTGTATTTGCAAATATTTTTAATTTTGTTATTGAAGTTATCACCTCATTTAGATTATGTTTTACAAATATAGTTACAGATGTCATCTCTACATTAGTTCAATTTCATCTAAGAATACTACGGTATATTTTGGCTAGATTTTTCAGGTCAGTTCTATTGATAGAGTTTCTTATCCTACATTACTTTAAATTACTTTACTTTACTTTCCGATTTCCGAGATGGAGGACCTTGATTGGAGTTCATGGTATACATTTTTGCGCGTATGTTCTGGGGAACATCGCGTTATAGTTTTGCCCAAATGTCTGTAACTTTCGAATTTTTTGACGAAAATGGTCTCAAACGATTAAGTTCGACTCCCCAATGAAGAATTCGAGGTCAAATTTGATTCTGTCCGGCCGGCCGGCCGTCCGTTGCCACGATAATTTGAGAACGAAAAGAGCTAGCGACTTGAAATTTTCAGGATGGGTGGCGCATCGCAATACGACGGACAAGTTCGTTAATGGGCATAATCGGCCCAGTGGTTTCCGAGTAATACTTTTGTTTTCAACCAATATAAATCCGATCGAATTGAAACTTGGTGAGTAGTTGTAGAATATGAACCTAAGCACATTTGTGCTTAGTAATATAGTAATAAAGGGAAAATACTCCTGATAAATATTTTATTTACTTTATTTCTTACATAGAATGAAGAACGATGCCATATAGTGCACCAGCTCTATAAAAAACAACTCTATTTTCAACATTTAACCCATGGAATGCAACAAATATGTTAGTAAAATAAAAAGGATACATTTATCTCTTGACTGATCAAATTGTACAAATTCAAAAAAATTTCATGCTTAGAAAAAATATGTTGTGCAATAACATTAAATTGTTTGTTCTGAAAATGAAAACTACTTTGTTGAAGTAAAAAAAATGGCCTGTAACAAAAAAAACATTACTGGAAATTGAAAATTATTCAATTTGAAGCATACTTGGATCGAACTAATATATACGGGGTCTTGGTTTTGGACCATAAACACAAAAATATGCAAATTCATTTTCTAACTTTTCTCGCAACTCTATACGTTGCGCCTCAATTATTTTTCTGTTTCTATGGAACTCATTCATATCCTCTGATGGTATTAAACTGTCATCGTCTTCATCACTATTATCCTGGAAAATGAAAAACCACATATTATTAACACTGAATAGAAAACAAGTTGAAAAAGACTGTGGCCAAGAAAAACTGGTCCACTTTTTGGCAGAGAATGGTCTCAAACAGTTAGTTTCAACTGAATACATTCATTCACCGTTGGTTCCAAAATGAACAGTGCTGTGCTACGGTGGCGTAACTGCTGTGTTTGTGGTGGGGTAAGGACCCATTCGAATACATGCTTCTACTGTTGGGTCGAAAATAAACAGCTTTGTTTGTGGCGGCGTAAGGACACAGAATTTTTTTAATATTCCAGTGATGCGAGCCTCACAAAATTTTGCACACAGATTATAGAATCCATCGCACAGCTATAAGGCCAAAGACAGAGGACCAAAGAAGATTGAAATTAATTTGTTATTGCTATGTTATTTTTTGATTTGATTTTGTTGAGAATCAAAAAAAGATTGTTTAGTTGATTATTTAGTTTAGTTATATTATTATTATTATAATTCTTGACGGTATTTTTCAAGAAACTACGCGAACCACTGACTGATTTTGTTTGTCCTCAAATGACCTTGAATTTTGATTCATTTTAATTTAAAAAGAGTGAAGTTAATTATACTCACATCTAAGAGTTCCTGTAAACAGGGACCACCAAATAGGGACCTATAATGTGACACGTAATTCGTTTCGTGATGGCAGCAAGAATCTGAACACGCTACTTCTGAGCCTTCAGGAGAACTGGATATACTGGATACGAGAGAACCAGTTTCACAGCAGCCATTGTTGTTTTCTGACGAATAACCACAGTCGTGGGAATGATCACTGGAAGAACCGGTTTCTTTTTTGATAAAATCTTCACAACCACCTGAAACAAAAAATCAATCAAATAAAAAAAAAAATAATCGATATAAGGTTTCAAATATGAAGAAAGATAAAGGGATAATAGTCCACAGTAGAACAATGATAATTACTCTCACACAATTTTTCAATTTTGTCAATACATAAATTCACTTTTATAAAGTCTCCTGGTTGGCCATGATTTAGGTCTATCACGTTTTTGTAATTAAAACTAAGGCAGGTTGGCACTCCTGAATTATCGTCAATGTCAAAACAATTCTGGGTTGTTGCCAACTTCTACTCTCAACAATCAAGACAACATCTAAGACAAGATATTATCACATATCTTTGAAAATGTCAAAAACAGTTTTGAAGAAGCAGAGACAAATAATCAGGAGGTGCTATACAGAACTGAAATCTGCAATAGGAAAACTTCATTCTGTCTTAGAACATGTTGAACTCTCGAATGAAATTACTTAGTTTCCTCTCCTATCACAATATATTATTAAGGTTTAACAGTGGTTTCATATAGTGTTGAGCATAATCGAATGATTTCAATAATCGATATATGGATTCTCGAGAGATTTCAATAATCGAATGATCATTCGTGAATCGTGATATTGATCATTCCGTGTTCCTCTCAGTTCTCATCGCGTCAGCGGCTTTGGTTATCCCTTATCTTCAATATAATTGCGGGTGCTCCCTACAACAGTATTAAGTTTCACATTTTATGGCTTTATTTTATTACGTTGCCGTTGGTCCCTTGATAATTTGTTATTATGCTATTTTGTTTTGGTCCAATATTTGAATATTTATTACCAGCTGTTCGAAAGGGAATGGAGCGAAATGAATTATGAACCTAAAATTCCGTAGAATGAATTCCAGAATGACAACAATAAATAATACGCACGATACTTACATTTTAGTTTTCAGAATATTCATACAATGCACAATTATACATATACCTATTTATAATCACTAAATACAATAATACCGGCAACATCAGTTCCGTCGGAAAGGGTATTTTCGCAATGTGGACAATTAACCAAATCCCCCTTAATAGATTATTGCCAACAAAATGTAAACCAAATAATGTTTCTGAATGGCGAAATGTAATTTCACTGAAATTTTCCATTTTATATTTTTTACTTATTTTTGCAGAAGCATATTTTTAATCATATATTACACGTTCCAGATTAAATTTATTTTCTATGATCTTTTTCATTCCTCCAATTAATTAGTTCCTGAATTATAGAGAATAAAATTTGAGTGAATTCAATAGATGCATAAAACCAATTGTGAGAAAAAAAAAATTGAAGCTATCTACAAGCATTAAATGCTACTTATATTAATATTTAAAAAAATTATGATAAAAATATATCCTATATAAAGCCTATATCGATTGTTGAACGAACCTCCGAGTCCAAGTACTTAATTAATAACAAACGGAATATATCTGAATATTCTGAAGAGCTTTACTGAATTAGATAAGAATAATGAATACCCCAATTTGCAATGGAATAAAATCATTCACTAGCAGTACTACTATTTCGGTAGCACCAAACCAGAATCCAGATGGCAGACATAAATTCTATCGATTGTTAAAGAAACCTATCATATTCCATACTCATATCTCGCCCTCCAGGAGTGCCGCCAAAGGAAATTCGAAATATCAAAACATTCAGAACCTATACCAACCAATTACAAGTACGAGATACCTCGTATCTGATTTCATTTGATTCAATTCTTGCTGGAGTCGACTAGTCGAGTGATATCTCATCTGGGTGCCATATGATAGACGGCAGAAAATCATTCGAATGATATCGCTCGCATTTTTCAGAACATCTCGAGATGTTTCAATAATCGAAAGGTTCGATTATTTTCACTTGAGAGGTCCCATCACTGGTTTCATAGTACTACTACATTTTGAAACTAGTGTATTTCTGTATTACTCTGGAAATATTCCACGTATATAAACTGGTTGGAAGATTCAGTTATGCTATTTTCTTGTACAGAAATCAAGAATCAAGTGTGGAAATTTTAATGAAAAATAATGGATAGTTCATTTGAAAAAAGATTAAAAGTACCTGAATAACCCGGCAGGAAAACTTCTAAACGAACAGACGTACCTATGGAATTCCCTACTACCCGAAATTCTCAAGAAAGGCCTACAGAAGACATTCAAATACCTTGTTGCACAACTAACAAGGTATGTTGCACAACTAACAAGGTATTTAAATGTCTTCTATAGGCCTTTCTTGAGAATTTCGGGAAGTGGGGAATTCCATAGGTACGTCTGTTCGTTCAGAAGTTTTCCTGCCAGGTTATTCAGGTACTTTTAATCTTTTTTCAAATAAACTATCCATTATTTTTTATTAAAATTTCCACACTTGATTCTTGATTTCTGTACAAGAAAATAGCATAACTGAATCTTCCAACCAGTTTATATACGTGAAATATTTCCAGAGCAACAACAGATGAAAAATTTTCTTCAACAGTCGCCAGATCTTTGGAATCGTTGAATTCATATAATATCTTCTCAAATTCGTTATTTTTTTCGAAGTAAACTCACATTGTGAAAAATACGTAATTACTACGACCTCTATGTAGAGAGGACAACGTTGCGTAGTTATCTGACAGGAAAAGGAGCATAACCTAACATTTTCAAAATACACACGGTGAAATTGTTGAACATTCGATCGGTGTGGCAGGCTTTTTAATTGAGCGGTATTTTTGCGATTTTTGGGTTTGTTCATTGAAAGTTTGTTGTTTGTGCTGCTGTCTGTTGACGGATAAGGCTTCTCACGTGAGTTTTAGTGTGGTTCTGTGGCAATACTGTCATTATATCACCTTTGATTCGTTGTTTGAAATAGTTTGCCGATCTCATTCTCAGCCGTTTGTGGATATAAAAAAAAAGACCACGTTCATCTGTAATCAGTTGGTCTGTAATCAGAGGCGCAGGTGGTCTCTGATATATCATATCATTTCCCCGAACTTAAAGGACACCATAAAGGATAATTTCTTCTGTTCTGCCAAACGATATTAATTTTGATGATAAAAGTGATATAAATATTCACCTCCTTTGTAATTTTCCTCTGTGGGGTTACCCTTGCTTTTCCCAGGCCTACCTGTGCATGTCTGTTCGAAGTCTTTCTGGTCGGCCTCAGAAAGTGAAAAGTATTTTTCCCTGTCTCTCTCCGTCCCTCAATTTGAATTGGAGGAAGTGGTGTGTGTGATCATTTATTGTTTGCGGTCACATGTTCATATTATCTGGCTGATTCCTCGCATTTTAGATTAAATTTCTTATATTAAAGAATAAGGAATTCCATCCACCTTGGGACTTCTCATATCATCATCATGCCGAACTGTGTAGTTTGTACGAAGAATATAAAGGCTAAAGAAAAAATTTCATGTAGTATCTGTTTCAAAGCATTTCACTTAACGTGCGTGAATCTGAAGCCTCAGGATGCGAGATTTCTCGTTGAGAATGGCGAACCATTTTCCTGTTCAACATGCCTTAACTCCGCGAGACAGCTGTGCAGTCGCAATGCGGGTGGCACTCCTGTCTCTCCTGCTGTATCAGGAAATCCTACCCTACCTGATCCACGTATTGACCTAATTCAAAAAGCCATGGAAAAACTAGCTGTTTTAGACCAAATTGCCGAAGACATCGCCTCGATCAAGTCCACTCAAAGTGAGCTGACTGAACAATTAGCGAAGTGTACTGATACACTCAGAACTCATGGGTTGATACTCAAGGAGCATAGTGACGTATTGAAAACTTGCCAAACAGATGTGAGGGATTTACAAGATGCACACAATGCTATTGAAACAAATCTGTCCGCTATCAATATCAGGGTGGACCAGATTGGGAGAATCGCGAGGACTTTCGAGCAGTCTTTATCACTGAGTGGACAGGGTGTAGCACAGGATGGGATTATTCTATGCATCAAAAAATCGCATAACATCATTGTTAGTAACGTGCCCGAGAGCTCCGATAGTGTCTCCGATGACACAACTGCACGGGAAGTGATTGGAAGAATTGATGAGGCAGCCGTGAATTCCATCACCGCTGTATATAGGCTGGGTGCTGAATCGAGTCATAAAGCAAGACCAATTAGAGTCGAATTCAATAATCCTAATACCGCCATTCGTATCCTTTGCAATAGAAAGGCACTCATGGGAATTACAAATTTCAGCAGATTTGCGTTATCGGATGATAAAACACCTCTACAGGCCCAGCAACTTCAGGAATTGCGTAAGGAACTGGACCAAAAAAGATTATCGGGGCAGGAAAATCTAACTATTAAGTATGTAAAAGGCTCTCCTACGATAGTCACCACAAACAGGGAGCCTGGGTCAAAAAACTAGTGGGCGGGCTCATGGATTGGACAATTCTTTATTCAAATTAAGCTTCTCTATCTGCAAAATTCGATGACCTTCTTCTTCTTGTGGAGAATTGTAAACCAATCATCATCTTCATCACTGAGACATGGTTATCTCCCGATATGCCCGATAGGTATAAAGAAGGCTTGCTTTATACCTGGTTTTTCCTTGTTTCGATGCGACAGCCTAACAACTCCAGGATATGCGGGGTCGTGCATGTACGTTCATGAATGCATAATGGATGTTTTCTCTATCACGACGTATTCTTTGCCGACCCCCGGTATTGATAATTTGTTTCTAAAAATAGTTTCTGAGAATTATACTCTGTATGCTGGATGTATATACCGCCCCAGACCCTGCGAGCATGATAATACTATTTGCGAGCACATAAAGGTTATTTCAGAACGTGAAAAAAACGTCTTTGTGGGTGATTTCAATCTGGGCGATATTAGAGAGTGGGCAATTTCTCGACCTACATCCGCAAATTCTCCATCCTTCTTATATATTGATATGTTGTTTAATTCTAACCGGCAGCAGCTGGTGGAAGAGCCCACACGCTATAGAGCTGGTCAGACCCCCACATATCCTGATTTGATCTTTACGAACGACCCAGACTTAGTATCAGATATCAAATATGGTCCACCACTTGGAAAATCAGATCACTTGGTCACTGAACTTCAATTCAAGATTCCACTACAGGAGAACAATATCGTGAGAGAGACTTTCAAAGTCATTGATTATGGGGAAGTCAGGAGAACTTTTAGCACGACTGACTGTTTTGCTGTCTTGGGCGGAGGTGGTGCTGAGGAGAAGTGGAAAAACTTCCCTGACTATGTTAATACTATAGTAGATGGCAATACAGAATTAAAAGAATCTATTACTAGTAGACTCAAACCATGGATCAACAATCAACTTTTACGTTGGATAAAATATAAGAAGAGCCTTTGGCGACGATATATCCGAAGCAAGAGTGAGGCTATATTTCATCAGCATCGACAGTTGTCTAACAACCTGTCTCAGTCGATTAGGAATGCGAAAAATTCTTATATTAACAACTTGACGACATCTGTCAACAGGAAGAAGTTTTTTAAGTTCACACGCCAATGTCTCAACTCTAAGGTGTCTATTCCCTTGGTTCGTTCTGCTGGAGTCAGTGATTTACTCAACCCCGTTGAGGCAGCGGAGTCATTTGCAACTTGCTTCTCTGCTGCCTTTGTATCAGAGCCGGAAGGTCCTATGCCGCCGCTGACGACCCCCCGTAATGAGTCATCCATTTCAGACATCGCTATCACGCGCGAACAGGTTGAGGGACATCTGAAGGCTCTTAAAATTTCATCATCACCTGGTCCAGATAATATCAGTGCCAAACTTTTGTCAGAGTGTGCTTGCAGCTTGTCTGTACCTCTCGCGTCAGTGTTCTCTTCCTCTATTGTATCTGGTGAAATACCCTCTTCCTGGCGCAGAGCCACAGTGAAGCCAATCTTTAAGACGGGCGACAGGCACAATCCTGAAAACTATCGGCCAATTAGCCTCACTTCAATAGTCTGTAAGACTTTAGAAAGAATTATTTCTGAGCAGCTGAGGTCTTTTCTCCTGAGTCACACATTAATTCCAGATTCACAACATGGTTTTGTCCCTGGTCGCTCCTTAATTACTAATTTATTATTTTGCCTTGATAAATGGACGTCAGCATTAGACAGGAAGATTCCTGTTGATGTTATTTATTTGGATTTCTCGAGGGCCTTGATAAGGTTCCTATGTCTCGTCTGCTTATCAAGTTACAAAATATTGGAATACGCGGTGTACTTCTCAAGTGGATCAAGGGGTTTCTGACTAATAGAACTTTTTCAGTGAGTGTCGGTCAAGCAAATTCAGAACCCAGGGAAATGCTCAGCGGCGTGCCGCAGGGATCTGTACTCGGCCCTCTGTTATTTATAGCCTACGTAAGTGATTTGACCTCATATATAAGCTCTCTAAGTGTGTCCTACGCGGACGATCTTAAGTTTTTCGGAGAGGCTGAGTCTTGTAGAATACAACAAGAAGATCTCGACAGAGTATTCCTTTGGTCCTCTCGTTGGCTTATACCTCTCAACCAGTCAAAGTGTCGCGTTCTTCATCTGGGTGCAAAAATCCGAGGCACAACTAGTACATTAATGGACTTAGAGTGGAAGGTTGCACCATACACGTTGACCTGGGTGTGACCATCACCAGTGATCTCTCCTGGTCAACCCACATCACCAATACTCTGAACAAAGCAAAAAGATTATTTTACATTATACAGAAGTCCTGTCAGAGATGTGATGTCTCAACCGTGTGCCAAATCTACAAAACATATCTGAGGCCAATTTTAGAGTTTGCTGGTCCTGTTTGGCACCCGTGGCTCAGGGGCGACCTGATGCTCCTGGAGAGGTTTCAACGCAGAGTAGCACGTCTGCCTTATGGTGTCTTCAGACCTTCATACCAGGAGAGATTGGAACGGATGTGCCTGTCTTCATTGGAGGAAAGACGGCTGCGCGGGGACCTAATTATCACGTTTCGGGCGCTCCATGGATTGTTCGGTGTTGATATCTCGCATTTGTACGAATTGAACACGAACAATCTGCGGGGTCACAACTTAAAACTTAAGCGTGAGAGATTTCTTGTGAAGTGCCGCGAATTTTTTCTCTCCAATAGAGTGTTCAGTGTTTGGAATGGTCTCCCCTGTGACGTGGTGGATGCACCCTCGGTGAACTCTTTCAAGAACAGACTTGATGCCTGGTTTGACATCTGCTTTCGCATCTGAACAATTCATTAAACCCTACTATGTTTGTTGCTGTTTCTTTTTACTGTTCTCATTTTATATGCTTGCAATATTTTCAACTTTTCTTCCTTTCTCTGAGTTCATAGGCTTATGCCTCAACTCTGTATTTCTTTATAATAATAATAATAATAATAAATAATAATAACCAATGGAACCAAATCTACGAGCAAAGAGGGGCACGGAAAGGAGTACAGGGGTGCAAGGACAACCTACTCATAGTGCAAAACACTACAAGCGCGATCTACATACATCCTGGCTGGATTACGCGAAAGCATTTGACACATCGTCGCACAGCTTGATATTACAGCTGCTTGAGATGCTCAAAGTCCACACTAACATCGTCCATGTGATGAAAAACATCATGGCGCTATGGAAGACTAAGTTCGCCGTTCGATCGGAAGGTCGAACCACGTATATGGGATGGGTGAAATACAGGCGAGGCGTATTTCAAGGAGACTCGCTAAGCCCGTTACTGTTCTGCATAACACTCCTACCATTAACAACGGAGTTGAGGGAAAGCAGAATAGGGTACAAGGCCGGGCCACCAGGCAGAAGAAAACATCTGGTTTCACATCTCCTGTACATGGACGACTTAAAACTGTACGCTCCCTCCAAGGCAGCGCTACAACAACTTCTTAACATCGTTGCGGAATACACCACAGCAACAGGAATGTCATTCGGTTTGGAAAAATGTGCTGTTTTCCATCTGAGCAGGGAAAGAACTGAAGAAGTAGGAGAAGACATCGAACTGGAAGGAGGAATAATCATTCGGCACCTCGATGAAGAGGAAACTTACAAATTCCTTGGAATGCAACAAAGAGGCGCACTGGAGTCAACTCGAATCAAGGATGCCTTAACAGCCAGCTACAAAAAGAAGATCCGAGATATATGAAAATCACAGCTGTCTGGTAAAAACAAAGTGTCAGCTACCAACATCTTGGCAGTTCCGATAGTCACATACTCTTTCGGAGTAATCAACTGGACAGTTAATGAGATTCTCGAACTAGACAGGGCCACACGTAAAGTGATGAACATGAATCGGAGCCTTCATCCCAACTGCTCGGTACAAAGAATATATCTCCCACGAACGCAGGGTGGCAGAGGTTTGCAGAGTTTGGAATACCAACAACATCAACAAACGTTGGAAATGGCAATAAGGATATTGAGAAGTGAAGACCCGCTTCTCAAAATGGTGGCTCATCATGAAATCAGGAACCAAGGAGCTTTCCTATTTAGAGCTGGACGGAGAGCCTTGGAAAAACTCAGCATAACTGGAGTATCCATCGACTATGAGCTAGTGGGAACACCTATCACGCCAACAGACCAGAGAAGAGTAGGCAGAGAGATCAGACAGGCACAACTGAAGACGTTACTCGAAGACTACATGAGTAAAAGTCTGCACTCTATATATTTCAGGAATTTGAAAGATCAGGGCCTATCGGAGGAACTATCCTTTGCGTTTTTGTAGTCGGCTGGTCTAAAGTCGGAAACGGAGGGATTCGTTATGGCTTGTCAAGATGGAGTGATAAATACAAGATGGTATAAGAAGAACATCATGAAAGTGGACACCCCAACAACTTGCAGAGCATGCCACAGTCAGCAGGAAACTGTCATGCACATCCTGTCTGCATGCAGAGTCCACGCTCCATCAGGATACACAGAAAGACACAATGCGGCACTTCGGATTCTCTACTTCCAACTGAGAGAAGTTTATGGTATAGACAAGGAGCCAGTGCTACCATTTGTGCCTCTGGAAATTGAATCAGTCATCGAAAATGATAGAGCTCGAATCTACTGGAACTATGCTTTTCCAACAACTCGGCAGATCCATGCCATAAAGCCAGATATAGTACTGGTGGACAAAGATCTCAGGGAATTGTTTGTTGTTGAATTTTCCTCCCCCGCTGAAAATAATGTGGTGAGGAAAGAACAACAGAAGAGGGAGAAATACAAGGATTTGCTGTTTGAGCTGGGAACCCTATATCCAGGGTATAAAGTAAAAATTGGTTCAAGCACTGACGTGAAGTCAGAAGCTTTTGCGCGTATGTTCTATTGTCCATTCTTCTGTATTGGACACCCTTAATCGAATTTACCATGGTAAATTATGTTGTCCATTCTCCTGTATTGGACACTCTTAATTCGAATTTACCATGGTAAATTTACCACTCTTAATTCGAATTTACCATGTAAATTCGAATTAAGTGTCCAATACAGGAGAATGGACAACATAATATAGGTACCATGGTAAATTCGATTAAGGGTGTCCAATACAGAAGAATGGACTATAGAACATACGCGCAAAAGCTTCTGACTTCACGTCAGTGCTTGAACCATTTTTTTTTCGTGATTTTTTTGAAATTTTCTAGGGGTGCGGTTCTTAAAATATTTTTTTTCGTCAGTTTTTTCAAATTTTCAAGGGGTACGGTTCTTACAAAATTTTAAACACGTCTTTATGATGATTTTCTACTACTAGTTACCAAGCTTCAATTCGATCGAATATTTATTTTTTGAGTTATCAAGGAAATAATATTCCAGGTGGGTATAACTCAGAAACCGTTTGACCGATTATGCCCAAAAACGAACTCAACTCTCCCTTTCGGATACGCAACCTTCACTGAAAATTGCAACTCCCTATCTCCTTTCGTTCGAAAGTTATCGAGGCAACGGTCACCCATCTACTGCACTCACACAAGAATGCTCGAATCTCCAACCGATCGTGTTAAAACTTGAAACTTGGCAGTAGAGTTAGGTTGTGAAGGCTCTTGCAAAATTTCAGCAATTTCAAACGAATAGTTACTGATACATAGCATTTTTTTTTTCAATTTTCAATGATTTTTTTAAAATTTTTTACAAATACTATCCTCACGAAATTTTGCAAGAATTTACGCGTTGGCATTCTACAACTAATTACCATGTTTGAATTAAATCGGTTTAGTATTTTTCGAGTTAATGAGGAACAAAAAACAACCAAATTTCAGATGGCTATAACTTTAAAAGCGTTAGGCCGATTATGCTCGTAAACAAACTGAAATGTCGCGTTCTGGTGCACATCCTAACCTGAAAACTTCAAGCCGCTATCTCTTTCCGTTCTCAAGTTATCGTAACAACAAAAATATTTTTTAATAATTTTTTTAAAATTTTCTAGCCATACGATTCGCACAAAATTTCACAAACGTGCTTAGGTTCATATTCTTCAACTACTCATCAAGTTTCAATTCGATCGGATTTATATTGGTTGAAAATAAAATTATTACTCGGAAACCACTGGGCCGATTATGCCCATTAACGAACCTGTCCGTCGTATTGGGATGCGCCACCCACCCTGAAAATTTCAAGTCGCTAGCTCTTTTCGTTCTCAAGTTATCGTGGCAACGGCCGGACGGCCGGCCGGACAGAATCAAATTTGACTTCGAATTCTTCATTGGGGAGTCGAACTAAATCGTTTGAGACCATTTTCGTCAAAAAATTCGAGTTACAGACATTTGGGCAAAACTATAACGCGATGTTCCCCAGAACATACGCGCAAAAATGGTCGTTCTGATCATAGGATGCCTTGTCGGAATGAGAGCGAACTATGTGACAGAATTGAAGATTATTCCTTGGCCGAGGTTTTGGCGAACAGAATGCAGAAAGCAGTGTTGCTCGGGTCACTACGAGTGATGAGGTCCCATCAACTATGAAGGCCACTTGCGGCTCATCTCTTTTGTTAAGGGACGCTGTAAGGGCAGGACGAAGAACAGTCCAAGAAGAGTGAGAGGTTTTTTAGTGAGTAACCAAATAACATCTGGAGTCTCACACTGCCGCTTGCGGCGCCTATAAAAGGTTTTTCCTCTTACGTGACAAAAAATAATAATAATAATAATAATGAAATGTGTGAAAATTTCATGGCCAATCGGGAGACTTTATAAAAGGGAATGGAGTATAGGTTACATGAACATTAGTGCGTCAATAAACTTAATTCGCCTCTTGGCAATACGTATTTGAAAAAAAATGTATATTCTTGACTTTTCAAAACACTTCTCTGGCATTATATTGGAAGATGAACGTATGACCATATGCTCGATGGCAAAAAAAAATCGATGAATGTATGATCAAATTTCCTTGTATTTTGCACCTTCAATGTAATTTTGTTGTGTTATTTGAAGGAGCATGTAGTACGATATAAATAAATAACTTACCTCCATTCGGTACATTACAGTTATCACAATGAAAGGGTACTTGACAATCTGATTTTCCACCCTGTAGGGAATCACATTTACAGTCATTCACATGATCAGTACTGCATTGTAAATCGTTCATCTTATTACAAAGATTTGAACAGTCGTGGTTATCATCTTGTCGGTTATTTTCAGACTGAAAAAAATATATGAATAAGAATTCTTTCAAGCTGTAATCTCAATATGACATCATTTTGAATAATATGCTTATTCCACAATCAATATTTATACAATTAATGATGTTTAAAATGGTCTGGCATAAATCTTCGTGTCGGTATTTTTCAACTAACTACCGTGCTTTAATTCGATCAGATCAATATTTTTCGAGTTATTGTAATAACAAAATTTCAAATGGCTATAATTCCGAAACTACTAGATGGATTTTGTCAATTAACGAACATAGCCGGCGCATTTGGACTGCAAACCTACCCTGAAAATTTCAACTTCATATCTTCATAAGGGAATCGAAACTAATCGTTTGAAACCATTCTCGGCCAACAGTTCGAAAATACAGACATTTGGACGAATTGATAGGCACTCTGCTAATTCCTGTTAAAATTTTCGGCCGAAAAACGGACCTAGAACTGTCAAATCACGCACTTTATGTACTACTTCACTTTATTAACGATGGTGCCGCTGGAGTCGATTTCAAAGATTCTGACAATAAAAAAAACTGACAAGCGACAAAGTTCACTTTCCACCGTTGCTAGTTCGTAAATCCAAATTAAAAGAATATAATGAAGCAGTTTATTGAAAAATCAATTCACTTTATGATTAAACAGACAACTGTTCGGACATTATATGTAAACCCTATTTGTTTGGAACTGAAATTTCATCTTGCCAAGACATAATGAGGTCAAATAATAAGGGATTTATCAGTAAAGGAGTTTCTTTGGAACATTTTGAATGGAACTGTAAATGAAGAAATCTGTTAAATCATTATTTTTCCATTACAAAAGATCACATTCACTAGAATATAAGCATTTAAAATATGTACATATTTTGAAATACATTGAATAATACAGAATTTTCTGTAAGACCCCTACATAATATCTTTCGATATCATATTATTATTCAAATGTATTAATTACCTTTATCATGTGAGGCTCATTTAAATTGAGCATTTTACTTATTATTTTCGATTTATAATTTGAAACTTCATCAAAACATTCTCATGTATACAGCATTTTTTCAGTCACTCAATACCCCTTGACAACTTTTTATGTTCTCAGCAATTAGATTGCAAAATATATTTGATTCGATAGCTATTATTCAGAACTAAGTATACTCATGAAATGTCGAAAAATTATTCATTAAATTGATAAACTAATCAAATAGAGGGTAGTGTACTACGTTTCAATCTTTTATTCAATATTTATATTCGCTAGAAAAATATTTTGTACAAACAAATGTTCTAATTGTCAATACCCTACCTCTACCACAAGCCAGTTGCCATTCTTGTTGTGTAACAATATCCTTGAAATAAATAATATTATAGAATAAGAGCACCAAAAAGAGTGACGCTTCAGGAAATTTATTCAACTTTGATGAAATCACACTGTGTGGTTGCTCTGAACTTTGTTCTCTGCTAGTCCTTTCATCGTTGACAAATAATATTGTTAGTTTTCATAACATGCCATTTCATTCCTTCTCAATATATAACTGAATTGTATAAATAATATAATTATTAATTAATAGAGTTATACCTTAATGTTTCAACTGTTAAAACAGTTCATGTTCATCAACCAGCAAGATTATAGTAAATCAACAAGTCTTAGCATTCTCCTATGTTGATTTATTAACAATTAACGTCATCAGCGATCTTTCAATATTGTTAACATTATAATTAATACCTATCTTGATACTAGAAATCTGCCCCCGATCCGATAAGAATAAACTATTGTTAAAAAAACTATATTCGCATAAAAACGAAGTATTTTCGAAATGAAAACAGTATTTAATTAAAATGGTTCTGGATAATCGTTCATCAGAGTTCACACAGCAAACATTTGGCTTACTTTCGGAGCGGAAAACAAGGGCGTTGAACAAAGTACTCAAAATACAAAATTTCAGCAAACGGTATACGACTTTCCGCAAGAAACTAGAATAAACAAAAGTCGAATTTAAGCGAGTAACCGGAGCAGAGCGGTTAAGACCAATCTCTTGCTAAACATAACCGATCGGTTATAATAGCAAGGGATTGGTCTTAACCGCACTGCTACGGTTATTCGCTTAAATTCGACTAAAGATTCAAATATTTCGAATTTAATTTGACCTGTCGATAATTTTGTCCATAAAATTTCTACTGCCGGCATCTATCGGCGAAAACTGAAGTAGAACAAAATCCTTGTATTTTGACAGTATTTGGACCGCAATTCG
The DNA here is from genome assembly GCA_937662695.2 of Halyzia sedecimguttata. Taxonomy (NCBI): domain Eukaryota; kingdom Metazoa; phylum Arthropoda; class Insecta; order Coleoptera; family Coccinellidae; genus Halyzia; species Halyzia sedecimguttata. The sequence goes on from OW569414.2 coordinate 76,828,733, forward strand.
GCCGAAAATATGTCAAAGAGTGTCTTCACCATGTATTCTATGCATCTATTTCAAGGCATAAGATTCATTGAATATTATTTATCAACGGCATTAATTTTTGGCGCTCTTGTTCCTTGGAACAGAGTGCTTATCAATTCGTCCAAATGTCCGTAATTTTGGAATTTTTGGCCGTTAACTCGATAACTCTCGATCGAAATGAGCTAGACAGTTGAAATTTTCAGAGTAGGTGGAGGAGATAAATATCTAGGTTAAGTTGGGGAAAATCGGCCAGGTGGTTTCGGAGTAACATTACAAATTTTAACTTATTTTTTTTTAGGATGCTGTTTCATCATAAGAATCCATTGATGTCATTCTCAACTCTAACAAACTAATACTTTCGGAGATATGATTTTTTAAAATATTAATAATTATTCTCAATTCTATATAAGATTTCATAGAATACTCTAATTATAATATCCTGATGTATATAAATAAACCCAACATGAGAATAGTCATAGACCTACCTTTTGAATTTAATTACGAGAATTCTTGAGAATTGACGCACAGAAGCCAAATTGAAAAAGTGAGAAAGCCCTGTGGACAGGAGCTTTGGCGCTCTTGTTCAAACTTTGACAAATCATAACCCCGAAAGTATTGGTTTCTCCGAGTTGGGAATGATATCAATGGATTCTTTTTAAATTTATCTTATTTTATGATGCAGTTCTATCATAAGATTCCATTGATAACATTTTCACTCTGAGAAACCAATTCTTTCGGAGATATAATTTGTCAAAGTTTGAACAAGAGCACCAAAGCTCCTGTCCACAGGGCTCGGACCAATGTTTCTACTGAAAATGTGGAGCATATTTAAGGTGAACTATTTTGGTAGCACCGGAATATTTCGTGGATGTAACTTACAGATTCTATCATAATTTTTAAAACACGAATTTTATAAAACAACCTATAGTCCGTTTAAGATATATTGACATCAAGGGTGCCTATGGAAAATCGAAATTCAGTTGGCAACGGCCGATCTTGTTATATTTCAAGTCACATAATTTAGGTTGTTCGCATTGAAAATTACCATGAGCTGATGAACTGTCATTTCTTATTTATTTCTTGACAATTTGGATAACGAGAATCGAACCATTTGGGATAGTTTTTACATGTTTGTTTATGATGAATCGTACCGAGTTTGAGTATTTCCGCATCCTTGTGCTCTTAAAAATGTCTGGAATTGATTATGATATCTCTCGCCCAACAAAAAGGGAATGCGAAGCGGTATATAGATGTTAGTGTGAATTCTTCAGGGACTCTGCAGATATTACTGCCAGCATTAACCGTGTTGCTCTAGTGTTCCAGGTAAACTGTTATTCAACCAATAAAGGTTTCTTCTGATTATTACATTTCATAATATTTCAGATTTCTTCAAGTACTGTTCGCAGAATTCTTAGGAAAAAAGAAGAAAACACATCATTAAAACGTGGCAGCAGTTGTGGAAGAACTCCTGTGATATACGACTATATATTTAAAGAGGCATTAAAAGATATTATTTTCAGTTAAATCAAAAACAATAAGTACATCAGTTTGGATGTCATTTTTGAAGTAGCCAAAAAATACACAATAGTCGAATTTAAGCGAATAACCAGAACAGTGCGGTTAAAACCAATCCCTTGCTATTATAACCAATCGGTTATGTTTAGCAAGAGATTGGTCTTAACCACACTGTTCCGGTTATTCGCTTAAATTCTACTCTTGATTGATTCACCAATGGCTATGTATAAGGAACCTAAGGTCTAAGATATATTGAGATGCACGTGATTGTTATGTCAAAAAGTTTTTCATCCTGCATTGAAAAGACTATCCAATTTTTGTTCGTTTCTATTGTAAATAATTATTATTCCAATTCCTTTAATTATTGGTTTCTGGGTATCAACCCCATATTTATGTTTGTTTCATCAGTCTACTGCAGTTGAACTTAATTATACTTCTCAGGATGAAATACATTCGGGACTTAGTGGTTGAATTTCCAAGATACATCAAGAATGCATTTAGAATTGAAAGTCTTCAATTAATTACAAATAGGAGATAGCATTGAAAACATTCAAGGTATAGATGCATAGAATACATGGTGAAGACACTCTTTGACATATTTTCGGCCGATTTGCGGTCCAAATACTGTAAAAATACAAGGATTTTGTTCTGCTTCAGTTTTAGCCGATAGATGCCGGCAGTAGAAATTTTACGGACAAAATTATCGACGTGTCAAATTAAATTCGAATCTTTGTTTATTCTAGTTTCTTGTTCTCTAGTATTTTGAGTATTTTGTTCAACGTTCTAGATTTCCGCGCCGAAAGTATGACAAATGTTTGCTGTGTGAACTCTGAACGAGTATCCAGAAGCATTTTAATCAAATACTATTTTCATTTCGAAAATACTTCGTTTTTATGCGAATATAGTTTTTTAACAATTGTTTATTCTTGCCGGATCAGGGGCAGATTTCTAGTATCAAGATAGGTATTAACAATAATCTTAATATATTGAAAGATCGCTGATACCGTTAATTGTTAATAAATCAACATAGGAGAACGCTAAGGCTTGTTGATTTCAGAGCTGAGCCAAAGCATTGTGCTTAGTGCTTGTGAAAGTGCTTGAAGCCTTTTTGTGCTCCCGAGTACTGAGCTCCCGAGCACTTTTTAAAACCAGTGCTTAGTGCTTAGTAATTCGAGCACTTCATGAAAAGGCTTAGTGCTTAGTAATCCCTTAAGTGCTCCCGAGCACTTCCGAGGATTACTAAGCACTAAGCCTTTCCGAAATCATGTCGTAACACGAATAGACGCTGACGCGCTGTGGTCGTGGGAGTTAATATGTACCAGAGAGATCAATTGAGGCATGAACGGAACTTGTAAATCTTGTAATTATCAGTTGTTGGTTATTGATTCATGGAATGGGACGTAGATATGTGAATATTACCAACTCCTGAAAATTAGTCAGTATCAAAGCATTATTAAGTGGATCGTCTTTCAAGAAGATATAAGTGAATTAGTTTTGAAAATTGTCGTGTGAATTCACAGATTTATCCGATATATTCATATTTAAATTTCCAATGCTAAATTGCTTAAGAATTCAATCACAATAAAAAATAATGTTATCCGGTTTCCGCAGATTATATTTTTGACATTTGGAAAAATTTTAAAAAGCAATAAGGATTAATGGAAAACTGCCCCAAAAAAGCACTGAATTCACGTCAGTGTTTTTTTTTTATTGGTAAGGAGAAGAAAACACTTGCCCTAAGTTTCATAATATAATACGATGTTGTTGTCATATATGTTTCGGGTATTATCCCATTTTGATCTTCGGAAATACATTTTACATGTGCAGAAAAAACTGAGAAGCTTATAGAATTCATATTTCCATTAATTGTATAAAGATATGATAAAATAATAAAGAACTTTTCAAACTGTGTGAGAATAGAACTAATTTTGAGTTCGTTAGTTTCATAGAAATTTGTTTCGCTGCACTCCGTCAATGATGCATATGGGGAATGCAAGTTTGCTTGTTTACATATTTCTCCAATAGAATACAATTTTATTTATTTATTTATTTATTACCATACGGTTATATATATGAAATATAATACAAATATACACTTACAGTAAACATAAACCAAGAAATAAAAAACAGCAGTACAACAGCAACATTGGAATACTTATCCTATCAACCTTTCCACACTGATTCTAAATGAACTTAAAGTTTGTCCAGTAAATTCCAAACATTTACCGTAATATTCATTACCCAATCTAAGAAAACGTGTCATAGCAGTATGATAGCCATAATTTGTGCGATGGTAAGGAACCCGGAACAACTGAGAGCCACGAATAGGCCTGTTCGGTACTCTACAACCAATCAACTGGAGCAATGAAGGACAGTCTATATCTCCCGAAAGTAACTTAAATAGAGTGATCAAGTCAGATCTTGTTCTACTACCTTCCAAGGTGGCAACAATCAAACTTTGCATAACCTCCACATAATCATATTCACCACGTTGTAGATTAATTTTGAATGCTACACACCTCAGAAATTTCCTTTGCACTCTTTCCACCCGATCGATTTGAGATCGATAATATGGTGACCACACCGGTGAGGCATACTGAACAACCGAACACACTAACAAAAGGTACAATGATCTAAAAGCCGTAACGGACAATTATTTGGTATTTCTAGTAACGAAACCCAACAGCTGAAAAGATTTACTGACAACTGAATTAACATGAGATGTAAAATTTAACTGATGATCAAATATGACTCACAAATCGCGAACTTCAAAAACCCGTTTCAGGCTGTTTTCAATTTGATAGCTGAACAGAACAGGATCACTCGACCTAGAGAACGAGATACAACAGCACTTCTCAACATTTAGCGTCATTCCATTACTTCGTGACCAATTGATCAACGCGTTCAAATCGGATTGAAGGCACTCACAGTCCGTGCTGGAGCCGACCGGCATATAAATTTTGAGGTCATCAGCGAACAAGAGGCATCTACAGTAGCAAAAGTTGAGGGCTACATCATTAATGAAAATATTGAATAGGAGCGGTCCCAGATGTGACCCCTGCGGAACACCAGATGTAACATGAATATCCCTGGAAATGTGGTTTCGAATCTTCACCATCTGCCTTCTATTAGATAAATAACCACTCAACCAACTCGTTAACCATGTTGCAAAGCCTGATTCATGTAATTTACCAATCAACAAATCGTGGTTGACCCTGTCGAAGGCACTACTGAAATCAGTATAAATTGCATCAACCTGAAAACCCTTCTCCAGGGCCACGACGATGTCCTGCTGATATACCAATAGATTTGATGTTGTTGATCTACCGGTGGCAAATCCATGTTGATTCTCAATTAGCAAACTTCCGCAATGCCACGAAATGTAGCGCACAAGTAGTGATTCGAAAAGTTTTGGAATGGCTGAAAGCTTACTAATTGGTAGGTAGTTCCTTATATCGTCTTTTTTGCCACTTTTAAAAATGGGGGTGACATAAATATTCTTCCATTGGCAAGGAAATATTCCAAGCTTCAATGATAAATTAAATATTGTACAGAGTGGCATAGTTAATGAATAAACACATCTTCTAAGGAAATAAGCAGGGATCCCATCTGTTCCACAACTCAAATTATCCCCCAACTTACTCAACCCCTCAAACACTTCTTCAATACTGAATATTATGAATGGAATATCAACCGCCGACGCCGCAACCGTGTTCGCGACATCATTCACATGCAATCCCCCTCCAACATAAACCCTTGAAAAATGTTCAGCAAAGAGATCAACAATATTCTCCCCCGTGTCAGCTATTTGATCATCAAGATGCATACTATTTGGAAATCCGCGGTTCTTTCGTAATGAGTTTATATAATTCCAAAAATATTTTGAATTATTGACTACCTGGTCGTCAATACTTGCTGTATATGCATCCTGACAAAATTTCATAAGATCCTTGCATTGGGATCTCAGACCCGAAAACAGTAGATGGGTAATTCCCACCAAATGTTCCCCTTTCGCATTTTAGTTTAAGAAAAAATAAATTAACACTAATCGAATTTATTTTTAGATATCCTAAACCAGAAATTAATTCTTATTAATCTTATGCCTAAGGTTACACACTTTCGTTGGTATTTTGTGAAATAATGAGATTTTCATGAAACCGGCATTCACGGATGTGAGACAAAATTCACGGAAATGAAATAATGTTAAATTTTAAATGAAAAAAAAATTCATATATCCTTAATATAAACAAATTGGTTCAAGCACTGACGTGAAGTCAGGAGCTTTTGCGCGTATGTTCTATTGTCCATCCTCCTGTATTGGACACTTTTAATCGAATTTACCATGGTGAATTCTATTGTCTATTCTCCTGTATTGGACAGCCTTAATCGAATTCACCATGGTACATTCGATTAAGAGTGTCTCAAACAGGAGAACAGACAATAGAATTCACCATGGTAAATTCGATTAAGAGAGTGTCCAATACAGGAGGATGGACAATAGAACATACGCGCAAAAGCTCCTGACTTCACGTCAGTGCTTGAACCAATTTTTCTCTTTCGGACATATCCAGAATATTTTTAATTTTTCCTTCCTTTTTTCTTTTATAATAGCCCTCGTTCTTTACGTTTTTCTTCTTCGTATAATTCAGGATCATTTTTTCGGGCTTCATGAAGTCTTCTCATAGATTTTCGTTGTTTTTTCTTCTGTTCTTCATGAGATGCAGTAACTTTTTTCTTATTTTTTTTTAATGATGTTAGAATTCATGTCCTGAAAGGAGGAACAGAATATTATTATCACATCCGTGAAGACTACCTCACCTCCGTGAATTACTATATTCACGGAGGTGAGAAATTTTACTTTTTTATAGAATATCTCATTTAAAGAAAAAGGCTTCAAAACAATATTTTAATTCATTAAATAACTTTCGTAATTAAGTATATTCAGATAACAAATAATTGAATAAAATAATCTCCTACCTTACAATTCATCTTCACGGAGGTGAGAATCCCAAATTTCCCATACACGTCTTTATCACTTGGGTAAGAATTTAACCAATAAGTTACACTTTGAAGTTCAAATCTCAAGTGGTCAGTATTACCTGCGCATCAACCGATATTCCAGGCGGTCCACGATGACGATACCGTCATCTTGCGATTAAAGAGTCAAATTACAATGTCGCTTCACGGAGGTGATAGATAATGCAGGAACATCGACTAATATAAGTATAATTCGAACACCGATAATTTTTTTATTGAGATTTTATCATGTCAACATTACTTAGTTATTTGTGGATAATGAACTAGAAATACGCTGTGCCAGAATTCCATTAATGCTATAATTTTAAGTTTAGGACAATGCGATAACTAAGAGGAACAGTCACGGAGGTGAGGTTTTCAATTTTTCTGGGAAGAAAACTAGCGTTGAAAATTAAAACTTTTGAAATATTGCAATTTTTTATTCTTTATAGTGATTGTTACATTTCAAAAGGATATAATATAGAGAATTAAACGATTAAACCAGTTTTATGTAGCAGAAAACTGTCATGAACACCAAAGTGGAACATTTCGTGAGAACTACCCAGATAATCCTGATCAGAACGAGTCGACTTATAATGCGCATGAGCCTTCTTTTTTTCAGCTATGAGTACCCTCAGCTCGTGGGTGATCCATTTAGGATATGTTGTTGGTTTACTTCTCTTCCTAGGAATGAAGCACGCAAAAGAATTCCCGACCATTTGGTAAAATCTATCAACCATAGTATGAATATCCAGACCATCGAATACAAGCCCCCAGTTCACCGCCGCAAAATAATATTATATTCGGAGTAAATATCCTCATTTCCAACAGATTTCTAAAAGTGCTTAGTGCTCGAAAAATCGAATTACTTTTATGAAGTGCTTAGTAATCGCAATCCTTTTGTGAAATCGCGGTGCTTTGTGCTCGAGGCTCGTGATCATTTCTATTGAGTGCTTAGTGCTTAGGGCTTGAAGCACTTTTCTTCAGTGCTCGGCACAGCTCTGGTTGATTTACTATAATCTTGCCGGTTGATGAACAAACTGTTTCAACAGTTGAAACATTAAGGTATATCTCTATTAATTAATAATTATATTCTTTATACAATTCAGTTATATATTGAGAAGGAATGAAATGGCATGTTATGAAAACTAACAATATTATTTGTCAACGATGAAAGGAATAGCATAGAGAACAAAGTTCAGAGCAACACCACACAGTGTGATTTCATCAAAGTTGAATAGCTTTCCTAAAGCGGCATTCTTTTTGGCGCTCTTATACTATAATATTATTTGTTTCAAGGATATTGTTACACGATAAGAATAGCAACTGGCTTGTGGTAGAGGTAGGGTATTGAAAATTAGAACATTTGTTTGTTCAAAATATTTTTCTAGCGAATATACAGGGTGAGTCTTTGACCACTGCATTAATTTTAACCAATGATTCCTCTCATCAAATGAAACACTTTTTTCATTTACCATTTTTCCAGATTCGGCTCAGGTAAAAAGATACAAGCGTTTAAAGATTTCACAATGTGCTAATACACTCCCACATATAAATTATCAATGACATTGTTGGCGGACGAGAATAAGGCATGGTAACGTGGTTTACAGCTTGATTCGGGATTCCAACGCTCAGGGACGGATCCATAAAACTTGTGAAATTTCTGGAGTTTTCCATTTTAAAACATTCAATGAAGAATATCTCGAAAACGGTGCGTTTAAGGAGAAATGATGAAGAATAATATAATGTTCTAAAACGATGGAATATTCTCGAAATGACTCAAGAAAAACTTTATATGCTTTCTTTATGCTAATTTCGTTTAGTTTTATGAATCCACGAGTCCATACCTAGAAAACCAGTAGAAGTAGAAAATAACTAATATTTGGAAAATATATATCATAGTTATAGGAAACTTTACGCCAACATTCATTTTATTCGAAAAAAGGATGTCAAAGCTACAAAATAAAAACTGAATTTTTTTCAATTTCAACAGCCTGTATCTTTTTACCTGAGCTGAATTTGGAAAAATGTTAAATGAAAAAAGTGTTTCATTTGATGAGAGGAATCTTTGGTTAAAATTAATGCAGTGGTCAAAGACTCACCCTGTATATTGAATAAAAGATTGAAACGTAGTACACTACCCTCTATTTAGTTAGTTTATCAATTTAATGAATCATTTTTCGATATTTCATCAGTATATACTTAGTTCTGAATAATAGCTATCGAATCAAATATATTTTGCAATCTAATTGCTGAGAACATAAAAAGTTGTCAAGGGATATTGGGTAACTGAATGAAGTTTCAAATTATACATCGAAAATAATAAGTAAAATGCTCAATTTAAATGAGCCTTACATGATAATAGTTATTTTTGTATCTAGAGCGCGAAATGCTACTTTGGTGATCGAGAACTGTCGAGATCACCCAAGTATTTCGCGCATGAGATGCAAACAAAATTTTTTCTACAAACGCCAAAAATATTGTTCTAAAATAAGTAACATGCATAGCTTAATATGAAAAATAGTATTGAACTGGCTTAAAATGTTTTTCCAAATCAAGTAAATACTGTAACTATGAAAATAAAATGGCATTTGTTTTTTGATTGAGGAACATAAAGGTTAAAATATAAAAACTCCATATAGTTTACATGCAGTGTGCGAAGTAAGTACTTCGCACACTACTTCGCGCACGGTGTCATGGTAACGAAGGAAAATGAAAAAAAGGGTCACTTCGCATATTGTTTTCAATGCGCGAACCTAGTCATTTTTTGACGTTTGTAGAAAAAGGTAATTAATACATTTGAATAAATATTGATTTCACAGCTTTCTTCATTTACAGTTCCATTCAAAATGTTCCAGATAAACTTCTTTACTGATAAATCCCTTATTTGACCTCATTATTTCTTGGCAAGATGAAATTTCTGTTCCAAGCAAATGGGGTTTACATATAATGTCCGAACAGATGTCTGATTAATCAAAAAGTTAATTGATTTTTTCAATTAACTGTTATATTATATTCTTTTAATTTGAATTTACGAACTAGCAACGGTGGAATTGAACTTCGTCCTTGTCAGTTTTCATTTATTCCCTTGTCAGAATCTTCGAATTCAACTCTAGCGACACCATCGTTAATAAAGTGAAGTAGTACATGAAGTACGTGATTTGACAGTTCTAGGTCCGTTTTTCGGCCGAAAATTTTAACAGGAATTAGCAGGGAGTGTCGACACCTTTTTATTCTATGCATCTTGTTGAAGGTTAATAATTCATTTCTATGGTTAAAGCACAGTAAATTTTTAGTAACTTTTTGTAACCCGAAATAAAGCACCGACTACATGACATGTAGAAGGGGAAGTGAAGAAGGGATTATTGTAGATAATGTCATAGAATTTTCTTATCTTATTTTTCACAATCAATGGTCAATGTGAAACACTAATTCAAGTCAAATGAAGCTAATGCATGAGGTATCATTTCAAAAATCACTCTGAGCTTTTTCCATAATTTTCAAAATACAAACAAACTTTTTACACTCCAACAAAAAGCAAATAATTGATTGAAATTGGCTGAATTTTACTGGAACTAAAAACAGGAACATGGGGTGGTTTGTCATAGAAATTACATTAATTATTAAAATAGATTTTGAAAACCAATATGCTCCAATTTTAATGAAATTTTTTTTTTATTTTAAGTGTCATTTGGAAAGTTAACTTACATACTCAGCCATAAATTTTAAAATTCAAACTCTTTACACTAAGCACTTTTAATACAAAAGCAAGAAGTTGACTGGCCCACTGATTGAAACTGGCCGAACTTAAATATAACCAAAAACAGGTAGGAACAGATAGGCTGATGTCTTAGAATTTGTGCAATAATTTCTTCTTTGAGAAGAAATGGTCATTGAATAATAAGAAATCAATAGAAGGGTGGCATATTGATACCTGGAAGAATATATAAATACAAATTTAATATCGATTTCGCAAATCTTGAATTTACACATATTTCGAATTTCATCTATGGAATTTTTTCTTAAATTTTTATATGCCCATCGATTTTTGGGACTTGCATATCTCACAAAGAAGGAAGGTCTGAGTGGTAGAAGTTTTTTTTTTTTTCGATTTATGAAAATTATTCATCACAAATTAATTTTTCCTTCAAAATAATCAGAAAATGTATTTCTTTTCTTCACAAATTTTCATCAAATCATTATGATGAAAAATTCATTACTAATAATTCTGTTAACTATTCAGAAGAGATTTGAATTTGTGAAACAACTAAATGGTTGAATAAAATTGTCTCATACTGAGAACTTCACACTGAGGGCCGATATATTCACCTATCTGTAAACTGTCAAGTAGCCTTACCGAAAGGAAAGTATTCTATAAATGTTTATTCACCTCCCTGTAATAGGAAGTGATCTGCAAATATGTGAAACATCTGTTAAAGATGAATAGATTTTACCACTTTATGGTGTCAGTAAATTTAACAAGCACGTAGTAAACGAATACTTTACGGAAAGTTTGAATAAATCGGCCCTGAGAAATGGAGATTTTTCAATAAATTAGGAATACTAAGGAATGGTTTCGGAGTAACGAAAAAAATTTTTTTTTTACATTACAAAGTTCAAATTCAGTTTTTTTAAGATGCAGTTCCATCATAAGAATCCATTGATGTCATTTTCAACTCTAACAAGCTAATAATTTCGGATATATAGTTTTTCAAAATTTCAATAATATATCGTACTTCTATGTTTTCATAGAATGCGAATTCTATCTGTCTGAGTTCTATCTATGTTCACTATTTATTCATGTCATCTTATTTGTTTATATAATTCGTACTTTGAAAATATTTTGTGTTGGAAAACAAGGTTCCGCATCTTGAATTTGTGAATATATAAAAGAGTGTTTTGATACTAAAAATAATATTGACTTGTTGCATGTTGAATAATTTATGTGCAAATATTGGGGATGATGTTTCAGAAGATTTAGAATTGGATCATTATAATGATGTAGTTTATGAAGGCAATAGGAAAGAACAACATAATGGAATTCTCAAAAGAAATTACTGTTCGTGGACCACCAAGGTTAATATTACCCTTAACATCCTTAACTAGTGAAACATGTTCCTATAACAGAATTTTCATAATGGTACTAGCAAAAAAATGCTGAAATAATGATCTACATTTGTGTATCAAATATTCTTTCTTGAGTTAAGGTTCATAATACATGATGAATGTGTTAGTGGTATCAACTATTAAATTATGAAAAAAGGACTGTTCTGTTCCCATTTTGTATATATGTGTATATATTTTTTCCTTTTCTTTGAATTAAATTATATTGATTTGCGGCAATGCAATTGTACTATACGTGGAATAGTTCTCCCCGATAGAGCCTGTATATTCTGACAATATCTCGCTGACTCTGCGCATAAAGATCGATTATGTCAGACTTAAGCCAGACTAGAAGAAGTCGAAGCCCCCCCCTCTACAGAACCACAGATCCCAAGGGATGACGTACCTTTTTTCGTACAACCTGACCAGTTTGTTTCTAATCTCAGCAAAATAAGTCGCTCAAAATACCACCACGAGTTTCTACTTGTAAGTCTAATCATATCGATTACCATAGTGTTTGTCAGTAGTGATTTTATGATTGCTTGGACTTGTAGTTCCCGGTTCATTATAGCTCAATATTAATTTTGTCTAAAGTCGAATTAGCGAATCCGGTTCATTTGGTTTAAAAGAATTAGAATAATTTGTTCATTAGCCTATACCTATTCAAATATCAGGAATGAATGGACAATCTGCTATGATTGTCTCCAGCCTTGACCTAGACATTTCGGTGATACTTTCCTTATTATTTTAAATGATAATTTTTGAAGCATTAAAGCATTGGAGATTGCTCATTTAATCTTGATAAATGAACTATTATTTGAATTTAATTTCTTTTTATGGTGCAGTTCTATTATATGATCCATTTATATCATTCCCAACTCTGAGAAACCAATACTTTCGGAGATATGGTTTGTCAAAAATTGAACAAGAGCGTCAAACCTCCTGCCACATGGTTTTCTCCCTTTTTATTGCGCGTATGTTCTGGGGAACATCGGGTTATCGTTTTGCCCAAATGTCTGTAATTTTCGAATTTTTTGACGAAAATGGTCTCAAACGATTTGGTTCGACTACCCGATGAAGAATTCGAGGTCAAATTTGATTCTGTCCGGCCGGCCGTCTGGCCGTTGCCACGATAACTTGAGAACGGAAAGGGCTAGCGACTTGAAATTTTCAGGGTAGGTGGCGCATCCCAATACGACGAACAAGTTCGTTAATGGGCATAATCGGCCCAATGGTTTCCGAGTAATAATTTTGTTTTCAACCAATATAAATCCGATCGAACTGAAACTTGGTGAATAGTTGTAGAATATAAACCTAAGCACGTTTGTGAAATTTTGTGAGAATCGTATCACTAGAAATTTATTAAAAAATTATTAAAAAATATTTTTGTTGACACGATAACCTGAGAACGGAAAGAGATAGCGGCTTGAAGTTTTCAGATTAGGTTGTGCATTTGAATGCGCCATTTGAGTTTGTTTATAAGCATAATCGGCCAAACAGTATTAGAGTTATAGCCATCTGAAATTTGGTTGTTTTTTGTTCCTCATTAACTCGATAAATACAAAACCGATTGAATTCAAACAAGGTGATTAGTTGTAGAATGCCAACGCGAACATTCTTGTAAATTTCGTGAGGATAGTATTTGCAGAAAATTTTTAAGAAATCATTGAAAATTGGAGAAAAAATTCTATAAATCAGTAACTATTCGTCTGAAATTGCTGAAATTTTGCAAGAGCCTTAAGAACCTAACTGTACTGCCAAGTTTCAAGTTTTAAGACGATCGGTTAAATATTGTTGGAGATTCGAGCAGCCTTGTGTGAGTTCAGTAAATGGGAGAACTTTGCCTCGATAACTTTCGAACGAAAGGAGATAGGGACTGGCAATTTTCAGGATAGGTGCGTATCCGAATGGGAGAGTTAATTTCGTTTTTGGGCATAATCGGTCTAACAGTTTCCGAGTTATACCCACCTGGAATATTATTTCCTCGATAACTCAAAAAATAAAGATTCGATCGAATTGAAGCTTGGTAACTATTAGTAGAAAGACGCGTTTAAAATTTTGTAAGAACCATACCCCTAGAAAACTTGAAAAAAATGAGGAAAAAAAAATTCGTACCCCTAGAAAATTTCAAAAAAATGCGAAAAAAAAATTGGTTCAAGCACTGACGTGAAGTCAGGAGCTTTTGCGCGTATGTTTTATTGTCCATGGTAAATTATGTTTACCATTCTCCTGTATTGGACACTTAATTCGAATTTACCATGGTAAATTCTAATATACGCGCAAAAGCTCCTGACTTCAAGTCAGTGCTTGAACCAATTTTTTATATCTTAATTCGTTTATAAACGCTCACGTAGAAATGTACACGTTTTACTGTCTTATTTTATTTTAATATGTTTCTTATTTCATTTTGTCTTATTTTATTTGCTGTATAAACCGCATTTACTTTTTGCGAAAGAATAACAAAAATTCCCACTTACTTGATCACATTCACATTTAATCGACTCGTTCTCTGAGCAATCGCACACCTTCTCCATACCATCCTTATCATCCTCCTCTTCGTCGCAGTCGTTACACATCTCCTTCGAATCCACATCCGTGCACTTGCCCTTTTTACGTTTACGCTTGATCTTCTTCTGCTCTTTACGGATCTGCTTCAGTTGTTCCTCCTTCTCCAGTTCTTCGTATAAAAGTTCTAGCTGCGAAACGCCTTGCTTAAGTTCGACCGCGGTTTCGAAGCTACGGCTCAGCGTGTCCACCGCGACGGCCGCGAAAACCTGACAGGTACATTCCTCTTCTCTTATCCGCATGTAGATGCGGTGAAGACGTTCATACATGCATATCCCCAAGCAGGTCAGGACCTCTTCTTGCGCTATTTCGAGAGTCTTCGCGTGGCGTTCTCTTCGGCTGAAACAGATCGGTTTTGAATGTCGTATATCCTTCATTAAACACTACATTATTATTATTAATATTAGAAAGGGGTCGTGAGACTTAGTTCAACCCTTGGGAACTGCGACCGGTTGATCTGCCCCTTCGAAAGCCATGTCGTTCATCGATTAAAAGCACTGAGATTCCACGACAAAAAGCTACACAGTAAACTGTGCAGAAGCTTAGGAATTGGAAAAAGTTGGCAAAGGGTGCGAGATCTATTGAGAATTTCAAGAACATAAATAGAGGTGAACAACAAACTTTCTCATTGTAATTTGTATGTGTTTAGGCGGTGTTTGAGGTGTTTGTTTCGGAAAATTAAGGGTTTTTGTGTAAGAGTGGATAGAATATATGAGTAGGGTGCACGACACGAAAGACTCATTGCACAGAAGCTCTACTGCATCGAACTTTACTGCATCGAAGAGTCACCACATCGAAAAACCCCCCACTTTAGAAAGTGGGCGGCACTCGTTTATCGATCGTCTTCGACGATAGTTTCGCTCGATGAGCAGCGATGCCAGATGTACCATAATTATGGAATTGTACCATAATTTATACCTCAAATTTAGAGCATTCCATAATTGTACCATAATAAATAATTGTACCATAATTTCCATCGATTCTTCCATACAATATTAACTGAGTAGAGTAATATTTACTCTATAGACCACATTAGTTAGGTTAGGCGGGAAATTAGAATTACGATCCATCCGTGGATCCGAGCACTAAATTCCTCATGCATTTCTTATGGACCTAAAATTTACGCGAATTTCTCGCCTGGTTTTAGATACTTTGGCTAATTTCTGAAGGTTTATTTTGGTTAAAATAGATTCTGTGAACCTTTCTCAACCATCTAGAATCTAGTTTTCAAAACAAAATTGTATATTTCCAAAATAATTAATAAATATAAAAGTGTTCACCAAATTCGATTGACGTATGTCTTAGCTCACTCGAAATCAGTTAAAAATAATAACATAACCCTAAATCGGCCTTGTGATGACGCACAACAGAAGTCATCTACGACATACGGATATCTTTCGAACTAGAATGGTTTCAATTTTGATTTAAGAATAAATAGAAGTAGATTTTAATGTGGAAATAACATGAAAACATGCACTAATGATAAAGGTACCCAATACTTGTTGTCTCTGTACTAACATTCTCTTTTAAATAGGGTGGTTTCATCTCAAAGTTGAAATTCCTTGTTAAAAGATTTGAATATGGATCTCCCGCCAAGCGACTGATTCTAACCTAACTAATGTGGTCTATTGCGTTCGAAAACTGAAAAGTTGAGTAAATTTTACTCTGTGACTGTCGTCCGAAATGTCGGAGTATTCGACTCCGAGTTCATTTTACTCCTGTCAAAATTGACATAACTCATGGGACGGCAAATCTAGTATCTTTGTCTCACTGTTTATGAATGTTCTGTGAGGTTATTTAATAGTTTTAATACTGCTCACAATATATATTTATAATTAGAGTTACATATATGTGAAGAAAACAATAATAATAGGTTCTTTCTTAAACCAACATAACCTATTTTCCGATATTGAGTAAATGAGTAAATCTGTCAAACCTTCAAAAACTCTACTCTACTCCGTGGAGTTAATTTTCGAACACAACCCTGGCACAGCTGCTCAGACCTTGCGTTCCGAAATTGCTGGCATTACTGGCCACAGTAAGCAATATCGGAACGCTTTTCAGTGACAGTAATCTCAAACTGTTGTTAATTTTCGGAACGTTCGAGCAGTAACAAACGAAGCTTTGAACGAAGGAACAACATAACCTATAATTTTCATATTTGAAGTCCTTTTAAATGTTAGGTCTGTAATCGGTGGGTGAAACGATGGCTGAAATTAACCAAGTCTTATTGAATTCAATACTCAGGGATAGCGATTTTACAGTTTTGATGTTGATTAGTACTAAAAGAGACTCATAACCTAAACTATTTGAATTTGGGGAAGGAATACTGGCAGTACTGGCACTATACGACCACTTCTGTGGCAGTAGAAAATTAACTCCGTAGAGTAATATTTACTCCATTGCGTTCGAAAACTGAAAGGTTGAGTAAATTTTACTCTGTGACTGTCGTCCGAAAAGTCGAGTATTCGACTCGGAGTTCATTTTACTCCTGTCAAAATTGACATAACTCATGGGAAGGAAAATCTAGTATCATTGTCTAACTGTTTTATGAATGTTTTGTGATGTAATTTAATAGTTTTTATACTGCTCACAATATATATTTATGATTAGAGTTACATATATGTGAAGAAAACAATAATAATAGGATCTTTCTTAAATAAGAAGTACTGTGATATTTTTCGGAATTTGAGAGAAAAAACCCAGAAAAAAGCGGTTTAATGAGAGGACTTGACATATTCGCTGAATAGTTTTGCGAATAATATTGAATGGAAGAATCGATGGAAATTATGGTACAATTATTTATTATGGTACAATTATGGAATGCTCTAAATTTGAGGTATAAATTATGGTACAATTCCATAATTATGGTACATCTGGCATCGCTGCCTCTCATCGAGCGAAGCTATCGTCGAAGACGATCGATAAACGAGTGCCGCCCACTTTCTAAAGTGGGGGGTTTTTCGATGTGGTGACTCTTCGATAAAGTAAAGTTCGATGCAGTAGAGCTTCTGTGCAATGAGTCTTTCGTGTAGTGAGGCGCACCGGAATATATTTACAAGTAAATAAGATTTTTGAACATTTAATTACATTCCAAGAGATAACACAATGAAGGAGAAGTGGAAAAAAGCTTTAAAAATTGGAAAGGAAATTAGAGAAAACATGCTGGTTTGTAGTTTACATTTTGTAGACTGACTTCACTATTAGTGAGTTGAGAGTCATTAAATGACTAATTACAATATTATCGCCATTGTTATGAATTTTACAGGAGCAAATATGAGGAGAATGCAGAAAAATGTGGTGTAGGTGCTGGTGGTCGTATGTCGAAATTTTCTGCTGTCACATCGGGAGTTCCCCAAGGTTCGGTCTTAGGACCCCTATTATATCTCATATATGTCTCACATGTAAGACGATGTCCTCATCATTCTAATATGCGTTCCCATTTCTAACTGTCCAGAAGGCACATATTGACAGGTCAAAAAGTCATTGGTATGTTTTTTTTAATGAATATTGAGATATTGAAGATAAGATGAATAATTTTATTTCTCGGTTAAACAAGCGTATTCCTACTGAAATAGAGAAACATGCTGATTTAGACTTGATCGTTGATCGTTGATATTCCCATTATGTACATGAACCTTCTGAACCAACAACTTCAGGAAGGAAGGTACCTCATACCATTCGCTGACCAAATAATTATTGTATTAGGAGCTCTTGTAAATCTACTGTCTCCCATCTTGGCAGATGATAAAGTGTAATATTTATAGGTATGCTGGTAAATACTGTGTATTTTTGAATTTAAATAATATATGTATGTATATGAAATTAATCATTTTTTTTTAATTGAATTACGAATATGTTAACAGTTCGTTGAGATACTTCGGCATTTTGGATTAAAATAATGAACAGTTCGTTGAGATACTTCAGCATTTTGGATTGGAATAATGATTCTTTTTTTAATTAATTAAAACTGTAATCAGCGGGGGTTTACTTTCGCCTATAGACCACATCAGTTAGGTTAGAATCATTCTCTTAGCGCGAGATCCATATTAAAATTTTTTAACATGGTAGTCTTATGGAGGTTCAACTTTGAGATGAAACCACTCTATTTAAAAGAGAATGTTAGTACAGGGACATCAAATATTGGGTACCTTCTTCATTATTGCATGTTCTCATGTTCTTTCCACATCAAAATCTTATATTTATTCTTAAATCAAAATTGAAACTAGTGTAGTTCTAAAGACTTCCGTATGTCGTAGATGACTTCTGTTGTGCGTCATTACATGGCCGATTTAGGGTTATGTTATTATTTTTGACTGATTTCGAGTGAGCTAAGACATCGAATTTGCTGAACACTTTTGTATTCATCAATTATTTTGGAAATGTACAATTTTGTTATGAAATCTTGATTCTAGATTGTTGAGAAAGGTTCACCGAATCTGTTCCAACAGAAATAAACTTTAAGAAATTAGCCAAAGAATCTAAAAATAGGCGAGAGATCGCGTAAATTTTAGGCCCATAAGAAATGCATGGGGAATTCAGTGCTCGGATCCACAGATGGATCGTAATTCAAAATTCGCCTAACCTGATGTGGTCTATTACATTACATACTGGGTGATTGACGAAGACCGTTCATTAGAATATTTCAAAGAAAGACTCGGGATATAGCCTTGAAATTTTATAGTTGAGCTTTGTTAAGAGAGATGAATTCTTGGAAAATTTCAGATTCGTTCGACTTCCGGTTTCACCAAAAATGATGCCAACTTTCATATTTGAATGTAATACTCAGTTTTTGCATTGATAATCAGATTACCCATTGAATTCTATATTGTTTTAATATGTCACTTACATATTATTCTCAGAAAATTCGTATGAAATTTGAAAAAAATCTTAAAATTTTCTCCAATAGGGCTTCATTCCAATGTTAATAACTTGTAGATTTTTGCATGAAAATTCCTATTTTTCTAGCTTCTATCAGAAGACATACCAATGCTTCTCCTTCATTGATTACACATCCAATTGAACATACAGGATGTTTCTATTTAAATGTCTAAGTCCGTCATGACAAAAACCTCAAAACTAATATTTTTCAAATGAGAACCCATTTTTATTATTGGTCAGCTGGAATCTACGTTAAACTAGTTCAAATAGACAAATTATATCTCCGAAAGTATTGGTTTCTCAGAGTTGGGAATTATATCAATGTATTCAGATTATGATAGAACTGCATCATAAAGGAAATTCAATTCAAATAATAGTTTATTTATCAAGATTAAATGAGCAATCTGAGTATGAGAACTGCACCATGGAAGAAATCAAATTAAAATAGCTGAAATGAGTTTGACTCTCTCTTATAGAACAGGATGACATGTACGAGTATGAACACAGATCATATAATAAAGCTTAGATAGAATAATTATAATATTCTGTGAAAACATAGAAGTACGATTCATTATTGAAATTTCGAAAAATCATATCTTCGAAAGTATTAGCTTGTTGGAGTTGAAAATGTTATCAATGGATTTTAATGGTGAAACTGAATCTTTAATAAAAATTGAATTTGAAATTTTTTGCTCCGAAACCATCTGGCCTATTTTGACCAATAACGAACTTAACCGACATATTCATCTCCCTAACCTGCTCTGAAAATTTCAACTGCCTAGCTCATTCTATTCGAAAGTTATTAGAATGTAGAAAAATTTTTTTTTAATTTTCAAATTTTTTTTTTATACTTTGCGGTAACCTGGTCAATACAAAACATCAGATGCGTATAAAGGTCATGATTCTACATTTTGATGCTAAATTTCAGATAGATCGAGTAATCGGTTTCGGAAATATTCATAAAAAATGTGTTTACTAAAATCGGCCATAACTCCGAAACCGCTTTATGGATTTCGCCCATTAACGAACTTGTCCGAGATATTTACGCTCCAAACCCACCTTGCAAATTTCAATCCTCTAACTCCTTTCGTTCGAGAGCTATCGTGCCTACAGCCGGCCGGCCGGCCGGACAGAATCGATTTCGACCTAGTATTCTTGATCAGTGAGTCGAACCAAATCGTTTGAGACCATTTTCAGCCAAAATTTCGAAAATTACAGACATTTGGGCAAATTGATAAGCACTCTGTTCCGAGGAACTAGAGCGCCAAAAAGAGCGTAATTATGGCACTCTTGTTCCTCGGAACAGAGTGCTTATCAATTTGCCCAAATGTCTGTAATTTTCGAATTTTTGGCTGAAAATGATCTTAAACGATTTGGTTCGACTCACTGATCAAGAATCCGTGGTCGAAATCGATTCTGTCCGGCCATCCGTTAACACGATAACTCTCGAACGGAAGGAGTTAAGAGGATTGAAATTTGCAGAGTAGGTTTGTAGCGTAAATATCTCGGACGAGTTCGTTAACGGGCGAAATCCACCAAGCGGTTTCGGAGTTTTGGCCCTTTTTAGTAAAAACATTTTTTTATGAATATTTCCGAAAACCGATCACTCGATCTATCTGAAATTTAGCATCAAATTGTAGAATAATGACTTCTATATGCATGCGAAGTTTTGTTTTGATCGGGTTGCAATAAGGTATCAAAAAAAAATTTTAAATTTCGTTTCTACAATAACTCTCGAACAGAATGAGCAAGGCAGTTGACATTTTCAGAGTAGGTTTGAGAGATAATTATCTCGGTTAATTTCGCTACTGGGCAAAATTGACCTGATGGTTTCTCAGAAACGAAAAACAACACAACACAAATTTCAAATTTAACTCCTTTTAAGATGCAGTTTCACCATAAAAATCCATTGATATCATTTTCAACTCTATCAAGCTGATGCTTTCGGAGATATGATTTCGAAATTTCAATAATGAATCGTACTTCTGTACTTCTTATTTTTTCATAGAATGCTCTACTTAATTATTGTATCTATGAATTATTAAATGATCTGTGTTCTTACATGTCATCTTATTTTCCTATGAGAGATAAATGTCAAATTTATTTCTGGTACCTACACCTATTGTATAAGATAATTTTTGAAGCATTTTTTTAAACGACACTTTTTTTAAATATAATTTCTTTCATGATGCATTTCTATCATAGGAATCCATTGATATAATTCCCAACACTGAGAAACCAATACTTTCGGAGATATAATTTGTCTGTTTGAACAAGAGCGCCAAAAAGCTCCTGTCCACAAGGCTTGAACCAATATTTATAATATATACTACAGCTTTACTTATCGAATATCTCCGCAAATAAGCATTTTAGAGCACTAGTATGTTTTACACTAAAAACATTAATTGATTTTTAGCGACGTTACCGCTTAATACCGGTATCAAACGGTTATAATTTCTACATTTTAGCGAGAGTGGTTACAAGCGGTAACGGAAGTTCCCCTCCAAAGCTGTCATATTGACATTTGATACCGAAATTTATAACCGGGTCCATGAGGTGGGTTACTAGCAGTTGACATTTTTTGTTGAAAGTTTGAAATTGTCCAAAGTATTGAAAGTTTGAAACTGTTGAAAGCAATTAAAACGGCTGTGGCAAAGGAAAGCGTGGAATTTTTTTAATATACTCTAAACAACCAAGGAGTGGAGATTACTTCGTCATTACAGACCGCCAAATAGCGAATCTTTTATTAAACGGTAATAGAATGAAGGCAATCTGGCTTGGATATGTACTACAAAAAGACTAGAAGACTACGTTCTTGTTGTACTGGTTAGTACCCACCTCTTTACTTTTTCTTAATTAGGTGGTGAGAATCATTTTCTATAATTTCATCAAACAAATTTAATTATGGAAGGTTTCTTTTATCATTCGAAACAATTGAAAAAATACAAATTCAGTATATATTTCAAGCCAGATATCTCCTAGGTCAAGCCTGAAGTGCATTATCCATAATTTGAATAGTGCTATCAGTACTGGGAAGTGGGACTATTATTTGGATGTAATACACTGTTGAGAAATTCCAATAAGACACAATAATTCTCGTTAGTTAATAGCATTTCGTCAAATAAATTCAACATTTGCATGTAATTCATGTTAATTGTTTATCAAACGTTAGAATAAGTAAGGTTTGCATAATGAAAAGTAAACAAATATTACTACTAGGACTACAGTTAACCGTTGACGTTTTAGTGAAAACACATACAACCTTTCGTGGTCATGTGGTGGGGGAACAAATTTTGACATTGAGGACAAACCGTTGTTAATAACCGGGTTATAAGCGGTATCCTCGTTAAAAAATGATTACTAGTTTTTAACGTAGATTGCAGCTGATCAATAAAAAAAATGGGTTCTCATTTGAAAACAAGTTTTGAAGTTTTTGTCATGACTGACATTCGACATTGAAATAGAAACACCCTGTATGTTCAATTGAATTTTAAATTATTGTAGGAGAAGCATTGGCATGTCTTCTGATAGAAGCTAGAAAATTTGAAATTTACACGCAAAAATTAACAAGTTAATAACATTGGAATGAAGCCCTATTTGAGAACATTCAAAGGGTTTTTTCAGATTTCACACAAATATTCTGCGAATAATATGTAAGTGACATATCAGAATGGCAAGTGTTTATCTCCGTGCTTGTCTTCGTGAATCACCCTTATACTTTTTACTTTTTAGTGGGAATAGTGATTCACTGGAACATTTTTCTACCTTTCCGAAGTTCAACAGAGCCTAGAGATTCAACTCCTTATTCGTGTTCAGGAGATCGAATCAAATAAAATTAAAATAATCATCTGTAATGTTTACAGATGATCGTTATTGTAAGGTTAACTTATCTAAATTGCTTCATGTATTCAAACTACGTATTCCTAAGGAAAATGAATGAATTTAAGTTGAATAAACACAATGACACTTAATGAGAACTTACCTCCCAAGAAGTTCAGGTTCAGCCCTGCTTATAAGTTTTGTTATGTAATCAGTCTTCGTTTGCAAGTGTATGTGCTTGTCAGGCAGACACCTCTTTATTCCTGCGTAAAGTGAAGAAACATATCCTTTCTCTTTGCAGGGCTCAGGTTCCTCTACCAACAAAGAATATGCTGAAAAAAATAATTCAATGATTTTTTCAGTAATTCCCTCAACGAATGTATTCCATGGTATAAAGACTTCACTACTGGATTGTAATAAGGGAAACTCATTTTAGAAGGTTTGAGAGTTTAGAACCAGCATGGATGACACCTATACATACAGATTGAGTAAAATTTACAGTTGGGCATAATCGCATGATTTCAATAATCGATACATATACTCCCTTCACTTTTATAAAGTCTCCCAGACTTTTTAGTAACTGAGGCAGGTTGGCACTCCTGAAATATCATCAATGTCAAAACAATTCTCCTAGACGTGGCCAATTTCTACTTGACTCTTAACATAATCTTCCATCTTCTCACAGACCATTATCTTCGAATAATGAAGAACTCATCCCTTTGAAATTGAAAATGTCAAAAGTAGTTTTGAAGAAGCAGAGACAAAGTATCAGGAAGTGCTATATAGAACTGAAATCTGCAATAGGAAAACTTCATTCTGGTCCAGGACATGTTGAACTCTCGAATGAAATTACTTAGTTTCCTATCACTATATTTTATTAAGGTTTAACAGTGACTTGGGTTTCTTAGTACTACTACATTTTGAAACTGGTGTATTTCAAGGTGTGCAACAAGGTATTTAAATCTCTTCTGTAGGCTTATTTCTTGAGAATTTCGAAAAGTCGGGAATTCCATAGGTACGTCTGTTCGTTTAGAAACTTGCCTGCCGGGTTATTCAGGTACTTTTTTACGATTTTGATGTACCTATACTCCATTCACATTTATAAAGTCTCCCGGTTGGCCATGAATGACACATTTCACCGTGTATGTTTTGAAAATGTTAGGTTATCCTCATTTTCCTGTCAGATAACTACGCAACGTTGTCCTCTCTACATAGAAGTCGTAATAATTATGTATTTTTCACAATGCGAATTTTCTTGGAAAAAATAATGAATTTGAGAAGATATTATGTGAATTCAACAATTCCAAAGACCTGGCGACTGTTGACGAAAATTTTTCGTCTGTTGTTACTGGAAATATTTCACATATATGAACTGGTTGGAAGATTCAGTTATGCTATTTTCTTGTACGGAAATCAGGAATCAAGTGTTGAAATTTTAATGAAAAATAATGGATAGAGTAGTACGTTACTTTGTGATAGTTCATTTGAAAAAAAAAATAAAAGTACCTGAATAACCCGGCATGAAAACTTCTAAACGAACAGACGTACGTAACTATGGAATTCCCCACTTTTGAAAATTCTCAAGAAATAAGCCTACCGAAGACATTTAAATACCTCGTTGCACAACTTGAAATACATCAGTACCAAAATGTAGTGGTACTACGAAGCCCGAGTTACTGTTAAACCTTAATAAAATATAGAATAGGAAACTAAGTAATTTCATTCGAGAGTTCAACATGTCCTGAGACAGAATGAAGTTTTCCTATTGCAGATTTCAGTTCTGTATAGCACTTCCTGATAATTTGTCTCTGCTTCTCTCGCTGCTTCTTCAAAACTGCTCTTGGCATTTTCAATTTCAAAGCGAAGAGTTCTTTATTATACATACATATTAATGATCTGTAATGGTATCTTGTCTAAGATGGAACAATATGTTGATTGTTGAGAGTAGAAATTGGCAACGTCTCAGAGAATTGTTTTGACATTGGCAATATTTCAGGAGTGCCAACCTGCCTTAGATTTAGTTACAAAAACGTGATAGACCTAAATGATGGCCAAGCGGTAGACTTCATAAATGTGAATGGAGTATATCTATTTCTATATTTCTATTTTGATTTTACTCAATTTGCAAATTTAGCAGTATTATAATAACTCTATCGGAAAGGTATTTATGAAAAAAATGTCTATTTTTGAAATTTTACCAATCTGAAACTAGTTTTACTATACACTTCAGTAGGAATAATTAAATCAAAAACTCACCCTTCAACACTTTAGTCCGACATTCACCACAAAATCTGTGTTTCCTGAGGTATGTCTCCAGTGTTGCATGGAGTGTTGGAGCTTCTATAATGCAGACTTCCTTTTTACAGTCAGGTTTCATGCAATCCCACACATCACGCCACACTGGAGTAAGAGGACGGCTCCTTTGGGAATCAAGTGAATGTAGACGACATCTCAGACTTTTCTTGTTCCTCTTTGGCTGGTTTTCGATTAATTTCGCTAATCTTAACCTAAAAATATTGGCGAATATTACCAAATGACCCAACATGACAATTCTTCGTACTCACGCATGATCATGAAATATAGAACACAGTATTTGAGGCTTCAAACATTTATCCTCTTGAATTGTAATGATGCCTTCTTTTGTTACCATCAAAGGTTCTAAAGTTGGATGTCCAAATTTGAAAAGCTGATAGTACAGTCTCTCAACACTGAAAATAAAACTCCCTCAAAAAAATGATACCAAAACTAACAATGCAACATCTTTGAAAATGGAATATAATTCAACCAAAGTAGACATTAACCAAATAAGCACAAGGACAATGAAAATAAGGCAATAAAATTCCAAAGAAATTCTGAATGAAAAAAGAATGAATACCAACCAATCACAATAAATCTAAAGTAGGTCCCTAAATTCTCCTTCAGTAATATTTACCTTCTCCTACATCCAACGCAAGGAACATTTTGATTCAAAACTGCCAACAACTGATTCTTTGATATTTGAATGGATGACCTTAATTCTACATCAGTTAATTTACTCCATTTTTTCGTGAAATCTTCGAGTTCTCTTCCTCTAACAAGTGGATTATCGCACACAATTCCAGATCCTTTTAAATCCATCACCAACTGAAAGAAATTAATTGAAAAAGTCGTTTCAATTATTAATAGGTCAATCATTTTTGGTAAATGGAATTTGATTTGATTCATTTAGAGTTCATGTGATACAATAATGTAATGTTTCGAGGTACGTAATAAATCAGTATTTTCCTCTTATATTAATATATTTACCGTTAAGTTTTCATCCACAACAAGGGGTAACTGCCTCTTGCATAGTGGATTTTTTGGAGATGGACGATACACGTCCACTAATTTAGGTAATTTCTCTTTATTGCTCATCGTTGTTAATAATAGTCGATGTCTTTCAAGTAGTAACGTTTTATTCCTCGAAACAATAATCAGTTACTTCTGAAATAATACAACATGACACACTACCATTTGCAATAAAAAAATTCAACCACAAATCAGTCAATTGTCATCCGTTTTCAAGATTGTCAAAAAGCGAAAAGAACGTCAGCACTACCGTGGTCTGGTGATTTACTATTTGATGGCTTCACCAAAAAATATTCTTCCAGTATTCATTGTAACGATTTATTTCATATTTGAAATTTGAATCATATTATATATCATTTGATACTATATTCTTCGACATATTTAGTAGTTGTAAATTTCATATCCAATTTTTTCTGCCGAAAAATGTATTAATCGAAAATGGAGTCAACTTGTCTTCAAATTAAATTGTCAAAATATTGAAGAGGAAGTTATTCTAACGCATACAAAAGTTCAAAATATGGTTAAATTTTTTCTCTATTGAGTGGATATGATAATTTGAATCGATGATGTTCAATATTCATATTTTTCATAGTTAACCAACAAAATCACAGAATATTCGTTAAATTCTGAATAGTTCATCTGTGGATCCAATCACTGAATTCCGCGTGCATTTCTTTTTTCTTTTGTGTTTCTTTTCTATCATGGTCCATGGATCCGAAAATTACGGGAATCTTTCGCCTGTTGTTAGATGCTTTGACAAACTTCTGTTGATTTATTTCTGCTGAAACCGATTCAGTGAACCTTTCTCCCTCAACAAATGCTCAAATTTGAATGATTAATAGCACAGCTCACAGTGTATTCGTGAAAGAAGATTGACAAAAATACTTTTCAGATATAAACCTCATATTTTCAAATGACCCCCCCAATATTACTAATGTACATTTCTAAACTAGATGTCTAAAATAATTATAATATTCCGCCGTATTCACGAAGCATTCAATCTCCGTTAAATCCTAACTGAGGTCCTCACTTACGGATACATTTGATTCGCAACCAAAGTTAACGTGAAATAGGCCTGTTTCACCACCGTTAAATACGTTAACTGAGGTTGTGATTCAAATTTATCCTTAGCTGAGGCCCTCAGTTATGACTTAACGGAGATTCCGCCGTATTCACAAAGCAATCTCCGTTAAGTCCTAACTGAGGTCCTCAGTTAAGGATACATTGGAATCACAACCTCAGTTAACGTGAAAATGAAGGTGAAACAGGCCTGTTTCACCACCGTTAAATACGTTAACTGAGGTTGCGATTGAAATTTATCCTTAACTGAGGACCTCAGTTAGGACTTAAAGGAGATTGAATACGACGGATAGACTTCTTATTCTTAATGGAGATCAACAACAAATTTTTATTTGATAGAAATTAATCTTGATTTGAAATAAAACGTCGATTTCCGCTATTATATCGAAATATTTTTTTTTCGAAACGATAAATGTATGTTATCTCAATGTACGAAAATGTTTTAGATAGTCCTTCATAAATATTTTCTCACCCTGTAAATACAAAATGTTAATCTAAAGCTGCGCATAAACTATACGCGCGGCAAACCCTCGAACATTGATACGCGTAGTTTATACACACCTTTAGAACCTATTTCTGTTGGATATGGCACAATAATCCAAATATATGGAGTTCCAAAATGGTTGTCACAGCGGGATGGGTACAGTTCCCCGCGTCCTGGTTTGGAACTCAAATTCTATTATAAGTTTTAAAATAGTTAATAAGGAAGACGCAAGACTCTCAAATTATATTTGTGAAACGTTATTTGTGTTCTATTTTTGAAGGATTGCCCGGATAAAATAGAGTCAGTATTGTGACTGTTGTGTGCCATTGCCAATCCTTGGTGATCGGTTCACCCGAGACTCCCGCAGGTCCCAGGGACACCAAGGATTACTTGAGACTTCACACATGCAAATATTTTCTACTGGCTTTTGGGCACATAGCATAACTGCTGAGCCTAAGTCTCCACAACGGTAGTGTGTTGGGGGTCTGCCGATGCTCGTTGTGGAGAATGAGAATTTGAATGAATGAATGAATCCAAATATATACAAAATTCCATCAAGAGAAATAAATGAAAAATATAAATTTTATTATTTGATATATCAATTTTTCATAGAAAAAAAAAACAATAACGAATTAACAACTTAGTAGTGGTATTGCAAATGAAAATGACTTTTTCCTATACCAATTTGAATTTTGATCTTCAAAGAAAAAGAAATATATAATAGTATAAAACAATTAAATTGATCACATGTCAGAGGTTATAAGGTTTGTTATTTTCACATTAGGTAGGTCTTTCATATCAAAAAGATCTAAAACTCCTTCAGTTGCGTCTAGACCAAAGTTGTAATCATCATTCAGCGGCACAGGGCTCAATCTCAGCAAGGGGTCAACTCCTGAAACAACAAAGGAATGTCAAATATTATATTATAAGAATAACCAATATCTGCATGCAAATTACAGGGCCGTATCTAGCTACTATTGCATTGCAGCATTGGAGAATTGGATAATACTGCCCTCCTAGGTCTTCCCGAAGTAGATCCCTCGGAAGCTCCTAGGATCTTGTGGGACTAACGAGAGTCAGTTGTGTTTTGTGTCAACTCAGTTACTATAACACATACAACCCAAAAACAGTCACTTCTCCTCTGTGCAATCCACTCGTGGCTGAAAGTCCCCTCAAAATCACACTCCCCACATAAAACTCCGATTCTCCAACACTAGTGGTTCAGGAGATATCGTATCTTCAATTCATGCATGCGCAGACCCTTACAAGGGGAATGGATTCAAAATTAGCACAACGACCACGTTCTGAACACTTGACCTCCGATACTACGCTGTATGCTCGAAACTGGCTTGCACACACACATAATTGACATAGGTGGTAATATGGCCTTCCAGTTCCTGCTCAGTCGCCAGTCGCTCAACTTGGAGAAAAATTTTGAAAAATAATTTAAAATTCCATTCATTGTTCAGCCACTTATTCAGTTGTCAAGGTACATTCACGTCGATATTTGAATTAGTTGCCCTTGTACATATGCTAGCGATCGCAATAATCAGATAAAACACAATTCAATCAGTTCAGTATTTTTCGAGTTATTGTGAAAACAGAATTTTCAAATGTTTTTTCCAGTTTGTAGCTATTTAGCCAATGCTTTGCATTAATATAAAGGTCATGATTCTACAATTTGATTGCTAAATTTCAGTTAGATGAAGTGATTAGTTTCGGAAATATTCATAAGAGTGGGCAAGCTCTGTGGGCAGGAGCTTTGGCGCTCTTGTCAAACTACTAGCGAGTAATTATACAAACTTTGACAAATCATATCTCCGAAAGTATTGGTTTCTCAGAGTTGGGAATGATATCAATGGATTCTTATGATAGAACCGCATCATAAAAAATTATATTCAAAACGTAGGTCTATGACTCACCACATATGTTGGATTTACATACATCAGAAAATCAACTATTGAAATTTTGAAAAATCATATCTCCGAAAGTATTAGTTTGTTAGAGTTGAGAATGATATTAATGGGTTCTTATGATGCCTCTTAAAAAAAATTGAATTTGAAATTTGTAGTGTAAAAATTTTTGAAAAATGATATCTCCGAAAGTATTAGTTTGTTAAAGTTGTGATTGATATCAATGGATTCTTGTGATGAAACTGCATCTTAAAAAAATTCAATTTAAAATTTGTAATGTAAAAATTATGAAAAATGATATCTCCGAAAGTATTAGTTTGTTAGAGTTGGGATTGTTGGAAATTATATCAATGGATTCTTATGATGAAATTGCATCTTGAAAAAAAATTGGTTCAAGCCCTGTGGACAGGAGCTTTGGCGCTCTTGTTCATCATAATAGCAGAAATTAAATTCAAACATCATAAAAGAATTTAAATTCAATAAGAGTGACAAACATTATTAATCCAAAACCAATAGACTAATTGTACCCAACAACGGAACTCATCCGACATATTCGTTCCTCAATTCTATGATGAACATTATATATTTTTCCCTCAAATCCACTTTGAAAATGATATTATATCAATTGAAACTTTAGCCAATATTTCAGTTTTGTTTTTACTGGAGATATTCTGAACACAATATTATTAACTTACCATTACCATTCCCATCATCATATAGATTAACCATGGGCATTAAATATCAAAATTTGACATATAATATCTCATGAAAATAAGCCGACAATTCCTATGGTGAAACTGCATCTTGAGAAAAACCTATTTTGAAATTTGTAATGTAAAAAAAAATTTTGTTGTTGTTACTCCGAAACCATCTGACCGATTTTGCCCAATAACGAACTTAGCCGAGATATATATCTCCCAAACCTATTGTGAAAATTTCAACTGTCTAGCTCATTCCGTTCGAGAGTTATCGTGCATACGGCCGGCCGGATAGAATGAATTCCGACCACGGTCCGAGGAACAAGAGCGCCCAAAATTTTATTTGCAATTTGTAATGTAAAAAAAAGATTTGTTTTCGTTATTTTGCCCAATAAAGAACTTAACCGAGAGATTTATCTCAGAAAAACCTAATCTGAAAATTTCAACTGTCTAGACTCTAGCTCATTCCGTTCGAAAGTTATCGTGTTAACGGCCGTACATAATCGATTTTGAGCACGGATTCTTGATCAGTGAGTCGAACCAAATCGTTTAAGATCATTTTCAGCCAAAAATTCGAAAATTACAGACTTTTGGGCAAATTGATACGCACGAGGAACAAGAGCGCAAAAAATATAGTAGCCATATATCAAACTTGTGACACTAATTGTCATTCAGCATCCAAATCGAACCTTGATCGAATATACATTAAAAACATGTTGAATTCAACTCGAATAGCCCTGTCAAGCAGAAAACTACTTTTAAATCATTACGAGAGTATAAAGAGATGGAAAACTTCACAATCAGCACCCGCAGAACAATCCTCCGCCTCGGGACAAATAATAGCAGTAATCGGAGCAGTGGTAGATCTGCAATTCAACGGTGCCTTACCCCCAATTCTAAACGCCCTGGAAGTCAAGGATAGAAAACCGCGTCTCGTTCTAGAAGTAGCACAACATTTGGGAGAGAACACTGTTCGCGCTATAGCGATGGACGGGACCGAAGGTCTTGTCAGAGGACAACAAGTTTATGATACCGGTCATCCCATACGTATACCGGTTGGAAGAGAGACCCTAGGCAGAATAATGAACGTGATTGGTGAACCTATAGATGAAAGGGGACCGATTGGGGCCAAAAACTTAGCGTCAATACACGCGGATGCACCAGAATTTGTCGACATGAGCGTAAAGCAGGAGATATTAGTGACCGGGATCAAAGTGGTCGACTTGCTAGCCCCATACGCTAAAGGTGGTAAAATAGGACTCTTCGGTGGAGCAGGGGTAGGAAAAACTGTACTCATCATGGAGCTTATAAACAACATCGCTAAAGCCCACGGTGGATACTCAGTGTTTGCCGGGGTTGGTGAAAGAACACGGGAAGGAAACGATTTATACATGGAGATGATCGAATCCGGAGTGATAAACCTAAAGGAAGGGACTTCGAAAGTTGCTTTAGTTTACGGACAAATGAATGAACCTCCAGGTGCAAGAGCGAGAGTAGCTCTAACCGGTTTAACTATAGCGGAACATTTCAGGGATAAAGAGGGTCAAGACGTTCTTCTCTTCATAGACAACATCTTCAGGTTCACGCAGGCTGGTTCTGAGGTATCGGCTTTGCTGGGGAGGATACCGTCCGCTGTTGGATATCAACCTACTCTGGCTACGGATATGGGCTCTATGCAAGAAAGGATAACTTCAACGAATAAAGGATCCATTACATCTGTGCAAGCTGTGTATGTACCGGCAGATGATCTGACGGATCCTGCTCCAGCCACTACTTTTGCCCATTTAGATGCTACAACAGTCTTATCTAGAGCTATAGGTACAGAAATTGCCCGATAATGGAATTATGGTCGGTTGTAAGAACCTTATTTAATACATAGGATTCGTGAATTTTTGCGCGCATATTCTGGGGAACATCGCGTTATAATTTTGCCCTAATCAGACCTATTCTGTATTGCGTATTGCTATAAACATTGCTAGTCCAGTCATATTGCTATCCTCCTAATTTTTAACAATATGGCTATGGTATTAAGTATTCTGTTCGGACTGCTATAGCAATGTTGGTTATCAATTTTTCTCCCAGCCATATTGCTATCAAGTAGGTCAAAATTCATTGATTTTAGAGCCAACAACACTGTATTTCATGACTCTTATGTGAAATAGAAGAAGAATTTAACCTTAATTGATAAACATTTCGTCCATTATTCGTAATTCCTAACCAAATATATAAATCTCACGGAAGCGAAAAACGAACTATTTTATTTATGAAACTAATAAAATGTAATTATTGATCAATTTTCAGGAAACGCATCGAATATTTGTAACCGCTACCATGACCGAAAAATTGGAGACTTGCAAACACCCGAACAAATATTAAATTTTCATTTTTTCCTGTCTTCAGTCAGACTTCGAATGCACAAGTTAAACGGAACAGTATGTCTCCTAGTTTTCTCCTGAAAAAATTCCTTCAATTGAATCAAAAGAAGTCATATTCGTAGTAAGGCTGAATTAATAGTTTATTTAATTCTTTTCATCCAGTCAGTCAGTCTTCGAATGCATATCTAACTTAAAAGAAGCAGTATATCTCATAGTTTGCTCATGAACAAATATATAAATGAATAAAATACCCTCGGCTCTTCAATTAAATCAAAGGCAGTCTCTTTAAGGCTGAATTAATAGTTTATTTAATTTATTTCATCCAGTCGATCAGTCTTTGAATGCCTCTAACTTAAAAGAAACAGTATCTATCCTAGTCTGCTCATGAACCAATAAATATATGAATAAAATTCTTTCAGCCTCTTTTTATTGAGGTTGAATAGTTTATGAACTTTTCTGTTTACGAATAGAAGGGGTTGTTAGTGTTAAACCTAAGTCGTAGAAATTCCCTTGTAATTAAGTATTTTAATGTACCTTTAATAATATATACGATTATGTATACCCATATTTATCAAAGTACCTACCTATTTTCAATATTTTCGATTTCTTGGAAGAAAAAAATTGGTTCAAGCCCTGTGGACAGGAGCTATTGGGCGCATGTTCATCTTCCTTGTGGCCCGTACTGACCAGTAAAGAAAAAAAGCAGTATCATGTTGAATACCTTAATATTATTGATTATTATATAATAATCGATGAAAATACTGAGAGAGACCCAGGAAATTTGACACATTTTGTCTTATATCTCCAGAACTTGAAATCGTATAGAGCCAAAATTTTGCACAATGTTGCAAAATACTACAATTGACGTTAGTACAAGTTTTTGTTGCAATCTGATGAATAGTTCACGAAAAAAAAATTTTTTTTTCGAAAAAATTAAAAGAAATATTTTTTTAAAAATTACCAACATTTCGATCATAACAGAATTTTGCCAAAAGTTGCGCGTTTATATCCTCGAACTGACTACCAAGTTTTGATTCAACATCTTCTTTAGTTCCTGAAATATCAGGGAAATAACCTCAAAATTTTAAATGTCTATAACTCCTAAACCGTCCGGCCGATTTTGCCCGTTAACGAACTTAACCGTCGCATTTTGATCAGAAACCTACCCTGAAAGTTTGAAGTCGATAGGACCTTCGGTGCTCCTGTTATCGTGCTTACGGCCGGGAAACCGGCCGGCCTGCCGGCCGGCCGGCACCCAAGAATCTGACACCGGATACGTGATCAGGGAGTCCGAATTAGTCTATTAGCCAATTTTCAGCTCGAAATTCGAAAATTACAGACATTTGGACGAAATGATAGGACGATGTTCCCCTAGAACATGCGCCCAAAAAGTGGTTCTCAGCCATATTCCAAATCTTGTTATGCTCTTAGCAAGTACTATTTTGGGGTTGCTGAGATAGCAATGTGAATAGCAATGTTTATCAAAATGACAGATCATATTGCTCAAAAACGATGATCAGAATAGCAATATTTCGGATCTTGCTGTGGTAGCAATATCTTTTTCTTAGCAATATTGCTATGCGCGAATAGAAGGGTCTGAATGTCTGTAATTTACTAATTTTTCGCCGAAAATGTTCTCAAACGATAGAGTCTGACTTCCTGATGAAGAGAATTCGAGGTCAAATTTGATTCTGCCACGATGAGAACTCAAAGAGATAGCGATTATCAGGGTAGGTGGCGCGTTCCAATATGACGGACAAGTTCGTTAATGGGCATAATCGGCCCAACGGTTTCCGAGTAATAATTTTGTTTTCAAACAATACAGATCCGATCGAATTGAAACTTGCTGAGTGGTTGTAGACTACAGACTTAAAGACGTATGTGCAATTTTGTGAGAATCGTATCACTAGAAAATTAAAAAAAATTTTTTTTAAATATTATTCATCTCACGATAACTTGAGAACGGAAAGAGATAGCGACTTGCAATTTTCGGGGTAGGTTGCGCATCCGAATGCGACATTTAATCGGTTGAACGGTTTTGGAGTTATACTCATCTGAAATTTTGTTATTTCCTTAATAATTCAAAAAATACTAATCCAATCCAATTCAAACATGGTAAGTAGTCGTTGAATGCTGATGCGCCAATTTTTGCAAAATTTTTTGAGGATCGCTTATCGCTTATGTAACTAGAAAATTAAAAAAAATCATTGAGCCTGAAAGATGCTCGGATAGCAGCCTAGCGATAGTGAGCATTTTGTGCCTGGCCCATATACTCCAGCGCCAGCTCCTGTAGTGGTTTTTGAACCGTCTGTGTAACATTTAATGGCATTTCTTTTAAGAACTTTGGTGGTGGATTCCCTGTCCCAATCTTTTTTCATACCAAGCATCATAGTAAAGTTTTTTTCGATGCTCACTTTCTTGATCATTTCGTCACTAGGAAGATTGGATGATGAAATGTACCTGGTAAGAGAGGACCAGGCTTTCTGGTTTTTGGCGCTCTTGTTCCTCGGAACAGAGTGCTTATCAATTGGCCCCAATGTCTGTAATTTTCGAATTTTTGGCTGAAAATGGTATCAAACGATTTGGTCCGACTCACTGATCAAGAATCCGTGGTCGAAATCGATTCTGTCCGGCCGTCCGTTAACACGATAACTCTCGAACGAAAGGAGTTAGAGGATTGAAATTTGCAGGGTAGGTTTGGAGCGTAAATATCTCGGACGAGTTCGTTAACGGGCGAAATCCATCAAGCGGTTTCAGAGTTATGGCCGTTTTTTACTAAAAACGTTTTTTATGAATATTTCCGAAACCGATCACTCGATCTATCTGAAATTTAGCATCAAATTGTAGAATCATGACCTTTAGACGCATGTGAAGTTTTGTATTGATCGGATTAGCGTAAACTGTAAAAAAACAAATTTGAAAATTTTTTAATTTTGTTTCTACAGTAACTCTCGAACGGAATGAGCTAGGCAGTTGAAATTTTCAGAGTAGGTTAGGGAGATAAATATCTCGGTTAAGTTCGCTATTGGTCAAAATAGGCGGGATGGTTTCGGAGTAACGAAAACAATTTTTTTTTCAACTTACAAGTTTCAAAATATTTTTTTTTTAAGATGCAGTTTCACCCTAAAAATCCATTGATATCATTTTCAACTCCAACAAGCTAATACTTTCGGAGATATGATTTTTCGAAATTTCAATAATGAATCGTACTTCTATGTTTTCATACAGAATGCTATAATTATTCTATCTATGATTTATTATATGATCTGTGTTCATACTCGTATATGTCATCCTGTTCTATAAGAGAGAGTCAAATTCATTTGAGGTAATTTAATTTGATTTCTTCCATGGTGCAGTTCTCATTCTCAGATTGCTCATTTAATCTTGATAAATAAACTATTATTTTAATTGAATTTCCTTTATGATGCAGTTCTATCATAAGAATACCTCGATATAATTCTCAACTCTGAGAAACCAATACTTTCGGAGATATAATTTGTCTGTTTGAACTAGAGCGCCAGAAAGCTCCTATCCACAGGGCTTGATCCAATTTTAATACTCTCATTACCTGTTCCTTTCCTAGATATTCTGAGAATGGCTTCATGGGCCATTTTCTCTATCACTAGATGAAGTGGTGTGAGATTTGTTATAATCTCAAGTGCCCTGGTAAGACAGGTTCCCATGGCTCCAGTGATATACACACAGGCCAGCCTTTATACTTTGTCGATGTCTTTCCTCGTACTATTCTGGCTTGTTTTTGAGTACCAGACTACTGCCCCATACGTAATTATGGGTCTCACAATCATGACGTACATCCATCGCAGTATTTTAGGGTTGCAGCCCCAAGCCTTACCGGCTAGATTCCTTCACGCCATTAAAGCCTGTTGCTTTACTGGCTTTACTGATGTCTTCCGAATCCATATCCATAATATGATGATGGAAATATATAATTTGGTAAGTTTATCAAAGTGGGTTCAGAATATCTTCAGTGGAAACAAAACTGGAATATTGGCCAAGTTTCAATTGTATATTATTATACTGATCCTCCTAGGTCTTCCTCAAGGAGACTCCTCATCAGCTCTTGAAGAGCTCGAACGAGTAAGGAGAACTAGTGTTCTGTGTAGGCTTTGTTACTGTTTCCTTACGCTACCTTAGGCACAGCACTGTTACTTTTTTGACCCAACAGTGAATGGTGGCGATTACCGTGACTAGAAAATGTATTTCCTAGCCTCGGAATTGAACTTGGGGCTTCCGATCCCAAGTCAAAGACTCTACCACTGTGCCGACCGCACTGCATAAAAAATGTATATAGTATAATTTTCAGAGGAGATTTGAGGAATGAATATCTTGGATAAGTTCGTTATTTAATTTTAATTCAATTAAACGATTTGGTTCGACTCACTGATCAAGAATCCATAGTCAAAATCGATTCTGTCCGGCCGACCGTTAACACGATAACTCTCGATCGGAATGAGCTAGACAGTTGAAATTTTCAGAGTAGGTTTGGAAGATGAACACTCCGTTGAATTCGTTATTGGGTAAAATCGGCCAGGAGGTTTCGGAGTAACAAAAAAATAATTTTTTTTTGCACTGAAAATTTTAAATTCAAATTTTTTTGAGATGATGTTTCATCATAACAATCCATTGATATCATTCTCAACTCCAACAAGCTAATACTTTCGGAGATATGATTTTTCAAAATTTCAATAATTACTCTCAATTCTATATGATTTCATAGAATACTCTAATTATAATGGAAAAGTATAACGGGTAATTCCGCAAAAGGAGCAGAGATAATCATTCTGCTGGTACCTGCCGACACGTGTTTCTGCTAGTTGGCTTCTTCAGGACAGGGCATTATCCTATTTTCTTATTACATATCCTCGGGTTTGGGTCGCATCGCACAGGTGGCTTATGCTTCCTTCGTGCCGATGCCATAGTTTACCTCCGAATTGGAGGTCCTAGAGCTGAAGGCACAAATTGCATGCTCGCTCCTGTTGTGGTGTCACCTGTTTTTCAGTTATCTTTCCACCTTTTCTTGGTTTCTTGGTTGCCCTGTCCTGAAGAAGCCAACTAGCAGAAACACGTGTCGGCAGGTACCAGCAGAATGATTATCTCTGCTCCTTTTGCGGAATTACCCGTTATACTTTTCCATTTTAATAAACTTATCCGCGTTATCCTATTTTCTAATTATAATTTCCTGATGTATGTAAATCCAACATCAGATGGGTCATAGACCTACGTTTTGAATTCAATTACGAAAATTCTTGGGAATTGACGCATAGAAGCCAACTTGAAAAAGTGGAAAGCCCTGTGGACAGGAGCTTTGGCGCTTATGTTCAAACTTTCGGTGCGCCTTACTACAAGGAAGACTCATTGCACAGACGCTCTACTGCATCGAACTTTATTGCATCGACGAAGCAACCCATCGAAAAACCGCCCACTTGCTAGTTAATGTTCTGTGCTTTCTCCTGATTGGCCGAACGTGAAATCCCCTTTATCGATCGTCTTCGTCGGTAGTTTCGCTAGATAAGATGTAATTTGTTTCAAAGAGTGTACCGATTTTGATGTTGTGTGTTGCCTAACACACAGCTGTAAGGGCTAATGAAAACTGAAGGTTGAAGTCCGGTATTCATGCAAACATACCTTATATAATTATATATCATATGAATATCCGGATTTAATTCAACGCTCAAAGGTTTTGATGTATTTGAAATTATGAAATTGAGTTCATTTGAAGCTTCAAAATCTACGTAATTTCTGTTCTAGAAATATGAATTATTAAATGCATATATATATATATATATATATTATTGAATATTGAATATAAATTGAAAATTTCACTTATTGCGTCGAAATTGTAGTATCTGGCCAGTTTGGCATAACAAATCGATCCCTGTTTGTTTTGATTCCAGGAACCTCCACGTTCCGGATATATAAAATTGTGAAAATTGAAAATTTGACTAACTCCATGGATACTTAAGTATCTTGCCAGATTTTCTTCGCATTCATCTCTTATAATCTTTATAAGAGACAAAAGGTTACATTATTTTGGCTAACATCAGCCGTTCTTAGAACGTTGCCCAGATAATAAAATTTCGACTCAGTAAGTGAAATTTTCACAATTTTATATCTCCGGAACGCGGAGGTTCCTGAAATTAAAACAAACAGGGATCGATTTGTTATGCCGAAATGCATCTCAGAAACAAGTATAGAGAAAATCGGTCACTGTCCAGATACAAAATTTTCGACGCAATAAGTGAAATTTACAATTTTCACAATTTTATATCTCCGGAACGCGGTGGTTCCTGGAATTGAAACAAACAGGGATCGATTTGTTATGCCGAAATGCATCTCTAATACAAGTATAAAGAAAATTGGTCACTGTCCAGATACGAAATTTTCAATTTATATTCAATATTCAATAATATATATATATGCATTTAATAATTCATATTTCTAGAACTGAAATTACGTAGAAATTGAAGCTTCAAATGAACTCAATTTCAAATTTCATAATTTCAAATACATCAAAACCTTTGAGCGTTGAATTAAATCCGGATATTCATATGATATATAATATATAATTATATTAGGTATGTTTGCATGAATACCGGACTCCAACCTTCAGTTTTCATTAGCCCTTACAGCTGTGTGTTAGGCAACACACAACATCAAAATCGGTACACTCTTTGAAACAAATTACATCTCATCTAGCGAAACTACCGACGAAGACGATCGATAAAGGGGATTTCACGTTCGGCCAATCAGGAGGAAGCACGAACACTAACTAGTAAGTGGGCGGTTTTTCGATGGGTTGCTTCGTCGATGCAGTAAAGTTCGATGCAGTAGAGCGTCTATGCATTAGGTTTTCGATGTGGTGCACCCTACTCCAAACTTTGACAAATCATAAGTACATATTGGTTTCTCCAAGTCGGGAATGATATCAATGGAGTCCTATTTAATTTAATTCATTCTATGATGCAGTTCTATCATAAGAATCCATTGATATCATTCCCAACTCTGATAAACCAATAATTTCTCAGATATGATTTGTCAAAGTTTGAACAAGAGTCCAAAGCTCCTGCCCTCAGGGCTTGACCAATTTTTGGCGCTCTAGTTCCTCGGAACTGAGAACAATTTGCCCAAATGTCTGTATTTTCGAATTTTTGGCTGAAAATGGTCTCAAACGATTTGATTCGACTCACTGATCAAGAATCCGAGGTCGAAATCGATTCTGTCCGGCCGGCCGTAGGCACGATAACTCTCGAACGAAAGGAGTTGGAGGATTGAAATTTGCAAGGTGGGTTTGGAGCGTAAATATCTCGGACAAGTTCGTTAATGGGCGAAATCCATAAAGCGGTTTCGGAGTTATGGCCAATTTTAGTAAAAACATTTTTTATGAATATTTCCGAAACCGATCACTCGATCTATCTGAAATTTAGCATCAAATTGTAGAATCATGACCTTTATACACATGTGAAGGTTTGTATTGACCAGGTTACCGCAAAGTGTCAAAAAAAAATTTTTTTAATTTTGAAAATTTTTTTCTACAATAACTCTCGAACGGAATGAGCTAGACAGTTGAAATTTTCAGAGTAGGTTAGGGAGATGAATATCTCGGTTAAGTTCGTTATTGGGCAAAATACACCAGATGGTTTCGGAGTAACTTTTATTTAAGATGCAGTTTCACCATAAAAATCCATTGATATCATTTTCAACTCCAACAAGCTAATACTTTCGGAGATATGATTTTTCGAAATTTCAATAATGAATCGTACTTCTATGTTTTCACAGAATGTTATAATTATTCTATCTAAGCTTTATTATATGATCTGTGTTAATACTCGTACATGTCATCCTATTCTTTAAGAGAGAGTCAAATTCATTTCAGCTATTTTAATTTGATTTCTTCCATGGTGCAGTCCTCATTCTCAGATTGCTCATTTAATCTTGATAAATAAACTATTATTTGAATTGAATTTCCTTTATGATGCAGCTCTATCATAAGAATACATTGATAAATTCCCAACTCTGAGAAACCAATACTTTCGGAGATATAATTTGTCTGTTTGAACAAGAGCGCCAGAAAGCTCCTGTTCACAGGGCTTGAACCCATTTTTGCGCGTATGTTCTGGGGAACATCGCGTTATCATTTTGCCCAAATGTCTGTAACTTTCGAATTTTTTGACGAAAATGGTCTCAAACGATTAAGTTCGACTCCCCAATGAAGAATTCGATGTCAAATTTGATTCTGTCCGGCCGGCCGTCCGGCCGGCCGTTGCCACGATAACTTGAGAACGAAAAGAGCTAGCGACTTGAAATTTTCAGGGTGGGAGGCGCATCTCAATACGACGGACAAGTTCGTTAATGGGCATAATCGGCCTAGTGGTTTCCGAGTAATAATTTTGTTTTCAACCAATTTAAATCCGATCGAATTGAAACTTGGTGAGTAGTTGTACAATATAAACCTAAGCACGTTTGTGGAATTTTGTGCGAATCGTGTGGCTAGAAAATTATTAAAAAATTATTGAAAAATATTTTGTTGTCACGATAACTTGAGAACGGAAAGAGATAGCGGCTTCAAGTTTTCAGGTTAGGATGTGCACTAGAACGCAACATTTCAGTTTGCTTATGAGCATAATCGGCCAAACGGTTTTAGAGTTATAGCCATCTGAAATTTTCTGAAATTTGGTGGTTTTTTGTACCTCATTAACTCGAAAAATACTGAACCGATTGAATTCAAACATGGTTATTAGTTGTAGAATGCCAACGCGGAAATGTTTGCAAAATTTGGTGGGGATAACATTTGTAGAGAATTTTTAATAAATCATTGAAAAAAAAAAAAAATTCTATATATCAGTAACTATTAGTTTCAAATTGCTGAAATTTTGCAAGAGCCTTCATAACCTAACTCTACTGCCAAGTTTCAAGTTTTAATACGATCGGTTAAATATTGTTGGAGATTCGAGCATTCTTGTGTGAGTTCAGTAGATGGGTGACCGTTGCCTCGATAACTTTCGAACGAAAGGATATAGGGACTTGCAATTTTCAGGGTAGGTTTCGTATCCGGAAGGGAGAGTTGAGTTCGATTTTGGGCATAATCGGCTTAATGGTTTCCGAGTTATACCCACCTGGAATATTATTTCCTTGATAACTCAAAAAAAAATTGGTTCAAGCACTGACGTGAAGTCAGCAGCTTTTGCGCATATGTTCTATTGTTCATTCTTCTGTATTGGACACCCTTAATCGAATTTACCATGGTAAATTATGTTGGACAACATGGACATGGACAACATAATTTACCATGGTAAATTCGATTAAGGGTGTCCAATACAGAAGAATGAACAATAGAACATACGCGCAAAAGCTTCTGACTTCACGTCAGTGCTTGAACCAATTTTTTTAATAAAACTTAATGAGACTTCAAAAATGATCTATTCTACCAAATCTTTTTGCAGCTGAACTTGGTATTTACCCAGCAGTCGACCCATTAGATTCAACGTCACGAATCATGGACCCTACAGTAGTGGGAGAAGAACATTATCAAATAGCGAGGAATATCCAAAAAACTTTGCAGGATTACAAGTCACTACAAGACATAATAGCTATACTAGGCATGGACGAACTGTCTGAAGACGACAAATTGACTGTAGCGAGAGCTAGAAAAATTCAACGGTTCC
The DNA here is from genome assembly GCA_937662695.2 of Halyzia sedecimguttata. Taxonomy (NCBI): domain Eukaryota; kingdom Metazoa; phylum Arthropoda; class Insecta; order Coleoptera; family Coccinellidae; genus Halyzia; species Halyzia sedecimguttata. Next base: position 76,871,210 of record OW569414.2, read on the forward strand.
TTTCCCAACCTTTTCAAGTAGCCGAAGTATTCACCGGACATCCAGGAAAATTAGTATCACTTGAAGATACTGTCAAAGGATTCCAGAAGATTCTCAGTGGTGATATGGACCACATTCCTGAGATGGCTTTTTATATGGTGGGCAATATCGAAGATGTGCTGAAAAAAGCTGAACAACTGGCTACTGAAAGATCCATTTAAGCAGTCTCTTCAATTTGCGTTGCATATACAATCTTAATTATTTCATTTTAAATCTTGTGATTTCAATTAAATAAATACTCTTATTATCTACTTGTTTACGGATGTGTTACGGATTCACTTTAATAAAGTCTCCCAGTTAGCCATGATTTAGGTTTATTACGTTTTTGTAGCTAAAACTAAGGCAGCTTGGCACTGCTGAAATATCGTCAATGTCAAAAGAATTCTCTGAGACGTTGCGAATTTCTACTCTCAACAATCAACATAACATGTTCCATCTTAGACAAGATATTATCTTATCACAGACCATTATCTTCGAAGAATAAAGAACTCTTCAGTTTGAAATTGAAAATTCCGAAAGCAGTTTTGAAGAAGCAGAGACAAAGTATCAGGAAGTGCTATACATAACTGAAATCTGCAATAGGAAAACTTCATTCTGTCTTAGGACATGTTGAACTCTCGAATGAAATTACTAAGTTTTCTATCCTATCACTATATTTTATTAAGGTTTAAGAGTGACTCGGGTTTTGTAGTACTACTACATTTTGTATTGTATTTCAAGTTGTGCAACAAGGTATTTAAATGTCTTCTATAGGCTTATTTCTTTAGAAGTTCGAAAAGTGGGGAATTCCATAGGTAAGTCTGTTTTTTTATTTTTTTAACAAATGAACTATCACAAAGTAACGGACTACTCTATCCATTATTTTTCATTAAAATTTCAACACTTGATTCTTGATTTCCGTACAAGAAAATAGCATAACTGAATCTCCCAACCAGTTTATATACGTGAAATATTTTCCATAGTAACAACAGATGAAAAATCTTCTTGAACGGTCGCCAGGTCTTTGGAATAATTGAAGTCACATAATATCTTCTCAAATTCATTATTTTTCCCAAGAAAATTCACATTGTGAAAAATACGTAATTACTACGGCTTCTAAGTAGAGAGGTAAAAAATAATGATAGTTTTCTAACATGATTATGCTCCTAAATTCAATAATTTATTTTTTATTGAATTTAGGACCATAATGTTAGAAAACTATCATTATTTTTCACCGCAGAATCCAATGCAATCATAAAAAAATAGGGCTCTAAATTTAAGAACAGAAGTTATGGCCAATTTTTTATCACAATTTTCGAAATAAAATTTCAAACACCCTGTGATGATATTTCTGGAATTCAAAAGATGCACGAACTTAACACATTCTTCCTCGTCGATGTTGTAAAAACGGTTCACGCTCAGGATGTTTAAAATATGAATAATGAACATAATACTGACTAAACATATTTGACTTTTTTCCGTTTTTTTTTTTAGATATTTTGAAAACTATTCTAATGAATACAATGGTTTGAACAGAAATGTATACAGCATTGAATACTTGATCATACCAGACATGCAAAACTTGAAAAATATTTTTTTCATCAAATTTATTTTCACTCCCTGTATAACCAGAAGTGCTTGGGCTTCGAAAATATTTTAGCTCTGTAGAGAATTTCAAGCAATATCATAGTCCCAATTTTCAGATTTCAAATATGTCGAGATCTCCAGAAACGTCTAATAGGCACTCGAACTTGGGACACCCTGTATTGTTGGAGTTTCGAGCAGCCTTGTGTGAGTTCAGTAGATGGATGGGTGACCGATGCCTCGATAACTTTTGAACGAAAGGAGATAGGGACTTGCAATTTTCAGGGTATGTTGCGTACCTGAATGGGAGAGTTAAGTTCGTTTACGGGCGTAATCGGTCCAACGGTTTCGGAATTATACCCACCCGGAATATTATTTCCTCGATAACTCAAAAAATATAGACTCGATCGAACTGAAGCTTGGTAACTAGTTGTAGAATATCGACTTGAAGATGTTTCTGAAATTTTGTGAGGACCGTACCACTAGTAAATTTTTTAAAAATTTACGAAAAAATATGATGTGTCTCACCATAACTTGATAACGAAAAGAAATAGCGTCTTGCAGTTTTCAGGGTAGATTAAGAATCTGAATGCGACATTCAAGTTCGTTAATTAGCATAATCGGCCAAATGGTTTTGGAGTTATATAAATCTGAAATTTGGTTATTATTTCTTCAATAACCCAAAAAATACGATGCCGATTCAATTCAAACATGGTAATTAGGTCTAGAATGCCGACGCAAAAATTTTTACAAAGTTTCGTGAAGATCGTATTACTAGAAAATTTAAAAAAAATTATTGTAAAATCAATTATATATCAGAAAGCATCGCCATCGCTGAAATTTTGCGAGAACCTTCAAACCATGTATGATGATGTCATGATGACATTAAATTATAACATAAATTTTCGGTCAAATTTTTTCATAACACAATAGAGACTGAAGGATTTATCTATGGGAGATGATAGCCCTACATTAGGGTCCTGTAACGGTCTTCGAACATCTGAAGTTCTGAATAATCATCGTTTGGATTGGCCAGACCTGGTTTTGAAAGAGACCCTCCTGGCCTTAGGAGCTATGACATTTTCCTTTTGGAAATCAAATATTGAAGTGATTTCTAAGAATAACAGTGAATATCTTTGAATACAATTTTAACATCAAATATTCAATGTAATAAGAAAAATATAAAGAAGTAGGCAGCCCTATTTATAGACATCCAAAAAGCATTCGACAGTGTTTGGCACAATGGACTTTTATTCAAATTATGCCACCTACCTTGCCCAATATACCTATTGAAAATGATTTCCAAGTTTCCATCGGGAAGAACACTTCAAGTTAAAGTGAAAACAGAAACTTCAGCTCCATTTGTGCCACTACAAGGTCTTCCACAAGGTTCGCCACTATCTCCGATATTGTATAATTTATACTGTCATGATATTTACAACCACAATCAAGAATCAGAACACCATATTAACAAACAAGCATATATGCTGCAATTTGCTGACGATACAACACTCATTGCACATGGTACCACGATTAACAACTCTATGGAAAAACTACAAAAATTAACAGACGTCACTGTAGCATGGATGAGACGATGGAGAATTCAAGCAAACCCTTCGAAATCAAGTCTTTTGATCTTTAATCACAAACTCAAACCTAACTCCAAAACGATTTTATTTGGAAACTGCACAATTACACCAACAAATATGTGTAAATATCTTGGCATCAAGTGGATCATAAGCTCACTTTCAAAGCCCACATAATAACACAAAAGAAAGCGGCTATTACCCGAGCTGGACATTTTAGATTGCTCACATATAAGAATCTAGGAATCAGTACCAAAACAGCCAGCACAATATACAAGATGATATGCAGGCCTTTGTTGGAGTATGGACACACAGTATTCTTGAACACCCCGAAGACAACACTGAAACACATAGAAGTTGCAGAAAGAACCTGCCTTAGGAAAGTCACAAAACTGAGACACCCAAACAATCCACTCCATAATCCTTCTAACCAACTTTTATATGAGACTACAAAAGTTGAACCAATGATAGGAAGACTTGAAAATATTAGCAGAAAATTCATCACCAACCAGAATAACATAAATATTATGGACCCTCTGATTCACAGCTATCAAGAAACAACACCACCGAATGCAAAATTACCACCACTCCCAATCTTCGAATATTTAAAAACCTTGTAACACCTTGAGAAAATAATGGATATTTATGTTAATGAAATTTTTTAATTGGCAGGAAGACTTAGGTCGATAGCCGTTTGATTATAATTATGATCAATAAAGTTTATTTCTCTCTCTCTCTCTCTTTCTTTGAATACTAGCGGAGGCAATTCTTCTTCAAGAGATCCATGCGGCTACAGAGGAGTATATTTGTGAGAGGGAACTTTTGAAAAGTTATGTATTATTTTTAATTTGTTCGTTTTTCTCCTCTTGTCTTTTCGGAGTTATACTCGCGATCGAATTGAAGCTTGATAACTAGTTGTAGAATATCGACATAAAGCCGTGTGTAAAATTTTGTGAGAACGGACAATAGAATTCACCATGGTAAATTCTATCAAGAGTGTCCAATAAAGGTGAATGGACAATAGAACATACGCGCAAAAGCTCCTGACTTCACGTCAGTGCTTGAACCAATTTTTATATTATTGTTATTGTTTAAATAGTTGTATGGTTAGACGCTGATTGTAAGCACCTACATACATACCATCTGATAGTTTGATAATATGATTTCTCTTGTTATCTTTATTATTCCTAAATATTATCTCAGCAGCTGCCAAATCTGGATCTTCATCTATTTCAAACTTCCTTCTTTTTGGAGGACATTCGTAATCATCAGCTTCTTTCTTCACAATAGTCTCCTACAATGACCATTTTAGCATATGATGAACATATGTAATATGTGCAGTATATTTTATTTACACTAGGATGTGAAAGATTACCTTTTTTTTTGTCTGTATAGTAGGTTCAGCCTCAGCAGTCAATATATTAGCTATCATTGAATTCGAGAATGATTTTAATTTGAGGTTGTAATGTTCATTTGCATTCTGAAAAGATTCTATGAAAACCAAGATTAAATTAATTGATATAGTTTTACTTGAAATTTAACACTTGTAGCTCCTACAGGACAGTTAACTATGATGACTGTTTTGTCTTCACAGAAGCATTTCTTGAAGTCATTATGAGTAACATATAGTAATTTTTTAGTTTCAATATCTTCTGTAATATTCTTTATACTCTGTTCAACCCATGATCTATGTCTATCTAGTTCTAGTTCATATTCATCTAATTTTGATAGTTCTTTTTTCAGATTTGTCACTTTAACAGCAAATTCTTGTGTATTACATCCAGGTAATGAGTCTTTAATTGTATAAGGTCTGGAATGAAAGACAGTCCAATGAAAAATTAGTCATGATATGGATTCAATATGTTAGCTTACTTCCATTGTATACTATTCTTGTTTTTCTTCTCTATCAACCCAATTCCTTCGAGTACATTAGTTATATCATATATTCTCCGCTTTTGTCTAACTGCGAGCATGTCAGCAGCCTGCGAATTCAAATATAAGTTTAAAAAACTCAATTAAATGTCTGAATACCAACCACTTTGAGATCCAGCACTCCACCAGCCGATTTTTGTAGAAGGTTAACAAACTTAGTCGTTAATAAACCCAAAGATTTTTCGAATCTACTTTGCGAACTCTCAGTCATTGTACATCTATAAAGAAAGACCGCTAAATGAACTGATACGTTAAGTTAAAGTCGTTCGAAAAATGTTCAGGAAGATTTCCAT